>CM040118.1:462976260-464381209 GCA_022559845.1 Amorphophallus konjac | reverse complement strand
TTGCGAATTGTAGGTGATAGTCAGCTTATTCTTCGCCAAGTGCTCTCCAAGTGTCGCACGCTCAATCCTAAACTCAAACCCTATCAGGAATTGACCTCTGCTTATACTAAGTTTTTCACTAGATTAATCTTTGTCCATGTTCCTCGTAATCATAATATCTTAGCTGATGCTCTCGCTTCTCTTGCTTCTTCCTTTGCTTTCCCTCCCGAAAGGGATTCCCATTCTATCATTATTCACAAGCGGTTCACTCCCGCTATTCAAGATCCCACTTTCCTTAGGATTAAGGAAGAGGTGCTTAGGAAGGTTGAGCAAGGCAAGATCATTGAGAATAAGGAGGTCATGCTATTAGACTTAGAGGAAGAATTGGACGATGAAGAAAAGCCATGGTATTATGAAATTACTAAGTATTGCCAGGATCAATCATATCCTGAAGAAGCCGCGGCTGAAGAAAAGAAAGCCATTAGAAGGGTTGCCCAGCGATACACCATGATTGGAGGTGTGCTCTATAGAAGAGGTCTCGCTGGAGTTTTGTTAAGATGCCTAGACGATGATGAATCTTGGAAGGTTGTGGAAGAGGCCCATTCAGGAGTGTGTGGTGGCCATGTGAACAGCCAGATGCTAGCTAAGAAGATCTTAAGGCTAGGTTTCTATTGGCCCACTCTAGAAGAGGATTGTTCTATCTATGTTCGAAGGTGTGTTAAGTGCCAACTGCACGCCGACAAAATTCATTCTCCTGCTTCTTCACTCCATCCTATATCTTCCCCATGGCCTTTCTCCATGTGGGCTTTCGATATCATTGGACCTCTTGGTGATCCGACCCTCCTCACAAAACCGAAGTCATTCATACTCACGGCGATGGAATACTTCACCAAGTGGGCGGAAGCGGAAGCATACGTGGAGATTAAAGCGTCAACCATTTGCAAGTTTATAATGAAGAACATCATCGCAAGGTTTGGCATCCCAAGTACCATCGTCACCGACAATGGACCGCAATTCATCTCTTAGGAACTTCAGGACCTCTGCAACAGGTATAACATTACATTGCATCATTCATCTCCTTATTATCCGTAGGGCAATGGCCAAGCAGAGGTAACTAATAAAACTTTGATTAAAATTATCAAGAAAACGTGTGAGACTAACAAATTTGCAGATTGGCCAGAAAAATTGGTTGAAGCTCTTTGGGCCTATCGTACTTCCATTCGTACCCTACTGGGCAAACTCCTTTCGCCCTAACTTATGGAATGGAGGCGGTAGTCCCTTATGAGATTCGTATCCTTCTCTACGAGTTCAATTGGACAAGGAGCTCCCTATTGATGAGCGTCGCGAATCTCTCCTTGCCCAGTTGGAACTCCTGGATGAAAAGCGTTTGACCGCCGCCGAACATGCGCGCATTTATCAAAACAGCTTTCACGTTTTTATCAAAAGAAAGTAATTGAGAGAAAATTCAAAATCGGTGAGATGGTAATTAAAAGAATTTTTTAAAACCGGGTGGACCACGTTCAAAACTCCAACCGAACTGGGAAGGTCCTTTTGTTATAAAGATGTTTATCCTGGCAATGCTTATAAATTGATTAATGCTAAAGGCGAAGAGTTAACTTATCTTGGAATGGTCTCTATCTGAAAAAATATTACCCCTAAAAAAAAGAGAGAAGACAAATAAAAACAAACAAAAAGAGAATAAAATAAAAACAAACAAAAATTTTAGAAAAGAAAAAAAAATGAAAATCTTAGAGGCTGGTATAGTACATGGGCCACGAGCCCGAAATAATCAAAATCTTTAATTCATTCTTCAGTCTCGACGATTTAACTCTTGGGTCAACCCGCACACACTACACGCTTTACTCTTAAGCTCAAGCAGCCCAGAATTTGAGGAAAGTCCGACCCAAACAAGAGTGTAAAAGCCTTACCTATTCTCTTCCTTTCGGCTCACGAGAGGGAATACAAGTTAGGGGTTACTAACCAAGCCTGCCTGCCGCCCTAATAGGTGAAAGTCAGGGCCCAAAAGGGAACAAAATACTTGAAGCCCAAGTACAATTAGGTCTTTATCTGTTTTGAAAAAAAATAAAAAAAAGGGAAAAAGGAAAAGGAAGTTATGATAAAAGAAAGCATGACAAGAGGGCAAAGTCCCCGCAGGAAAACCCTGGTCGTAAGGCATGCATGAATAAGGGCAAAAAGAGCAACAAAATTTCTCTAAGCCAAAGACCGAATCCCAACAGGCATTAGGGAAGGGGAGGGGCGTGCCTCATTCTTGAAAACATTTCGTGAGCTTTCTTAATCATTCTTCTCTCCTCCCTCCATGGTGGGTTGTGAACTTGAAGGATGGCAAAGACCAACTAAGAAGAATGGGCTGCGAGAGAATATGAGTAAAAACCTAAATAAGTCACGTTGACTCTTTTGTTAAGTCTCTTGAGAAATTCTAATGAAGTTTCGATTATGATGGTTAAGGTTTCAAAGCTCTATACTATATACTCGCCTCCAAAACAAAAATGTTCAAATAGGCGTCCTTTTCAAATTTAAGTGTCACTTTCAAAACAAAAATTCAACGAAAAAAAAAAAGCATATATACAAATAACAAAAAAAATGGTTGTGGAATCTCAAGCCCTTTGTTTCTCATATGATTGGTTGCATTCTTATATGGGCATCTTTTACCTTTGGCTAGCATATGCTTGCTTGCATGGCACATTTTATATCTATCATTTACCTTCATTGATTAAAGGCTTGGCCCCTTGACCCGTTATCAAAGTCAAAGTAAAGACATCCCTTGCTCATTGAGCAAGGGGCCAAGTCGAACAAATGGATTAACATGTTTGTTCAAGTGTGAACTACAAGCGCAGGGCAAAAGTAAAAGGCGAGAAGGAAAAGAAGACACGAGTACACAACTACGCAAGTGCTCAGGTAACAAAATTTTAATCTCATATATATATACATCATAAATATCTGAGTACAGGTGTGAGGGTGGAGGAGTACAAGTAAAGTCTCTCAGCTCTCACCTCCACTCTCCTCTCTCCTACTCTCGACCTCACTCTCGTCCCCCTGACGAGGCGTTGGTGGAGGGGGCATGGACCCACGGGAAGTAGCTGGAGCTCGAGCCGGCTCCTCTGCCTCACTTCTCTGCCGGAGAGAGGAACCCGCCACGAAAGTAGAGCTGGCAAAGCTGTACCCCGCAGCACGCGCCCGCTCCCGGCCTCGCTGAAGCCGCTCCTCGGTAGCTCGTAGCCGCTCTTGCGTAACGACTAGCTGGGCTCTCAAGGCTGTAAGCTCCCGCTCGCAAGCTGACCGCTCCTCTCGATCCCAGGCACGCTCCGCCTGGTACTGCTCATGATCCCGGGCACGCTCCGCCTGGTACTGCTCACAGTCACGAGCACGCTCCGTCTGGTGCTCCTCGCGCTCCCGAGCACGCTCTCTCCGCTCCATCTCGAGGGCGACTCGCAGCTCCGCCACGTCTTGAGGCAGCTCCTCTCGCCGCCTCAAGGCTCGCTCCAGCTCTGTGACCCGCTGCTCACGGATCGCCACTCTGCCCCGGCCAGGGCAGCCCGGGTATGTGCCGCCTGTAACTGAGAGGACTGCAACATTCAAACAAATCATCAGTTCCACATTTAATGCAATAATTCAATAATTCATGGAATAAGCAACATACAATTGAAAATAAATAACTCACCTGCGTGGCCATCGCCTGTTGTCCTTCCCCGATGCAAGTAAGAGCGGCTCGGAGCTCCTCGGTCTGTAAGAAAACAATTTTCATAAGAATATCATATAAATAATTGAATGAATTTTGAGTTTAAAGTTTAGGGCGTACCCGTGTGGCAAGGTCGCGCTCTACCGCCTCGGCCCATGCAACTGCCCCTGCTAGCTGCCCCGCTAGTGCAGTCATCCCTGCACTAGGTCTTCTCGAGCTGGAGGCCTCTCCCGTCGCTCTCTCTGCTGCTCCCTGCTGGGCACGCTGCATTAATGGAGATTGTCAGTGGCTAATCATCAATAATTCAACAAAAATTCATTTGCATATAAGAATAATTTAAACACTCACCAGGGTCTCAAGATCCGCCCGTGTGGTGGCTAACTGTGCCTCTAGGCTATGTAGGTGGGCCTGTGCATCCATCGCCACTATATCCCACACATCCTGCATTCATTACATATTAGTCGCACAATAGATATCCATAAACATTTTCATTTTAATTTAGAAATAAATGCATTCATACATACCCCCAGGACCCTCATCTGGGGTCGGCCGGCGTAAACCTCCCAGTAGCGTCGGAGGTACTCGGAGCTGTCGGTCGCCTGTGAAGTGACCCGGGTCTCGCCACGACGCCAGTCGGTGTACTGGTCGGAGAACCACACTCTCCAGTCGATCGCCTTCGTGCGACCGCGTGTCTTCTTGCCTATCCCACGCGGCTCTCCTACCTAGATCCACTCCTGGTGTAGGTCGAGGGTCCTCATCACCAGCCTAAGCCGTAACGGCTCAATCTCGTTCAGGCAATGAACCCAAAGCTCATGCCCAAAGCGAGGTCGGTCCGCTACGACCCACGGCTGGCCCTCGTCGGTCATCCCCTCGTAGGGTCTCCATCGCACCTGCATCCATAAACATGCATACCATCATCATCTCATCATAATTAATAAATAAAAAAATGCATAACATTAATCATGCGTACCAGTGAGGCGGGGAAGTCTCGGAACTCCCGTCGTAGCACTCGCAACTCGTAGGCGAGCGGGGCTCCGATCACCACCGGTAGCCAGCGCCGTGCTAGAGGGAAAGATCCCTCATCTCCAGGTCGCTGATCAACACGCCCCATCGGCATGTACAAGTGGCTCTATATCTACATTCATGCATCGTATTAGCAAAACATTCATACGCATATGCATTCTAACAAGAAAATAACAAAAAATACATACCTGAAGAAAAGGTGAAAAGCCACTGACTATCGTCTCACGACCTATCCCCGTGGACAGGTCGGCTATCAAGTGCGCCAGCAGTGCTGCTCCCCAGGCGTATCTGCCAACGCCCTCCAAGTCCTCAAGTATCCCCAGGAAGCGGCAGTTGATAACATCGCCCTTCGTGCCGAGCAGTAGCCTCCCGAGCATCAAAAATAGAAATCTCCTCAAATCTCTGTCTGCTCTCTCCCTGTCAGCTGGGTCCTGGCAATAGGCAGCCCTAGCCCCATCTATCAATCTCTGCGAAAACTGCTATAAGGACTCCCTGGATCTCTGCCTAGAGTCCCCCAACCCCATAGCTATGGTAAGGTCGGTGCGGAAGATGGTCCTGCACTCGCTCGGTGTCTCGTACACCGTCTCTAGCCCTAGTAGCCTTTGGGTAAGCTCACTATAGTCGGGTAGGGTGATCCCGCTCATCGCCTCGCCATCTACCCTCAGCCCAGTGATCCTAGTGACATCCTCTAGGCTAGGAATCATGTGACCCCACGGCATCAGAAATGCCCAGCTCGACCTATCCCATCTCTCTCTCAAAACCTGAATCAAAGGTAGGTCTGGCCTAACTGGCTCTATGCTAAGGAAAGCCCCAAACCCCATAGCGCCTACCCTAGCTCTCTGGAACTCGGGGAGTCCGTAGCAAGCTGCTCGGACCTGGACCCAAGGATCCGCGTCCTCATCAATCCCCGCATGCAACATATAAAATTTTCACTTAAAATTTTCATTCGGTGTTAATTAATTAATTGACGCCCCTAACAGAGGCGTTATCTTTTGATGTGTTTTTAATTGACGACCTACCCAGGGTCGTCGTTTATCTAAGCGACGCCCCTGTGGAGGACGTTGTTGTAAAGGTAATATTCTAAAAATCTGAGAAATTTTGAATTGACACCCACCTCTGGGTCGTCAATTGTCTAAGTAATGCCCCTGTGGGGGGGCGCGGTTCACAAAGTAATTTTCTATCCTAAATTGCATTTCTGGAAAATGTTGAATTAACGACCATCCCAGTGGTCGTTATCTATCTAATGAACCTCCCGATGGGGGGCGTGGTTTTCCTGGGGTTTTGGGGTTGCTGATGTGCGAAATTAAAATAACAGAAACACATACATTTTAAATTTAATGGAATAACAGGGAAATAACAGCATCCTCGCAAAACATGATAAATTCAAAATAACGACATGCATCAGGGCGTGTTTCTTTCATGTGATTAATTATTTTCAAAAAAAATTGAAATAATGAAATCGATGATCCATTCTGGGACGTCTTTTTAATTAACGACACCCCTGGGGGTGTCATTTTTCTGCGTCTCTGGTTTGCCCTACCCGAGAGCTATGGAAATAGTGGAAAATGAAAATAAAAAATAAAAATAAAAAAAATAAATGGAAATTGGTGTGGGGGAGCCTACCTTCTACCGTCTGGGTCCAATCAACCCCCCACGGAGGGGCTGCCTTGGCTGCCATGGTCGCCGGAGTTGGCTGGGCCGACGGGCCACCACTGTCGCCGCCGCCGCCGGTGTCTCTTCTCCATCTCCTCCTTCTTCTCCTCTTTCTTCTCCATCTCCTCCTTCTTCTTCTCCATCATCGTCTTCTTCATCGTCCTCATTTTCTTCATCTCCTTCATCTTCTTCTTCTTCTTCACCGTCTTCACTATGTTCCTCTTCTTCTCCACTGGCCGCCGCCGTCGGTGCTTCTTCGACCGCCGCAGGAGGGGGCTCCTCCACGGCTTGTTCTCCTTCCAGGTCCACTACGACAGGGGCAGTAACCCTCTGGCGTTTGGAAGCACTGCCAGCCATCGGTTTGAGAGGGGAAAGAGAGTAGAGTGAGGGAGAATGAGAGAGAGGGAAATGGGGGTTTCGGTTAGGGTTGCATAAGAGAGGAAAGGAAGGAAATGAACGAAGGAAGGAGACGAAAGGGGGGAAAGTAGGGTTTAACGGTCGAGAATAGTTAATGCCCTGATGGAAGTCGTGTCTTGGAAAATTGACGCTTTTAGGAAAGGCGTGGCATTTAGATTTGACGCCTGTGGACGCGGATTTTATTCTATTTCATTATATTATTTACTTATATTTTTATTTGGATTTTTGATTTATTAGGCGTGCCAGTCACCGGGGTGACAATTTTATTATGCGCTCGACTTGACTTGGTCAGCCGATTGTGAGGTCCGAGTCGGGACCAGAAGTCCGTCATACCATAAAGGCTATGACGTTAATTACGTCCTTCGAAGGAAGGACAACCCTTGATTAAACGCCAAAATAGGAGGCCTCGAGAGGCAAACATGTATTCATGTGCGCAAAATGGAACTTCATACCAGAGCCAGGAAGGCGGGCAAGATAACAACATCAGCTGTAGAAGCAGACGGTATCGTTAAGTCAGCGGCTCAGAGACGATATCGTTAAGTCAGCGGTTCAAAGACTGAGCCGTGGCCATGATGGAGGTTTAAAGCATCGATTAGTATTTCGACAGTATTTCCCCTTTATCTGGATTATGCCCAGGGGGAAATAGGCTATCACCCACGGAGTGCCGGGATGAAAGCCGAGAGAAAGAGAGAGGCCAAACCTCCCTATGAATTCTTTCTATGAATTTTCGCTGCATATCCGGCCAGTTGTTGACAGATCCAGCCGGCAAGCTATCATACCATTCAAAGGCATGCCCCGTTAGAGAACACCCAAAGAACTTCAATAGGTATGACTCATCTGTCGCCAAGTCACCCAGGATTGTCACATAGTATGCAATGTGTTCCTTCGGGGAGCCCTGCCCATTGAATTTGTTAAACTTAGGAATTTTATTGATGCTAGGCGGCAATCTCTTAGTAGCATGGTAGGCCGGATATGGCACTTTATACATGTCAAAGGGGGCGTAATTAGCGCTACCCCTTTTGGCTAGCCTCTCTTCAACCATCTTCTCCACCATTGATTTATTCACCACGACTGGCAGTGCTGATTCAGGACAGAGGTGGGTGGGCTGCATTTCTTGTGTGGCTGGAGTTGCAACATGAGATGGCGGAGGTTTTGACAAGGGAACCTGCCGCTGCATTTGAAGAAGCTTCAGCTGTGCTGGCTGGAGCGACTGGAAATGATCCTGGGGAACAACCCAACTCTGACCGTCAGTTTGCAGAACAGTCTGTGAAACAGCAGTCGAGGGGTTAAACCCTCCTAGTGATAGGTCAGTTCGTGCCCCCGGTTGCTTGGGAACCACATCATGTTCAGTCTTCTCTTTTAGTTGCTTCTTCAGCAGTTCTATCTCCCGCTGATATCTTTGCATGGCTATTAGGATGGCAGGGTCCATAGCTATTTTGCTGGTAATGGTCTCAAGTGTTTCACCAAAGCCACATCCGGACAGGGGCACCCCTTCTTCTTCAGATGCCATTATTTTGGTGCTGAGAGTAGTGTTGTTTTCATCAGTAGCCTGCTTGCCCTTAGCGGTCTGCAGTAACCCAGCTTCATTTTTGCTTTGTCCTGTTACAGGGTCTTCTCTTTCGTAACCTTGGCTAGTTCTTCTTGCCCACTTAGCAGGGCGTCATGCCTGCCCATCACTCCTGTCATATTACACGCGAGGACTTGATGCTTTTTAACTCTCCTTCGGGACTGGCGAGGGAAAGTTGGCCCTTCATTTGTCAGAACTCTTTTCATTTCTTCCTCTGTGAAAGACTTTCAAAACTTCTGAACTCAGCTTGCTTTTTCTCTTTATCTATCCCAACAGGTGATATCTTATTTTTTCCTTCTCCTTCAGCCTTGACAGCATGGAGTGACCTTTGTCGGCCTATGACGGACTTCCAAGGTCATGGAAGTATTCCCATACCCTCTTAACCATCCCCTCTTGACTGTACTCTGAAGAGATAGTAGGAGGCATCGTCCAGTCTTGGGCGGGTGGCATGTATGCTAATCGTGTCAGCTTGGCAACTTGGTTGAGATTCTTTGAGTTCTTGGAAATATCAGCCTGTCTTGCACAGACCCTGGCAGCGAGTGGAGGAGTTGTGACTATGACTTCTTCCTCATTCATGACTTTATTATCCCTTCTCTTGGGGGCATCAACAAAACTGTTATAATTTTGTAGGGTTGACATGACACTCCGGGTCTTCTTGGAACCCACATTTGCTTACGTCTTGGCAATTTTGAGGTTGGCTTCCTTGCTTGCTATCATCACTGTTCGCCCTCCGGCTAGCCACACTTGGAAAGCATTAGGGTAGGAATGGTCGGGATGACCTGATCTGGCAGAGCTCTGGCATTGCGGCCGTTGAAGAAGATCCGACGCCCCCAATCATCATGGACTTCCCAGATGCAGAAAGTCGACATTGGGAAGCGGCAGAGGCTCTTCCTCTTCTGAAGTTCTTTTTGTTGCCCCCAGTGGGCCCCTTCTCATGCGCTTCAATCGGGCTGGTAGCATGGTGAACATAACAGCTCACGGTCACTGATTCTTGAGTAGGGATTTCTGTTCTTATCCTCGCTCTGACAAGAAGCAGCTTTATCATCCTTCAGCTCTACAGGCTTCGGATTTTCTTTGCTCAGAATATCACGGACACAACTCCCAGGAAGTTGGGGCAGCCAACGACCGGAGGAAAGTCACCGAAAGTGGTGGGCGAAGTAGAGGATGCGCTTCTTTTCGCCTCATGATGGACGAAGTAGGACACGACCTCCGAGCATCTTCATCACCTGGCTTATCTTGGGGCCGGTAGCTTGCGGCGAAGTCTCGACAACAGTTTTCAGCTCCTGGTTGTCGATCTCGAGCAGGTCAGTGAAGCTAAGGCCTAGGCAGTTAGGCATCCCGACAGCAGGCGGCATCGATCCGAACGACAGAGGTACCGCCATGTAGCTTTCTTGAACATGTGCATCGACCGGTTGCTGGTCAAAGCATACTGACATGATTCCAGCCGTCATTGTAGCTTCCTGGAAATAGAGAAAGCGCACAGAATCAGAAATTTGAGGGGGGCCCGCTGGGCCTCCTATTTTTGGCGTAGAGATGAAGGGAGACCTTGTCCCACCGGGCGTGCCAGACTTGTGGACGCGGATTTTATTCTATTTCATTATATTATTTACTTATATTTTTATTTGGATTTTTGATTTATTAGGCGTGCCAGTCACCGGGGTGACAATTTTATTATGCGCTCGACTTGACTTGGTCAGCCGATTGTGAGGTCCGAGTCGGGACCAGAAGTCCATCATACCATAAAGGCTATGACGTTAATTACGTCCTTCGAAGGAAGGACAACCCTTGATTAAACGCCAAAATAGGAGGCCTCGAGAGGCAAACATGTATTCATGTGCGCAAAATGGAACTTCATACCATAGCCAGGAAGGCGGGCAAGATAACAACATCAGCTGTAGAAGCAGACGGTATCGTTAAGTCAGCGGCTCAGAGACGATATCGTTAAGTCAGCAGTTCAAAGACTGAGCCGTGGCCATGATGGAGGTTTAAAGCATCGATTAGTATTTCGACAGCATTTCCCCTTTATCTGGATTATGCCCAGGGGAAATAGGCTATCACCCACGGAGTGCCGGGATGAAAGCCGAGAGAAAGAGAGAGGCCAAACCTCCCTACCTATATATATATGCCATGGGGCAATGTTTGATTTTCCCTTAGGGAAGCCGGCGGAACTCATGCAGTGGCATAGCCCTCCCGAGCTAAAGGGGTTACTCATAAATCCGATGCGGGACGACGGAATGTAAGTGAACGCTCAATGTTGCGCCCTCGCACGCGGATCGACCTGCGCGGTCAGGTCGCGGGTGATCAAAATGCATCTATTCATCGGGATTCAACTTATTTTGGTTTGTGTTTCAAAAGAAGGCCAGAGGCTGAGAGGAACTGAGGAAGACCAATCCAGCATAGAGGACCTCTTTCACCATTTATGTGCAGAGTCCCGGAGACAGTTCAATATTGTCTTTCATCATCCCGGGAGAATTTTGGTAGCACCTCCCCTGGACTTAGCATTTGCCAGGGAATGATAGACGATCACCCACGGAGTGCCGGGATGAAAGCCAGAATAAGGGGGGGTATGGGACCCCTAGCCCGTGTATGTGATTACAGCACCAACTTAATATCCCTTTGAGGCCATTGAAACTTATGCAGTGGCAGAGTTTCCTTGGCTCGTAAGGTTATGTAGGGGGGTTATCCCCATTAATCTTTATCCCTTAGGTATATATGGTGATCTGGGGCGTCCTTCGACCGAATTCAAGGCTAGGTTGATCGGACTTCAAAGGGCATCTGTGTGGTTCCTTGGCCTGTAGCAGGAAGGCTTTCATCTGAGGTTCAAGGAATAGAGAATTCATAGCGTAAAGAAGGGATGGTAGGAAGGGTAGTTCCCGGCGTGGATTTTATTGGCCAAGGGGGGAAGCTCTCGGCGTAGGGGTTCTCGGCGCGCTCGTCACCGCGCCGGGAACCTGGCGCTGGGAGGCCCCCGGGCCGGGAAGGCTGTATTGCAAAGGGTTTTATTGATTTGCTGAAGGGGCTAAAGCAAGGGACCTCTCGGCGGCGTAGCTCTCGGCGGGGAAATGACCACGCCGGGAAGGGGCTAAAGGGTTTATGGCTTGATTGCGATACTCTGCTCAGGAGATTTCTGGGATTTCTGGCTCGGATTGAGGCAAGATCTGGAGTGCGGGAGGGGATTACATGGAGGTTAGTATCATTTGAAGGGCAGACCATCCATTATCAAATCCTCGTGGGATGATGGGTGTTTTTATGGTAACCTGCTGCTCAGACGATCAAGAGATTGATGTCTCTGACCCCGAACCAGCTGGGAGCTCGGCAGAAATCCACAATATGCGGGAAAGTCCATCATCAGAGGGAGGGAAGGAGGAGGATAGAGCCCAATAACCCATTGAATGAGGGTTGGGGCTCCGTCTTCATCCTTCACGAGAGAACGACTCGAGCCGGAAATCCGGAGCATCTAAGCAAACAAACGCTTCGAAGAACATCGGATGAAAAGAAGGGGGGACAGATAGCAGATATTTCAATCATTCAATGCCCAAACGGGCCATCGTGACATTCCATTTCATTGCATCATTCCAAAACTCACACCAATCACAAGGAGGGAGTGAGGGAAAGGAGATAAAACAGAGGCCGGGAAATCCGGTTACATCCGATGAATCGAGATAGAGCTCGCAAGATTACATGATGAAGAGAAGAAAACATAAGAAAAGAAAACATGGGGGGAGGGCGGAGCATTGACTCCTCTCCCTCCCCCAGCTGCTTGCCCACCTGGAGCTTCTTCTCCTTCTCTTTCTCTTCAGATCGATCTCTTCTCTCTTTTCTCAGCAGAGGAGGCTCTCTCTCTCTCTCTCTGTTGGTCTCTTTTTCCTTTTCTTTCTCGGGTGGATGAGGTTGTAGGTTTCTTCGATGCCCCCTCTTTTCTTCTGGTTATCCTCATCTCCGAAGGGAAGGGGCTTTTATAAGCCCATTCCATTGGCTTCTCGGCGTGGCCACTGTCGGTGCGCCTTTTGGTGGCAGTGGGCCTCTTCAGCAGCTTCTCGGTGCCACCGATATTGGCCCATTTAGAGCTTTTGGGCTTCTTGTGTTCATTTCTTCAGTTGTAAGGGCTGACTCATCGGCTGACATATCTTGTCGGCCGGCTTCTTTCTTGTTCGTTCGGGGATGGTCCCGAGTATCTCCCGAGGTCTTGTGTCTCGTTTCAGTGGTTCTCTATTAGAGCCGGCTGTCTCTTCTTTTCTCCTTTTATTCCTGAAAACAAGATAACAGAAATAAGATATTTTATAAAGGTATTTTAGGGTTATTATTATTATTTCATCGCTGCTATTATTATTATCTTTATTTTAGGCGTCAACAAATGCCCCCCACCCGTAGGTGGCGCGAATGAGGGACAAGTGAGCGGGACCTGTGGGTGCAACCCCCATTTGAGAACACGTCTTTTTATTCTTCATTCATGCGAACATGCAGGCACTTATTGATCGCACGCACATCTAGATGTACATAGGATAGCTCCCTATATTAGGGATAGGATAAGGATGGCATCCATGATTCATGGACGGAGTGCACATCTAGATGAACTAAGGGAGATGTGCATACGTAAAGGGGACGCCGCGTAGAACGTATGCATAGCATAAATCACAATCCACACCCATGACTATTCCTTCATAGCGTGAAAGTGCAATCATATAGGTAGTGAACCCTAGTCATAGGGACGTGCAGACGCTCTAAGTAACACTAGAGGATTGGTTTATCGCCTACGCACACATTCAGGGATCTCATTTTTGGTAGTTTTACACACCCCCCTTGTTGATTCTTAATTTGAGATTTCACTGTTCGGCGCGAGTTTCCTCATCTGTCTCAATGGGGATTCCCGTCTACTAAGATTCATCCCTTTACTGGCAGTGTTTTTTATAGACTTCACCATTCGGCACGAGTCTCCTCATGTGTCTCAATGGGGATTCCCGGCTACTAGGATTAGTCCTTTTGTTCATAGTGGCATAATGGATTTCACCGTTCGACGCGAGTCTCCTCATATGTCTCAATGGGGATTCCCAGCTACTAGGATTCGTCCTAGTATTATTCACAGTGACATAATGGATTTCACCGTTCGGCGCGAGTCTCCTCATGTGTCTCAATGGGGATTCCCGACTACTTGGATTCATCCTAGTATTATTCAGAGTATTATCATGGACTTCACCGTTCGACGCGAGTCTCCTCATGTGTCTCAATGAGGATTCCCGGCTACTAGGATTTGCCCTTTTGTTCATATATTTTTTTTTCTTCTTCTTTCTTTCTTTCCCTTTTTTTTCTTAGGGTGGGTAGGTGGCTTTTCCCTCACGGTCACCCTTTATGCGAGTGTAGAGATTTAAGCATCCAAGAAGTGTTAAGAAGAATTTAAGATGTCCCTATGACTAAGGACCATAGCTCGTATCATGTGTGAAGTGTGGGAGTTTCGTCTATGGTGTATTCTGTGAATTGCGCACGCAACATAATCACGACTCTTTCCCCTGGCCGCATGCACTCACCGGGAATTGGCTTTTCATCTCTTAGTATGTGACGTAGCGCACACAGTCGTAGAATCTGGATAGCGTTATTTTAGCAAGGGAATGCGGTCATAGAAATTTGAAGGAAGGTGTATTAATACTATACTTCAGGCAGACACACACGCAAAACATGCAAGCAAGCAAACCATGTTATTATTATTTTTTTCTCTTTTATTTTTTTTATTTTTTTTAATTTGTTTATTTTTTTATCTTTTTTGTGTTTTGTTTTCTTTCTTTTCTTTTTTTGTTTCTTTCTCTTTCTCTCTTTTTTTTTCTTTCTTTCTATTCTTCTTTTCTGTTCTTCCTCTTCTTCTTTTTTCTTGTTTTCTCATCTCCCCTTTTTTCTTCTTTTTTTTTTATCTCCTTTCTTCTTCTCTTTTTTTTTCATCTCTTTTTTTCTCTTTTTTTTTCTCTCATCTTTTTTTTCTCTTTTTTTTCTCTCATCTTCTCCTTCTTTTTCTTTTTTTTTTTTTTGAACTCAGTGAATACATCCTTAGGTCGACTTTCTTATAAGTGGACGACCGATGCCATGGTGACAGGGAGAAGTTGTCACATGTTGTGACGAATCCCTGGAGGGACCAAGGGCTGGCGTAGAACCAAGGGGTCTTTTGTTCATTGGTTAGGATAACAATTCCAAGCCAATGGTAGGATATTTGTTGTCTTAGCCTGAAGGTTATGATGTTGGGTGACTTGGCTTAGACGTATGGTCGTGACACCAAGGCATAATTTTTAAACGGCTTAGGCAAATTGCCGTGACGCTATACAGCTTGGCTTAGGCGGAAGGCCATGACGCCAAGGTAGGATATTTAAACGGCTTAGACGTATGGTCGTGACGCCGTACATCTTGGCCTAGGCGGAAGGCCATGACACCAAGGTAGGATATTTAAACGGCTTAGACGTATGGTCGTGACGCCGTACATCTTGGCTTAGGCGGAAGGCCATGACGCCAAGGTAGGATATTTAACGGCTTAGACGTATGGTCATGACGCCATACATCTTGGCTTAGGCAGATGACGCCAACGTAGGATATTTAACGGCTTAGACGTATGGTCATGACGCCGTACAGCTTGGCTTAGGCGAAAGGTCATGACGCCAAGGTAGGATATTTAACGGCTTAGACGTGTGGTCATGATGCCGTACAGCTTGGCTTAGGCGAAAGGCCATGACGCCAAGGTAGGATATTTAACGGCTTAGACGTGTGGTCATGATGCCGTACAGCTTGGCTTAGGCGAAAGGCCATGACGCCAAGGTAGGATATTTAACGGCTTAGACGTATGGTCATGATGCCGTACAGCTTGGCTTAGGCGAAAGGCCATGACGCCAAGGTAGGATATTTAACGGCTTAGACGTATGGTCATGATGCCGTACAACTTGGCTTAGGCTGAAGGCCATGACGCCAAGGTAGGATATTTAACGGCCTAGACGTATGGTCATGATGCCGTACAGCTTGGCTTAGGCGGAAGGCCATGACGCCAAGACTGAACAGTAGGTTTCATCATCGCTACTAGATTTATACTGATGTAAAGAAGTCCATAAGTTTCATCAGAATAGACGTAAGGTCTAATCTGGGTAAGTTTCATCCTTTTTTTTTATCACAGGTGGGACATGAGGATATATACGGGTTTCATCGTCAATGGGACTTAAGGAAACACATGAGTTTCATCAGAAAAGATGTAAGGTTTATCCTGGACAGGTTTCATAGTTGAACAGGCAATGCGCCGGTCAATCAACGGGAGGGTTTCATCGTCGGTGGCACATATAGAAACATGCGGGTTTTGTCAGGATAGACGTAAGGTCTATTCCAGATAGGTTTCATGTCAGTCCAGACGGATGGTCTGGGTCAAAGGTGAAAGTTTCTTGTTGACTGACTGGACAAAAGGTCCAAGCCAGAGGCAGAAGGGTTTTTTTTTTTTTATTGACTGACTGGACGAAAGGTCCGAGCCAGAGTTAGAAGGGTCTCTTCATTCATCGATTGGACGGAAGGCCCGTGCCGCAGGTAAAATATTAATGTCGACCCGACGGGACATCAGAGTCAACAAACCTTGCTTGGACGGTATGTCCAGAACAAGGGCAGACGTAAAACATCATTGTCGTATTGATGCCATGTCAAAATGGCTAACCTGGAAGAGACAAAGGGTCTGGGCCAGGACAGAGGTAGCTGTTGACTTGACAGACTTGTCAAAGTCAACCAACTTAGCAAGGGCGTGAGGCCATAAGCCAAGGGAGGAATATAGGATAGGTGTTGACTCGACGTCCTGTCGAAACCAACGAATTTGATAGAGGCGTGAGGCCTAAGCCAAGGGCAGAATATAGAAAAGGTGTTAACTCGACGTCTTGTCGAAGTCAACCAGCTTGGCAAGGGTGTGAGGCCATAAGCCAAGGGAGGAATATAGGATAGGTGTTGACTCGACATCCTGTCGAAACCAACGAACTTGACAGAGGCGTGAGGCCTAAGCCAAGGGCAGAATATAGAAAAGGTGTTGACTCGACGTCTTGTCGAAGTCAACGAACTTGGCAGAGGCGTGAGGCCTAAGCCAAGGGCAGAATATAGAAAAGGTGTTGACTCGACGTCTTGTCGAAGTCAACCAACTTGGCAAGGGCGGGAGGCCATAAGCCAAGGGAGGAATATAGGATAGGTGTTGACTCGACGTCCTGTCGAAACCAACGAACTTGATAGAGGCGTGAGGCCTAAGCCAAGGGCAGAATATAGAAAAGGTGTTAACTCGACGTCTTGTCGAAGTCAACCAGCTTGGCAAGGGCGTGAGGCCATAAATCAAGGGAGGAATATAGGATAGGTGTTGACTCGACATCCTGTCGAAACCAACGAACTTGACAGAGGCGTGAGGCCTAAGCCAAGGGCAGAATATAGAAAAGGTGTTGACTAGACGTCTTGTCGAAACCAACGAACTTGGCAGAGGCGTGAGGCCTAAGCCAAGGGCAGAATATAGAAAAGGTGTTGACTCAACGTCTTGTCGAAGTCAACCAGCTTGGCAAGGGCGTGAGGCCATAAGCCAAGGAAGGAATATAGGATAGGTGTTGACTCGACGTCCTGTCGAAACCAACAAACTTGGCAGAGGCGTGAGGCCTAAGCCAAGGGCAGAATATAGAAAAGGTGTTGACTCGACGTCTTGTCGAAGTCAACCAGCTTGGCAAGGGCCTGAGGCCATAAGCCAAGGGAGGAATATAGGATAGGTGTTGACTCGACGTCCTGTCGAAACCAACGAACTTGGCAGAGGCGTGAGGCCTAAGCCAAGGGCAGAATATAGAAAAGGTGTTGACTCGACGTCTTGTCGAAGTCAACCAACTTGGCAAGGGCGTGAGGCCATAAGCCAAGGGAGGAATATAGGATAAGTGTTGACTCGACGTCCTGTCAAGGTCAACGAGCCCTTACCCTGATAGAAGGTTTAAGGTAAGGGTAAATAAGATGATGAACGCACTAGAGGCCCAGACCCAGGGCTAAGTATTGATGTTGATCTGACGAAAAGTCAGATTCAATGAACCTTGCCCAGACGGAAGGTCTACAACGGGAGTAGAATGTGCAGGTAAGGATGTCAGCCCGACGTCATGTCGAAGTTGACCAACCTAGCATAGACGTGAGGTCCAAGCTGGGATAGAATATGGATTTTGACCCATGGAGGTATCGGGGTCGACAAACCTTGTTCAGACAGAATGTCTAATGTCAAGTGAAAGAATCTTTTGTTGGTTTATTTGTTTGAGTTTATTAAGTTTATTGAGTTTGTTGAGATGTTTGTTTATTCATCATTTTCATTGGGCCTCTTGGGCTTGTTGACTTCATTAGGGTTTATTTCGTTGAGTTTACTGAGGTTTGTTAGAGATTTTTTTTTTGTTGAGTTCATTAGGTTTATTTATTTATTTTATTGAGTTTATTAGGTTTGTTTGGTTTATTGAGCTCGTTAATTGACTGAATTTATCAGGATTTATTTGGTTTGATGATGTTTGTTGAGCTCATTGGATTGATTATTATTATTTTATTATTTTTTGTTTGTTTTTTATTTATTTTTTATTTATTTTTTTTATTTATTTTTTTAATTTTTTTAATTTTTTTTAATTTTTTAATTTTTTTTAACTTGGCCCAGTGGGACAAAAGGGTTTTATAGACCCAGACGGGTGGGATAAACTAGCTTGGCTAGGACAGAGTGTCTCAAGCCAATGAAAAGGGCTTTATGGGGATAGTCCGGTGAGACTGGTGGGATAGAGGATGGGATTTTTTTTTTTAAAGATTGGCTAGGGCGGAGTGCCTCAGGCCAATGAGAAAAGGTTTTATGGATGCAGCCTGGCAAGACAGAAGGAATTATTTTCAGAGCTCGACAAGGGCGGAGTGCCTTGTGCCAAGGGACAGGTTTGTATGAGCCCAAGTTGGGCAGGGGGGCTGAGACAACAGTAGTGGAAAGCCCCGTTGGGCCAATGCAGCAGGTGTTGAGATATTTGGTGTAATTGTTGGCTGAATGCCGGAAGCTAATGAAGATGTGTTGGCCGGGGTCCAGGACCCGTATCAAGGGTAGATGGTCAATCCCGGTGGGACAAATGGGAGATATCCCTATAGGATGGGAAGATGGCGATGCGCCATGCATCCCAGTGGGCCATTTTATGTTAATAATAATAAAATCATCCCAGTCTCCATAAACGGGACGGACATTTTGTTCTCCCTTGTTACCTCGGGGCTCGTCCCCCTTCTCTTTTTTTTTTTATTGACCAAGGCGGGGATGTAGGAGAGCGCTCACCTCCTCAGGGAGGGGATGAATAGCTCGCTCCACCACATAAGCCCCACAATGGTAGTTGTATCTAGTACAAATTAGGATATAGAGGGAGTGTCGGTTCCCTCAATAGATACGGCCATCATGATCTTTTCATTTCTCTCTCTTTTTTTTTGTGTGCCTGCCCCCAGAACAGGCTCTCTCTTTTTCTCTTCTTCTCTTTTTTCTTCTTCTTCTTTTTTTTTCTATTTTTTTTACAACCCTTCGAGCTGTGAGATAACGCTCAAATGCTGGCTTTTAGTCGAGTTTGCGGGGGATAGCAAGGCCAGTGACGCCACGCGAGACTGCTTGCCTGAAGACGGGTTTTTGGTGAGGGCGTGGCGGATCCACCTTATATTCGCCCATTTGCAGTTCACCTTTCTTGATCGTGCCTTCGATGATGTCCTTGAACACGTAGCAATCCTCGATAGGATGTCCTGCTACTTGGTGATACGGACAAAAGCACGAGTTATCTTTTCTTGCGGAGTTGCTTGATCTCTTTGGCTCTGGAAGCACCACTTTACCGCATTCTAGGGCCCACGCAAAGAGAGCTGAGGTCATATCTTTTGTAAATGAATAGGGCTTCATCATTTTACCCCTTAACGAGGACCCTTGTGTGTCCGGCTTGGTAGAAGTGATACAAGCAGTCTCTGCTTTTTCCTTCTTCTGTCGCTCGAAGGCTTCAAAGCTTGGAATGCAAACTTCTTGTGCCGGCTGCTTGTCGGCTGGTTTGTAGTTTTGACCCAAGCTCGTGGAGGATGGGTAAATCCTTGCAATGACTGCTTCAGCTTCAGTTGCGAAGTCATTTAGACTTTCAAAGGTCGTGACTTCGAAGTCAATGACTGCGGGCGGCGTAAGCGCAGAATAAGCGGCACGGGGCTTGCAGGTGTCTTTCGTCATTCGAGGGTATCTTCCTCAATTTGTCTTCAATCCGGTTCTCAGACCTGATCATCTCGTTGCAACAATATTCTGCGCACGGATCTTTCATTTTCATCTTTTTTATCTTCATATTTTCTTTATTTTTCAACATTTCGGAGCTTCTCGGCACGGGGCCATAGGCTTCTCGGCATGACCCTCTCGGCGCAAGGCTTCTCGGCACGCAAGACCTTCCGGCGCGAAGCTTCTCGACGTGAGGGGCCTCTCGGCGCGGCCGAAGGAGGGCTCTCGGCCTGGGGGCTCTCGACGCGCCCTTGGCCGAAGGGGGCTCTCGGCCTGGGTTCTCGGCGTGAGGGGATCTCGTTGCTTCTCTCTCGGAAGCCCAGGCCGAGAGCCCTGCCTAAGTCTGGCAGGGTGGGATCCGTAAAAGATCGGGCATACTATGTATGAATTTATTGAGGGATATTAATCGTCGAGAATATCCCCATTGCTTGAACGGTGTAGCATACTTAATTATTTACAGGGTTAGCATCAATTTCTCGAGGGTTTTTGGTCGCGAAATTGGTGGAGGTCGCGGTGGTGGTGTGGCCTCCGACATGGCGGCCACCGGATCGTGTCGGGCCTAGTTGTAAGGTGAGTTTTGTGGCGGGGTCTCGGTTCGGATGGAGGGAAGGCGGTTCTCGGTCAGCCCTCGGCCGTGCTGCAACCGCCGGATCGTGGCCGGGAAGAGGCCGCGGTCGGATGGGTTCGTGAACAGCGTGAAGAAGCTGCAGCGGCGGGAGATGTGTTCGAAGAGGGATCGCGCTTTCAACACGAGCAGTGCGCAGGAGAGGTTCAGGAACATACAGTTGCAGGAGGAATATGATACTCATGATCCCAAGGGACATAGCTTCTTGCAGCTTCCTTTCCTGAAGAAGAGGTCTAGAATTGTTGAAATTGTTGCTGCACGGGACATTGTTTTTGCTTTGGCACAGTCTGGTGTTTGTGCAGCATTTAGCAGAGAAACAAACCAAAGGATATGCTTCCTGAATGTGAGCCCTGATGAAGTAATTCGCAGCCTGTTCTATAACAAAAACAATGAGTCACTTATTACAGTCTCAGTTTATGATGCAGACAACTTCAGTTCCCTAAAATGCAGGACGACAAGAATCGAATATATTAAAAGGGGAAAGCCGGATGCTGGTTTTGCACTTTTTGAGTCAGAATCATTGAAATGGCCTGGTTTTGTGGAGTTCGACGATGTGAATGGCAAAGTTCTAACATTTTCTGCCCAGGACAGTCCAGGTATAATGTTGTTGATATTTAAAAGAGCTAGCAGCCACGTTCCTCTCAAAGTACTTTCTATAGAGGATGGTACTGTTCTCAAATCCTTCAATCATCTTTTGCATCGGAACAAGAAGGTTGATTTTATAGAACAGTTCAATGAGAAGCTCCTGGTCAAGCAAGAAAATGAAAATCTCCAAATGCTTGATGTTCGGAACTTCCAGTTAATGGAAGTAAGCAGAACAAAGTTTATGACTCCATCAGCATTTATCTTTTTATATGAGAATTAGTTATTTTTGACATTTCGGAATCACACAGCAGCTGTTTGGAACTTTAGAGGTGAACTTGTTACTTCTTTTGAGGATCACCTATTGTGGCACCCTGACTGCAACACCAACAACATCTACATTACAAGTGACCAGGATCTTATAATTTCTTATTGCAAGGCTGATTCTGATGAAACAACAGATGGCAATGCTGGATCTATAAACATTAGCAACATACTTCTTGGCAAATGTCTTGCGAAAATTCGTGCAAGCAATTCCAAAAAGGAACTCTTCCCTTCCAGATTTAGGAACACAGTTGCGGAAGCATTGGAGGACGTAACTGCCCTTTATTACGATGAAGATCGCAATGAGATCTATACGGGGAATAGACAGGGTCTGGTCCATGTGTGGTCTAATTGACGATGGGCTCTTTAATTACTCTGACCAGGCTTCTCAATGAGGCCCAACGTGGCTCTTTTAATTATCTTAACCCCCGGGGTTTCAGTCTCCACAAACACGGAGTCCTTTAGGTGTAGGGGCCTTCCCTGCCATCTGTACCTGCTTGGTGTATCTGCAGTAGCCGTCTGGATAACAGCCTTTCTTGAACAAAATATCTTTGATGTACTTGCTGCAGATCTTGTGTAATCATATTCTTTTTGCCCAAATATCAAGAGTTAATCCTCCTAAGCTAAAAAAAAAAAAGACTTGTGGGAACACGGATTTTATTATCCTTTATTTTTTTATACTGATTGATTGATTCATTATTTATTGATTTATTGGCGTGCCAGTCACCGGAGTGACGATTTTATTGTGCGCTCGATCTGACTTGGTCAGTCGATTATGAGTGATCGTGTCTGGACCAGAAGTCCGTCATACCATAAAGGCTATGACGTTAATTACGCCCTTCCAAGGAAGGACAACCCTTGATTAAACGCTAAAGGTAGGAGGATGACAGCGGTAAAGCCGCATGCTCAAAAGAGATGGAATTCGTTCACTTGCAAGACGTTAAGTGGATTAGACGAAGCAGGGGTTGGTTATTTTCGGGATAAAACCGACGGCATACTCCCACCATCTTGGACCATGCCAAATGGGGAATAGGAAACCACCCATGCAGTGGCAGGGTGGGATCCGTAAAAGATCGAGCATAATTGACCCAGAATCCGAGTAAGTGCTGGCGTGATATGACACGCTCCATATGGGTGCGGTGGGGCATCTATATCCCCCTTCGAAGGACCATCGGAGAGCATATAGGGACATAGCTCCGTGGGCCGACGGGGTTGAGAGAGAGAACATCACAGCTACCTGGCAAGGTATGTGTAAATTTCGGCAGCATGTCCCCT
Organism: Amorphophallus konjac; assembly: GCA_022559845.1. Taxonomy (NCBI): domain Eukaryota; kingdom Viridiplantae; phylum Streptophyta; class Magnoliopsida; order Alismatales; family Araceae; genus Amorphophallus; species Amorphophallus konjac. Next base: position 464,358,834 of record CM040118.1, on the reverse strand, counting down.
CAACTTGGATTATGCCAAGAGAGGATAGGTCATCATCCACGGAGTGCCGGGATGACAACCGAACGAGGATGGGCACCGGGCCCCGGGACATCGCTTGCCTTTATACCATCGATTAATATCCCCTCGGAACCCCTCAGAACTCATGCAATGTCATGGCCCTTTGGGTTCATGAGGGTGAAATCCGGATCGAGAATGAAGACTGTAGGGGAGGTCTTCCCCAGTAATGTGTCTTCTCAAGGCATCAATGACGGTCTCTGAACATCCCCGGGACACATGTGTGAAGAGATCAGAAGGCTGATAAACGGTAGTGCAGAGATGGGCCTCTGACTGGACTTCATTTGGCCAAGATGAAGGGTCTCGGCGGTGGCTTTAGTTGGCCAAAAGGGAGAGGCTCTCGGCGTGGTTTTAGTTGGCCAAAAAAAGGGGGGCTTCTCGGCATGGGTCCATTGGCTAAAAAAAGGGGTCTCGGCGCGGCCTTCTTAGCCAACAAAAAAAAGAGGGGGGGGGGTCTCGGTGGGTGGCTTCCCGGCGCGCTCATGGCCGCGTCGGGAGCCTGGCGCCGAGAGCCTGTGGGCTGGGAGGTGTGCATGAAGAGTTTGAATGGCTTTTTGTCGGTTTGCTGAAGAGGGAGGCCTCTCGGCAGCGTAGTTCTCGGCGGGGAATTTTGTACGCCGAGAAGGTGGAATTGCTACAGGGTTTCAGGGTTTACAGAGCTCAAACGATGCTCTGCTTCTGGGATTCCTGAGCTTTCTGGCTGCGATTGAAGCCGAATTTGAAATGCAGGAGGGGGGATTTCATGGATGCTTCCCTGAGAAAGGGCCAAGGGGGGATCTGGAGGGTAGAATCGATGGGGAACGAGACCATCGTCTGGATTTATGAAGACTTTATTTATTTCTGCCGCCGGCCGTCTGGGGATCAAGAGATGACTGTCTCTGATCCCCTGGACGAACCCAATAGCATCTAAAAACCGGTGACTGAGGAACCTTTGGCATCGAAACTCCAGACCCTAGTCATCCAAGGGGTTAGAATGGAGGGTCGAGAGATCGAGATCGTCATTCGCTAGAATCCGCGGAATAGCATCCGTCTGCAGAGTAAACATATCCTTGTGTAGTCAGCAGTTCAAGGAACCAAGAGATTAATGTCTCTGGTTCCTGAACAGCACAAGGGGCATTGAGGGCCTTGAGAGGGACTCACACATATGCGATGAATCTGCCATCGAGACAGGAAGGGGGAAGAAGACAGAACCCAGTAGCCCATTGGATAAGGATAGGGATCCTATCTACGCTCCTCTGAAGAACAGATTCGTAGGGAGACTCTGAAACCGGGAGCGTATGAACCATCGGACATTTCAGATAGAAGACGTATATATATACATAGAGGGACGAAGGGAAGGGCTTTCAATTGCCCATTTCATTTCATCTCATAAGCATTGTTTACATCATCTGCAAGGCAAAAGCCAAAGAACAGAAGAGGAGGGGAACAGGGGGAAGCGAAAAGATAACTCTCGACATCGTATGAATAATCAAACACGAAGATATGGACTATTACATACGGAGGCAGATCAAGAAAACAGCAAACATGGGGGGGGAGGGTGGAGCATTGACTCCTCTCCCTCCCCCGAGCAGCCCACCTGGGGTTTTTCTTCTTCTTCTTCTCTCAGACTTCTTCTCTTTCTTTTCAGCGGAGGCTCTCTCTCTCTCCTTTCCTATCTCCTTTTCTGGATGGATTTCTTTCTTTCTTGCTGTCTCTTCTCTTTTTTTGATCGGTTCTCTCCCTCTCCCTTTTTTTTCTCTGTTCTCTCTCTTTCTTATCTGTTCGAAGGGAGGGGGTTTTTATAACCATTTTCCCCTTCTCGGCAGGCTTCATCACGGCGCGCCCCACCTGAAGCTTCCCGGCGCGCCTGCCTTCAGCTTCTCGGCGCCCTCTTTTGGGTTTGGCAAGTGATTCTCGGCGCCACCTTCACACAGGCCCATTTGGGTCTTTCAAGGGTATCATCACCCAAAAGGGTCTTCCATTGGTGACACAGCTTGTATCGAGATCATTATTACGGTTTTCATCAGTCCGTAGACAGGGGTTTCATCAGTCCGTAGACAGGGGTTTCATCAGTATTGCCATCTGAACGGTGACAAGACCGGGTATCATCTTATCGATATCGTCACTTGAATGGTGACGAGCTCGGACATCAGCTTTAGTCTGGGAAGACCTCAGCCGGGTATATAATCTGTGGAGACGATTCCTCTTCTGTTTTGACTTTGCAAAAGCCTTTACAATCTTCATCTACCGGTACCGGCTTCATCTTTATCTCATATTACATCTGTCATTAAGCCGACATCTGACTTACCCTGACATATCATCCGTGGATTCTTGGACGAAGCAGTAATGCGGCTCTCATTAAAGTGTGCCAGGAGGTCTCATCAGTCGAGTGACTGCTGCTCTACCAGTGCTGCCGTCTGAGTGACATCGGCACCGGGCATCAGCTTGGCCGACAAGGGCTTTAGCCGGGTGAATGGTTGACGAGCTTCATCAATGGTCTTTCACTGTTGGTCCGACCCTCTTTTCAATCATGCTTCGACCTTTGTTCATTTTCAAGGTGTCAACAAATGCCCCCCACCTGCGGGCGGCGTAAGCGCAGAATAAGCGGCACGGGGCTTGCAGGTGTCTTTCGTCATTCGAGGGTATCTTCCTCAATTTGTCTTCAATCCGGTTCTCAGACCTGATCATCTCGTTGCAACAATATTCTGCGCACGGATCTTTCATTTTCATCTTTTTTATCTTCATATTTTCTTTATTTTTCAACATTTCGGAGCTTCTCGGCACGGGGCCATAGGCTTCTCGGCATGACCCTCTCGGCGCAAGGCTTCTCGGCACGCAAGACCTTCCGGCGCGAAGCTTCTCGGCGTGAGGGGCCTCTCGGCGCGGCCGAAGGAGGGCTCTCGGCCTGGGGGCTCTCGGCGCGCCTTTGGCCGAAGGGGGCTCTCGGCTTGGGTTCTCGGCGCGCCTTAGGCAGGGCTCTCGGCCTGGGCTTCTCGGCGCGCCCTTTGGCCGTAGGGGGCTCTCGGCGTGAGGGGATCTCGGCGCGCATTTGGCCGCGCCGAGAACCTATCTCCTTCGGCTTCTATTTAAGGCACCGAAAGCCTCTTTCTTCTCATTCTCATCTTTTCTTTCTCTTTCTTCATTTCTATTTTTTGTGTCTCGGCGGTGGCGAGTTCCTTGTCTCGGCCGTTCCTGTTTTCTTCCCGTCTAGTTGGGTTTCGCCCGGGTAGGACGTTATTTTGGGATTTAATCCCTTTTTCTTTCGGGATCACCCCCTCTTGGTTGGTGACTCCCTATTCTCCTTGGGCAGACCCCGAATAAGGGGAGATGCTGCCGAAATCTTCGTAGGGTCTCATGTTACAATCTTTATAAGACTGGCTTCTAATTCACACTTTTTCTCCGACTGCAGGCCCTGCAATGGCTTCCAGTTCTGATGCTGCATCTTCCGGAGCTGTTGGTGCTAGCTCATCGGCCCAGCCCGACATATCACGGGCCAAAGTAAACTGGCTGAACGTGCACAGTCTGGATTTCGGATACGACAGGATTGCTTCAGTCGATGAATCGTCTGACTCTGAGACTGACACAGTGTCGACGGCCCGGGTATACTCCACGGCGACCGAGACATGCTTCAAGCGGGATGGTAGCTATCGGCTAGACCTCCCGAAGGACCGACATTTGATGCCGTTCATCCGGACTTTCACAGTGGGCGGCATGCGAGACTACCGGATAGCTCGCGTAGTTGAAGCTGCCATCCTTGCTGAGCGAGATAGCCTGAAGGAATCAGTGTATCGCAGCAAGGCCATCTATCTTCCTGGGGAAAAGCGCGATTGGGATGCAGTCCTCGGCATATCGGAGCTGGAACCAGAGAAGAAGATGTTGGCCCGGGCCCCGGAATTCACACCTGCCCGGTGGGATAATGCTAGCGGCCGAGTTCATAGGGAGAAGCCCGGCTATGGCATGTTCTTGGCACCATTAAAGTGGGGATATCGCGAAGAGCCCTTCGTGCTGAATTGTTCAGCCGTTCAGTTCAAGTACCATCTGGCCGCTGGTTGGTTCGGGGATACCAAAATCACTGACGCGCACTTATTCCGAGTAGGGGCAGTGGAGTTCACAGAGTTTGTTCTGAAGGAGTATGCCCCTCTGCTGATCAGAGCCGGGGTATATCACAGCATTTTCGCTTCTAGATTTCGATATCCCATATCCAGAGGGTTGTGCTGCGGGATGTTCGAAGTGTTCTGCCCTTTATTCAATACTTTTTATACAGCGGAGGGTGAGACATCCCTGGACCTCTGGAGTTTATCATAGCTCTCCGGTTTGCCCATTGATGGCGAGCCGTATGAGGAAGTTTGCTTGACAGATTCCGAGAAGGATAGCTCTGATGGCGAGGGCAAGTATTCCATCGGCTTCTCATATCGGTATCTGATGAAGGTATACCGCTCCATCTGTCTGGCGTACCACAGAGGGTCCTCCAAAGGCTATCATCCCCGAGAGAAAGGCAGCAAACTGAGGGTCCGGATAGGGCAGTGGATCCAGTATTTCTTTGACGGTCCCCTGAAGTATGCAGACTTTCCTTCCCTGGGTCCAGTTGCCAGCAAACAGATAAGGGCCCCTCGCTATAAGTCGGCGCTGCCATCCTCATTGCGTCATGCGGGCAAAGGTGGTCCCAATCCGGCAGGAGTAGATCCCATCACACATTGTGCGGCCTATTTCACCTTCTGGTTGTGTACTTTCGCTCTCCCACAAGGGGACGAGACAGTCATTCGGCCAGAGGCCATATATCCAGCTTGCCAGATGGCATGGGGGATGAAGCTGTCGCTTTGCCCAGTGGCCCTGTGTTTGATATATAAATCTTTGGGGGACCTGCACAAGCATCGGACTCCCCGTTCTTTGAGGACCGTGGGTCCTTTTCACTTCTTCAACGCCTGGGTTTGCAGTATATTCCCTGAGTTGGCTCCGAGAACCTTGCAGGCAGATACGGCGTTGCCTAGAATGATCGAATTCGCCAGTGCTGAGTCTGGTCCCTTTTATGATCAGTTGTTTAAAATAAGGGGCCGACTGATAAGGGTACCAGTGGACGCCCCTGGCAGCATTCATTTCTGGAGCCTGGCGGCAGGTTCAGCTCCTTTGATTGATCCTCAGAGAGAGTGCAAGCTGGAAGAGATAGAGACTTATGCTCATCCTGTCACAGGGGCTGAAGTTGCTCGGCCTATCCTGGAGCCGGAGCTAGTCAGATGGGCCATGGCTATTCGGCCCAGTGTTTTAATTTTCAGGAAGGGTGGCCTTCTTCTTTTGGAGCCATACTATCCGTTCCGATTTGGGCGGAACTTCGGCTACGACCAACACATCCCCACCTCAGCTGCTCAGTTTCCTTTGGATAGCCGGGCCAAGCACGGGTCCGTCATTGTTGGCGAGGGCCGGTTGTGGTGGGATTTCTATCATCGCCAGGACGATGTAGTTTTCAGGGTGCCCACTGTTTCTAACCGTGTTCCCCGGGTAACATCGGAATATATCAAATGGTGGAACATCCGGACCGGTTTTTACAGGGACGGCAGGGGTGCCTTCTGGGATGTGGCAGAGCGCTCCTTCTGAAACAGCAACCTGGGCCGGTGTTTGATATTCCTGAGGCCCACTTGAAAAAACTTTACTCACAGCACCCGAGGGAGGCGGAGAATTATCTGACTCAACGTCGGGCATTGAAGGAAAAGAGTTCCGAGCCGCTTGTCCCTGTCTTTGCTGCTATCAATGAAGACACTTTCATGAAGACCTTGAAGCATTTATGCCGTGTGGGAGGCGCTCGCTTGGAGGAGCAGCAGTACCCATTCCCTGTTGAAGAGCCGCTCCCGACAGTAGCTCCTTGGAAGGGTCCAATTGATAAATTTCATCCATATAGGACGTTTGTACGCCGAGAAGATAGAACTCAGACGTACTATAGGCAAACGTCCTGGCTGTTCATTCTGCTGAATTTGCATGGATTATCTGCAGAAAGCCCGATAGCTGGCATATTGAACAAGCCACTGTTTATATCATTTCATTATGTCGATGGTTGGGGCATGGACCATCTTGACTTATTTCGATGCCTTGACTTTCACGGCCATAATGATCTGGCAGCTTTAGTAGAGAAGTGCCAGATATTTGGTGATGTGTGCTGGCTCATCAAGGAGGCTGCTTCCCGCTCCAAGGAGGTAGCTTATCTGTACTGGCCACTTTCTGTATTCTACGACGGCCCGGCAGGTAAGATTTCTTCTTTTTTGATTGCAGTGTTTTCTGCTTAGCATCTGAATTTCGCACCCACTGATCCCATCACCCTTCTGCCATTTTCAACAGACCGGCCTGATATAAAGCGGCAGGGGCTCTATAGAAAGATTATTGCGCAGGCCGAGAAGCCTACTTATTTTGAAGTCCCGGCTGCAGCACCGACCACTACTCCCCTGCCTCCTGGCAAGAAGAGGAAGGCTTCCGCAGTCAAGGCTGCAGTTGGGAAGGCCAGGAAGGCCAAAAAGGCCCATGTTCAGCAGTCGACTTCGGTGGCGATGGACACTGGGACCCCTCTCCCCAACATTCCCTCATTCGATGAGTTTGAGTTGCAAAGGGAGGCTGCTCAGACACCGGTTCAGGGTAACATCATTAGCTTGCATTTGCATTCTTCATCATCTTTTGCAGATTTTCAAAGAAGTCTTCGACTCTGACCCCTTCCCTTTTTGCGCAGCTCAAGAGCCAATTGTGGCACCCTCCGAAGCAGAGACCAGGCTGCCTTCCCCCACGCCGGCTAGTGAGGCGGGGGGTAAGTGTGCTTTCTCATCTGTTTCACACTTCTATTGCTTTTTCTACTATAACCCTCAGAGGTCCCTTTTCTGTTGAAGTGGCAGCCGAGGAGCAGACTGAGGTTGAAAGGATGATAGAAGAGCCGATTCAACCTCCGGAGGGTCACAAGACTCAGTCGAGGCGGGGTACTGTTCAGGCCAGGCGCATAATTACCCGGTCCACATCCCGACATGCTTTAGAGGCGACCCCACAGCATGTAGCCAGGGTAGAAATATCATCGGGTAGCTCTACAACCGTCTCTGATGAGGAGGAAGCGGCTTTCAGCGGCAGTGAGGGGGATGCTCCTGAATCAGAAGCCCCGCTTGTACTTGCAAAAGGTGCTCTGTCTTTTCAGCCTGCTAAGCTGCTGGTGCCATCTTCCGAGGAGGAGTTGCAAGAGGAGTTTGCCGGGCTCGACACCGAGATCGACATATCTTCACTCTTTGTCACTTCAACTTCGGAGTTTCCTCCTCTTTCACCCCACTTCGAGGATGCGAACCCTGCTTCAAAGGTGGGTCCCCTTTCAGGCTTGCTGCTTCATCTGCATTTTCATTTAGTGCTGAAGGTTGTTTTGCTTTGGTCTCAGGGCCCTATCACTGCCAGCTCAGACACAACTGCAACTTTTATGGAGGTTTCTTCTGCAAACTGGGCTATTGTCCCTTTTCTACCTTTATCCTGCATGGGGGCTCCTGAGGTCATTCGCCCTGTTCCAATGCGAATACAGTCTTCAACAGATTTAGCATCGTTGGACCTGGGGGCCTCAGGAGACAGATGCACTCCTATCAGGGCTTCAGATTTCAGAGCCGAAGCTGATCTAGCCAGAAGTTCTGCTTTCATACCGGCCGCAGTGATGACCATCGCTCCTGAGTCAACAATTCCACAACATCAATCATGGAGGGTGAACCTTTGCCTCTTCAGACTGTGGCCTCCGCGGCCTCGACATTGAAGGAATTGGCCACCGAAGCGGAGATGGAAGAAGGAGAGGTAGCTGCTGCAGAACTGGGAGTATTGCCTGTAACCGCCCCGGACTCTATCTCCATACTTTCAGAATCTGAGGAGGAGGTGCCTGAAGTTGCATCCGGGAGTATTCAGACGGCCGCTTCCGAGGAGATGGAAGTGGAAGATCTCTTGGCCACGCCAGAGGTTGCAGGGAGAGCTCAGTTGGTACCTTCGGTAGACCTCCCATCTTCTTCTTCGCAGCCGGATATCACCCTATGGGCGGACATTGATAGTGAAGTAACCTTTGAAGTAGCTCCTCTTCCTTTGCCTGGCTTTACTTCACCTGAGAGTTTTGTCTGGCAACATCTGGGCATGCTGCGCCAGCTAGTGGAGTCCCAGCCCGGACTAACCTATCCACAGTTGAAGGAGATAGCCGAGCGCTTCACCGCCGGCTTGCAGGCGATGGGATGTCCCACAGAAATATGGGCCCAGCGGGTTCTTTTATTGTTAAAATTTGTTCATCGCCGGGATTTCTTGACACATATCATGTCTGACAAATTGGCGGCTTTGAAGTTGCAAAGAATGGAATGCAAATCCGAGCTGGCGAAGATGAACTCTATTCTTCAGGAGCGACAGTGCCAAATGCAGTCTTTGGCGGAGCGGGAGCAGTTTGTGCGTGACCGGATAACTATCCTGGAAGCTGAACTGTCCGATCTCCGAGCTGAGCTGCCGCAGCTAACAACTTCTCGACCGCAGCTCGAGGAAGAAGCAGCTCTATTAGAGGGGCAGGTGGCGTCCTTTCAAGACGAGTCCGTTCGACTACAGGAGGAGGAGGCTCGTCTTCATGAACTGGGAGCCGCCCCTTATGTGGGTCTTCTGGCTTTCGAGGATATCTTCAGGCAGCCATGAACCATCTTCTCTTTCTTTTTCTTTTGTACTCTTTTGCGATACAACGTCCCCTCGGGGCCCTTTATGTACTCACTTATTAATGAAAAGAAATCTTTGGCCTCACGCGTATCCATTTTCTTCTGCATGTGGTTTTATCACTTTGAGAAGTGGGGTAGCGGTTTTAGCAATTCCTCATGCGAATGGCTCGTACTTGGCAGGAGAGCGTCCACCCCCTCAGAGAAAGGATGGGGAACTCGCTCCACCGCGTGACGGCATCCGGGGAGGTGCTTAAACCGGATTCTGTTGGTAGCAGCAAACGTCCCTCTTGGCAATATGTGCTGCGAGGAAGACAATTTACAGAAATGTGAAAGAAGAGGTTTCATCGGAATAGACGAAAGGTCTAGACTGGGTAGAGGTTATAGCAGGTGGGACATTGAAAAAGGGTATGGGGTTTTCATCAGAACGGACATAAAGTACGAACTGGACAGATTGTATCATTGGCCGGGCGATGTACCGATCAGCCAACGGTTGACTTCATCATCGATATTGAGCTTATATCGATGCAAGGGGGATTTCATATGTTTTATCAGAATAGACGTAAGGTCTAAACTGGATAGGGTTTCATCATTGATCGGGCAAGGTGCCAATCGATCAACAGTTGGTTTCATCATCGATATTGGGTTTATATCGACGCAAAGAAGAGTTTCATGAGTTTCATCAGCATAGACTAAAGGTCTAAACTGGGAGGGTTTCATCATTGATCGGGCAAGGTGCCGGTCGACCAATAATTGGTTTCATCATCGATATTGGGTTTATATCGACGCAAAGAAGAGTTTCATAAGTTTCATCAGCATAGACGAAAGGTCTAAACTGGCTAGGGTTTCATCATTGATCGGGCAGGGTGCCAATCGATCAACAGTTGGTTTCATCATCGATATTGGGTTTATATCGATGCAAAGGGGTTTATAAGTTTCATCAGAATAGACGAAAGGTCTAAACTGGCAGGGTTTCATCATTGATCGGGCGAGGTGCCGATCGATCAACAGTGGGACGTAGGTAGAGGCGTAGGAATCGTCAGGATAGACGTAAGGTCTATTCCAGCAGGTTTTATCGCGGGTGGGACATTTGAAAGAGGGTGTGTAGATTTCATCAGGACGGACGTAAGGTCTTTCCTGGAGAGGTTTTATCGTCGGTGGGGCATGGAGCCAGATGACCAACAGAAGGTTTTATCAGCGAAGGGGAAGTAAGGGCAGCGTGCCTGTTGGCACGGAACTTTGAATTACCACATTACTGACCCAAGTGCCCTTTCGAGTTTTCACCGGAGCCAGCCCCCTCTTGCTTTTGCCCACGCACCCTTTCGGGTTTTCACGTGGCGGGGTACCCGATTTTACCTGCAGTGCCCTTTCGGGTTTTCACCACAGCTGGGTTTTAGCCATTTTTGCCCTCGCTCAGAATGTCCGAACAAGTCTGGCGGGGTATCTCTATTTTTAACCCCATTTTTTATATATATATATATATATATATATATATATATATATCTCTTGAATTGGGACTTCAGCACAGGTCAGGCGATGTGCTGCTTCATTGGCGGCTGCTCTTATCATCGGTATTGGGTATATACCGACGCAAGGATTTCATAGGTTTCATCAGGATAGACGTAAGGTCTAAACTGGGTGGGTTTCATCATTGATCGGGCGGTGTACCAATCGATCAACAGTAGGTTTCATCATCGGTATCGGGTTTATACCAATGCAAGGATTTCATAGGTTTCATCAGGATAGACGAAAGGTCTGGCCTGGATAGGTTTCATCGCCGATTGGGCAGTGTGCCGATCGACCAGCAGCAGGTTTCATCATCGGTATTGGGTTTATACCAATGTAAGGATTTCATAGGTTTCATCAGGATAGACGAAAGGTCTGGCCTGGATAGGTTTCATCGCCGATCGGGCAGTGTGCCGATCGACCAGCAGCAGGTTTCATCATCGGTATTGAGTTTATACCAATGCAAGGGTTTCATGGGTTTTATCGGCATAGACGTAAGGTCTAAACCGGACAGGTTTCATTGATGATCGGGCGAGTGTGCCCATTAATCAGCAGCAGGTTTCATCACGGTGGGACATAGCGAGACACGCAGCTCTAGTCGGAACCAATGTAAGGTCTAGACCGAACAGGTTTCTTCGCCGATCGGGCAGGGTGCCCTGTCGACCAAAGATGGGTTTCATCATCGGTATTGGGTTTATACCAATGCAAGGATATCATGGATTTCATCAGGATAGACGTAAAGTCTAAACTGGAGAGGGTTTTATCATTGATCGGGCGAGGTGCCGATCGACCAATGGTAGCTTTCATCGCGGTGGAACCTAGGACAAGGTATGAGGGCTTTTATCAGGATAGACGTAGGGCCTATACTGAGTGGGTCTAATCGTCGATCGGGCAAGGCGCCGGTCGATTGACGAGGAGTTTTATGGCGGGAGGTGAGGCTTTCTTTGGGATTACCACATTACTGACCCAAGTGCCCTTTCGGGTTTTCACCGGAGCCAGCCCCCTCTTGCTTTTGCCCACGCGCCCTTTCGGGTTTTCACGTGGCGGGGTACCCGATTTTGCCTGCAGTGCCCTTTCGGGTTTTCACCACAGCTGGGTTTTGGCCATTTTTGCCCTTGTTCAGAATGTCTGAACAAGACTGGCGGGGTATCACTATTTTTAACCCCATTTTTCTTTTCTTTTCTTCTTTTTTTTTATTTGGTATGCGAGCTGAGAGAGAGAGCAGCTTGGGCAGGGTGAGATGCCACTGGACCAAGGAGAGGGTAGCTCGATCAGGGCGGAGTGCCATTGACCAAGATGAAGTGGCCTGATTAGGGCGGAGTGCCGCTAACCGAGGAATGGGTAGCTCGGCTAGGGCGGAGTGCCGCTAAACCAAGAAATGGGGTAGCTCGGCTAGGGCGGAGTGCCGCTAAACCAGGAAATGGGGTAGCTCGGTTAGGGCGAGTGCTGCTAGACCAAGGAAGAGGTAGCTTGGTTAGGGCGGAGTGCCGCTAGCCCAAGAAAGAAGGTAGCTCGGCTAGGGCGGAATGCCACTAGACCAAGAAAGAAGGGTAGCTCGGTTAGGGCGGAGTGCCGCTAGACCAAGGAAGAGGTAGCTTGGTCAGGGCGGAGTGCCGCTAGACCAAGAAAGAAGGGTAGCTCGGTTAGGGCGGAGTGTCGCTAGACCAAGGAAGAAGGGTAGCTCAGTTAGGGCGGAGTGCCGCTAGACCAAGGAAGAGGGTAGCTCGGCTAGGGCGGAGTGCCGCTAAACCAAGAAAGAAGGGTAGCTCGGTTAGGGCGGAGTGCCACTAGACCAAGGAAGGAGGGTAGCTCGGTTAGGGCGGAGTGCTGCTAAACCAAGAAAGAAGGTAGCTCGGCTAGGGCGGAGTGTCGCTAAACCAAGAAAGAAGGGTAGCTCGGTTAGGGCGGAGTGTCGCTAGACCAAGAAAGAGGTAGCTTGGTTAGGGCGGAGTGCCGCTAGCCCAAGAAAGAAGGTAGCTCGGCTAGGGCGGAATGCCACTAGACCAAGAAAGAAGGGTAGCTCGGTTAGGGCGGAGTGCCGCTAGACCAAGGAAGAGGTAGCTTGGTCAGGGCGGAGTGCCGCTAGACCAAGAAAGAATGGTAGCTCGGTTAGGGCGGAGTGCCGCTAGACCAAGGAAGAAGGGTAGCTCAGTTAGGGCGGAGTGCCGCTAGACCAAGGAAGAGGGTAGCTCGGCTAGGGCGGAGTGCCGCTAGACCAAGGAAGAGGTAGCTTGGTTAGGGCGGAGTGCCGCTAGACCAAGGAAGATGTAGCTTGGTTAGGGCGGAGTGCCGCTAGACCAAGGAAGAGGTAGCTTGGTTAGGGCGGAGTGCCGCTAGCCCAAGAAAGAAGGTAGCTCGGTCAGGGCGGAGTGCCACTAGACCAAGGAAGAAGGGTAGCTTTTGGCCCGATTACTCGGAGAATGTCGGTTGTGCAGCATGATACAGCTTTAGGTGCCTACCGTTGAGTGGCGAGAATTGGATCTCTTCTCGATGGTTGACAACCATATAGGCCCCACCTTCGTAGACCCTTTGTATCACATAGGGACCTTCCCAATTAGCATTTAGCTTTCCTTTTGGGTTGGACGCCATGACTTCTCTTTTCTTGACCATAACGAGGTCACCTTTCTTGAACTCTCGTCCTTTTACGAGTTTGTTGAATGCAGTGTCCATGCGGGCCTGATACATTTGGATATTCTTCTGAGCTTGGAGGCGCCTCCCCTCAATTCAGCCAGTTCTTCTAATCTTCTTTCTGTATTAGTCTGTTCGCCAGGGGCTAGGTCATATTGGACCGCCACTCTGAGTGACGGGACTTCCAGCTCCAGCGGGACCACTACCTCTGAGCCGTACACCAATGAGTATGGTGAGCACCCTGTAGGTGTTTTGAAGACGGTGCGGTATGCCCATAAAGCTTCATACATTTTCTCTTCCCAGTCCTTCTTGTTGGAACTGACGACTTTGGCCAGCAATGTACACAAGGTCTTATTAAAAGCTTCTGCCAATCCGTTTGCCTGTGGATTGTAGGGAGTGGAGGTTCTCCATTCAATCTTATACTTCTCGGCAAGCCGATAGATTTTCTGATTTCTGAAATGACTTCCATTATCAGATATTATTCGGTTGGGGATCCCGAACCGGAAGATAATGTTTTGCTTAATGAATCTGGAGACCAGCTCACCAGTCACTTCTCTTAATGCTATAGCTTCCGCCCATCGGGAGAAGTAATCTGTTATGGCCAGTATGTACTTATGTCCGGCTGAGGAAGTTGGCAATGGCCCGACTACATCAGTTCCCCATTGTGCAAACGGCCAGCTAGGGATTGTAGGGTGCAGAGCTGTGGGTGGCCTTCTAGGCACAGTAGCATGCTCTTGACACTTCTGGCATGATTTTGTAAATTTACAGCAGTCTTCGAACATGGTGGGCCAGTAGTAGCCCAGCTTCTTAATCTCTATCTTCATCTTGGGACCGGCCTGGTGAGCACCTGCTGTCCCAGCATGTGTTTCTTTCATTGCTTGCCAAGCTTCCTCAGTGGACAGGCAGCGGAGCAGAATCTTCTTGCGTGCATCTGCCATTATTCGGAATAGAGTCCCATTTCTGAGTTCATAAGAATCCTTAATCCTCATAAGCTTCATCTTTTCTTCTCTCTTTTGCGGCAGCTGTTGATGCAGAAACCACTGTAGCAAGTGCTGTCTCCAATCAGATGCCTGTAATGTGCTGATAGTAGCAACTTCTTCTGCTTCGGGGCACCCTTCTAGCATGCTGGGGACCTGCCGCCGGTTTATAACAACAATGTTCAGTGTTTCATTTGGTGGGACTGCTATTGAGCTGGCTAGCTTTGCCAGTGCATCAGCTTGGGCGTTATGTCCACGGCCCACATGCTTGAGCTCAATATGATAGAATTTCGCCATGAGGCGCACAGCTTTTTGGTGGTAGGGATTCAGCTCTGGCTTTCGCACCTCAAACTCCCCTTGAATTTGTTTTATTATCAACATTGAATCTCCAAATACTTGCAACATTTGGATACCCATGTTGAGGCTGACATGCAGTCCGATTATCAGAGCTTCATACTCGGCTTCATTGTTGGTGCATGGCTTGTTTATAGAACAGGAAGTATGTACCACCTCCCCTTCTGGTGATTTCAGCACAATACCGGCTCCGGCCCGTATTCTGGTTTTTCCATCGAATCTGTCTCCATTCTGGATGCTCCATCAAAGAATAGCTGCCACATAGCTGACTGAGCCTGGCAGGCTTCGAGTGTTTCATCATCGGGTAACTCAGTCCCCAGCATATCATTCTCAGGCACGGGATGCTCTGCAAAGAAATCAGCCACGGCCTGTCCTTTTATCGCCCTTCGGGGTATATAGGTAATATCGAATTCCATCAGAATCACTGCCCATTTGCCCAACCGGCCTTTGAGTACTGGCTGAGTCAATATGTATTTGAGTGGATCTGCTGCAGATATCAATCTGACTTCATGTGACAACATATAGTGTCGGAGTTTCTTAACAGCAAAGACTAGTGCCAAGCATGTCTTTTCTATATAGCTGTAACTTTCTTCAGTCCTAATCAGCCTCCTACTCAGGTAGTACAAGGCTTGCCCTCTACCTTCTTCATCGATCTGCGCCAGCATTGCCCCCAGGGAACAGTGTGTGGCTGCAATATATAGTATCAAGGGTCTGCCTTTAATAGGCGCCCCCAGTACTGGAGGGGTCTTGAGATATTCTTTTAGCTTCTCAAAGGCCTCCTGACACCCATCATCCCAGAGGAATGGTACATCTTTCATCATGAGCTTATGAAAGGGATGACATCTTCCCGACAGATTTGATATGAATCGTCGGACGTAGGCCAGACGCCCCTGCAGAGATCTCAGCTCGTGCAGATTCCTTGGTGGAGGGAGCTCCTGGATAGCCTTGATCTTGGCGGGGTCAATTTCAATACCCCTGTGCCGGACGATAAATCCGAGGAATTTTCCACTGGACACGCCGAAGGCGCATTTCATAGGATTCATCTTGAGTTCATATTTGCGCAGCCTCTGGAATACTATCCTCAGGTCTTGCAGATGGTCTTCTTTTCTGCTGGTTTTCACCACCAGATCATCAATGTAGCACTCTACTTTCTTGAAGAGTAAATCATCAAAGATCTTTGTCATGGCTCTTTGGTAGGTAGCGCCGGCATTCTTAAGGCCGAACGGCATCCTTTTGTAATGGAATATCCCTTTTGGAGTGCGGAATGCAGTGTGCACCCTGTCTTCTTCAGCAATCCATATCTGGTTGTATCCGGACGACCCATCCATAAATGACAATGCTTCATGACCAGTGGTTGCATCAATCATGACTTCAGTGATCGGCACTGGGAAATCATCTTTCGGGCAAGCCTTATTAAGGTCCCGGAAGTCGACACATATTCTGATCTGCCCATTCTTCTTCTTCACGGGCACTATATTGGCTAGCCATGTGGTATACTGGTTTTCTTCGACAAACCCCACATCAATCAGCTTATCAACCTCTTTGTTAATCTGATTTATCAGTTCAGGACGCATTCTCCTGGAAGGCTGCTTTACAGGGTTAGCCTCTGGGTTTATTGCCAATCGGTGCTGTGCCACATCAGAGCTCAGTCCCGGCATTTCATCATATGTCCATGCAAAACAGTCTCGGAATTCTTTCAAGAACTGTATATATTGCTCCCTGACATCTGGCTACAGCAGTGCGCTGAGGAATGTCGGCCTTGGTTCATCCGTGGACCCCAAATTTATTTCTATCAGCTCATCGACGGTGGCTTGGCCTCCGTCTTCGACTTCGGGCGGGGCTTCTTGCAAATCAATAAAGCCTCCCGGGATGTAATCTTCTTCAGTTTCATGCTCCTCTGTTTCATCATATTGGTCATCAGCGGATGCTGGTGCATCATATAGGGCCAATATTACTGGATTCTGTTCAGTCTGTCCCGAGGACGAGGCTAGTTCACCAGGAAATTCAGAAGTAGACTCTTCCGTTCTTAGAGGCTCTTCTGATGTGGGCTCCCTTGACAGGTCATCATTCTGCAGAGCCCGGAATTCTTCTAGAATGCGTTCAAACTCTAGACATTCTCTCAGCTCTTTGGCTACTTGGTCTTCATCCGGGGTTCCCGTGTCAAATTGTGCTTCGGCCTGGAACAGATCCTCTTTGCAAGAAGGATTCTCCCAGCACCAACCCGTCTTAGTCTCATCAGACATCCTTGCCTCCGGCTGGTTGTCCTGGGCTTCATTGTCTGTTATGGATTGATACATAATTTCTTCATCTTCAAAGGGGTATTTGTCATATCCCACTTCAGGGGGATCTTCATTCTGGTAGAAGGCAGAGATGACATCCACCTCGGCTTCATAGTATTCTTGCAGGGTATAACCCAGTCCCGGGTGCTGTGTGATCTTCCTCAGTTCCTTGTTATCTCGAGGCGGATCCCATAGCTCCTTGAATGCTTTCTTCTGGGCAGCAGGCTGTAGTGACGGCATCTGCATCTTAGAGAACATCTGCGAAACCCGTTGGGTAGTATAGTCCAAACCTGTGATTGGCACCATCCGGTTTGCAGCTTCTTCAGGGACCATGCAATCTTGATCATCTTCTTCGACTGACTCCCCGGTGTAGAATACGATAGGGGGCTCGCAGAAGCGAGGGATCTCCATAGTCTTCAGTGGCAGCACTGTCTGGTATTCTAGGCTGGCGACGGGCTTGATTAAACCCTGCAGAACCTCCACCTGTGTGTACTTTTCTCTCATTTCTTCATCAATATCATCTGGGCGGATGCTAGGAGGAGTTATCCGAACAAAGTCTCCAGCATAGGAGATGTGGGATACCTCATGCTTTTTAATGTAGCCCTTGGGTGGCGGTGGAGACCAACTTTTTGTCTTTGTCACCGGCTTCTTCTGGCTGACCACAACCTCTCTTTCTTCATCCTTCTGTGACACCTCGGTGTAATAGGATGCATCGAGCATATGACACTCGAATACTTCAAAGGGATGTAGATCAGCAAACACCCTTTCTTCTTTCCCTTCATGGCAATATTTGATGCACTGGTGTAGCGTGGACGGCACTATCTGATATTCATGCAGCCATGGCCTTCCCAGCAGGGCTTTGTACGTGGTATTGGAGTCGATTACATAGAATCGTACCACGGTAGTGAGGTCCCCCAAGGTGAGGTTGAAATCAGCCACCCCAAGGGGGGTCTCACATTTCTGATTGAATCCCGCAATCTTCATATCTCTGACCTTGGTGAGCTGCAGATCAAAGTAATATTTCTGGTAAATGCGGTATGGGAGAATATTCACAGCGGCCCCGGGATCTATCAATATCCTGCTCAATGGCTGACAGTTCAGGGAACCCCTCATATACAACGGTCTGTTATGACCGGAATTCGGGATCAACATATCATCTTCTGTGAACGTGATCGAGGGCCCAGAATTCACTTCTGTCAAGAGTGCTTCATATTGTGCCGGCGACTGCAAGGCATCAATGATGGCTTGGCGGGCTTCTTCACTCAGAGAGAGGATCTCCCAGATGGAAAACCTGGTAGGGAGCTTCTTCAGCATTTTCATGATCCGGCTACCCACCCGGACATTGGATAGCCTCATCTCCTCCACCCAACGGGGTCTTGGAGGTTCATGTGGTGCCTGTGGCCTTTGATGCCTGGCGCCAGTTTCATCCTCTAGGTCGATTCCCTGGGATGTTTCTTCTGTAGCAACGGCCCTTGGCTTTGCTAAAGGGTTACATCTTTCATCTTCTTCATGCTGCTTCTGCTTTCTATCTGCCGACTGCTGGCACTTGTTGTTTGTAGCTGGCATAACCTGCACTGACTGTTCGTTCTCCAAACTGGACAGAAATTCCAGGAATGAAGGGGCTTCATCTGATTTTCTTCCCTCCTGGTATAAGCTGGCAGGGGGAGGAACCTGGACGCCTCGCATCTCTGGTTCCGGGATTTTATAGGGCTGCTCCCCTCTGAACATGATGTTATGGTTAGCTGGTGGTGGGCGTCCCCATCTTCTCCCAGAACGTGTTGCATGGGCTGAGGTAGAGGCCTCAGCATGGTTGGCTTCTAGCGGGGCATTTGATGCTTCATCCTCGCCATTCTCCCCGGGCAAGGAAAAGAGTACCGACAGTGTATTGCACTGTACTGTCACGACTTTCTTCTTCTTTTTGGACTTGGGTCGTCTCTTCTTCTTCTGGGAATTTGGCTTTGCTGGCTCCTGCCCCCAGAAGGGCTCAGTCTCATCTTTTCTTTGTTCTGCCTCTGGCTGCTCTTCAATTTTCAATTCCTCGAGCTGTTCCCAAAGTATACAGTCTTTCACCAACAGGTGCTTGGGCTCTTTCTGCTCATATTCGTCGAGCTCATTGATATACTGTTGTAGACGCCTGGCTGCAGGACTTACTTCTTTATGTGCAGGGAGGGGAGTTTGTCTCCTCCGGTTGTGAGTAGGGATCCGGATGACTGGTCCGGTCTCAGCTGTATGCCATACTGGCTTTATTGGAGGCGGCTCGGGCCTTGGGGTGACACCCCGGATAACTGCTCCGCTGGTACTGGCTGCGGGAGTCTTCTTTCTGCTCTTTATGGGTATCATCTGCCATCCCTCCTGATCTTTCTGTGGGGTGAGGAAGCAAGCTTCATAGGTATGCCTGGTGCATTCTTCAGCGGCTTCCTTGGGCAGCTGTTGGTAGACTGAGATCATATTGGCAGCCATTCTTCAAGGTGGATGCTCATGTGGACGAGGCGGCTTCACCTGGTAATCTCCCAGCTACAGCTCACCCTTCTTAACCATTCCTTCCATGATATCTTTGAAGACATAACAGTCCTCAATCGCGTGCCCCAGCGCACGGTGAAATAGATAGAACAGCGGATCATCTTTCTTTTCCGCATCTTCGGGTCTCTTCGGTTCAGGCAATGTTACCTTATTGAACTTATAGGCCCAGTTAAATAGTGCTGCCGTCTTATCCTTGGGAAAAGAGTAAGCCTTTTTCATCTTGTCCCTCAGAGAGACCTTGTCTTTTCTTTCTGCTGTGTCTGCCATCGGGAGAGCTTCATCTGCCCCTTTCTTCCCTTTTTGTTGTTCAAAGGTCCTGAAATCGACGGTGTTGGCCTCAGAATGTGATGGCCGTCGATCATTGGATTTTCCCTTCAGCATAGTGGGAGCATTGGCGGTCGGACGCTTGGACAAGAACGTCTCGACCTCGGCCACTATATTGTTCAGTCGGTCAAATGTTCTGACATCTGCACCGATCATCTTTTCTAGCACCTCTCTCCTGAGGCTTTGTTTACATATCTGCACTGCATCTTCTTGATGAGGAGGTCTTCTGCATCTCATAGCCAAGTTCCTCCACCTTTTGATGTAATCTAGTGCTGTCTCATCCTGTTTCTGCTTGGTTGCATATAGTTCTGCTATAGTGATCTCTCTTTCTGTGACATGAAATCTGTCACGGAACTTTCTCTGCATATCAGGCCAGTCAATCACCGACCCAGCTGGCAGGCTTGAATACCATTCAAAGGCTAACCCAGTGAGGGATGAGCCAAAGAATTTGAGCAGATAAGCTTCGTCGGCTGCCAAATCACCCATAATTGTGGTGTAGTAAGCTATGTGCTCCCTGGGGGAGCCCTGGCCGTTGAATTTCTCAAATTTCGGCGGCTTACTGACGCCTGGGGGTAGTCTTTTAGCAGCATACTGGGGAGGATACGGTACTTTGTACACGTCATAGGTACTTACACCATCACCGGTCTTCTCAGACAGCTTCATCTCCACAATTCTTTCTATCATCAGTTTGTGGGCTATAGCTGGATCTACCTCTTCTGGGAAGAAATGAGCTTATTGCTGGCTGTGAGGAGTCGTCATCACAGTTGCGCGCAAGATGGGCGCGGCAGGCTGCGTCTGAGATATAGAGGGCTGAGCCACTGTCTGCTGTGGAGTAGGTTGGCTCGGTGCTTTGCCCTTATCATCCAGGAGAGGATTAGCAGGGGCAGCCGTTTCCGTAGAGCTGGAAGTTGGCCCCACAGGCTCGGCTTGTTTGGAGACCGGCGTAGCTTCATGTCTCTCATTGAGCTGTCTTCTGAGAGCACTGATCTCCTGCTGATATCTTCTAAACATCATCTGGATCATGGGATCCAGGGTTGATGGGATCTGTATATCTTCTGAAGTCCCTTCAGCATCATCAATGAAGGGATTATCCCCTTCTTCCGCTGTCACCACGTTGACTGTCATAGTGGTAACTCTGCGGGCTGCATCATCAGCTTTCATCTTATCTTTGGCTGCCTGGCTTCTTCTTGTGACGGGACCAGGTCTGGTTGCCAGCCTGAGCAACTCATCCGGCTGAGTTGGTAACATGCCTTGCCCCCTGGCAATTCCAGCCATGTTACAGGCGAAGATTTGCATTCTTCCTTTCTGCCTGTAAACTTTTCTTTTTGCCTGGTCGGGGTATTCGAGTCGGTCAAAGACCGATACTCTTTCTTTGACTTCCTCCCTGTAGAGGTCTTCTTCGTCATATCCGGCCCTGAAGCCTTCTTCATAATCATTTGAATCGGAGGAGGAGACTCCGATTATCATTTCTTGCAGAGTTTCTTCTTCTTCTTCATCCATGGTGCCCAAGGCACGGGACAATCTTTGTTGACCTAGGGCAGAGTTCCCTAGGTAATGGAAGTAGTCTTGGACCACTTGCTTCATCTCCTCTGGGCTATGCCTTTGTGGCTCAGGTTGGAGTATCAATCTGTCCTGGCTCTTTTGCTGGTAAGCCAGTCTTGCCACCTGAGCATTCAAATGCTCGGTTTTGGAGTATCTGAAGATATCAGCCTGTCTGGCACAGGCTCTTGGTCTTCTTGCAGCAATCATAGTGACTGGTTCACTCCTTCTCACATTGCCAACTTGGCAGCAGTTGGCAGCAGCATCATGGTTCTTTCTTTGCCATCTTCTGCCCCCGGCCCCGGAGCGGGTGGCAGTAAAGTCCTCCTTCTTTTCATATCTTCTACCCTTCATCATAGGGCAAGCAGCAGTCATATTCCTTCCTTGATCCTCAGTCTCATCTCTCCTCCCCCGGGTCCTGGGACAGACAGCAGTAGCATTTCTTTCATCTTTTCTCTCTTTCCCTCTGCCCCCTGCTCTGAGGCGGGCAACAGTGACATCAGTAAGATCCTCTCTGTCTCGAGCCGGGACCCAGCTCTGTATCTTCTTCGGCCGCCAGACCTGTTTGTATCTTGCTGGCTTGGGTGCCAGCGTCTTCCTTTCATCAGCTTCCCGGTTGGCCCTCCTGGTGGCCAGAACTTGGAACTTGTTATTGGTTGGGATGGTCAGGATAATCCTGTCCGGACGGATCTCCCTGGGGCGGCCATCAAGGTTCACCCTAATATCACCCATCATCATCGTCTTCCCGGAATTGGAAAGATGACGGTTAGCAGCGGCATACTGCTTCTCCGGTTGGTTCTTTTCCCCTTCTGGGCAGTAGCTGGGACCATGTCCTTCCTTTGGACATGATGGACATAGCAGGAGACAACGGTGGAAGCTGTCTTCTTCAGTAAGCTAGCTTTCTCATCAGTGGTCTACGTCGGGGCACTTGCGGCAGTGCCTTGCTTATCGTTGTCGACCTGCAGAAGGTCGGTGAAGACGAGGCCCAGGCAGTTGGGCAGCCCGACAGCAGGCGGCATTGATCCGAATGTAAGAGGTACCGCCAGGTAGCCCTCTCGCACATGCATGTCAATCGGTTGCTGGTCGAAGTAGACAGACATGATCCCAGCCGTCATTGTAGATTCCTGAAAATGAGGAAAGTGGACGGAATCAGAGGTTTGAGGGGGGCCCGCTGGGCCTCCTACTTTAGCGTAAAGATGAAGGGAGACTAGGTCCCACCGGGCGTGCCAGACTTATGGGAACGCGGATTTTATTATCCTTTATTTTTTTTATACTGATTGATTGATTCATTATTTATTGATTTATTGGCGTGCCAGTCACCGGAGTGATGATTTTATTGTGCGCTCGATCTGACTTGGTCAGTCGATTATGAGTGATCGTGTCTGGACCAGAAGTCCGTCATACCATAAAGGCTATGACGTTAATTACGCCCTTCCAAGGAAGGACAACCCTTGATTAAACGCTAAAGGTAGGAGGATGACAGCGGTAAAGCCGCATGCTCAAAAGAGACGGAATTCGTTCACTTGCAAGACGTTAAGTGGATTAGACGAAGCAGGGGTTGGTTATTTTCAGGATAAAACCGACGGCATACTCCCACCATCTTGGACCATGCCAAATGGGTAATAGGAAACCACCCATGCAGTGGCAGGGTGGGATCCGTAAAAGATCAGGCATAATTGACCCAGAATCCGAGTAAGTACTGGCGTGATATGACACGCTCCATATGGGTGCGGTGGCGCATCTATATCCCCCTTCGAAGGACCATCGGAGAGCATATAGGGACATAGCTCCGTGGGCCGACGGGGTTGAGAGAGAGAACATCACAGCTACCTGGCAAGGTATGTGTAAATTTCGGCAGCATGTCCCCTCAACTTGGATTATGCCAAGAGAGGATAGGTCATCATCCACGGAGTGCCGGGATGACAACCGAACGAGGATGGGCACCGGGCCCCGGGACATCGCTTGCCTTTATACCATCGATTAATATCCCCTCGGAACCCCTCAGAACTCATGCAATGTCATGGCCCTTTGGGTTCATGAGGGTGAAATCCGGATCGAGAATGAAGACTGTAGGGGAGGTCTTCCCCAGTAATGTGTCTTCTCAAGGCATCAATGACGGTCTCTGAACATCCCCGGGACACATGTGTGAAGAGATCAGAAGGCTGATAAACGGTAGTGCAGAGATGGGCCTCTGACTGGACTTCATTTGGCCAAGATGAAGGGTCTCGGCGGTGGCTTTAGTTGGCCAAAAGGGAGAGGCTCTCGGCGTGGTTTTAGTTGGCCAAAAAAAGGGGGGCTTCTCGGCATGGGTCTATTGGCTAAAAAAAGGGGTCTCGGCGCGGCCTTCTTAGACAACAAAAAAAAGGGGGGGTCTCGGCGGGTGGCTTCCCGACGCGCTCCTGGCCGCGCCGGGAGCCTGGCGCCGAGAGCCTGTGGGCTGGGAGGTGTGCATGAAGGGTTTGAATGGCTTTTTATCGGTTTGCTGAAGAGGGAGGCCTCTCGGCAGCGTAGTTCTCGGCGGGGAATTTTGTACGCCGAGAAGGTGGAATTGCTACAGGGTTTCAGGGTTTACAGAGCTCAAACGATGCTCTGCTTCTGGGATTCCTGAGCTTTCTGGCTGCGATTGAAGCCGAATTTGAAATGCAGGAGGGGGGATTTCATGGATGCTTCCCTGAGAAAGGGCCAAGGGGGGATCTGGAGGGTAGAATCGATGGGGAACGAGACCATCGTCTGGATTTCTGAAGACTTTATTTATTTCTGCCACCGGCCGTCTGGGGATCAAGAGATGACTGTCTCTGATCCCCTGGACGAACCCAATAGCATCTAAAAACCGGTGACTGAGGAACCTTTGGCATCGAAACTCCAGACCCTAGTCATCCAAGGGGTTAGAATGGAGGGTCGAGAGATCGAGATCGTCATTCGCTAGAATCCGCGGAATAGCATCCGTCTGCAGAGTAAACATATCCTTGTGTAGTCAGCAGTTCAAGGAACCAAGAGATTAATGTCTCTGGTTCCTGAACAGCACAAGGGGCATTGAGGGCCTTGAGAGGGACTCACACATATGCGATGAATCTGCCATCGAGACAGGAAGGGGGAAGAAGACAGAACCCAGTAGCCCATTGGATAAGGATAGGGATCCTATCTACGCTCCTCTGAAGAACAGATTCGTAGGGAGACTCTGAAACCGGGAGCGTATGAACCATCGGACATTTCAGATAGAAGACGTATATATATACATAGAGGGACGAAGGGAAGGGCTTTCAATTGCCCATTTCATTTCATCTCATAAGCATTGTTTACATCATCTGCAAGGCAAAAGCCAAAGAACAGAAGAGGAGGGGAACAGGGGGAAGCGAAAAGATAACTCTCGACATCGTATGAATAATCAAACACGAAGATATGGACTATTACATACGGAGGCAGATCAAGAAAACAGCAAACATGGGGGGGGGAGGGTGGAGCATTGACTCCTCTCCCTCCCCCAAGCAGCCCACCTGGGGTTTTTCTTCTTCTTCTTCTCTCAGACTTCTTCTCTTTCTTTTCAGCGGAGGCTCCCTCTCTCTCCTTTCCTATCTCCTTTTCTGGATGGATTTCTTTCTTTCTTGCTGTCTCTTCTCTTTTTTTGATCGGTTCTCTCCCTCTCCCTTTTTTTTCTCTGTTCTCTCTCTTTCTTATCTGTTCGAAGGGAGGGGGTTTTTATAACCATTTTCCCCTTCTCGGCAGGCTTCATCACGGCGCGCCCCACCTGAAGCTTCCCGACGCGCCTGCCTTCAGCTTCTCGGCGCCCTCTTTTGGGTTTGGCAAGTGATTCTCGGCGCCACCTTCACACAGGCCCATTTGGGTCTTTCAAGGGTATCATCACCCAAAAGGGTCTTCCATTGGTGACACAGCTTGTATCGAGATCATTACTACGGTTTTCATCAGTCCGTAGACAGGGGTTTCATCAGTCCGTAGATAGGGGTTTCATCAGTATTGCCATCTGAACGGTGACAAGATCGGGTATCATCTTATCGATATCGTCACTTGAATGGTGACGAGCTCGGACATCAGCTTTAGTCTGGGAAGACCTCAGCCGGGTATATAATCTGTGGAGACGATTCCTCTTCTATTTTGACTTTGCAAAAGACTTTACAATCTTCATCTGCCGGTACCGACTTCATCTTTATCTCATATTACATCTGGCATTAAGCCGACATCTGACTTACCCTGATATATCATCCGTGGATTCTTGGACGAAGCAGTAATGCGGCTCTCATTAAAGTGTGCCAGGAGGTCTCATCAGTCGAGTGACTGCTGCTCTACCAGTGCTGCCGTCTGAGTGACATCGGCACCGGGCATCAGCTTGGCCGACAAGGGCTTTAGCCGGGTGAATGGTTGACGAGCTTCATCAATGATCTTTCACTGTTGGTCCGACCCTCTTTTCAATCATGCTTCGACCTTTGTTCATTTTCAAGGTGTCAACAATGACCCATCGTAGAATCTCTAATTTCATATTCTCTTTACAGATTTGGATAGATTCACTATAACTTGGTGGGTGCCTACACCTTTCACGCAGGCTCCTCCATCTGCTTATGTAGTCCCCGACGGACTCATTATCATTTTGTTTGGTCATTTGCAGCTCGGCCTCCGTGACTTCTTCTTTGGCCATCTTTGTATCCATTGTTTGCTCTGCTTTGGTCTTATCCCTTGTGGCTGGACCCACTGATCTTGAATGTAGGGTAGTCGGCTGCATATGAGGCCTCGTCGATGTCTTTGTCGGATACACTTTAGTTGCCCCCTGACTTGCCCAAGGGAGTGTGTGTTAGGATGATTGAGGGAGGATGCCCCCTGAATGATCATGTGTTGTTCGGGGCATTGCTGACCGCGCTGAAGCTTCAAATGAGATAGAACTGTCTTGGGATGCCTCGCATTGATGCCTCGGCAGTTGTGACGTATGTGGCTTTATGTTCATTTCATTCAGTTGCCCTTGTAGCATTTCAATCTCCTGCTGCTTCTGGTGGAGTAGTGCCATTATTGTAGGGTCTTGTAGGAAGGGACTGGGAGTTCTACTGCCCCCTGCCTCTGATTTGTGCAGAATGGATTTCATCTTGCCATCATTGCTGGCCATAGGTAGCTTCTTTGGGGCAAACCCCCTCTGTTCTATGCCTCTGGGCGGAGGAGGAATATGGCACTGAGCCTCCTTATTAGCTGGTGAGTGTTGCTTTGGCATTCTCCCAGACCTGATAGACTGAAGAGAAGCAGAAGCATTGGCTGGAACTACTTCCTTCGGCACAAAGCAAATTTCTTCATCTTTTTCATCAACGGGTTGTGCCATACTAGAGGATGCTGACAATGTGTTGCAGGAGAAGATAAGATTCCTCCTTTCAGTATTTGTATTCTTCTTTCTCTTTCCCTTCATAGTCGGCCCTGCCCCCACAGTGGGTTATTTGATGCATTCAGCTTTTCTGCCTTTTCTTCAGCTCTTTCTGTTAATTGGTGAGACTCGCTGCCTATTTGAGGGGCAGGCTTCTTGAGCAGCATAGGCTGATTCTTTGGCTGCTCATGGTTACCAGGCTCATTTGTAATGGCTTGTAGCTGTGGGCTAACTTCTCCATGTGCCCACAATGGGGTTTGTCTCTTCTTGCTGTCCATTGGCCTTTTAATGATTGTTGGTAGAGTGGATGGGCCATAACTCCGTAAACCTGGGCTTTTGGAGGTAAGTGAGGTACTAGTCTTATTTTCCTTCCCGTTGACACGGCTTGCCAATTTCTTTGTTCTTTTTCATGCTTAGGAATATTGTCTTCATAGGTGTGCCGGCTACAAGCCTCTGGCATTCCTTCAAGCAATTGTTGACATATAGATATCATATTGACTGACGCCCTTGGCACAGACATTTCATGCGGGTGTAGGGGATCAACTTTGTATTCCCCTATTTGTAGCTTACCCCTTTTTATTAAGCCTTGGACGATGTCCTTGAATATTTGACAGTCTTTAATAGGATGTCCGAGGATCTGGTGGTAAGGGTAGAAATTCGGATGATCTCTTCTCCTGGCATCATCAGGCCTCTTTGGCTTTGGCAGGATGACCTTGTCATGTTTGACAGCCCACTCGAACAATGTTCGAGTCTTGTCTCTTGGGAAGGCATAGGACTTCTTTTCTTTATTCCGGTGTGGAGGCATTTCTTGACATTCAGCAGGCCCATTGAGAGGAGAATGGTGTACCCATTTCTACCTTTTTGCCGCGACGCTAATAGCGTGTACAGCTTTCAACATCGGCCTCTTATTAATTTGTTTAGCCTGATGGTTTGAGTTGATAGAATCTAATGGATATCTTGCACAGAAGTCTTCAATCTCTGTCGCAATATTAATCAATCGATCAAAAGACCAGACTTCCGTTCCAATTAACTTTTCCAGGACTTCTTTCTTCAGATTTTGTTTACACATCTGTACTACATCTTCTAGATGTGGAGAGTGCCGGCATCTCATACTAAGATCCCTCCATCTTTTGATATAGTCTGCAGCAGCTTCATTATCTTCTTGCTTGGTTGCCAACAGCTCAGCCACGGTCACCCTTGCCTCTGTGCCATGGAATCTTTCTATGAATTTCCGCTGCATATCCGGCCAGTTGTTGACAGATCCAGCCGGCAAGCTATCATACCATTCAAAGGCATGTCCCGTTAGAGAACACCCAAAGAACTTCAATAGGTGTGACTCATCTGTCGCCAAGTCACCCAGGACTGTCACATAGTGTGCAATGTGTTCCTTCGGGGAGCCCTGCCCATTGAATTTGTCAAACTTAGGAATTTTATTGATGCTAGGCGGCAATCTCTTAGTAGCATGGTAGGCCGGATATGGCACTTTATACATGTCAAAGGGGGCGTAATTAGCGCTACCCCTTTTGGCTAGCCTCTCTTCAACCATCTTCTCCACCATTAATTTATTCACCACGACTGGCAGTGCTGATTCAGGACAGAGGTGGGTGGGCTGCATTTCTTGTGTGGCTGGAGTTGCAACATGAGATGGCGGAGGTTTTGACAAGGGAACCTGCCGCTGCATTTGAAGAAGCTTCAGTTGTGCTGGCTGGAGCGACTGGAAATGATCCTGGGGAACAACCCAACTCTGACCGTCAGTTTGCAGAACAGTCTGTGAAAGAGCAGTCGAGGGGTTAAACCCTCCCAGTGATAGGTCAGTTCGTGCCCCCGGTTGCTTGGGTACCACATCATGTTCAGTCTTCTCTTTTAGTTGCTTCTTCAGCAGTTCTATCTCTCGCTGATATCTTTGCATGGCTATTAGGATGGCAGGGTCCATAGCTATTTTGCTGGTAATGGTCTCAAGTGTTTCACCAAAGCCACATCCGGACAGGGGCACCCCTTCTTCTTCAGATGCCATTATTTTGGTGCTGAGAGTAGTGTTGTTTTCATCAGTAGCCTGCTTGCCCTTAGCGGTTTGCAGTAACCCAGCTTCATTTTTGCTTTGTCCTGTTACAGGGTCTTCTCTTTCGGTAACCTTGGCTAGTTCTTCTTGCCCACTTAGCAGGGCGTCATGCCTGCCCATCACTCCTGTCATATTACACGCGAGGACTTGATGCTTTTTAACTCTCCTTCGGGACTGGCGAGGGAAAGTTGGCCCTTCATTTGTCAGAACTCTTTTCATTTCTTCCCTCTGTGAAAGACTTTCAAAACTTCTGAACTCAGCTTGCTTTTTCTCTTTATCTATCCCAATAGGTGATATCTTATTTTTTCCTTCTCCTTCAACCTTGACAGCATGGAGTGACCTTTGTCGGCATATGACGGGACTTCCAAGGTCATGGAAATATTCCCATACCCTCTTAACCATCCCCTCTTGACTGTACTCTGAAGAGATAGCAGGAGGCAGCGTCCAGTCTTGGGCGGGTGGCATGTATGCTAATCGTGTCAGCTTGGCAACTTGGTTGAGATTCTTTGAGTTCTTGGAAATATCAGCCTGTCTTGCACAGACCCTGGCAGCGAGTGGAGGAGTTGTGACTATGACTTCTTCCTCATTCATGACTTTATTATCCCTTCTCTTGGGGGCATCAACAAAACTGTTATAATTTTGTAGGGTTGACATGACACTCCGGGTCTTCTTGGGAACCCACATTTGCTTGCGTCTTGGCAATTTTGAGGTTGGCTTCCCTTGCTTGCTATCATCACTGTTCGCCCTCCGGCTAGCCAACACTTGGAAAGCATTGCGGGTAGGAATGGTCGGGATGACCCGATCTGGCAGAGCTCTGGCATTGCGGCCGTTGAAGAAGATCCGAACCCCCCCAATCATCATGGACTTCCCAGATGCAGAAAGTCGACATTGGGAAGCGGCAGAGGCTCTTCCTCTTCTGAAGTTCTTTTTGTTGCCCCCAGTGGGCCCCTTCTCATGTGCTTCAATCGGGTTGGTAGCATGGTGAACATAACAGCTCACGGTCACTAGATTCTTGAGTAGGGATTTCTTGATCTTATCCTCGCTCTGACAAGAAGCAGCTTTATCATCCTTCAGCTCTACAGGCTTCGGACTTTCTTTGCTCAGAATATCCATGGACACAACTCCCAGGAAGTTGGGGCAGCCAACGACCGGAGGAAAGTCACCGAAAGTGGTGGGCGAAGCAGAGGATGCGCTTCTTTTCACCTCGTGATGGACGAAGTAGGACACGACCTCCGAAGCATCCTTCATCACCTGGCTTATCTTGGGGCCGGTAGCTTGCGGTGAAGTCTCGACAACAGTTTTCAGCTCCTGGTTGTCGATCTCGAGCAGGTCAGTGAAGCTGAGGCCCAGGCAGTTAGGCATCCCGACAGCAGGCGGCATCGATCCGAACGACAGAGGTACCGCCAGGTAGCTTTCTTGAACATGTGCATCGACCGGTTGCTGGTCAAAGCATACTGACATGATTCCAGCCGTCATTGTAGCTTCCTGGAAATAGAGAAAGCGCACAGAATCAGAAATTTGAGGGGGGCCCGCTGGGCCTCCTATTTTTGGCGTAGAGATGAAGGGAGACCTTGTCCCACAGGGCGTGCCAGACTTGTGAACGCGGATTTTATTCTATTTCATTATATTATTTACTTATATTTTTATTTGGATTTTTGATTTATTAGGCGTGCCAGTCACCGAGGTGACAATTTTATTATGCGCTCGACTTGACTTGGTCAGCCGATTGTGAGGTCCGAGTCGGGACCAGAAGTCCGTCATACCATAAAGGCTATGACGTTAATTACGTCCTTCGAAGGAAGGACAACCCTTGATTAAACGCCAAAATAGGAGGCCTCGAGAGGCAAACATGTATTCATGTGCGCAAAATGGAACTTCATACCATAGCCAGGAAGGCGGGCAAGATAACAACATCAGCTGTAGAAGCAGACAGTATCGTTAAGTCAGCGGCTCAGAGACGATATCGTTAAGTCAGCAGTTCAAAGACTGAGCCGTGGCCATGATGGAGGTTTAAAGCATCAATTAGTATTTCGACAGCATTTCCCCTTTATCTGGATTATGCCCAGGGGGAAATAGGCTATCACCCACGGAGTGCCGGGATGAAAGCCGAGAGAAAGAGAGAGGCCAAACCTCCCTACCTATATATATATATGCCATGGGGCAATGTTTGATTTTCCCTTAGGGAATCCGGCGGAACTCATGCAGTGGCATAGCCCTCCCGAGCTAAAGGGGTTACTCATAAATCCGATGCGGGACGACGGAATGTAAGTGAACGCTCAATGTTGCGCCCTCGCACGCGGATCGACCTGCGCGGTCAGGTCGCGGGTGATCAAAATGCATCTATTCATCGGGCTTCAACTGATTTTGGTTTGTGTTTCAAAAGAAGGCCAGAGGCTGAGAGGAATTGAGGAAGACCAATCCAGCATAGAGGACCTCTTTCACCATTTATGTGCAGAGTCCCGGAGACAGTTCAATATTATCTTTCATCATCCCGGGAGAATTTTGGCAGCACCTCCCCTGGACTTAGCATTTGCCAGGGAATGATAGACGATCACCCACGGAGTGCCGGGATGAAAGCCAGAATAAGGGGGGTATGGGACCCCTAGCCCGTGTATGTGATTACAGCACCAACTTAATATCCCTTTGAGGCCATTGAAACTTATGCAGTGGCAGAGTTTCCTTGGCTCGTAAGGTTATGTAGGGGGGTTATCCCCATTAATCTTTATCCCTTAGGTATATATGGTGATCTGGGGCGTCCTTCGACCGAATTCAAGGTCACACTGAACGGACTGTAGGGGCTATCGGTGTGGTTTACAGTTCGGAGGGGTGGAAGGCACAAGGGGTAGTTCCCGGCCTGGGTTTTTATTGGCCAAAGAAGGAGCCTCGACGTGGATTTTATTGGCCAGGGGGAGCTCTCGGCGTGGCTTTTATTGGCCAAGGGGGGGGGGGGTTCTCGGCGCCAAGGGTTCTCGGCGCGCTCGTCACCGCGTCGGGAACCTGGCGCCGGGAAGCCCCCGGGCCGGGAAGGGTATATTGAAGGGCTTTATTGACTTGCTGAAGGGGCTAAAGAAAGGGACCTCTCGGCGGCGTAGCTCTCGGCGGGGAAATGACCATGCCGGGAAGGGGCTAAAGGGTTTATGGCTTGATTGCGATACTCTGCTCAGGAGACTTCTGGGATTTCTGGCTCGGATTGAGGCAAGATCTGGAGTACAGGAGGGGATTACATGGAGGTTAGCATCAGTCGAAGGGCAAGATCCTCCATTATTAAACCCTCGGGGATGAGGGGTGTTTTTATGGTCACCTGCTGCTCAGACGATCAAGAGATTGATGTCTCTGACCCCGAACCAGCTGGGAGCTCGGCAGAAATCCACAATATGCGGGAAAGTCCATCATCAGAGGGAGGGAAGGAGGAGGACAGAGCCCAATAACCCATTGAATGAGGGTTGGGGCTCCGTCTTCATCCTTCACGAGAGAACGCCTCGAGCCGGAAATCTGGAGCATCTAAGCAAACAAACGCTTCGAAGAACATCGGATGAAAAGAAGGGGGGACAGATAGCAGATATTTCAATCATTCAATGCCCAAACGGGCCATCGTGACATTCCATTTCATTGCATCATTCCAAAACTCACACCAATCACAAGGAGGGAGTGAGGGAAAGGAGATAAAACAGAGGCCGGGAAATCCCGGTTACATTCGATGAATCGAGATAGAGCTCGCAAGATTACATGATGAAGAGAAGAAAACATAAGAAAAGAAAACATGGGGGGAGGGCGGAGCATTGACTCCTCTCCCTCCCCCAGCTGCTTGCCCACCTGGAGCTTCTTCTCCTTCTCTTTCTCTTCAGATCGATCTCTTCTCTCTTTTCTCAGCAGAGGAGGCTCTCTCTCTCTCTCTGTTGGTCTCTTTTTCCTTTTCTTTCTCGGGTGGATGAGGTTGTAGGTTTCTTCGATGCCCCCTCTTTTCTTCTGGTTATCCTCCTCTCCGAAGGGAAGGGGCTTCTATAAGCCCATTCCATTGGCTTCTCGGCGTGGCCACTGTCGGTGCGCCTTTTGGTGGCAGTGGGCCTCTTCAGCAGCTTCTCGGTGCCACCGATATTGGCCCATTTAGAGCTTTTGGGCTTCTTGTGTTCATTTCTTCAGTTGTGAGGGCTGACTCATCGGATGACATATCTTGTCGGCCGGCTTCTTTCTTGTTCGTTCGGGGATGGTCCCGAGTATCTCCCGAGGTCTTGTGTCTCGTTTCAGTGGTTCTCTATTAGAGCCGGCTGTCTCTTCTTTTCTCCTTTTATTCCTGAAAACAAGATAACAGAAATAAGACATTTTATAAAGGTATTTTAGGGTTTTTATTATTATTTCATCGCTGCTATTATTATTATCTTTATTTTAGGCGTCAACAACGCCCTGAGGCTGGACGTCAATTGTGATCTGCATGGGAATTTGTAAACGTCATCAGGCGCATTAATGGGAGTTGATTGATGTGAGTGGGCGTCATTATTACCCTTTGAATTTGACGACGACCAAAACGAGCGTCCATTTTTGAATACGCGACGTGAGAAAAGGTGTGTGTTTCTAAGAAATTAAAGAATTATTTTTTGAAAATTTGAATTGCGTAACGCCTTCCCTGAGGACGTGAATTAAGAAACGCCAGTATTATTGGGCGTCAATTGTGGTTTTGAAATGTAATGGACGGCATTAGCTGAGGCGTGGTTTCATAAAGAGACGCCGTTGTTGGAGGCGTTGTTCAAGACAGAAAGCCCGAAGCCCTTTTTTATCAGACAGAATTGTATAAATTGGAAGAGATGATCATTATAACTTATTGTTTTGGCTCAAGTAAGAACAGAATTTTTATTTCGTTGAAAGAAATCATGATTACATTCTAAGCCACTATGGGCCTTATCTTTTTGAGAGCCAGTACATAAGCTTTACATTTATCTTCTTCTTCTTCAACATGAGTCTTGGATCTGTGAAGAAGTCCCACCTTCCATTGAGCCATAATGGTCTTGATTTCTTCATGATCTCCGTTTGAGCATAGTTCTCTTCTTTTGATTGGACGAAGGTGAGAAGGTTCTTCTAAGAGATGTCGACGAAGCCCGAGTTGTGGGAGGCACCGGTGTGCGTTGTAAAGGAAGAAGTAGGTCCCACCAATTAAACGGAGCTCGATGTCGGAAGATAACCTTGTGCGAAGTTCTTGGGTTTTGAGAAAACCCGGTGTGCATGTAAAATTGCTCTTTAGCATTGATTTAAAGTAATCCCTCCATTCACTCCTCTTCTTGAGCTTGAGAACTCTATTGGTCACCCTTTCACATAGACCCAATGAGTTTGTCATATACCGAAGTGGGCTCTTGGAGAAGATTTTGGAGGCCGCTTGGTTTGCTTGACATGGATCAAATTTAAAGTGGAAATCTATCCAACAAGGTAGAAGGAGCATTGATCCAAATAGGGGCCGTCCTAGTGAAGCCGAAGTGAGCCCGTTGTATAGGTTGGCTAGTATTGCCCCACCTATTCTTTTCCCTTCCCACATGTAGCTATAGCACTTAGGTGTTGCTCCTCTAAATGGTCTTCCAATGAAGGGAATAACAAAGCTCCCGCTACACATATGACAAACCCTTTCATCACTCTCTCCAAAAGATCTTCATCATCTTGAAACTTGTCCATGTTTTTGTATACCCATGAAGCCAACTTCAAAAGGTTGATTCCTTATTGGCCTTCATTTGATTCACCAAATTTGGACTTTGGACAAGACTCATGAGCATGTCATGGGCTTGCGTGGGCTTGGTCATATGAGCCATCCTTGATTCCTCTCCTTGCTTCATCCTTTTCAAACCCAAGAGCATCTCCACTTCTTCTAGGAGTATGGTAGCTTCAAAGGTTGGGAAGAGGAATGTGTGAGTATGAAGGTGCCATAATTCTATAAGAGCTCCAATTGAAGCCCAATCTAAGTGAATGTCATTGTAATGAGTGGCATGGGTGATGAGGCCAAGGAGGTTCCATCTAGAAAGGAAGGATTTCATATCTAATGAAAGTTTTAAAAGTAATAAAGGAAGCCATTTGATTTTCAGAAATCTTCTTGGACCAGGAATAATGGGGTAATCCTGAAAACATAAAACATAAAGAAGAAAGAAGGAAAAGAGAATAACATCAGAAATTCAGAAAAGAAAGAAAGACAGAACAAAATAAAAGCTTTAATAATAAAAACACTTACTTGGCTGTTGATGATTTTTCCACTGATATGGCCCGATACTTCACAAATCCTTAGAATACTCATCCTTGGCCTCTTGGAAAGCCTTTGATGCATTAGCTGGTATCATGGTTTGTGTTTGAATAAAATGATTTGCTGGAAGTTTAACTCCGAGCAGGAAACGAAAATAGCTAATTAACGACACGCTCTTGGGCGTCATTTGTTGAATTGACGACATCTTCAGGGTCGTCATTTATCCAGCGCCTCCAGGGAGGGCGTCATTTGCATTCCGATTCCAAGTTAAACTTTTATTGCAATTAATGCCCCAGTTCACGTCGTCCTTTTATCTTTTGACGCCGACCAGAAGGGTCGTCATTTTCTGAGCTTGTGCAGTGCTTTGGTTATTCCATGAACTTAAGTGCTATTATATCTTGATGGAATTATTCGTGTTATGCACTTATGATCATATTTTGAGCTGTCCTGAGCTGATAATTCTGTTGAATAAGCTAATGAGTTTTGAAGTGCAGAAGTGCAGGATATGCAAGTCTGAGCATCGTGGGTGCAAAGTTCTAAAAGTATACACTCCATTCCCTTCACAAGTCTGTACATTGCACTCACCCAAGTCTATACACTCCATTCCCTTCACAAGTCTGTACATTACATTCCCCAAGTCCATACGTCCATTGCATAAGTCTGTACATTGTCAAAGTCTTTGCCTTTTTTGAAGTCTATACATCCATATTCTCTTCACCAAGTCTATACATCTACATTCCATCCATCTAAGTCTATACATTCCATCCATCCAAGTCTATACATCCCATCCCTAAGTCTATACATTTCATAAGTCCATACATTGTTAAGTCTATACGTCCCTAAGTCTATACATTCTCTGAGTCTATACGTTCCAAGTCTATATATTCTGAAGTCTGTACATTGCATAACTAAATTTCAAAATTCCAATAAAAATTTAAATAAATTCCAAAAATCCAATAAAAATTCAAATAAATTCTAAAAATCTAATAAAAATTCAAATAAATTCCAAAAATCCAATAAAAATTCAAATAAATTCTCAAAAATCAAATAAAAAATCAAAAATTCTCAAAAATCTAATAAAAATTCATAAATTCTCAAAATTCCAATAAAATGAAAAAAAATTCAAAAAAATCCAAATAAATCCAAAAATTCTCAAATTCAAATCAATGTTGTTGAGTATGCTTTATGCATCTTTATATCATGGCTAATGAAATTTTGAGTACAGGTTAAGAAGCTCGTGGTCCCACCGACTGGGCCACGGCATCCAAGCCCCACGGTGACTGCATCTCATTTCTCAGTTCCCACATGCTCATGTTATCACCATCTTCCTGTATGCATTGTTACTATAAGGTATCTACGCTATTATAACATATCAAGGACCTTGTGATTCTGATAAAC
Organism: Amorphophallus konjac; assembly: GCA_022559845.1. NCBI lineage: Eukaryota > Viridiplantae > Streptophyta > Magnoliopsida > Alismatales > Araceae > Amorphophallus > Amorphophallus konjac. The sequence goes on along the minus strand of CM040118.1, from coordinate 464,322,990 downwards.
CTGGAATTTGAGTTCCCATTCATAAAAAATAGTGATAATTCCAGGGGAATCTTGATCACACGGATAGGCCGTTGAGTCATTCAAGATTTGGGACGATGGTTCCACTTTCTAAGTTGATGCGTGGACAAACGGGCTTCGGCTTAGTATCAGCTCAGAGATCTGGATTCTTGACCAAATCTAGATGGCTTAACAATATTATCCTTGATTATCTTTTATTTTAGTTTGTTTTAATTTTTCTTTTATCCCAGCATGCATCATGTAGGACTTTGAGCTTAATGCTGAAGATCTTCATGTTACATCAATAATAAAGGTCGCTCGCTCTTAATTAAGTTGACATGAGATATTCCATTCCAAATCAAGTACTTTGTTCTCCTTGAAGCCGCTCAGGCTGGTCTCTTGAAAATCATCCCTTTGCTAGATCTTTATCTCAACTCACTTTACTTTTCTACAAATCCACCTTGGTTGTAGCACGTCTACATTGGCTGGTAACCGCTCTCCAAGGGTGCCTCACTGTCGTGCACTCGTGCACATTTTGTTATCTAGTTTAGTCTCCTTTATCCAGCTAATCGATGCTTTCTTAGAATCATCCGAGTTGTTTTATTCAGAATCTTGGAAAGATTTCCAAACGCTTAGTGTCAGAAGCGTGTCACATCACACCTTGGCATCTACTTATCAGTACGTTCCACCTCATTCCACTTGTTTCACTTTCGCTTCATTCCGTCTCACTCCCTTGCAAAGCAGACGCCAAGGCGGGGCAGCTGTAGACACGCCAAAATTGATGCTATGTTGAGTAAATCTCATGTCACCATATGACGCCCCAAAGCGGACTTCAATATTGATTTAATATGAAGTTTTTCTATTTTTCATGAATTAATTATAATATATTTGCATTATTCTTTGATTGAATGTAATTGACGCCTTACGTAGGGGCGTCTTTTAAATTGACGGCACGGACAAGGGCGCCGCTTTTAAAAATGGACGACTAGCAATACGGGCGTCATTTTCTGGATTTACTGAAATTTCCAGACCGCAAATTAAATGAAAATTGAGGAATTGACGTCTCGCTTGAAGGTGTTTATTATTTGACGTCCGTCTGGAAGACGCCAGTTCATCATTTTAAATAAGGAAAGTTAATTGTTTCTATAATTAAATCCAGGAATTGACGACTTTATGGACGTCGTTATTTTAATTAACGCCTCTAGTCGTGTCGTCATTTTTAATTGACGCCCTTCAAGGGGTCGTCATTTTCAATTCCGTTTCCCTTTTGCCTCCTTCTTTCCAGTAATGATTCTTTCCCCATTTTAAACCTTGTGTTCGACTGGGTAGAGTGTTTCTTGATGGAGGATCATTACCTTGTTTTAATCCTTGTCTTGCAAGGATATTTGGCCCTATAAATACCCCCTGCAGTGCCCCTCGCGCGAGAGAGGCAAGAGAGGCAAGAGAGGAGAAAAGGAGCAAAAGGGCAGAGAGAAACATACAGAGTTAACAGAGAGAAGAGTGTTTTCTTTGATTGCAGGTGATTTATCCAAGCTCTTCTTCCTGGCGGATCCCTTTCTACGGATGATCCTCTGCTACACCATTGCATATTGAAGCTCTCCTCTCCTCCCTTCACTGCTGCACGCACAGCAGAAAGGATCCCTCTCTTTAATTATTTAGTTGCTTTTGTCATTAACATATCATCATCGTCACACACCCCTTTCTCTAGTATTTTTGCTAGAGTCCACATCATAGCTATCTTGTTGCATTAGCATATTCATCCATATTTTTCAAACCTTGTTGCTCCTCTTAAGGGGTTTAAAAATCAAAACACACAAGGTGTGTTCATGCTCAAATTGATTGATTTCATGCTCTTAGAACATTGATACTACACCCTTTTGGCTAATCCATATCTTTGCTTATTTTGTGTGTTCTTACAAGGTAATCAAAGCTAAGAACCCCCTTCATCGGCCGGCCGGTAGAAGGAGGAAGAAAGGATCCACAATCTCACCCGCTCAACACAAGGTACATGCGATCATTTTTTTCTTCTTTGAGGTAACCCCTCTGGCGCTCACATTCACCCTTAGCATCCTACGCATGCTCCCCTTTTCTCCCCTTTTCCTTTCCTTTTTCCATTAATTCTTCTTAGTTTTTCTACATGGATTTTCCATAATCTACACCCGCAAGATCCAACATCAACTATCAAAGACCCCAGGGGCATGAGCAATAAAGCTGCATCGAAGGAAGAAGAGGGCATGACGGTGGCCTCTCCGCCTGCTCATGGGGTCTGTGTCGAGCAGACCAATGACCTTCGATGTTTGACAAAGTCAAATGGAGCTGCCAGATCATCATGGCTCTCCTACATGCTGTCAACTCAAGACCAATTGCTACCCCCTGCCCTCACCTCAAGGCACAGTCAAGAGGAAATGACCAAAGTGGTCAGGGATTACTTCCACGGCTGGGGAAGCCCTTCCCTAGGTCAACAGCGACTGCTCCGCGCTGTCGGCGCCAAAGCAAAAGAAGAATTGAAGAAGGAAGAGAAAGAAGAAGGGTGGTGTCACTCATACACACTAATGAATATGAAGATGACTTACAAGCCGAGTACTCTGAAGCTCCTCCACAACATGAAGAGAGTAAAAGGATGACAATGTTTGAAAGATCAACTTTCCCTGGTCAAGCTAAGAAGGTAGTCTGGGGGCAAAGAAAAAGGATACAAATATTCACCTGCAACATGGCAGGGGTAGCCAGCAAATATGGGGCCCTACACGAAGAACCAGAAGAGTTGGCCAAGCTAGCCAGAAGGTCAGGGATAATGACAAGAAGAGGCAAAGCTGCAAGAGAAATACTCGAAGCGGCCAAAGAAAAGCAAGTTATCACTACTTCAACTGCCAGCATGATGACTGTTGAAGAAAGACACATTCATTTCCCGGCCTCATCTGAGGGCTCTCCGGGTAAGGCGTTTGAGAGTACTCCCATTATGGCGGCACTAGATCCAGCTATTTTAATGATGCTACAAAATTACCAGCAAGAGATTTAAGCCTTGAAGAGGTAGCTGAATGAAAGAAGTGAACAAGCCCTTGTTCCCTAGCAACAAGGTGTATATGCCGAGTCGGCCCAAGAAGCTCCTGACCCGGTTGATGCTACGACTTTAGCTATTTCTCAACCAATGGGTCATGGCCAGGCCACTCTTCAGCCACATTCCCTACAGTCACCCTCGGTGCAAGTAGCACTTCCACCAGTGCAGCAGCTACCACCAACGGAGCCGCCAGCACCTCATGTTGCAGCGTTACTCACTTCCTCCATAAAGCATCCTACACATTTTCACCCAGAGCCGACGGACTCGACCATGGTGAATAAATCAATGGTGGAACAACTAATTGAAATGAAGCTAGCCGAGATGACAAATGGTGATATTAGCACTTTTGATGTATACAAGGTGCCATACCCATCGCAATATGCCACAAAGAGGCTCCCGCCTGACATCAACAAACCGCCCAAGTTTGAAAAGTTCAACGGGCATGGCTCTCCCAAAGAGCATATTGCTCATTACATGACAGTGATGGGTGATCTGGAAACAGATGAAGCCTATCTGCTAAAATTCTTCGGGTCCTCGCTGAAAGGCCTAGCTTTTGAATGGCATTCAAATCTGCCAGCCAGCTCTATTAATGACTGGGCATCTATGCAACGTAAGTTCCAAGAGCGGTTCCATGTTGCTGAATGGGAGGTCACACTGGCCGAGCTATATCCCTCCAGGCAGAGACACGATGAGTCAGCCCTGGAGTACATCAAAAGATGGTGGAATCTTAGTATGAGCTGCAAGCGGCCGCCACATCCCGAAGATGCAGTGCAAATATGCAAGCAGAGCTTGAGGCGGGAGATCCTCAGGAAGCTGATCAGAATCGAGGTCCGGTCTTTCGACCGGCTAAATAATGTGGTTGTGGAGATTGAAGCCTTCATGTCCAGCTCTCCTTCAGCTATTACAAACAAAAATGGCAAGTCTACTGACAAACAGCCAGCACCTGAGGAAGAAGTTCACACAATCGACTTCAAGGTGGTTGACCAGCAAAGAGAAAAGGGGAAAGGAGTGGCTAACCCTCCTCCTGCTAAGCCTACTGAGCGGCAAGAAGTTCCATCCTTGTGGGCCAAGATGAAAAAGCTCTATTCTTTCTCCAAGGATAGACTCGGGTCCTCTTCGAATGGGCTGTCACACACAACAACGTCACCTTATCGGAGCCGAAAAGATAGGAGGATGCAAGGAAGAAGGATCATCCTCGCTACTGCCCATATCATCAGATGGTCGGGCATCCAGTTGAAGATTGTTATGTCTTTAAAGATGCTATTGAAAAGCTAATCAAGAGAGGGGAGTTACAATTGGGCGAATACAAGGTGGACGCTCCTCACCCGCATGAGCTACCTGCTATGGAAAGAGCAGTCAATATGGTGTCTCTATACCAACAATCATCTCAAGAGGCAACCAGAGTCCGCACCGCACATCAAATGTGAACTGCAAAGAGGGAAGAGAAGAATAAGCCAAGAGGTAGAAGTAGCATTGTACTCTCCTGCAATACACTATCGACCTGGCCTAATGCTAGCCGAGCTGCTGAAGAAGACGACGAAGAAATATACTATATGCCGTCGGGGGAAGGTCAAGCTACAACACCTGTCTCTCGCTGTCAATCCCAAGAAGAGTGGGGGTATCTCCACCACCTGTTGAAGCAGCATGTTGTCATGCCCTTCCACTACATGAAGAAATGGGGGCATGAGCTCCAATCTATGCAAAGCCGAGTGCACCTAGTACTAATGATAAGACGCCGCTAGTCCTACCTGGAGTCGGCACAGGGAACAATACTCCTGGCTTCTATCAAGCTAGCCCTACCTTGATGGTAGAAGTGTATCGAAAGATTCAAGAAGTGGAGATGCTCTTAAGATGAGTAAGCAAGATGGGTTTACACCCAGCCATATCCGGGCAGGTTGCATCCTCGTCCGGGGCCCTACAAGGTGGCACTACACCACTAGCAGCCTTATCACAGTCAACTATGCTCCAGCTAGCACATGCACGCAAAGAGAGCCCACTCCCTCAGTAACCACAGCACGCGACTTCCGTATACCCCTCAGCTCTCCAGCCACGTTAGGGGGCAGCTTCTACATCTCTAGCATTGCCAATAATAAACCAATTATGAGCGATGTTACGCGGAATGCTGCGGGGAGCGAAGCGCGCTCATTTTGCTGTGACACAGAAAGAGAGAGAGATAGAGACCGCCACAGGAGATTGCTCCGGCGGGGTATGCAGAATAGATATGGCGTAATAAATGCGGGGATTAAACGGCCATAGCGGGAAATGACTCTCCGCGACCTCGGGGGGATGGGAATGGTGCAGAATTTAAAAGACATGAATTTAAACGGCCATAGCACCACCACGGGAGATTGCTCCAGTGGGGTATGGGCCTCGAAGAGATGAAAATAGCGCAGAATTTAAGAGACAGAATTTAAACAGCCATAGCACCACCACGGGAGATTGCTCCAGTGGGATATAGGCCTCGAATAGATGACAATAGCGCAGAATTTAAGAGACAAAATTCAAACGGCCATAGCACCACCACGGGAGATTGCTCTAGTGGGATATAGGCCTCAAAGAGGTGAGAATAGGGTAGTATTTAAAAGACAGAATTCAAATGGCCATAGCGGGAAGTGACTCGCCGCGGCCTCGAAGATATGGTGTGATCGCCAGGGGCTGGAGACCCCAAAAATAAAAAGAGTGAACGTGTTTACCTCAAAAGTGGGAAATGGTGGGTTGCTTCTTCCTCTCCTTTCAGCCGGCCGACGGAGAGGTCCTTCTTTGGTTACCCTTGCGAAAACAAATAAAGAGCAAATGAATCAGAAAAATGACAGTGTAGTATTAATCCGTTGTGATGAAAATAGCGAAATCATGGCGAGACACACACCTGGTTGGTGTTGTTTTTAAACCCCTCTCAGACACGAGTAGGAGGAAAATGCTATGATGGATGAAGGATCGTGCAAACGTGCATAAAACAGAACTCTTTTATGGAGCGAGATGACAAATGACGGATGATGCATGCAATAGAAATGACAAAAGAGAAAGGGGGAAAATGGCTTATTGAAGGCGCCAATGGCGGGATCCGGTGGGGCTTCGGCAGCGTGGGGACGTCGTAGAAGCACGGTGGATGAAGATTGCCTTCCTCTCGCGAGCGTGGGCACCCGGAAATCTGGCAGAACCTCCTCCTACAAAACCCACGGGTTAGAGAAGAATCCGGCAGAGTTTCCCTCTCCTCTGTCGGATCTGAAGCTCTTTGATTTCGAGGGAGGGGGGTCCCTATTTATAGGGAAAAATTTTATTAGGGCGTCCAGGGTCCTAGACGCCTCAATGTTGAGGCGTCCAGCTGACTGGATGCACCCATTATTTTTTTTATTATCTTTTATTTATTGAGGCGTCTAGGACCCTTGACGCCTCAAGGACTTTCCATTAAAACGGCGCCGAAAACCGTCGACAGCGGAGAAAGCGAGTGATTTCGGCGCCTAACTTTGACTTCTTAAGACGCGTCTAGGATCAATGACGTCTTCATGATTGGATTTATTCGAAACATCAAACTAGCCGGCCGGAGCGGCGCCGCCCGCGTGCTGCACGAAGCTCTGAAGGAGGCGTCTAGGGTCCTGGACGCCTTTAAAAGAGACGTCCAGTTACCCTGCCACTTTCAAACAGGAAAAAGAAATATTTAAAAAATAGTTAAAAAATAAAAAAAGTTTTATGAAGGCGTCAAGATACCTTGACACCTCAAAGTGAGGCGTCAAACCATCTTGACACGTCAAAAACTTTTTCACGAAAAAATTCAAAAAAATATATAAAAATTCAGAAAAATAGGAAATCACCAAAGTAATTAAAAGTGTGAAGGTAACCTTGAGGAATCATAGTGTAATATGAGATTGACTCACGGTAAGGTCAAAACGGCGTGTCTACAGCTGCCCCGCCTTGGCGTCTGTTTTGCAAGGGAGTGGCACGTAATGGAGTGGCATAGAAGTGAAATGGAGTGGGAGCGGACTGAAAAGTAGATGCCAAGGTGTGATGAGACACGCTTTTAACATTATGGTTTGGAATGTTTTCAGAGTTTCAATGAGGCGACCGTGAAGAATGTCTTCTGAATTCGACAATTGCTTGGACGGAAATCAAACAAGAAAGGGGAAGACATGCGCTCAGGCACAAGTAGAAAAAGGGACCAACTTCTCTGTGTGGAAGTAACTAGGTCATAAACCTGCAGGTTTCACCTTTGGGGAGCGGTTACCAGCCCATGTGGAAGTGTTGCGGCCAAGGTGGGTCAAATGGAGTAACAGTAAAGGAACATTTGAGGATCAATCCAAACAAGGGTTCTTTTGGAAGAACAGCCCAGGGCTGTCTCAAGAAACTCAGTATCTCATTCGGAATGGAATATCTCATATTATAAGACTTAAGCACGGCGGCCTTCACAATCGAATTAATTTGGATGATCTTCCGCAATGGAATCAAAGTCCTACATGAATGCATGCTGGGTTTAAAAGAAAACTTAAAACAAACTAAAATAGAAAATAGCCAAGGATAATATTGTCAAGTTGTTAAGAATGGGTCAGGATACCGATCTGGTGAGCTGATACTGAGCCGGGGCCCGTTTATCCACGCACCAACTCACTGAATGGAGCCATCGTCCCCACGCTTTCACAACTTAACGGCCTATCCGTACAACCCAAATTCCTCTGAACTTATCATGGTTTTTGTTGAAGGGGAACTCAAACTCCAGACTCGTTCAGGCTGCAAGGTCCTTGACATGTTCTAATAGCGTAAATATCATATAATACAATGCATGACATGGTGGGACCAGTCACCGAATGGTGACATATGATGGGTCGAGGTGGGATAGTGGTGCCCACTAGTGAAACCTGCACTCATTATTTAGCACAACATTATCTCAAAGCAACAGAATTGCACTTCAGTTATCACAATAGGAGAATACACAGTATAAGGGAGAACAAGACAAAACACCTTTTGCTAAAGTCAACATTGACGACTCATCATTGATGTAACGTGTTTGACTTTTAAGCCCCTCCCTTCCTATAAGTACCCCCCTGCTTAGCTTAGCCAAATGCACCAAGGAGAGCTTTGAAGCTTAAGGGGAGGAGGAGAAGAATCTTGGGTTCTTCAAGATGGAAGGCGAGTCTTCCAGCCCTATGAAGAGGAGCAGGCCCAACAGCGAATTCAGGCGGCTTTCCAACCTCGAAGGACATCTGAGTGGGATGATCCAGTCGTGTATGGTGAGTTGATTCATTTCAAATTTTCTGTATGACCTTTCATTCACCTCTTTCCTCCTTTATTTTTCTTCTTCTTTTCCAGCCGTACCCTCTCTTCCCAGGCCCGAGGAAATTCCCCAAACTGTCTTGGCTTTCAAAGCTAACTTCCAACATCTCCATCGGTATGAGGGCCATACTCACGAGGTGGCATCTTCAGGGGCTCCTGGTTCACGCCAAGCATTACAAAAAGATTCGCATGGACTGGGCGGCTATGGGCGCGCTGGTGGAGATCTGGCATCCTCAGACTCACACTTTCATTGTCCCCACTTTCGAGGTGACTATCCTTCTTGAGGAGGCGGAACTCCTGCTTGGGTTGAAAATATTCAAAAGGGATGGCAATATAAAGATCATGCCGATGCTGAAGAAGGTGACTTGCGAGGATGTCCTTGGAAGCTTCATGCCGTTTGGTGCCGTTAGAGACGCCCAGACTCAGAAGGGAGTCAACTTGCAGAAGCTCGCGGAATGGGTCATGGATGCCCTGAGAGGATCGCCAGACGATGATCGTTTGGAAGAAATTATGAAGGGATTCACAATCTGTTTGGCGGGTGCTCTCTTATTCCCTCATACCGACAACATAGTAGAGGAAGATCAGCTGAGTGCTATTTGCGGTATTTGGAATGGCAAAAGGGTGGGACATGCCGTTCTTGCTTACCTCTACAGTGGCCTTACAGCTTCCAGCATGGGTAAGCCTCCTTTTGGTTGCGCGCTTCTTCTGAATTGCTGGGTTGATTTACATTTCAAATTTGATCACCGTGAGGGGATGCCCACTGCCTCGAGGATCTTTCAACAAAGCCCCCTTTACCACATAGCTAAATGTGTTAGGCTTTGGTGGTCACATAGTGAACCACGTTTCGTGGCTGAGGAAGCGCAAAGACTGGAGGTATCACTTCAGAACTATGACGCAAGGCTTCTTCACTTGTGCACCGACATGTCTACTCCCGCGCGAACTCCTTACGAGGTCTTCCCCTGAAGCTGAACTCCAACTTATTGGCGCGACTGAGTTTGTTCTTTACAATGCGCATCGGTGCTGTATTCAAATTGACCTTTCCCACCATTCGCTCCCACCGTTATCGGGCACTGCTCCTCTAAGGAAGAGAGAGTTGGGCGAGGAAGATGATGCAAAGGGGGTGAAGGCCATCAAAGTGTCGTGGAAGACGAGCATTCCGGGAAAGGCATTAGTGCATGTAGAGGAAAAACGCGAGCTGTGGAGGGCTTATGTAACCGAACTGGGGAAGTTAAGGCCTGAAGTGTCTAAGCCCCTAATGTAACTCACTTTGCTATTTTAATGGAATAAATGCGAAGTTAAAATGTTTTTTGAATCATTGTTCCCTTTTATTATATTTTTTTATTTTTTATTTTCCTTTTTTTGTACACATCCCCTTCTTTTATTATGATACGTTTAACGCGTCCAGACTTCTTTATTTTTTTTATTATTTTTTTGTTTTTATTTATTTATTATAATAATATTATTATTATTATTATTATTTGGTTGTTGACGCGTCCAAACCTTTGGACACGCCAATCATTTTATATATATATATTTTTTATTTTATTTTTTTTAGCCGCATCCAAACGCTTGGACGCGCCTTTTCTTTTTGAATTTTTTTTTAAGGGCGCGTCCAGGAGCCTGGACGCGCCATTTTTTTGAATTTTAAGCTTATAAAGGGAGCGTACGTGCCCTTTCCTCTTCCAAACGAAAACCCCCCCCCTCTCTCTCTCTCTCAAAACTCTCATTCCTCCCATTTGACCCTAACAATCTATCCCCGGTCCCTATGGAGCACGGAGGATCAAGCCAGGGAGGCGAGAAGCGGAGGCGGATCGCTCGTCACCCGAGGAGGCCCCGGGATAGCACTGAGGAGACCGCCGTGGAGGAGGAGGCCGCCGTGGAAGAGGAGGCGATTCCCTTGGCCGTGGAGGGCCCCGAGGGGCCGGTGGAGCGGGAGAGGAAGAGCATGACTCGGTAAGTCGCCTAGAACTTTCTCTTTTTGCACTATTTTGTGATTTTATGCGAAAAATGGGGCGAGAGACGGGGTTTGAACGGTTGTGGGAATGGAATGATTGAGGCGTCTAGGGAAGTGGACACCTCAAAGGTTTTTTTTAATATATAATACAAAATAATATTAAAAATATTAAAAAATTATTGACGCGTCAAATCCCGTTGACGCGTCCAATTTTTTTAAATAAATAATTAAAATAAAAATAATTATAGAAAAAAAATTATGAAGGCGTCAAAACCCTTGGACGCGACAATTTTTTTTGTTTTTGAAAATATAATAAAATAATATAAGAACTGTTTGAGATGTCACAGGAGTTTGACACGTCTTTTTTTTAAAATATAATAAAATAATATAAAAACATTGAGGCGTCAAGGGGCTCTGACGCGTCTATTTTTCTTTTTTTCTTTTTTTAAAAAAATGTGCATACATCGTATTATTCTTTATTTGTGGCTCTGATGTGATTTCTTATTTTTTTGTGGTTTGCAGGGTGTGATGAGGAGCCGGATCAGCTGGTTCCTGATAGTGGCGGCGTACCGAGGGCTGTCGAACTTCCAGAGGGCCCGAGTGGACACCATGGGGTTCGGGGCGTTCTTGCGGAATGAGCCCTTCCGGCTCGACTTGCCCCTCGTCCAGACGTTGAGGGAGCGTTGGCACGCGCCGAGTCGAGCGTTCCTGATGCCCTGGGGGCATATGGTGCCGACGCTGGAGGACGTAGTCCGGATCACTGGGCTACGGGTGGACGGGGAGGCCGTCAGTGGGGTCACCTACCCCGACTACAGAGAGAGTACCCTGGAGCTGTTAGGGCTGGAGACGAGCGCGACCGACAGGGACAGCAGGACAGTCGACCGGGTAGACATCATGGAGGCGCTCGGATTTGTGGACTCGCGTCAGCACGTCAGTGAGAGCGGAGCAGAGTTCCTGGCGCGGCTAGAGGAGGTAGCCCGGAGGGCTTTTAGCCAGGACGCGGGCGACCGAGAGCAGGCAGACCTGGACCTTCGAAGGTTCCTCTTCTTCCTACTGGGTTGCCTTCTGCTGGGGACGAAGGGGGATGACATCCACTATCGTTTCCTTGGGATCCTGGCGGACCTAGACCGAGTGGGGCACTACGCGTGGGGAGTAGCCCTACTCGCCCACTTGATTGCTGATCTTTCTCAGGGGGTAGAGAAGGAGACGACAGTCGGTGGCTTCGTGCCTTTTCTCCAGGTAAACATTTTATTTGTGTATTTTATGATGATTCCTAGTTTACAGTCATGCAATTATTGGTACTAATGATGTATAATGGATGCAGGTATGGAGTTATTACTACCTCCCGATGGGTAGAGTGAGGCAATGGAACCGGACAGCCGTACCCTTAGCGCGGCGATGGAGGCCGGTCACGACTGCGGCACCACGCAGCTACCAGCTGACGTCGCTTCGACGTGAGCTGACCGAGTACCCTGAGGCCATGGTATGATGTATATGATTTTTTTTTGTGCATTTTGTTTACTAGAGTGGGGACTGATATGATGCATGTATGGTGATGCAGGTGGTATGGAGGCCTTACCTGGGCATGGCCGATGCTGGCCAGCCTTGGGTAGTAGCGGGCCGACCTCGTTTCGGGCGGGACCTGTGGGTCCACTACCTAAACGAGATCGAGCCACTGCGGCTCAGGCTAGTCATGAGGACCCTGGGGCTTGCCCAGGAGTGGGTGGAGGTGGACGAGCCGAGCCATGTCAGGCGGAAGACCCGGGGCAAGGCGAAGCTCGTGGACTGGCGTACGCGCTTTCCTGCACAGTACCAGGATTGGCAGTAGGGTGGCGTTCCGGTGGTGTCCCTGGTGCAGAACAGAACCGACTACCTGCGACGGTACCGAGACACGTACGCAGGATGCCTCTACCTAGGGAGGCCAGCAGGGGTAAGTATGAAATGTGGATTTTTTTGTGCAAATGCATGCATGTGACATTAATCTATATGCTTATGAATGCAGGATGCTCGTGACACTATCATCACTGATCTGCGGGCCCAGCTGGCAGCTGCCAGGCATCAGTTGGCAGCTACTCATCAAGAGCTGGACATCCTGGTGTGTTTATGCAATGCATTTTTTTGTGTCACCTAGATTCCTGGTGCTTAGCCTCTTACTGTCGTTTGTTGTTCTGTGTTTCAGCGTGCCCATCAAGCGGCGGCGGCTGAGATGACTGGTGGGGCGGCCTCCAGCTCGCGAACCCCTCCTCCAGAGGTCTCTTCTCTCCAGGAGCAGTTGGCGGGCGCGGTGGCCCGTGCTGAGGAGGCCGAGCATGATCAGGCGGCTCAGGGTGAGTGTTTGCTTGACACGGGTTCTTTTTCCGTGTATTCCCTTTCCTTTGCTGACTTCAATATGGACTTTGACAGGTGGCGGAGATTCGAGATGCACTGGCTCGTGCGGTCCGTGCAAAGCAGGAGCGTGACGCCTGGGTAGCGGAGCGCGATGCCCGGATAGCGGAGCTAGAGGAGGACCAATGACGACGGGAGGCTGAGGAGCTTCCTCGTGATGTGCTAGAGTTACGAATCACCCTTGAGGTGTCGAGGAGAGAGGCAGAGAGAGAGAGAGAGCAGAGAGGAGGGCTTTGGAGGCCCAGATGACAGAGCTCCGAGTGAGTCTCGGTACGGCAGAGGGGAGGCTGCGAGAGAGCGAGGAGCGGTACCAGAGAGCGAAGGAGCGCGGGGCATGCCTTCGACAGTCTGGTTCCTTTTCTATAGGCAGCTTCCTAGTTTCTTCGGTCGAGGAGCGGCGTCGTGCGTTCGAGGCCGGCCAGGCACCACAGGGCGAGGCGAGCACCGCCTCTCAGAGTTCACGGAGGCCCCCTCGGGATCCACGCTAGAGGAGAGAGGAGAGGGATGATCAGAGAGATGACCAGGAGGGTGGTGGTGAGAGTTAGAGAGTGATTTGTACACCCACCATCCTCACTTATGATGTATATGATAGACAGTTTGTTCTATGGAATGGTTTCTTTTCTGTGACTTGACTGTCTTTTGTGCACGTTCTTTCCCTTACGCCTCTCCTTGTTTACTTATCTCCTCGTGACACGCTTTACAGGATCTTACCCCGAAAGTGGGGAATTATGCCTTGCGCGGAGGGCATGCCATCTTTCTCTCCCTCCTCTTGAGACATCTAGGCACGAAAACGCGTCCTAACCTTTTGAGTTCAAATTTAAATCGCCGAGAACTGCGGGCGGTCTTTCTCCTTCCTCACTTCGCCCACAAATAACTCCTCCTTTCGTTGAGATTTGCTTGCCTAGCTTTACTTCTTCCACTCTTGATTCATAGAGTACGGTGGGCCAAACCATGGTGAAGGGAGAGGGGGACGAGGAACTCCTCGCCCGAGGAGGGTCGTGCAAGAGCACGGAGAGGCGTCCACGGAAGAGGAAATGCCACTTCTGGCTATAGAGGGGCCCGAGGGCCCGGAAGACATGGAGGGGGGCGAGCATGGCCTGGTAAACTCCTTGATTTCCACTCCTTTTAGTTTGGTAGCGGATAAGTAGAGAGGGAGAAGAGTGCTCGGCGAGTGTTGCACTCGAATGATGAACGTGTCTTTGACAGGAGACGCGTTTTTCTTTTCTTTTCTTTTCTTTTTGTTTGTTTTGTAACGATGTGGCCCTTCCTTTTGATGCGCAGGGTATGACAAGGATCCCGGGCTTGGCTGATGAGTGGGCGAGTGCGGATGAGCCGAACCACGTCGGGGGAGAAAAATGCGGTAAGGCAAAACTTGAAGACTGGCGCATACGTCTCCCTGCTCAGTTCCTAGACGGGCAGCGAGGTGACGTACCTGTGCAGGGGAGTGTCGACTACCTGCGACAGTGCAGGGAGAGCCATGTGGGGCCCCTTCAGCTCGGGAGATGGACAGAGGTGAAAGTAGAGTCCTATTTTTTTTTAACCCGAGGCTTAGCCGATAGCTGTTGTTTGCCTATTCCAACGTGCCCAGTAGGCAGCGATGGCGAGGATGGCCGACGGATCATCTTCCAGCTCTCAAGCTCCTTTTCTGGAGATCGCCTCCCTTCGGGAGCAACTTGCCAGTGCAGTGGCCCGCGCGACCCGGGCTGAAGAGGAGTGTGATGCCTGGGTGGCTGCCATGGCAGAGTTGCGTCGTTATGATGAGGACAGGCCGCCTCCAGACATCTTGGGGTTAAGGGTGTTCCTTCAGGGAGCGAGGAGGGAGGCAGAGAGGGAGAGAGAGGAGAGGGAGAAGGAGAGGGAGGAAAGAAGGGTCGAGCGACAGCAGGATCGGGACGAGAGGAGGGCCTTGGAGGCCTAGGTGAGGGAGCTCCAGCTAGGCCTTCGAGTTATGGGGCAGAGGCTTGAAGTCATGGAGACGCATTACGAGAGGGTGCGAGAGTTCGGGGCGCGACTCCGCCAATCTGGTCACCTTTCTGTCGGTGGCTTTTTCGCCACGCTAGGGGAGCAATAGTGAGTCACCGTTGCTGAGTAGGCATTGCGAGGCGAGGGGATTGCTGCTTCAAGGAGCCCCAGAAGGCCCCTGAGGGACCCTCACCTTAGGGGAGAGGAGAGGGATGTCCAGAGGGATGAGCATGAAGGTGATGGCGAGGGTTAGCGGGCTAGCATACCCGCCTCCTCTCTATGATTGTGATGTTCATGACTGTTTATGTAGACCTATGAATGGAGTGATTTGGTTTCCTGTTGCTTACTTGTTCTCTTGCGCGTTCCTTCTTCCTTACGCTTCTTCTCCTTTATATTGTTTCCGTGTGATGCGCTCGACAAGACACCACCGTGAAACGCAGAATCGCGTCTCGTCGCGATTGTTTTTTCCACAGAAATTTGCCGCCGAAGTCAACAATGATGGCTCTAGACGCTTTTTCGTTTCAACCTTCCCGGACGATCTCTACAACATGACAGGGCATCCTTAGACTACGTAGGGAGCGAGTGGTTGCATCATACCATCCAATCGATTACCCTGCGCGAGCGGTGAAGTGACACATGGGATCGCAGGGAAGGTGCTCTATCACGAGGGTTATTGTTAAAGCTGATGGAGACAGTTGGGTTGCACTTCTCTCATTTCTATAAATACCTCCCTCCTTCGTTCTTCTAAGGACATCGAGAGCCAATTCGCAGAGTATAAGTTTCCACGGAAGAGGAAGAACTGAGAGTTGAAGGATTCAGAATGGAGGGCGAATCTTCCCACTCCTCGAAGAGAAGCAGGTCCAGTGGTAGCAGTTCCAGGAGACTCTCAGAACTTGAAGGGCACTTCAGTGAAAGGACCCAATCGCAACTCGTAAAATAAGCCTTTTTGCCCTTTCCCTCATTCTTTCTTCTTTTTTTTGCTCTTTTGACAAAGGCCCCTTTTTCATTTCTTGTGTATGCGCAGAGCGTGATGAAATCACACATATCATGGGAGCTAGTGGTGGCGGCATACAGAGGTCTCCCGATTTTCAGAAGGCCAGGCTAGACGTAATGGGCTTTGGAGTTTTTCTCCGGATTGAGCCAATCAAGCTCGACCTCGATCTCATCCAAGGGTTACGTGAGAGGTGAGATCCAATGAGCCGCGCCTTCTTAATTCCTTGGGGGCACATGGTGCCCAACTTGGAAGATATGGTCCGAATTACGGGTCTCAAAGTGGATGGCGAGGCGCTAACCGGTATTACCTACTCCGACTACAGAGAGGCTGCCCAGAGGTTACTAGGAGTGGACCTGGATGATCGCAAGAACAGGTCCGTAGCCAAGACGCCTATCATGGAGACGTTGGGACTTACTGACATTCGTTCCCGTGATGATGAGTCCTTGGAAGAGTTCATGGAGAGGACCGAAAGGGGATGCCGTGCCGTCTACTGTGTAGATGCGAGCAATTGGGAAAGGGCCAACATGGATTTGAGGAGATTCCTCTTCTTCCTATTGGGGAAATTGTTGCTGGGCTCGAAAGGAGACAGCATCCATTGCTGCTTCTTAGAATTCCTGGTAGACCCTGAGAAAGTGGGGTGATATGCCTGGGGAGCAGCCATGCTGGCGCATCTATTTGCGGGTCTGTCTGAAAGAGCAGACAGAGAGGTAACAGTGAGTGGTTTCACGCCGTTCATCCAGGTACCCCCTCCCTATCCTCTTCTTCTTCTTTTTTCTTTCTTTTTTTTTCTCTTCTTTTTTTTGATATGTTAAAGACACATGATGGTGTAGTTGTGGAGCTATTATTACCTTCCAATGGAAAAGGCCCGTCATTGGCGCCCAGCGGCGGTGCCGCTGGCAAGGCGGTGGCAGCCCCCCATGAGCCCAGCCCCTCTATCCTACCAGTTGATGGTGCTAAGACGCGAGTTGCAAGAGTTCCCCGCAGCGATGGTGGTTATTATTTTTTTGATTTTTTAATTTTTTTTTAATTTTTTTTATTAAGAAGACGTGTGTGACCTGACCTAGGTGATCTGGAGACCTTATACGGGCATGATCGACGCCGATCAGCCATGGGTCACGACGAGTCGTGTCCGGTTCGGGCGTGACCTCTGGATCCACTGTCTGAATGAAATCGAGCCACTTCGGCTACGATTGGCCATGAGGACCCTAGGGCTGGCCCAAGAATGGGTGGACATGACTACAACACCCCGCGTTGGGAGGAAGACACGCGGGCCGGCGACCTCCATTGATTGGCGAGTGCGGTTCCCCGAACAGTATAAAGACTGGCAACGGGGTGGCACACTCGTGGAGTCACATGCTCAAGATAGCGAGGATTATCTACACCTCTATAAGGCGATGTACGCAGAGCGACTCCATCCTGAGGGGACTGTGGAGGTGAACACATTTTTTATTTTTTTATTTATTTTTTAATATGTTAACTTATGCTCTGGCCATAGGATACTCGCGACACCATGATAGCGAACCTGCAAGCTCGCCTGATAGGCACAGAGCGACAGTTACGTGATACTCACGCAGCCTTGAGTTCTTCGGTAAGCATGTTTACTCATGGTCATAGACCAAGATTCCTGGTGCTAGACCCTCAATGCCACCTCATGCGTGTTGCAGCGCGCCCAGCTTGACGCAGCTTCTTCAGCCATGGGGGCGGATGGTGTCTCTTCCAGCTTATGGATCCCCACTTCTGAACTTGATTTGATCCATGAACAGCTTGCCTGCGCTACGCAGCGGGCTGCGGAGGCAGAAGGAATGCTTTCCACACAGGTGAGAGTTTCACCATGGAATTTCACTTATTCGCGCCTCCACATATCTAAGATGATGGTTATGACAGACGAAAGAGGTGCAAGATGCACTTGCCCATACTGCGCAGGGAGAAGCCAGAATAGCGGAACTAGAGGAAGAGTTGCGGTATCGTCCAGACGATGGCTCTTCTCGAGACGCCGTGGAGCTGAGGATTACCCTTCAGCTGGAAAGGGAGGACAGAGAGAGAGAACGTGCGGAGAGGGAAAGAGACACCGAACGAGAGAGAGCCGACAGATTGGCTGAGAGGGAGGAGCGAAGGGCCATGGAGGCCCAACTGTTTGAACTCCGAACCAGCCTCGATCTTGCTGAACAATGCCTGAGGGATGGTGAAGAGCGCTACCGAAGAGCACGAGAGCATGGCTTTCGTGTTAGTAGCTTCTTTGCCGCCCATATCGATCGACGGGGAGTAGAGACAGGAAGAGGGGTACCGAGCAGTAGAGGCACCGCCTTGCATGGTTTAGCAACACCCTCCAGGGTTCCTCACCTGGAGAGCGGAGAGAGGGGTAACTCTGAGGGAGAGGACGGAACTTAATGTACAACTTCTAGAAGGAAATAAAGGAAGGAATGTTCAGTTTCGTGTCTTCTGCCTTCATTCCTACTTTTCAATCTGTACACATTGCTCAATGAAACAAGTCAGTTCTTCCGTTCTGACTTGACCCCTTGCTCAAAGAGTGGGTGATCATTTTGAGACTAACCTTGATAACAAGTTTAAGGGGCCAAGTCTTTATTAATTAAGGCAAATGCAAAGATGATGAATGCAACACACGGGCACACAAATGAGAACAAAATGTAAAGATGTAGCACACAGATGAGATCACACTGATGCAAAATTTTTTCTTTTTTGTTGGTTTTCTTTTTTTTGACTTATTGGATTTTTTATTTTTTTATTATTTTTATTTTATTTTTTTTTTAACGAAGGACACTATTATCACAACCGACATGGTTCTTGGATCAGGGGTGTTTTAAATCATTCTTAAATAGCCTAATGCAGGGTTAACATGCTCCAAAAGAATTTCCACTTGGGAACTCAACCGACGGCGTCTTCCGAGGGCCACTTCATCACATCACTACCACCTCTCTTTTTTATGTTTTTATGGCCAATGCCTGGTGACCGTTATTATGGCACCTGACCTTTATGAAGGCAGGGCTTCTTATTAACCTCCCAGGTATCCTGTGTGCACATCTAGAGTGATTTGGGCCCCTAGACCCCTCAAATGATAATCCTGCCTGTTAAGACTTAACCTGATGGTAAAATCGTCATGCCATGCTTAGGCTCCCAGTTGCTTCCGATCGAAAGGATACACCGAAAGAGCGTTCAAGGTAAAAGATTTGCCCGACCCGGGTCTATTTTCTCACAACTCTAGATGGTATAGGATGGAACACCGTGGAACCCTAACGGCCAACCGCGCGACGCTGACCCAGAATCATACGCCATCGCACCTATGGTGACGCGCTTGCATTGACCTAAGCCCGAGGTTGAAGTAAGAATCCACCGAGGCGGTAGATAGAGGTCTTGACCGGCCAGAAACACCGAGACTCCTTCGCGGTGATGGCTTTCACTTTTCGAAGTAGACAGTTATATGTGTGTTTGCTAAAACGAGGTCGCTTGCCTTAGCGGGGCGCGCCTTTCAAGATTTCCATTGGGCTTTCACCTTTGAGGGGAGAAAGAAGAGTGCGGTGGGGTAAACCTCCCGAGAGGACCGGCAAAATCGTTAACCCGACGAGCTAATCGGGACCTACTCGACCTTTCCCTTTTGGGCGACTTCGGATCAAGCCTTGAACAAGATCGCGTTGCCCCTTTTGGAATTTAGCCTTTATTTTGAGGGATTTTCGCTTGTCAAAATCAGTCACGGCCACGACCAGGCTCGTATTTGACCCCCCCCCCCCCTTTTTTTGAGGGGGACATGATAATTCGATATGTGGGAGTCCCTCTTGTATGCCTGCGGGGACACTGCCCTCTTCTCGTGCTCTGATTCCGCTTCGAGGAGATGAATCCTACTCTCGCCTTCAAGGTATGGTACTTTGGATCCCTTATGCTCAGTGTTTTAAGGGCGCCGGCTGTCTCATTGGGTCGAGAAAGAAGAGAACAAAGATTACGACTTTCCTGGAGACCTTCGAGTATAGCCCCACATAAGCAATACTACCAACTTTCTTGGCTAAAACACTTGCGTGTGTGTGTTGCCTTCTTTTAGTGGGCGTAAGCCGACATGACCTGGATAGGAATCTCCACGGTTCTGGCAGACCAAGACCCGAGACCTACCGAACCTTAATGGGTCCTATCCTAATATGAAGGACAGATGTAAAGACCCGACTGCACGATGATCACCCGGCATTGGTTTTTTTTTTTCTCTCTTTTTTTTAAGTGTTCCCTCAAGTTCCATTCTGTTTGTTCCCAAAAGCGGGGTGTGGGAGTGTGCGCAGTGTTGGATTAATTGGATGGTCAAACTAGAGGGGGAGGGGGTGAATAGGTTGACCCTTTTTAATCTTTGCGAAATATCAC
The DNA here is from genome assembly GCA_022559845.1 of Amorphophallus konjac. Lineage (NCBI taxonomy): Eukaryota > Viridiplantae > Streptophyta > Magnoliopsida > Alismatales > Araceae > Amorphophallus > Amorphophallus konjac. The sequence continues at coordinate 464,303,025 of CM040118.1, read as the reverse complement.
ACTCAACTTTTAAGTAGCAGAGTACTAATTCAAAATTCAGTAAGCTGAAGGTGTAGAGACCGAACCTAATCAATCATCTAGCGTCACACAGATTTTGCAAGAGATAGCAACCCACAAGTGAACACAGATTTTTATGGTGGTTCGGTCTCCCTATGGAGACCTACGTCCACCCCTCACAAAATCAGTGAGGATCCCTGCTGAGCCTTGCAGCTTAGCTAAATCGAGGCACAATCCCCTCGACAACACTGAGCACTACAGCTTGGATAACAAGAGAAACATGTCCTCTTAACCAGTTAACCGCTAACAAACAGCTTGAGGGCATACAAGCCCAAACCCCTTGATCCAAGCACAACCCGCTGGATCAATTCCCCTCCCTCTACTCAAACTAGTACGAGGGAAAATTACAGTGATAGAATTCAAGCTGAAATGTAAAACAAGAAACGAAATCACTAGAAGATGGACGAAGGAGCCTCAGATCTGTGACGGTGTTGATTCTCGAGTCTCAAACTTAAAGATCTGAGAGAAGAGGCAATGACGATCAACTGGCTTTCACTTCCTGGATTGTAGATGAGCTTGCGATGATCAACAGCTAATAGACTTCCTCTGATCTTCAGAGAATGCAATAGCATGCCAGGAGGAAGACGATGATACATGCGATTCTTCTCAAGAGCTTCTTCTATACTCTTGTTCGACTGCTGCTCCTCCAACTTCCGTCTCCCGCGCTCCCCCAGATTCACGTGAATATTCCTCTTGTGGGCCCCAATCAGATTTTCTGGTTAGCCCAATGATTGTTCTCCTCAGAGGCTTCTAGAATCGCGAGGGAAAAAGAGAGCGCATGCTCTTTTAGATGATGTGTCATCTAACGTCACTTACGGCTGGGGTCCACCCAATAATCACTTGATGAGATTCAGATGGTGTCAACCCATTGTGACTAAGGGGTTGACGTAGCCTTGAAATGGCCACATAGCCTTTCGTACATAGACCGGATGCGTTGACGCATAGGGTGCCTGCGTCAACCCACTGGGCTGACCCCGAACACTCTTTTATCTCAAACATGAGCTGATGCGTCGACCCTGCGATGTTGTGGCGTTGACACACTGAGCTATGCCAGTGATTAATGCTTCTGCCTCTTGAACTAATGCGTAGATGCAATCAGCATCCTGCGTAGATGATGTCCTTTTATGCAAACCGCTGCGTGGACGCCTTGAGCATCCTGTATAGACCTTGTTTCTTTCTTGCATTCAAGAATAAAGCAGATACATGTGTTAATGAATCAAGGGTTAATTCATCAGTTTTTTTGAACTCTACACAAACATCTCATGATTGTCATCATCAAAACCAGGGGCACAACAATCTTCCCATTTTTGATGATGGCAACTATGAGGCGTATGCCATTGCATCTAAATAATAATGTATTGTTCAAATCAACCAAGGAATTCACTTCAGAGACCAGAACACCAGTTCATGTCATTCATTTCATTTAGGTCTAAGGTCTAACCTCAAAAAGTAGAACATAAGAACTTTTCTAACAAAAAGTTGGACATTCTCACAGACAATTTCTTTCGAACATTTCACAAAATATGTAAAAGAAAGAAAACTTCACTCAATCACATTAGATGCAGATGCAATGCAATTCCAGGCTCCAACTTGAGTTCATGTCTCTCCCCCTTTGACATCATCAGGAAGGGGAGCAGGTGAGGAAGAGTGAGACTGAAGGATGTTTGCAGACACAGTGTCCAGTTGTTGCTGAAGCTGAGTCATAGAAGATGCTAAACTGTCTAGTCTATCCGAAAATTGATGATCTCTTTGCAGGATAAACTTATGATAATCTTGTACTTTCGAAGTGATACTATCAAACCAGCTGTGTAAAATATCAAACAGATAGTCCACTTGAGCTTTCTGCTGAGATCCCCATTCAGGTGCAGAAGAGGAAGCTTCTGTTGGTGGAGGGCAGTACACATCACGTTGATCTTCAAGTGTGGGTGGGAAGTTTTCTTTTAGAATTTTCAAAACATCCATAACCTCATCACTCACTAGAGTGGATCGTTCAAACATTTTAGCAAGGTTCTTACCAAAAGATGTAATCTTTTCAAACAAGGTCTGAACCTTTTTACTGAACACATTGTTCTTGTCGATCAGGGTAGAATATTTCAAATTCAGCTTGGACTGGTTTTCCTTGACGTCATAGTTATATGTCTGTACAGCCTGTAGCCTGTTCAGAAATTGTTCATGCAAGCTTTTCAAATTGTGCATTATTGACCCAGCTTTCTGACAAACCTGAATGAGGGATTCCATGAAGTTATGAAGCTTTTTGTCTGACTTGAATTTGTCATGCTTGAACTGTTCCCATCTAGTGTCTAATTTTTGCTCAAGATGGGAAATCCTCATTTCCATGGTTAAGCTCAAGTGCATTATGGAAGAAACAAGAGTTCTGTTTCTTCTTTCCACCACTCCATTCTGTTCAGGAGTTCTTGGTGATGAGAATTTGTGTGATATTCCTTTTGCCCTGCAAATACCATCAAATTCTGAGTTTTCGAACTCTCCTCCATGATCTGACATGATAGATGAAATAGTATACTTACCATCCTGCTGAACTTTCTTGAAAAATGCCTGAAATTCTTCAAACGCATCATTTTTATGAGATAAAAAGAACACCCAAGTAAACCTAGAAAAGTCATCTACCAAAACAAAGCCATATCTATTGCCACTTAAACTTACTGTTCTGGTGGGTCCAAACAGATCCATGTGAACAAGTTCAAGAGGTCTAGAAGATTGGTTTTCTATTCTAGATTTAAATGACTTCCTAGTGTGCTTACCTTGAGTGCATGCATCACAAACTTTGTCATTTTGTTTAAATGAGACATCAGGCAAACCGTTTACCATGCTGAATTTTGCTAACTTCTGCATGACACTATAGCTAGCATGTCCTAGTCTACGATGCCATAGCCAAGCCAGCTCACTTTTGTTCACAGCAAGACAGAGATTATTATGAGCAGGATCATCTAAGTCTACCATGTACATGTTGTTTATTCTTTTTCCAGTGAACTTAACATTTTCAGAATGCATTTCAAGAATGGTGCATACAAGAGAATCAAACACAACCTTGTGTCCCCTGTCACACAGTTGGCTTATACTAAGAAGATTATATTCTAGTCCTTCAACAAGTAGCACATCATCAATGGAGTTCAAGGGAGTTTCATTTCCAGAAATTGGATCAAAGTGGGATTGATACCGGAAGTCTGATCATGCATGCCAGCATCATAATGAAAATTATCTGGCATTTCTTCCTTAGGAAAGTAGGTAGATTCATGTTCCCTTCGAGGAGAGGGTTCCTGAAAAAGACCATGTATGATCATAATTTCTCTAGTGACAGCTGGGAGGGTTGGAGCAGTATCTGTGACAATATCAGCTTGGATAGGATTGGCCTCTTGTTGGTCCACTCTGGCAGGACTAGCCTCTTATCTGTCTACTCTGGCTGGACTGGCAGTTAGGCTTTCCTATGTTGTTTCTCTCAGTTTTACAGCAGGTGCCCCAGAGGCAGATGCATGCTTCTAACTTGGCAGTACTCTGACTGGCTGTCCATTCACAACTGTGAATCCCATGAACTTCTGAATGTATGATAAGGAGTATCTATTCCCTTTGGGAATGTTTAGTTTCTTTTCATTTCCAAAGTTCACTCCAACCTTTCTAAAAATTGCAGTCAATGGGGCAGCATATGGAAGTGTCCTAGACTGTTTCAGACATGTACCCATGGTCTGAATGATAACATCAGTCAATGAAATCTCGATTTGTTTCAACATATAGTATAGCAAGAATCGTTGCATCTCAGTAACTCGTTCCCTACCACTGCTCTGGGGTGAAATGATGGATGTGCAGATATGATGTAGCAGTCTATTGAAGGGAGGGAACCTATTGGCTTTCAGACTAGATAGATATGTATGCTTGACATCTGTAGGATCACTAGGCTGTTCAGTCAGAAGAGCATAAGCTTCATGTTCATCAAAATGAAAACTGTGTAGTTGAACCCCATCCATTGGGATTTTCCATGATCTGGCAAATAGTTTATTTGTTAACTCAAAGTGGACATTTCTGACTGTTGAAGAAACTTTAGGGATTTGAGGCTCATATTTCAAATTTTGGTAAAATTCCTGAACGAGGGTGGGGTAATATATTCTATGATTTGTGACAAAAGACCACCAACCCTGAAAATCCAAAGTGGGAAATAACTACGGAAAAATCTCAAGCATCTCAACATCAGTATCAACAATATACCGAGGAATAAGAACATTCAGAGGTTCTCCAGTATTGGTGAGAAGAGATGAGTCAGGAGACCTTGCATGTGCATCTGAACTTCCTATAGGTTGTTTCCCTTTTTCTGCGGCTGAGGATGAGGACTTTCTGGCAGCATCGTGAGAATCCTTCTGCTTCGCTGCCCTTGATTCTGAGAGTTTTCTTTTCTTTGCCGGCGAGCTCTTCTCTTTCCCTTTACGTTTCCGTGGAGCTGACTGAGACGGCGTCTCCTCTTGAGCAGGTTGAAATTTGGTTCGAGGCACAATCATGCCCTCAGCTGTGATGGGAGCTCTTCTCTTTAGACCCTTCTTCTTCTTCTTATCCTTTTTCCCTTTTTCCGGAGGAGCCATGGTAGCGAGGTGAATCACACAGCAATAGGGAAGAGAAGTGCCGTGGGAAGAAAAAAATGAGAGAAGCGGAGAGGTAGGAGCCAATAGGGTTTTGGAAAGAGGCGAGGAGGCTGAAGCGTTTACGCTGAGGGGTTTTAAAGAGGTGACCCCTCGGTTTCAAAAAGACAGAGCCGGTTCAACGGGATGAACCGGACTAGGTTGATAGAGCGACCATGTGACTGCGTTGACACACTGAAGGACTGAGTCGACGCCACCAAAAAGAAATATGAAGGAAATATTGAGTTAAGAACCACAGTATTGAGGCATTCTAAAGACACTGAAATATGAAAGATGAGATTGCATTCAGGGATTTTTAATAGATAAAATTCAAGTTCCCTTATGATAGATATGATAAGAGACCCTAATTCATTTAATGATGTGGAGAAAAATAATCTTAAGAGTTTGAGTTAAGCCCTTGAACAAGAAGAGTATGTGTATGGAATAAAGATAGAATTGTTTGCACACCAAGAACTTTCTCAAATCTATCCCCTAGATTGTTCAATTTCAAGAGACCCTTATAGAAGTGAATTTAACGAGTATTGAAGATGAACTCTGTAAGATTTTATGTGAGCTTAAGGTCAACCACACACACATATATATATATATATTTATTATCATTTTTTCTTTTTATTATATATATTTTTTTAATTTTCATTAGCAGTCAAGTGTAGCTAGCATCTTGACACGGGTACACATGTTTATCAGACACTAGAGTCCCCGGTTACTCAGCATAGCTAACTATTCTACTTCAATGAAATAGAGTTGGCAACTCACATCATGACATGCCTCTCAGCACTTCATTGGTGCATGAAGGTAGTTTCTCAGTGAAAATTTACCATTGCTCTGCAACGAATTATTTTTCTTTGGGAACAAAGATAGCAGCTCACATCATGACATGCTCCTTAGCACTTCCTTGGTGCATAGAGACAGTTTCTCAGTGAAAACTAGCCATTACTCTGCAATGTATTACATATATATATATATATATATAGGGTTTATTCCTTCAGCTCTTATTAAACATATTCTGAGTTTAAGGTCAATACAGATATTAAATTCATTTTACACAAAGTGGTCTCTTTACTTTTGATCATCATGGTTCTAGAGTAGATGAGTTCACAGTTTTATTAAATAGTTCTATAGCTATTCCATATGCAAAGCACTTTTACGTTCAAGAAGTTTTAACATTCAAAGATCATAAGATTTATAAGTCTCCAGCCATTAATATTACATAGAGTCAGTCAGTGAAGACCAAAACCTCTCATAAAAGAATTATCATTTTAACTCCCCCTGAATCTATGACATCAACTCAAATTCCAGAGCTCATGAACCTTCCCTCATACTGAAGATTGATAGGTTCTTCAACTACTAGCTAAAGAAATGAACAGATGAAATATGTGAGGAGGAAACGAATTGATGAGAAGTTGAGAAGACTCCAGGCTTCAGACAATCTAAGGTACTAGAAGTGCCATTTCAGAACAACTTCACACAGCAGCAGACGTTGACGCACAGCAGACATTACGTCAGCTTCTTCTCACCAAATATTTCCTCAGTAGGCAAAATTTCCAGATTGTGTTGACTCATCTCCAGTACTGAGTTAACCCTTCTTAAGTGAGCAAGTTGACTCCAGAACAGTTTACACGAGGTTTCTGTCAGTGCTTCAACTCAACCAAATCACAGTGTTAACTCACTCAACCAATCAGCTTAACTGCCAGCACTGTTTCCATATTATTTCTGTCAGTGCGTTGACCCAGCCTCATTACTGCGTTAACTCAGACTTCTTCACCAATAAGGCTATTCAATCAACTGCGTGAGCCACACTTCAGGTTCACAAAACACTAACCTCAAGGTGCTAACTTGCTCTCCTCAGTAGGTAAAATCTAGTACAAACTCCCCCTCAGATCATGCATGACAAAAAGTTTTGATGAAAATACAGTGATTGACATGATGGGCTTTTTATTTATTATCTATTTTTCAAGACAGAGAATATGACCAAAAACTGAACTCCCCCTAGATTTGTGACTTATTTAGAAACCAAGCGCTTTCAACTTAAGCAAGGCATGTAATCAATTTATTGCTAGGTAAAGTTAACCAATCAAATTCTAAAGAATAAACTGAGCTATCAAGTTAGGCATCAAGATGAGGATTACATAGTCTAAGCTCTCTCCTAAGACAAGTAAATCTTTCATTACTCAGAGGCTTGGTAAAAATGTCAGCAATTTGATGTTGTGAGTCTACAAAAACCAATTTAAAGCTTCCTTTATTAACTTCATCATGCAAGAAGTGATGCCTAATTTTTATATGTTTGGTCCTAGAGTGCTGAATTGGATTCTTTGCCAGGTTAATGACACTTGTGTTATCACACAAGATTGGGACACACCCAAGATCAGTTTGATAATCTTGGAGTTGGTGTTTGATCCACAACACTTGAGTGTCGCAACTCCCTGCAGCGACATATTCTGCCTCTGCAGTGGATAGTGCCACTGAGTGTTGTTTCTTGGATGCCCAAGAAACCAAACACCCTCCCAAAAATTGGCAATAGCCACTTGTGCTTTTCATGTCAAGTTTGCATCCAGCATAGTCTACATCAGAATAAGATACTAAATCAAGAGTGCAAGATGCAGGATACCAAATCCCTAAATCTCGAGTTCCGGCAAGGTATCGAAAGATACGCTTAACAGAGCTCAAGTGGGATTCTCTAGGATCAGATTGAAAACGAGCACACATGCATACACAAAATTGGATATCTGGCCTAGATGCAGTAAGATAGAGGAGTGATCCGATCATACCTCGATAAGTCTTTGCATCCACTGATTTACCTTTCAGATCTGCATCCAGAATTGTGTTGGTGCTCATGGGAGTGTTGATTGCTTTAAGAATCTCCATTTGATATTTCTTCAATAGTTCAGAGATATAATTTGCCTGGTTGATAAAGCATCCTTCCTTCCTTTGGGTGATTTGAAGACCTAGAAAAAATTGCAGCTCACCCATTAGACTCATTTCAAATTCTGTAGTCATCAATTGTGCAAATTCCTCACACATGCTTGGTTTAGTGGATCCAAAGACTATATCATCAACGTAAATTTGAACCAGAACAATGTCATTGTTTCTTACCTTGGTGAATAAAGTTTGGTCCACTTTACCTCTTGAATATCCTTTTTCAGTGAGATATGAGCTGAGTCTGTCGTACCATGCTCGAGGTGCCTGTTTAAGCCCATAGAGAGCTTTGTCTAATCTATAAACATGGTTAGGACAGTCTATGCACTCAAAACTAGGGGGTTGTTCAACATACACCTCTTCTTTTATTAGACCATTAAGAAACGCACTTTTTACATCCATTTGTTGTAGTTTTATTCCATGGCAGCAAGCATATGTAAGTAATAATCTAATGGCCTCTAATCTAGCTACTGGAGCAAAGGATTCTTCAAAATCAATGCCGAATTCTTGGTTATATCCTTGTGCTACCAATCTTGCTTTATTTCTTATCACAATTCCATTTTCATTTTGTTTATTTCTGAAAACCCACTTAGTACCAATTACTGAATGTTCATTGGGTCTTGGTACAAGGTGCCACACTTTGTTTCTCTTGAATTGATTTAGTTCTTCATGCATTGCATTTATCCAACATTCATCTTTTAGGGCTTCAATTACATTTTTAGGTTCAATTTGAGACACAAGAGCCAAATTATCCATTTCCTCAATTATCCTAAAGTGAGATCTAGTTCTAGTAGGGTCATGCAGATTACCAATAACGCTTGATAAAGGATGATCTCTTAACATTCTAACATTGGTTAGAGAATTACCTTCATTAGCATTTGTATTACCTTGAGTGCTTGATTCTGCTAGACTCTCACCTGGCCTTGACTCTTTCTCCTGAAGACCTTGTTCTTCCTTTACTTCAAGAAACTCCCCATCATCCTTGTCCCTGCAAGATTGTTCATTTTCAGATCTAACATTCGTTTCATCAAAGACAATATGTGGATATTCTTCTACATTTTGAGTTTTGACATTTAGGACTCTATAGGCCCTAGAGTGATTAGAATATCCCAGAAAAATGGCTGGTTCACTCTTAGGTTCAAACTTATCCAAGTCCCGTTTGTCATTATTTTGAACAAAGCATTTTGACCCAAAAACTTTGAAGTGAGCAACAGATGGCTTCTTACCTTTCATTAACTCATATAGAGTCTTTTTAGACAAAGGTCTTACCATTGCACGATTTACAATGTAGCACGCAGTGTTTACCGCCTCGGCCCAGAATTTCCATGGAAGTTATCCTTCGATCAGCATTGTTCTAGCCATCACCACAAGAGTTCTGTTTCTTCTTTCCACCACTCCATTCTGTTCAGGAGTTCTTGGTGACGAGAATTTATGTGATATTCCTTTTGCCCTGCAAAAACCATCAAATTCTGAGTTTTCGAACTCTCCTCCATGATCTGACATGATAGATGAAATAGTATACTTACCATCCTGCTGAACTTTCTTGAAAAATGCCTAAATTCTTCAAACGCATCATTTTTATGAGATAAAAAGAACACCCAAGTAAACCTAGAAAAGTCATCTACCAAAACAAAGCCATATCTATTGCCACTTAAACTTGTTGTTTTGGTGGGTCCAAACAGATCCATGTGAACAAGTTCAAGAGGTCTAGAAGATTGGTTTTCTATTCTAGATTTAAATGACTTCCTAGTGTGCTTACCTTGAGTGCATGCATCACAAACTTTGTCATTTTGTTTAAATGAGACATCAGGCAAACCGTTTACCATGCTGAATTTTGCTAACTTCTGCATGACACTATAGCTAGCATGTCCTAGTCTACGATGCCATAGCCAAGCCAACTCACTTTTGTTCACAGCAAGATAGAGATTATTATGAGCAAGATCATCTAAGTCTACCATGTACATGTTGTTTATTCTTTTTCCAATGAACTTAACATTTTCAGAATGCATTTCAAGAATGGTGCATACAAAAGAATCAAACACAACCTTGTGTCCCCTGTCACATAGTTGGCTTATACTAAGAAGATTATATTCTAGTCCTTTAACAAGTAGCACATCATCAATGGAGTTCAAGGGAGTTTTGCCAACTTTACCTTTTCCAATAATTTTGCCTTTATTGTTGCCCCCAAACGTGACATGCCCTCCTTCTTTCTCAACCAAGAAACAAAATTTTACCTTATCGCCCGTCATATGCCTTGAGCAGCCGCTGTCAAGATACCATCTGTTGTGTACAGCTGTAAGGCACTCCTGTAATACACATCAAACGAGGGATTTTGGAACCCAAATACACTTGGGTCCCATCAGACCATATGATCCTGTCAAGTAAGACAACATACTTTTGGGAATCCATATCTGTTGTTTTGGAGGTTTTTGAGATGTGGAGTTCATAGGTTTGAGAATTTTTTGATTAGGTTGAGGTACCCTTCGGAATGAATTCTTTGAACCAGTTCTGTTGTTAAAGAAGTGTGAGTATTTATTCTTGTTTCCACTCCAATGACTATTATGAATCCAAGAAGCACTGGGGAACCTAGGACGAGAAGCTCTAGTTGAATATTGAATTCCAGATGGAATGAAGCTTTGCTATGTAGACCCTCTTGCACGGCTGCGTTGACTTATCCTCTTATTTCTGAAAGGATACCCATTCTGGAGGGGTATGTGCGTTGACGCAGTATAGACATTGCGTTGACGCGGCCAGTGGTTTATTTTAGCCTTATTTCTGTAGAAGCCCTTAGACGTAGGTTGAGTAGATGCAGGATAGCCAGTGCATTGACTCGGTTGTCTTGTGCCAATCCAATGACTCCCTGAATTTCCATAAGCTTGATGCTGGGTTGATGTACTAGGGTCCATGGGTTGATTTGAAATTTTACTTCCAGACTTAGGCATATTTGTGTGGTGATTGGTATTCAAGGTAGCATTCATTTTCTCTTTGCCCTTTTCTTTTCTGGTTTCATCTGTCTGTTTTACTTTTTCTTGATTTTTCTCATGGGGCTTCACTGCAGCCATTGGGTTTTGCTCAGATGTGCCCTGTTCTAGAACAAAGGTTACTAGTCTTATCCCTAGATTCTTTTTTTTAGTTGGATTATATCCAAGTCCTTATTTTCCAAAATTATTTTTTATTTCCATAACAGCTTCTAGGTTATTTTTGCCTTGTGTCAATTTCTCAAGGGAGGCTTGTTTATTTGAGTTTTCATCTTCCAGTCTCTTCAAGTTTTCTTGGAGTTCTAGGCTTCATATTTTTCTTCAGCAATTTTTACATCACTCTCCAATTTTTGCATTCTGAGTTTCAAGTCATCATGCACTTTCAGTAAAAATTCATTTTCTCTTTTCATCTCTATCAATTGATCTTTACACAGATCACTTTCAGCAAGAGACTCTCTTAGATGAGTAATTTCAGCTTCTAAGCACATGATTTTCTCATTCAAGGAATTATCTTGACTAGTCAAATTTTTCTTCTTCTTCAGTGATTTATTTTCTTTCTTCACATAATCATACTTATCTAGCAATTCATTAAATGCTTCTTCCTAATCACTGCAAGAAACGTTTTCAAAAGAGGAGGTTACCTCATCCTGATCATCTCCCTTAGCCATAAAGCATAGCTTAACATCACTTTCTTCTTCAGAGGTACTCTCTTCTTCATCTTCATCTTTCTCCTCGTCACTCCAAGTACTCATCATAGCCTTTGACTTCTTGTTCTTCCATTTTGGTTGGACTTTCTTCAAATTCTCTGGACATTTAGATTTGATATGACCTTGTTTCCTGCATTTGTAACAAACAACCTTATCAGATTTCTTAGAATTCTCTTATTTGAATTTTGACTTCTTTCTTACCTGTGGTCTTCTGTTCCTTATAACCTTACCTTCCTTCCTTAGAAACTTCCTGAATTTCCTGGTGAGCATTGCTATCTCACCTGAGTCATCATCTGAGGTTGATGACTGACTGTCATCTGAACTCTCCTTGCTGCTAGGACCAGCCTTCAATGCAAGTGGCTTCTTCTTTTTCACATCCTCATCAGTTCTTTTGAAATTCAGCTCGTAAGCCATCAGTGATCCAATAAGCTCATCAGGGGTAGTGGTAGGAAGGTTCCTAGATTCCTCAACAACCGTGGCCTTGGTGTGCCAAATTGGAGTTAGGGATCTAAGAATTTTCCTGACCAGTTCATAATCACTGTAAACCTTTCCCAGACCTTTAAGACCATTCACTAATAGAGTTAGCCTAGCATACATTTCAGATATATTTTCCTCTGGCTTCATTCTAAAAGCTTCATACTCAGAAATTAACATATTAGCTTTTGTCTCTCTTACCTCTGACGTACCTTCATAGATGACTTCAAGTCTGTCCCACATTTCCTTGGCACTGGCACATGAGGACACTCGTGAAAACTCCTTAGGATGCAATGAGCATTGCATGATATTCATAGCTTGCCAATTGATGTTGGCCTTCTGAATCTGCTCTTTTACCCACAGTTCTTCATCTCCTTCTAACTGATAGGGTCCTTTGCTCACAACTCTCCAAATCTCATGGTCCTGAGATCTCAGAAATATATGCATCCGATTTTTCCAGTAAGCATAGTTAGTGCCATCAAAGAAGGGTGGCCTATTGACTGCATACCCTTCAGGCATGAGCCCCTTGTTTTCCATTCCACTAAATCTCTCTGGGTTGTGAGACCCTTGACAAGAGAGCCAAGCTTTGATACCACATGTTGGATTAAGTGGGTGGTCAAACTAGAGGGGGAGGGGGTGAATAGGTTGACCCTTTTTAATCTTTGCGAAATATCACACTCAACTTTTAAGTAGCAGAGTACTAATTCAAAATTCAGTAAGCTGAAGGTGTAGAGACCGAACCTAATCAATCATCTAGTGGCACACAGATTTTGCAAGAGATAGCAACCCACAAGTGAACACAGATTTTTATGGTGGTTCGGTCTCCCTATGGAGACCTACGTCCACCCCTCACTAAATCAATGAGGATCCCTGCTGAGGCTTATAGCTTAGCCAAACTGAGGCACAATCCCCTCGACAACGCTGAGCACTACAGCTTGGCTAACAAGAGAAACATATCCTCTTAACTAGTTAACCGCTGACAAACAGCTTGAGGGCATACAAGCCCAAACCCCTTGATCCAAGCACAACCCGCTGGATCAATTTCCCTCCCTCTACTCAAACTAGTACGAGGGAAAATTACAGTGATAGAATTCAAGCTGAAATGTAAAACAAGAAATGAAATCACTGGAAGATGGATGAAGGAGCCTCAGATCTGTGACGGTGCTGATTCTCGAGTCTCAAACTTAAACATCTGAGAGAAGAGGCGATGATGATCAACTGGCTTTCACTTCCTGGATTGTAGATGAGCTTGCGATGATCAACAGCTAATAGACTTCCTCTGATCTTCAGAGGATGCAACAGCACGCCAGGAGGAAGATGATAATACAGGCGATTCTTCTCAAGAGCTTCTTCTCTACTCTTGTCCGACTGCTGCTCCTCTAACTTCCGTCTCCCGCGCTCCCCCAGATTCACATGAATATTCCTCTTGTGGGCCCCAACCAGATTTTCTGGTTAGCCCAATGATTGTTCTCCTCAGAGGCTTCTAGAATCACGAGGGAAAAAGAGAGCGCATGCTCTTTTAGATGATGTGGCATCTAACGTCACTTACGGCTGGGGTCCACCCAATAATCACTTGATGAGATTCAGATGGCGTCAACCCATTGTGACTAAGGGGTTGACGCAGCCTTGAAATGCCAACATAGCCTTTCGTACATAGACCGGATGTGTTGATGCATAGGGTGCCTGCGTCAACCCACTGGGCTGACCCCGAACACTCTTTTATCTCAAACATGAGCTGATGCGTCGACGCTGCGATGTTGTGGCGTTGACGCACTGAGCTATGCCAGAGATTAATGCTTCTGCCTCTTGAACTGATGCGTAGATGCAATCAGCATCCTGCGTAGATGCTGTCCTTTTATGCAAACCGTTGCGTGGACGCCTTGAGCATCCTGCGTAGACCTTGTTTCTTCCTTGCATTCAAGAATAAAGCATATACATGTGTTAATGAATCAAGGGTTAATTCATCAGTTTTGTTGAACTCAACATAAACATCTCATGGTTGTCATCATCAAAACCAGGGGCACAACACCCAGGTTAACCCTGAGTTAGACAACAAAGATCAAAGAGTGAATTTCCCGCTCCGACGTTCCTCGTACCATGCCAGTTGTTACACCTATCTAAGGGTAGTATTTCTTAAGATAAAGCCTGTTCCAAGGGTGGGATAACTCGGTCCCTTCGGCATTGACTAGCTTGTAGGTGTTGCCGAGGTACACAGCCTGAACCACATATGGTCCTTCCCAATTGGGTTGAAGTTTAGAACGTGGCCCTCCAGGTTTGATAAAAATTCTTTTTACAACCATCTCGCCGACTTTGAATTTTCTCTCGATGACCTTCTTTTGGTAAAAACGAGCGAGTCTATTTTGATAAACACGTGCATGCTCGGCAGCGGCCAGTCGCTTCTCGTCTAAGAGTTCTAACTGGGCAAGGAGTGAATTACGACGTTCATCGAGGGGAAATTCCTTATCCAATTGTACCCTAAGAGAAGAAATCAGAGTCTCGTACGCGACTACCGCTTCCATCCCAAAAGTAAGGGTGAACGGAGTTTGCCCGGTGGGAGTACGGATTGAAGTGCGGTAGGCCCATAGAGCTTCGATAAGCTTTTCTAGCCAGTCTGAAAACTTACTAGACTCGTTGGTTTTCTTAATGATTTTAATCAATGTTTTATTGGTGGCCTCTGCCTGGCCACTACCTTGTGGGTAATAAGGTGATGAATGATGCAATGCGATTGCGTACCTTTTGCAGAGGTCTTGAAGGTCCTGAGAAATGAACTGTGGCCCATTGTCAGTGACGATTGTGCTTGGAATGCTGAACCTGGTAAGGATATTCTTCATGATGAACTTGCATACTGTTGACGCCTTGATTTCCGTGTAAGTTTCGACTTCAGTCCATTTGGTGAAGTACTCCGCCGCAGTGAGGGTGAAGGATTTCTGCTTGGTGAGGGAGTTGGGATCACCTAGGGGATCGATGATGTCGAACGTCCACATGGAGAAGGGCCATGGGGAGGATACTGGATGAAGTGAGGAAGATGGTGAATGAATCTTATCGGCGTGAAGCTAACACTTGACACATCTACGGACGTAGATAGCACAATCATCTTCCATAGTGGGCCAGTAAAAGTGATGGGGACATCGAAGCAAGATCACTCATATTTTGTTCGCATTTATGTCCTTTTATATTTGTATGTATACCCTTGTGTTCGATGGGTACACAATTGTGAGTCTTACTGGCTTTTTATGTAAAATGCTAGTAGGACCTGCTAGGGGGCCCCCAACCCTTCCCCATTGGGCCACCTAAGCTATGTGGGGTTGGTCAACCATCCTAGGTGGCCATCTAGAACGTTTGAATGTCAATTGACACATCGGGGACAAGGTGGACAAAAAGTCCACATTCTACACCTCTTGGTCAACGGGGCGCCCCCCCCATTTGAATTAATTAAGAATTTCTTATTTTTATTTTGTTTGAACTAAATGTGATGTCCCTTATTTGCCCCTCCAAATTCTAGATCTGAGGGCATTCTTGGCCTTTTTCCATTTATTATATAAGCCATGTATTTCTATTATTCTTGAATTAATGAAAGAAGAAAATCCTTGAGTGCAAGAAGCATACCTGCGACCCTCTCTCTCTCTCCTAGTGTTTCTCCTTCCTCCCTCTGCATTTCAGAGTTTATAACCCTTCTACCTTGCCCCCCCCCCCCACCTCTGATTTCATTCGATGCCGCCGCCGCCGCAGTTCGTGCCGCCATCGAGCCGCCATGAGCCACCGTCGGAAGTTCTATTTAGGTTCTATCTTGCTGGACAGAAGGCCACTCCGAGAATTTTAGCTCCCAATTCTATCATCTTCTGGAGCTGATATTTTCAGGGTACGTTCTAGGGTTCATCATAAGCCTCCAAAAAAACTGAAAAAAAAATTATAGCCTCGTTTTATAATTTTCCATTTTCGTGCATCTCCACCCACCAGTTCTTCCTTTTGTTCAGATCCAGTCACAGCCACCCTGAGTTTTGCCTTCTTGGTCCCCTTTGTGATTTTTTCTGGAACCCCCAATTTTACTGGAGGTTTTGTCCACCATTACCTCCATCTAAAAATTCTCGTTGAATTTTGTAAGCCCTATACCCATTTTTAAAAATTATGTCCTTCCCCCAAGATGTGTTCAGTCCCTGCTGTCTAGATCCGACCATCCAGTTCCATAAAATCATTTTCACCACCCAACCCTCCACCGAATCCTCCATAAAAAATATCCCCGTCTTCCTCTTTCATTTTTATACAACTTTCATGAAGAGCATGAGGTCTGAATCTGAGATATACCCCACGGTCAACGGTAGTTCTCAGGAAACTTCCCTGCTGCCCTGAGATTTCGGGCCCTGTCCAACAGAAACTTCAAAAATCGACTAAGGCCAGATCCGTGCAGATCCAATTAATCTCTCTGGCCCTAGATCAAAGTAATTCATAAGATCTTTCCAATGATATCTTTTGTGCTTCGATCCGACGTCAGGATTGATCGCAGCAGCCGATCTCGCCGGAACGCGCGCCTGAAAATAGAAGCAGCAGATCTGTGGGCACCCTTTCCGACCGGTGGTGTTCGGAGCCGCCCGGCCTCCGACCAGCATTCCCGCCTGGCCGCCGTCCTGGGAGGCACGCCTCCAAGTGTCAGCATCACAGCGGGACCCACCTCGTCAGTCTCGAAGGATTCAGCGGCACGTGGGTCCCACAGACCCGTAGAACACGCCGTCCGAACCGCACCGACGGGGTGATCAAGTGTAGCCCGTCAACCCGAGATCGGTCCTCCCGGGCCCACTTGTGTAGCCCTTTACCTTCCTGCGTGGAGTGGGTGATATTTCATTGCTGTAATTTAATTCATTACTGTTACCGGGAGTTATCGAATTCGGCCGGGACCGTCTTCCCCACGCCGAGAGCGTGGAGGTATCGTGTTCGCTCCCTTGACTCGGCATTTTACTTTATTCGTATGTGCTTTATATGCCGCTGCTAGAGAGCATGTGTTAGGGCCGTTAGCTCGATATATTATTTATTTCACCGCTGTAGCGAGAGAGAGTGAGACTGTCCCATGACCCGATCCGGGCACGAATTTGTGAGTTGACCACCCTAGCTCTTTGCCGGTTTCTCAACCGCACACGTCCGATGCTTCCCTCGTTAGGGATGATCGCGAGCTTGCTTAGAGTCTGAGGATTGCATTTCCAATTGGAGTCGAGTCGCGTGTCCATCCCGCATCAAAAAGCTTTGCCGAATGATCTTCTTAGCGAGCATTTGGCTATTTACATGGCCACCTGTTGGCACCCAAAATATGATCGTCGGCGACCAAGCCATAAAGACGAATGATACGGCCCGCTGAAGCACAGAAGCCAATAAAGATCAACATATTGAAGACTTCTCAAGCTGCCAGAGCCTCGAGTCACCCCGTATGAACATGGGGACTTCACCTCAGGAGAACCGAGATGAACTCATAACCAACCGGCAGTGCGACCAAGCCTGCCCAATGAACTGTCATCGACTACGTCATGCCGCATACACTACACCCGTTGTCCGACCAAGGACAACGGTCTACCCGGTGGCTACCCACCTCATGAAAGACTCTCCAGAGATGAAAGAGTACCCTTGGCTCTTCAGAACGGAGGACCGAAAACTCTGTCGGCAGAAGATCCCGGTCACCCGGCACGGGTACGGCTTCCCGCCAAGATGGGCCCATTAGTGGCCGAATGATCGCTCAGCCTAGGCGGAACTATCCTGGGTGCTATCCCACCCACCAAGAAGCTTTGAGCACAAGCCAGACCGAGCCAGCGGCACTTATCATGGCACCGAGAGCCGTGTCAGTGGAAAACCCGCATGTGCAAACCAAAGTCATCTGAAGTTCCGAGAATGGCCGTACGTCGGCCTGAGAGTTTTGACAAGGCATCTCATCGAGGTTTCAAAGAGCAGTGGCAAGACTGCTCACGGTGATCCCTGGAACCATCCCCGGATTCATCGGATGACTCGCGACGTGCGAAGGACGCTAATCTGGCGCGCCCTAAACCGGCGCGCCCCTATTATCCGGCGCCCTGCTATTCCGGCGCGCAAAAAGGCAATGAGCTCCTCCCGGCGCGCCATTCTCCACGCCGGACTAGACTTCGAACCTGCTCCTATATATGGGGCTTTTCGACTGAGAAGAAAAAGAGAGAGGAAGAGGCGAATTAAGAAGAGCAATCAAAGGAAAAGAGGAGGAGTCTGAGAGCCAATTGGACTCCAGTGAGAGAGGGTTTCCTCGGGGAAAATAGGGTCCTCTCTGAGTGCCCCCCCCCCCTTCGCCGCCGTCTTCCCTTGCTCTAACTGAAGGCCTCCGAAGCCGGAGAAGAAGGGTGAGGGTTCGATATCCAGTGCGAGGAACAGGTGGGTCGCGTGCTTTCTCCTGGTTTTCTCTCTGACTCTTCCCTTCTGACCTGATGTAAGTGAGAAGGGGGGGTGGCGATGATATGAACCAATCCTCCCCCCTTCCTCGCCATCTATTTCGTTTGTTCTTCCTCTGTAAATTCCTCTGCAACTAGTGAATGGCGACCGGGCGGCAACGCCGGCGCCGGATTTGTAATATACATGTGTTAGCCTCCCCCCGTTTATGGGATGATGATATATATATATGGATGTGCGGGTGGATTGAATGCTTGAGGCCTTGTCTCTTTCTCCCACTTTTATCTCAGTCGGTGTACACATCGGTGTCCTTCTGCGTGTGGTTTCCGACTCCGATTTCTCCGAACTCCGAATATGCCCTGAGATATCATGGGCTATAGAGATGACCCCTCCCCGGGTCCTTCCCGTCGACGCCGTGTCTGTGTCTCATTTGATGGTCTTTGCACCCTCTGGGGATAGAGTTGTGCCTGTGCATACGCCTCTTCCCGCTTTGATATGAGGTCCAACTTCCATTCCCTCTCCCCCTTTGCATTGCTCTATTGCTCAGGGGAGTTGGAAGCCACCTCCAGAACGACAAGGCCCATCTTGTGATTACTGTGTTCTAGTTATTCGAGCATATGCGTGTGTAGCTAGATTATCTTATGTATGTACCAACTATCCCTCTGTGTGACTGCTAATCGTCTGTTCGTTTGGGAATGTTAGCCCAATCCCGCAGGCATCGATGCCTCAACCCTGTGTCTGGTAATCCGTCTATACTGAATGCCCTCACTCCGCTGGTTTGTGGTTTGCAGCCATTGAGCCGTTTGAGTTCTGTCGGTTTTATCTCAATCATCCGGGGAGGGGGACATTCTCCATTGTTTCACGGAGCTGCCAATTGGTTGAGGGGCCCTACCTCTCAGTGGTAGATGCTCTCTAAAGGCCACAGAGCGGATAGTGACGGGGGCTTTAGCCCAATAGTCCTAAACTTAGTAATTTGGGATCCGATGGTGACCAAGGGATGCGTGCTCCTAGCAGGCTAGTCCTCGGAGCTTCTCTCCCTAACGGTCTGTCCCTCTAAGGGATGCAGTGCAAGCTGTGGGTGGCCCACCCCTCGTAGGCTCGTCCTCGGGGTGTTGCTCCTACTATCAGCTGCCTCATCTCTGTGTCTTCACCCACGGAGCTTCGGTGCCCCTCGCAGGCTCGTCCTCTGGGTATCCTGTCCGTTGGGAATTCGCTGGCTGCTATTACGCAGACCAGTAGTTTATGGGCTTACTCCACAAGTGAGTATGACCCCGTTTCTCCCCTGCAACCTTTCAGGAACAGGGGAGATGCTGCCCAATTTTTGGCAGGTTTTAGACAGACAAGTCGTTTCTGTGGACTGGCCATAATAAAACATTCATTCTGAGTCAAGGAACCTCTGTGCTCGAGTATGAACCTCGCACTGGCTCATGACTGTGCTCCTGGAGAGCCCCAGACTTCAATTCAACAGGAAATAAACCCAATTAAATCTTTAAACCTTCAAAACATCTTAATAAGTTTAAAGGTTCTCAAAATTCTTCAAAAATCAACTAAAACGGCACGGTCCCTTATCCGGCGTGCCCTAATATGGCGCGGTACCCCACCGCGCCGGATTAATGCTAGACTCATATCCTTTTGATTTCAGTTGGCCCATTCCCGGCGCGCCCTAAATCGGCGCGCCCCAAGGCCCCCGCACCGGATTAGTGCATGCCCAGGACCGCTCCGGATTAAACCCTATGCCTACGCTTGACCGCGTCGGGGAAACCTATCCCTACACGCGATCGCGCCGGTTTCGAATGGTTGCACTGTTCTGATCACTTGCTCACCTCCGGAGCGATCCTCGTCTCCCGTGGTCGAGACTAATAAAACCTAATTAGTAATAAACCGAATAAGGAAGGAGTTCCTCGAGCTCCGGACGAACTTATTATCATGCTTGTAATACCATGTTGTTGACACCCGTTTTAGCCCACAAGTTGTGTCATTTCTCTTATTCACCATTTTTTTTTGATGTCCCGAATTAGCCATTATTTTGGAGCTTCCTGGATGGATTTCAAGCCCATTTTTACCATTCATATCCTTTGAGTCTTGGAGATCATGATTTCTTAGAGCCCCGGAGCTTATCTTGTCAAATTCCAGCTTCCAAGTCGACTTTCGGCCCATTTAGGCCGGCTTCCCCCAAGTAATCGGCTCTCTCTCACTGCGCAGTCCTGAAAGTGGTCTTTTTCACCTCTTCCAATCCTCTTTTCAAAAAGTTGTCTTCATCAAAGTTGTTCCTCTTTCAAAGATCTACAATTTCTTCTTCTACACTGTTGGCCGGTTCTGCCCCGATTGTGAGCTATTCGCATTTTTCTGGCATGCCGTGCTGTTCACCTACATTCCAGAATTTTCCTCTCTCTTCCAGCCCCATTTTCACCCTCTTCCAATCATTTTCTCACATTTCTTTCTTCATAAAGTTGTTCCTCTCTCAGTTATCTACAACTTCTATGTTTACCACTTTGTCTAATTCTCCACCGTTTGAGAGATACGCTTCGATTTCTAAAGTCGCGCGCAGTCTGCCCAGAATCTGCCTTCATCCAAGTGAAGGTCGTTTGCAGGTGCGTTACTTCATTGAAGTGACGGCCCAGTGAAGACCGTTACTTCAGTGTGACGGTCCTACGATAGACCGTCACACCAAAACTTGCCCAAAACAGCCCGGTTCAACCCCTAGAGTGTGGCGGTCCTATCCTTGACCGTTAGACCAAGTGACGGCCCTGTTTAGGTGCGTTACATCCAATCTCATCCGAAAACGTCTCGTTCGACCTCCAGAGTGTGACGGACCTACCCTAGTCTGTTACATCATATGTGACGGTCCTACGATAGACCGTTACATGCACCAGAGAGTCCAATTCGTGTTGGACTCTGCTCCGTTTCTGTGCGCCGTGGCCCTCTTGAAGAGTCCATAACTTCTTGAATTCTTATCCAAATTGATCCCCGTTTTTTCCTACTTCTAGCCCTTGGTATTATCTTGAATTTGGTTCATAGGAATCAAACTTTCATTGGCAATATCTCTTGGGATCTGGGTCGCAAGATCAGGATTTATGTTTCCTAGTTCAACTCAAACTCTGCAGATAAGGCTCCGGGGCTGCCTTCCAAAAGACATATCTTCTAGAATCCTCCTCTGAATTGATCCCCGTTTGTTCCTATCTCTTATCCTTAGTATTATCTCGAGTTTGATCCAGAGAACTCGATTTATCTTGGACTCTATCTCCGGGAATCGTGATAAGGAGATGAGGCTTTCTTACAAAACTCTATAAAAACTGCCCAGTTCGCAGTCGCGACGGGGGGGCTCTTTCCGGACGTGGGGCGAAGCCATGCTGCACCGCTGACTCAATCCTTCGACCCCATCTTGAAGAGGGAAGTATTAACTTTCAATTTCATCCTTCTGGGCTTGATTTCATGGTCTACACTCTTAGTTCTAGTCTCCTCAAAATCACAAATCATCACAGTTTTCTGCACTCTCTGTTACACATGCGTTTTTCTCCGTTTTGCATCATTGATTTCTCTCTATTCTCTCAATCAAATTCTATGATTTCAAATCTCATGCATGCACAACACACCCACCTATCTTTTCCGCCCTTCCACAGGGGTTAAAAACCTCCCCCGGTGCGTTCTCCCCCTTTTATTCATGCTATTTTATCACTGCGGGATTGATACTACACATGCATGTTCTAATGGGTTTTTTATCCTTGTTTTGGCTTTGTTTTGCAGGAGAGCATGAACACCACGTGAGGCCCTCTTCCTCTAGCCGGCTGGAAGGAGAGGAGGTCGATCCCACACCATTCCCCGCATCCCGTTCTTAAGCGCGATCAAGTCTTTAAGTTCCAAGGTACACGGCGCTGTTGCACTCCTTTCTTCATCCTTTGGCGTTGTTAATCCTTGGTGGCGATCACGGTTAGTATTTCCATCCTTTCATCCCCTTGTCCTTCATTCACATGTTTATGCATGTATGTATTTAAAAGGGGCGGGATAGGAATCTAATCTAATTAAAAAACAAATCAACAGTTTTTTGGCGATCACGGTGGGACACCAATGCCCATCACGCTTGTTTTCATGCTCTTTTGTAGGTTGGGTGGGTGCATGTTCATGTTTAGGTGATATTTCTTCCATTCTCCAACTATTTTTGGTGTTTTAAGGGCTCTGGTAGTGTGACGGTCCTACAGTAGACCGTCACATGCATGTAACGGTCCTTTGGTAGACCGTTACACGGCTTCTGGCAGTCTTGCGTGCATGCTCACAGGGCCGTGTTCATCGAGGCATAACTTTTGATCTCGGAGTCGATTGAGCTGATTTTTGTTCCGTTGGATAGCCCTTTGTATTGTCTTTCCATCCATATATCATTTGCATCATTTGGTTAACATTTGCATATTTTAATCTTGTCCAACTTTTTGAGTTTTGTGCATAAGTTCTGCAGGCAGGCTCAGGGACAGGTTCACAGGTACATCTTTAATGAGTGATTTGACTGCCTTCCCGATGTCTGATTACACTAATTTTTGATCCATTGGATAGTCCTTTGTATTGTCTTTCCATCCATAGCTTATTTGCATCATTTGGGTCTCATTTGCTTAGTTAAAAATTGTCATCATTTTAGCATTTTGTCCATAAAATCTGCATGTGGTCTGCGCATAGGTTCACGGGGGCATCTTTGCTTAGTGATTTGATTGACCTCCCGGGGTCAGATTGATCTGTTCTTGGGGCCGTTGTGCAGACCTTTGTATTGTCTTTCCATCCATATACTATTTGTTTTAGTTGGATCATGTTTGCATAGTTTTATCTAGTCTTGATTTTCTAGTTTTAAGCTAGAATTTGCATGCACTCCGGTGCACATAGGGCCATACATTGCATATCATAGTTGCATTTCCTACCTTGGTGCGTGGACCTCTCGTCTCCATATTCCTTGGAGCCGACCAGGAAAGCACGTCAAGGACCTCCATAAGTCCCCGTGAGCCGTGGATTCCCACACGGACACCGGGCCGGTTGTACCTTTCCACCCCTTAGGCTTGCATTTGCATAAGTGTGAGGGAGTTAACCTTAGTCAACCCAAAGTTTGGATCTTATTCCCATAGGATTCCTATCTCGAGGGAATTATTATTAATTCAAATCATTAAAAGGTCCATTGAAATCTCTAAAATATTTCCCATCATATCAACTTGTTTGACTTGGGTGAAAACTCTTACATTGCATTGATTGTGTTATTTGGGCTTGTCCAAGCCCATTAGTGGTGTTTTGTGTTGCACCCACGTCTTTCATCATTATTAGGCCCACTTAGGTTACCCCATTTTGTGTGTCCATTGTCTAGTCCATTGTCCCGTGGTCCGTTGTCCATTCATCTTTGCATTAGTGGGTCAGTCCCCTCTTGTCCTCGAGCCCATTAAGCCATTGCTTCCCCATTTGTATTGTCCTTGATCTCCATGTATTAAGTCTCTATTTGCCCTCATGGAGCAGTATTCTAACCCCTTGTATCATTCTTTTTCCCAATCTTCTTCTTATTCCCGCGTGGAATCCTCTTCCCACACGGGCCCATCTTCCCGTGGCCCTTCTGATCCATCCAAGGAACATGCTAATCTCATGGCCCATCTTTCAAGCCTTGTTCACCAAATGGACCCGGCCCAGGCCCAACGTCTTATTGCATCTCATCTTCATGGGCCTTCTTCTCATAATGGGCCATCTTCTATTCATGGGCCTCCTCCTTCTCCTTCATATGTTACTGGCCCAATTGCTAATGGGTATTATTCTCTTAATGGGCCTCATCCTTCTGCCCATGTTGCTGTCAGCCCATTCAACCCATATGCTCATGCCTCTTCCAGGCCCACATATCCTTCTACTCCCGGAATGGGCCCTTCTTCTTCTCAGCCCGGATCCTCTTATCCGGCCCAATACCATGCTCCTGGTCCTAATTCACAACCTCTTGCTCAAGTTGGCCCATATTCTTCTCGATCTCTCCCTACCCAGGAGATGATTGCTCAAACCCAACGCCAGCTTGATGAGCTTCAACGCCGATCGATCCCAAATCCTCCTTAGAGTTTCCATTCGCATTTCAAGGTCTTCGGCTTCCGCCATCTTCACAAATTCCCACATATCGCCGTTATAGTGGAGTCGGTGACCCATATGTGCACTTGAAGGAGTTTGTTTATGAGTCGGCCCAATTTCGACATGACCAACACTTGATGGCTTATCTGTTTGGTCTGTCATTGGAAGGCCCGGCTCGGGATTGGTTCTTCTCTCTTCCGCAAGAGCAAGTTGTGAGTTTTCATGCCGTTCAAGAAAAGTTTATTCAGCAGTATCAAGACCAGGTTGGGCCCAAGTATTCTATCGCGGATTTGGCCCAAGAGATGATGAAGCCCGAAGAGGAGTTTTCTACCTTTGCCGATCGTTGGCGTCGCCTTGCTGCGCAAGTCTCGGGACACATTCCGGAGGGAGAACAAATCAAGATGCTGATATCCAATGCAACGCCCGAGTATCGGTTCATCTTAGCCCTCAATGACATCACCTCCTGGCAGCAACTTTACAGCCGAGCCCGCTTCATTCGCCAACAAATCCAAGATTCCCTTGACCTCGAGTCTCTACCATCCACCTCCACATTTCAACCTTCACCCTCCACATGTCAACCCTACGCTCCCATGAGCCGGACCGCCATGAGTCAGCCTTCCGCCACATATCCCTCCACAAGCCAACCTCCCGCCTCTACGTACCCATACGCCTCCGCATATCAACCTTCCATGAGTCAGCCTCCCGCATCCACATACCCGTCTCCATCTCCACTTCCGGTCAAGGGAACACCACATCCCGAGCAAGTAGATGCCGTCTACATACCCCCTCATCCTATTCCACACATGCCATCACCAAAGCCCTCCACCACTAGCCACGCACTCCTGCCTACGCAACCCCCACTTTCCAACCTTCTCCACCATTACATATCCCTCGGCATCCACCTTGCCCGAAGCAGGCTCCTCGCCTTCCATTGCCAGAGTGTTTCACAGATATATTTCGGGCTTTGATGGCCAGTCACGCATTGTCGCTCCCTCCGGTTGTGCCTTACCGACCCGTGGTCGGGGATATGCTTCAGTTCTGTGATTTTCACCGCCAACAGGGGCATTTGGTTGAGGATTGTCCTGAGTTCCGGGATTATGTTTATGATCTGGAAGCTAAGAAAAGGATTGACTGGGCCGCTATTCACAAAGTCATTTTACATCTTCGTAACCAACAGCAGCAGCAAGAAGTGCCGCCGGGGCAGCCGTCTCCCTTACTTCAAGGCCAGGGGCACCCTTGTGATTCCTCGTCTAGTTCTGCACTCGCTCCATCACCTACTACCTCACCTACTCCATTACCTCCGCCATCTCCTATCCAATCTCCATCGCCGCCACAAACCCAAGCCTCCGCTCAGGCCAGTGCCTCCCCTTCTTCCCTTGCCGCCACTTCCACTACTTCTATCCCTCACACCGCTCGACGCGTAGTATCGACACGTCGACGGTGGACACCACAACCTCCCTCTTCACCCTCTCCACCTCCATGTCCACTACCCCCATCATCTTCATCAATATCCTCATTGCCATCATTATCATCCCCGTCTCCACCACCAGTGCTTCCATCACCTCCACCATCTCCACCACCTCTGCCATCTCCGTCACCATCGTGGCTCGGGCCTGAGCAGGCTATACCTCCACCCTCACCTCCGACTTCACCTTTGTCCGCACCTAGGCTTGCCACCATCTCAACCCCTTTGCCTCCCCCTAAACACATCACCACTCCCATTGAAACCTCCATGCCATCTAAACCGATTCCTATCCCCATTCCTCCAACCACTTCCACCCCACGGAGCGGGTGTGCACTTCCTTTGGTGCCCCTCGGGTCTAATCCCCAGGGAGACAATGAGCCAAGTCAGGATGATTCAGTGCCGGCCGTGCATTTCAAGATTCAAGATTTTATCTGTCGGATGCCAGTTCGTGTCCTCGTCCCTGGTTATTTTGGGGATGATCCGCCTCTGCTTTCAAATATGAGAGTTGCTAAGAAGAGTTCCCTTGAGTTGATGCCAGTTTCTTCACAAGCGAGGCCGGTGGCAATCTCCTTGCTCACCGGAGAGTTCACCGTTGATGCTATTATTTCTCCTCGCTCTATTGCTGTTCAGATGACAGGCCAAGAAGGGTTCTCTACCCGCGTTGTGCTAACACATATGGCCACCAAGCAGATTATGGGTTCTATGTTCAAGGGGCAATTGGCCGTATCTTCTACACGTTCCAAGGATATTCTGCACCTGTTATGTAATCTTCCTTGGTTTATTAGCAAACCGGCCATGTCAACGCCGTGTATTACTCTCCCTCAGCTTCACCCGTCTCTTCTATCAAGGGAGTTGTGCTTCAAGACTGAGTTCCGAGTGGAGTTACCGAATCTCATGCTTCTAGTGCCGAGAGACAAAACCTCGTGGGTTTGTGATATTCATCACTCTGAAGGGTTACTCGCTCAAGAGTGTTCGCATATTGCTAGCACCGGGTGTCTAGGGGCAACTGCACCGATGAAGTTGCATGTTCACAGTCGGGCCAGGTCATCTGCTAGGTGGGCCCGTTATTTGAGAAGGTATTACAGATTAAGAAGCCCGAAGGTCCAAGCCCGCACCAGGTGGGTCCATTTTCAAGAAATTTCTGCCAAGAAGAGGCGGCGACGTAAACTCAATGGCTATCGGTTGTGCATTCAGGGGTCCACCTCTTCCTCCTTTTCTTTTCATTCATCCTTCCTTCTACTCAGTTCCCACCCTTGGGTGGTGTATCTTCCTCCATCTGATCCTATCTCCATCATTTTCTCCTCCTTCCATAGGTCCATGCGTCCCCATTCCTCTCTTTTTTCCCCGGATCCTCCAGATTTTCCCTCCTCTCACGATTCTAGGCCATGGCCTATGTCATCATTCCATCCTAATCTCGGGACATCACCTGATTATTCTTCCCCGAGACTTCCAGGTGTTGCCTCTGATTCTTCCCCTCCGGTATCTCCGGGTTCTTCTTATTCCCCGACCTTGGCAGGTGTCTCCCATCCTCCTTCTCCGGCACTGTCGGATGATTCTCGTCCCTCTTCTCCGACCACGTCGGATGATTCTTCTTATCATCTTTCTACTCTCTCCTCTTCACCCTTTCGGGGTCTTCGCCCTTTCTCTTGCTGTTTTCGAGGCTTTAGTCCGCCTTGATCTAAGCTAATCTGGTTTCTTCTGTATCTGGTCCCTTGTTATCAGGGTCTCGGCGCCTTAACGAGGGAGTTCTAGCCCTCGTCTCTCTTCCTTTTTATCCTTCTTCGTCTAGTTTGGCGTCTATTGCCCCTCCATGTCAAGGAATCTTTCAATCCTTTGCTATCCTCTCCCTTTCGTTCTGTCAAGCAAGGAATATGAAGCTCATGTTGCGCGAAGCTCGATGATCAAGATCGCGTCAGGACGCTACTTCCACTCTATGGATTTGCAAGGTATCATCATTTTGTGCAAGAATATATTATCATTGCTATTACTCTTATTACTCCTGCACATGCTTATAACGTTGGTTCCTCAACATGGTTAAGTGGCTTTTAGAAATTTGCTTAGTTCATTTAAAATGAGTTCGCTTCTGCAGCATCCTTAGGCCAGTGATAGCTCCGCGCTGGGAGTCTAGTTCTTTCCCCGATCGTTGAGGGTGACCTTTGAGCATGGGTTTTTCACACACTTCACGGCAAGCCATAGCCGATCTCTCTAGTGCAACACCGTTGCTGCTTTGGCCATACCATGGGTATGCACAAAGGTCTTTTTCTTTTCTCTACTCGGCCAAGTGTAGGGACAAGAGGTTGATGGATAAGATGACCGACCTAGGTACTCCCTAATACGAGAGAGGTCTCAAATAGGGGCAGTCTTGACCGTCGAAAGTAAGCTTTCATGTAATATCTAGCCAATAAGGGCTTTCAAAATCAATGATGAATCAAAAAGCAAGATTATGGATCAAAGGCATGGCAAGAGTGGCGAAGCCCCGCGGGACATCAAGAGCCCGGTCGTATGCGTGCTTGATAAATATGGGTCTCAAAATCAAAGACACAAAGCCCCAGCGCAACAGACCTACTCTTTGAGGGGTGGTGCCCTGGAAGGAATTCAAATCCTGATGTCTCCCATCCTGCATAAAGCTTGTCTCCAATTTTCTTCTATGTCCCTCTTAGGCTGGGTTGAATCCCGGGTATGGCCTTAGTAGGGGCACCGTTCTTTAGAGGCGGTTGGTTATGGTAAGCCACCCTCACATGCACGCCCTACTCAAGGGAAGTCTTTAATGAGAGGGGAGGGACGGCGATCCCTGGCCAGTAGTTCGAGCCCGTCTTTGGGTGCTGCAGATTGCTATGTCAAAATCCAAAAAAAATGAAATATAGTTCAAAATCCAAAAAAGAAATATTGTCAAAATTCCCAAAAAAGATTGAATATGTCAAAAAATAACAAAAATTTGAATATGGCAAAAAAAATCAGAAATACAAAAATCCAAAAATACTTCTCTTTTGTTCCTTTTATTTTTATCTTGAGGACATATACGTAATCTGTTTGCTAAGTGTGCAGGCTGCAGGTTGCAGGTTCAAGCTTTCCTTGCTCTATCATTCGCTCTGTCTCATGCTCACATTCTTCGATCTGTTCTCATCTCTTCAATATCTCTTCTGAAGCTCATGGCTTTCTCAGCTTTTGCTTATCTGCTTAATCATGTCTCCATGAGAGGACATTGTCCCATGATTTTGAACCTGGCGGTTCCGCTTCATCTGATCTTGGGCTTTGATTGAAGAATATGTTTGTTGTCTTTATCATGTCTATGGTCCTCCATGTCTTTTGTCCCGCCGTGTCATTCATCACGCACATATCCCTATCCCGCCGTGTCATTCATCACACGTGTCTTTCTCCTCCGTGGTATTGTCATCCCACGTGTCTTTGTCCCACCATGTCCTTATACCACTGCGTGTGCTGTCCCACCATGTGCGTGTTGTCTTGTCCCGCCATGCCTTTAGTCGCATGTATATTTGCCATTTGTTTGTTTATTATGTTTCATCCATCTTCGTTATGTTATGTTGTGCCATGTTTCGTTCATATTTCTCTTATTATGTTATGTTCATGTCATGCTTGTTCATATTCGTTCATGTTCATATCATGTCATGTGGTTGTGTCTTATGATGAAAATCCATAAAAAGCAAGAAATCAAAAATCTAAAAAAATGCCGTTTCGCTTGGCAGGTAAGTCAGGTATGGCTCTCTATCCTTGCTCATTGTTGCATTACTATATGGTATCTACGTTATTATAGACTCTCAAGGACCGGCTGGTTGCCCGTGAGTTCTAGGATCTGATGTTCCCCTTTAACAAAAACGATGATGATCTAAGAGCATACGGTTAATCGTTGGATAGGCCGCTCGGTTGAGTCGGGTGGGGGACGATAGACTCTGTCTCGCACGCCGTGATTGCAAGAAGACTCTTGACCCTGTCTTGCTCAGTCTAGCAATAATATCCTTGAGTACTTTCTATTTTATCTTTCTTTGCATTCGTTTTAATGATTTCTTTATTTTAGCCCAGCATGCATCATGTCATTTTTGAGCATTCATGTCTCGTGATCCATTCAAGGATTTCTCCTCAGCAATGGTTGATTGCACTCAGTTCTCTTGGATAAGAGATTCCTCATTCCACTCCGAATTTGAACGATTTCTCTGATCTTGCCGCTTGGTCTAATTGGCCAGTGTGATTCCTGTCTGGATTTTATCTCAGTTTTCTTATCTCTCCTTTTCCAGCTCTTATGCTGTGTTCCTTCCGACCCACTCATTGTCCGTGGATTGTGTCCCCGATGAGGCTGGTCGTGTTTCATTTTCCTCCTTTAGTTTAGTTCTCCAGACATGTCTGATCCTTGTCAATCATTTCAGGTGGTTAGTTCGGCGTTTTCGGGAGAATTCCTGTCGCTTGTTGGTTGTAACGGGTGTCTTTTTTGGCCTTGATGCCCGCTTATCAGTTCCCTCCGCTTCATCTCCGCTTCATCTCCACTTCATGTCGCTGTCGCTTTCACTCCACCTCCTTTCCATTTTACCTCCACGTCGCTTTCGCTCGTTCCCTTGCAAAGCGGACATCAAGGAGGGGCATCTGTTGACACCCGTTTTAGCCCACAAGTTGTGTCATTTCTCTTATTCACCATTTTTTTTTGATGTCCCGAATTAGCCATTATTTTGGAGCTTTCTCGGATGGATTTCAAGCCCATTTTTACCATTCCATACCCTTTGAGCCTTGGAGATCATGATTTCTTAGAGCCCCGGAGCTTATCTTGTCAAATTCCCACTTCCAAGTCGACTTTCGGCCCATTTAGGCCGGCTTCCCCCAAGTAATCGGCTCTCTCTCACTGCGCAGTCTTGAAAGTGGTCCTTTTTCACCTTCTTCCAATCCTCTTTTCAAAAAGTTGTCTTCATCAAAGTTGTTCCTCTTTCAAAGATCTACAATTTCTTCTTCTACACTGTTGGCCGGTTCTGCCCCGATTGTGAGCTATTCACATTTTTCTGGCATGCCGTGCTGTTCACCTACATTCCAGAATTTTCATCTCTCTTCCAGCCCCATTTTCACCCTCGTCCAGTCATTTTCTCACATTTCTTTCTTCATAAAAGTTGTTCCTCTCTCAGTTATCTACAACTTCTATGTTTACCACTTTGTCTAATTCTCCACCGTTTGAGAGATACGCTTCGATTTCTAAAGTCACGCGCAGTCTGCCCAGAATCTGCCTTCATCCAAGTGAAGGTCGTTTGCAGGTGCGTTACTTCATTGAAGTGACGGCCCAGTGAAGACCGTTACTTCAGTGTGACGGTCCTACGATAGACCGTCACACCAAAACTTGCCCAAAACAGCCCGGTTCAACCCCTAGAGTGTGGCGGTCCTATCCTTGACCGTTAGACCAAGTGACGGCCCTGTTTAGGTGCGTTACATCCAATCTCATCCGAAAACGTCTCGTTCGACCTCCAGAGTGTGACGGACCTACCCTAGTCTGTTACATCATATGTGACGGTCCTACGATAGACCGTTACATGCACCAGAGAGTCCAATTCGTGTTGGACTCTGCTCCGTTTCTGTGCGCCGTGGCCCTCTTGAAGAGTCCATAACTTCTTGAATTCTTATCCAAATTGATCCCCGTTTTTTCCTACTTCTAGCCCTTGGTATTATCTTGAATTTGGTTCATAGGAATCAAACTTTCATTGGCAATATCTCTTGGGATCTGGGTCGCAAGATCAGGATTTATGTTTCCTAGTTCAACTCAAACTCTGCAGATAAGGCTCCGGGGCTGCCTTCCAAAAAACATATCTTCTAGAATCCTCCTCTGAATTGATCCCCGTTTGTTCCTATCTCTTATCCTTAGTATCATCTCGAGTTTGATCCAGAGAACTCGATTTATCTTGGACTCTATCTCCGGGAATCGTGATAAGGAGATGAGGTTTTCTTACAAAACTCTATAAAAACTGCCCAGTTCGCAGTCGCGACGGGGGGGGGCTCTTTCCGGACGTGGGGCGAAGCCATGCTGCACCGCTGACTCAATCCTTCGACCCCATCTTGAAGAGGGAAGTATTAACTTTCTATTCTATCCTTCTGGGCTTGATTTCATGGTCTACACTCTTAGTTCTAGTCTCCTCAAAATCACAAATCATCACAGTTTTCTGCACTCTCTGTTACACATGCGTTTTTCTCCGTTTTGCATCATTGATTTCTCTCTATTCTCTCAATCAAATTCTATGATTTCAAATCTCATGCATGCACAACACACCCACCTATCTTTTCCGCCCTTCCACAGGGGTTAAAAACCTCCCCCGGTGCGTTCTCCCCCTTTTATTCATGCTATTTTATCACTGCGGGATTGATACTACACATGCATGTTCTAATGGGTTTTTTATCCTTGTTTTGGCTTTGTTTTGCAGGAGAGCATGAACACCACGTGAGGCCCTCTTCCTCTAGCCGGCTGGAAGGAGAGGAGGTCGATCCCACACCATTCCCCGCATCCCGTTCTTAAGCGCGATCAAGTCTTTAAGTTCCAAGGTACACGGCGCTGTTGCACTCCTTTCTTCATCCTTTGGCGTTGTTAATCCTTGGTGGCGATCACGGTTAGTATTTCCATCCTTTCATCCCCTTGTCCTTCATTCACATGTTTATGCATGTATGTATTTAAAAGGGGCGGGATAGGAATCTAATCTAATTAAAAAACAAATCAACACATGTGTGTTAGCATTTTGCTTTCGTCATCATGCGTATGTTGCCACCTTCGTCACTTTAGCGGAGTCTATTAAACTTGATTGATCATTGTTCATTTTCATAACCCTATTGCCATGATTAACGTCGTCATGAGTATCGTGCGTGCATGCCTGCATAGGCCCTCGGGTATCTCAAGTGGCACTGACGGAAGACCGGGTTATGCCCGATCGGAAGTCTCCGCTATGTGCGATGGTGGTCTTCGGACCTACGTCTTCCGTCCTGTACCAAGAATCTCCAATTTAATAAACCATGCCTCTTGCATGATAGATAGACGCATCTCACGTGATCTTGTCATGTTCATAACATCGCATCTTTATTCCGGCCTCGACGGCCCACTATCTCGGTAATTAATCAAAGGTTTTCCTTCCTCGTGGGGGATGTAATTAACGCCGTAGCCTTTATTGTATGGCGGACTGCTGGTTTCGACCGAATCTCTCTCTCGCCCGACACGGGTCAGAATGAGCGCACAATAAACTCGTCACTCACGTGACTGGCACGCCCGCGCAGTCAATCAGTTAGTTAAACTACTAGTTAGTTAATTGGTCGATCGACACATGAAATAAACCAAATAAACCCAAACAAAAAATATAATAAATAATAAGGAACATGTTTTTTCTCATCGCAAACAGTCTGGCACGCCCGGTGGGACCAGTGTCACCTTTCATCTCTTTGCCGAGATACTTGGGTTTCGAGGCCCTCCCAAAGGTTGCTGATCGTTGGTTTGTTTGTTTTTGCAGGCAAACTATGACGACAACTGGGTTGACTAGCGTCGGCTTTGGCCCATCAATTATTGATGATCATGCGTAAGGGTACCTGGCGGTGCCCACGGTTTTCGACAGCTTCCCTGCCGCCGTTGGCTTCCCCAACTTCTTGGGGTTAGCCTTCGTGGACATGTTGGAGGTGGAACCCTCGGAGCCTAACGAGGGAGCTACAAAGAACATGGAGCCTCTGAAGGCTCGATGCTGCCACGACTCGCTCAAGAGTCCAACCTCGGTCGCCAGCTGCCTGGTGCACCATGCTGTTCGTAGGGTTCCCCCCGATGCTGTCAACAGAAACTCCGGAGGACGTCACCGCAAGCAAATCTGGAGGAGTACTACTGTGGTTACCGGAACCCTCTCTCAATCCGGTAAATCTATGATGGTTGGTGGCATGCGCGTCTTCCTCGACGGACGCGACGTGCGAATAGTCCCGGATCAGGTGGTCCCTTCCATACCCGTCCGCAACTCATATCAAGCCCTCGCTGGAAGGAGGGCAGAAAGAGAAGAAGCCGGCCGTTACGGCCAAGAGAAGTTGGCCCCCAAGCCAAGGAAATTTAAACATGCATGGGTCCCTAAGAGGGTCCAACCTGTTCATCAAGCTGCACCTGTCCCCCGTCGTCTTGCTCACGACGGAGCGGAAGAAAGGAGAGAAAGGGGCCTGGCCCCAAAAGAAGAAGAAGTGGTTGCGGACCCTCTGGGCCACGAAAGTTTCTGGGCCTGCGCCCGCCAAGCCAACATCCCAGCTGTGGGACGAAGGTTCCAGCAACCTGCAGATAGAGCTCGGCTAGCTTATACCCCTCCTGTGGGAGGTCAGCAACTGTCCCCCTTGCTACATCAAGAGTGGGGTCAAGAAGAGATGACCAACTTGGTCAGGAACTATTTTCGAGGGCTAGGCAACCCCTCGCTCAGGCAGCAGCGGTTGATGCAAGCAGTCGCCGCCAATGAAGACTACTGCCCATCAATGGCAGTTGAAGAAAAAGAAAGAGACGGGATGATGTTGTCGTCAGTTGATGACAATGGCTATGATGACGGCTTCAGAATCGAAGCCGATGAAGCCGCCCCTAGGCGGGAAGGAACAAGAAGAACTTCTGTGTTCGAGAGGCTGATCTTCCCAGATCGAGCTAAGAGAAGGGTCCATCGACAGAGAAGAAGGATGCAAGTCTTCACCTGCAACATGGCCGGCATATTCAACCGATACGAGGGACTTCCTGAAGATCCGCGCGAGTTGGCTAAATTGGCCGCACGGCCAGGGCCGAATACTCGAAGAGCAAAAGCCGCAAGGCAGCTCCTGGCGACAACTAAAGGAAAAAAACCCCGGGTCTACCACCAGTGGGATGATAAGGCCCCTATCTTGACCGCCAATGTGGTGACGGTGGAAGAAGAAGATGACGTCCTCCTCGACATCCTGCCCAAGGGTGCGTCCGGGGAAACAACGGAAGCTATCCCCGCCACAGCAACTATGGACCCGTCGGTCTTGATGCTACTTCAAAAATATTGGCAAGAGATAGACTTGCTGAAGAAGCAGCTGATGGAGAAAACTGAATAGTCATCAGCTTCCAAACCACCCGAAGTCCAGGGTGAATCATCCCGGGGAGCGGTTCATCATGACGACCCTCCGCCACTTTACACCTTACCTCAGTCGTCAGAACCGAGCATGGCGACGACTCAGCAGCGGCCACCACATCCCCAGCCGCTGATGCCGGCGGTGCTCCCTCAAGTGCACCAGACACCCCCGCTACTGCGTCCTCCACAGGCGACAACTCTGGTCACACCGTACCTGCAGTCGGCACACTTCTATCCGGAGCCAGTTGACCCCGCAGTCATGAACCGGATGATGGTGGAAAGAATGATCGAGCTGAAGCTCGCAGAAAGGGGTGAAGGTGACTACGTCGCGTTTGATGCCTATCGGGTGCCATACCCGCAACACCATGCTGCTAAGCGGCTTCCCCTGGGAATCAACAAGCCACCCAAGTTTGACAAGTTCAACGGGAAGGGATCCCCGAAAGAACATATTGCCTATTATATGACTGTCATGGGTGACCTGGCCACCGATGAGTCATACTTGTTGAAGTTTTTCGGGTCCTCGTTGACGGGGCTCGCATTTGAGTGGTACTCTAGTCTCCCGGCCAGGTCAATTAGCGACTGACCAGATATGCAGAGGAAATTCAGAGAAAGATTCCATGATACAGAGAGGGAGGTCACAGTGGCTGAACTCTACTCAACAAAGCAGAGGGCCGATAAGACAGCCGTCGATTATATCAAGAGGTGGAGGAACCTTGGAATGAGGTGCAAGCGGCCCCCGCATCTGGAAGACGCTGTACAAATATGCAAACAGAACCTCAGGAGGGAGGTTCTGGAAAAGATGATCGGAATGGAAATACGATTGTTTGATCGATTGAACAATGTCGTGGCCGAGGTGGAAGCTTTTCTGGCCAGACCTGTCCCTACATCTGCTGCCAGCACGACCCAGAAGGGCAAGGCGATGGAGCGGCGCCCGTCGCCTAAAGAAGCGAACGCTCTTGACATAAAGGCGTTCGAACAATAGAAAGATGAAGGCAAGAAGGCAGTCACCCCACATCCTGCAGAAGCCCCAGACGGCAAAGAAGGTCCCTCGCTTAGGGAAAATATGAAGAAGGCCTATTCATTTCCGAAGGACAAGTCCCGGGTTCTGTTCGACTGGGTAACGGAATATGGCATGGTCACCCTGCCAGAGCCAAAGAGGCCGGAGGACCTAAAGAGAAAAGACAGCCCAAGATTCTGCCCCTACCACCAGATGTTGGGGCATCCAATCGAAGACTGCTATGTTTTCAAGGACATCGTCGAAGGGATGGTGAAGAAAAATGAAATCGAGTTGGGAGAGTACAAAGTGGACCCTCCTCAACCGCATGAAGCACCTCGGAGGAGGGCAGCAGTCAACATGATCTCCCTATACCAGGCACTGCCCGAAGAGATCTCTGAAGAAAGTACGCGGAGCACTTATGAAACTCATTTCTTGGAGCCCGCAAAGGAACATCAGGGGTGGCAGCAGATCCCTGCGAAGCATAAGAGGAAGAAGGTACCCTTCCCGAAAGTGGGGGCATATATCCGTGGTGTTACACCCCGACCTGCTCTGCCAGTGGCAGCACCTGTATGGATCACTCCACATGCAACTATCAGGATACCTACACACAATCGGAGGAGGCAAACTCCGCTGCCAGTGGTCAAGGAAACTAATCCTGGGGTCCACCGACTACAAAATCTCATTGAAGGGCTAGACGAGTACGTGCATCCCGAATTGAACCTCTGCTGGTGCGGGACCATGTCCCATGGCAAGAACTGGAGCAGCTCTCACTCAAGCGAAAGGAGGAAGCTGAAGCAGCATCCGATAGGGAGGGTTGTCTGTTCTGGGGGCAGGCACCTGCTGAAGCAAAGAAGAAGAAGAAACAAAAGAAGAAGAAAAGGGCCGCTAAGGCCGATAAAGCACAGGTTGTCTCCTGCAATACTCTATCAGCGCTCTTCAACCTGCCCGAAGAAGAGGAAGGAGAGGAAATTTGCTTCACACCCCTTGCTGGGGGAGGCGAGGCCGAGGCCGTGACTGCCGCACATGCCACCCGGTCAGGTCGGAAATGCGGGCGCCAACCGCCACCCAACCACAACATCATATTCAGGGGAGAACAACCCTACAAAATACCTCCAACGGAGATCAAGGGAGTCCAGATCCCTCCTCTGCCAGGATTATATAACAAGAGTGGGCGCAAGGCAGTCTCTTCATTTCTTGAATTTATGAAGATGTCTAAGGGAAAACAGCCCTGTCAGGAGGCTGACCCTGCATCCAGGGATGTTCACCCGCGGCCAACACAGTCTGTCGAAGATCCAAATACAGATGGAGCCTGCCCTGCAGCAGCTAATGAAGAACGCCGAGGATCCGATACCAGCCAGAAGGGCGCCGAATCTGAGGCAGATGAAGCAGGTCCGTCGGGGCCCGCAACCCAAGACTACCCCAAGCCCAGGTGGGCTGAAGAGATGAAGCTCTCCAATGTCTGAGCTGGGAGCCGAATAATGAAGCTACTCAAGAAGCTCCCTGCTCGATTTACAATCTGGGAGATCCTTTCTTTGAGTGAAGAGACTCGTCAGGCGATCATTACTGCTCTCCAGACGCCTGCCCATTTTGAGACATGTTTGGCTGAAGCAATGCCGGGGGCTAGCATGACCTTCACTCCAGAAGATATGCTGCTCCCTACCATCAGCCACAACAGGCCGCTGTATATGAAGGGGCACCTGAATGGAAGGGAGCTGAACAGGATTCTGGTTGATCCCGGTGCAGTGGTCAACATCCTGCCTTATAGAATCTACGAGAGGCACCAC
This sequence comes from Amorphophallus konjac, assembly GCA_022559845.1. Taxonomy (NCBI): domain Eukaryota; kingdom Viridiplantae; phylum Streptophyta; class Magnoliopsida; order Alismatales; family Araceae; genus Amorphophallus; species Amorphophallus konjac. The sequence continues at coordinate 464,265,501 of CM040118.1, read as the reverse complement.
TTCAACGTGCATCTTGAGAAAGTCGGGGATATGCGTATCGCCGGCTTCAATCAAAAATGTGAAGTGTCAATGGGGGTGGCAGAGTTCACCCTCACCTTAGCAGATTTCACTACGACGGTGCAGTTCCATGTCATTGACTCTTGCACCTCGTACAAAGCACTGCTCGGCCGCCCATGGCTGCATGAAAATATGGTGGTCCCATCTACGCTCCACCAATGTATCAAATACAGTCTTCAAGGGAAGGAGGAGAGGATCTTCGTAGACCTCCACCCGTTCGAGGTATTTGAATGTCATTTGGCGGACGCCAACCTATATACTGGGCCTTCTCGGAGGACCTCTGAAGCTAAGCCCCCTGCGGGGGCATCGAGAAGCGCATCCGACGGCAATTGGTATCCACCACTGCCGTGCGGATATGTCAAGCCCAAGTTGGTCTCCCATATCACAGCATCCGGGGACGTGGGCAGAATAACACCCCCAACATTATACCCTGAAGCTAATGAAGTGCGGGTCGCTCGGCGGCACAATCATATTGAAATCCCGGACTGTCTCACCAAGCCAACTCCCGGCCTTGATAACCCTACTGTCGAGCCTTTCAAAACTTGGGAGGTGACACAGGAAGATGGACCTAACAGTTTGTTCTATACGGCTGAAGAGCACCCTACTCGGGAAGACACAGACTGCGGCCTCCCTGAAGACATAAGCAACCCGTAAGTTCCCGTCAAGGGTCTGGCATTCACAACTAATTGGATGGCCAGGATGTTTCAGAAGCAACACATCCCCTCCGATCAGTCTCAAAAGCGCAAGGAAGCTTTCCAGAAAATGTGGTATCTCGCAAATCTGGATAAGGAAATGAGACATGTCTCTCAGCACCCGGGGTTGGGTTTCACCCTGGAAAAATATTATCACAGTGGCCGATATGAGGTGGATACCCTCTCCGCCTTCTACCCTGCTGAAGATAGCTCGCTGGGAGCAACCTTCAATGAATACCCAGCGGAAGCTGAACATACTGACCCGGGGCAACCCGAAAATCAAGAAGCAGAGACCGTGATTCCTTGTCGATGTTGGGAGCAGGTCTATCCCAAAGAGGTGACCGTGCAAGCCGAATTTGATACGGCTAGAGCAGTAGCGAAGCCGAAAGTGTTGAAGAAGCAGAGACCTCTCCCTCCTGTGGAGTCCTTCCAACAACGACCTCCGCACCCCTTGTGCCAATCGGGGAAGCCTTGGCCAGCTCCGACCAGGAGGTGTGTGCTGCCGACAATGGGACTGCCACTCCTATTGAAGATGCAACGGCCCCAGAAGGCGAGATCACCTCACCTTTTGCTACAAGACTGGGTTGCTATTCCAACCCAACAACAAGCAGTCACCAGTCTGGCACGACTGCGACCCCATCTACAAGAACTGAAGCTGCTCTCTTACCCTGGGAGACTACAATGGCAGCAGATTTGCTGAAAGAGCGATATGCACGGCCACTATCAAATGAAACAGAGGACTTCCGAGAGGCTCTGATGGTGTCAGATGAGGAAGTCGAAGTACTCGATCCTCAAGATGGTATTCCAGACTTCGTTCACCTCCAACCGGCACCTCCGGAGATAGAAGACGGAGGCCAAGCCACAGTCGACGAACTGATAGAAGTCAACTTGGGAAGTGAGGAGGACCCTAGGCCTACCTTCCTCAGCGCCCAACTGTCCCCAGAAGAACGGGAGCTGTACACCCAGCTGCTGCAAGAGTATCGGGATTGCTTCGCCTGGACTTACAAAGAAATGCCAGGTCTGAGCCCTGCAGTTTCGCAACATGAGCTGGCGATCAGCCCTGAAGCCGAGCCGGTGAAGCAACCACCGCGGCGCATGAGGCCAGAACTCATTACTCAAATTTGTGCTGAAGTTGACAAGCTTATTGACGTGGGATTTGTTGAAGAAAACCAGTACACCACGTGGCTGGCGAATATCATCCCCGTGAAAAATAAGAATGGACAGATCCGGATATGTGTTGACTTCTGAGATCTAAATAAATCCTGCCCCAAGGATGACTTTTCAGTGCTAATAATGGAAGTCATGATTGATGCTACAACCGGTCATGAGGCCCTATCATTCATGGACGGGTCATCCGGTTACAACCAGATTTGGATCGCGGAGCATGACCGGGTTCACACTACCTTCCGAACCTCTAAAGGCATCTATCACTATAAGACGATGCCGTTCGGACTAAAGAATGTTGGCGCAACTTATCAGCGCGCGATGACCAGAATCTTTGATGAGTTGCTCTACCACAAGGTCGAGTGCTACATAGATGATCTGGTGGTTAAGACCAGAAGAAAACAAGATCATCTGTAGGACCTCCGGATTATCTTTCAGAGGCTGAGGCAGCATGAGCTAAAGATGAACCCTATGAAATGCGCATTCGGAGTGTCGAGCGGAAAGTTCTTGATGTGGGACGGATGACCGACTCGGGCTAAGACGTACGACCGACTCAATGTGAGGCCAGCACTAGCACACTAAGGCAAGCCGGGCGGCTGACCACCGTGGTATTCTCCAGGTGGAGACGTCTCTCAACAGTGACTCTCTTGAGCCTGACGATCTTCCCTTGCGAGGGAAACGTGGGGATCACGGTGATTAAGAAACCACCGTCGCCTAGGGTGCTAATTCGCGCTCAGTGCTCGATTGGAGCCACGGAATGGGCGCTTACAACTCACAATCGCGGTGAATTTGAAACTAGCTATCAGCCCTATTCTCACAAACGCAGCAATATAGAAAGTATACTAAACAGCAAATGTAGATGTCGGAACGAGCACGTACCTCCACGACTAGGCGTGGGGAAGAATTCCCGGCCGATTTCCGAACAACCCCAATACACAAATGATTAACTTTACAATTTCAGAACTGAACACCCACTCCACGCAGGGAGGTATCGGGCTACAATGACTGATTTTGGGGTTGCTGGAACCTGGGTTGACGGGCCACACTCGCAGGAGGCGAGGGACGCGTGCCGGAGCCGCTCGGGTACGCCGACGGAAATCTGACCTGGTTCTGCCCGCGCGGGTCACCCTGCGCAGCGAACTTGCGGAGGCCGGTACGGCCAGATCCGATGCCTGATTGGAGCGTCGTTTGTTGGAGAACGATGGTGACTGGACGTAGTTTCTTCACTCCAAAGGGCGCAATCAGATGCCTTTAGATCTGGGAGCAGTGACGAATCTTCTCAGGTTCTGGTTTTGTGCTCACAGAACTGCACAGTGACACGGTAAAATGAGGGAATAATGGTTGCCGATGTTGGATCGGGGAGTTCTTTGTGGGAGATTGTTGGCGACGTCAAGAGGAAGATGTACTCCGAAGATCCCTCATAGATCTTGACCGGATGGGTCGGGGAGGACTCTGGAAGTCGGCTCTGGTTTGGGGCCGGATCTGCTCAGATCTCTTGCGCGATCTCACGAGATTCGCCGCCACGAACAGCATGGTGATCAGATCGAGGCGAGACCAGCGGAGACGCGAAGATGACTTAAAATCCTACGATCTCTCTTTAGGAACCAGCTTCACATGGCATCGGGGATGGGCTGGAGAAATTAATACATAGTCACCTCCAGATCTGGGCAGCAATCTGGAACCGATCTGCGTGCCTCCACGAGAAAAATCGCCACTATTGCTCACGAACTCCGATCGATACAAAACCAGTGCTGAAAGTTTGATAACTTGTAGAGGTATCAAAGAGAATTTTTGTGGAAGAATAAGATAAGAGGAAGGGAGGAATACCTGGTTGAGTCACACGACCTAGTTCTGTCGAGTCACAGGACAGCACAATGGGAGTCACACCCAAGAACACACTAAGAGAATCACTCTCTAATGAACTTTTCTTTCAAAAAAACTTCATTCTCTTGTGCACAAGCACTATACATGCCTTTAAATAGACCATGGCAAGGGGTAGGGGGAGGGGAATTCGTTGGTTACAAGAAGGGAGAGAGGGAGGTGTGCATGGATCATGAAAGGGGGACTTGGTGAAAGGGAAAGGGAGACAAGGGGACATGGTAGCTCACCTACCTTTGAAATTCAAGGTAAAGATGGTAGGTGGCAGCCATATTTGGCATTGACCAGCAGCCATTTGAATGCCCCATGTGGTAAATGGGATGGGAAGAAGAAAAATCAACAATTGCTAGCCTAATAAGCCAAAAAGGAGGGCGCCCCTAGCTTGGGCCCTTCTTGGGCCAAGTTTGGTCATGGCTTAACCAAGCCCAACCAACCAATATGGCTTAAGGCCATTCCACCCTTGAAAGCCCATGAATGAAGAGAGCCCACTCTAGATAACCCAATCTAGATAGCCCATGTAGGAAGGAAGCTCATATGGCTTATGGATCCATTATAAATGGACCAAGGCCATTCCTTCTTAAGGAATGCTTAAGGGGCTTTAACCATTTGGCCCTTTAGGAGCCTTACAACCAGCCCATTAGCAAATTACAAATACAATAACCATTACAAGCCCAATTTAATGCCAAAAAAGGTTCAAATTTAAGCCAAATTGTCCCTAATTGGAAGAGAAGCTGAAGTAATCCACTTGGTGCTCCGCATATGGCACCGTCGATTCGCCGACGTGTCACTTGATCGCCCTGGTGTCCGCACCAATTCTCCTTGGGTGGGAGGAACTCGACCCCGTCGAGTAAGGGTCTCAAAGCTTGCAATCTCCGCATGTGATCAAGGCGTTGGTCATCGTGGGGACATCCTCACCAACACACTAGGATGTGTGGGTATGCTCCGTTCCTTGTGATCACCTGCTCATCCAGTATACAATCTATATGCGTGCGTTGAGGTTGGAAGAGGTGGACTCTCGGGTGGTGTCACTCACACTAGAAGGAGAAAGCCCAAAACTCACTAGGATCACCGCGGGTTCCAATATGCTACCAGAGGAAACATGGAACGTCGAATTGACACCATAGGCATTCGGTAGTTCAATATCGTACGCATTCGGACCCACTTGTTTCTTAACCCGGAAAGGGTGGGTATCGTGGACTTAGAGTTACTTTCGGTCTCCAAGAGGAACCGTTCAGGTATGACCCTGATCATGACGTACTCTCTCGTTTGAACTCACGGACATGTAGCATGCATCAGCTAATTCCTTATGCGCGCATGGCTGGCCTTTGATTGAGACACGACTTAATACAAACCAAAACAAACTCGAAAGACAAACAAACACACACACACATGACTTTAGACAAACCTATGGTTAGTCCGACCTACGCATGGATGATGGCGGACCAGGACACCCAAATGTGTGCCATGCATACACTAGATGCAACCAAAGGTAGGTAGGATTATGTACTCCTAGACACCAAAAAAGAGACCATGCATGCAAGGACTTCCTATCAGATGTGGGTGTGGATGGGCTAAGAGGTTCATCACCACTACATGTAGGTAAGGCATGCCATGCTTCCCAATAATCGGACCTATTGCTATGTGAAGTTTGATTGGCCCGAGTGGGAAGAGAGTGGTAGGGGACTTCCTTGACAAAGTAGAGGGGAAGTGGTGGGTCACGAGGCCCACTAGAGAAGGGGTCGAATGGGTCAAAGAATGTGTGACCCCCCGATTCCTCCATTACATAGTCCCATGTTTGAAATTCATGAAGGTGATGGTCACCTTCATCCATCGACATAGATGGTACTGTGTATAGCAGATAGGGCTCCTCCCTCGGGATAAAAGGAGTGAAGTCAGGCTCGGCTGGTAAGGGGGGGAGTAAAAGAACCTCCATGGTGATATGGCCCACGGTGCACATGGAGGTGATAGACCATAAGGATGGATGTGTGAAGCTACGACCTATAGGTTGGTCAAAGCCTGGGGCCAACAAGTGCGTAAAAGTCAATTGCCGGTCTAACCCTTTAAGAAGGTCATCCAATGTATCCACATGGTGACTAGACCGGAAAGTGGTATGGAATGAGTTGATTGGCACCAGAGGTAGAATAGGGTCCATAGATGGGAAGGGAAGTGGGACCAAGCTATCCTTGAGCCAACTAAGTAGTGGCTCGGCTATGTAAAGTGTACCCGTTAGAAATACGGGTGGCTCGGGCTTGGGTGGCTCCCAATGAGATGGTTCCGAATAGAGTTCGGAAGTAGAGGGTGGTGGTAATGGAGCTCTCATGGGTGGGGAATGAGGATACACCATGATGGGGAGAGGGCCTGGGGACTCCGTTGATGGAGCCAGGTTAAGACTACCGGCGATGACCTCCTTAGGTTCGTGTAGGAGTACGTCACTAGGAGTACGTGTCCTATCCACCCCATCCAACCGGTCCAAAATCATTTGCATAAGTTTGGCAACGGAGTGGGTTGGAATAGGGATATCATGGTGGACTCGCCCGTAGTCAACCGTCTGAGGAGTGGGTCTTGGCTCATCTACGTGTGGGGCTTTTGGCCTCCGACTAGGACTCACTTGGTTGGAAGTGATTTGGTGGGGCCGGTTGGAGGTGACTGGTTGGGGCACGTAGACCTTCCTAAGCTCTCTCTTCATGTCCCACCATGACTCGATGTGCCATTGCCCCCTAACCTCTCTCATTCTTTCGATGTAATCCCACTTTTCGGCAGCCTCATGAAGAAGCCGCTCTTTGGCGAAAGAGAATTGCATTGCCTCGGACATAGTATAACAATCAAAGTAGGTGTTCATGGTGGCCTCCCACTTGAGGTAGATGCCCGGGTCATTGGAGCCAAAAAAATCTGAGGCTTCAGGCCTACAGAAGCGGAGAGGATGGTTGCCAAGCCCATGGGTGGGCCAACGGTCATATCGCCTGGGCGACCGGGAATCCATGGGAAGTTGGAGAACTACATGTTAGACATGCCGACACTTGGACAAGACACTAGACACGACCCCAAAATACTAATGCAAAGTTGGCATGAGACTCGACTACACACTTAGACATGACGATGTTGGAATGAACTAACTAGGAACCTAGACTTAACCCACTATTCGGTACGTGGCGGAGCTAATCGATCCGAAGACCACTCGCGCAAGTGTGCGACCTTCCCGATAGGCATAACCTAACGATCGTGTCACACCTTTTGATATACCGAGTAGAGGAATGTAAATGCAACCTTGAACTTGAATGACCCTAGACTTGAACGACGCTCTGATACCAATTTGATGCGGGACGGATGACCGACTCGGGCTAAGACGTACGACCGACTCGATGTGCGGCCAGCACTAGCACACTAAGGCAAGCCGGGCGGCTGACCACCGTGGTATTCTCCAGGTGGAGACGTCTCTCAACAGCGACTCTCTTGAGCCCGACGATCGTCCCTTGCGAGGGAAACGTGGGGATCGCGGCGATTAAGAAACCGCCGTCACCTAGGGTGCTAATTCGTGCTCGGTGCTCCATTGGAGCCACGGAACGGGCGCTCACAACTCACAATCGCGGTGAATTTGAAACTAGCTATCGGCCCTATTCTCACAAACACAGCAATATAGAAAGTATACTAAACAGCAAATGCAGATGTCGGAACGAGCACGTACCTCCACGACTAGGCGTGGGGAAGAATTCCTGGCCGATTTCCGAACAACCCCAATACACAAATGATTAACTTTACAATTTCAGAACTGAACACCCACTCCACGCAGGGAGGTATCGGGCTACAATGACTGATTTTGGGGTTGCTGGAACCTGGGTTGACGGGCCACACTCGCAGGAGGCGAGGGACGCGTGCCGGAGCCGCTCGGGTACGCCGACGGAAATCCGACCTGGTTCTGCCCGCGCGGGTCACCCTGCGCAGCGAACTTGCGGAGGCCGGTACGGCCAGATCCGATGCCTGATTGGAGCGTCGTTTGTTGGAGAACGATGGTGACTGGACGTAGTTTCTTCACTCCAAAGGGCGCAATCAGATGCCTTCAGATCTGGGAGCAGTGACGAATCTTCTCAGGTTCTGGTTTTGTGCTCACAGAACTGCACAGTGACACGGTAAAATGAGGGAATAATGGTTGCCGATGTTGGATCGGGGCGTTCTTTGTGGGAGATTGTTGGCGACGTCAAGAGGAAGATGTACTCTGAAGATCCCTCACAGATCTCGACCGGATGGGTCGGGGAGGACTCTGGAAGTCGGCTCTGGTTTGGGGCTGGATCTGTTCAGATCTCTTACGCGATCTCACGAGATTCGCCGCCACGAACAGCATGGTGATCAGATCGAGGCGAGACCAGCGGAGACGCGAAGATGACTTAAAATCCTACGATCTATCTTTAGGAACCAGCTTCAGATAGCATCGGGGATGGGCTGGAGAATTTAATACACAGTCACCTCCAGATCTGGGCAGCAATCTGGAACCGATCTGCGTGCCTCCACGAGAAAAATCGCCACTATTGCTCACGAACTCCGATCTATGCAAAACCAGCGCTGAAAGTTTGCTAACTTGTAGAGGTATCACAGAGAATTTTTGTGGAAGAAGAAGATAAGAGAAAGGGAGGAATACATGGTTGAGTCACAAAACCTAGTTCTGTCTAGTCACAGGACAGCACAATGGGAGTCACACCCAAGAACACACTAAGAGAATCACTCTCTAATGAACTTTTCTTTCAAAAAAACTTCATTCTCTTGTGAACAAGCACTATACATGCCTTTAAATAGACCATGGCAAGGGGTAGGGGGAGGGGAATTCGTTGGTTACAAGAAGGAAGAGGGGGAGGTGCGCATGGATCATGAAAGGGGGACTTGGTGAAAGGGAAAGGGAGACAATGGGACATGGTAGCTCACCTACCTTTGAAATTCAAGGTAAAGATGGTAGGTGGCAGCCATATTTGGCATTGACCAGCAGCCATTTGAATACCCCATGTGGTAAATGGGATGGGAAGAAGAAAAATCAACAATTGCTAGCCTAATAAGCCAAAAAGGAGGGCGCCCCTAGCTTGGGCCCTTCTTGGGCCAAGTTTGGTCATGGCTTAACCAGGCCCAACCAACGAATATGGCTTAAGGCCATTCCACCCTTGAAAGCCCATGAATGAAGAGAGACCACTCTAGATAACCCAATCTAGATAGCCCATGTAGGAAGGAAGCCCATATGGCTTATGGATCCATTATAAATGGACCAAGGCCATTCCTTCTTAAGGAATGCTTAAGGGGCTTTAACCATTTGGACCTTTAGGAGCCTTACAACTAGCCCATTAGTAAATTACAAATACAATAACCATTACAAGCCCAATTCAATGCCAAAAAAGGTCCAAATTTAAGCCAAATTGTCCCTAATTGGAAGAGAAGCTGAAGTAATCCACTTGGTGCTCCGCGTATGGCACCGTTGGTTCGCCGACGTGTCACTTGATCGCCCTGGTATCTGCACCAGTTCTTGGGCTTCATCGTCCGATATCGGGGAATCGAGATAGACCCCGCAAAGATCAAAGCAATTCAGGAGTTACCTGCACCAAGAAATCTCTCCGAGCTAAGATCACTATAGGGCCGCTTGTCCTATATCCGGCGGTTCATTTCCAATTTGTCAGGGCGATGTCAGCCTTTCCACAAACTGATGATGAAGGATGTTCCCTTTTATTGGGATAAAGATTGCCAGACAGCCTTTGACAAGTTGAAAGACTATCTAAAGACTCCTCCAGTGCTGGGTGCATCGGTGAAAGGACGGCCGTTGATACTATATATAGCAGCCACACATAATTCCCTGGGGGCAATGTTGGCCCAGAATAATGAAGAAGGGAAAGAGCAAGCCCTCTATTACCTCAGTCGGAGACTGGTCAGAACTGAGGAGAAGTATACCTATATTGAGAAAATCTGTCTGGCGCTGGTCTTCGCAGTTAAGAAGCTTCGACACTACATGTTGTCGCATGAAATCAGCTTGGTATCCAAAGAGGACCCGCTAAAATATATTATGTCCCAGCCGGCACTCAAAGGTCGCCTGGGCAAATGGGCAGTAATCCTTATGGAGTTTGACATTTCCTATGTGCCGCGCAAGGCCGTCAAGGGCCAAGCTATCGCAGACTTCTTCGCTGAGCACCCAGTACTCGGGGACTGCCCACTGGAACCGGAGCTTCCTGAAGATGAAACCCTGGAAGCTGCTCAGGTGCGGCCCTCCTTATGGCAGCTATATTTCGATGGCGCTTCTAGAATTGACGCCTCTGCCACTGGATCAGCCAGGGTCAGAGCAGGAGCAGGCATAGTCCTGAAATCTCCAGAAGGGGAAGTGGTGCACACATCCTGCTCAATAAACAAACTTTGCATAAATAATGAAGCAGAGTATGAAGCCCTGATAATCGGGATGCAATTGCTCTATCCATGGGAATTCAGATGCTGGAAGCATTCGGAGATTCCATGCTAGTTATAAAGCAACAGGAAGGAGAGTTCGATGTCCGAAAGCAAGAGCTTCTCCCCTATCATCAGCTGGCAACCCGCCTGATGTCAAGATTCTACTTCATCAGCATCAAGCATATCAACCGAGGCCAGAATACTCAGGCAGACGCCCTCGCTAAGCTGGCTAGTTCTTTGGCGGTCCCGCCAGACACGAGCCTGAATATAACAGTGAACAACCGCCGGTAAGTCCCCAGTGTAACAGAGGTCTTAGCCGACGGACAAGAAGTTGAGGTGGTAGCCGTCGCAGAGGTTCAACAGCCCAATTGGCGAGAACATCTCCTACGATGGTTCCAACACCAGCACCTCCCAAAAGAAAAAGAACAGAGAATGAAACTCCTGAGGGTCAAAGACTCTTACGAGATGAGGAACGGAATCTTGTTCCGAATAATGGCAGATGCCCGAAGAAAAGTCCTACTTCGTTGCTTGTCTTCAGCAGAAGCAGGGTAGGTGATGCAAGAAGTCCATGCGGGATCAGCTGGAGCACATCAGGCCGGCCCAAAGATGAAAATTAAGATAAAGAAATTGGGTTACTATTGGCCCACTATATTTGATGACTGCTGCAAGTTCGCTAAAGCTTGTCAGAAATGTCAAGGGCACGCCAATGTGTCAAGAAGACCTCCAGTGCCACTACATCCTATCTTACCCAGCTGGCCATTTGCTCAGTGGGGCACGGACGTGGTAGGGCCACTGCCAGCATCTTCATCAGGGTGCAAATACATCTTGGCAGCTATAGATTATTTCTCCAGATGGGCAGAAGCAGTTGCGTTAAGAGATGTCACGGGAGAACTGGTTGCAAGATTCTTCCGGCAGAACATAATATTCCGGTTCGGGATTCCCAGCCGAATTATCTCTGACAATGGTAGCCATTTCAGAAATCAGAAGGTTTACCGGCTAGCAGACAAATACAAGATTGATTGGAGGACATCCTCCCCCTACAACCCTCAAGCCAATGGACTTGCAGAAGCCTTCAACAAGACACTATGCACATTACTGGCAAAGACTGCTAAGTCTAATAAAAAGGACTGGGAAGAGAGGATGTACGAGGCGCTCTGGGCCTATCGTACCGTCTATAAAACCCCAACCGGCTGTTCGCCATTCTCCCTCGTGTATGAGTCAGAGGCTGTGGTGCCGATTGAATTAGAAGTTCCTTCGCTGCGAGTCACCATCTAGCATGGACTAGTCAGCGGTGAACAAACCAATGCAGAAAGAAGATTGAAAGAGCTCACCGAGCTCGAAGGAAAGCGCCTCCGGGCACAACAAAATATCCAACTCAACCAAGCTCGCATGGCCCGTGCTTTCGATAAGCTGGTCAAAGGTCGAGAATTCAAGAAAGGAGACCTGGTGATGGTCAAGAGAAGAGAAGTGATGGCCTCCAATCCCAAAGGGAAGTTGGTCGAAAATTGGGTCGGACCGTACATTATCCACCGAGTATATGAGGGGGGTGCTTACATCCCGGTGGACCACAAAGGAGTCATCCAGTTCTCCCCACTCAATGGGAAACATATGAAGCTGTATCATACGGCGCAACCCACATTCCCTGAGTGATCGAAATACCTCACCTTGGTTCAGTGGCATTCCGCCCTAACCGAGCTACCGTCACCTTGGTTCAGTGGCATTCCGCCCTAACCGAGCTACCCCCCACCTTGGTTCAGTGGCATTCCGCCCTAACCAAGCTACCCTCACCTTGGTTCAGTGGCATTCCGCCCTAACCGAGCTACCATTACCTTGGTCTAGTGGCATTCCGCCCTGACCGAGCTACCCTCACCTTGGTTCAGTGGCACTCCGCCCTGACCGAGCTACCTTCACCTTGGTTCAGTGGCATTCCGCCCTGACCGAGCTACCTTCACCTTGGTCTAGTGGCATTCCGCCCTGACCGAGCTACCCTCACCTTGGTTCAGTGACATTCCGCCCTAACCGAGCTACCGTCACCTTGGTTCAGTGGCACTCCGCCCTAACCGAGCTACCCCCCACCTTGGTTCAGTGGCATTCCGCCCTAACCAAGCTACCCTCACCTTGGTTCAGTGGCATTCCGCCCTGACCGAGCTACCGTCACCTTGGTTCAGTGGCATTCCGCCTTGACCGAGCTACCTTCACCTTGGTTCAGTGGCATTCCGCCCTAACCAAGCTACCCTCACCTTGGTTCAGTGGCACTCCACCCTGACCGAGCTACCTTCACCTTGGTTCAGTGGCATTCCGCCCTGACCGAGCTACCTTCACCTTGGTCTAGTGACATTCCGCCCTGACCGAGCTACCCTCACCTTGGTTCAGTGGCATTCCGCCCTAACCGAGCTACCGTCACCTTGGTTCAGTGGCATTCCGCCCTAACCAAGCTACCCCCCACCTTGGTTCAGTGGCATTCCGCCCTAACCAAGCTACCCTCACCTTGGTTCAGTGGCATTCCGCCTTGACCGAGCTACCTTCACCTTGGTTCAGTGGCATTCCGCCTTGACCGAGCTACCTTCACCTTGGTTCAGTGACATTCCGCCCTAACCAAGCTACCCTCACCTTGGTTCAATGGCACTCCGCCCTGACCGAGCTACCTTCACCTTGGTTCAGTGGCATTCCGCCCTAACCGAGCTACCTTCACCTTGGTCTAGTGGCATTCCGCCCTGACCGAGCTACCCTCACCTTGGTTCAGTGGCATTCCACCCTAACCGAGCTACCATCACCTTGGTTCAGTGGCATTCCGCCCTAACCGAGCTACCCCCCACCTTGATTCAGTGGCATTCCGCCCTAACCGAGCTACCCTCACCTTGGTTCAGTGGCATTCCGCCCTAACCGAGCTACCGTTACCTTGGTTCAGTGGCATTCCGCCCTTACCGAGCTACCCACACCTTGGTTCAGTGGCATTCCGCCCTGACCGAGCTACCCTCACCTTGGTTCAGTGCCATTCCGCCCTGACCGAGCTACCTTCACCTTGGTCTAGTGGCATTCCGCCCTAACCGAGCTACCGTCACCTTGGTTCAGTGGCATTCCGCCCTAACCGAACTACCCGCATCTCGGTCCAGTGATGGTCGGCCCCGACCAGACTCGCATAGCATCTACGATATCGCCATTGCGAGCCTTACGCCCGAATCGGCACAAACTACCCCTTTGTGTCAGCATTGCCTTCTTGCTAACGAATAAACTCTTTTCTCGGCGCAAGACTTCATGTCCTAGCCGACCTTTATACAGCATTGCCATTGCGGGCCTTATGCCTGAATCGGCACCAATCTACCCCTTTGCGTCAGCATTGCCTTCTTGCTGACGAATAAACTCTTTTCTCGGGGCAAGACTTCATGTCCTAGCCGACCTTTATACAAATATTGCCATTGCGGGCCTTACGCTCGGATCGGCCCAAGTCTAACTTTTACGTCAGCATTACCTTCTTGCTGACGAATAAACCCTTTTCTCGGCGCAAGACTTCATGTCCTAGCTGACCTTTATACAAACATTGCCATTGCGGGCCTTACGCTCGGATCGGCCCAAGTCTAGCTTTTGCGTCAGCATTGCCTTCGTGCTGACGAGTAAACCCTCTTTCTCGGCGCAAGACTTCGTGTCCTAGCCGACTCTCTCAACATCCTTTTGTTACGTGAACAAAAAAGAGATAAAATGGGGTTAAAAATAGAGATACCTCGCCAGTCTTGTTCCTAAATCGGGACAAGGGCAAAAATGGCTATGACCCGGCTGTAGCAAAAACCCGAAAGGGCGTTACGGGTAAAATCGGGTACCCCGTCACGTGAAAACTCAAAAGGGCGCGTGGGCAAAAGCAAGAGGGGGCTGGCCTCGGCGAAAACATGAAAGGGCGCTCAGGTCAGTAAAGTGGTAATCCAAAAAGGTTCCTCTTTATTCTCCTCCTAACGAGACTCCCAAAGGACGATCATCAAGAGTCCCGTCGGAGATCTCCTAATAAACCTATGTCCGACCATCGTCATCATCAACGAGATCGGTCGATCTCTACCCTTAACTTGGACCTTCCGTCCCTGTTAATGAGTCTATCTTTGCTTCGACATGTGACCCATGCCGATGAATAAACCTATGCTCGACCCTCATCATCATCGGCGAGATCGATCGATCTCTACCCTTAACTTGGACCTTCCGTCCCTGTTAATGAGTCTATCTTTACTTCGACATGTGACCCACGTCGATGAATAAACCTATGTTTGACCCTCGTCATCATCGACGAGATCGGTCGATCTCTACCCTTAACTTGGACTCTCCGTCCCTGTTAATGAGTCTATCCTCACTTCGACATGTGACCCATGCCGATGAATAAACCTATGTTCGACCCTCGTCATCATCGGCGAGATCGGTCGATCTCTACCCTTAACTCGGACCTTCTGTCCATGTTAATGAATCTATCCTTACTTCGACATGTGACCTATGCCGATGAATAAACCTATGTTCGACCCTCGTCATCATCGGTGGGATCGGTCAGCCTCTATCCTTTAACCTGAGCCTTCCGTCCCTGTTAAGAACTGTACCCCTTGCTTCGGCATTTAACCAATGTCGACGAATTAAATCAGGATCCGACCCCTGTCATCATCGACAAGGCCGATCGGCATGCTAGCGGGTAGGCTTTCCGGTGTCCCAGCTTCTTCCTTAAAAAAAAAAGAAATAAAAAAAAGATGGGGTTAAAAATAGAGATACCCCACCGGCCTTGTTCCTACATTATGGCAGGGGCAAAAATGGCCATAACCCGGCTGTAGCGAAAACCCGAAAGGGTGTTACAGGTAAAATCGGGTACCCCGCCACGTGAAAACCTGAAAGGGCGTGTGGGCAAAAGCAAAGGGGGCTGGTTTCGGCGAAAACCCGAAAGGGCGCTTGAGTCAGTAATGTGATAAAAAAAGAGAGGAAAAATGAATGATGAGACAATGATGTAGTAGCGAGGTTAGCCTCGTTCACCATTCCACTTCTCGCTACCCCATTTCGGCCCTTGTCACCATCGGCAAGACCGGCCACCATTCCGACCCTTGTCACCATCGGCAAGATCGGTCGCTATCTCTTCCGGCCCTTGCCACCATCGTCAAGATCGGTCGCTACCTCTTTCGACCCTTGTCACCATCGGCAAGATCGGTCGCTATCTCTTTCGGCCCTTGTCACCATCGTCAAGATCGGTCGCTATCTCTTGCGACCCTTGTCACCATCGGCAAGATCGGTCGCTACCTCTTCTGACCCTTGTCACCATCGGCAAGATCGGTCGCTACCTTTCTCGATTTTTGTCACCATCGGCAAGACCGTCTGCCATTTCGACCCTTGTCACCATCGGTAAGATCGATCGCTACCTTTTTTCGGCCCTTGTCACCATTGGCAAGACCGTCTACCATTCCGATCCTTGTCACCATCGGCAAGATCGGTCGCTACCCTTTTCGACCCTTGTCACCATCGGCAAGACCGGCCATCTTTTCGACCCTTGTCACCATCGGCAAGATCGGTCGCTACCTTTTTTTCGGCCCTTATCACCATCGGCAAGACCGTCTACTCTTTTGACCTTGTCACCTGTAGACATGCCAAAATTGACGCTATGTTGATCAAATCTCATATCACTATGATGACGCCCCAAAGTGAACTTCAATATGTCCATAATATGAAGTTTTTCTATTTATGTGTGTTTTTTTGAGTTGATCTTTGCATTTTTTGTGATTCGCGACCTGAGGAGGGGCGTGTTTTAAATAGCGACCTTATCTAGGGCGTTTTCAAAAGAAAGGACGACCAAATGTCAGGGCGTCAATTCTTGGTATTATCTGGTTCCAAAATAATTTAAATTATTGATTAACGTCCTTCCTCAGGGCGTGGTTTCAATTAACGCCTTATTATAGGCGCGTTCTCATAATTTTCATATAAAGTAAGTTGTATTGCCAAATTTAAATCCAGGAAGTGACGCCCCTGATAGAGGTCATGTTTTGAGTAACGTCTTTTGGTAGGTCGTCAATTTGTGATTTGACGCCCTTCACAAGGTCGTGTTTCACCTTTCGAGTCCTGCTTAAACTCAACTTTCCTGGAGAGTTCCCTGCCTCCAATGGTCCTTGCTCGAATTGGAGCTAGAGTCCTGCCTTCTTTGATCATTGCCTATCCTTATCTTCCCAAATTTGAGCTTATCTTCGATTGAAATCCTATAAAAGGATGTTCTGGTCGATCGAGGCTGAGGTTCAAGAGGTTGAAGAGTTCACAGGTTGAGAGGTTAGACGGGTCAGGGAGTTCAAATCAAACAGAGGTTTACAGTTTACAGGTTACAGAGCTTCGTCTTCCTCCTGTGCGATCGTTTGAAAGGGGCTCTGCTTCCTCTGCTTCCTCTGCATCTACCCAGCCGCGTCCGCCCTTGGTTTCCCTTTACTGTCGTCAGGGACAGCAGGGTTTTTTTTATCTTGTTTGTATTGCTTTGTCTTCATCAACCGATCACCACTGTGTTTCTTTTTTTTCTTCTTTGCGTTTGCATTAGTTCCATCATCACTGTCTTTTCTTCTTTTACGTTTGCATTAAGCTTCATCATATCTCCTCTCTCCCTGCTTCTTTAGGGGTTTTAAAAAAAACCAAAAATAAGGTGCGCATGTTTTTGTCCTTTTCCCATCCTCCTATCATCTTTGGATTGATACTACGTGCACTTGACTGATCCACTTCTCTTGGCTTGTTTTATTGTCTTTTTTGCAAGGATAATCAATAAGGAAAAACCCTCTTCATCGGCCGGCCGATTGAAGGCGGAGGAGGAATTCACAATCTATCCCGCGTTCTATTTTTCACCAGGTATTCGCGATCTTCTTTATTTGTTATTGAGGTAACCCCTCTGGCGATCACTCTCCTTATAGCACCACGTGCTTATTTGCTTCTTTATCTTCATATCATCATCTCCATATATATATATTTTTTTCTTATATATAAAACTCCCCATGTTCATGTGTGGATTTATCACGATCTACAAATTGGCGATCACGGTGGGACCTCCACTATTTTTCTATTGATTATCCCTTTCCCTTTGGCACCCACGAGTGCCCTTTCCCCATCGGCACCCACGTGTGCCCTTTCCCCTTAGGCACCCACGTGTGCCCTTTCCCTTTAGGTACCTACGGTACCCCTCCTTTGTGCCCCACGGGCACCCTCCCTTGTGCACCTTGCACACTCCCCGGGATCAGCCAGTTTGTGATTGCATATTTCCTAAATTCACGCCTCAGCCAGAGGCGCCTTTTCTTTTAACGCCTTCATCCAGGGCGTTTTATTACTGTGTTACGTCTTCTGTCAAGACGTCTTTCATCATTTTACTGCTTTTTATTACGCTATCTGTGAATTCACGCCCTGCCCCAGGGCGTTCTTTTATTGCATAGCGCCTCATCTCAAGGCGCTTTTTCAGATTTGACGCCTTCACTCAGAGGCGTCCTTTTCAGATTTCGCGCCTCATCCAGAGGCGTGTATTTGTTTCTCGCTACTGGCTCATAGCCTCTCGCAGTGATTCATGACAGTGACCCTGTCGTTGCTTTGGTTGGTAGCGACCTGCCCTAGGACGTCTCTTTCCTGCGTTTTATAGAACCCTGCTTCCTGTTGCTGTCTGTGATCGTTTGCTTGGTTATTACATTGCTTGCCTATATTGCTGTGATCTTATCATCTTATTTTACATATTGTGGCATTTGGTTGAGAGACCTCCTCTCTCTACACTAGGATTCCACACACCTCTCTTGGAATCGGGACGACCCTCCATTGAGCATTCCGTCTCTTTGGACCGGAAATCCCTTTTCCAAGACCTCCGTAAGTCCCCGCACCCGTGGATTCCCTCACGACGCCGGGCTGGTTGTACCTTTGAAGTACCCGGAGTATAGAGAACCTATCGTTAGTGAGGAGAGAGAAAGAATCTAGTTGACCCGGAGGTTACACTTGGATCAATTAGGTTCCACATTGCAAACAGAAGTGAACTATTCAACAATTTAATCCATTCTAATCTCAAGCATAACACTAAAACCTTGCGTTCATCTCAACTTGGTTGCATAAACTTGTTTGGGTTGATTTGACTTGTTTGGATTGAGTGGTTGTTTGTTTGATAGTGCCTTTATAAAGTTGTCTCTCCTCTTAAACATGAAACTCCGTTCAGGTAAGATCATCAACATGGCAGGCTACGGGTATTCTTATGATGATGAGGATGAGAATGTTTTTGGTCAATATGAAACTCCCCTCCAAGATTCCATTTATTATGAGGGAAATTACCCTCCTCCTCAGTCTCATTATCCTCAAGTCCATGTGGTCGATACCACTCCTCAAGAGGGTGTGCCCTCTTCTCAGACTTTGCCCTCCAACACTTCGGCGAACCCTTCCCCATCCTTCAATGTCACGGACTTAATTAATGCGCTATCTCAGTTGGATGATTCCCAACGGTAGGCTGTCTAGGCCGCTTTGAAAGGGAAGTCCGTTCCTTCTTCATCCTTCAATCCCCCTCCGGCCGAGAGTGGCCATCACCCCATTAATGACCAGGCGGTCTTGCATAAACCTCCTTCCCGTCCACCAACGCCCGGTGCGGCCATGCCGGCCCAACAGGCGAGCCATTCAGCGGTTAGGCCTCAATTCCAACCTCCCCGAATTTTACGGACGCCTATGCCGCATTCTTTTATTCAAAATCCGGCCCCAGTCGAGTCTGACACTAATATGCTATTACTCCAGAAATTGGCCAGCATGGAAGAGCAATTGAAGAAGGTCACCACGGCTAAGAATGCCCCGGAAATTTCACTCCCTACATTGCCAGTCTTCCACTTACCACCATCTGAGATGCCGAACTTCCGACGATATAATGGGACCGGTAACCCTTTTATTCATCTAAAGGATTTTATGTACGAGACCTCCTTTTGGCAAGACAACAAGGCATCTTTGGCCTATTTATTTAGGAGATCTCTGGAGGGGCCAGCCCTTGAATGGTTTTATTCACTAGATTCCGCTGATGCCGGCGACTTCGATGTTGTTCAAAGGAAGTTCTTGCAAAAATACAGAGACCGGGTCGGACCATCCCTTTCGCTCACAGATCTGGTCGCGGAAAAGATGAAGCCCGAGGAGGACTTCATAATGTTTGCTGATAGATGGCGGTCTATGGCCGAAAAGTTGAAAGATACACTGTCTGAACCGGAACAAGTCAAGATGATTATCTCCAATGCCACTCCTCAGTTCCGGCACATACTGGCCATGAACCGGTTAACTACCATGGAGGAGCTCTATGAAAGGGCTCGCTATATTCAAACACAGATGAAGGATTCGCCCATTATGGGCATGTTTGAGCCGAAGCCACGGCTATTCAAGAAAGCCACCAATGTCAACAACAGCGGGCCCACGACTGAGGGCACCATTGCAAATGAGCAGGTTGGTGTAGTTGGCCACCCACACCACCAAGCTAACCCACGACCGAACCCACTCCCACCACAAAACCCCCATTTCAACTCCCCTCCACAACGCCAATTCGCACCCCAACATTCCTTTGCTTCACCGCAAAACCAAGCGCCCCGCGCTAACCCTCCAACCCCGCAACAGTACCACCAGGTGCCACCCCCTGCCAACTATGGCCAACAACAACAACGGAGACCACCACTCGGCCCTAAAAGGGACCACTATCCTCCATTACCAGAAAGTCTCCCGGATATTTTCAATGCTTTGATGGCCGCCAATTTGCTCATATTACCAAGGGAAAGAACGGCGTGGCCCGCTAATGTTGACACATCCCGTTACTGCGCTTTCCATCGTGCACCTGGTCACAACCTTGATCGTTGCTTCCATTTCAGAGATTACATTTATGATCTAAATGACCAGGGTGACATCAATTGGGATGAGATGAGACAATTCATCGCCACCATGAAAGAAAGAAGGGCTCCTCGGCAGCAACAAGCTCAGCAGCCACAGCAACCAGCTCCGCAGCAGCAGCAACAAGCTCCAGCACCTCAGCACGATATGGGCATCGTCCACAATCCACTGCCGGAGCACCCGCCAAACCAGCACGTGAACCCTGTCACGTCTCTCTATGAGGTGGAGAGAGGGCAGGGATGACATGAAGAAAACGCCTCTGTCGGGGCACTTCATCACAATCAAAATCAACCTCCGCGCCTCTTGCGCACCCATTCTTCTTCTTCTACTCCTCAATTGGGCCGATCCCTTCTGCGCCCCGTTAATCCACCTCCTACCACCAATTCTCCAACCTTGCCGGTTCGCCCTCTTCTTACACGCTTACCACCTCCACAGCCTACGCCACAACAAAACCCGTCCACCACCAACCCTTCGCCATTGCCATCTAGGCCACTCCTCATCCGCCCATCACCAACACCCACTGCACCCGCCACCACTACTCCTTCACCGGCAAGGATTCCCCCACCATCGGTTCTACCATCTTTTGTACCCAGGACCCTTCTCATTCCACCCCCCACCAATTCCCCCAGCATTCGGGTATCCCTTTCTACTCCTCCGTCTCCTACCAGGGCACCAGCACCCTCTACAGGGATTCCCTCTGCGGGAACTCCCACTCCACCACTTCTTAACACCAACACACCTTCTTCTTCTTCTAATCCTCCTCTCACACTTGCCCCGACAGAGGCACGTCAAGGCGTGACGCCGCTCCGCAGTGGACGGATGTTCCACCGCATTTTTCCACAAAGAGAGCTAGAGCCCGTGCAGGGGCCGCAAGAGCAAGAGCAAGAACAAGGGTCCGTGCCGGGCACTGAATACGATTTGTTAAAGTATTTGGACCGGACTCCAGCAAGGATTTCAATCTTGGAATTGGTCAAACGGTCCACCACTCATCAGCTAGCTCTGAAAGAATATCTGCAGAAAGTGATGGTCAATGAAGATATTCCAGTTGAGCAGATAGTCACGGTTTTAACGCCCGCTAGCAGTCAGCCGGCAATTACTTTCCATGAACACGAACTGGCGCCACTCCCAGCAAGAAAGTACGCTCTGTGCATCACAGTTGATATCAACAAGGTGGCTGTCAAGCAATGTCTGGTGGACACTGGGGCATCCATCAATGTCTTGCCACCTAGCACTCTGAAATTGTGTGGTATTCCGGAGAGCCAAATACGGCCGTCCACCATCACAGTCACTGCATATGATAACACGAAGAAGCCTCCTCTAGGCATGATTACTTTAAAGGTGAGTTTGGGTCCTGCAGCCATCACAGCAGATTTCCACATTCTGGATATGGATCCGACATTTAATGGCATTTTGGGACGCCCCTACATTCAACAGCTCGATGCGGTGCCCTCGACAAATCACCAATGCCTTAAATTTCCACACAAGGGCCGCATTATTAAAGTCACCAGTATGCCAATTTTGCCAGAAGAGGATATTCACGTGGCTTCATCAGTTCCTTCTATATGGCCTGCCAATAAGCCACTATTATCTGTGCTGGACGTCCCTTGTCCACAGCCAACGCCATCTGAAACTGTCACAACAGTTGCTATGACACCCCTGCCTTCCAAGGGGAAAAAGAAGAAAAATATGATGAATACCTCCGGCTGGAACATTTTAATGAAAATGGGGTATCAAAGTGGCAAAGGCCTGGGTATCAAACTCCAAGGCAGGACAAGGCCCGTTAAACCTCAGAAGCTGATTGCACGAGGCGGCCTAGGTTATAAAGGGACATGCAAAAATGAAGATGAACCATGGGCATTTATGACATCCACTCTGAAGACAGATCGCCAGCCGCTTACTTGGACACTGAAGACACATTTTGTCACAGGTGGCTTTCAAAATAATGAGCAAACTACCATAATTACTTCCATGTTAGACTGTCAAGATGTTCATGCTAGACAGTTTGCTCGTCACATTGCCCCGCTGGCTACATATAAAGCTCTGGAGTCTTTAAGGCCTAACAAGAGAAGGAAGATGGATGATCTAGAATGTGACTGGTATAGGTGGTTTGACATGAATGATATCACTATTTCCTTGAGCCGCCTTTTCATGCCGACTGATCCGGAATGGCCGCCATTAATATACCAATTGATTGAAATGCCAGCTGCAATTACAGACAAGAGGCAGCTGCTGAGTGAATACACTGATACTGGAGAGCCGGATATTCCGTTTGAAGAAGGTTTCACTGTGGATAGGCTGTGGGCCGGCCTCTTTTCTCTCACTTCCATGCATCCATCTGTGCTTACTTCTCTATATTCCCATTGGTTTGGTCACGTCCCAAGACCGCCTCCGATTACAATCAATTTGTCTCCAGATTCAATCCAAGTTGCTCTCACAATCTCTCCCTCGCTCCTCGAGCGATTTTCTGAACTCTCCATCACGCCCCCGCACGGGCCGTCACTGATTCAATCTTTTTCCGACCTTGCAATTTCCACTCCTCCCGCTATTCTCCCCACACATTGCTTTCTTCTTGGAAAATAAAATAAAAATAAAGAAAAAGATAAAAACGAAAAAAAAACGTCAAATTTCCAACTTTTCAATCCTCCATCTCCGTTGAGGAGACTTCTTATCTCTTTCCCGAGTGTGTCCCGACCCAGGGGCCGCTCCTTCAAGATTCATTGCTAGATCTTTTCTCCCCCTCCGGTGAGGGGCCCTCATCTGTATCACCTCCTGTATCCGCTTTTTCACTTCCTCCCCTTCCTCCTTCTGATCAAGCTAATTGCTCCTCCTCTTCTTCTGCTAACACTAAGATTCAAGGGGTAGATTCACATAAGAAGTCCAAGGGTAAGCAGATTCCCCGTAGATTTCTTAGAGAGTTAGCCATTAAATGTCAGGCTTGCTTAGCCATCCCCGAATTTGTGGAGGACCCGATCATCCTGCCAGAGTTAGAATATGAGGATGCTGTTGTCTCTTATGAGGGTTTGGGTGTCTATGAAATCATGAATGACGAGGACCCTATCGAAGAGGGGGATGAAAGTTATATATGAGGACGAGGCTGATGCTTTTGCTAGTGGCATAAGACGATTTGACGAACCATCAGCCTCTGTAGAAGAGCCTACCAAAGAAATTAATTTGGGTACCGAGGAAGACCCTAGGATTGTCCTCATAAGCAAGAATTTGCCGCCCTCCGAAGAGGAGACGCTCATTTTGGTTCTGCAAGAATACAAGGACACGTTTGCATGGAGTTATGAAGATATGCCTGGATTAGACCCTGCGCTCGTTGAGCATCGCCTGACACTTAAGCCAGGGTCTGTCCCGGTCAAATAACGGTTGAGGCGTTTCCACCCTAATATGGCTTTAAAGATGAAAGAAGAGGTCGACAAGCTCCATAAGTCTAGATTTGTTAGAGTTGTCCTCTACCCCAATTGGGTGGCTAACATCGTCCCGGTTATGAAGAAAGATGGAAAAGTTCGGATTTGTATAGACTTCCGGGACCTCAACCGTGCGTGTCCCAAAGATGACTTCCCCCTCCCTCATATTGATGTTTTGATCGATAACACGGCAGGATTTGAGACTCTCTCTTTTATGGATGGCTTCTCAGGTTACAATCAAATTTGTCTGGCTGAGGAAGATCAAGAGAAGACATCATTCACTACACCATGGGGTACTTATTGTTATGTGGTCATGCCTTTTGGACTTAAGAATGCTGGAGCCACCTATCAGAGGGCAATGATGGTTATTTTTCATGACATGATTCATATTTATATTGAGGTGTATGTGGATGACCTGGTAGTGAAATCAAGGACAAGGATTGAACATCCTGGGGTACTAGCTAAGGTCTTGCAGAGATCACGAGAGTATCAGTTGAAGATGAACCCCAAGAAGTGCGTGTTTGGTGTTTCTTCAGGGAAGTTGCTCGGTTTCATTGTTAGCAAGAGGGGAATTGAAGTTGATCCCAACAAGGCAAGGGCCATTAGAGATATGCCTCCTCCCAAGAATTTGAAGGAAGTTCAAGGATTGATCGGGAGGTTGCAATTCATTCGCCGCTTCGTCTCCCAGCATTCACAAAGATGTAGGCCGTTTTACGAGCTTACTAATCCAGGAGTCAAGTTTAATTGGGATGACAAGTGTCAGGCAGCCTTTGACGGATTGAAGGATTATCTGGCCAATCCTCCTGTCCTGAGGCCGCCAATTCCAGGCAAACCACTCGTTCTCTATGTCTCCGTCCTGGATGACTCTGTAGGTGCTGTCCTAGATCAAGTGGACGAAGAAGGTAAGGAGAGGGCGGCATACTATTTGTCTAAACTTCTTAACCCCTGTGAGCAGAAGTACTCAGCCATGGAGAAGACTTGTGCTGCTTTAGTCTGGGTAGTTCAGAAGTTAAAGCATTATTTCCTAGCTCACGAGGTTCACCTCATTGCTCGCATGAATCCGATTAAATTCCTCCTTGAAAGATCTGTCCTCACTGATCGATTGGCACGCTGGCAAAGCTTCCTCTCTCAGTTTGATATCACTTACATTCAGCAGAAAGCTATCAAAGGTTACGCCATTGCCGAACATCTTGCTCATCACCCTCTACCTCGTTTTGATCCTGTCAATTCAGAGTTTCTAGATGAAGAACTGATGTCCATTAATCAACCCCACGATCCTATGTGGACATTACATTTTGATGGAGCTCTAAATTCCCAAGGAAGAGGGATCGGCATGGTTCATTTAACACCAGAAGGGGTCACCATCCCATTTGCTGCTCGGCTCACTTTCCCGCCACCAACAATATAGCTGAGTATGAAGCTCTTTTGGCCGGTCTTCAAATCGCTCATCGATATGGTGTCACCCATTTGAGGATTGTGGGTGACAGTCAGCTCATTCTGCGCCAGGTGTTGGTCAAATGCCGCACTATCAATCCCAAGCTCAAACCCTACCAGGAACTCGCTTTAGCTTATGTCAAGCTCTTCACCAAATTGATTTTCGTCCATGTTCCTCGTAGCCAGAATATCTTGGCCGACGCCCTTGCTTCTTTGGCCTCTGCTTTAGTATTCCCTCCTGAGCGTGATTTTCATGTTCCTCTGATTCATCAGCGTGACACTCCAGCTATTAAGGATCGCGCATTCCTCGATATTAGGGATAAAGTGCTTGAGAAGGTTAAGCAGAAGGAATCTCTTAAAGGCAAAGAGGTCATGCTTTTAGACTGGGAAGAAGATTTGGCTACGAAGAGAAGCCTTGGTATTATGAGATTGCCAGGTATTGCAATGATCAGTCCTATCCCGAGGAAGCCACTGCAGAAGAAAAGAAAGCAATTAGAAGAGTGGCTCAACGATATGTTTTGGTTGGAGGTGCGCTCTATAGAGAGGGCTCACCGGTGTTTTGTTAAGATGCCTCGATGATGATGAATCATGGAAAGTTGTGGAAGAGGCGCATTCTGGAGTGTGTGGTGGTCATGTGAATAGCCAGATGCTAGCTAAGAAGATCCTTAGGCTAGGTTTCTATTGGCCAACTCTAGAAGAGGATTGTTCCATCTATGTTCGAAGGTGTGTTAAGTGCCAACTGCACGCCGACAAGATTCATTCCCCTGCTTCTTCACTCCATCCTACGTCCTCCCCATGGCCTTTCTCCATGTGGGCTTTTGATATCATTGGACCTCTTGGTGATTCGAACCTCCTGACCAAACAAAAATCGTTCATCCTCACGGCAACGGAGTATTTCACCAAGTGGGCGGAAGCGGAAGCATATGTGGAGATTAAAGCGTCAACCGTCTGCAAGTTCATAATGAAGAACATCATCGCGAGGTTCGGCATCCCGAGCACCATCGTCACCGACAATGGACCTCAATTTATCTCTCAAGAGCTCAAGGATCTCTGCAACAGGTATAACATTGCATTGCATCATTCTTCTCCCTATTATCCGCAGGGCAATGGCCAAGCAGAGGCTACTAATAAAACTTTGATAAAAATTGTTAAAAAGACGTGTGAGGCTAATAAATTTTCGGATTGGCCAGACAAGCTAGTTGAAGCTCTCTGGGCCTATCGCACTTCCATTCGCACCCCTACTGGGCAAACCCCTTTCGCCCTTACTTATGGAATGGAGGCGGTAGTCCCTTATGAGATTCTTATTCCCTCTCTGCGAGTACAATTGGATAAGGAATTTTCTATTGATGAACGTCGTGAGTCACTCCTGGCCCAATTGGAACTCCTAGATGAGAAGCATCTGGTCGCCGCTGAGCATGCGCGCGTTTATCAAAACAGGCTCTCACGTTTTTATCAAAAGAAAGTAATTGAGAGAAAATTCGAAATCGGTGAGATGGTAATCAAGAGAATTTTTGTAAAGCCGGGTGGCCCCCGCTCCAAACTCCAACCCAATTGGGAAGGACCGTTTATCATAAAAGAAGTTTATCCTGGTAATGCTTATAAACTGAGTAATGCTGAAGGGGAAGAGTTAACTCACCCTTGGAATGGTTTATATCTTAAGAAATACTACCCTTGATTCAACAAAAAATCTAAATATATATATATATATCTTCAAAATCCAAAAAAATAAAAATTGATTCAAAACCTCCAAAAATATAAATTCTTCAAAAATCAAAAAAAAAAGAGATCAAAATTGGTGCCATGGCACACGAAGGATCAAGGTCTGAAAGGTCAAAATTCAGAATTCATCCATCAGTCTTGCTAATTTAAAAGGGGTTTGATTCCCGCACACACTACACGCTTCATTCTTGAGCTCAAGCAGTGCAAAATCCGATGGAAAGTCGAAAACCTGACTAAAAGTGAAAGATAATACCCGTTCTTTTCTTCTTCGGCCCATAAGGGAGTAAGGGAGACCTCGAGGCAGACACGCCAAGCCTATCCGCCGCCCTAGTAGGTGGAAGTCAGGGCCCAAAAGGGAGCAAATGCCACAAAAGCCCAAGTACAATTAGGTTTATTTTCATCAATGCAAATCAATTCCAAAGTGAAAGTCAAGTTGTGAAAAGAAAAGCATGTCAAGAGGGCAAAGTCCCCGCAAGGAAAACCTTGGGCGTATGCATGCAATGTAAAAGAGGCAAAAAGGCAACAAATTTTCCTACGCCAAAGACCGAACCCCAACAGGCATAGGGTAGGGGAGGTAACTTTTCCTTGAGCATCTCAGAATCCCTTATGGGCTTCCCTTATATTTTCTTCCATCCTTTCTATGCGGTAAAGTCACGAACTGGCAGGATGGTCAAGACGGACTTAAGAAATTGCACTGCACGAAATCTCGAATACAAGCCAACTATGATCACGTCAACCCCCTTTTAATTACTCAAGAAAGGTTAATGAATTTTAGATGGTGACCGTGTAAGACCTGTGGTCTTGATAGCCTTGACAACTTTTTTACAGAATAATTCAATTAACGCCTTCGTCTAAGGCGCCTTTTATAGAATAAACGTCCTAGATTTGGTCGTCTTTTTTAGAATAACGTCTCTTAACAGGTCATTTCTTTTTTTCAAAAATCAAACTCCTTTTCAAATTCACGCCGTCTTCTAAGGCGTCTTTATGCGAACCACGACCTACTCTAAGGCACGTTTTTCAGGAAAAATAACAAAAAAATATAAATAAGTGAAAAAAAGAAAAAAAATGCTTTTCTTCACGACGTATACTTGCATTCTTTTGCATGGGCATCTTTTATTTATGGTTTGCATATGCGTGCTTGCATGATGCATCTCCCCGTTATCAGTCATTTTTACCTTATTTGATTAAAGGCTTGGCCCCTTGACCCGCCATTGAGGTCAAAAGTAAAGGCACCCCTTGCTTATTGAGCAAGGGGCCAAGTCGAATAGATGAATTAACCTGTTTGATCAAAGTGTGGATTACAGCTACAGAAACAGGACAAAGCAAAGCAAACACGAAGAACGTGGAAAGATGAAAGTACACAAACACAAGACCACAACTATACAAAGTGCTCAGGTAACAAAGAAATCTCAATCTCATATATATACATCATGAATGTCTAAGTACAGGTGTGAGGGTGGAGGAGTACAAGTAAATCCCTCAGCTCTAGCCTCCACCCTCCTCTCTCCTACTCTCAACCTCCTCCTCGCCGTCCCGAGCTGGCGCTGGTGGAGGAGGCATGGGCCCCCGTGAAGAAGCTGGAACCCGAACCTGACCCCCTGCCTCGCTCCTCTCTCGGAGGGAAGAGCCCGCCACAAAGGTGGAGCTGGTGAAGGAGTACCCCGCAGCCCGTGCTCGCTCACGCCCTCGCTGGAGACGCTCCTCAGACACTCGTAGCCGCTCATGAGAAAGGATCAACTGGGTCCTCGAGTCTGCCAGCTCTCGCTCGCGTGCTGCTACCTGCTCCTGGTACCGGGCACGCTCCGCCTGGTACTCCTCTCGCTCACGAGCACGCTCCTCGCGCTCACGGGCACGCTCCCGTCGCTCCAGCTCAAGAGCCACCCGCAGCCCGGCCACGTCCTGAGGAAGCTCCTCTCGTCGCCTCAGGGACCTCTCAAGCTCTGAGATCCACTGATCACGGATCGCCAACTCGGTACGTACCGCCTGAAGCTGAGTCGTCTGCAAACAGGTAAGCAAATCATCAATTCCACAATTAATGCAATGATTCAATTCAAGCAATATATGATTGAACCACTCACCTGTGTGCTCGTCGTACGGAAGCCCTCATCAACGCAGGTAAGAGCGGCTCGAAGCTCCTCAGTCTGTAAAATGAATTTCATCAATGCACAATTATATAATCAATATTTGAATGGACTTGTGTTTTGGAATTTACCCGTGAAGCGAGGTCGCGCTCTGCTGCCTCAGCTCGTGCCACCGCTCCTGCTAGCTGCTCCGCCAATGCAGTCACCTCTGCACTGGGCCCTCTCGAGCTGGAGGCCTCCCCTGGGTCTATCCTCACTGCTCCCTGCTGGGCACGCTGCATTCATTGAGATCGTCAGTGGCTAATCATCAACAATTCAACAAAAATATATACATGTGCATATAGGAATAATTTAAACACTCACCAGGGTCTCTAGGTCGGCCCGTGTGGCGGTCAGCTGGTCCTCCAGGCTATGTAGATGGGCCTGGGCATCTATCGCTGCTATGTCCCTCGCATCCTGCATCCATTACATATTAGTCACATGATAGTCACATAAGCATTTGCATTTAATTTAGAAATAAGTGCATTCATACATACCCCTAAGACCCTCATCTGGGGTCGGCCGGCGTATACCTCCCAGTAGCGCCGGAGGTACTCGGAGCTGTCAGTCGCGCGAGAGGTGACTCTGGTCCCGCCACGCTGCCAGTCGGCGTACTGCTCCTCGAACCGTACCCTCCAGTCGGTCACCTTCGTACGACCGCGCGTCTTCTTCCCAATGCCCCGCGGCTCGCCTACCTCTACCCACTCCTGCTGGAGGCCCAGCGTCCTCATCACCAACCTAAGCCGTAACAGCTCGATCTCGCTCAAGCAGTGAACCCAAAGCTCACGCTCAAAGCGAGGACGGCCCGCTACGACCCACGGCTGGCCCTCGTCTGTCATCCCCTCATAGGGTCTCCACTGCACCTGCATTCATAAACATACATGTCATCATTTCATCATCATCATAATAAATTCAAAGTAAATAAAGATGCATAACATTCATACATACCAGCGAGGGAGGGAAGTCGCGGAACTCTCTCCGTAAAACCCACAACTCGTAGCCGAGTGGGGCGCCGAAGACGATCGGCACCCAGCGCCGTGCTAGAGGGAAAGCTCCCTCACCTCCAGGCCATGGGTCAACGCGCCCCATCGGCATGTAGAGATGGCTCCAAACCTGCATCCATGCATTGCATTAGGAAAGCATTCACATGCATAACAAAAATAAAAGAAAAGAAAAGAAGAAAAATGCATACCTGAAGAAAAGGTGAGAAGCCACTGACGGTCGTCTCTCGACCTGTCCCCGTGGACAAGTCGGCCATCATATGCGCCAGCAGAGCCGCTCCCCAGGTGTAGCTGCCAACTGCCTCCAGGTCCTCGAGTATCCCTAGAAATCGGCAGTTGATGACGTCGCCCTTTGTCCCGAGCAATAGCCTCCCGAGCAGCACTAGTAAGAACCTCCTCAAGTCTCGGTCTGCTCTCTCCCTGTCAGCTGGGTCCTGGCAGTAGACTGCCCTAGCTCCGTCTATCAACCTCTGCGAGAACTGCTCTAGGGTCTCCCCTGATCTGTGCCTAGCATTCCCTAAACCCATCACTGTAGTAAGGTCGGTGCGGAAGATCGTCCTACACTCGCTAGGCGTCTCATAAACCATCTCCAATCCTAGCAACCTCTCGGCAAACTCGGTGTAGTCTGGGTAGGTGATCCCACTCACAGCCTCTCCATCTACCCTCAACCCCGTAATCCTAGCCACGTCCTCCAGGGTAGGAATCATGTGTCCCCAAGGCATCAGGAATGCCCGGCTAGACCTATCCCATCTCTCCCGTAGAACCTGAATGAGTGGTAGGTCGGGTCTAACTGGCTCTATGCTAAGGAAGGCCCCGAACCCCATAGCATCTACCCTCGCTCTCTGGAACTCGGGGAGACCGTAGTACGCTGCCCGGACCATGACCCAGGAGATGCGTGTCCTCATCAGCCCCTGCATGCATAAAATAAGTTTTTTTGGCTTAATTGTGTTGATTATTCATGCTTACTTCATTTTGATTGCCCCAGGTTGAATTTTGATGTTATTAGAATTAACGACCTTCCTCAGGTCGTTTTTCGTTGAATTGGCGCCCTTAAGGAGGGCGTGGTTCTATTTGTGCTTTAAGATAACGACCTACCCTAGGTCGTTTTTCTTCTATGAAACGCCTCTGTGTTGGGCGTGTGTTTGTGGTTAATTTCTAAAAATCCTAAAAGGTTTTATCAATTCACGCCCTTGGGTGGGGCGTTTTTTCTAATTGGGTTCGTTAATTAATCAAGAATTAATGATTGGGCGACCGCTGGTTTGGTCGTCTGTTTTTGAATTGACGCCCTGGTATGGGGCGTGGTTTCCAAATTTTTCAGAAAATGAAATAAAAAATAACAGCATGCGAGAATTGACAGCATAATATGAATTTAAATGGGCGACATGCTTTAGGGCGTGTTCTCATGGGGTTAATTTATTTTTCAGGAAAATAATTTAATTAACGCCCTTGGGTTGGGCGTGTCTTTTGTAAAACGTGACTCCCCTGAGGACGTCTTCTTTCTGGGTTGCAGGGTTTCTACCCCGAGAGCTATGGAAATTACAGGAAAAATAAAAATAAAAATATAAAAAAATGGGAATAGGGTTTGGGGGCCTACCTTCTTGTGCTTTGGCTCTGCCGGTTGGGGGCGTGGTTGACGTGGCCGCCGAAGTTGGCCGGGGCGTGGGACGATGGCCCTCGGTTGCTCTTCTTCATTTCTTTCTTCTTCTTCCTCGTCTGGTCCTTCTTCATTTCCTTCACCTTCTTCCTCGTTTTCTCCCTCTTCTCCAGCATCATCTCCTTCTTCCTCGCCTTGTCCTCCGGTCTCGTCGCTGGCCGCCACGGCCTGTTCTTCCTCCGCCGCCGCGGGAGGGGCTTCCTCCTCGGCGTGGGCGTCTTCGCCCAGGTCCACCACCTCTGGGGCAGCCACCCTCTGCCGCTTCAAGCCTCCGCCGGCCATGGCTAGGGCTAGGGCTAGAAGGGAGAGAGATAGAGAGAGATTGGGGAGGGGGTTCTCGGTTAGGGTTGCAGAAGAAAGGAAAGAGGGGAAATGGACGGAGGAAGAAGAAGGAAGGAGGGAAGTTAAGTCGAACGGTCAAAAAGAAATCATGACTTAAGGAAGGCCGCGTATTGAGGAATCAACGACGGACATCAAGGCGTTTCTTAATAATTGACGACGTTTCTTAAGGCGTTACTTTCGTGTGCATGGGAAATGATAACCGTCGTCAGACGCATTTAATGGCAATTGATTGATTTGATGGGAATAATCATTACTATTTTTGAGTAACGACTATAATTGGGGCGTTACCTTGTTGAAACGTGGCTTTGCTAAGGGCGTTACTTTTAGAATTTCAACGAATACTTTTGGGGAATTTGAATCAATTAACGCCCTGTTCTAAGTCGTTGTTTAGTTAACGCCTATTGGGAAAGGCGTCAAATGTGTGAACTGGAATGCTGAAAGCGACATTGTCTGAGGCGTCGTCTATAGAATTAACGACATTGCGAGAGGCGTTATTTGCAACAGAATCACACAACGTTGGAAGAGATCAATCAGAAACACAGTATAGATGGCTCAATTAAAGGAAATATCATTGATTTATTTAAGAAAAGATTACAATGTTTAATGAGCCACATTGGGCCTCAATTTTCTCAGAGCTATTACATATGTCTTCCACTGTTCTTTGTCTTCTTCTAAGCTCTCTACAGGTTGATAAGTCTTGCAGATTTTCCAGAGAGCTTGAACTGTTGTGCATTCTTCACCATCCTCATTGCCGCCTAGATCCCGTATCTTGATTGGAGGAAGATGAGAGGGATCTTCGAGGATTTGTCGTGGAAGCCCGAGTTGAGGGAGGCACCGGTGTGAATTATACAGCACGAATTCCGAAGCGCCTATGAGACAAAGGTCCGTCCCGGGAGAAAATCTTGCACGGATATCTTGAGTCTTGAGTATTCCCGGGGCGCAAGTAAAGAGATTCTTTGGCATTACTTTGAGATGCTCTCTCCATTCCACTCTCTTTTTGATTTGAGGAATTCGGTTTATCACTCTATTGCTTATCCCAAGTGAACCGGTCATATAAGAGAGTGGGCTTTTTGAGAAGATTCTTGAGGATTGTTGGGCTTCATCACATGGATCGAACTTGAAGTGGAAATCTACCCAACTAGAGAGTGCTAGCATGCATCCATAGATTGGTCTTCCCATCGCCGCCGAGGTGAGCCCACTATAGAGATAGGCTAGAATAGCCGGTCCAACTCTATCTCCTTCCCATAAGCTAACTATGGCGCTTAATTGGGCCTCTTCTAGAAAGTCCTCCGTGGATGGGAATAAGATCGCTCCTACTAAGCACACCACGAAGGCTTTTGCTACCCGCTCTATCTCCTCATCTTCTTTGGCCTGATCCGCTCTCTTGTACACCCATGAAGCGAGCTTTAGAAGGTTGATGCCTTTGGTAGCTTTGATTTGGTTCACTAAGTTTGGGCTAGGAATCAAGCTTGTTAACAGTTCATGAGGAGAGATTGGTTTTGGCATGATGGCCATCTTTTCTTCATCTCCTTGCTTCGTTCTCTTCAAACCCAAGGTGATCTCCAATTCCTCTAATAAGATAGTGGCTTCAAAAGTTGAAAAGAGAAAGGTATGAGTGGAAGGGTGCCATATTTCAAGTAGAGCTCCTATGGCAGCCCAATCTAAATGGATTTGGTCATGATGTTTGGCATGGGTGATTAGGCCCAAAAGGTGCCATCTTGCAAGATAAATTATCATGTCTAAAGCAAGCTTGGAAAGGATAAGGGGGAGCCACTTGTTTTTTGTAAATCTCCTAGCTCCTGGCACCAATGGATAGTCCTGTGGAAAACAATGAACAGAAAAGAATGCATGGACAGGAGAAAGTGAGCATGCAGGAACAGCAGAACAATTGAAAACATCTTTTGGTTCGGAGAAGTTAAGAGAAGAACAGAGGATACATTACTTGGTTCATGGAAATCGCTTATATGCCCATTGATATCAGTTAACCTGGGAGTGGAGGACTTGGACCTCTTAATCGCCCTCTCCATCTTCGGTTTCCAGGTTGCGGTGCCTTCAGAAGAACGGACAGAAGAAGAAGCAGTAGAACAGAGCTCGAAGGATTGCTTTGGTTGATTGGAATTGCCTTCCCTTTATAGAGGTCCGGGAGATCTTAAGGATGTTCGGAGTTAGAGGTTGAGGGCTATTAGGACTGGGTTTGGCTGTCGATTTGGAAACGAAAGCTTGAGGTTAATTAACGCCTTTTGTTAGGGCATCAATTGTTGAATTAACGACCTTACTGAGGTCGTTTTTTGTGTAACGCCCTTTAGTGGGTCGTTTCCTTCTTGAACTATCGATGCTGTTCACGCCTTGATAAAGGGCGTGTTTCTCATTTTGACGCCCTCACAATAAGGCGCCTTTCATGATTTTGACGCCGTGAAATCTAGGCGTGTTTTTGTGAGTTTATGAATTTGGTTCTCTGGTTCTCTGAATATGATCTGATGAACTTAAGTGCTTTTATTTCATTGAAATTGTTTTAATTAAGCACTTATGATCATTTTTTGGAAATTGAGGATTATTTTTAATCATGTGAGGACTAATGAGTTTCAAGTGCAGCAGAGTGCAGGTTTCGAGACGCTTGGGTTGCTCATGGAAGTAACATCGCGCTCATCATCTTGTATTTATTTTCTGTAAGCATTTTTACTATATGGTATCTACGCTATTATAGTATATCAAGGACCTTGTGATTCTGATGAACCTGGAATTTGAGTTCCCCTTCATCAAAAACAGTGATAATTCCAGGAGAATCTTGATCGCACGGATAGGCCGTTGAGTCGTTAAAGGTCTGGGACGATGGTTCCGCTTTCTGAGTTGATGCGCGGACAAACGGGCTTCGGCTTAGTGTCAGCTCAGAAACTTGGATTCTTGACCAAATCTGGATGGCTTAGCAATATTATCCTTGATTATTTTCTATATTCTTAGTTTGTTTTAATCTTTTCTTTAAGCCCAGCATGCATCATGTAGGACTTTGAGTTTTCGTGCTGAAAATCTTCATATTAAGGCAATAATGAAGGTCACTCGCTCTTGATTGAGTTGACATGAGATATTCCATTCCAAATCAAGTACTTTATTCTATCTGAAGCCGCTCAGGCTGATTCCTTGAAAAGATCCCTTTGTTGGATCCCCATCTCAATTCTCTTTATCTTTCTGCAAATCTACCTTGGTTGTAGCACGTCCACATTGGCTGGTAACCGCTCTCCAATGGTCTTTCCCTGTCGTGCCCGCGCTCACATCTTTTACCTTACATTTTTATTTACTTAGTTTAAATCTCCTTTATCCAACAAATCGATGTTTCCTTGGACTCACTCGGAGTTGTTTCACTTTGAATCTTGGAAAGATTTCCAATGCTTAGTGTCTGAGGCGTGTCACATCACACCTTGGCGTCTCCTTATCAGTTCACTCCACTTCATTCCGCTCGTCGCACTTTTCCTCCATTTCGTCTCACTCCCTTGCAAAGCAGACGCCAAGGCGGGGCAGCTGTAGACACGCCAAAATTGACGCTATGTTGATCAAATCTCATATCACTATGATGACGCCCCAAAGTGAACTTCAATATGTCCATAATATGAAGTTTTTCTATTTATGTGTGTTTTTTTGAGTTGGTCTTTGCATTTTTTGTGATTCGCGACCTGAGGAGGGGCGTGTTTTAAATAGCGACCTTATCTAGGGCGTTTTCAAAAGAAAGGACGACCAAATGTCAGGGCGTCAATTCTTGGTATTATCTGGTTCCAAAATAATTTCAAAATAATTTAAATTATTGATTCAACGTCCTTCCTCAGGGCGTGGTTTCAATTAACGCCTTTATTATAGGCGCGTTCTCATAATTTTCATATAAAGTAAGTTGTATTGCCAAATTTAAATCCAGGAAGTGACGCCCCTGATAGAGGTCGTGTTTTGAGTAACGTCTTTTGGTAGGTCATCAATTTGTGATTTGACGCCCTTCGCAAGGTCGTGTTTCACCTTTCGAGTCCTGCTTAAACTCAACTTTCCTGGAGAGTTCCCTGCCTCCAATGGTCCTTGCTCGAATTGGAGCTAGAGTCCTGCCTTCTTTGATCATTGCATATCCTTATCTTCCCAAATTTGAGCTTATCTTCGATTGAAATCCTATAAAAGGATGTTCTGGTCGATCGAGGCTGAGGTTCAAGAGTTTGAAGAGTTCACGGGTTGAGAGGTTAGACGGGTCAGGGAGTTCAAATCAAACAGAGGTTTACAGTTTACAGGTTACAGAGCTTCGCCTTCCTCCTGTGCGATCGTTTGAAAGGGGCTCTGCTTCCTCTGCATCTACCCAGCCGCGTCCGCCCTTGGTTTCCCTTTACTGTCGTCAGGGACAACAGGGGTTTTTTTTTTATCTTGTTTGTATTGCTTTGTCTTCATCAACCGATCACCACTGTGTTTTCTTTTTTTTTTTCTTTCTTTTGCGTTTGCATTAGTTCCATCATCACTGTCTTTTCTTCTTTTACGTTTGCATTAAGCTTCATCATATCTCCTCTCTCCCTGCTTCTTTAGGGGTTTTAAAAAAAACCAAAAATAAGGTGCGCATGTTTTTGTCCTTTTCCCATCTTCCTATCATCTTTGGATTGATACTACGTGCACTTGACTGATCCACTTCTCTTGGCTTGTTTTATTGTCTTTTTTGCAAGGATAATCAATAAGGAAAAACCCTCTTCATCGGCCGGCCGATTGAAGGCGGAGGAGGAATTCACAATCTATCCCGCGTTCTATTTTTCACCAGGTATTCGCGATCTTCTTTATTTGTTATTGAGGTAACCCCTCTGGCGATCACTCTCCTTATAGCACCACGTGCTTATTTGCTTCTTTATCTTCATATCATCATCTCCATATATATATATATTTTTTCTTATATATAAAGCTCCCCATGTTCATGTGTGGATTTATCACGATCTACATCACCATCGGCAAGATCGGTTGCTACCTCTTTTCGGCCCTTGCCACCATCGGCAAGACCGGCCACCATTCCGACCCTTGTCATCATCGGCAAGATCGGTCGCTGCCTTTTTCGGTCCTTGTCATCATCGGCAAGACCGGCCACTATTCCGACCCTTGTCACCATCGGCAAGATCGGTCGCTACCATTCTGACCTTTGACACCATCGGCAAGATCGGTCGCTGCCTTTTTCGGTCCTTTTCATCATCGGTAAGATCGTCTACCATTTCGGCCCTTATCACCATCGGCA
Source organism: Amorphophallus konjac (assembly GCA_022559845.1). Classification (NCBI taxonomy): domain Eukaryota; kingdom Viridiplantae; phylum Streptophyta; class Magnoliopsida; order Alismatales; family Araceae; genus Amorphophallus; species Amorphophallus konjac. The sequence goes on along the minus strand of CM040118.1, from coordinate 464,228,555 downwards.
AGACCGTCTACCATTCCGACCCTTGTCACCATCGGCAAGATCGGTCGCTACCTTTTCTGGTTTTCATCTCCTAGACTGACCGACTTTCTATCGACCCTTGTCGCCATCGACAGGATCGGTCAACGTCCCCCTAACCTGGACCCTTCGTCCTCGTTAAGCAACAAACTGCTTTTGCTCCATATAAACTCTGTTGATGAATAAACCCAACCCTCAATTTCCATCAGCTTCAATGAATCTGGCTGACAGGCCATCTGTCCTTATTTCCTAGCCCTGAAGGGGCCTCTATACCCTTTTGGTCCTCCGGACTCTTGGCCTGCACTAGCCGTTGCTTGGTTCCGAGAATGGTCACGGCGCGGTGGAGCGAACACCTTACCCCTTTGCTGAAGGCGTGAGCGCTCTCCTGCCCTAGTGACTCACGCACTCGGACTAGAATTAACTGGCGAATGGAAAGGAAAAAGAAAAGAATAATGAAAGGATGGAGTCTTCATTCAAACAGCAAGATGGAGATTTTTCATTCCTATGAAATAAAAAGGTACTTCTTACGCGGGGCATTCCCCGGAATACATGAAGTCCATCAAAAAGGGGTAAATAGAAAAAGACTATGGCAGAGGGCGTCGAAAAATGTCCTCCAGCTCTGGAATGCCCAAGGAAGGATGGCGGGTTAGTTCTTGCAGTCTGAACTCGGTGGCCTCCAGCTGAGATAGTTTCTCCCCGAGGGAAGCAGCTTGTCCCTCGGCCATCTCTGCCTCCTCCATCCTCTGGACTTCCAGGCGTTCTACCTCTTGAAGCTCAGCCTCTGCCCTTGAAAGTTCGGCCTGTAGTTCTGCTATCTAGGCCGTGAGAAAGCTTCGACGCTACAAAGAGGCATTGGCATCATTCCTCATCCTCGCCGCAGTCCCTTTCAAAGAGATGAGAGCTTCTCGGCATTCAGCTCACTCCAGTGTTCTGGCCGCCAGCTGGTCAGCTGCCTCCCGGCCTAAGAATTCCCTGCTGTTTACATATTTCAGAAGCAAAATCACACGTGGAGTCCAGTCGTCCATGGGGAAACCAAAAGCCAACAGCGAGCAGGATAAGTGCTCTATCAAGCCCCTCAGCTGAACATAAGTCAAATCTCTGTTGGCCGTTATGGTCTGCTGAAGGGTCCCGAAGAACTGCCACACAAGGTCACTCGACGACTGGAGACCGAGCGGCGACGTCTCGGGTAGTTCGAACTCCACTCTGCTATCCACAGTGGCCCAGATATCATCGCCCGTCAAAGAAGATGACGACGGCATGATCTGCAGCGCACTGGTGTGGGGAATAGTCGCGGTGGCCGACATGGTAGCTGGAGTCTCAATGACGACGACTTCTCTGCCAGCCCCTTGGGATGAAGCTGCAACATGAACATCAAGAGCCAAGGACATCTGTTCTTCGACGATCTCTCCCGCCTCTATCTCGGAGGGGCCATCTTTCTTCGAAGCCGACCGTTGTGCGACTACCAATGGCTGAGAGTCCTCGACTGCTACCGACTCATCAACCCTCACAAGTGCTCCGGGTCCCGCTGGAGCCGCTGCTGCTGCATAGTCCTTGGGATATCACAGTGCGATAGGCCGCAAGACGGGCGGGAAAGTTGCGTGACCCGCGCCTAGAGCCGGGAGGGGTATCTGCACCGTCATGGTTGGCAGCACCACCTCAGTCTGCACCAGAAATATGTACATCAGAAAGCTAAAAAAAAAAGAAAGGAAGGGTAGCAGGCGCCGACCGTGGGAGGATCCTCACCTCAGCCGGTACTAGGCTCAAATCTCCAAGGGCAACCTCTGCAGCCCCAGCCCCTTCACTCACAAGTGAGCCGGATGGCCCAGGACCACTCCATGACAACCGGGGCGAGTTGAAAGTCAGGTGATCGCTTTCATAGGCCGAAGATGCCCCGGCATCCTCAGTCTTTGTGTCAACATGTGGGAACTCCTCATCACTGGAGCCGCCACCATAATCGACCTGCTCAGAGGAAGAGGATTTGTCACGCCCCGAGCGCGGAAGATACCCGGATATGCGCGACGAGTTTATATCAATCATGTCAATCAGAGTGGTCGTGTATTCGACACAAAGACAGAGATGCGCAAAATAGCAAGATAACCCAATCCTTATTATTAATAGGCTATTACAAATCCAATACTCTGTTTAATAAAAAGGAAAAGTACATAGTTGACTCAAGAAAATAGGAAAAAGACTAATTGACACTTGGAAAAGCTCTAGCTCTTTCACTCTTGACCTTCCCCATCCGTTTCAGTCTCGTCATCGGACTTACCTGAAAAGTAAGGGACAAACGGAATGAGCGAACGCTCAGTAGGAAATTATATCTCAAGTACTAGCAAGGGGTTTAAGTAATTACATCTTTCATGAATGCAATAAAGCTATGCATGCTCGCATAAAACGACAAGATAGAGAGAATGTAATATCAAGAATAAGATGAACTAATCATGAACTTTCAACAAGATACTCAAGATATTCAAGCAAGTACATTTAACAAGTCATGTCAAGAATTTTGGCTATCATGTATCAAGCAAGCAAGTAATTACCCTTTCTCGGGCCACGCATTTCATGTCAAGTCAAGTACGATTCAAGTACAAGATTTTGTGTGGAATGTCCAATCAAGCAAGTAAAGTACTCGGTATAATGCCAGATACCTTATCATTTTAACTCCCATGGGCACAAGTACTTTCGGGTGCTCCTCCCAGGACCAGATCGGGCCCTATATGCGCAGGCATTTATCATGTGTTTTGACATCCACTCTTATATATATAGCCAATTTTTTGAATTTCAATAATCAAGCTTGTAGACATGTATGACAACTTTGACAGAATGGAGTCCAAAAATATGACAAAGGACATAGAATGGCGATAATAACGGTATAATCACGATATCGATAAAACTAGGTAGAATATGGTTCCCTTAACTTGGGTACCATGACAAATCAATATGGACATTCTTTATATAGAATTGAGGTCCACATGAACAGTATATCAAAGATAAGATACCCTCATTCTTATCATAGAATTGAGGTTTACAAGAATGACATGATATGGCATGATATCATCATCCCATTAAGAATTTCTTATGATATACTCTTTGTATAATCATAAGGGCCGGTATACCATGTTTCTTTAGATTGACATGGCAAAGATCGTGTAATGGGTTTTTAGGGTACAACCAGCTCAGTCGACCTTGAGGGAATCCAAGGTACGAGGAGTCTTACGGAGGTCTCTATGACAACTCGCTAGTCCAAAGGAACGGAATGTCCAATGGAGAGCTTGTATGTCAATGAGAATTGAGTGTGATCGATGAAACAACATGAAACATGGGACTATACTCACGGAGTGGAGAATAGTGCCGATATATATATTATATAACATATGAAACCATCGGTTAACAGAAACAGTGGAAAATCAGTTTTACAGTAAAGTAACGACTTAAGCAGAGTCGTTTATCAAGTAATTAACGCCTAACAGAAGGGCGTTTACACATGTTTCCATTTTTCAGAATTTCAATATTTCATTAATTTATCTAAAACGCGCCCTGGACAGGGGCGTTTCTTTGCAATGAGACGACTACAGTAGCAGGCGTCTTTTTATTTACAATATTTTACAGAACATATTTATTTTCAGAAATTATCAAAAACGCGCCCTTGGCAGGGGCGTTAATCATTAAATTCTTATTTTTACAGAATATATTGTTCGGGATTTTAACAGAAAAGCGCCCTATGAAGGGGCGTTACTTTTCAATTCACGCCCTAGTATCGGGCGTTAGTCTAGTGAAAGACGACCTAGCCACGGTCGTGAATTCAAGGAATACCATGAATTTTCATGGGCAGTAATAATTTCAGGATAATAGAATTCATGGAGAACGAATGTATGGTCATGACAATAAAATTAACAGGTTTGAAGACATATGATCATGCATTATTGTAGAATCATGATTTCATATATAATCAATTCTTAACATGGGTGATTAATGATTAAATGAAATTAACGCCTGTGTACAGGGCGTCAAATCTAAAATTGACGACCTGATCAAGGTCGTTTCTTTACAAGTAGCGCCCTTGTTTGGGTCGCGTATTTCAAAATCACGCCCTTGGTAAGGACGTTCCTTTCAAAAATTCAACAGAAACGTTTAAAACTTAGGAAAACTATATGCAGGTGTATGCTCATATGATTTCACTACGATTCTTATATACTTTGGGCTACATACTTGAGAAAATCCTACCTTGATCGAAGACTTGAAATTTGAATCGTGAAGGCTATGAGAATAGAAGTTCTGTTGCTTTAACAGCAACCGAATCCAGTATTAGGAGGAAGAGAAGGCTTTGGTGAAGAACCCTGGTTCTCCGGTTCTGTAACTCCTACAAGAACAGAAGAAGAAACATTAGTATTTCTTCATACTACCTGACCGAAAGTAAAAAGGGAAAAGAACAATACCTTTGTTCTTCACGTACGCCGCCTTCTTAACCTATAAGAAGAGAGATAGATGAAGAACATTAGTTCTTCACATACTACGTTCGTAATGAAAGAAACAGAAGAAGAAAAATAGAAGAACTTGATGTTCTTCACGTACCTGTGAAGTTCGATTGGTCAAATAGGTTTAGGGTTTAGATCGAACGATTATTTATAGGATTTTGGTATTTCTAATAGGGGTAGTGTTTGAGTGAGGGTAATATATCCCTATTAGAGTCCTTGCCCTATTAACCACTTACTAGATTAACATGATCCTTCCCTGGATAAGCTCTGGGTTCGAACGGTTCACGAACTGAATTAACGACCTTGGTCAGGTCGTCGATTCTTGAATTGACGACCTGGTGCAGGTCGTTTCTTAAGAAGCGCCTGGTACGAGGGCGTTCTTTGTTTTAAAACACGCCCATACTAGAGGCGTTACTTGGCCTTGCCCTGTTTGTCGGTTGAAATTGACGCCGTGAGGTGAGGGCGTCACTTCTTTAAGCATGCCTTAGCTAGAGGCGTTTATTATTAAATTAACGCCTTAATAAGAGGCGTTATTTGCATTTTGGTTTTATTCACCCCTTTAACCCTCTTCTTATTATCTGTATTACTTCTGTAATATATATATTTTAATTCATTTCAAATATTCATTTATCAGGGTTGCTACACCCTCCCCCACTTAAAAAGAATTTGGTCCCCAAATTCAATTGCATAATATGTATATACGCGGAGAGTGTAGAGTATATACCTCTTAGAATAACTCGGGAAATCGTTTCTTCATAGATTCCTCGGTCTCCCATGTGGCTTCGTGTTCAGTATTCTTATTCCATTGCACCTTGAGCATGGGAATAACCTTATTCCTTAGAGTTCGTATTTCTCGATCTAAGATCTTCATAGGCTTCTGTTCATAGGTGAGATCTTTCTGGATCACCAGATCTCCATGTTCAATAATATGCGAGGGATCGTGTACATACTTCTTCAACATAGATATGTGAAATACATTATGTACCTCGGACAATTGAGGAGGCAACGCGATGCGATAAGCAACCTCGCCAACTCTTTCGAGTACCTCAAATGGTCCGATGAATCTTGGCGTAAGCTTGCCCTTAACACCAAATCTTCGTATGCCACGTCCAGGCGATATTTTAAGAAATACATGATCTCCAACCTGGAATTCAAGATCTCTTCTTCTTGTATCAGCATAAGCCTTTTGTCTGGTCTGAGCAACTTGCAATCTTTCTCTGATTACTTGTATCTTCTCAGTTGTATCCCTTACCATGTCTGGACCTAACAGTTGTTTCTCTCCAACTTCGTTCCAGCATAAGGGTGATCGGCAACTCCTTCCATATAAAGCTTCGAAAGGTGCCATTTGGATACTAGCTTGGTAGCTATTATTATATGCAAACTCAATTAAAGGTAAATGATCATGCCAGCTTCCACCAAAATCAATGATGCAAGCTCTTAGCATATCTTCCACTACTTGGTTTGTTCTTTCGGTCTGACCATCCGTTTGCGGGTGAAAAGCAGTACTAAAGTTAAGCCTTGTTCCCAACGAATGTTGTAATCCCTTCCAAAAATGAGAAGTGAAACGGGGATCTCTGTCAGACACGATCGAGACAGGAATTCCATGTAGTCTGACTATCTCTTTGATATATAATGCAGCTAAGACATCAATTGACCATCGACTCTTGATTGGCAAGAAATGTGCCGATTTAGTCAATCGATCAATAATAACCCATATTCCATCATGTCCTCCTTTTGATTTAGATAGACCCATGATGAAATCCATACCAATCTCCTCCCACTTCCATTTGGGAATATCTAGAGGATGTAGTTTTCCAGCAGGCTTTTGGTGTTCTGCCTTGACCTGTTGGCATGTGAGACAGCGAGATACATAGTCTGCTATTTCTCTTTTCATATTAGGCCACCAAAAGTTCCTCTTTACATCTTGATACATTTTGGTTGATCCTGGATGAATAGTGTACCTTGATCGGTGAGCTTCATCTAAGATCTTCTTCTTTAATTCGGACAGTCGGGTATACAAGTTCTACCTTTGAATAATAATCTTCCATCAGAAGTTAGTTGAAAATCAGATTGTCCTTCTAATCTGCCTTTGATTTCCACTAATATAGGATCATCATCCTGAAGTGCTTGTATCTCAGATAATAAATCTGACTGTATGCTTACATGAGATAATGTGACAAATTTGGCTTCCTTGTCCAAGCTTATATTGAGCTCGGAGAATTGTTCTAGCAACCTCCATTCTTGTATCATACAATTGGCTATCATTGTTCTCGGCTTTCGACTAAGGGCATCAGCAACATAATTACCCTTTCCGGGATGGTATTGTATATTGAAGTCGAAGTCCTTGAGATATTCCAGCCAGCGTCTTTGTCTCATGTTTAGCTCCTTTTGTGAAAATAGATATTTGAGACTTTTGTGATCGGAGTATACAGTAAACTGCACTCCATATAAGTAGTGTCTCCATATCTTTAGGGCAAATACCACCGCGGCCAGTTCTAAGTCATGGACGGGGTAATTCTCCTCATGCTTCTTCAGTTGACGAGAAGAGTATGCTATGACCTTCCCTTGTTGCATTAAGACACACCCGAGGCCAATGCCAGAAGCATCGGTGTAAACCTCGAATTTCTCTCCTTCTATTGGTAGAGCTAAGACCGGAGCTGTAGTAAGATGATCCTTGAGAGTTTGGAAGCTTCTTTCACATTCCTCACTCCATTCATATCGGATCTCCTTGCGAGTTAACCTTGTAAGGGGCACGGCGATCTTGGAGAAGTCTTTGATGAATCGCCGATAATATTCTGCAAGACCTAAGAAACTTCTGATCTCGCTTGTATTAGTAGGTCTTTCCCAGTTTCTTACAGCTTCAACCTTTGACGGATCTACAGATAAACTGTCCTTGGATATGACATGTCCGAGAAAAGCCACTTCTTCAAGCCCGAACTCGCACTTGCTGAGTTTTGCATATAATTGATTTGTCCTCAAGACTTGCAATGCAATCCTCAAATGCTCTTCATGTTCTTCCTTAGTCTTGGAATATATCAATATATCATCAATGAAGACTACTATGAATTGATCCAAGTAAGGCCTGAATATGCTATTCATTAACTGCATAAAGGCAGCAGGGGCATTTGTTAGTCCAAAAGGCATAACAACAAATTCGTAATGGCCATACCTGCTTCTGAATGCAGTCTTATGAATGTCATCATCCTTGATTCTTAACTGATGATATCCCGACCTGAGATCAATCTTGGAAAAATATTTGGATCCTGAAATCTGATCAAATAACTCATCGATTCTCGGCAGTGGATACTTGTTCTTGATAGTGAGATGATTCAACTGTCGATAGTCGATGCACAATCTCATGGATCCATCTTTCTTCTTTACAAACAGTACAGGTGCTCCCCACGGGGAAGTACTTGGTCTAATGAACCCTTTTTGAATTAGTCCCATCAATTGTTCCTTCAACTCTTTGAGTTCAGCAGGTGACATCCTATAGGGTGCCCTTGAAACAGGACCAGCACCAGGGACTAAGTCAATGGTGAAGGCCACATCCCTTTGAGGGGGTAATCCCGGCAACTCTTCCGGAAACACGTCCGAAAATTCTTGTACTACTGGAATGTCTTCTAGCTTAGTGTCCTTTGTTTCCTTAACTGTGACAAATGCAAGGAAAGCTGTACATCCTTTCCTGATGAGCTTGCTAGCTCGGAGGGCCGAAATAAGAGGGGAATTGCTCCGACTCTTGGGGCGAGTAAAGACTAATTCTGGAATATCTTTGAAAGCAATTTGGCTATTGCGGCCATCAACTGTTGTCTGGTATTTGGATAACCAGTCCGCTCCTAGTATAACATCATACTCCTTTAGATCGAGGCATATGAGATCTATAGGTAAATTCCTACCTTGAACCATCACCTCACAGTTTTGGTAGTGATGAGTAATATCATTTTCACTTCCAAGAGGAGTAGTTAGAACTATTTTTATCCATTCTGGTTCTAACGGTAACGGGTCGGCAAACTTCTTAGAAATAATGGAATGCGATGCACCCGTATCAAATAAGACATAAGCACTTTTGGAACAAACTGTTAATGTACCTTCTACCAGTCCACCTTCTTCTTGCTCGGTCTCCTTTATTGCATGAAGTCGAGCGTTCTTTGTCACCGGGTGTTTACCGTCACCGGCTTGGTCATTCATTAATGGACAATCGGGAATCCGATGTTCGCGACTCCCACAACGGAGACAAGCTCCTAATTTTCTCCAGCATTCTTCTGTCTTGTGACCAGCCTTGTCACAATGCTTGCATACTGTATTAGAAGGGGTAGTTGTGATAGAGAAAGGCTTGGTCTTTTTGAACTTAGAATCTTGAGAGGATGAACCTCCATTATTGGGCCTCTTCTTAAAATTGGGTTTGAAAGAACCCGAACCTGTGACTTGCTCCTTCTTGTCTTTTCCACGGATCCTATCAGATAGTTCCGTGGCATCTTCAAGTAATTGAGCTCGGCGCACTATTTCAGAATAAACTTGGATGTCCATAGGCGCTAGTTGAGTAATATAGTGGGGCCTAAGCCCATTAAGAAATCTACGGGCTTTCATCTTCTCCGTGCTAATAAGATGCTTAGCATATCTAGACAACCTGGAGAACTGAGCTTCATAATCTACTAATGACAAAGTTCATTGCTTTAATGCAGCGAATTCTGTAGCTTTCTTCTCCTGGACTCGGTCTGAAAAGTATTTAGCATTGAAATATTCTACAAATTCTTCCCATGTAACTTGATTAGGATCGATGGTTGCTTCAATAGACTCCCACCAGCATCTAGCATCATTTTCTAACTGGAAAGTAGCTAATAAGACTTTGTCCTGATCCGTGCATTGCATGACACGGAATATACGTTCAATCTCCTGGACCCAATGCTCGGCATCGTCCGGATCGGTTGATCCCATAAACTTCGGGGGATTCATGCTCTTAAAAGCTTGGTGTAGGCTTCCAGCTCGTGGAGCACCACCCTGTGCTACCTGTTGTAGCACTTGAGTCATCCCTTGAAGGGTACGCTGCATGTTGCGCCATTGAGCACGTTCGGCAGCCATTATCCTACAATTACAATAACTATATTAGTATGTGACTACATTTAGAAACCAGTACTCTATTTTTAACTTTAACCCTTGGTTCTACCCAATCTCACTGGTAAAAGATTTATACTTATCCTTGGACTTGGGTTTTTCCTAGGAATTGAATACCTTAGGCTCTGATACCACAAAGACTGTCACGCCCCGAGCGCGGAAGATACCCGGATATGCGCGACGAGTTTATATCAATCATGTCAATCAGAGTGGTCGTGTATTCGACACAAAGACAGAGATGCGCAAAATAGCAAGATAACCCAATCCTTATTATTAATAGGCTATTACAAATCCAATACTCTGTTTAATAAAAAGGAAAAGTACATAGTTGACTCAAGAAAATAGGAAAAGACTAATTGACACTTGGAAAAGCTCTAGCTCTTTCACTCTTGACCTTCCCCATCCGTTTCAGTCTCGTCATCGGACTTACCTGAAAAGTAAGGGACAAACGGAATGAGCGAACGCTCAGTAGGAAATTATATCTCAAGTACTAGCAAGGGGTTTAAGTAATTACATCTTTCATGAATGCAATAAAGCTATGCATGCTCGCATAAAACGACAAGATAGAGAGAATGTAATATCAAGAATAAGATGAACTAATCATGAACTTTCAACAAGATACTCAAGATATTCAAGCAAGTACATTTAACAAGTCATGTCAAGAATTTTGGCTATCATGTATCAAGCAAGCAAGTAATTACCCTTTCTCGGGCCACGCATTTCATGTCAAGTCAAGTACGATTCAAGTACAAGATTTTGTGTGGAATGTCCAATCAAGCAAGTAAAGTACTCGGTATAATGCCAGATACCTTATCATTTTAACTCCCATGGGCACAAGTACTTTCGGGTGCTCCTCCCAGGACCAGATCGGGCCCTATATGCGCAGGCATTTATCATGTGTTTTGACATCCACTCTTATATATATAGCCAATTTTTTGAATTTCAATAATCAAGCTTGTAGACATGTATGACAACTTTGACAGAATGGAGTCCAAAAATATGACAAAGGACATAGAATGGCGATAATAACGGTATAATCACGATATCGATAAAACTAGGTAGAATATGGTTCCCTTAACTTGGGTACCATGACAAATCAATATGGACATTCTTTATATAGAATTGAGGTCCACATGAATAGTATATCAAAGATAAGATACCCTCATTCTTATCATAGAATTGAGGTTTACAAGAATGACATGATATGGCATGATATCATCATCCCATTAAGAACTTCTTATGATATACTCTTTGTATAATCATAAGGGCTGGTATACCATGTTTCTTTAGATTGACATGGCAAAGATCGTGTAATGGGTTTTTAGGGTACAACCAGCTCAGTCGACCTTGAGGGAATCCAAGGTACGAGGAGTCTTACGGATGTCTCTATGACAACTCGCTAGTCCAAAGGAACGGAATGTCCAATGGAGAGCCTGTATGTCAATGAGAATTGAGTGTGATCGATGAAACAACATGAAACATGGGACTATACTCACGGAGTGGAGAATAGTGCCGATATATATATTATATAACATATGAAACCATCGGTTAACAGAAACAGTGGAAAATCAGTTTTACAGTAAAGTAACGACTTAAGCAGAGTCGTTTATCAAGTAATTAACGCCTAACAGAAGGGCGTTTACACATGTTTCCATTTTTCAGAATTTTAATATTTCATTAATTTATCTAAAACGCGCCCTAGACAGGGGCGTTTCTTTGCAATGAGACGACTACAGTAGCAGGCGTCTTTTTATTTACAATATTTTACAGAACATATTTATTTTCAGAAATTATCAAAAACGCGCCCTTGGCAGGGGCGTTAATCATTAAATTCTTATTTTTACAGAATATATTGTTCGGGATTTTAACAGAAAAGCGCCCTATGAAGGGGCGTTACTTTTCAATTCACGCCCTAGTATCGGGCGTTAGTCTAGTGAAAGACGACCTAGCCACGGTCGTGAATTCAAGGAATACCATGAATTTTCATGGGCAGTAATAATTTCAGGATAATAGAATTCATGGAGAACGAATGTATGGTCATGACAATAAAATTAACAGGTTTGAAGACATATGATCATGCATTATTGTAGAATCATGATTTCATATATAATCAATTCTTAACATGGGTGATTAATGATTAAATGAAATTAACGCCTGTGTATAGGGCGTCAAATCTAAAATTGATGACTTGATCAAGGTCGTTTCTTTACAAGTAGCGCCCTTGTTTGGGTCGCGTATTTCAAAATCACGCCCTTGGTAAGGACGTTCCTTTCAAAAATTCAACAGAAACGTTTAAAACTTAGGAAAACTATATGCAGGTGTATGCTCATATGATTTCACTACGATTCTTATATACTTTGGGCTACATACTTGAGAAAATCCTACCTTGATCAAAGACTTGAAATTTGAATCGTGAAGGCTATGAGAATAGAAGTTCTGTTGCTTTAACAGCAACCGAATCCAGTATTAGGAGGAAGAGAAGGCTTTGGTGAAGAACCCTGGTTCTCCGGTTCTGTAACTCCTACAAGAACAGAAGAAGAAACATTAGTATTTCTTCATACTACCTGACCGAAAGTAAAAAGGGAAAAGAACAATACCTTTGTTCTTCACGTACGTCGCCTTCTTTACCTATAAGAAGAGAGATAGATGAAGAACATTAGTTCTTCACATACTACGTTCGTAATGAAAGAAACAGAAGAAGAAAAATAGAAGAACTTGATGTTCTTCACGTACCTGTGAAGTTCGATTGGTCAAATAGGTTTAGGGTTTAGATCGAACGATTATTTATAGGATTTTGGTATTTCTAATAGGGGTAGTGTTTGAGTGAGGGTAATATATCCCTATTAGAGTCCTTGCCCTATTAACCACTTACTAGATTAACATGATCCTTCCCTGGATAAGCTCTGGGTTCGAACGGTTCACGAACTGAATTAACGACCTTGGTCAGGTCGTCGATTCTTGAATTGACGACCTGGTGCAGGTCGTTTCTTAAGAAGCGCCTGGTACGAGGGCGTTCTTTGTTTTAAAACACGCCCATACTAGAGGCATTACTTGGCCTTGCCCTGTTTGTCGGTTGAAATTGACGCCGTGAGGTGAGGGCGTCACTTCTTTAAGCACGCCTTAGCTAGAGGCGTTTATTATTAAATTAACGCCTTAATAAGAGGCGTTATTTGCATTTTGGTTTTATTCACCCCTTTAACCCTCTTCTTATTATCTGTATTACTTCTGTAATATATATATTTTAATTCATTTCAAATATTCATTTATCAGGGTTGCTACAGGATTCCTCTGCTCTTTCGGAACGCTCCACCATCGGAGCAGGAACCTCGTCAGGAGGAGCATCACCCGCAGCAGGGACTTCCTCCATGCACTCCACACCAGGGGCCACGATTGATGGGATCTCAAGGGAGAGTTCACCCTGCCCCCGGGCAATCGCCTCCTCTGCACTCTCTGTGCCTGGGAGTAATAATGGTTGCATATCGACTGAAATTTATGACAAGAAGTAGTCAAGCCGACTGAAGGCATGAAGACTCGCGGTGGCGTCGCGATTAAACTATAAATTACCTTCCATTTCTTGTCTGGGCGTTGGAGAGGGCAGATCTCTCTCTACGGGAGCAGCACGGATTTTCTCTGCCCCTTCCCTAGCCACGACGCCTACCGTCGCCCCCAACCCGACGACCGCAGTGATAGTGTCGGCAACTGTCAGCATGGATTAGCCAAGGCAGTCAAAGTGAGCCAGTGAACTCTGGAGAGAGGAAGAGCCTACCTTCAGCTTCTGGCCTCTGCGTGCGAGAAGCCTCGAACTCTTCGAAGGATACAACCGGAGGAAGAACGTTTGCTGATTCCTTTTCTGTGGCCTTCCTTCGGCGCGCTCGTGTCACTCGGGTCACCGCCGCTTTGGCCTTCCCGATGGCCTCTCTCAACTGGGATCAAGTCAGCTTTCTTGAATCACCAGGAGGCAATGGCATCGTGGTCGGGGCCGGTTCGGGAGCCTAAGAGTATGCTGGCTTCTGAGCTTTTATTATTAGCTCCCTAAAGTGCCGGGTCTCCTCCAAAGTGGGTCGGACTGCACATGCACGAAGGTGAGAATAATACATGACAATGAAGAAAAGAAGCTGGCCGATGGGCCTAAATAGAGAGATAGAACATACTTGCTGGCCCCGTGTAGAAGGGGAAGAGAGGCCAATAATACAGCGAGGGCACTTTGTCTCTCGATGCTGCCTCGCGAATAAGCCAACATAAGTCTCCTATCTTTTCACTCGGCTCGGCCAGCAGCACCAGGTCCTCGTGGCCACGAGAAGACAGGTGATAATATAAGCTCAGGTGGTCCAGCCCCCATCTGTCGGCATATTTGAATGAGATATGAAGGGGTCGGTCCAGAATGGCTTCGCTGGGACCACCCACTGAAAGACCATGTGAGCGAAGAAGCGCAAATAGCCAAGGGGTGTTGTCATATAAAGCATCCCGCCTGTCTTCCCTAGGGATGAAAGTCGGATAGGGGTACAACCTGTCCACCTCGGGACACCAGTCGGCCACAGCCCAGATGGGCTCCTCCACCGGTAGAGGGAGTTGCTGAAGGACCACCCTCTCGCTGCTCACCCGGCATAAATCCCGAAGTGTTTTCACATAGTCATCCTTGCTGATTGTGGGCAGCTTCGGGTCAACTTTCGTCCTGCGACTTTTCACGACCTTTCGGGCCTCCAGATAGGCCCTCACTTCCGTATTGGTCCAGGATTTCAACTTCTTCAAATAGGAAGGCTCAATATCAAAGGTGGGCTCTGGCTGGGAGTCCATAAACCTATGCTCTGCTACGGCCCAACACTCTTGCCGGGAGCTCCTGTAGAACCCCATCCGCGCATTCCACCACTTGATATACTCAGGCGTGACGCGGGGGAAACGGGCAGGGGTTGGCACCCTGAAAGAAACATCTTCCCGGCGGTGGAAGAAGTCCCACCATATCCGGGCATCATCATTTGAAACTTGCCCGGCCTTGTGCCTGTTAGGCAACGCAAATTGTGAAGAAGAATGTGGAATGTGTTGGTCGTAGCCAAAGTTTCGGCTGAAGCCGAACGGATAATACGGCTCCAACCACAAAATGCCGCTCTTGCGGAATACAAGGACACTCGGCCTGATAGCCAGCGCCCAGTCAACCAACTCCGGCTCAAGGATGGGCCTGGTACACTTGGCCCTGAAAATCGGATGGATATACTCCTCGGTCTCAAAAGGCTTGCACTGCCTCGTCCTGTTCACCAGCGGGCTGGAATGAGCAGCTAAGCTCCAAAAGTGAAGAACCCCAGGCGAATCTGTGGGAATACGGGTCAACTTGCCCCGAATGGCAAAGAGCTGCTCCGCTAGCAAGGATGGCTCAGCACTCGCAAACTCTATCATCTGCGGAACAAGAGGAAACGACTGTAACGCCCGAGGAGCTGCCTCCGAGAATAGGGTACAGACCCAAGCATTGAAAAAGTGTAACGGACCAAACGTCCGTAGATTCCTGGGGAGACGCGTCTTGTGCAGGTCTCCCAACATCTTGTAAATAAGACACAGAGCCACCGGGCAAAGAGATAGCTTAGTACCCCAAGCCATGAGACAGGCAGGATAAATGGCCTCTGCCCTAATCACGCTCTCGTCACCTTGCGGAAGAGCGAAAGAACAGATCCAGTAAACTAGGTACACAGCACAGTGGGTGACTACGTCGACACCAGTAGGGTTTGGGTCCTCTCTCTGCCCTCCTCTTGAAGATGATGATGATGCGGCCTGGCGTCGGACTCTCTTCTTCCGCTTCTGAGCCACTGGCGCTATCGGGGGAAAGTCTTCATACTTCTTCTTCCCGCCGAAGAAATATTGGAGCCAGGTGCCCATCCGCACCCTCCGCTTCTCTCCCGGCTTCCGAGCTTCCCTCGTGTCATGCGACGAATGATAGAGGGTGCGGTACGCCTTCATCAGATAGCGATAAGCGTAACCCGCCAGATACCGACCCTCACCGTCGGTCTGATCCTTCAGCCAGTCAGGCTAGCAGACTTCCTCATACGGTTCTCCATCGATGGGTAGGCCGCTAAGCTGTGAGAGGCTCCATAAATCCAGAGAAGTCTCTCCTTCCGAGGTATAGAAAGTGTTGTACTCGGGGCAGAATACTTCGATCATGCCGCAGCATAAGCCTCGAGAGATGGGGTAGCGGTATCTCAAGGCGTACACGCTGTGATAGATGCCAGCCCTGGTCAGGATGGGAGCGTAATGATGCAGCACATAATCTGTGAACTCCACTGCTCCAGGTCTAAATGTGTGAGCGTCGGTGGACCTCAGCTCGGCAAACCACCCCACAGATATCTGCCGCCAGGCAGTCCAGCAGAAATGATTCTTCTCTGTACCCCCATTTCAACGGGGCAAGAAACAAGCCAAAGATCGGCTTCTCCCGGTCCACCCTGCCTGCGGAATCATTCCACCGAGCGGGTACAAATTCAGGGGCCCTGGTCAGCAGCCCATCTTCTGGAGCCAGATCTTACAGTCCCAGCACGACGCTCCATTTCCTGCCTTCTCCGAGAAGATAAATTGGCCTTCCCCGCACCACACAGTTTGTTAGACTATCCCTCTCCACTAACAAGGCTTGCTCGGCTTTGCGGACGAGGAACAGATCTCTCTTCCCCTGAAGGTTGAAACGCCGAAGGTAGGACATTAGATGTTTGTCCTTGGGGTGATCTTGCCTGACAGCACCTTCCCGGTCATAATGAAAAGAATCGCCTCCAAGGATGAGGAGACGGCCAGTGTCCACAGTATCGGTCTCCGAATCCGAGGACTCTGCAACTATAGCAAGCTGATCGTGCCCCCGATCAAGGGAATGGACGTTCTCCCACGTCACCACGGCACGGGAGGCAGAAGAAGAAGAACCAGATGCCATGTTAGCTGCAAAGAAGCACATCAAACAATAAGCAAAGTCAGAAAATAGCTGATCAAAGGCAGATTTCTGACAAAATTTTGGCTGAGTCTCCCCAGCACGGGAGATTGCCAAAGAAAATCGGGAGCACGCCCACTAAGGGAACGGCCCCTAAAAAGCAGCCATCGGCATTACACTGAGGCCAAATGGAACACCCGGGGGAATAATTCCGAGGGCAAGCCCTACTAGAAGCCTCCCGGGGCCCAAAGAATGGGTTTAAAACCTGAATGAACAACACTCCACTCACCCCTGAGAAACTCGCCCACGCCCTTAGCTCACTCGGTGCCGCGGGAGGAGAAGGAAGAGAGGAGAGAGAAAGGAACTTCACAAATGAGTAGTGATGAAGAAAAGATGAAGGGCGGAGGGTTTATATATAGAGAGGACTTCCCCTCCTAATCCGGCACGCTATTTAGCACGCCGGATTAACAGGCCCGTAAGCAAAAGGCGCGCCGGAATTAGCCGCGCCGAATTAACACGTCAATGGAAAAGGCGCGCCGGATTACTGGCCAAAATGCCCAGGACCACGCCGGATTAACTTCTAAAAGCTAAGGGCGCGCCGGATTAACCCGCGCCGTATTAACATTCAAACGGCGCCGGATTAACATCCGTGCCAGATTAAGGGCCGTCCCGAGCTTCCATCAATTGAAGAGAAAATCATTCGGGGTGAAATTCATCCGTCGGCCTTGCTGCACTCGTGCCTTGCTCGCAACACCCACGTCTGGGGGGCATTTGTTGGCACCCAAAATATGATCGTCGGCGACCAAGCCATAAAGACGAATGATACGGTCCGCTGAAGCACAGAAGCTGATAAAGATCAACATATTGAAGACTTCTCAAGCTGCCAGAGCCTCGAGTCACCCCGTATGAACATGGGGTATTCACCTCAGGAGAACCGAGATGAACTCACAACCAACCGGCAGTGCGACCAAGCCTACCCAATTAACCGACATCGACTCCATCATGCCGCATACACTACACCCGTTGTCCGACCAAGGACGACGGTCTACCCGGTGGCTACCCACCTCATGAAAGACTCTCCTGAGATGAAAGAGTACCCTTGACTCTTCAGAACGAAGGACCGAAAACTCTGTCGGCAGAAGATCCCGGTCACCTGGCACGGGTACGGCTTCCCGCCAAGATGGGCCCATTAGTGGCCGAATGATCACCCAGCCTAGGCGAAACTATCCCGGGTGTTATCCCACCCTCCAAGAAGCTTTGAGCACAAGCCAGACCAAGCCAGCGGCATTTATCATGGCACCGAGAGCCGTGTCAGCGAAAAATCCACGTGTGCAAACCAAAGTCATCTAAAGTTCCGAGAATGGCCGTACGTCGGCCTGAGAGCTTCGACAAGGCATCTCGTCGAGGTTTCAAAGAGCAGTGGTGAGATAAATGCTCACGGTGATCCCTGGAACCATCCCCGGATTCATCGGATGACTCACGACGTGCGAAGGACGCTAATCCGGCACGCCCTAAACTGGCACGCCCCCATTATCGGGCGCCATGCTATTCCGGCACGTAAAAAGGCAATGAGCTCCTCCCGGCACGCCATTCTCCACAACGGATTAGACTTCGAACCTGCTCCTATATATGCGGCTGTTCGACTGAGAAGAAAAAGAGAGAGGAAGAGGCGAATTAAGAAGAGCAATCAAAGGAAAAGAGGGGGAGTCTGAGAGCCAATTGGACTCCAGTGAGAGAGGGTTTCCTCGGGGAAAATAGGGTCCTCTCTGAGTGCCCCCCCCCCCTTCACCGCCGTCTTCCCTTGCTCTAACCGAAGGCCTCCGGAGCCGGAGAAGAAGGGTGAGGGTTCGATATACAGTGCGAGGAATAGGTGGGTCGCGTGCTTTCTCCTGGTTTTCTCTCCGACTCTTCCCTTCTGACCTGATGTAAGCGAGAAGGGGGGGTGGCGATGATATGAGCCAATTCTCCCCCCTTCCTTGCCATCTATTTCGTTTGTTCTTCCTCTGTAAATTCCTCTACAACTAGTGAATGGCGACCGGGCGGCAACGCCGGCACCGGATTTGTAATATACATGTGTTAGCCTCCCCCCGTTTATGGGATGATGATATATATATATATGGATGTGCGGGTGGATTGAATGCTCGAGGCCTTGTCTCTTTCTCCCACTTTTATCTCAGTCGGTGTACACATCGGTGTCCTTCTGCGTGTGGTTTCCGACTCCGATTTCTCTGAACTCCGAATATGCCCTGAGATATCATGGGCTATAGAGATGACCCCTCCCCAGGTCCTTCCCGTCGACGCCGTGTCTGTGTCTCATTTGATGGTCTTTGCACCCTCTGGGGATAGAGTTGTGCCTGTGCATACGCCTCTTCCCGCTTTTATATGAGGTCCAACTTCCATTCCCTCTCCCCCTTTGCATTGCTCTATTGCTCAGGGGAGTTGGAAGCCACCTCCAGAACGACAAGGCCCATCTTGTGATTACTGCGTTCTAGTTATTCGAGCATATGCGTGTGTAGCTAGATTATCTTATCTACGTACCAACTATCCCTCTGTGTGACTGCTAATCGTCTGTTCCTTTGGGAATGTTAGCCCAATCCCGCAGGCATCGATGCTTCAACCCTGTGTCTGGTAATCCGTCTATACCGAATGCCCTCACTTCGCTGGTTTGTGGTTTGCAGCCATTGAGCCGTTTGAGTTCTGTCGGTTTTATCTCAATCATCCAGGGAGGGGGACATTCCCCATTGTTTCACGGAGCTGCCAATTGGTCGAGGGGCCCTACCTCTCAGTGGTAGATGCTCCCTAAAGGCCACAGAGTGGATAGTGACAGGGGCTTTAGCCCAACAGTCCTAAACTTAGTAATTTGGGATCCGATGGTGACCAATGGATGCGTGCTCCTAGCAGGCTAGTCCTCGGAGCTTCTCTCCCTAACGGTCTGTCCCTCTAAGGGATGCAGTGCAAGCTGTGGGTGGCCCACCCCTCGTAGGCCCGTCCTCGGGGTGTTGCTCCTTCTATCAGCTGCCTCATCTCTGTGTCTTCACCCACGGAGCTTCGGTGCCACTCGCAGGCTCGTCCTCGGGGTATCCTGTCCGTTAGGAATTCGCTGGCTGCTATTACGCAGACCGGTAGTTTATGGGCTTACTCCACAAGTGAGTATGACCCCGTTTCTCCCTTGCAACCTTTCAGGAACAGGGGAGATGCTGCCCAATTTTTGGCAGGTTTTAGACAGACAAGTCGTTTCTGTGGACTGGCCATAATAAAACATTCATTCTGAGTCAAGGAACCTCTGTGCTCGAGTATGAACCTCGCACTGGCTCATGACTCTGCTCCTGGAGAGCCCCAGACTTCAATTCAACAGGCAATAAACCCAATTAAATCTTTAAACCTTCAAAACATCTTAATAAGTTTAAAGGTTCTCAAAATTCTTCAAAAATCAACTAAAACGGCGCGGTCCCTTATCCGGCGCGCCCTAATACTGCGTGGTACCCCACCGCGCCGGATTAACGCTAGACTCATACCCTTTTGATTTCAGCTGGCCCGTTCCCGGCACGCCCTAAACCGGCGCGCCCCAAGGCCCCCGCGCCGGATTAAACCCTATGCCTACGCTTGACCGCGCTGGGGAAACCTATCCCTACGCGCGATCGCGCCGGTTTCGAATGGTTGCACTATTCTGATCACTTGCTCACCTCCGGAGCGATCCTCGTCTCCCATGGTCGAGACTAATAAAACCTAATTAGTAATAAACCGAATAAGGAAGGAGTTCCTCGAGCTCCGGACGAACTTATTATCATGCTTGTAATACCATGTGTGTTAGCATTTTGCTTTCGTCATCATGCGTATGTTGCCACCTTCGTCACTTTAGCGGAGTCTATTAAACTTGATTGATCATTGTTCATTTTCATAACCCTATTGCCATGATTAACGTCGTCATGAGTATCGTGCGTGCATGCCTGCATAGGCCCTCGGGTATCTCAAGTGGCACTAACGGAAGACCGGGTTATGCCCGATCGGAAGTCTCCGCTATGTGCGATGGTGGTCTTTGGACCTACGTCCTCCGTCCTGTACCGAGGATCTCCAATTTAATAAACCATGCCTCTCTTGCATGATAGATAGACGCATCTCACGTGATCTTGTCATGTTCATAACATCGCATCTTTATTCCGGCCTTGACGGCCCACTATCTCGGCAATTAATCAAAGGTTTTCCTTCCTCATGGGGGATGTAATTAACGCCGTAGCCTTTATTGTATGGCGGACTGCTGGTCCCGACCGAATCTCTCTCTCGCTCGACACGGGTCAGAATGAACTCGTCACTCACGTGACTGGCACGCCCGCGCAGTCAATCAGTCAGTTAAACTACTAGTTAGTTAATTGGTCGATCGACACGTGAAATAAACCAAATAAACCCAAACAAAAAATATAATAAATAATAAGGAACATGTTTTTTCCCATCGTAAACACCACCGCACACACCTGAGTGTGCTTCCTCTACGCATATCCAGACCTCATTGTCATCAAGACATCTTAATAGAATACCAGTAAGGCTCCTTCTATAGAGTAGACCTCCAACCAATGTGTATTTCTGGGCCACCCTTCTTATGGCTTTCTTATCTTCTGTGGTGGCTCCCTCAGGATAAGACTAATCTTTGCAATATTTGGCGATTTCATAGAACCAAGGTTTCTCCTCGTCAGTCAGTTCTTCTTCAAATTCTGCCAACATGATTTCCCTCTTCTCAAGAATTTCCCCTTCCTGAACCTTTCGTAGGACTCTTTCTTTGATTCTTAAGAGGTAAGGATCTTGAATGACAGGGACGAGACGCTTATAGATGGTGATGGATTTAGACCATACACCTAAAGGAAATTTAAAAGATGACGCCAAGGAGGCGATGGTATCGGCCAGAATGTTATGTTCACGAGGAACATGGACAAAGATCAGCTTGGTGAACAATTTGGCATAAGAGGAGACCAGCTCCTGATAGGGCTTGAGCTTGGGATCAAGGGTGCGATATTTGGTAAGCACCTGGCGGAGAACAAGTTGACTATCACCCACGACTCGCAATTCGGTGATATAGAAAGAATGGACTAGTTCCAGACCAGCTAGAAGAGCCTCGTATTCAGCAATGTTTTTGGTGACTGGGAATGCGAGATGAAATACCTCTGGGATGGTAATGCCCTCGGGCGTTAGAAGGACAATGCCAATACCCTTCCCTTGGGAATTCAGAGCTCCATCAAAATATAATGTCCACATTGGCTCGTCAAATTGGGTGATGGACATTAGTTCCTCATCTGGAAACTCCGATTGGACAGGATCGAACTTGGGAAGAGGATGGTGAGCGAGATGCTCGGCTATAGCATAGCCTTTAATTGCCTTTTGCTGGATGTAGGTGATGTCAAACTGAGATAGGAAACTCTGCCAGCATGCTAGCCTATCAGTAAGGATGGATTTCTCTAGGAGGAACTTGATAGGGTTCATGCGGGCAATCAAATGGACCTCATGAGCCAGGAAGTAGTGCTTCAATTTCTGCACTACACAAACGAGGGCAGCACAGGTTTTCTCCATGGCTGTGTACTTCTGTTCACAAGAATTGAGGAGTTTGGACAAGTAATAGGTTGCACGTTCCTTGCCTTCTTCGTCAGTTTGTGCGAGGATGGCTCCTACGGAGTCATCCAAGACTGAGATGTAATGGATCAGAGATTTTCCGGGCTTGGGTGGAATGAGAACGGGTGGACTATCCAGGTATTCCTTTAACCCTTCAAAAGCTTTTTGACACTTAGAATCCCAATGGAATTCTACTCCAGGCTTGGTCAACTCATAGAAAGGTCTACACCTTTGTGAATGATGAGACACAAAACGACAGATGAATTGCAGCCTCCCAATTAAATCTCAAACTTCCCTCAATTTTTTGGGAGGCGGCATGTCCCTGATGGCCTTAGCTTTGTCGGGATCTATCTCAATCCCCCTTTTGCTCACAATGAAACCCAGTAATTTACCCGATGATACGCCAAACACACACTTCTTCGGATTCATTTTCAATTAGAACTCCCTTGATCTCTACAAGACCTTAGCCAAAACCCTTGGATGTTCCACCCTGGTTCTTGATGTCACCAATAAATCATCCACATACACCTCCAGATATATATGCATCATGTCATGAAATATGGCCATCATAGCTCTTTGGTAAGTAGCTCCAGCATTCTTTAATCCAAATGGCATGACCACGTAACAATATGTTCCCCATCGTGTAGTGAATGACTTCTTCTCCTGATCCTCTTATGCCAAATGAATTTGATTATATCCTGAAAATCCATCCATAAATGAGAGGGTCTCATAGCCTACCGTGTTATCGATTAATACATCAATGTGAGGCAAGGGAAAATCATCCTTTGGACACGCGCGGTTAAGGTCCCGGAAGTCGATGCAAATCCTGACTTTTCCATCCGTCTTCATGACCGGGACAATGTTCGCCACCAATTGAGGATAAAGGACGACTCTAATAAACCTGGCTTTGTGGAGCTTGTCGACCTCTTCTTTCATTTTCAAAGCCATCTGAGGGTGGAAATGTCTTAACCTTTGTTTTACCGAGATGGACCCTGGTTTTAAAGTTAAGCGGTGTTCGACCAAGGTGGAATCCAAACCCGACATATCCTCATAGCTCCATGCAAACGTGTCCTTATACTCCTTGAGAACTTCAGTTAATGCCTCTTCTTCAGATGATGGCAAATTATTACTTATGAGGACGATCCTAGGGTCTTCCTCAGTTCCCAAGTTGACTTCTTTGGTGGACTCTTCTACGGCGGCTGACGGCTCGTAGAATCTCTTCATCCCACTAGTATATGCACCAGCCACGTCCTCATATTCTTCATCCTCCTCTTCAATAGGGCATTCTTCATCTGTGATATCGTAGACTCCATACCCTTCATCAATTGTGCAATTCTTCTCACAATCTATCTCTGGCAGTTCGATGGGATTTTCTAGCAATTGAGGAATGGATAGGCACGCTCGACACCTACTGGCTAGATCTAGAAGGAATCGACGAGGTATTTACTTACCCTTGGATTTCTTTTTAGGTACTACCCTCGACCCATTATTCCTAGATTGACTAAGTGGTCCTACGAACGAAGAAGAAGCTGAAGAAGATGCTGAAGAATGTATAGGGAAGGACCCCTCAGAGGAGGGGTAGAAAAGGTCGTGTTGGGTCCCGCGAGGTGTAAATGGATCTAGAAGGGAGGGGTTGAATAGATCCTATCAAAAACTTTGGCCTATTTAAAAACTCTTAGCTATCAAAAGCATGAACCACTCCTATAAAGTGAATGAATCACTTAGGCACAATGCACAGCGGAATTTAGTAGAGTGGCTCAAATGAAAAGACTTGGATGACAAGCGATGAAGCGTCAACTCTTCTTTAAGCACATTTGTGATCTTTGAAAGATACAAGCCTTGTAGTGCAGGGATCATAAAGCATAACACTAGAGCATGCAATAGCTTGCAACAACCGTGCGTGTGTGTGTGTGTGCTATGTTGATCACTCAAAGTGCATATGTGTGTGAATGTAGTGGCGATCAACCAAGATGCATGCGAGTCTAAGCAAGGGAAATACTTAGCAATACTTTCACCTTGGCGCCTGTGTGCAAGGGTGCAGCAGGCCGCCTAAGGGATGCAGTCAAAGTGCTAAGCTCAAGTAAACCACAGATAAAACCGAAAGTACAAATCTGAGTGCTTGAGTGTGTAAACAAGTTAACCAAGTATGAAAGCATACGAACCTGTGAATAGGGGTAGAAGATATAGAGTAATCACACACGATGAACAACCCACAACAAAGGAATTTTTAAGGTGGTTCGGTTGTAACCCCGCAACCTACGTCCACCCCTCACCAAAACCCGGTGAGGCTTTCCTGCTGAATCACAGCTTGACCGGGGACACGCCCCAAACCACAGAATAGAGAAAACCCTCTTTCTATCTTCCTATACACCAAGCCGGTAGGGACAGCTACACCGCAAATCGGAGAACTCCCGATTGCCTTCCTACTAACCACCGGTAGGGACGATCTTCAGTTTCAATAGATTGAATGAAATGAAAATAGAACAAGATGAAAAAGCTCAAACAAGATATGAAGATATGCTAGAATGAACTAGATCTTGTCTGAGATTGTTGGATCTTGAATCTGTTGCTTTGATCTTCCATGGATCCTTTTGAGTTGATGGAGAAGATACAGGATGTAGCTTGATCTTTTCTTTGAATCTCCTTGAGTTGATGAAGAAGGATATTGGATGTAGCTTTGATCTTCCCTTGAGTTGATGAAGAGGTTTGGATGAAGATTTGATCACCTTTTGATCTCCTTTGTGAGCTTGTTTGCTTCTCTTCTTCCTTGGAGATTGAGGGCTTCAGATGTAGGCTTGAATCCCTTGGATTAGATGTAGAACTTCTGTATGGAGTACTGTTCACGGCTACAGTACCTCTTCTTCCTTGGAGCTCCTCTAGCCTCTCTTCATCTCTCTTTGCTCCCAATGATCAACTAGGGTTTCTAACCCTTCATGTGTTGGTTTTATAGACTTTGAATGGTCATTGGACATCCCCCAGACCAGATCCACAAATCATGGGAGATTAGGTGAGTTTTGATTAAACAAATCTATGGAAAGGGGCTGGCCTCCAGGTGGAAATCAAAGTCAAACTTGGTTGGCTCGTGGCTGGCGGTCGACCGCTACTGAGAAACGCTGTAGATGGATGTTCCCTGGGATTTCCGGCCGACCGCTACTGGCTGGCGATCGACCGCCACTGAAAGACGTGCAGACTGGGATCTGCTGGCAGGGGCGATCGACCGCCCCTGTGCTGGCGATCGACCGCCAGCTGGGCAAAACTCGGGTCTTCCCGGTTCAGTCCGTTAACCGCTTTAGCTCCATCGCTTGACTCTTTTAGCAGCCCGTTCATGTCTGTGGCAACACCCTTGACAGTTTAGAAGGTATCAACTGAGTCTTTAACCTTGGGTTCTCTTGGCTATGCTTCTTTGTGCATTGACCTTGGATAAGTGACGAGCCGAATATGAAATGTCAAGTTTTGCTTGTAAAAGAGATGAGATTTGCATCCTTGCTTGGGCGCGATCAATGAGCTTTCACTTTTGCCAACTCCACTCCATTCCTTGGATTATCTTGTAGCATGCTATCCAGAAGTTGCACCGACCTTGAACCATCCATAAGACAAGACATGCACTGACCATACGAGGAATATGCAATGACCTTATGTGTGATGCTATTCAACTTGATTTCTGTGCTTGAAACATACTAGATTTCTGTGCATCCAATATTGTGATATGCCTTGATATCTGTGTATCTAGTTACCTAGATTTATGTGTCATTCTTGATCTTTTGCACTGAAAGTATAATGACCTGAAATGTATGAATATTAATATTGTCAAATGCAGGTATAGTTCATTAATGACTACAGAGACAGACATCATCAAAACCATTAAATTAATCATGTTGCACACATGTTCAACAATCTCCCCCTTTTTGATGATGGCAACTATGAGTCACTCATATGGTTCTCACCCCCTTTGACTCATAGAGTGCATTCGGATTAATGACTCATATAATCTTACCACATTCTTTAATTAATGACTCACATAAATTTCTCCCCCTTTGACAACATCAAAAGATCCAGAAAAGAGACAGAGAGACTCACACAAAAAGACTTACATGAAGCTATGGCATCTCCTATATGACATCAGTACAAGCAACCATAATGTGAAAAAACATGTCATTGCAGGCAACATTCCAAAAATTGATGTGGAAATACATGCCAATGGTTGTACACTTATTAAAGCTGACAAGATAACCAAAGAGAACAACCAATTGTGGAAAGCCAGTTATAGGACCGATACCAATGAATGATATGGATGTTTCGAACATGGTGGTGTCCCGTCGCTTGGCAAAGACAATGTAAGTGTGAGAAGTGGAGCCACAACAGCATGATTCAATTCCTCAAATAGTGGAGATGGATAGAGCAGCCAAAGAGCAAATTTTTGATTTCAAATTTTACAGATTTTTAGTGGTTTTCTAGTTTACAGATTTGTTCAATTTTCTATGCAATGCATGGAAATGATAAGTGCAAGCTACAATTGTATAAAGTTAAGACGTGCATGCCACCCTATTGTATGAAAGCATGATGCTAATGATGTGAGGACTTATGCCACATGCCAATGAATGAGAAAGCAGTGTGATATCACTTGACAGATGACACCAATGATTTTGGATACGACTTGAAAGGAGCATCAAGATGATACCACTTGTTGGATGATACCAAGGTGATGTAATTATGGCAGCTTGAATGATTTATGTAGATATGGCAGATGAAGGCAAACAACAAGGAGCATCAAGATATGACTTCTCAAGAGAGAATGGAGGTTCTTTAATCTAAAACCAAGTTCATAAATCAAAGTTATAAATTTTTTAGAATTTTCAGTTATAGAACCCAAAAGAGCCAGCTCTTACATTCAGATTGGTTTAATGCTAATGAATTCTGGCATACTCAGTAGAATCACATGAAGACATTTGCATGCAAGTTTAATAGAAGAGAACCAGAAATTCATGTCAAAACAAGGTTAACCTTCTCTTATCTTACTCATTCAGTTACATTGGTTCCCTTGAGAGTGACTACAATAAGTGTTGAGTCTAAACACTTAGATGACTTAGATTTGATTCATGAGTGCTACACATTCAGATTTTTCTTTTGAAATCATTTGAAAGATGATCGTTATCATTTTACGAGCAGTCAAGTGTAGCAACCACCTTTTGATGTGAGTGCGCACGTTTACCAGACGCAAGCACCCCTAGTTACTCAGTGTAGCTCACGATTTTGCCTCACTTAGAACAGAGATAGCATAGTTACCTCATGACATATCGAACCTCATTTTCTTTGATGAGGAGATATATTTCTCAGCAACAGTGCCATTGCTCTGCCTTTAGCTTACTTTAAGTGTAGCCACTTTTTGAAATAAACAGATTCAACAAATGTTTAAAAATAATACTTAGCTGAAGTTTCTAGATCAAGGATGCCTTTGTACAACAAAAATTTTCAGATTCAAGACGGCATAACAAGTCAAAACATGAGAAACTAGTTTAAGTCTATTAAGCCCGACCACAAACATTTTCAAGACCATCAAACTTCAAGACTCAAGAAATCATTAATGTTAAACCAAAAATATTCATGTTCAAGGCGATCACAAGACTCTATAAAAGAAAATTCTTCTTGAAGATTTACTCTGATAAACAACCTCAATAATAGATAGGGAATCCTCCAAGAAGTTCAAGGCAATTTGAATCCAAGTTGACCCACAAAAGGATATAAGCAATATCATGCAGTGGCTTGGTTTAAGAAGATAGTGTTGCATAACTGGTAGGCAAGAATAGATGAAGAACACTCTCCCTGAGGTTATGCACTGAGCTCAAACAAAAGTGATTTTCAGGCAGAAAGAAACGTGGGGTCGACTTGTCAAAGGAGTGAGGTCGACCTGTTGAACTGGTAGGCAAGAATAGATGAAGAACACTCTCCCTGAGGTTATGCACTGAGCTCAAACAAAAGTGATTTTCAGGCAGAAAGAAACGTGGGGTCGACTTGTCAAAGGAGTGAGGTCGACCTGTTGAACTGCAAGGCAGAATTTTGACTAGATTTTCATGATGAACAAGCTCCCCCTGAGAAGATGCATTCTATGCCATGATGTCAACAGAATGAAGATGAAATATATGCATGAATGCTACAAAGAGACAACTCCCCCTTACTATATGGCCTAAATGCGACATTGACGCATGGTACGTGGCGGAGGTGAAACCTCACGCATATTGAGTGCTTCTAGGCAAGCATAACCTGCCTTTTCATACATCAACATTTGATATACCATGGCCATGCATGAGTGAAATGATGTGAAATGATTCAAAGTAGATTGATGTTGACTCCCCCTGAGTACATGCATGGGTTGGCAATGAACTATGCATCCTAAGACTTATGTGAATACACAATGCAATGAAGATGCTGTAAAATGATTGAGCATTTTTGTGTCTTCTAAACATGATGTGCATTAAAGTATGTGAGATCACAAGATGATGCAAACACAAATCATTCACAATTGATTTTGAATTGAATGCAACTTGATGATGATGCCAATAGACTCCCCCTTTGAACAATGCTAACATGAATAACGAGTTGAAAATGCAGCAATGGTATGCATCATCAAAACCTAAATCCAAGAATTTCATGTAGCTGATAGCAAGACTTAAGCAACTCATTATCACATCAACTTTTTCAGCATAACAATATTTTTCATGAATTAAATAGCTGAAATCAAGCATGGTGTGAGCAAGTTATCTAACTCAAAAGTTCATCTCACACCATGGGGGTTTTGCATTTCAAAGAGCAATTCTGATGTGTCACAATGATGCAGCAAGTGGCTATGGTTCCTTGGACTTAATTCGCAAACACAATCACAAGATTCGAGCAAACTTTGAAGACGCCGTCTCACCGTGCGCACCCGTCACCCGTGGTGACTCGGTGATGCCGAGTCGAGGTGGTGGAGAAAGACCCTAGCTGGTAGAGGGCCAGCACAACTAAGGTTCACCCTCCCGAAGGTATGATGCCCACAATCAAGGGCGGCCGGGTGCCTTGGGGGCACTAGGTCACTCATTCACTATTGCCACGGCGACCACACAAGAGTCGGTGGGTCCGGGAACAAGCACTCTCTCACCGACCAGCGGACAAGTTGTACGGATATGAAATGAACAGAAGTAAATGGAGCAAGGGCAGAAGCTCACCTGGTTGGTTTGAAGAAACCAACCCCGGTCGGAGACGATGAGCGAGCGGGGAAGTGTGGGTTCCCCGCACACTGCGCCGGTGAAGCTTGAACCATGTTTAGATAATTACACTCACTACACCTCTCGCAGGAGGGTGGACTTGGGGTGGGGAACTTAGAGTTACAATTCAAACACTACCTCCGCGCAGGGAGGGGCGATAAGACGGCCAGGCGGGAAGGGGAGAGTGGCCGAAAACTCGAGTGGAGGAGCCGATGTCGAATCTGCCTGCACTCTGCGACGAATGACTGACAGTCACTATTGAGGTCGTAACTTCTAGTCCGGAATTCTGCTGATGATGAGACCAGTGGGGAACGCTTTGTATCTGGGACTAGGATGCCTCTGAATTTTGCAGAATTCTTCTGTTGCAGTTGCGGGCCCGAGACAAGGTTCGATCAGGGAGACAGAATCTGGGCGTGGCAGCTTCCTGTTTCTAACAGCCATTTGCAGAGAGTGCCCCGACTGCTCCTGGACTCCGAATGACAAACCGCCAGAGTTTCAGGAATCGTGGACAAGCCCTCTTCGCAGCAAAACTGACGGGGAAACCGAATGAGGTTGGAGTCGACTGGGGGACTCTGAATAGTGAGGACAGGTCGAGGCAGACTGTGAGACGCAGATTAGAGTAGCCGAGGGTGAAAAATGGTAACTCTGTCCCACAGAGGCCGAACGCAGTTCCACCTTTTGATTCTGAAAGAAGATTGGGCGAGGAAGAACTTTGTTGAAGAGCTCTTAGCCTGATTCTTCTGAGATTCTTCGTGGTACAGCTTCTCTTCCGGTTCAGGAGCTTGGTATGAGGAACTCTGCGCAGTTGGAGGAGATCAGCTCTCCCGGGCAGCTCCGACCTTGGATTGAGACGAAACCACCTCGCCTGCGAAGATGACTGGGAGAGCTTTCCGTCAATGAAGGCCACACCCCCAAGAGCTCCAGGATGAGGTCGTGGGTGGCGCTGCAACAGGCTGCTGATCTGCAGGGCGTGGCTGCACACATATTGAAGAGAGAATGGGGGGGAGGTGGTTCCTTTGGTGGAGGGGAAGGGGATATGGGTGCTTTGGTGGTGGGGAAGGGTTTTGTGAGGTGGGAAGGGGTGGTGAGGGAGGAAGGTGGGGGCGGAGCAAGCAGGGAAAGAGGGTGGGTGCGCAAATGGCCAAGGGGGGGGGAGGTGGGGAGATGGGGGCGCAAGGGGCTTGGAGAAGTGGGGAGGCTTCTTCTTGATTTGGGTGGTGGGTTAATGGGTGGTATTAATGGTGGCCTAGGGAGGTGGAGGGGTTGTCTTGGGGAGGGGAAAGGCTACTTGGGAGAGGGGATTCTCTCTTGGGAAGGGGAAGGGTTGTATGGGGAAGGGGAAGGGTTGCTTGGGAAGTGGGGGAGATTGAAGTGGAGTTAAGGGCCTTGGGAAGGTGAAGGGGTGGGAGGCTGATGTGGAAGATGAGGTGGCAGGGAGAGGAGAGAGAGAGAGGGGCGAAATCTGGAGAGAGAGGGGGAGGAGAGAGAGAGGGGGCCGCCCCCTTTAGAGAGAGAGAGAGGTAGAGAGAGAGAGAGCTAGAGAGAGAGAGAGAGAGCAAGAGACACAATTCTTGTGGATTTTAAACTCAATACTTCATTAGCTTCAACTGGTGGGATTGGGGTCCTATTTATAGGAATCCCACAATTCAACATAAGTCCCTGACTTTTGGACTAATGACAACTAACCAAGGGGGAAAGGGGCGCCCCTGGGCCAAGCCCATATAACTGGGCCCATTAACCAATCTAACTGACATAATGATAATAAACTTAGGTAGATGACCCATTAACCTAGGGACTTGACTCAAATAAAAGAAAAATTACAATGATATGACTCCAGAAAAATATGAAAATTACATAACTCGACTCAAGAAATCAAGACGAACACAATGGCGATCATCGGGACCCATGGAGAAATGGGAAGTGGTAAGCGATGTCCCCATCATACTCCCGGGGTGCAGAGAACTCGACTCTGTCGAGTAAGGGTCCACCCTGCTGCGATACTGCTCCGATAGGTCAGGATCCAGCTGCTGGAGATCCTCCCGAATCACCCAGGCGTCAACCGAAGGTGGTCGTCCCTTCCACCTAACCAGATATCGCTCATATGCCTTGCTCCGTGTGGTAGTGATCTGTTCATCTAATATCCGCTCCACTTGATCACGCTGGTTTCTCTGGCCAGATGGAGCTCTCGTTGGTGTGGGGGCTCTCTCAAGGGGTGGGATAGGCTAGATCTCCTCACTAGGTGTCACCGTGGGACCCTTGTAGGGCACCAGGTCAGCCACATTGAAAGTGGGGCTTACTCCGTACCCTTCGGGGAGGTCGAACACATAAGCATTTGTGTCAAGGCGCCTCAATACCTGAAAGGAGCCTGCTCCACGAGACCTCAGTTTTGAGACAATCTCAGTCCTTACCATCACAAAATCACCGACATGGATTTCTTGGTGGCGACAGTGGGAATCGGCTAATTCCTTAAGAACCTTGCTGCTCTTGTTTTTATGTTTGCGAATGTTACCATGCAATGTCATGAATGACGATCCTATAGGGATGAAGGGAGGGCCTGGACAACCAAATTCAGCCCTATCAAGTGTTAGTTTGGTTTTGACAGACTTAGGAGGACCAGGGCATCCATGAATTGACCTATCATGCTTAGAAATCATGTGGACCTTGGTGCACTTAGGTGGACCGAGGCAGCCATAAGTGGCCCTATCATGCATGAGACGGATGAAGAGTGGGGGAAGACCAACTTGTCCAAATGTAAACCTATCGTGCACTGGACCTAGTGTGTGAGTGACACAAATGATGTGACTAGCCTGACCACATGATGCGAAAGGTTGTGATACATGGATTCCTATCAAGACCCATCTGTGAGATTTGGGAGTTTCCACTCATGGGGATCGAAGCGGTTCTTGGGATGGGTCACTCCCTTATTTCCAAGGTTGATGTCACCCTTGGCATTGACTCTCATAGTGTGGGCGGAATTTCAGAATGGGTGGGTTAGGACTGACATGGTGGGTGAGGGTAGGAGGGAGTGGGTGGTAAGTGATGAGTACTTGGAAGCCCATGGGGAGTGGCCAAACAGATCAAGATGGGTTAAGGGGTGAGTGACGTGGAGGGGGGTTTCAATCCAAGTGTTCGCCCTAGGGTCTCTAGCACACATAGGGAAGTGGAAGTCATGACCCTGGTGGGACCCGATGCAATGCTCCTTGTAGGAGGGTAAGGGGGTGATGTAAGACTCATTAGGCTCGGGTAGAAATAATAGGAGTTTACTCATGCAAGGACCCTTGGTGTAAATGGAGGTGATGGTCCCGATGGAGGGGTGTGAGAAACTAAGGTACCCCATGTGGCTTGCTTCTAAGGCCCACATGTTTGTCACCTCTATTTGCCAAAGTATACTCTTAATCAAGTCCCTCATGGCTCCCACAAAGGAGAACGATTGGTAGGTTGTGTGGAATAGAGGAGTGGGCAAAATTGGGTAATGATTCTCCATAGGGGGGTGCATGATGTGGAGGAGGAGGTTTTGCTTAAGCCACTCAATGAGGGGTTCCCCTAAAATCACAGTTCTTATGGAAGGATGGGTGGGGGGACTTGGTTGGTCATCTGGCAACTCTAGGGGGAGGATGTTCTTAGTTAGGCTCGTTGTGGTCTCTTTGGATAAAAAGGAGCCATCTTGACCCAACCCTTGGCATTGGGATTCATATTCTTCCTCCCAATCTAGGGGAGCCTCATATTCCTCAATCACATTCTTATCCTTTTGGGGTGTGGGGGTTTTGCTCTCCAAGGGAATGGGAAGGTCTTTTGTGGATGGGGTGATGAAGGTTGGGGCATGGTGCACCCGGGGTGGTGAGGGTGTTCGAACTTGGGTTGGGTTTGGGAGTGGAAGAAGTGGAGACCTAAGTTGGGGTAGGATTGGGGTTGGTAGTGGAAGATGGGTGGGTCGAGGAGGACTAGGTTGATTGATTCTGGGAGGTGTGTCCCTTTTAGGGGAAGATGGAAGGGTAGTGGTGGGGACCGTGAAAGCTTGTGGGGTGTGGGTTTGATGGAGAATTTTAGGTTGGGTGATGGCCGTCATGGGCCTAGGTGGAGTGAGGGTGGGGGCCACTTTGGTTTGAATGGTGGTGGTGATCGGGATAGGAATCATTTGGGGTGGTGGAGTTTGGGCCTTAAGGGAGGTCTTGGGTTGACTGGGAGAGAAAGGTGGAGTGGGAGTGCTCCTTGGGTTATGGTTCTCAAGGTAGGAGTGGGAGGGTTGGGGAGTGAAGATCTTCCTGATCTCAACCCTTATCTCTTCCAATAAATCTAGGGGTCCTTTGGGTGGTGGGGTTTGGGTCCTAATGGAGGTCTTGGGTTGACTGGGAGGAAACGGGGGAGTGGGAGTGCTCTTCGGGTTATGGACCTCACGGTAGGAGTGGGAGGGTCGGGGGGCGTAGATCTTCCTAAGCTCACTTTTCATCTCTTCCCATGATCCTATGGGTTCTTGCCTCCAAATCCTCCTTAAGCTCACTATGCGTTCCCACTCCTTCTTGGCTTGTCCCCGA
This sequence comes from Amorphophallus konjac, assembly GCA_022559845.1. NCBI lineage: Eukaryota > Viridiplantae > Streptophyta > Magnoliopsida > Alismatales > Araceae > Amorphophallus > Amorphophallus konjac. The sequence continues at coordinate 464,194,702 of CM040118.1, read as the reverse complement.
AGTCGCCTGTGGCCCTGCGGACTCTAGCGTGTCCATAGACCCTAGTCCTATCAAAGTGTTTTGTCATGAAAGTCTCCCACCTAACATAATCACTAGGATGTGACCCATCAAAGGTGATACTCTCATCTATAAGGATGTCCAAAAATGGGTGGTCGAACGGATCTTTGTGGAGGGCCGAGTGGGACCAAAGAGAGGTAGCCATGTTGATGAACCGAATGACTCTAAATGCTTATGCGCCCTAGGACAAGACTTAGTAGAGACAAGTCTAGAACTTGGCTCTGATACCAAGTTGATGTGTCACAATGATGCAGCAAGTGGCTATGGTTCCTGGACTTAATTCGCAAACACAATCACAAGATTCGAGCAAACTTTGAAGACGTCGTCTCACCGTGCGCACCCGTCACCCGTGGTGACCCGGTGATGCCGAGTCGAGGTGGTGGAGAAAGACCCTAGCTGGTAGAGGGCCAGCACAACTAAGGTTCACCCTCCCGAAGGTATGATGCCCACAATCAAGGGCGGCCGGGTGCCTTGGGGGCACTAGGTCGCTCATTCACTATTGCCACGGCGACCACACAAGAGTCGGTGGGTCCGGGAACAAGCACTCTCTCACCGACCAGCGGACAAGTTGTACGGATATGAAATGAACAGAAGTAAATGGAGTAAGGGCAGAAGCTCACCTGGTTGGTTTGAAGAAACCAACCCCGGTCGGAGACGATGGGTGAGCGGGGAAGTGTGGGTTCCCCGCACACTGCGCCGGTGAAGCTTGAACCCTGTTTAGATAATTACACTCACTACACCTCTCGCAGGAGGGTGGACTTGGGGTGGGGAACTTAGAGTTACAATTCAAACACTACCTCCGCGCAGGGAGGGGCGATAAGCCGACCAGGCGGGAAGGGGAGAGTGGCCGAAAACTCGAGCGGAGGAGCCGATGTCGAATCCGCCTGCACTCTGCGACGAATGACTGACAGTCACTGTGGAGATCGTAACTTCTAGTCCGGAATTCTGCTGATGATGAGACCAGTGGGGAACGCTTCATATCTGGGACTAGGATGCCTCTGAATTTTGCGGAATTCTTCTGTTGCAGTTGCGGGCCCGGGACGAGGTTTGATCAGGGAGACAGAATCTGGGCGCGGCAGCTTCCTGTTTCTGACAGCCGTTTGCAGAGAGTGCCCCGACTGCTCCTGGACTCCGAATGATGAACCGCCAGAGTTGCTGGAATTGTGTACAAGCCCTCTTCGCAGCAAAACTGACGGGGAAACCGAATGAGGTCGGAGTCGACTGGGGGACTCTGAATAGTGAGGACAGGTCGAGGCAGACTGTGAGACGCAGATTAGAGTAGCCGAGGGTGAAAAATGGTAACTCTGTCCACAGAGGCCGAACGCAGTTCCGTCTTTTGATTCTGAAAGAGGATTGGGTGAGGAAGAACTTTGTTGAAGAGCTCTTGGCCTGATTCTTCTGAGATTCTTCGTGGTACAGCTTCTCTTCCGGTTCAGGAGCTTGGTATGAGGAACTCTGCGCAGTTGGAGGAGATCAGCTCTCCCGGGCAGCTCCGACCTTGGATTGAGACGAAACCACCTCGCCTGCGAAGATGACTGGGAGAGCTTTCCGTCGATGAAGGCCACGCTCCCAATAGCTCCAGGATGAGGTCATGGGCGGCGCTGCAACAGGCTGCTGATCTGCAGGGCGTGGCTGCACACAGATTGAAGATAGAATGGGGGGGGAGGTGGTTCCTTTGGTGGAGGGGAAGGGGATATGGGTGCTTTGGTGGTGGGGAAGGGTTTTGTGAGGTGGGAAGGGGTGGTGAGGGAGGAAGGTGGGGGCGGAGCAAGCAGGGAAAGAGGGCGGGTGCGCAAATGGCCAAGGGGGGGGGAGGTGGGGAGATGGGGGCGCAAGGGGCTTGGGGAAGTGGGGAGGCTTCTTCTTGATTTGGGTGGTGGGTTAATGGGTGGTATTAATGGTGGCCTAGGGAGGTGGAGAGGTTGTCTTGGGGAGGGGAAAGGTTACTTGGGAGAGGGGATTCTCTCTTGGGAAGGGGAAGGGAGAAGGGGAAGGGTTGCTTGGGAAGTGGGGGAGATTGAAGTGGAGTTAAGGGCCTTGGGAAGGTGAAGGGGTGGGAGGCTGATGTGGCAGATGAGGTGGCAGGGAGAGGAGAGAGAGAGAGGGGTGAAATTTGGAGAGAGAGAGGGGGAGGAGAGAGAGAGGGGGCCGCCCCCTTTAGAGAGAGAGAGAGGTAGAGAGAGAGAGAGCTAGAGAGAGAGAGAGAGAGCAAGAGACACAATTCTTGTGGATTTTAAACTCAATACTTCATTAGCTTCAACTGGTGGGATTGAGGTCCTATTTATAGGAATCCCACAATTCAACATAAGTCCCTGACTTTTGGACTAATGACAACTAACCAAGGGGGAAAGGGGCGCCCCTGGGCCAAGCCCATATTTAAATGGGCCCATTAACCAATCTAACTGACGTAATGATAATAAACTTAGGTAGATGACTCATTAACCTAGGGACTTGACTCAAATAAAAGAAAAATTGCAATGATATGACTCCAGAAAAATATGAAAATTACATAACTCGACTCAAGAAATCAAGACGAACACAATGGCGATCATCGGGACCCATGGAGAAATGGGAAGTGATAAGCGATGTCCCCATCATACTCCCGGGATGCAGAGAACTCGACTCTGTCGAGTAAGGGTCCACCCTGCTGCGATACTGCTCCGATAGGTCAGGATCTAGCTGCTGGAGATCCTCCCGAATCACCCAGGCGTCAACCGAAGGTGGTCGTCCCTTCCACCTAACCAATATCGCTCATACGCCTTGCTCCGTGTGGTAGTGATCTGTTCATCTAATATCCGCTCCACTTGATCACGATGGTTTCTCTGGCCAGATGGAGCTCTCGTTGGTGTGGGGGCTCTCTCAAGGGGTGGGATAGGTTGGATCTCCTCACTAGGTGTCACCGTGGGACCCTTGTAGGGCACCAGGTCAGCCACATTGAAAGTGGGGCTTACTCCGTACCCTTTGGGGAGGTCGAACACATAAGCATTTGTGTCAAGGCGCCTCAATACCTGAAAGGAGCCTGCTCCACGAGACCTCAGTTTTGAGACAATCTCAGTCCTTACCATCACAAAATCACCGACATGGATTTCTTGGTGGCGACAGTGGGAATCGGCTAATTCCTTAAGAACCTTGCTGCTCTTGTTTTTATGTTTGCGAATGTTACCATGCAATGTCATGAATGATGATCCTATAGGAATGAAGGGAGGGCCTGGACAACCAAATTCAGCCCTATCAAGTGTTAGTTTGGTTTTGACAGACTTAGGAGGACCAGGGCATCCATGAATTGACCTATCATGCTTAGAAACCATGTGGACCTTGGTGCACTTAGGTGGACCGGGGCAGCCATAAGTGGCCCTATCATGCATGAGACGGATGAAGAGTGGGGGAATACCAACTTGTCCAAATGTAAACCTATCGTGCACTAGACCTAGTGTGTGAGTGACACAAATGATGTGACTAGCCTGACCACATGATGCGAAAGGTTGTGATACATGGATTCCCATCAAGATGGTCCCATCTGTGAGATTTGGGGGTTTCCACTCATGGGGATCGAAGCGGTTCTTGGGATGGGTCACTCCCTTATTTCCAAGGTTGATGTCACCCTTGGCATTGACTCTCATAGTGTGGGCGGAATTTTGGAATGGGTGGGTTAGGACTGACATGGTGGGTGAGGGTAGGAGGGAGTGGGTGGTAAGTGATGAGTACTTGGAAGCCCATGGGGAGTGGCCAAACAGATCAAGATGGGTTAAGGGGTGAGTGACGTGGAGGGGGGTTTCAATCCAAGTGTTCGCCCTAGGGTCTCTAGCACACATAGGGAAGTGGAAGTCATGACCCTGGTGGGACCCGATGCAATGCTCCTTGTAGGAGGGTAAGGGGGTGATGTAAGACTCATTAGGCTCGGGTAGAAATATTAGGAGTTTACTCATGCAAGGACCCTTGGTGTAAATGGAGGTGATGGTCCCGATGGAGGGGTGTGAGAAACTAAGGTACCCCATGTGGCTTGCTTCTAAGGCCCACATGTTTGTCACCTCTATTTGCCAAAGTATACTCTTAATCAAGTCCCTCATGGCTCCCACAAAGGAGAACGATTAGTAGGTTGTGTGGAATAGAGGAGTGGGCAAAATTGGGTAATGATTCTCCATAGGGGGGTGCATGATGTGGAGGAGGAGGTTTTGCTTAAGCCACTCAATGAGGGGTTCCCCTAAAATCACAGTTCTTATGGAAGGATGGGTGGGGGGACTTGGTTGGTCATCTGGCAACTCTAGGGGGAGGATGTTCTTAGTTAGGCTCGTTGTGGTCTCTTTGGATAAAGAGGAGCCTTCTTGACCCAACCCTTGGCATTGGGATTCATATTCTTCCTCCCAATCTAGGGGAGCCTCATATTTCTCAATCACATTCTTATCCTTTTGGGGTGTGGGGGTTTTGCTCTCCAAGAGAATGGGAAGGTCTTTTGTGGATGGGGTGATGAAGGTTGGGGCATGGTGCACCCGGGGTGGTGAGGGTGTTCGAACTTGGGTTGGGTTTGGGAGTGGAAGAAGTGGAGACCTAAGTTGGGGTAGGATTGGGGTTGGTAGTGGAAGATGGGTGGGTCGAGGAGGACTGGGTTGATTGATTCTGGGAGGTGTGTCCCTTTTAGGGGAAGATGGAAGGGTAGTGGTGGGGACCGTGGAAGCTTGTAACATTTCTCGATTTGTGCGTGTCATCCTTGTGCAGGGGCCATGCTAATCTTCTCTGTATCGTTCCAATTTTATCGGATGTCTCCGAAGAGACACCGTGGAAGCTTGTGGGGTGTGGGTTTGATGGAGAATTTTAGGTTGGGTGATGGCCGTCATGGGCCTAGGTGGAGTGAGGGTGGGGGCCACTTTGGTTTGAATGGTGGTGGTGATCGGGATAGGAATCATTTGGGGTGGTGGAGTTTAGGCCTTAAGGGAGGTCTTGGGTTGACTGGGAGAGAAAGGTGGAGTGGGAGTGCTCCTTGGGTTATGGTTCTCAAGGTAGGAGTGGGAGGGTTGGGGAGTGAAGATCTTCCTGATCTCAACCCTTATCTCTTCCAATAAATCTAGGGGTCCTTTGGGTGGTGGGGTTTGGGTCCTAATGGAGGTCTTGGGTTGACTGGGAGGAAACGGGGGAGTGGGAGTGCTCTTCGGGTTATGGTCCTCACGGTAGGAGTGGGAGGGTCGGGGGGCGTAGATCTTCCTAAGCTCACTTTTCATCTCTTCCCATGATCCTATGGGTTCTTGCCTCCAAATCCTCCTTAAGCTCACTATGCGTTCCCACTCCTTCTTGGCTTGTCCCCGAAGTCGCCCTGTGGCCCTGTGGACTCTAGCGTGTCCATAGACCCTAGTCCTATCAAAGTGTTTTGTCATGAAAGTCTCCCACCTAACATAATCACTAGGATGTGACCCATCAAAGGTGATACTCTCATCTATAAGGATGTCCAAAAATGGGTGGTCGATCAGATCTTTGTGGAGGGCCGAGTGGGACCAAAGAGAGGTAGCCATGTTGATGAACCGAATGACTCTAAATGCTTATGCGCCCTAGAACAAGACTTAGTAGAGACAAGTCTAGAACTTGGCTCTGATACCAAGTTGATGTGTCACAATGATGCAGCAAGTGGCTATGGTTCCTTGGACTTAATTCGCAAACCCAATCACAAGATTCGAGCAAACTTTGAAGACGACGTCTCACCGTGCGCACCCGTCACCCGTGGTGACTCAGTGATGCCGAGTCGAGGTGGTGGAGAAAGACCCTAGCTGGTAGAGGGCCAGCACAACTAAGGTTCACCCTCCCGAAGGTATGATGCCCACAATCAAGGGCGGCCGGGTGCCTTGGGGGCACTAGGTCACTCATTCACTATTGCCACGGCGACCACACAAGAGTCGGTGGGTCTGGGAACAAGCACTCTCTCACCGACCAGTGGACAAGTTGTACAGATATGAAATGAACAGAAGTAAATGGAGCAAGGGCAGAAGCTCACCTGGTTGGTTTGAAGAAACCAACCCCGGTCGGAGATGATGGGCGAGCGGGGAAGTGTGGGTTCCCCGCACACTGCGCCGGTGAAGCTTGAACCCTGTTTAGATAATTACACTCACTACACCTCTCGCAGGAGGGTGGACTTGGGGTGGGGAACTTAGAGTTACAATTCAAACACTACCTCCGCGCAGGGAGGGGCGATAAGCAGGCCAGACGGGAAGGGGAGAGTGGCCGAAAACTCGAGCGGAGGAACCGATGTCGAATCCGCCTGCACTCTACGACGAATGACTGACAGTCACTGTTGAGGTCGTAACTTCTAGTCTGGAATTCTGCTGATGATGAGACCAGTGGGGAACGCTTCGTATCTGGGACTAGGATGCCTCTGAATTTTGCGGAATTCTTCTGTTGCAGTTGCGGGCCCGGGACGAGGTTCGATCAGGGAGACAGAATCTGGGCGCGGTAGCTTCCTGTTTCTGAGAGCCGTTTGCAGAGAGTGCCCCGACTGCTCCTGGACTCCGAATGACGAACCGCCAGAGTTGCTGGAATTGTGGACAAGCCCTCTTCGCAGCAAAACTGACGGGGAAACCGAATGAGGTCGGAGTCGACTGGGGGACTCTGAATAGTGAGGACAGGTCGAGGTAGACTGTGAGACGCAGATTAGAGTAGCCGAGGGTGAAAAATGGTAACTCTGTCCCACGGAGGCCGAACGCAATTCCGCCTTTTGATTCTGAAAGAGGATTGGGCGAGGAAGAACTTTGTTGAAGTGCTCTTGGCCTGATTCTTCTGAGATTCTTCGTGGTACAGCTTCTCTTCCGGTTCAGGAGCTTGGTATGAGGAACTCTGCGCAGTTGGAGGAGATCAGCTCTCCCTGGAAGCTTCGCAGCCGTGGTGGTCTCGCCAGCATCTGACGTCCCTTCTGTTCGGGAGCTCCGCTCTCCCCCGACTGTGCAAGGTGACTGCTGCAGAAGGACAGAGGCCCAGTCAAAGTGCGACCACGGCCGATCTAGAACGAGTTTGGGCATGATTCCTATGCAGAAGCCTTCTCCTACCCATCTTCTAACATCACCAAGAAACGGGGCGCCATTTGGAGCTCGGAGCAACAAGATACGAATTTTCTACCATCGGCACACAGGTCAGGTTGTTCTGAGTCCGCCCAGACCCCTCCCCACTCTTCTGGGGACAACTCCCGACCCCAACCTCCTCTGGTGCTGTTTCTTCTTGCTGCTCGAAGAGGACTCGACCACGAATGTCCACGACTTGGTCCCGCCTCAATCCGACACCAGGAGCGTTCAGGCTGCCTGCTCTTTCCTGCAGCAACGTTCTGGGAGCAGTCAATGCTAGAATTGCGCTGCCCTGTTCCAGACCCTGTCCCGGCCAGAGACATCAGCACGAGGTTCCACGAAAATTCAAGCATTGTCCTGGGTCAAGTGGGAGCGTTTCAGCCCTGGTTTCAGATCATTTGGAGTTCGGGAGTGTCCGTGGCAGCGCCGTCATCGACAGACTGTCCAGCGACTCCAGAAGTGGCAGAACCGACGTCGGCCCTCCGATTGGCTCTCATTCGGATTTTTTTTCCCTCCCCTTACCTGGCCGGCTGAAGGCCCCTCCCTGCGTGGAGGTAGTGTTTGATTGTACATTGAAATCCCCGCCCCTAGTTCCCCCTCCTGTGCGAGGTGTAGTGCTTGTAATAAACAGGGTTCAAGCTTCATCGGCGCAGTGTGCGGGGATCCCACACTTCCCCGCTCGCCCATCATCTCCGAACGAGGTTGGTTTCTTCAAACCAACTAGGTGAGCCTCTACCCTTGCTCCATTTATTTCTGTTCATTTCATATCCGTACGACTTATCCGCTGGTCGGTGAGAGAGCACTCGTTCCCGGACCCACCGATTCTTGTGTGGTCACCGTGGCAAAAGTGAGAGAGAGTGACCCAGTGCTCCAAGGCACCCGGCCCGCCCTTGAACTTGGGCAACATACCCTCAGGAGGGAAGACCTTATCCCTGCTGGCCCTCAACCAACAAGGGTCTTGTTCCACCACCTCGACTCGGCATCACCGAGTCACCACGGGTTGCGGGTGTGCACGGTGGTTCGGTCCAATTTCAAAGAAATCTCAAATCTTGAGTTGTGTTTTGCGAATTAAGTCCGAGGGAGCATAGTATCTTGCTGCCTCCCCTTCATTGTGTCACATCAAATTCAGTTTGGAGAATCTAATGACATTGGACAGACGTATGATGCACTATCTACATGTCAAGACTAAACATGCAAGACGACTGAACTTAAAGGTTTATGTACATACATGTGCCTTGAGCTTTTATTTACCTTATGATCCTTTGTTCAGCTCCAAGGCATCCTGCACCTAAAATTCTCATTTGGAATTTTTAGGTACCCAAGATTGCTTGGGTCCTTGTGGGTTAGCAACTTTGTCATATTCACTAATGTGGCTCATCTGTTTCAGGGAAATCAGATCATCCTTCCTCATTGTACGACAATCATACATGTCGTGACCATTTTTCCCACAGTAAAAATATCGCACAAAATATTGAGCATTCTTTTTATGTTCATGTGCGTGTGCATGTGCATTTTATTTTTGTGGATGAGCATGGGATTTACCTTTCATGGCATGAAGGTGATGATTTCCCTTCAAGTGCCAGCACTCTTAGATAGTATGGCCAGACTTACCAAAATGAGAGCAGCAAGGAGGAAGATTTTTGTTTAAAGCCATGGAGAGTGTCGACCTGCTTGTATGGGAGTGTCGACTCTTCTGACTCCCTGTGCAATTCTGTGCAGATATCTGCTGAGTAGGTCCTCTGCCAGTTGACATGTTTCTTTCCTTGCTCTTTCACTTGCTCTCCTGCTCTAAGCTCATCATTTCTCAAGATAAAACAATCATGCACAGTGTGACCATGTTTACCACAATAATAACAATGGGCATTCATTTTGTGGAAAGCATGATATTTAGCATTGGACATGTTATGGTGCATGTTTGGATGAGCATGCTGAGTTTTGCTTTTCTTTCGAGCAGTATGCCCTTTTTGGTGACCACAGGAGGTGGTGGCTTCCGGTGAGTCAGAATCTTGGATTTGGGCAAACATTGATAGAAAATCATTCAAACCTTGAATTTTATTTTCAAGTGAGGAAATGTGCTGTTTAGATTCAACAAGGCCCTCTTCGCATGCTGCCAATTGCTCATTGAGCATGGCATTTACTGCTTTAAGATTTTGATTTTGTTGTTTGAGAGCATGCAAAGTTTCAGAGTGATAATCAATGACAGATTTACCTTTTTCATGTGCAACCAGTTTTTCATGCAATTCTTCTTCTGCTTTTTCATGTTCAATTTTCTTTTCCAACAACTCTCTATTCTCTTCTTTCAGAGAATCAATCAGTTTTTGTTGCCATTCAAGATCATCATGGAGACCAACATTTATGTTTCTCAAGAATGAACATTTTTCACATGTAAAATTAGTAGAGCATGAAACAGAATTTTTATTTCCTTCAATTAACCTCTCATGATATATTAGCCCATCGGCCATAGTTTGATCATTAGAGATTGACTTAGGTTGGTTTTGAAGTTTTATGACAATTTCTTCCAACCTAGTGATTTTACCATGAAGATTTTCATTTTCTTCCCTTAGACATGCAAAGCTTTGTTTATGCATATTTAGATCAAAAGAGAGAGTGTTGTTAAGCTCTTCAAAAATAGAACATTTTTTACAAAACAAACTTTCATTTTGGTTGATTTTTTTGAGATCCTTTTTCAAATTTTTGTTTTCTATTTTTACCTTTTTGTATTGTGTGATCAACTCATCATAGGCTTCCATAAGCTCTTCAAAAGTGAATTCCTCAGAGTCAGAGTTTACCTGTGATGAGGATGCATTGCTGGACTATTCTGCACGATCGACCATGAAGCATTCTTGTTCTTGTTCCTTCCCTTCATGAATTTTCACCAACTTGTCCAGTACTTGCTTGGCTGTGCTGCAAGAGGACACAAGATGAGTTTGTTTGAGATGAACTGCAGCTGTAATTAAGTTATATGCAAGAATATTATTATTGTGTTTGGTCTCATGTTCGGCTAACCAATCAATTGAATTTGATGGCAGCTCATGAGGACCATTGTATATAAGAGTCCACAATTGTGGATCTATGGAGCTAACATAGATGAACATTCTCCCTACCCATGTAGAAAAATCTGAACCATCATAAATGGGTGGAGAAACCATCGAAACATGTGTAGCATATGAAGCCATCTAAATAACATACACCGGGATCTTTCCCTGCAGATCGTTGGATCTTGGAATGGCAGAGCCTCGCTCGGATACCACTTGTTGGGTCCCGCGAGATGTAAACGGATCTAGAAGGGGGGTTGAATAGATCCTATCAAAAACTTTGGCCTATTTAAAAACTCTTAGCTATCAAAAGCATGAACCACTCCTATAAAGTGAATGAATCACTTAGGCACAATGCACAGCGGAATTTAGTAGAGTGGCTCAAATGAAAAGACTTGGATTACAAGCGATGAAGCGTTAACTCTTCTTTAAGCACATTTGTGATCTTTAAAGATACAAGCCTGTAGTGCAGGGATCATAAAGCATAACACTAGAGCATGCAATAGCTTGCAACAACCGTGCGTGTGTGTGTGTGCTATGTTGATCACTCAAAGTGTATATGTGTGTGAATGTAGTGGTGATCAACCAAGATGCATGCGAGTCTAAGCAAGGGAAATACTTAGCAATACTTTCACCTTGGCGCCTGTGTGCAAGGGTGCAGCAGGCCGCCTAAGGGATGCAGTCAAAGTGCTAAGCTCAAGTAAACCACAGATAAAACTGAAAGTGCAAATCTGAGTGCTTGAGTGTGTAAACAAGTTAACCAAGTATGGAAGCATATGAACCTATGAATAGGGGTAGAAGATATAGAGCAATCACACACGATGAACAACCCACAACAAAGGGATTTTTAAGGTGGTTCGGTTGTAACCCCGCAACCTACGTCCACCCCTCACCAAAACCCAGTGAGGCTTTCCTGTTGAATCACAGCTTGACCGGGGACACGCCCCAAACCACAGAACACAGAAAACCCTCTTTCTGTCTTCCGATACACCAAGCCGGCAGGGACGGCTACACCGCAAATCAGAGAACTCCCGATTACCTTCCTACTAACCACCGGTAGGGATGATCTTCAGTTTCAATAGATTGAATGAAATGAAAATAGAACAAAATGAAAAAGCTCAAACAAGATATGAAGATATGATAGAATGAACTAGATCTTGTCTGAGATTGTTGGATCTTGAATATGTTGCTTTGATCTTCCTTGGATCCTTTTGAGTTGATGGAGAAGATACAGGATGTAGCTTGATCTTTTCTTTGAATCTCCTTGAGTTGATGAAGAAGGATATTGGATGTAGCTTTGATCTTCCCTTGAGTTGATGAAGAGGTTTGGATGAAGATTTGATCACCTTTTGATCTCCTTTGTGAGCTTGCTTGCTTCTCTTCTTCCTTGGAGATTGAGGGCTTCAGATGTAGGCTTGAATCTCTTGGATTGGATGTAGAACTTCTGCACGGAGTACTGTTCACGGCTACAGTACCTCTTCTTCCTTGGAGCTCCTCTAGCCTCTCTTCATCTCTCTTTGCTCCCAATGATCAACTAGGGTTTCTAACCCTTCATGTGTTGGTTTTATAGACATTGAATGGTCCTTGGACATCCCCCAGACCAGATCCATAAATCATGGGAGATTAGGTGAGTTTTGATTAAACAAATCTATGGAAAGGGTCTGGCCTCGAGGTGGAAATCGAAGTCAAACTTGGTTAGCTAGGGGCTGGCGGTCGACCTGTGGCTTCTGGCAGTCGACCGCTACTGAGAAACGCTATAGACGGATGTTCCCTGGGATTTTTGGTCGACAGCTACTGGCTGGCGATCGACCGCCACTGAAAGACGTGCAGATTGGGATCAGCTGGCAGGGGCGGTCAACCGCCCCTGTGCTGGCAGTCGACCGCCAGCTGGGCAGAACCCGGGTCTTCCCGGTTCAATCCGTTAACTGCTTTAGCTCCATCGCTTGACTCTTTTAGCAGCCCGTTCATGTCTGTGGCAACACCCTTGATAGTTTAGAAGGTATCAACTGAGTCTTTAACCTTGGGTTCTCTTGGCTATGCTTCTTTGTGCATTGACCTTGGATAAGTGATGAGCCGAATATGAAATGTCGAGTTTTACTTGTAAAAGAGATGAGATTTGCATCCTTGCTTGGGCGCGATCAATGAGCTTTCACTTTTGCCAACTCCACTCCATTCCTTGGATTATCTTGTAGCATGCTATCCAGAAGTTGCACCGACCTTGAACCATCCATAAGACAAGACATGCACTGACCATATGAGGAATATGCAATGACCTTATGTGTGATGCTATTCAACTTGATTTCTGTGCTTGAAACATACTAGATTTCCGTGCATCCAATATTGTGATATGCCTTGATATCTGTGTATCCAGTTGCCTAGATTTGTGTGTCATTCTTGATCTTTTGCACTTGAAGTATAATGACCTGAAATGTATGAATATTAATATTGTCAAATGCAGGTATAGTTCATTAATGACTACAAAGACAGACATCATCAAAACCATTAAATTAATCATGTTGCACACAAGTTCAACAGGTCGTTGATAGGACCTTGGATGAGTGACCCGTAGGTCGGGACGCACTCGTGGGAAATGTAGGAGGTTTACTCAACGAAGATGTGTTATTGAGGAGTTTGAAAATTGAAGTTTTTTTTCATTATCATTTTTGATGACAAAGCAATGAAAAGAAATCGGAGGAGGGAGAAAAGTGGTTATGGCTAAATGATGGGGACATCGAAGCAAGACCATCCGCATTTTATTTGCATTTATGTCCTTTTATATTTGTATGTGTACCCTTATGTTATATGGGTACGTAATTGTAAGTCTTAGTGGGTTTATATGCAAAATTCCAGCAGGCCCAAGTAAGGGGGCCCCCAGCCCTTTCCCATTGGTCCACCTAGGCCATGTGGGGCTGGTCAAACCATCCTAGGTGGCCATCTAGAAGGTTTGAATGTCAAATGACACATGGGTAGACAAAGGGAGTAAAAATTCAAAGGTAGGCTACCTACCTTTTCACCTTGTCCCCCCCTTGGTCAAGGGGGCGCCCCCCTCCCTATTTCCTTTTATTTTTTTGTAAAAATTTGATTAGAACAAATTAGTTCTAAACCCTAGATCTAGGGGCATTAGAGGTCTTTTTCCATTTCATATATACAGCATGTATTTCTCATTTCGTGGAATTAATGATAGAAGAATTGTTGAAATTTCTTGGAGAGCCCAAGAGCTTGGTGCGCCCCTCTCCCTCCCCCTCTGGGTTCATCTTCCCCAACCCCATTTCTAGAGTGGTATCTCTTCTATTCCCTCCCCTCTATCTCAGGTTTTGATCTGTGCTGCCGCCGTCGCCGTTCGTGCCGCCATCGAGCCGCCGCGAAGCCGATTCTGAAGTTCTGTCCATCTAGGACAGCAGGCTCTTCCATGAATTTTTCCTCTCAGCCACGGTTTCTTCTTGATCTCAAATTTTCAGGACGTGTTCTAGAGGTTTTCCCCATGTTATAAAAAAATTGGTTTGGCCTCTAGTCTCCGAAATCTATTTTTACACTTTCGTCCATCCTTTCATTCCAGTTCTGCCAGGTTTCTGTCTACAATGACAGCAACCCTGAGTTTTCCATATCTCAACCACTTTTTGATTTTTCCAGGAGCTCCCAAATTTACTAGAAGTTTTTTCCACCTTTCCCTATCCCCAAGAATTTTCTTGATTTTTCTTCTGCCCTCCACATATTTTCTAAAATTCACCCAAATTCCCAAATCTGTTCTATCTACCTCAGTCCAGATCCGACCCTTCGCCAGTATAAACTCTTTAGAAAATCCAAAATTCCATATTTTCCAGATCTAAAAATATCCCTGGTTTCCACTCTTGAACCTCTACAATGTTGCTGAAGAACCCAACTTCAGATTCGGAGGTCTACCTACCGGTCAATACCAACTCTCAGGAAAATCAGTTTCTGCCTGAGCAGATCTGAAATGGGGAACAACAGCCTTCAAAATTCATCCACCAGAAATACAGAGCTGGTGATTTTTCTGTGCTCCCATAGGGTCGGAGCCCTTCGAAGCAGCTTTCCAACGGCGCTAGTTTCGTCGCATTCCGACATCGGTGCTGGTCACAGTGAGCGATCTTTCCGAGCCACGCGCCTGAAAACAGCAAGTGCAGGTCCGTGGCCGGTTATTCCGGCGAGTGACGATCGGAGCCGCCCGGCCTCCGACCGGCTGTCCAGCATGCCGCCATCCCAGGGAGCGTCCCTCTAGGCATCCCCACTACAGCGGTGTCGCCCGGTCCCACACGGCCCCTCCTACCAGTATGTGGGTCTCACGGTAGCGAGTACGTGTGCTGCCGAAATGTCGCAAGAAGCTGCCCGTCAATCCGGAATCGGTCCTCCCGGGCCCACTTGTGTAGCCCTTTACCTCCCTGCGTGGAGTGGGCAGTAGTTCTTTGCTGTAACCTTTGTGTATTAATTATCCCGGGAGTACGAGTTCGGCCGGGTCCGTCTTCCCCACGCCGAGAGCGTGGAGGTATCGTGTTCGCTCCTATACTTGGCATTTGGTTTATTCATATATACTTGTTTATGCCGCTGCTAGATATCATACTAGGATCATAGCTCGCTATATTTTGTGATATCATCGCTGCTGCGACAGAGAGTGTGACCATCCCGTGACCCGATCCGGGCACAAGAGAGAACCGACCACCCTAGCTCACTGCCGATTTCTCAACCGCGCACGTCCGACGCTTCCCTTGAAAAGGGACAATCATGAGCTTGTTTAGAGTCCGAGGATCGCATATCCATTTGGAGTCAAGTCCGTGGTCCGTCCCGCATCAATTTGGTATCAAAGCGAGTTTGAGTCTAGGGTGTCTAAACAACAACAAATAGAGTGTCATTTAAGTCTAAGTGTCTAAGTCGGTCTTAGGAGTTGCATTTGCATACCATTAATCGGTATATAAAAAGGTGTTGTCCAAACGTTAGGCTACGCCTATCGGGAAGGCCGCACACTTGCGCGAGTGATCTTCGGATCGATTAACTCCGCCATGTACCGAGTCTTGGTTTACGTCTAGGGTCCTTAGTGTGCATGCATTCCAACCTTGCATAATCAGTCTAGTGTCTTGTCACCGTGTGTATGCATGTCCATGTCCGCTACCCATGGCCATTCCCCAAGACTATACGTCCGAGTGGTCATCCTTTGTGGCCCAATTCAATGCCATCATGGCCCGAGCCTTTGATTTTACCCCTCTCATTACTAAAGGCACTCTACCCAATGGGTCCACAACGGAACTCCATTTCACCGATAGGGAGTCGGATAATTGGGTTTCTCTTGATATCGTGGAGTCCCTCTCCAAGACAGGCGAGATTGTCCGCGATGGTGATTTTGCTTGTGTCGAGTTCCAAAGGAAGATCGGCTCCGTTATTTACTCCGATGGCGCATGGTGCAAGATCGGCACACTTGCTGGTCCATGCATCAGTTTAGGGCAAACGTGATTAGGAGAGAGAAAGGCCAATCTTGACTGGGACAAGAGGACTTGCACCTTATACCCACCTTACCTACCCGGCAAGATCATCCTTAAGGACAGGGCTCAGTCGAGTACCCTCGTATTTCCAGCCACCCAACCCCAGTGGCCCACTCCACATTCGGAACCATCATGCTTGGAGCCACCTCACCCCGAGCCACCCGTGTTTCTTACGGGGACGCTATACAAAGCCGAGCCACTTCTTAGTTGGCTCAAAGATGGCTTGGTCCCACTTCCTTACCCGTCTATGGACCCTACCCTACCTTAGGTGCCCGTCAACTCCTACCCTACTACATTTCGATCTAGTCACCATGTTGACACATTGGGTGACCTTATTCTTGGTTTAGGTTGACAATGGCAGTTGACACATTTATTGGCCTGAGGCTTTGACCAACCCACTAGTCGTACCTTCACCCATCCGGTCTTAGGGTCCATTACCTCCGTGTGCACCATGGGTTATGTCACCACGGAGATTCTTCTATTCCTCCCGATGCCGGCCGAGTCCGACTTTGTTCCCTTTTGCCCAAGGGAGGAATCCTATTTTCTACACATGTCTGTCGTCCCACCGATCATAATGTATGACGGTGACTATGAATTCCAAACTTGGGACCATGTCATATTGGAACCCATCTCACGGGGTCATACCTTCTTCGACCCTTTTGACCCCTTCACTAGTGAACCTCTCGAGCTACCATCTTCACTCCACTTCCTCCGCGGATTTCACTATCATGCCTTTTTCACTCGGGCCAAGCAACCTCCACATAGCCATAGGTCCGAACCATCATTTGGGGGTAATGAAGAGTTTGGTTTCCCCGATCCATCTAAACCACCCGCACCTCCCGGACTTCCCACATCCAAGCCCAATGTCCATGATTGGTGCATCGTAGGATGTCTAGGAGTTCCCCATGACGTCAACCTCCGGTTACGTCAAATGCACGCATGGCACACATTCGGGTGTCCTGGTCCGCCGTCACCCATGTACGGGTCGGACTAACAATAGGTTTGTCTAGAGTCATGCATGAGTCAGTCGATTGTTTGTGTGGTTTGCATACGTGTGTTAGTGCATGGTGAGTCTGCATGTGTCTTGTGCAAGCTCATTGTGAGAGGCGAGCGGACTCGCTCAATGAGTATGGGATCAGTTCTACATCTATGCCCTGGCTCTAGTCACCTACAGGGACTCAGCGGTGATTCCTAGTGAGTCTTCGAGCCGTCTCCTTCCCCTTGAGAGTGACCCCACCCCGGAGTGTTCCACCACTAGCCTCTGCCCATAGCAGCTTATGCATATCGAGTATATATGGAATGAGCAGGTGACGGTCACTTGGAGTGGAGCATACCCACGTTACTTGGCACGGTGACGGATCCGCCGGAGTACTCGAGCATCCATACCCCTACTCGACGGGGTTGAGTTCCTCCCACCCGGAGATAATTGATGGGGACATCAAAGCAAGACCGTCCGCATTTTGTTTGCATTTTTGTCCTTTTATATTTGTATGTGTACCCTTGTGTTATATGGGTACGCAATTGTAAGTCTTAGTGGGTTTATATGCAAAATTCCAGTAGGCCCAAGCAAGGGGGCCCCCAGCCCTTTCCCATTGGTCCACCTAGGCTATGTGGGGCTGGTCAAACCATCATAGGTGGCCATCTAGAAGGTTTGAATGTCAAATGACACATGGGTAGACAAAGGGAGTAAAAATTCAAAGGTAGGCTACCTACCTTTCCACCTTGTCCCCCCCTTGGTCAAGGGGGCACCCCCCTCCCTATTTCCTTTTATTTTTTTGTAAAAATTTGATTAGAACAAATTAGTTCTAAACCCTAGATCTAGGGGCATTAGAGGTCTTTTTCCATTTCATATATATAGCATGTATTTCTCATTTTGTGGAATTAATGATAGAAGAATTGTTGAAATTTCTTGGAGAGCCCAAGAGCTTGGTGTGCCCCTCTCCCTCCCCCTCTGGTTTCATCTTCCCCAACCCCATTTCTAGAGTGGTATCCCTTCTATTCCCTCCCCTCTATCTCAGGTTTTGATCTGTGCCGCCGCCGCCGCCGTTCGTGCCGCCATCGAGCCGCCGCGAAGCCGATTCTGAAGTTCTGTCCATCTAGGACAGCAGGCTCTTCCACGAATTTTGCCTCTCAGCCACGGTTTCTTCTTGAGCTCAAATTTTCAGGACGTGTTCTAGAGGTTTTCCCCATGTTATAAAAAAATTGGTTTGGCCTCTAATGTCCGAAATCTATTTTTACATTTTCGTCCATCCTTTCATTCCAGTTCTGCCAGGTTTTTGTCTACAGTGATAGGAACCCTGAGTTTTCCATCTCTTGACCACTTTTTGATTTTTTCAGGAGTTCCCAAATTTAATGGAAGTTCTGCCCACCTTCCCCTATCACCACGAATTTTCTTGATTTTTGTTCATCCCTTCACATATTTTCTAAAATTTGCCCAAGTTCCAAAATCTGTTCTGTCTGCCTCAGTCCAGATCCGACCCTTTGCCAGTATAAACTCTCTAGAAAATCCAAATTTCCATATTTTCCAGATCTAAAAATATCCCTAGTTTCCTCTCTTGAACCTATACAACGTTTCTGAAGAACTCAACTTCAGATTCGGAGGTCTACCTATTAGTCAATGCCAACGCTCAGGAAAATCAGTTTCTACCTGAGCAGATCTGAAATGGGGAATAGCAGCCTTCAAAATTCGTCCACCAGAAATACAGAGCTGGTGATTTTTTATGATCCCATAGGGTCGGAGCCCTTTGAAGCAGCTTTCCAACGGAGCCAGTTTCGTTGCATTCCGACATCGGTCCTGGTGACAGTGAGTGATCTCGCCGAGTCGCGCGCCTGAAAATAGCAAGTGTAGGTCCGTGCCCGATTATTCCGGCGAGTGACGATCGGAGCCGCCCGGCCTCCGACCGACTGTCCAGCCTGCCGCCATCCCAGGGAGTGTCCCTCCAAGCATCCCCACTATAGCGGTGCCTCCCGGTCCCACACGGCCCCTCCGACCAGTACGTGGGCCCCACGGTAGCGAGTACGTGTGCTGTCGAAATGTCGCAAGAAGCTACCCGTCAATCCGGAATCGGTCCTCCGGGGCCCACTTGTGTAGCCCTTTACCTCCCTGCGTGGAGTGGATAGTAGTTCTTTGCTGTAACCTTTGTGTATTAATTGTCCCGGGAGTACGAGTTCGGCCGGGTCCGTCTTCCACACGCCGAGAGCGTGGAGGTATCGTGTTCGCTCCTATACTTGGCATTTGCTTTATTCATATATACTTGTTTATGCCGCTACTAGAAATCATGCTAGGATCATAGCTCGCTATATTTTGTGATATCACCACTGCTGCGAGAGAGAGCGTGACCATCCCGTGACCCGATCCGGGCACAAGAGAGAACCGACCACCCTAGCTCACTGCCGGTTTCTCAACCACGCACGTCCGACGCTTCCCTCGAAAAGGGACAATCACGAGCTTGTTTAGAGTCCGAGGATCGCATATCCATTTGGAGTCAAGTCCGTGGTCCGTCCCGCATCACTAAAGGGTTGGGAGGCTCATAGAGCAGATCATGATTGAAAACCTGGCGCGGGTTGAGAAACCCGCGCTGGTATGTAAGTAGAGAAGGGGACCTATGAAGATCATCAGACAACCGTCTGGCCCAGGAGGAAGACATCAGCAAAGGCTGAGGTGAGTGAATGGAGAAGACGACGGCTAATGAGCCGTCGATGGCAATGTTGATGACGGATGAAGATCCACCGGTGACAGAGTCCTCTTGGCGAGGATGGTTTGGAACTTTGGCAACAGTAGTGATATTTTCTGATATTTCAGAGATCAACGGCGGCCCTTCCAATTGTGGAGGCGAGAACATTCTTCCTAGTGCGATGGAAATATCTTGTATGTCAAACCATTTGCTCCATTCGCATTCTGGATTTTTGATCTTGCCTCTCTTAGTGGCCCTTGAACATTTTTCAACCAAGTATACAACGTGCGATCCCCCATGTGTTTCTTGCGGGTAATCCCCCATCTGAACAACGGGCCCCTTCTTGAAATGAGAGGATAGGGTCCACGTGAGGGGTTTACCATCCGTCTCGAGCGGTCCTTTAAAGCCTAGGCCAAACTTGTGGGTCAACCTTATTTTCTTTGGCGGTTTCAGCCTTCCTTGCAACTGTGCGCCCAAGCCTTTGCCCTGCTGATAACCGATATTCCTCATAATTTCCCATCCTTTAGAATGAAAAGGGAGATGTGACATTGGTACCGAAAGTGGCTTCTTTGGTGTAACACGGGATGGGTCACGCACATCCATCAGTGACAATATGGGCCGATAAGACGATCAAACAGAGGGCAGAGAGGTATTAATAGCATCCACTATATGAAGGGCAGGTGTGCTGATCACTTTAATAATCCTCCCATTGTGCGGAAACTTTAGGCATTGGTGGTTGGGAGAAGGCACATCATCCATTGCTTCAATATAAGGGCGGCCTAGTATGGCCTTGAATGTGGGGTCCATATCGAGGACATGGAATTCCATGAAGACTGACGCAGGGCCTAACTCTTCCCTCATGATAATCATCCCCTGTGGTGGCCTTTTGCTATTGTCATAAGCCGTGACTGTGATTGAAGAAAGTCTTATCTGTTCTTCGTCGACCCCACACAACTGAAGGGTGCTCATGAAGATCACATTTGTGGATGCACCTGTGTCCACCGGGCACGGGTTTATGGACACTCCATTGACTTTTATCGAAACACACAATGCATATTTTCGAGCTTCCTCGGGGGCAAGCTCATGGTTGTGGAACATAATGGCCGGCTGTGTGTCCGTCGGCGTCAGAACGGCCAAAATCTTCTCTACAGGGAGGTCCTCATTCACCATGACCCTTTGAAGATATTCCATTAAGGCTGCCTGATGGGACGCAGATCTCTAAAGTAGCTCAAGGATGGAGATCCGAGCGGGCATCTTGTCTAGGTGTTTTAACAAATCATACTGTGTTCCAGGGATGGACCTTTCTAGCTGCTCTCCGTTGTCTTTCTCTGGCTGAGACTGCTCTGGGTTCTGACTGTTCAGGGGGAAGACCCTGTGGAAAATCCTTCCACTCCGGAGCACCATTGCTTGCGGCTTCTGCACCTCCATGGGCTTAGATGTGGGTTTTAGCAAGGGTTTGAGGGGTAGTGGTGGAGGAATAGTAGGTGGAGTAGGTGTGATGGTGGGTGTAGCGATTTTGATTAGGGGTTTATTTGGTGGAGGTAAGGCTTCAGATGTATGGTGGATGATAGGGGGTTCGGAGGGTGGAGGCATGGTGGAGGTAGAGGGGACCTCATATGGGCTATGGAGGGTAAGGGGCTTGGAAGGAGGAGGATAAGGCCTGAGATGGATAATGGTTCTGATATGGATGGTGGGTGATGAGTGGTTTTGAGGGTGTTAGTGGAGGCATGGTGTGGGTAGGCGGGGTCACGTACGGTTGACGGATGATAAGAGGTTTGGAAGGCATAGGTGTAGATGTAGTAGGTGTAGATGGCGAAATGGAGGGGTGAAAGAAGATGAGAGGGTGTGAGGGCATAGTGGAGGGCGTTGGCTGATAGGTCATTGGTGAGTTAGTGGGAGGGGTGTGGATGAGAGGGCGTGATGACTGCGGAAATGGTGAAGGCCGCGCTATGGGTTGTGATGCGGGTTGATGAGAGAGTGGTGCCACCCGGGCAAGGCAAGGTGGTTGCCTAATGATAGGGGTGGTGGCTGCGAGAACGGAGGTACTTTTTGAGTGCCAACCCTGCTCCCTCCCAACCTCCGGGAAGGAGGAGATGGGGTTTACCTGGTGATTGGGTTGTTGGTGCTCCGGCAATGGATCCTGGATTATGCCCATGTTAGGCTGTTGTGGTTGGGCCTGCTGAGGCTGCTGTTGTTGCTGTGGTTGTTGCTGTGGCTGCTGTTGTAACTGCTGTTGTTGTTGAAACTGTGGCCTAGGAGGAGGCCTCCTGGCTTTGAGAGTGGCAATGTATCGCCTCATTTCATCCCAATCAATTCCGCCTTCGTCATTCATATCATAGATGTAGTCTTTAAAATGGAAAAAAGTCTCTATTGTATGTCCTGGCTACCTGTGGTAAACACATTATCTGGAGGTGTTAACATTAGGGGGCCACGCGGGCTTCTCCCTTGGTAGAATGAGTGTATTTGAGGCCATGAGGGCGTTGAAAATATATGCCAAAGTTTCTGGCAATGGCGGGTAATGGGCTCTCTTGGGGCCAATCGGCCGTCTCTGTTGCTGTGGGGGGCGTAGTTTCCTGGGGGTGGAACCTGGTGGTACTGAGGTTGTGGTTGTTGTTGCTGGGGTCGGGGTTGTTGCTGGGGTTGAAATGGTTGAGGCATATGGTTCTGGGGTGGATTATTTTGGGGCGGAGGATGAGACGGGAAGGGACCTTGCTGGAGGGGAAGTTGAGGCATTTGTGGATGCCTTGGGTTGGCTGCATAGTTGGCGTTATTGACTGCACTCACCTGCTCATTTGTCACGACTCCTTCTGTCGCTCCACCTGGGACACCAGTGCCTGTCTTTTTGACCACCTTGGGCTTCGGTGGCTCAAATATGTGCATAATGGGGGAATCTTTTAGCTGAGTCTGGATATACCGGGCCCTCTCACAGAGCTCTTCCATTGTGGTAAGCTTGTTCATAGCCAAGACGTGCCTGAACTGTGGGGTGGCATTGGACACAATCATTTTCACTTGTTCGGGCTCTGAGAGGGTATCTCTTATCCTCTCTGTCAGAGACCTCCATCTGTCAGCATAGCGAACAAAATCTTCGTCCGACGTCATTTTCTCGGCCACTAGGTCGGTAATGGAAAGAGAAGGACCAACCCTATCCCGATACTTTTGCAAGAATTTTCTTTGCACTGTATCAAAATTCTCGGCCTCGCCCGGCTCCAGAGAATAGAACCATTCTAGCGCGGGACCGTCCAACGATCTCCGAAAGAGGTATGCCAGGGATCTCTGGTCATTTTGCCAATAGGAGGATTCATACATGAAGTCCTTGAGGTGAATAAAGGGATTTCCAGTGCCATTGTACCTACGGTACGTAGGCATTTCAGAGGGAGGGAGATGGAACACAGGTAGGATTGGCAGAGAAACCTCGGGGGTGGATTTTACGTCCACCCTTTGCTTTAGGTTGCGAAACTGCTCATCCATTTTATTGAACCTATGGAGGAGTGCTTGGGCAAGCTCCTTGGTAGGCGAAGGTGGCACCTGCCACTGGGGAGGAAGATGTCTCCCGGAGACTTGAGGAGGGAACCCCGCATGAGAGGGATATAGCGGCCCTCCTACAGCTGGCCCTGGTTGGAGTGGTGTGTGGGGAACAACAGGGGTTTGAGATTGTGAAGTGAATTGGAAAGAGGGGGGATGCTGGCTTGCCTGCCCTTGAAGTGAGGGAGAAGGCATGGCTTGTACCGGTGTAGAAGAGGGGATAGCTTGCACCGACTCCTAGAGGGGTGCGATGGCTGGAGCTGACTCCTGGGGAGCGGGAGAAACAGATTTCCCCTTTAGAATGGCCTATAAGGCTCGGAGTTGTTCGGAGGTGAGCTCCGTATTGGCAAGGGCACCTAACAAGGATGAAATGTCCTGTGGCGGGGAGGCGTCCCCTATAGTTGCCTGCACCTCGCGTGGGGGCTCGCGGGAAGGGCCCGAGTCCATAGCATGGACATGTGGCTCAATTGACTGACCACGACCGGAGTGGTTCTCCTCAAAAGACTCGTGAGCTATGCTCAAAGTTCTTCCGTAACGCAAAAACATACACCAAAAAGCAAATAGCAGAGATTATCAAACAAGTTGATACTTTTACGTCCCTTTTTTTGTTTCTATTTTTGATAAAAAAAATTTGTATTTTTAACCAGATCTAAAATTCACATAAAAATAGGAAGGACCCTAATTTCAATTTGTTTCACAGCCGTGTCAACTAGGGTCACTCGTCTCACCACGAATGGGTCAACTAACTCCCGGGAACTTCAATGGTACAACCGGCCCAGTGAACGAAGAGGGAATCCTTCGTTGTCGGGGACTTACAAAGGTCCCGGTGGAGGAGATCCTAGTCCGTCGAGAGGAATTCCCGAACGGAGAGTCCTTCCTTCACCGAGAGAGGGTGATCCTTAGAAAAATGAAAAGAAAGGGTGGATGTATGCAATGAAGTGCTGAATAGATATATGGAACACAACAAAAATAGAGACAACAGAGGTACAACAACACCCAAGAGAGATAGTAATGCAAACCACAAGAAATCGCAAGGGTAACTAAAAGAAAGCGAAAGAAGGTCCCACCGTGATCGCCAAGATGTGAGCGACGTCACGCGGAATGCTGCGGGGAGCGAAGCGCGCTCATTTTGCTGTTGTTGTACTCCTGGTTTTGATGATGACAACGATAAGTTAAGTGATATAGACACTTAAGTTTTAATGAATGTTTAACAGGAACAAAAGGATGCAGGGTGCTCGATGCGTCAACGCCACTATGAAGCAGCGTCGACGCAGCGGCTTAAGAGACGCCAATATACAAGGCAAGACAGGCTTGAAGTACATGTTCGTGCGTCAACGCCACCAACTGGCAGCGTGGACGTAGCAGTTCAAGTATCTCCTTGCAACCTCTGGAGTACCTTGGCAGCGTCGACGCTGCAGCTCGTTGGGTCGACGCAGCAGCTTGATGGATCGACAAGGTGACCAGAGGGTGGACGCAGCTACACAATGCATCAACGCACTCCTTGACGCAAGAAGGCTGAAGCCATCCAAATTTCAGCTGCGGGAACAGCAATGCGTCAACGCAGCATGATGAGAGCGTCGACGCAGCACGCCCATCTGCTGAAGACTTGATCACTGGATCATCAATGCGTCAACGCCACGGGTTGGAAGCGTCGACGCAGCAGTTAAAAAGGCTAGGCTGGTTGCTCGCTGGAATGTATCAATGCGTCAACGCAGCAGGCTGATGGAGTCAACGCAGCAGACTTAAGTCTTGCTGGTAGAATGCCCTTGAAGGCTGCGTCAACCTTTTGGAGCAAGTGAGTTGACGCCACCAGACTGTAGTTGCTGAACGTGCTAATGAAGGGCACGTGATCCGAGGAGACTGGCTCGTGATCCCAGGATGGACGAGGTACCAGGATGCTGACACGTGGACTGAGGCCTCTTGGCGGGAATCGTGGAGAGCGCATGTCGCCCTAAATGATGCTGATATATAAGGAAGACTCCTCTGTCTGAATGAGACCGATCGTGATCGACTGAAGCAGAGGAAGAGTGAGAGCTTCCACGATCCAGAAGAAGAAAGGAAAAGAAAAGAGAGAGAAGAGAAGAAGCATAAGAGAAAGAAGAGAGAAAGAAAGAGATAGAGAGCTCGAGCAGAGTGAGAAGAGAAGCAAAGCTACTTGAATATTTATTCCTGCTGTACCGTGGATCATATCCATCCCAGTTAGCTCTAGTTGAGAGCCACTGTTGTGCTACCATAGCTACAGTTTTCTGATTACTGTATTTTCCTTTTCTTAGTTTCGTTTACATTTCCTTGTGATTCTTCCGATTGCCCTGTTGGGGATTGGTTTCCTCCTGGTGGGTCAGGAAAAGGGAGATTTGATCTCCGGTCGAAAGTAGCTGGATGCTACTTGTGGTTTCCTCCTGGTGGGTCAGGAGAAGGGAGATTTGATCTCCGGTCGAAAGTAGCTGGATGCTACTTGTGGATTCCTCCTGGCGGGTCAGGAGAAGGGAGATTTGATCTCCGGTTGCAAGTAGCTGGGTGCTGCTTGTGGGTTCCCTCCGGTTGGGAGGAAGAGGGGAGGTTGTTCCCCTGGTCAAGCTGTTTGGCAGCATTTGTTACAGACTGAGTCTGCTGTGCTAGTGTTACTAGTGGAAGCCTCACTCCGGTTGGGAGTGAGGGGTGGATGTAGGTCTGGAGGACCGAACCACCTAAAAATTATCTGTGCAGTGGTTTGCCTTGCATTAGCTCCATATCTTCTACCTCCCATTCACAGGTTGTGCATGTTTGGCCTGTCGCATTATCTAGAGAGTTATTTTTGAGCATTATATTCTGCTAAGTGTGGTTGGGTTGTTTTACTCTGCATTCGTTTCTGGTTGATCAGGTGGCTGCATTGTTGCAGTCCAACTGTTTGTTCATTTGATTGCCTTATCATTTCATCTTGGAAAGCTCATTAGTTTTTATTCCGCATATCTGAGCTTTAGTTTTTTTAAAAAATGGGCCATATTTTCTAGCGGGATACATTCACCCCCCTCTGTATCCAGGCCTAGCACCCTAACAATTAGTATCAGAGCGGTGTCTGCTTAGAAGGTCCCACGACCTGCAGATCCGATCTTGCTGTCTTAGGTGCTAATTTGTTTCTAGTGCATCATTATTCCTGTTGCATTGAATCTACCTTCTATTTGTTTCAATGGCTCCTCCACCCGTCTTTAGTGGTTCTGATTTTAATCAGTGGCACACTGCTCTCCATGTTTATGTTAATGCTGTTAATCCTGATCTGTGGAAATTAATTTCACAAGGTCCTCACACCTTACCTACGAAAGTGTCCAAATGGACCGACAGACACAGATCAAAGGACGGAGAAAATCAGGAAGCCTTTAATCTGATGAAAGCAGCTACTGACAGAGCTCTATGGTCTTGCTTTCATGATTGCAGGTCCGCTAAAGACATCTTGGATATGCTGAAGAAAATTCACAGGACAAATGAGGACAGCTGCATGATGGCAGACAGATATAATCAAGGCAGCAGTCAAGATGAAGATGATGATGATAATGAGGTAAATCCCTTTGAAAACTACACTTCAGATGATTGGGAAAATACTTATGCTGACTTGTTGGGGCTATATGAAAAATTAAAAAGGGAACATAAGAAACTGAAAAAGGGTATTAGGTTAAACAGTGTAAATTCCTCCTCATGTCAAAATTGTTTAAAATTGAAACAAACAAATGATGATTCTATATCTGAAATTCGTAAGCTTGAGAGTCAAGTTAAATTGCTAAGGAAAAAGAATCAGGATTCTGTTAACTCAGAACTAAGCAAGCTAAAATCTGAAAATGACTCTCTAAAACAATCTGCTAAAGGAAATGATAAAGAATTTGAGAAACTCAAACAAGAGAATGATTTGCTGATTGAAAAAATGAATGCCATAAAATCTGTAAACATAGAATTACAGAAAGAGTGTGAAACACAACAAAGAGAAATGAAACAAACTGAAAATGGAAGAAAGTATGAAGTCAATTCAGAAGACCAGCTTCTAATAAATGAATTGGTTCAAAATGATAAGCTCAAAGAAGAAATTGAAAAATTGAAGCTGTTAAACAGTGCAATGTCTGAGAGACTTCTAACCTTAGAAAAAGGAAAAACGGTTTGTGTTGAAACTCCTGAAAAATTGAGCAATCTGGAACAAGAAATTGAAAAATATATAACTGCTAACAAGGTATTAACTGAATGTGTGAATTGCAGTGAGCAAGAAATCGCCAGCTATGAGTTACAAATCACCTCCTTGGAAAATGAAATTCATGACTTAAAAAATTCCTTGTCCAAATTTGTTCATGGTCAAGAAAATCTAGATAAACTGCTAGGTGTTAAAGTCAATTTTCAAAAAGAAGGGTTGGGCTATAATCCAACCAAGAAAAAGAATTTTGAAAATAAGATTCAAACTTCAGCTGTTCCAAATGTTGCCTCTGCTAGTTCAGCCAATCCTTCAGTGTTTTAATTTGCTGCTCAAAGAATTTTGATGCCAACTGAAAAACAAAAGGGAAAGAACAAAATGGCTTCTACTACTTACATGCATCCTGTTTTTAAATCTCATGCTAACAGGAAACTCATGTCATGCCTTAATTGTCATAAAGCTGGTCATCAAATGCATGAATGCAAACTGAAAGGAAAAGACGACATGAATGCCAGTGAAATGCATGTTAGGAAAACTCATGTCAGAAATCATGAGGTTCAGAAAAAGAAAATGTCATGTTATTACTGCCATAGAATTGGTCATTTGATGCATGAGTGTGAATTAAAAGAACTGGATGATTTGAATGCTGAAATAATTAATGCTGAGAAACTTCATGATAAAAAATCTTCATTCCAGAAAAAGAAAGTTGAATGTCTGCACTGTGGCAAACTAGGACACAGCATTGCACAATGCTGGTTTAAAGATGGTAAGAAAATGTCTTTCTCACATCATGCTAAATCCCCTGCAAACCGTAATGATGTTGATAGGAATAAAATTGCTGCAAATAGAAAATATTCTGCATGTGTCAACTGTGGGAAGACAGGCCACAGGACCATTGAATGCTGGCATGCTCAGGGTAGTAAATTCAATTCTAAAACTGATAAATTCCCTGCCATTAGCAAAAAGTCTTTTGCAGGCTATCACTGTGGGAAGCTAGGTCATAGAGTTGCTGAATGTTGGCTGGCCGGCTTCAGTAAACAAACCTTTTTCTCTGTCAATAAATTTCATGACAACAGTAATGTGCACAAAAAGAATTTGAAATCTGCTAATTCATGCCATTACTGTAGATAATTTGGTCATTCAATGAACAATTGCTACTTGATGAAATCTGATGACCATGCTGCTAGAAATGTGCTGAGAAAACCTGCTAGGAGTAATACTGTCATGTCAGGACCCAAGACTTCTTGGGTGCCTATCTGTGCAAAATAGTTTGCTTACCTGCAGGTGTGCCTTGGAAGCTGAAGAATAAAGAGGGGTAATAAACCAAGGCACTCAAGAAGAAAACCCCTAGGACTGAAATTTTCAGGTAAATTCTCTGCATTTCCTATAATGAAATTCACTGCATATCTTGTTTGATGTGTTCTTTCACACTTGTCATCTATTGAACACTATGAACATTCATGTCTCTCAATGCTCATACTTAATTGTCTGTTTAGACATTGAAAAGAGAATAAACTTGCATTCTGAAAAATCTAAAAAGCTGAAAATTGATCCATGCATGCATGCCCACATTTAAAAATCTGCCTTGTTTCTCATGAGCACATGTTGAGATATCAGTGCATAATTCAGATTGAGAATTGATTGGAAATCAGAACTGCATGTTGAATTATTATGATTGACCTCTGTGGTATATTAAATGGTAAACTACCAAAAGGCAGGGAGATCTGTCTGGAGGTTCTTACTATGTGTGAAGTGGTCTTTTAGACCAAGTGCTCCGCCTAGTACCATGGGTCACTTTGCTTATTAGGGCAGTCTGAATGTGCATGTATCACAATTTCATAGATTCAGTTTTCATGGCAAACATTGCATGATCTAAGGGGGAGTTAGCTTAAGATAAAATTCTTGGTGACAAAATGCTGAATAAAGTAAAGAGTTGTTACTGCTGGTTGGAGGACTGAGTTAACTCAGTGTGGAAATAGAGTTAACGCACCAGACAGCTTACTCTTTGAGAACCTTGATGTGGAGTGTCTGTGGCTGGTGGAGTGAGTTGACGCTATGGTGAAACTGAGTTAACGCTGTGGGCAACTGGGTTCTGAAATTGAACAAATGGTTGTGATGTCTAGATGGATGAGTTGACGCAGTGAAGAGGGTGAGTTAACGCAGCTGTGCCTTATTGGAATCTCAGGGTTACATCTTCCTCTTTTGGAAACTTCCTTCTCACATCAACTTTCTCTGTCCATATATCTTGTCCTTTTCGTTCTTATCCCACAATAAAGCTTCCTTGACATCCGTGTATGGGAAAAATCTCTAGAGCACTGAGATATGTAGATGATGTCTTAAATTCAGGGGGAGTTACAGTGATAATTCTTGTGAAATATGAGATATTTTCTGAATTGCTCTATGATATGTTAATGATAGGAGATCCATAATTCTTATGATGTTTGAATTCAAGAACTTTTGAACCCATTTAGGCACTATGTATGGAGCAAAAGCTGAACAATTTAATAAAACCAGGACCTCATCATCTCTCGATCCTTATTGTTCAAAAGTAAAGAAACCAATGTGTGTAGAGGAATTTAATAATTGTATTGATGATGAACTCAGAAATTGTTTATAAACGCTAAAGATGCAATCTATTCACATGTAATATAATGCAGAGCAATGGTAGTTGTTCACTGAGAAATTAGCCCTATGCACCAAAGAAGTGCTGAAGAGCAAGTCATGAGGTGCGCTACTATCTCTGTCTTCAAGAGAAAAACAAATCATTCCAGAGCAATGGTAACTATCAACTGAGAAACTACCTTCAAGCACTTGAAGTGCTGATAGGCATGTCATGAAGTCAGTTGCCACCTCTGGTTAGTTAATGCAGAATAGTTTGCTATGCTGAGTAACCGGGGACTCGGGTGTCTGATAAACATGTGTACCCATGTCAAAATGCTAGCAATACTTGACTGCAAATGAAAATGTAAAAAGATGTTGAAAATGCTGAAAATGTGAAAACAATTAAAACATTTGAGTTTGGTTGATCTGATGCTCCTTATTCAACTGAGTCTATCTTCAATGCTAGTTAAATTTCTCTCTATCTGAAAGGCTTCTTAAAATTGAAAGATATAAGGGATAGAAATGAAAATGGTTCTAGTGTGAAAAGAATTCTATTTTTTCTCCAGACATGTGGCTTTAGTGGTTCATGGCCTCTAACTCAATGTTTTAAGATTATCTCTTCTCTTTATCATTAAATGAATTAGAGCCTATTTACTTACATCTCTCTCATGGGAACTCGATCTGCAACACTTAAAATTCCTTGAATATAAGCCTGATTATCTCACTATCTTAGTACCTTAAGAAAATCCCTTGAACGGATGTCCCTCTGGCTACTTGTCTTGCTTCTTCTGTTCACATCAGCCTCACTGCGTAGACGCAATGTCCCTTGGCGTTCACGCCTTGTGTCTTTCTGACTACTTGTCTTGTGTTTTCTACTCACATATGCCTCACTGCGTGGACGCAATGTCCCCTTGGCGTCCACGCATTGCCTCTAATGCAACTTTCTTCAACCCGGTTCACCGACTTGAACCGGATGAACCGTTCACTAAAAGGGTCTTCGTAGTCTCTTTAAAAGAGTAGCTTGACCGCCACTCATCTCCACTCTGTTCGAAACCCTTGGACGGTTTACCTTCCGTGTTCTCCAAACACCCTCCCACACCATTTCTTGTCTCCGATCATCTTCGGCAAGGGTGCTCAGTCGGGAAAGCTGTTGATGGAGCATAACTTGAGGGTTTCGAGTGTGACACAGTTGACGATGGACTCACTCACAGAGGATGCGCTTGATGCTCTAGTGGCCAACCCTCCAGAAGCGACACCATCTACAGCTATTTCCAGGAAGCGCAAAGGAAAGGAGAAGGAGAGACGTCCTCGGAGCCCTAGTCCGCCGGTCAAGAGAAGAAAGTCCTCAAAATCGATATCAGCTGAACCACTCACCTCTTCTGGTATAACGGGGAAGAAGAAATCCAGGTCTTCTGTTGTCATCAATATAGAAGAACCTCTCAAGGTTCTTATCCCCAGGTACATTGTAAGTTCCGATGAAGAGCTACTGACTGCATTTCCTGAGGTACGGCATGCATTAGAATTTCAAGGCTGGTGGAAGTTTGTAACGAAGCACATTGTTTACTATCCTACTCTCGTTAGGGAATTTTATCAGAATTTGAAATATGAACCGAAGATTCCCAAATTGTCCTCCACTGTTAGAAATGTTCATTTTGAGTTAACTAGTGCCCTGCTTGCTCGAGTTTGGAAAATACCAATGGGAGGAGCAAAGCTTCATTCGTATGAGCTAGATGAACATGAGGCGTTTGCTGTTTTGACTGGGTTAACCAAAGACCCCTCTGACGTGAAACAGACATACCTGTCCAGTCTGAAAGCTAATAGATTTATACCATCTGTCAGACTACTTCATCACATATGCACGTCTATCATCACACCTCAAAGCAGTGGTAGAGAAAGAGTCACAGATATGCAGCGATTCCTGTTGTACTGCATGCTAAAGGAAGTTAAGATTTCTTTAACTGATGTTGTAGTTCAGACAATTGGAACTTGTCTTCACCACTCTAGAACACTACCTTATGCAGTACACCTCACATCAATTTTCAAAAAGGTAGGAGTGGATTTTGGAACTGAAAAGAAACATGTTATCCCCAAAGGAAACATATATTCCATGTCTTACGTTCAGAGATTTATGGGCTTCCAAGTCATTGATGGTAAGGCTGTTAGAATCCTTCCCAGTCAGAAATCAGCTCAATCAGAGACAGGACAGGCATCAAGAACAGTCACTGTGGATGATAGTCAAGTGAACAGGACAGAGATACAAATTCCACCTGTGGTGAGAGAAGGCAGACCAGATGGTAGTTCAGCAAGAGGAGAGCAAGAAGTTGAAGAAACATTTGTGAGATCATCAAGCCCTCAGTTGGAAACTGGGGAACCCAATGGCTCTACACCTACAATGGAAATTGGTGTTTATAGGAGGCCTTTTCCAACTTCTAATGTAGCTCCACCACCAGCCACTGTTGAAGAGATGTTTGCTCACATGTCTATGATGCTGCAGCGTCAGGATGCAAAAATGGACAAGCTAATGGAGTTTACAAATTATCATCTCAACAAACTGACTGCTCGGGTTATACAATTTGAAGTCTCTGTCTTATCCGAGTGGCAAAAATTCTTACTCTCCAAGATGCTATCTGACCAAGCTACAAGGTCCGTCTTGAAAAACCTATCATCTCTACTTGACAAACTATCAACATTGGTGACCGACATACACAGCAATCAATCTTCATTTTGTCAATCCCTTGCCAAGATTACTGATCTTTGTTTTGATGTGATGATTGCTGTTGAAACCATTAAGGGTCCTGTTAATGCTCTTCCCCAATGCATCAAAGCTATTTTAGGCAAGATTGACACTGTGACAGACACGCTTAACTCTCTTGGAAATCTACTGAAGAACACCAAAAATGTCCAAGATGATATGTCCTCTGCTATTGCACATGTGAGGACCTCACTGTAACATGACTTAGCTGCTATATCTCAAGACATTCGCACGTTGCTGGGCAGAGATCAATCTACCACTCCACGATCTCACTCTACTCTAAGTCAACCACCAAGGGCTCGCGGATCTTCTTCCAGTCATGCCAGATTTTTCAATTGAGGCCTCGTGCCAGATCACGTATTGCTCCCTTCATGATGATGTCAAAGGGGGAGAAAAGAGTTTAAAGCAGCTTGAGTTCTTTTTGTAATGACAAACGCATTGATGAATGATAGCATATAGTTTACCTGTGATTTATCTATGATACAACTGTGATACAATGTAATGAAGCTTCATGAATCTTAGATACATGTCCATGCGTTTGTTTGATGCCTCATCCTTAAAACAGTCCAGAGTTGCCATCATCAAAAAGGGGGAGATTGTTGTACTCCTGGTTTTGATGATGACAACGATAAGTTAAGTGATATAGACACTTAAGTTTTAATGAATGTTTAACATGAACAAAAGGATGCAGGGTGCTCGATGCGTCAACGCCACTATGAAGCAGCGTCGACGCAGCGGCTTAAGAGACGCCAATATACAAGGCAAGACAGGCTTGAAGTACATGTTCGTGCGTCAACGCCACCAACTGGCAGCGTGGACGCAGCAGTTCAAGTATCTCCTTGCAACCTCTGGAGTACCTTGGCAGCGTCGACGCTGCAGCTCGTTGGGTCGACGCAGCAGCTTGATGGATCGACAAGGTGACCAGAGGGTGGACGCGGCTGCACAATACGTCAACGCACTCCTTGACGCAAGAAGGCTGAAGCCATCCAAATTTCAGCTGCTGGAACAGCAATGCGTCAACGCAGCATGATGGGAGCGTCGACGCAGCACGCCCATCTGCTGAAGACTTGATCACTGGATCATCAATGCGTCAACGCCACGGTTTGGAAGCGTCGACGTAGCAGTTAAAAAGGCTAGGCTGGTTGCTCGCTGGAATGTATCAATGCGTCAACGCAGCAGGCTGATGGAGTCAACGCAGCAGACTTAAGTCTTGCTGGTAGAATGCCCTTGAAGGCTGCGTCAACCTTTTGGAGCAAGTGAGTTGACGCCACCAGACTGTAGTTGCTGAACGTGCTAATGAAGGGCACGTGATCCGAGGTGACTGGCTCGTGATCCCAAGATGGACGAGGTACCAGGATGCTGACACGTGGACTGAGGCCTCTTGGCGGGAATCGTGGAGAGCGCATGTCGCCCTAAATGATGCTGATATATAAGGAAGACTCCTCTGTCTGAATGAGACCGATCGTGATCGACTGAAGCAGAGGAAGAGTGAGAGCTTCCACGATCCAGAAGAAGAAAGGAAAAGAAAAGAGAGAGAAGAGAAGAAGCATAAGAGAAAGAAGAGAGAAAGAAAGAGATAGAGA
Source organism: Amorphophallus konjac (assembly GCA_022559845.1). NCBI lineage: Eukaryota > Viridiplantae > Streptophyta > Magnoliopsida > Alismatales > Araceae > Amorphophallus > Amorphophallus konjac. Next base: position 464,160,808 of record CM040118.1, on the reverse strand, counting down.
GCTCGAGCAGAGTGAGAAGAGAAGCAAAGCTACTTGAATATTTGTTCCTGCTGTACCGTGGATCATATCCATCCCAGTTAGCTCTAGTTGAGAGCCACTGTTGTGCTACCATAGCTACAGTTTTCTGATTACTGTATTTTCCTTTTCTTAGTTTCGTTTACATTTCCTTGTGATTCTTCCGATTGCACTGTTGGGGATTGGTTTCCTCCTGGTGGGTCAGGAGAAGGGAGATTTGATCTCCGGTCGAAAGTAGCTGGATGCTACTTGTGGTTTCCTCCTGGTGGGTCAGGAGAAGGGAGATTTGATCTCCGGTCGAAAGTAGCTGGATGCTACTTGTGGATTCCTCCTGGTGGGTCAGGAGAAGGGAGATTTGATCTCCGGTTGCAAGTAGCTGGGTGCTGCTTGTGGGTTCCCTCCGGTTGGGAGGAAGAGGGGAGGTTGTTCCCCTGGTCAAGCTGTTTGGCAGCATTTGTTGCAGACTGAGTCTGCTGTGCTAGTGTTACTAGTGGAAGCCTCACTCCGGTTGGGAGTGAGGGGTGGATGTAGGTCTGGAGGATCGAACCACCTAAAAATTATCTATGCAGTGGTTTGCCTTGCATTAGCTCCATATCTTCTACCTCCCATTCACAGGTTGTGCATGTTTGGCCTGTCGCATTATCTAGAGAGTTATTTTTGAGCATTATATTCTGCTAAGTGTGGTTGGGTTGTTTTACTCTACATTCGTTTCTGGTTGATCAGGTGGCTGCATTGTTGCAGTCCAACTGTTTGTTCATTTGATTGCCTTATCATTTCATCTTGGAAAGCTCATTAGTTTTTATTCCGCATATCTGAGCTTTAGTTTTTTTAAAAAATGGGCCATATTTTCTAGCGGGATACATTCACCCCCCTCTGTATCCAGGCCTAGCACCCTAACAGCTGTGACACAGAAAGAGAGAGAGATAGAGACCGCCACAAGAGATTGCTCCGGCGGGGTATGCATAATAGATATGGCGTAATAAATGCAGGGATTAAACGGCCATAGCGGGAAATGACTCTCCGCAACCTCGGGGGGATGGGAATGGTGCAGAGTTTAAAAGACGTGAATTTAAACGGCCATAGCACCACCACAGGAGATTGCTCCAGTGGGGTATGGGCCTCGAAGAGATGAAAATGGCGCAGAATTTAAGAGACAAAATTTAAACGGCCATAGCACCACCACGGGAGATTGCTCCAGTGGGATATAGGCCTCGAATAGATGACAATAGCGTAGAATTTAAGAGACAAAATTTAAATGGCCATAGCACCACCACGGGAGATTGCTCCAGTGGGATATAGGCCTCGAAGAGGTGAGAATAGGGCAGTATTTAAAAGACAGAATTCAAACGGCCATAGCGGGAAGTGACTCGTCGCGGCCTCGAAGATATGGTGTGATCACGAGGGGCTGGAGACCCCAAAAATAAAAAGAGTGATCGCGTTTACCTCAAAAGCGGAAAATGGTGGGTTGCTTCTTCCTCTCCTTTCGGCCGACCGACGGAGAGGTCCTTCTTTGGTTACCCTTGCGAAAATAGACAAAGAGCAAATGAATCAGAAAAATGGCAGTGTAGTATTAATCCTTTGTGATGAAAATAGTGAAATCATGGCGAGACACACACCTGGTTGGTGTTGTTTTTAAACCCCTCTCAGACACGAGTAGGAGGAAAATGCTATGATGGATGAAGGATCGTGCAAACATGCATAAAATAGAACTCTTTTATGGAGCGAGATGACAGATGACGGATGATGCATGCAATAGAAATGACAAAAGAGAAAGGGGGAAAATGGCTTATTGAAGGCGCCAATGGCGGGATCCGGTGGAGCTTCGGCAGCGTGGGGACGTCGTGGAAGCACGGTGAATGAAGATTGCCTTCCTCTCACGAGCGCGGGCACCCGGAAATCTGGCAGAACCTCCTCCTACAAAACCCACGGGTTAGAGAAGAATCCGGCAGAGTTTCCCTCTCCTCTGTCGGATCTGAAGCTCTCTAATTTCGAGGGAGGGGGGTCCCTATTTATAGGGAAAAAATTTATTGGGACGTCCAGGGTCCTGGACGCCTCAATGTTGAGGCATCCAGCTGACTAGACGCGCCCATTATTTTTTTTATTATCTTTTATTTATTGAGGCGTCGAGGACCCTTGACGCCTCAAGGACTTTCCATTAAAACGGCGCCGAAAACCGTCGACAGCGGAGAAAGTGAGTGATTTCGATGCCTAACTTTGACTTCTTAAGATGCGTCTAGGATCAATGACGTCTTCATGATTGGATTTATTCGAAACGTCAAACTAGTCGGCTGGAGCGGCGCCGCCCGCGTGCTGCACGAAGCTCTGAAGGAGGCGTCTAGGGTCTTGGACGCCTTTAAAAGAGACGTCCAGTTACCCTGCCACTTTCAAAATGGAAAAACAAATATTTAAAACATAATAAAAAAATAAAAAAAGTTTTATGAAGGCGTCAAGATACCTTGACACCTCAAAGTGAGGCGTCAAACCATCTTGACACGTCAAAAACTTTTTCACGAAAAAATTCAAAAAAATGTAGAAAATTTTATAAAAATAGGAAATCACCAAAGAAATTAAAAGTGTGAAGGTAATCTTGAGGAATCATAGTGTAATATGAGATTGACTCACGGTAAGGTCAAAACGGCGTGTCTACACCCATCCTTACAACTAGCTGGCTTACATTGGGGTCTGGTAGCTCCAACTATAATGAAGCAGACCACTGAGGAAGAAGTCATTGAGGCAGAGTTATATATGATCAAACAAGGAGATGATGAGTCTACTTCGGATTACATTCAACGTTGGAAGAACCTCCACGCAAGATGCAAACATCCGCCAAGCTATAAGGAAGCTGTTCAGCTATGCAAGCACAATCGCAGGAAGGAGATCCTGCTGAGGGTAATTGGCCTTGAAGTCACATCATTCGATCAACTAGAGGATATGGCAAATGATATAGAAGCCTTCTTGACAAAATACTGCCCAGCATTTGCTACCCCAATTCAAAAGAATAGGCCAATCAAAGAACAATCGGCACCAGAAGAAATAGAAGTATTTGCCTTTGAAGTCTTCGAGCATCAGTGGAGGAAATCACAAGAGGCAACTGGCTCCTCCTCTACCAGCGCTGCTGAACTAAAACCCCCTTCACTGAGGGCAAGACTGAAAAGACCATACTCCTTCCCATAAGATAAGACCCAACTGTTGTTCAAGTGGGCCCTGTGGACACTAAAAAGTTCTCACCCCATGTTTACGTACATGGGAATAAAGAGGGGGAGAAAAGATAAGAGAAGATGAGATAAAGGAAAGAAGAAGAGGAAAACACACCTTCAACTGCCTTCCAACGGCGCAACCCCAAACAGCCCCCAGCGGCACACTCTGAAGTGCCCCAGCGGCACGCCATCCTCAAGGCCCCTCCAGCGGCACACTATGCATGCCTTCAGCGGCACACCCAGCTCGCGCTTCAACGACACGCTCCTTGTGCCCCCTTCAGCGGCACACCCAGGATACCCCGCCAGCGGCATGCCCAGGGGTTGCCCTCCAGCGGCACGCCCCCCTTTGCCCCTCAGCCGCACACCTCTCTCAACGCCTTCAGTGGCACGCCCGTTGGTGCCTTCAGCGGCACACCCCTTGAAGTGCCCCAGCGGCACGCTGCCAGCTGCCCCAGCAGCACACCCTTCTTGGTGTCTTCCAGCGGCATGGGCGTTCTGCCCCTCAGTGGCACGACCCCTCAGCCCCTAGCGGCACAACATTGAATCCCCTGAACGGCACGAACCGGCAGAAGACATAACGGTCACTAGAAAGGCTCCTTGGCGCACAGCGCAGGCACCTCGATGCCAGCTAGCACCCGCCTCGATGTCACCTTATGGCTGGATGAGAGAGATCCCCACCTGACGGAGACAAGATCCGAGTCAACCTCGGATGGCAGGGACATCATGAGGCCCCTTGTCAACGGCCCACGTATAAAAGGCCTTCATAGAGAAAAGAGAGGGCATGCTATATCACCCACACGAAGAGAGGAACAGAGAAGAAAGAAGAAGAAGAGAAGAAGAAGGTAGAAGAGAGTAGAGAGATCGGGGGAGAGTGATCTGTCTGTAGAAGGGGGGGGAAGGAAGGAGACGAAGGGAGTCACCCTTCCTCGTTCCAACCCTCCCCCAACGCTTTTCCTTGTTTTATTTCTCTACTCTTCTTTTCCTCTCTTAGCTTCTTACCTCTTCCCTTCGCTTGGGATGCACTGTAATGCAGTTGGTCTTCGGGCCATGACCTTTGTTATTTGGAGTTTTCCCTGAATAAAAGTGCCTTTCAAGTTGTTATCTCTTGGTGTATTTGCTATCTTCGTTCCATCATCGACCCGTGGTTTCTTTGGCACGCTTCCTCAATCTTCTAACTCTCTGTTTCACTGGTTCTCCCATGTCATTGGCCTGCATAGGCAGGCGATTAGTGCTTCTAGCTAGATGATATGAGGTTAGCCTCCCCCTCCTTTTGGTGATGCTATGCAATGTAATTCCCCCCTTTCCTTCCCATGCAGCCCCGCTGAAGTTTTGTGGTTTGCTACTTGGCGTGCATCACCCACCTACTGGCCAGAGCGTTCCTTTGCTCCTTCCTCAGAGCCAATGGTACACTCACACCACTCAAGCCCCCCCCAGCGGCGCACCCTTCCCATTTGTCTGTCCCGCAGCACAGTCTTCCCCGGGTTTGCCCAGCGGCACACCCTTCCCATTTGGCTGCCTAGCAGTACACTTCCCTTGGTTTTCCCAGTGGCACGCCTTCTCCAGCTGCCAGCGGTACACCCTTGGCTGCCTCAGCGGCACACCTCCCCTGTTGACCTACTCAGCGACACACACCTTGGCTGTCACTTCTCCGGTGTACTCATAGCTTGTATCAGTCTACTGGTTTCTCGGCCAGCGTTTTCTCCGAGTTTCTGAAGTTTCCCCAAAGGTGGCTGCTTAGGCACACACCTCACTTGTTAGTTCATGTCACTCCCTGTGGGCATGTTCCTTGTTATTCCCTTACCACTCGGGTTAAGGGGAGATGCTGCCAAATTTTTTTCAGAAATAATAATAAGTTAAAAGACAAAAGGAAGCAACAAACGAACGAACTAAGCAACAATAAAACATCCTAATCAAGATAAAGGAGCTATGCAAGGCTTAAAGAATTGGACCAAACAATTCTCAGAGAACTGCACTATTGAATATGATTTGGGGCTCAATCACCTGCAAAGAAAATTAGAAGCTCAACCATCTGAGACTTTTCATCAGAACTGCATGAACAAGGGACTCTCTCTTGAACTATGTTCCACCCAGCTAAGCTCTGTCCTGACCACTTTGATTCTTCACCTCCTTCAACCCTCCAGCGGTACACTTTCTTCAACCCCCCAGCGGTACACTCCCTTCAACCCTCCAGCGGTACACCCCTGAACCCTCCAGCGGTACACTCCCTTCAACCCTCCAGCGGTACACCCCTGAACCCTCCAGCGGTACACTCCTTTCAACCCTCCAACGGTACGCCTCTGAACCCTCCAGCTGTACACCCCCCCCCCAGCTCATCAGAGGTGCACCCCTCAGCCCCTCAGCGGCACACTCAACCTTCGCTCCATCACACCTCCAATCAGAAGAGGGAGAACATAATAATAATAACACTAATAAAAGGGGAGGGAATTTGTGATATGATGATAATAAAGAGGGGGGGTGGTGCTAATCAAGATAAGAAACGAAAAAAAGGGTATAATAAAAACAAGGGACCACCAAAGAAATATTAATAGTTGGAAATAGATGATGATAATGAACAATGACGGTAATCGTGAATAAAACAATACGGCCTTTGTCTCCCTCGGACCTCGGATCCGGGAATATTAATGATGCCTTCGTGAACCGGGCTTTACCCTCGGGAGTCATCCCTCCCGTCATGGTTATTGCTCGGCCTCATTGTGGGCCAATATCTTGCTGAAATCACCCCCCCCCTTTTGCCATCGGGGTCTCATCCCATCTTCTTATCAAATTTGCCGTAAACTCGGCATACATTTGTACGGGTTTGTTTCCGTCTACGTCCTGCCTTCAATACGGACCTTTGTCTAAACATAAAGTGGTCCATGAATGACCAACAAAATCTGAATGGAACGAGGCGGCTCTCGTCATCCCCAGCCCTGCGTATGGGAATATCGATAAGACCTTCGTGTGTCACGCTTAGACCACGGGTTCACCCTAATCACGGTCATTGCCTGACCCACATCCTAGGCCTATAGCCAGCTATCTCTGTACACATCGTTGTTTCGGAATCTAGTCCCAGGACACTTTTCCGTTGCCCTTCGGCTCCGAAAATATTAACCATGCCCACACAAGCCTCGTTTGGATCATGGGAGGCGCCCCCCGAAATGGTCCTGACTCGATCTTGCACCGGGCTGACAAACTTGTTGGTTTTTGACCGTTTTAACCGGGATTTAACCGAATGCTTCCAGTTCCTCTGAACAATAAATTTACCGTACCCCGACATACATATGTTCCGATTTTCCCGTGACGATTGCGTCTTTTCTCGAGCCGGACATTCGTCTGAATATTAAATATTCAGCGCATGATCGACATGATCTCGAATGTTTTCTTTACACCCTCGTGTGAGGACTCCAGCGTCTCTTAATAGATTTCTATGCAACTATTTTCTTGGCCATGAGGCCCTGATTTTCGGCGATTAATCAAGGGTGTTCCCTCGTATGGGGGATGTAAATGACGTCGTGACCTTTATGGCGCGACGGGTTTTGGTCCCGACACGAACCACACAATCGTCTGACCAAGTCAGATCGAGCGCACCATGGGCTCTTCGGAGCCCGAATAAATTGTCACTTCAGTGACTGGCATGCCCACGCACTTAATAAACCAATAAACGAAACCCCAATAACTAATCGATCGAAAAGTGCGTCCACAAGTCTGGCACGCCCGGTGGGACTTAAACTACCCTTCATCTCTTCGCCGAGATTTAGGGCCTCATGGCCTCCTAATTAACGATGTTTGCCTGCTTTGATGAATGACAGGTGCTGTCTTCGCCAGGCCTATGGAGAGAAAATCCAGACTCGGTGCAGCTGCCTTCGTGGCCTCGAGGACGCTGCTTCGAAGCATATGCAGCTTCCAGGAATCATGGGGCCTGTTATAAAAGAGGGAGAAGAGAAAGAGAAGAGAAGGGAGGGGAAATCAAACCCCCCTTTCCTCAAGAAGAAAGAGAAGAAAAGAAGAAAAGAAGGAAAGGAGAAAAGAAGAAAAGTAGAAAAGAAAGAAGTAAAAAAAAAGAAGAGAAAGAGTCGGTGAGAGAGGGTTGGACGGCTACGTCCGTCGAGACCCGTGCTAAATAAAGATTACCATTGTAGGGTTGATGCGGTGGAGCGAACCACTCATCCCCTCCCTGAGGGGGTGAGCGCTCTCCTGCACCTCCACCCTGGTCAATCATACAAAAGAAGAGAAGGGAAGCAGGGACAAAAAAAAAGAAGAAGAAAAAAAAAGAAAGAAAGAAGAAAAGAAGAAAAGTTGGCCAGCATCGCCGACCAAAAGAGCAAGAAGAAACCCGGCATCCCGCCTGACTCTAGGAGGCTCCGAGTCTGCGGTGCAAGACCCCACCCGTTCCTCCTTCCTGCTGCCTCAATCCGGCACAAAACGGCCCCCCAAGTGGTTGTTAAAAGACCCAGCGAGCCACAATTGTAGCTTGGTGAATGGCTGCCCGCGGTGGGGAATGCTTTATAGCAATGAGGCCAAGCACGGCCACCACTCCCGAAGAGAGCATGCACATACCCCGCCATAGGGGCATAAGAGGCAAAAAATATACACCCTGATCTAGGGGCGTATGAAGAGAATCCGCCCCGGCTCGGGGGCACAACATACAACAAAGATACACCCCGGCTCAGGGGCCTTTGAAGAAGAAACGTACCCCGCCTGGGGGCACAGAAGTGAATAGGCATACCCCCCGACCTAGGGGGCAGATGAAGAAAAGTTACACCCCCACTCTGGGGGGGGGGGGGATATAAAGAGAAATACGCCCCGCCGTGAGGGGGTAAAAGAAGCAGAAGATACCCCCGCCCTGGGGCATAAGAAGCAGCAAGAATGCACCCCGGCTCAGGGGGTATTCGAAGAAGAAATATACCCCGACCGAGGGGCACATGAAGAGAAATACACCCCCGCTCTAGGGGCATATGAGACAAAACTATACCCCGATTTAGGGGCATTTGAAGCAAGGACTTCACCCCGCCTCAGGGGGGGGCATAAGAAGCGAAAGATATACCCCACCCTGAGGGCACAAGAAGAAAACACACCCCACCTTGGGAGCGTAAGAAGCCAAGAGAGATACCCTGCCACGGGGCAGTAGAGGCAAAATGCATTCCCCCCGGGGGCACATGAAGCAACATACCCCTCGCCTCGACAGCATATGAGGCCAAGAAGCTACATCCCGGCTCGGGAGCATAAGAAACAAAAGATATACCCCACGTCGGGGGCATATGAAGAGAAACGCACCCCGCCCCGACGGGGCGTAAGAAGCAGAAGAATCCACCCCGGTCTGGGATATAAGAAGCAGAGGACACACCCCACCTTAGGTGCAAAGAAGCAAAGAATACACCCCGTATAGGGGCCTATGAAACCAAAGAATGCACCCTGGCTTATGGGAATACGAAGAGAAATATACCCCACTCTGGGGCAGAGGAAGCAGAAGGATACACCCCATCTTGGGGGCACATGAAGCCAAGAAACACACCCCCGTCTTGGGGGTATTTGAAGAAGAAGCATACCTCGCCTCGAGGGCCTAGAAGCTATAAAGAACACACCCCGACTCAGGGGCATATGAAGAGAAGTCCACCCCAGCTTAGGGGTATTTGAAGAAGAAACATATCCCACATGGGGGCATAGAAGCCTTAAAGAATGTGCTCCGGCTTAGGGGCATTTGAAGAAGCTGCATCCCGCCTTGGGAGCATAAGAAGAAAAGAGTCCACTCCGGCTTAGGGGCATCTGAAGAAGGAATACATCCCAGCCTCGGGGTCCATAAAGCAACATACACCCCCCCCCCTTGGGGGCATTTGAAGCAGGATAAACAACATTCCCCCGCTTAGGGGCGCATAAAGAAAGGAATGCACCCCGCTTAGGGGCACATAAGCATAAGAGGAAGAGACTGCCCCGGCCTAGGGTCATGAGAAGAAATAGAGTTGCACCCCGGCTTAGGGGCATATGAAGAGAAGTGTACCCCACCCTGGGGCATAAGAGGCAAGAAAGAAACACACCCCGCATGGTGGGGCATGAAAACAAGAATTTACTCCCCGCCCGGGGGCATAAAAGCCATGAAGGATATACCCCCGCCATGGGGGCACAAAGAGAACCCACCCCGACTCAGGGGCACATAAAGCAAAAAATTTACCCCGGTTTAGGGCCACTTAAAGAAGAGCTACACCCCCACCTGGGGGCATGGGAAGCAAAGACTATACCCTACTTAGGGGCACACAAAGGAAGAAACTCACCCCGGCCTAGGGGCATATAAAGAAAGACACACACCCCACCCTGGGGGCATAGGCAGCAAAACATACCCCCGGCTGAGGGGTATATGAAGCCAAGAATCGAACCCTCCCCCGGGGAGGGGCAGGAAGAAGCAAAACACACCCCACCCTGGGGGCATAGAGTACATAAAGAATTACACCCCACCTTGGGGGCATCAGAAGCAACAATACACCCCACCCTGGGTGCACAAGAAGCAAACATCCCCCGGTGTGTCGGGGTAGAAGAAGAAGAATCCACCCCGCTATGGGGCATAAAAAGCAAAAGATACACCCCGCTTAGGGGGTACGTGAAGAGAATCCACCCCAACTCGGGGGGCACATAATGCAAAAGTTACACCCCGACCTTGGGGCATTTGAAGAAGAAACTACACCCGCTCCGGGGATATATGAAAAGACACACACCCCGGCTTGGGGCACATGAAGAAGAAACATACCCCGCCTGGGGACATAGAAGCCATGAAGAATACGCCCCGGCTTAGAGACATTTGAAGAAGTTACGTCCCGCCTCGGGAGCATAAGAAAGAGAAGAATACACCATGTCTTAGGGACATTTGAAGAAGAAACATACCTCGCCTGGGGACATAGAAGCTATGAAGAATGCGCTCCGCCATGGGGGCATAAGAAGAAAAGAATTCACCCCGGACTGGGGACAATCAAAGAAAGAAGTACACCCCGCCATGGGGGCATATGAAGAAAGAAACACCCTCCACCCTGGGCACATAAGAAGGAGAAAAGTGTACCTCGATATAGGGGCATAAGAAGCAAGAGTACACCCCGAGCTAGGGGGAATACAAAGAAAGAAACCACACCCCGATATAGGGGACATAAGAAGAGAAATATGCCCTGTCCCGAGAGAGGTAGAAGAAGCATAATTCACCCCGATCCAGGGACATGAGAAGCAAAAGAATACGCCCTGCGAAGGGGTGTAAGAAACATGAAGAATGTACCCCAGCCTGGGGGCACAAAAAAAGAAGTACACTCCGCCCTTGGCGCATAAGAAGCAGGAGCATCTACCCCGCTCTGGGGGCACAAAAAAAAAAGAAGACACACTCCGCCCTTAGGGCATAAGAAGCAGAACCATCTACCCGACCCGGGGCACAGAAGCGAAGAGACATACATCCCGATCTGGGAGCATATGAAGAAAGGTATACCCCGCCTAAGGGGCATTTGAAGAAGCAACCTACTCCGTCGCGGGGGCATGGAAGCCATGAAGAGTTAGCCCCAACTTAGGGGTATTCAAAAATCTACCCCGTTTTAGGGGCATTTAAGAAAAAAGGAACACACCCCGCCTAGGGGCATTGAAGCTGTAAAGAACATATCCCGCCTGGGGGCACAGAAGTCATAAAGAATACACCCCGACTTAGGGGGATTTGAAAGAACATACACCACGCCCGGGGGCATTGAAGCCAGAGAGACCACACCCCAACCTGGGGGCACGTTAAGAGAATCAAGCCCCAGTCTGGGGGCATCAATGAAAAAAAGAGACATGAGGCAGACATGGTCTTCAAACCCGCCTCTTCACACACACAAAAAGAGAAAAAAAAGAGACATGAGGCAGACGTGGTCTTCGAACCCGTCTCTCAACACAAAAGAAGAAGGGAAGGAAAAAAGAGGCATGAGGCAGACGTGATTTTCGAACCCGCCTCTCCAAATAAAAAGAAGAAGAGAAGAAAAGAAAGAAAAGACACAGGAGGCAGACGTGGTCTTCGAACCCACCTCTTTGCATGAGAGAAGAAGAAAAGAAAAAAAAATAAGAAAAATAGTCATGAGGTGGACGTGGTCTTTACGCCCGCCTCCTCACAACAAACAAAGGAAGAAGAAGAGCAGAAGAGAAAGAACAGTCATCAGGCAGACGTGGCCTTTCCACTCGCCTCTCCACACAAAAGAAGAAGAGAAGAAAATAAAGTGAGCATTCAGATAGACATGGTCTTTCACCCTTTACCTTCAGCCATCGGGGCTTCAAGTCGATAAATATTCAGCTATCGGGGCTTCAATCCGATAGATGTTCAGCCATCGGGGCTTCAAGCTGACAGATATTCATCCATCGGGGCTTCAATTCGATAGATGTTCAGCCATCGGGGCTTCAAGCCGATAGATGTTCAGCCATCGGGGCTTCAAGCCGACAGATATTAAGCCATCGGGGCTTCAAGCTGATAGATATTCTACCGACGGGGCGTTAAACCGACTAAACCTTCCACCGACGGGGCGTTAAACTGACTAAACCTTCCGCCGACGAGGCGTTAAACTGACTAAATCTTCCGCCGACGGGGTGTTAAACCGACTAAACCTTTCACCGACGGGGCGTTAAACCGACTAAATCGACTAAACCTTCCGCCGACAAGGCGTTAAACCGACTAAACCTTCCACCGACGAGGCGTTAAACTGACTAAACCTTCCACCGACGGGGCGTTAAACAGACCAAATACTCAGCCATCGGCCTCCTGACCGATAGCTTCCTAATTACCAGCTCCTAGTCGACAGCTACCCCACTATCGGCTCCCAGTCAACAGCTTCCCAATTAAGAATAAAAGAATCAACCCTTCACTTTGGTTCGGAGCCTTCTCCGGCGAGAGGAATGAAAGAACAAACCCCTTCACTTTGGTTCGGATCCTTCCCCGGCCAGAGAATAAAAGAATCAACCTCTCACTTTGGTTCGGATCCTTCCCCGGCCAGAGAATAAAAGAACGAACCCTTTCACTTTGGTTTGGATCCTCTCCCGACCGAAGAATAAAAGAATCAACCTCCCACTTTGGTTCGGATCCTTTCCCGGCCAGATAATAAAAGAATAAACCTTTCACTTTGGTTCGGACCCTTTCCCGACCAGAGAATCAAAGAATGAACCTTTCACTTTGGTTCGGGTCCTTCCCCATCTAGAGAACTAAAAGAACAAACCCTTTCACTTTGGTTCGGACCCTTCCCCCGACCAGAGAACAAAAGGGGACCCTTCCCTTCGGTTCTCGTACCCTGCTACTCGACGCCCTTCGGCCCAGTTATTCTGGCCAAGGCCCACTATCAGAATTAATCCATCCGTCCCACCGTGTTCTCCGATATTTTTTGACTTTATAGCCTACTTCTAACATCTCTCGGCTTGTCAGCCTGCTCCCAATACCCTTGGCTTTTGTAGCCTGCTTCCCAGAATTCGGCCTTCACGGCCCGCTTCCCATACTTTGGCTCTTGCAGCCTGCCAACCTTTGGCCTTCATGGCCTGCTTCCCAATTCTAGCTCCCGTAGCCTGCTTCCCCTTTGGCCTCCGTGGCCTACTTCCCAATTTCGGCTCTTGCAACATGCTTCCCTTTGGCTTTTGTAGCCCACTTCCCAACTTTGGCTCTCATGGCCTGCTTCCCCTTTGGCTTTCGTGGCCTGCTTCCCAATTCTGGCTTCGTGGCCTACTTCCCTTTGGCCTCCGTGGCCTGCTCCCTAATTCTGGCTTTTATAGCCCGCTTCCCAACTTCGGCTCTCGCAGCCCGCTTCCTTTTGGCCTTTATGGCTTGCTTCCCCAATGTCCCTCGGCTTCTATAGCCCGCTTCCCTGATGTCCTTTCGACCCTCCGTGGTCCGCTTTCCTAATACTTTTTACTACCACTACACTTATACGTAACAACAATATATTCTTACGCAAAAAAAAAAGAACAAACAAGAAACGAACAAAAAAAAGTTTTCTGATGCTTGGCTGCCCTACTTGCATGCTTGCTTGTAATATAGAATAATACACCTCCTTGGAATTTTCTAGGACCGGGTTTCCTTGCTAAATAATAATGCTGCCCCGATTTCGGATACACGTGTCTCACGGCATACGCTCGAAGGGAACCCAATTATGGCAGATGCACACGTCAAGGGGAAGAGTCATGGCTAAACTGTTAAGCCCAGCTCACAAAATAAACCTGAGACAACGCTCCCCACTTCACGCTTAATGTGTCCAATGGTCTTCAACCATAGGGATTGCCCGACTTTCTTCTTAGCACTCTATGGATGCTTGAATTTCTGCACTCGCGTGAAAGGTAATCATGAGGAAAGAGCTGCCTACCCCCATTAAAAAAAATGATGATGCAAAAAAAAAGAGAAACGTGGATTCGAGTAGCCAGGAATCTCCACTGAAATAAATGAGGAGACTCGCGCGAAATGGTGAAGCGAATCACAATAAGGACGAACCCTAGTAGTCAGAAATTCCCATTGAGACACATGAGGAGACTCGCGTCGAACGGTGAAATCCGCTATCAAAATAAACAGATGGGGGATGTGTGAAGCTACCGAAAGTTGAAAGCCTGAAACCTATGTGTAAGCGCTAGAGTGATCCTCGAGTGTCACTAGGAAAACCTACATATCTCTATGGTTAGGGCCCTTTGTTCGGACATTTGCACTGCCATGCCACAGAGAATTACCTCGGGTGAAATGTGTGAATTTAAGTTGTGCATGCAAGACATGCGATATCCTCTTGACGGGTGCACCACCCCTCAACTGTGCCTTCTGGCCCGCACCGTGTCTGTGAATTGTTGGCAATGTCCCTATCCCATCCCCTATAGAGGGAGCTACCTTATTCATATTTATGCTATGCCTGCTGACGAATGCCTGCATGCTTGAATAAAAAAATATATAAAATAAAAATAATAAAAAATTTTGGCTATCGCAGCCTGCCTTCCCAATTTTGGCTCGTGGAACCCAATCTTGGCCCCCATGGCCTACTTTCCGCCCTCATGGCTTGTTAATCTCCCAACTTCGACTCTTGCAGCCCGCTTCCCGACCTTCGGCTCTCGTAGCCCGCTTCCTAATTTCAGCTCTTGCAGCCCGCTTCCCAATTCTGACTTTATAGCCCGCTTCCCCAATTTTGGCTCTTGTAGCCTGCTTCCCAACTTCGGCTCTTTGCAGCCTGCTTCTCAATTTCGGCCTTTATGACCTGCTTCTCAACTTCGGCTCTTTGTAGCCTGCCCCCCAATTTCAGCTTTTGTAGCTAGCTCCCCGATTACGGCTCTCGTAGTCCGCTTCCTCAATTTGGGCTCCCACAGCCTGCTCCCCAACTTTGGCTTTTGTAGCCAGTTTCCCGATGGTGACTCTCGTTGCCCCCTTCTCCGATTTCAGCCTTCACGGCCTACTTCTGCAACACCGATTCTGGCCCTTGCGGTCCACTTTCCTGGGTTTGAATTTCACAGCCGATGCTCCCGGCGCATTAAAGAACATCAAATCCTTTCACTCTAGATCGGACCTTCTGTCCAGCTAGAGAACAAAAAGAATCTTCACTCTAGATCGGACCTTTCGTCCGGCCAAAGAACAAAAGGGAGCCTTCCACTTCGGTTCGGACCTGCCGTCCAGCTAGAGAACAAAAAGATTCTTTCCTCTCTAGATCGGACCTTCCGTACGGCTAGAGAACAAAAAGAGCCTTTCACTCTAGATCGGACCCTCCGTCTGGCTAGAGAACAAAAAAAATCCTTTCACTCTGGTTCGGACCTGTCGCCCGACCAGAGAACAAAAGATTCTCTCCACTCTAAATCGGACCTTCTCCCCGGCTAGAGAATAAGAAGATTCCTTTCACTTTGGTACGGACCAACCAGCCAGCCAGAGAACAAAAAGATTCCTTCCACTCTAGATCGGACCTTCCGTCTGGCTAAAAAAAAAAGGAAGACCCCTTCACTTTGGTCTGGGCCTGTCACCCAGCCAGATAACAAAAAGAGCCTTTCACTCTAGATCGGACCTTCCGTCTGGTTAGAGAATAAACATCCCCTTGTCACTTCAGCCCGGACTTTCCATCCATCCGAAGAATAAGGGACTCTCTCTCTCTGATCTGGCTCGTAGACTTTCCGTCCACTTGGAGGACTAAAAGACCTTTCTTAGCCGGCTCCCCCGGCGCATTAAAGAATAAAGCAACCTTTCACCCCGGCCCAAGCCTGCCGTTCGGGTAAGGGATCACCTCTTTTCCTGGCGCTAACACTAGCCCGTGTCAATGACTTGACCACCCCTCCGTTCCTTCGGGGTCACGAACAACCCATTTTCACCGAGACTTGCCATCTAGGTCATTGAATTAACAAATTCATCTCTCCGTCCCTTCGGGCAACGAACACTTCTCTTGAATCAACGAATTCTCCTCTATGTCCCTTCTGGTGACAAACACTCCTTTTGAATCAACAAAACTCTTCTCTCCGCCTCTTTCGATGACGAATAGTCCATTTGATCCGGACCTCTCGTTCAAATCATTGAATCAATAAGCTCCTCTCTCCGTCCCTTTCGGGTGACGAATATCCTCGTTGAATCGACAAACTCTTCTCTCCGTCCCCTCGGGTGACGAATACCCCTCTTGATTTGAACCTTCCGTCCAGTTCATTGAATCAACAAAACTCTTCTCTCCATCCCTTTGGGTGACGAATCCCCCTCTGATTTGGATCTACCGTCCGGATCATTAGAGGAATAAACCCTTCTCTCCGCCCTCGTGGCTCACCTTCCAACAACTTCAGCTCCTGTAGCCGCCTTCCAACATCCTTCGGCTCTTGCAGCCCCGCTCTCCACGTCGTGTCGATGAATCTCTCAGCCGGTCTGCACCCGCAGGCCCCGCTCTCTTGTCCCTCGCTTGCGCCGCCTGCAGGTGGGGGGCATTTGTGGACACTAAAAAGTTCTCACCCCATGTTTACATACAGGGGAATAAAGAGGGGGAGAAAAGAGAAGAGAAGATGAGATAAAGGAAAGAAGAAGAGGAAAACACACCTTCAACTGCCTTCCAACGGCACAACCCCAAACAGCCCCCAGCGGCACACTCTGAAGTGCCCCAGCGGCACGCCATCCTCAAGGCCCCTCCAGCGGCACACTATGCATGCCTTCAGCGGCACACCCAGCTCACGCTTCAACGACACGCTCCTTGTGCCCCCTTCAGCGGCACACCATGGATGCCCCGCCAGCGGCACGCCCAGGGGTTGCCCTCCAGCGGCACGCCCCCCTTTGCCCCTCAGCCGCACACCTCTCTCAACGCCTTCAGCGGTACGCCCGCTGGTGCCTTCAGCGGCACACCCCTTGAAGTGCCACAGCGGCACGCTGCCAGCTGCCCCAGCAGCACACCCTTCTTGGTGTCTTCCAGCGGCACAGGCGTTCTGCCCCTCAGCGGCATGACCCCTCAGCCCCAAGCGGCACGGGCATTCTGCCCCTCAGCGACACGACCCCTCAACCCCCAGCGGCACAGCGTTGAATCCCCTGAACGGCACGAACCGACAGAAGACATAACGGTCACTAGAAAGGCTCCTTGGCACGCAGCGCAGGCACCTCGATGCCAGCTAGCACCTGCCTCGGTGTCACCTTCTGGCTGGATGAGAGAGATCCCCACCTGACGGAGACAAGATCCGGGTCAACCTCGGATGGTAGGGACATCATGAGGCCCCTCGTCAACGGCCCACGTATAAAAGGCCTTCACAGAGAAAAGAGAGGGCATGCTATATCACCCACACGAAGAGAGGAATAGAGAAGAAAGAAGAAGAAGAGAAGAAGAAGGTAGAAGAGCGTAGAGAGATCGGGGGAGAGTGATCTGTCTGTAGAAGGGGGGAGAAGGAAGAAGACGAAGGGAGTCACCCTTCCTCGTTCCAACCCTCCCCCAACGCTTTTCCTTGTTTTATTTCTCTGCTCTTCTTTTCCTCTCTTAGCTTCTTACCTCTTCCCTTCGCTTGGGATGCACTGTAATGCAGTTGGTCTTCGGGCCATGACCTTTGTTATTTGGAGTTTTCCCTGAATAAAAGTGCCTTTCAAGGTGTTATCTCTTGGTGTATTTGCTATCTTTGTTCCATCGTCGACCCGTGGTTTCTTTGGCACGCTTCCTCAATCTTCTAACTCTCTGTTTCACTGGTTCTCCCATGTCATTGGCCTGCATAGGCAGGCGATTAGTGCTTCTAGCTAGATGATATGAGGTTAGCCTCCCCCTCCTTTTGGTGATGCTATGCAATGCAATTCCCCCTTTCCTTCCCATGCAGCCCCGCTGAAGTTTTGTGGTTTGCTACTTGGCGTGCATCACCCACCTACTAGCCAGAGCGTTCCTTTGCTCCTTCCTCAGAGCCAATGGTACACTCACACCACTCAAGCCCCCCCAGCGGCGCACCCTTCCCATTTGTCTGTCCCGCAGCACAGTCTTCCCCGGGTTTGCCCAGCGGCACACCCTTCCCATTTGGCTGCCTAGCAGTACACTTCCCTTGGTTTTCCCAGTGGCACGCCTTCTCCAGCTGCCAGCGGTACACCCTTGGCTGCCTCAGCGGCACACCTCCCCTGTTGACCTACTCAGCGACACACACCTTGGCTGTCACTTCTCCGGTGTACTCATAGCTTGTATCAGTCTACTGGTTTCTCGGCCAGCGTTTTCTCCGAGTTTCTGAAGTTTCCCCAAAGGTGGCTGCTTAGGCACACACCTCACTTGTTAGTTCATGTCACTCCCTGTGGGCATGTTCCTTGTTATTCCCTTACCACTCGGGTTAAGGGGAGATGCTGCCAAATTTTTTTCAGAAATAATAATAAGTTAAAAGACAAAAGGAAGCAACAAACGAACGAACTAAGCAACAATAAAACATCCTAATCAAGATAAAGGAGCTATGCAAGGCTTAAAGAATTGGACCAAACAATTCTCAGAGAACTGCACTATTGAATATGATTTGGGGCTCAATCACCTGCAAAGAAAATTAGAAGCTCAACCATCTGAGACTTTTCATCAGAACTGCATGAACAAGGGACTCTCTCTTGAACTATGTTCCACCCAGCTAAGCTCTGTCCTGACCACTTTGATTCTTCACCTCCTTCAACCCTCCAGCGGTACACTTCCTTCAACCCCCCAGCGGTACACTCCCTTCAACCCTCCAACGGTACACCCCTGAACCCTCCAGCGGTACACTCCCTTCAACCCTCCAGTGGTACACCCCTGAACCCTCCAGCAGTACACTCCTTTCAACCCTCCAGCGGTACGCCTCTGAACCCTCCAGCGGTACACCCCCCCCAGCTCATCAGCGGTGCACCCCTCAGCCCCTCAGCAGCACACTCAACCTTCGCTCCACCACACCTCCAATCAGAAGAGGGAGAACATAATAATAATAACAATAATAAAAGGGGAGGGAATTTGTGCTATGATGATAATAAAGAGGGGGTGGTGCTAATCAAGATAAGAAACAAAAAAAGGGTATAATAAAAACAAGGGACCACCAAAGAAATATTAATAGTTGGAAATAGATGATGATAATGAACAATGATGGTAATCATGAATAAAACAATACAGCCTTTGTCTCCCTCGGACCTCGGATCCGGGAATATTAATGATGCCTTCGTGAACCGGGCTTTACCCTCGGGAGTCATCGCTCCCGTCATGGTTATCGCTCGGCCTCATTGTGGGCCAATATCTCGCTGAAATCACCCCCCCCCCCTTTTGCCATCGGGGTCTCATCCCATCTTCTTATCAAATTTGCCGTAAACTCGGCATACATTTGTACGGGTTATTTCCGTCTACGTCCTGCCTTCAATACGGACCTTTGTCCGAACATAAAGTGGTCCATGAATGACCGACAAAATCTGAATGGAACGAGGCGGCTCTCGTCATCCCCAGCCCTGCGTATGGGAATATCGATAAGACCTTCGTGAGTCACGCTTAGACCACGGGTTCACCCTAATCACGGTCATTGCCTGACCCACATCCTAGGCCTATAGCCACTATCTCTGTACATGTCTTTGTTTCGGAATCTAGTCCCGGGACACTTTCCCGTTGCCCTTCGGCACCGAAAATATTAACCATGCCCATGCAAGCCTCGTTTGGATCATGGGAGGCGCCCCCCGGAATGGTCCTGACTTGATCTTGCACCGGACTGACAAACTTGTTGGTTTTTGACCATTTTAACCGGGATTTAACCAAATGCTTCTAGTTCTTCCGAACAATAAATTTACCGTACCCCGGCATACATATGTTCTGATTTTCTGGTGACGATTGCATCTTTTCTCGAGCCGGACATTCGTCCGAATATTAAATGGTCAGCGCGTGATCGACATGATCTCGAATGTTTTCTTTTCACCCTCGTGCGAGGACTCCAGCATCTCTTAATAGATTTCTATGCAACTAATTTCCTGGCCATGAGGCCCTGATTTCCGGCGATTAATCAAGGGTGTTCCCTCGTATGGGGGATGTAAATGACGTCCTTTATGGCGCGACAGGTTTTGGTCCCGACACGAACCACACAATCGTCTGACCGAGTCAGATCGAGCGCACCATGGGCTCTTCGGAGCCCGAATAAATTGTCACTTCAGTGACTGGCACGCCCACGCACTTAATAAACCAATAAATGAAACCCCAATAACTAATCGATCGAAAAGTGCGTCCACAGGCCCTAGAATACAACAAGGTCATCCTCCATTAGCTCAAGAGACCAAACGACATCGAAAGAAAAGATGACCCCTGGTTTTGCCCCTACCACCGGAAGAGGGGACTTCTCATCGAGGACTGTTATGCATTCAAAGACATCATGGAGGACTTAATCCAGAGTTGTGAATTATAACTTGGAGAATATAGGGTGGACCCACCTCGCCCTCACCCGATGCATGTCTTTAAGATGGCGGCTAACACAGTTTCTTTATATCAATCGGGACAGCACACCCTCTGAGGTGCATCCCGAGCTCCCTATGTTGTGACAAGAGGCCGAACAAATGCAACTAGTGCACCATCCCTGGGGCAACTGCTGAAGACCAAAGTAAAATAAACCCAAGAATAAGAGAAAATATGTTGTTCTACTGCTCGATGTGCTGTTACCTTCATTCAAGCCCCTTGCTCGGGAGTGGAGCCAATCCATGTCACGGACGACTGCGGAAAACAAAATAGGAAATAAACTTGAAAAAAAGAAGAAGATGCTGCTCCCTACAATGTCAACTTCACTCAAGATAATTAGTGCAAGAATAGAGTCAACCCATGACAAGGCTGACTGCAGAGCAATGAAAAGGCGTGGGAAGCCCCTTCCAAATAAATGGAACCAGCACAAGGCAGCCGCTGCTCTATGTGCCCTAGCATGCATGGAAGACACCCAGCATCATACACCTTCCTTGGGGTCAATATGTACAAGAAAAAAAAATCCATTTCGATAAATCTGACAGGGGGCGGGGATGAAAAGATGTTCAGTTACATTCAAGCTCTAAGGTACCATGAGGCACAGTTAGACCCTACTCCCCGTTTGGGGGCTGTCAACAAAGGAGAGTGGTGGATCCATTGGCCGAATCCTCCTGCTACTACACAACTGTTCGTAAAGTGGACAAGCTATCCAATGCAAGAGCATGCTTTGAGCAACCCTTCTCCAACTATCCACCCCAACCAGGGGGCACAAAAGGGAGAGCAAAATCTCTAGCTATTCACTTCGACCTGGAGGTGCAACAAAAGAATGAGAAGAGGCATCCCACCGAGAAGCTACAAAGCCCGCAGCAAAAGTTAATTGCTCGGATTTCTACTTCTTCAGGAGGCTACTCTGTACAACATAGTGCCATGTAACCAAGGGAAAGCCCTGCAGTCTCTTCTTCAAGTAGAATCTGTACAAGCAGCCCTTGGGGCATAGTTGGGGGAGTCTAAAGCCACCGGCGTCATTTTGGAGCTGAAGAGATCCCGCGACTGCAGTTGCTGAGGCAGGCATGTCAAGAGACCAGCATGAGATGCAAGCTGTGGAAGTTCACCATTGTTGAGCTACAACATCTCGGGTACCCCCGCTAAAGACAATAATATAAGAAGTAGAAGATGACTCGGCATACAGCTGTTGCCACCTGTCATTTATCCCCGGAGCAATGTCGACTCAGAGCAGCCATGCAGCGACCTCCCGACTGTCAAAGGATCCGTCCTGATCCAGTCTAAAAGCATGTACCAACATCCCCGCCTAGGCTAAGAAGCCTTTATTGGCCACTGGGCCCCCTGTCTCAAAACATGGGTTCAAGCCCCATTAGGTACCCCTTTTGTCTTTAGTCTGGGTCCTCCAGCCAGGTCATTAAGCAAGCACTCGCTAGTTCTGCCGACTTCTTATCCTACGGGTTGCTTCCCATCAGTCTCATTGGGGTTAGCCCTCAACCTCCGACGTAGGGCCTATAATCCCAGCCGATGCTCCCTTGACATCCCTTGGAGTCCTGCCGCAACCACTACACAAGCGCACCAAGAAATACTGGGTTTATCTCACTGGTCTTACATAAACTTTTTTCCCCTTGGCCCGAGGCACTCTACCCTCGCCGAGCTCTCAAACGTTACCCATCAAGTCCCACCATATAGGATTCTTAAAACTCTTTTCCTTTGGCTTGAGGCACTCCGCCCTCGTCGAGCTCATTGATATTACCCAGCAAGTCCCACCGGATAGGGTCCATAATACTCTTTTCCTTTGGCTTGAGACACTCCGCCCTCGTCGAGCTCGTTGATATTACCCAGCAAGTCCCACCGGACAGGGTCCATAATACTCTTTTCCCTTGGCCTGAAGCACTCTGCCCTCGCCGAGCTCGTTGATATTACCCATAAAGTCCTGCTAGACAAGACCCATATTTCCTTGGTTCAAGGCACTCTGTCCTCGCCGAGCTCTCAACTGTTGCCCCCCACATAAACCTCTTCCCCTCTGGTTTAAGGCACCCTGCTTTGGCTGAGCTCCCTGATGTTAATCCCTAGTCCCACCAGTGCTACTGTCAAGTCTATCAATAGTCCCACCGGCGTTGTAACAAGATGCTCAAGCTCAATAATGGTCCCGCAAGATAGCACAGTCTGCGCTATGGGGTTGCTCTGTACCGGGAGCTGGCGACTCACATAGAGGTTGGAAGTCGATCACACTGGCGGAATACTTTTGATGGGTACTAATCTTGGGCCCTGCTAACCATCTATATAACCCTCCCTTGGCTCGGGCCTCACGCTTTTGCCAAGTTGATTGGCCTCGGTACTTCCCTGAGTCAACATCTATAACTCTCCTTTGGCTTAGACCTCATGTCTTTGCTAAGTTGGTTGGCTCCGGCATTCGGCCGGGTCAACAGCTACATTCTTTCCTAGCTCGGACCTCACGTCTCTGCTAGGTTAGTTCACCTCAACCTATCATTGAGTCAACATCTACTTTGTTCATCCTACACTTGCAAATCCCGCCCTTGTTCAGACCTCCCGTCTAATCAAGGCTTGTCAGCTATGACTTATCACCGGTTCAACAGCCATATTCTGCCCTGGGTTGGACCAAACGTCTTTACCAGGTTGGTTGACCCCGATGTACCTTCGGGTCAATGTTCATATTCTCTATTCTGCCCTTGCCTCGGACATGCCGTCTGAGCAAGGTTTGTTGATTCTGACATCCTGTCAGGATCGACGTCTGTATTTTGCCTCTGTCCTAGACCTCTCGTTTGTGTCAGGGTGGTTGTCTTCGACAGTCCGCCGAGGCAACACATATCCCAGATTGCTTCCAAGCTCGACATCCTACCAAGATCTGCTAGGATATCACTATCATATATTGTAGCCATCTATCATTCGGCTTGGCCACCATGGCTAAAGTCCGCTGTCATATATCTCACAACTTTTCGCTATTCTATTCCCCCCCGACTTAGCCATGACGGTCGAAGTTGCTATTTTGCATTCCAAGCTGTTCCACTTGTTGGCATAGCCATTCTGGCCAAGACCGCCATCACAACTTATCAACTGTTTCCCGGCTTAGCCACCCCGATCGAAGCCGCTGCTTCGATTATTTAGCCATGCTACCCTCTGGCTCAGTCACTCTGGTTAAAGCAACTACCACAATATTTCGTTATTCCATCCTTCGGCTTAGTCGTTCCAGCCAAAGCTGCTACCACAGTGCCTCCGCTACTTTATCTTCCGATTTGGCCATGCCGGTTGAATCCGCTATTCAACTTGTCAGTTATCTCATTTACCGGCTTAGCCATTCCAGCCAAAGCTGATAGCACAGTTTGTTAACCATCCCATCTTCCGGCTTAGCCATTCCGGCCAAAGCCACTGTCACAATTTTTCAACTATACCATCTTCTGGCTTCAACCTTCGGTTAAAGCCTGCTCCCCTATAACTCGATCACTCTATCCCTCGGCTTAGCCATCCCGGCCAGAGTCGCTATCATAATTTTTGACTATCCCTTCTTATGACTCAACTGTTTCGACTGCGGCTGCTATTACAACTCT
This sequence comes from Amorphophallus konjac, assembly GCA_022559845.1. Taxonomy (NCBI): domain Eukaryota; kingdom Viridiplantae; phylum Streptophyta; class Magnoliopsida; order Alismatales; family Araceae; genus Amorphophallus; species Amorphophallus konjac. The sequence continues at coordinate 464,137,201 of CM040118.1, read as the reverse complement.
AACTTTCAACTACTCCATCTTTCGGCTCGGCCATTTTCCCACTAAGGCCCGCCACCAGAGTTCATCCACCTGTCTCGCTCTAACAATCAGCGCAATTCAACGGCTCAGGCCTTTCACCAAAGCATGCTTCCCCTGATTTCGATTTTCAGTCTCTCTCCTCAATTTCAACTCACATTCCGCTTTCTTAGATGTCGGCTCGGAAGCCCACTCCCCTCTGTTTCGATTTGCGGGATCGCTTTCTCTGGTTTTGGCTTGGCAAAGCCCGCTATCGCGCATGGTTACTATCCTCTCTTTCGGTTGGGGCATTCTGATCAAAGCCGCTATTATAGTTTCTCGGCTACTCTGTCCCTCGGCTTAGCCATTTCAGCTAAAGCCCGCTACAGTATGCCCCAGCTATCCTGTCTGTCGGCTTGGCCATATCGGCCAAGGCCCGCTACCCGATATCTCAGTTATCTTGTCCTTTGGGTTGGCTGCATTGCCCAAGCCCGCTATCACAACTCCTCAGCTATGCTGTCTTTTCGACTTGGCTATTCTGGCGAAGCACCTATCATGATTGCTAGCCATGTTGTCTTTCAGCTTGGTCACTCTGGCCAAAGCCCACTACAACATCTTTTGACTCTTCTGCTTTCCACCTCATCCCTTTTCGACTAAGGCCCGCTATCATACGATTCAGTTAGACCTTCTTTTGAGCCTCAAGCCCGCTGCCTTGCTATCGTTCGGCTCTCATAGCCTGCTATCTCTGGCTCTCTTAGCCTGCTATCCTGGCCTTTACGGTCTGCTATTATTGATGCGGGACGAGACACGGACACGACAAGCTCGTGGTTGTCCCTTAACGAGGGAAGCGTCGGACGTGCGCGGTTGAGAAACCGGCAATGAGATAGGGTGATCGGCTCTCTCGTGTGCCCGGATCGGGTCACGGGACGGTCTCGCACTCTCTCGCAGCAGCGGTAATGAATAGATAAAGCGAGCTAGATATCCCTACACATGCTCTCTAGCAGCGGCATAAACAAATATATATGAAGTAAGCAAAATGCCAAGTAAGGGAGCGAATGCGATACCTCCACGCGCTCGGCGTGGGGAAGACGGACCCGGCCAAAACTCGTACTCCCGGGATAAATATTACACAATGATGACAGCAATGAGATATCGCCCACTCCACGCAGGGAGGTAAAGGGCTACACAACTGGGCCCGGAGGACCGAATTCGGGTTGACGGGCGGCTTCTCGCGTTGATTCGGCAACACCCGAACACGTGACGGTGGGCCCACATGCCGCCCGGAGGGGCCGTGTGGGACCCGGTGGCACCTCTGTAGTGGTGGATGCATGGATGAGCGCTCCCTGGAGTGGAGGCGCGCTGGTTCGCCGGCCAGAGGCCGGGCGGCTCCATTCGGCACCGGTCGGAATAACCGGCCACGGATCTGCAACTTCTGGTTTTCAGCGCGCGTCCCGGTGAGAACGGGCGCTGCGATCAGCCCCGATGTCGGATCGACACGAGACTTATGCCGTTGGAAAGCTAACTTCAAATCCTTCAACCTAGGGCTAGAGATCTGGCCTGGATCTGCACGGATCTGGGTTTTAATGAATTTACAACTTCCTATTGTACAGTAGCCGAACACTCAGATCTGTATGGCTCTTCTCTTAGAACTACCTTTTACTGCTATGAAACACTAGGATTCAGACTTCTACCTCTTCATGAAAGTTGTGGAAAAGTGAGCTAGGAAAACGGAAAAACTGGTTTGGACAAGTTTGAATGTGGCTATGAATTGATAGGAGTTTTTTACTAACAGTGGGTCGGATCTAGAAATGGGCTGAAAGCACTGTAGCTGAGATAGAACACGAATTTTGAAAAATGGGTAGAAGGTTGATCAGAAATTAAGAAAATTCATGGATATAGGGAATGATGGACAGAACGCCCAGTAAAATTGGGAGGGTTTGGAAAAATAACAAAGATGGTCGGAGGTGGGAAACACAGAGCTACTTTCACTGTAGACAGAGACAGGACAGATCTGGGAGTAAAAGATGAACGAAAATGTAAAGATATCAAATGAAGGATTTTGGACCTGAATTTTTTTGTGGAGATGGGAATACAAGATAGGAACAACCTCTAAACATTTCAGATCAAGAGGACGTCGTGGTTGACTGCAGAATTTCATGGAAGTCACCTCTATCCAGCAGGACAGAACCTTGAAGATGGCTCCGCGGCGGCTCGTAGGCGGCACGAACGGCGGCGGCGGCGGCACCGACGGTCACCGGAGGTAGGGGGAAGAAGATAGCACTCTAGAATGGGGGTTGGGGATGAAGAAACCAGAGGGAGAGAGAGGGGAGGTCGAAATTCACTCAAGGGGGGGGGTCTTGCACAATGCTTTTTCTCATTTCATTAATTCTAGAATAATAGAAATACATGACTTATATAATAAATAAAAAAAGACCATGAATACCCTTAGATCTAGGATCTGGAGGGACATTTAAGGGACTTCATATTTGATCTAAATAAAATAAAAAAATGAAATTCCTAATTAATTCTAATGGGGGGACAAGGTAGGAAAGGTAGGTAGCCTACCTTTGAATTTTTTAACCACTTGTCTACCATGTGGTCAATTGGCATTCCAACCTTCTAGATGGCCACCTAGGATGGTTGACCAGCCCCACATGGTCTAGGTGGACCAATGGGAAAGGGGTGAGGGTCCCCTTGCTTGGGCCTATGGGAATTTTACATATAAACCCACTAAGACTTACAATTGCGTACCCATATAACACAAGGGTATACATACAAAGATGAAAGGACATAAATGCAAACAAAATGTGGACGGTCTTGTCTCGATGTCCCCATCAATTCTCCTCGGGTGGGAGGAACTCGACCCCGTCGAGTAGGGGTATGGATGCTCGAGTACTCCGGCGGATCCGTCACCGTGCCGAGTAACGCGGGTATGCTCCACTCCAAGTGACCGTCACCTGCTCATTCCATATATACTCGATATGCACAAGCTGCTGTGGGCTAGAGGTGGACACTCCGGGTGGGGCACTCTCAAAAGGGAAGGAAGCGGCTCGAAGACTCACTAGGAATCACCGCTGAGTCCCTGTAGGTGACTAGATCCGGGTGTAGATATAGAACCGATCCCATACTCATCGAATGAGTCCACTCGCCTCTTACTCATAAGAGAATGACAACGAGCTTGCACAAGACACATGCAGACAGACATACCACACAAAGAAAAAGCACACCGACTCATCTATGACCCTAGACACACCTAATGTTAGTCCGACCCGTACATGGGTGACGGCGGACCAGGACACCCGAACGTATGCCATGCATGCATCTGACGTAACCGGTGGTTGACATCATGCGGAAATCCTAGATCTCCTAAGGTGGGCCATGCATACATATGGGATGTGGATGTGGGAGGGCCAAGAGTATCTCCCCTAGATGATGGCGTATCTTGTAAGTGTACGAGCTTGGTGGGCATAGACGACCCGGCCCGTGGGGAAGGGGTGTGGTAGCGGACTCCCTCGAGGAAGTGAAGTGAATGTGGAGGGTCTAAGGATCCACTAGGGAGTGGGTCAAAGGGATCAAAGAAGGTATGACCCCTTATGGTGGGTTCCCACAAGTCACGGTCCCACGTGTAGAAGTTTTGAAGGTGTGGATAGTCACCTTCTTGAATGGTGACGGGTGGGACGAGGATCGTAGGCAAGAAGTATGATTCCTCCCTCGGACAAAAGGGTATGAATTCGGGCTCGTCCGATAGCGGGAGAAGTAGACGAACCTCCGTGGTGACACAACCCACGGTGCACTCGAAGGTAATGGACCTGAAGGCCGGATGGGTGAAGCTAAGACTAGCGGGTTGGTCAAAGCCTCGGGCCAAAAGATGCGTCAACTCCCATTGTGAATCTAATCCCATGACAAGATCGTCCAACGTATCAACATGGTGATGAGATCGAAATGTGGCATGGAATGAGTTGATCGGCACTATAGGTAGGATGGGGTCCATGGATGGAAAGGGAGGTGGGACCAAGCCATCCTTGAGCCAACTAAAAAGCGGCTCGGCGATGTATAGTGTACCCGTTAAAAATACGGGTGGCTCGGGCTTTGGTAGCTCCAAAGAAGAAGGTTCCGAATAGAGCTCGGAAGGAGAGGGTGGTGATGGAGCACCTACGAGAGGTGAAGAAGCACTTATCCTGTCCAACAAATCCGAAATCATTTTCTTGAATTCCTCAAAGGAGCGGGTTGGAGTAGAGACCTTGGGGCGGACTTGCTCCTCGTCCCTCGGTCTAGGTGTGGTCCTAGGCTCGACTATAAGCGGGGCTTCCACTCGGTTGGAGGTACTTGAGTGGGTTGGGATAGGGGTGCCAAGGGGAGGCGGGTTGGAGGTGACTAGGCGGGCCACTAGATTGGGGTCGCCTTGGTGGGCTTGGATGGCGGTGAAGGGGTGGGATTGGGTAGAGGTGTGGCCCACTTGATTGTGGGTGAGTTGGTGGGGTTGGTGAGTGGTATGACCTCCGTGGTTGGAGGTAGGTGGGCGGGGAACGTAGGCCCTCCTAAGCGCTCTCTTCATTTCCCACCATGACTCGATGGGCCTTAGATTCCTATCCTCCCTCCAATATTTGATGTTCCTCCAAGTTGCGGCGGCTTCACCAAAAAGTCACCTTTTGGCAACATCGACTTGCATGGGCCCGTACATAATGTACACCTCGAAGTAATGTTCCATGATGGCTTCCCACTCTAGGTAGACACTCGGGTCATCGGACCCGTAAAAGTCCCGGGTTTCGGGCCTCGTGGGATGGTTCGGGTGGTCCTTCCATTTGAGATAGTATCTCCACCATCCGGGTGTTTGGGAATCCATGGGGATTAGGGACTAGTGGGTGGGCATGTCGACACTAGTAGATGAACCACCTAGACAATGGACTACAACCCTAAACATGAAGACCAAGACTCGGTACGTGGCGGAGATAACTGATCCGAAGATCACTCGCGCAAGTGTGCGGCCTTCCCGATAGGCATAGCCTAACGTTCGGACAACACCTTTTTATATACCGACTAATGGTATGCAAATGCGACCCAAAAGACACTTTTTTGTTTTAAAACAATGATGACCCTAAACACAACGTAGACAATGACTAATGACTAGACGTAAATGACGCCCTTTTTTTTTTTGACACCCTAGACTCAATCTCGCTCTGATACCAAATTGATGCGGGACGAGACACGGACACGACAAGCTCGTGGTTGTCCCTTAACGAGGGAAGCGTCGGACGTGCGCGGTTGAGAAACCGGCAATGAGATAGGGTGATCGGCTCTCTCGTGTGCCCGGATCGGGTCACGGGACGCTCTCGCACTCTCTCGCAGCAGCGGTAATGAATAGATAAAGCGAGCTAGATATCCCTACACATGCTCTCTAGCAGCGGCATAAACAAATATATATGAAGTAAGCAAAATGCCAAGTAAGGGAGCGAATGCGATACCTCCACGCGCTCGGCGTGGGGAAGACGGACCCGGCCGAAACTCGTACTCCCGGGATAAATATTACACAATGATGACAGCAATGAGATATCGCCCACTCCACGCAGGGAGGTAAAGGGCTACACAACTGGGCCCGGGAGGACCGAATTCGGGTTGACGGGCGGCTTCTCGCGTTGATTCGGCAACACCCGAACACGTGACGGTGGGGCCCACGTGCCGTCCGGAGGGGCCGTGTGGGACCCGGTGGCACCGCTGTAGTGGTGGATGCCTGGATGAGCGCTCCCTAGAGTGGAGGCGCGTTGGTTTGCCGACCGGAGGCCGGGCGGCTCCGTTCGGCACCGGTCGGAATAACCGGCCACGGATCTGCAACTTCTGGTTTTCAGCGCGCGTCCCGACGAGAACGGGCGCTGCGATCAGCCCCAATGTTGGATCGACACGAGACTTGCGCCGTTGGAAAGCTAACTTCAAATACTTCAATCTAGGCCTAGAGATCTGGCCTGGATCTGCACGGATCTAGACTTTAATGAATTTACAACTTCCTATTGTACAGTAGCCGAACACTCAGATCTGTAGGGCTATTCTCTGAGAACTGCCTTTGACTGCTATGAAACACTTGGATTCAGACTTCTATCTATTCATGAAAGTTGTGAGAAATTGAGCTAGGAAAACGGAAAAACTAGTTTGGACAAGTTTGGATGTGGCTACGAATTGATAGGAGTTTTTTACTAACAGTGGGTCGGATCTGGAAATGGGCTAAAAGCACTGTAGCTGAGATAGACCACGAATTTTGAAAAATGGGTAGAAGACTGATCATAAATTAAGAAAATTCATGGATGTAGGGAATGATGGATAGAACGCTCTGTAAAATTGGTAGGGTTTGGCAAAATCACAAAGATGGTCGGAGGTGGGAAACACAGAGCTGCTGTCACTGTAGATAGAGACAGGACAGATCTGGGAGTGAAAGATGAACGAAAATGTAAAGATATCAAACGAAGCATTTTGGACTTGAATTTTTTTGTGGAGATGGGGATACAAGATAGGAACAACCTCTAAAAATTTCAGATCAAGAGGACGTCGTGGCTGACTGCAGAATTTCGTGGAAGTCACCTCTATCCAGTAAGAAAGAACCTTGAAGATGGCTCCGCGGCGGCTCGTAGGCGGCACGAACGGCGGCGGCGGCGGCACCGACGATCACCGGAGGTAGGGGGAAGAAGATAGCACTCTAGAATGGGGGTTGGGGATGAAGAAACCAAAGGGAGAGAGAGGGGAGGTCAAAATTCACTCAAGGGGGGGGTCTTGCACAATGCTTTTTCTCATTTCATTAATTCTAGAATAATAGAAATACATGACTTATATAATAAATAAAAAAAGACCATGAATACCCTTAGATCTAGGATCTGGAGGGGCATTTAAAGGACTTCATATTTGATCCAAATAAAATAAAAAAATGAAATTCCTAATTAATTCTAATGGGGGGACAAGGTAGGAAAGGTAGGTAGCCTACCTTTGAATTTTTTAACCACTTGTCTACCATGTGGTCAATTGGCATTCCAACCTTCTAGATGGCCACCTAGGATGGTTGACCAGCCCCACATGGTCTAGGTGGACCAATGGGAAAGGGGTGAGGGTCCCTTTGCTTGGGCCTACGGGAATTTTACATATAAACCCACTAAGACTTACAATTGCGTACCCATATAACACAAGGGTATACATACAAAGATGAAAGGACATAAATGCAAACAAAATGCGGACGGTCTTGTCTCGATGTCCCCATCAATTATCGCTTTCCTGGCTCTCATAGCTTGCTATCATGGCTCTTATGGCCTACTATCCCTGGCTCTAATAGCCTGCTATCTCTGGCTCTCTTAGCCTACTATCTTGACCTCTACGTTTTGCTATTATCACTTTGTTGGCTCTCGTAGCCTACTACCCTGGCTTTTAGGGCCTACTATCCCCAGTTCTTATAGCATGCTATCCCTGGCTCTAATAGCCTGCTATCTCTGGCTCTCTTAGCCTGCTATCCTGGCCTCTACGGTCTGCTATTATCGCTTTCCTAGCTCTCGTAGCCTGCTATCCTGGCTCTTATGGCCTGCTATCCCTGGCTCTAATAGCCTGCTATCCTAGCCTCTACGGTATGCTATTATCACTTTCCTGGCTCTCGTCGCCTGCTACCCTAGCTTTTAGGGCATGTTATCCCTGGCTCTTATAGCTTGCTATCCCTGGCTCTTATAGCCTGTTATCTCTGGCTCTCTTAGCCTGATATCCTAGCCTTTGCGGTCATCTATTATCGCTTTCCTGGCTCTCGTAGCCCGCCATCCTGGCTTTTATGGCCTGCTATCCCTGGCTCTTATAGCCTGCTATCTCTGGCTCTCTTAGCCTACTATCATGGCCTTTGCGGTCTTCTATTATCACTTTCCTAGCTCTCGCAGCCTGCTATCCTGGCTCTCATGGCATGCTATCTCTAGCTCTTATAGCCTGCTATCTCTAGCTCTCGCAACTTGCTATCTCTGACTCTTGTAGCATGCTACTCCACTACCCCTAGCTCTCACAGCTTGCTATCTCTGGCTTATGTAGCATGCTATTCTACTATTTTTGGCTTCTGTAGCCTGCTAGTTCCGCCACCTTTGGCCTTTATGGCCTGTAACCTCGATCAACCTCGACCTTTATGGCCTGCTATTTCACTATCTCCTGACTCCTGCAGCCTGCTACCTTGGCTTTTACAGCCTGCCACCCCAGCTTTTATAGCATGTTACCCTGCTATCTCTGGCTCTTGTAGCCTGCTATCCTAGTCTTTACAGCCTGCTATCCTGGCCCTTACGGCTTGCTGTCCTGATATCCTGGCTTTTACGGCCTGCCATCTTGCTATCCTGGCTTGTACAGCCTGTTATCTCGCTATCTTCGGGCCCTTGTGACCTACTATCCTGTCATCTCTCACTATCCATATATCTCTCAGCTTAGACATACCGTCAAAGCCCACTGTCTCGCTACCTTTTGGCTCAAGCCTACCTCAACGATGACCATCATGTCCCACCGTGATGATTGCTTCAACTCAACGACTTAGGCCCCTGAGGCCTGCTCTCATGCTACCTCTTGGTTTGCATAGCCTACTCTCATGTTATCTCTTGGCGTTTGCCTGCTTCCCCCGCTACCTTTCGGCTTTCATAACCCACTTCCCTTGCTAACTATTGGCTTCCAGAGTCCACTCTCTATATTCGGGTTAGACTTCCTATCAAAATCCGTTGTCCGTTCTCGGCCAGGACACCTAGTTGAGGCCTACCATCCCGTATTATCCCAGGTTCATCATCTGAATAAAATGACCCTTGTTGGCCAGTGCCAACCCCTTTGTCCCACCGGGACTTACTACATAAGACCCTTTTCCCTTCATTTTTGTTATCAGTTTTCACTTACTTTCAAATAACTAACCTACAGGTATTCGCATCAGGCGCTCGAGCAAATAAATGGATATATAATGACATATATATATATATATATATATGCATACATATTTTAAAAAAAGCAGAAGAAAAAGAAGAAAAAAGAGGAAAAAAGAATTGCGTGCTTTTGATTTTGGATGTTTGTTTGCCATGCTTGCATGCTTGCTTATATTATAAGATAATACACCTCCTTCAATTTCCTAGGACCACATATCCTTATTAAATAAAGTTACCCGATTCTAGGCATGTGTGCGTCATGACATACGCTAAGGAATGAAAGGCCAACATCAGCTGAGTGCATGCGTCCAGAGGAAAAGTCATAGTTGTGTCGTTAACATAACCCATGAGAGACACCCAAGGCAAAACTCCACACACTATATCCACAATATGTTCAGCGGTCTCTTACCATAGGGATGCTAGAAGGTTCTTTCTAACACTTTATGTATGCTCGAACTGATGCACCCACACGAGGGATAATCGTGAGGAAAAAGATGTCTAGTCCCATTCAAAAAAAAAAAGAAAAAACGAAGAAGAGAAGAGAAAAATGATGAATGATAGAAGTGATGAATCTTAGTAGTCGGGAATCCCCATTGAGACACATGAGGAGACTCGCGCCGAACGGTGAAGTCCGTAATAAAAATTGTTATAAAGGATGAATCTTAGTAGTCGAGAATCCCCATTGAGACACATGAGGAGACTCGTGCCGAGCGGTGAAGTCCGTAATAATTTTTTTATAAAGGATGAATCCTTGTAGACGGGAATCCCCATTGAGACACATGAGGAGACTCGTGCCGATCAGGGAAGTCTGTAATAAAAATTATTATAAATAATGAATCCTAGTAGTCGAGAATCCCCATTGAGACACATGAGGAGACTCACACCGAACGGTGAAGTCCGTAATAACATTACTATAAGGGATGAATCCTAGTAGCCGGGAATCCCCATTGAGACACATGAGGAGACTCGCGTCGAACGGAGAAATCCGGAGTTAAGAATAAGTTAAGGGGGTTGTGCGAAGCTACCGAAAATCGGGAATCCCAACTGTATGTGTAGATGCTAGAGCAATACTCTAGTGTTATTTAGAACGTATGCATATCCCTATATCTAGGGCTCGTTGCTCGCATACTTGCACTCTCACACTATAGAAAAGTAGCCTCGGGTGTAGATCGTGGCTTACGCTATGCACATAACCTATGCGACGTTCTCTTTGCGCACGCACATCTCCCTTAGTTGTACTTCGTGAGCCGCACTCTGCCCATGAGTCAGAGGCACTATCCCTATCCTACCTCCGACATAGGGGAGCTACCTTATATGTATAACTTATGCTTGCTGATTGAATGCATGCATGTTTGCGTGAACAAAAGACGCGCTTCCAAAATGGGCTGCACCCGTAGGCTCCGCTCACTCATCCCTCATTCGCGCCACCTACGGGTGGGGAACATTTGTTGACACATAAAAAAAAGGAAGAAAAGAAAAAAAAAGAGTAATAATAAATGATATATGTATGGAATATACATATACATATATATATATATATATATATATATATATATATATTAAAAAGGCAAAAAGGCAAAAAAGAAAAAAGAAAGAAAAGAAAAGAGAGAGAAGAGAGGAAAAAGATATAATAATAATAATAGTAAAAATGATAAAATAATAACAATATAAAAATAATAATGTTAACATACTTTTTTCTATTAAATCATCTTATATTTTTTTGTCTTCCAGGGATAAAGGAAAGGACGGAGACGCATAAAAGGGCCAGAGATGGACGAAATTGGGCCACCGAGGGCCATCATGCCTGAAGGAAAGGTGGGCCGCCGATGACATTTGGAGTGGGCTGCCGAAGGCCACGTTCCACCCGGCGCCGATAGTGAATGTGCAAAGGGACGGCCGCCAATGGTGAGGGGCACCAAGAGGCTCGTCGGTGACCCAAAGGGCGCGCCGGTGGACACAGGGTTTGGTCAAGCCATCGAGAAGAAAGAGGGAGGATCGTCCTCGGAAGGAAAATTAGGAGTGGGTTTCCCTCCCTTTGCTGTGAAGGTGGGTCTCCCACCGTGTAAAGACCCTTGACGGGCTACAGTTCCCCTTCCCCTGTTCTTGTATTCCGTGGTAATGCTTCATTCCATTTTTTTCCTCTTGATCATGTAAAGCATTCTGGAATTAAATGAACGAATGGAGTTGTTCTACTAATTGGTGTTATCTCTGTCTCTTTCCCTCTTCTCTGTGATTGAGTAATGGCCTGAACGCACGCTAGGCTGGGTAGGCTATATCTTCGATCATTTGTGTTTTGATATCTCAGTAAATATTCTGTTGCTTCTCTCCTCTTTCTTCGATAATTCCTTTGGAATCATCCCCAATGGGCCGTCGTCAGAGATTCACTAGCTTCTACGTGTGATTGATTCCTGAACGTCCGTGAAAAGGGGTATATTCAGATTCAATCCCCTCCTCGGCCAGATACCCACCGTGCCGAACAGAAACTTCGTCAAAAATTGCGAATCCCCTCACTGTGTGGTGTGTGCCATCGCATGATTTTCCGTTTATTTCTTTACTATGCGATTATGTTTAAGTTCAAAAGCCCACCACCGGTTGTAACCCCCTCGCCGAGACGCCAGAAACTCAGGGCTCCTGGTTGTCCGTGATGCAAACGAGGGATATTGTATAGGGGTGTATTTCACCATTCACCTCGATCCCGTTCCGCACGAAGGGTTTAAGTTAATTAGTTAGCCTCTAATGTGTTACAGAGACCTGGACAGACTATCGCATGGCCTCTGTTCACTCCACAATAGGGGATATTATGCTTCCATTTGCGTAGTTTTTCTGCGATAATGTTTGTACAGTCTCTCCGCAGATCCCTATGTGGATGGATAATCCCCCCAATGACTCACTAAATAGCCCTTCCATAGCCATCGAAGCCCTGCTAGCTAGAACTTCTAAACACACTTTGCTCCTGCCTTCGGCGCTAAAAAAAAAAAAAGAAACTCCTCGATCGGCCACCTACCCCCCAGTCGGCGCTATCCCTTTAGGCCTCGGCGCTGAAAAGCTCCCTCGGCCACTTTTGGCTCTGGCCGCCGACCACCTCGATCTCACAGCAGACCCCAAAATCGGCGCCCCGTGCCTTCAGCCGCCGGGACGGGAGGGGAGTTGAACCCGCCGATGGGCTGCGGCCGTGCTGAGCCCTTTTTCTGCCGCCGAATGGCGTTCACCCTGCCGCTCCCCGCATGAAGCCGACGCTGTCCCCGTTGCCTGGCCGCCGTGTTGGCCCCTTTTCTTTCAGCCGCCGAGTACCTTCCCAACCGCCGAGTGCCTCCTCAGCCGCCGTACGTATGCATGCTGCCGCGTCGCTGTGAAACCCATCTGGCTACCGTGCTACCATTCCCAGCCGCATGTGTGCCACTGGTCCACTTGATAATGTGTACGTAAATGCATGTTTGCATGCCGCCAGTCACCACCATATATAGTTAGATAAGCATACATAGATATGAGAATGCATACATAAACCCACCCAGTTCACCTTATTATATATATGAATAAACCATTTGGGTGAATGTTAATGGTCAGATTAGCTTAACCTGATCACCCAACCACTGTCTTTAAGTCCGTGGGTGTCTAGCCTGTAATAAATGCACATGGCCCACTCTACCACGTGCATATAGGGCTGTCAATGGGCCGGGTCGCAAGGTCTTTTTCGACCCGCAGGTTTTTAGTCGGGCCTAAAAACTCGACCCGACTAGATCCGCGGGCCGGGCTCGGACTTTGAGTTTGACCCGCGGGTCGGTCCGGCCCGATCTTTTTTTTAATTATCACTTCAAATTTTAAAAACTATTTAGTTAAGATTATGTTATTTTACTTAATTAAAAATTTTAAAACTCACTTTTCACATAAATTATATAATTAATATCAAAATTGTAACTAATTTAGTGACATTATAAATTTTATATTATTAAATCTATTATTTTTTATTATTTTTATTATTTTATTTAAGTTGTCGGGCCGGGCCGGGCTTTAGTCGGGCTTTGCATTTTTTGAATAATGTCGGGCCCGACCCGACCCTACCCGACATAAGCCGGGCCCGGGTCGGACTCGGGCCTTAATCTTGATAAGTCGGGCCCGGCCGGGCCTACCTAAGCCCGGCCCATTGACAGCCCTACGTGCATATAATTAAATAGTGTTGGGCCCATGGCCCATTTATCATTTCAGCCCATGTCAGTGTTCGGTCGACCGTCGGATCAGTCTCGGTCGACTGGAATTGCCAGAGAGTAAAACTCTTAGCCTTGTGAATTTTCGGTCGACCGTCCATGTGCGTCCGGTCGACCGACAGTCCCGAGGCAGCCAATGTTGACTTCTTTCCCATGGACGAGAAGAGATATTATCCTTGGTTTGTTTAATTCTAAAGGCCTTGGGACAAGCCATGATTCCTTGGTTTGTTTAATTCTAAAGGCCTTGGGACAAGCCATGATTGATGGATCTGGTCCCTGGGTTGTCTCTTAACCACCTTAGATGTATAAAACATCTTATTGGGGTCTAAAACCCTAAGCACAAGGTGAGATCAAAGAGGCTATCAAGGGTGAAGAGAGGGGTTACTGTAGCTCCGGGAAGAAGGTGCTCCTATAGGAGAAGGAGAAGAGAAGTGAAGATCTTCATCAGCTGAACAGGGTTCTCACTACAGGGACGATCAGGTTTGCAGTAGGTTCTGCTGTGATCGTGTAGGAGAGTTCAGTCGTTATTGAATCCCAGTTGTTCTCTTGTAATTCTAACTCAAGTCTTGGCAAGAGACTCTGAGTAATCTGTATATTCATTATATTCATAGTGAATTTTCTCATCTGGTTTGCCCGTGGTTTTTCCCCTTCGCATTGGAGGGGTTTTCCACGTAAATCTTGTTGTTCCATGTGGATGTGTGTTCAATTTAATTTTTTCGCTGCGTGATACGGTCTGTCCAGATTTGTTCGTACACATAAGTTTGGTGTTTTTCCCTTCAATTGGTATCAGAGCCCTGTTAGATCAGTTTTATTATTTGTGTACAAACATGGAGGCCGATAACTCTTCTCCCATGATTAGTTTAAATAGAAATAACTGGATGATATGAAAACCAAGAAGGGAGGATCTCTTGTATTGTAAGGATCTGTATGGTCCGTTGAAAGGAGATAGTGGAAAGCCCGCAACAACGTCAATCGATGACTGGAAAATGTTAGATCAAAAAACTGTCGGGTTTATTCGACAGTGGCTTGATGATAGTGTTTTTCATCATGTTTCCACTGAGAGTTCTGCATACTCTCTATGGAAAAAGTTGGAGGATCTTTATGAAAGAAAAACATCTGGTAATAAGGCTGTCTTGATTAGAAAACTTGTCAATCTGAAGTTTAAAGAGGGCACTTCTATTGCTGAGCACTTGAATGAAATGCAGAGTATCACTAACCAGTTATTGTAATATCCCGGACCTTTCGGATCCTTCTTCGTGGGTCCCGGATCTTGTTTCTCAGAGTGTTCAGCTTCGTTGTGTCTGAAATTTCATTTCGAACATCTTTCGTGTTCGGATCGGCGCGATCCGGAGTTGTTTCGGAGGCCTGGAGCGTGTCCGTGGCTTTTCCGTGCGTGTTTTCCGATTTTCGGTGTGTGTTTCGGTAATTTCTTCGGAACTTCGTTGCGGGTAAACCGGGTCGTTCACCTAGGCACGAGTGGTGCCGTTGCGATCGGTGCGTTCCGAGGATCCCAAAAATATAATTTTTGATTTTTCGATATTTTCCAGAATTTCTGGATTTTTTATAAATATTCCCCTTTTTTCTCTCCTCCCCCACCCTCTTCTTCTTCTTCTTCTTCCTCCTTTCTCCCCCACCGTGAGAACGCCCTCTCTCCCCCTCTTCTTCGTCCGGCGAGACTGCGGCGGCACCCCCTCCTGCTGCAGACGGCGTGGGGCGGCGGCGTGGTGACGACGGCGAGGCGATCGTAGGGCGTACGTGGACCGTGGGAGCTCAAGGAAGAACGAGGGTTTCTCAAGCGATTTCTTGCGATTGTGGACGATCCGGCGCGTCTCGGGATGATCTTGAGGTAGGGTGACGTTCCTTAGCCTCTTGTGTTCCATTCCTGCGATTTGTAGGCCGAGGGGAGGCCGAGAGATGGGTATTCATGCGGGTTTTGGGCTTTCCATGATTTGGGGAGAGTTCACCCGATCTATGGATTTGAGCAGCGATTCGGCGTTTTGATGGCCTAGAATCATGCTATGGGTCCCTAGGGGTCTTCCCCTTTGTTTTCCCCCTCTCTTATGGAGGTACGGGGGCGTGGTTGGGCGTTTCCCGCCGTTTCGCTCTCGGGCGGGTGTGACGGTCCTTCCAGTGACCGTCACACTATGTAACGCGCCCAGGTAGGTGCGTTACAGCCTTGCTAAGCCAACTGGGGTTTGTGAGCTGTGGCAGTCCCACGATAGACCGCCACAAGTGTTGTGACGCACCTAGGTTGGACCGCCAGAGTCGTTCGACCGTTGATTTCTGACCGTTGGGGGTCAAGGCGTGTAACGCACTAGGCTTGGCGCGACACAGCCTTGTGACGCCCCTATGTGGGTGCGTTGGAGCTAACGAATCCCCATGCTGTAACGCACCAGAATTGGTCCGTTACATGCTGTGACGCACCGAGTGGCACGCGTCACAGCTGGTTTTTAGTTGTCTTGTGACGCACCAGTGTAGGCGTGTCATAGGCTGTAACGCACCATGGTAGGTGCGTTACGCGCTGTTTTGCACTGATCATGTGACGCGCCTGTGATGGGCCGTCAGGCGACTGTGACGGTCCGGCCTAGACCGTCAGAGACTGTGACGCGTCTAGGGTAGACCGTCAGGCTCTGGACTACGCCGGGAGGTTCGCAGTCTCGTTTCTCATCCGACTGTGGTCACCGTGCGACGGTACCGGTACGTGGGACAGTCCCCATACATCATCGGATGCAGATGTTGTTTTTCGTTGACTTGAGAATCTACTCCTTCAGTGACCCTCCACTAGTCGTAGCCTGCCTGCACGTGAGTGGACCCACCAGGGAGTGGTGGAGAGGCTACACTGAGGACGATTTTTAGATTGGTTTCCGTCGGGCCCCTCGTCGGTAGCCAGAGTCCGGCTCCAAGGGAAAATCAGTTAGAGGCCAGACCTAGGACATACGGTCTGTGTGTGCACACGTGGTTGGGGGCGGTTGGACCTATGCCAACGGGCGTGACCCCAGCTAGTTAGTTGTTTGTAGTTACTTGTTCGGTGTCCGTGCCTCTGGTAGGCGCTACCACATTAGGCAGTTCACCTGCGGTGTAGTGTAAGCCGTCAGGGGACGCAACCGGCCTTGCTTCTAGTGGGAGGTACTCCTGTCGAGTCGGGAGTGACAGACTGTCAGTCGTCGTGACTTTGACCTTCGGGTTTTGGTCGGGTTGACCGTTGAGTTTCGATCTTTTTCGCTGTGGCACGTGTGTTGGGTTTCGTGCTGTGAGACCGGTGTTTTGTAGATGGCAGGGCTTCCCTTTCTGAGGTACTCGCTTACTTCTAGCGTAGCAGTTTCTTCATTTGCGAGGTAGGGTTCGAGTGATCCCTACTGAGTCTTGTTCCGAGACTCATTCCCTGCGTGTTTTCACCGTGTTTCAGGTGAGGCGCGGCTTCAGGGGAGCGCGTCTGAGGTTCAGCGTGGTTTGGGTGCCCAGCGTTAGTGCCAGAGGTCAGAGCCGGGGTATGTCCCGTGTAGCTGTACTTTCCTTTCTTGTCTCTGTACTAGTTGTGGACTACTGTTGTTATTTTATTGTTATCTTGCGGACCTTGCATTAATTAAAATGTTGTTTATTTCCTGCTTAATTATATAAACTATTTAATTCTGCAATTACTTGTGATACTTGTGTAGTTTCCACACCATCCTTCTAAACCTTCCGAGTCTTCGGACTCGTGGGTGGCGGTATGAGTCTCGGGTTATCGGGCCTTCCCGATAATCGAATTCTCGGGTCGTCACAGTTATCCTCTATGAAGATGTCTCTTGATGATGAGTTGTAGGCATTGTTACTTCTCAGTTCGTTGCCAGAAAGCTGGGAGACACTGGTGGTTTCTCTCAGTAATTCTGCACCAGATGGAGTTGTCTCCATGAGTCAAGTAACAAGCAGTCTGTTGAATGAAGAGTTGAGAAGAAAAAATTCAGGAATTTCTCACAGTGATTCACAGGCACTTGTCTCAGAGAATAGGGGAAGGTCAAAGTCCAGAGGGAGAGGAAATTCACAGAAGAGCAGAAGTAAGTCAAGGCCGAGGAAGGACATTACTTGCTACAACTGTGGAGAAAAGGGCATTTCAAGAATCAGTGCAAGCAACCGAAGAAGAACAAGAAAAAGGGAAAGAAGTAGAGAATGCAGAGTCAAAAAATAATGTCACAGCTGTAGCGCAAGGTGATAATTATCTGATTTTGTCTACTTCTGATGATATTTTTTCTTGCGTATGTCAGGACCTCGAGTGGGTGATTGATACAGGTGCTTCTTATCATGCTACACCACGGAGGGAGTTCTTTGCTACCTACAAGGCTGGAAACTTTGGTGTTATCAAGATGGGAAACCATGGGACAGCAGGCATCATTGACATGGGTGACATTCATATAAAGATCAATGTTGGTTGCAAGCTGGTACTTAGGGATGTGAGGCATGTGGTTGATTTGAGGCTGAATTTAATTTTAGTTGGAAAGCTAGATGCTGAAGACTATGATAGCAGATTTTACAAGGGAAAATGGAAGCTTAGCAAGGGTTCTCTTGTTGTTGCTACTGGAAAAAAATGTCATACCTTATACAAGTTGCATGTTCAAGCTTGTGGTGATCAGTTGAATGCTACTGAGAAAGATTACAGCATGGAGTTGTGACATAGGAGACTGGGACACATGAGCGAGAAGAGATTACAGGTTCTTTTCAAGAAAAAAGTCTTACCAGACTTTAAAGGTACACATCTGAACTCATGTATTGATTGATTGGCTAGAAAATAACATAGAGTTTCCTTTACTAGTCTTGCATTATCTAGAAAGATGCATGTCTTGGATCGTGTCTATACAGATGTATGTGGCCATTTAAGAACAAAAACTCCTGGTGGATCAGTTAATGTTCCAGGTATCAGTGATGCACTTTACTTTATCACCTTTATAGATGGTTTTTTAAGGAAAGTTTGGCCTTATGCTTTGAAGACTAAAGATCAGGTTATTGATGTTTTCAAATAGTTTCATGCCAGGGTTGAAAGGGAGACAGAGAGACAGCTGAAATGCATAAGGTCAGACAATGATGGTGAGTATACAGGGTTGTTTAATGCTTATTGCAGGTCACAGGGCATTCAGCATGAGATAACAGTTCCTGGTACACCTCAACACAATGCAACTGTAGAGAGGATGAACCGCACCATCATGGAAAAGATCAGATGTATGCTTTCACAGGCCAAGCTACCCAAAAGATTTTGGCATGAGGCATTGAGGACCACAGTTGATGTGATCAACTTGTTACCCTGTACAACTCTAGATGGTGATGTTGCTGAGCATGTATGGTCAGGAAAAGATGTCTTCTACAAGTATTTGAGAGTGGTTGGTTGTCGTACTTTTGCACATATTCCAGACATTGAAAGGTCCAAGTTGGATGGTAAGACAAAAGAATGTATTTTTCTTGGGTAATTACGTGATGAATTTGGTTACAGACTTTGGGATCCAGAAAAATAGAAAGTATTCAAAAGTAGAGATGTGATTTTCTTTGAAGATCAAACCTTTGAAGACTCCAAGAAAAAGGCACCAGCAAAGGCTTCTGAAAAAGGCTTAGTAGATTGTGATCCAGTCTCTCCTCCAATATGTCAGGGTGATGGGGGAGATGAGCATGAAGATGGTGCAGAGGTAAATGCTGACTTACCTGCAGAACATGTTGAGCAGGAAGTAGATGAGGAGCAACCTCCTATAGAACCTCAGCTGAGAAGATCTTCTAGAGAATATCAGCCTTCCAAAAGGTATCCTATAAATGAGTATGTAACGCTTACTGATGTAGGTGAACCAGAGTGTTACCAAGAGGCAATAGAAAGTGAGCATAAAAATGAGTGGTTAGGAGCTATGCAGGAAGAGATGGATGCTCTACAGAAGAACCATACTTATGATTTAGTGTAGCTACCAAAGGGAAGGAAGGCATTAAAGAACAAATGGGTTTTCAAATTGAAGACTCAGGAGCAATGTTCTCAACCAAAATATAAGGCCAGATTGGTTGTAAAAGGTTTTGGTCAAAAGCAAGGTATTGACTTTGAAGAAATTTTTTCTCCTGTTGTAAAAATGTCTTCTATTTGTGTTGCTCTAGGTTTTGCTGTTAGCCTGGACTTGGAGGTTGAGCAGCTGGATGTGAAGACAGCTTTCCTCCATGGTGATTTAGAAGAGAAAATGTATATGGAGCAACCAGAAGGATTCAAAGTCATAGGTAAAGAAATTTTTGTCTGCAGATTGAGAAAGAGCTTGTATGGGCTGAAGCAAGCTCCAAGGCAGTGGTACAAGAAGTTTGATTCATTTATGGCTAAAAATGAATACAAAAGAACGGTTTCAGATCATTGTGTATACATCAAATGGTTTGGTGAGAATTTTATTATTCTCTTATTATATGTTGATGACATACTTATCCTTAGGAAAGATATGTCTATGATTGACAGGCTGAAGAAGGAACTTAGCAAGTCCTTTGCAATGAAGGACATGGGGCCAGCAAAGCAAATACTGGGCATGCAGATTTCTCGTGACAGAAAAGCCAAAAAAATATGGTTGTCACAGGAGAAATACATTGAGAAGGTATTGGACAGGTTCAGTATGAGCAATGCAAAGCCAGTTGGTTCTCCTTTTGCAAGTCATTTTAAGTTGTGCTCGGAGCAGAGTCCAACAAATGAAGAGGAGAAGGAGAAAATGCAAAAAGTCCCTTATGCTTCAACAGTCGGAAGTCTGATGTATGCAATGGTATGTACGAGGCCGGACATAGCGTATGCAGTCGGTGTTGCTAGTAGATTTCTTGCAAATCCAGGAAAAGAGCATTGGGTAGCAGTGAAGTGGATCCTTAGATATCTCAGGGGTAGCTCCAAAATTTATTTAAATTTTGGGGGTGGACCACCTGTTCTGACAGGTTACACAGATGCAGATATGGTAAGGGATATTGATACAAGGAAGTCCACATCAAGCTTTGTTCTTACTTTTACAGGGGGAGCTGTGTCGTGGCAATCCAGGTTGCAAAAGTGTATTGCTCTCTCCACCACAGAGGCGGAATATATTGCTGCTACAGAGGTTTGCAAAGAGATGTTGTGGATGAAAGAATTCTTATATGAATTGGGGCTGAAACAAAAAAGCTATATGGTGTACTGTGACAGCCAAAGCGCCATCCACTTGTGCAAGAACCCAACTCTTCATTTCAAGTCAAAGCACATTGATGTCAGATACCACTGGATTAGAAATGTGTTTGAAGAGAAGCAACTGAAGCTTCAGAAAATTCACACAGATGACAATGGGGCAGACATGTTGACGAAGACTTTGCCAAAAGAAAGGCAAGAGGTTTGCCGACGACTGGTCGGCATGACTACACACTGAGAAGTCACGGGCAACCTCCCTTATGGGCTGAAGGGGGAGGTTGTTGGGCCCATGGCCCATTTATCATTTCAGCCCATGTCACTGTTCGATCGACCGCCGGATCAGTCCCGGTCGACCGGAATTGCCAGAGAGCAAAACCCTCATCCCTGTGAATTTTCGGTCGACCGCCCCTGTGCGTCCGGTCGACTGACAGCCCCGAGGCAGCCAATGTTGACTTCTTTCCCATGGACGAGAAGAGATATTATCCTTGGTTTGTTTAATTCCAAAGGCCTAGGGACAAGCCATGATTGATGGATCTGGTCCCTGGGTTGTCTCTTGACCACTCTAGATGTATAAAACATCTTATTGGAGTCTAAAACCCTAAGCACAAGGTGAGATCAAAGAGGCTATCAAGGGTGAAGAGATGGGTTACTATAGCTCCGGGAAGAATGTGTTGCTATAGGAGAAGGAGAAGAGAATGGAAGATCTTCATCAGCTAAACAGGGTTCTCACTACAGGGACGATCAGGTTTGCAGTAGGTTCCGCTGTGATCATGTAGGAGAGTTCAGTTGTTATTGAATCTCAGTTGTTCTCTTGTAATTCTAACTCAAGTCTTGGCAATAGACTCTAAGTAATCTGTACATTCATTAAATTCATAGTGAATTTTCTCCTCTGACTTGCCCGTGGTTTTTCCCCTTCGCATTGAAGGGATTTTTCACGTAAATCTTGATGTTCCATGTGGACGTGTGTTCAATTTAATTTTTTTGCTGCGTGATACGGTCTGTCCAGATTTATTCGTACACATAAGTTTGATATTTTTCCCTTCAAATAGGTCTGCATATATAGGTGCATAAATTGAATAAATGCATGAGTCACCCTTTTTAAACCCGCTCCACATACGTAAATGGCTATTAATTAGCCCATATAATAATAATCTCAAGCACGCATATATGTCTGTTCGCATCGATCTCTAAACCTCACCCACCAGTCGCCACCCATTTCACACAGGTGCATGGCCTAGTGTGAAGCAACCCGACCACCCCGTATATACGAGAGCATAAGTGTACAATTCATGCATGCATAAAATAAACCTTGAGGTTGCATGAAGCCCATCACGTACTGCCCTTTGGACCACCCATATTTGGGTATGTGCAATGAATGCATGCACTAATCCATCCTCAAATGACTCACTAATCACCATTAGACGAATCTTTTTGTAACTCATGGGTATCGGTCGAGTTAAAATTAATCAAAGTTAAATTCACTATAGATAACGGAAGGTCAACGATAATATTTTTACATTAGTTTGACAAAAGTAAAGGTATTTTTGTCAATATATTTTCAGACATGATATTTTTACCGATTAGATATGTAACATTGATTTATACGTAAATTTTTTTTTCTTTGACGAGGGAGAAGATCGAGAGGGGAAGAACTTAATTAATATTGAGGCCCGAATGTCAACCCCCCCCCCCCCAAGCAACTTCTTCAACTCGTGAGCTTGCCTGCTGCCGTCTGCACCAAAATGGGGCATCTCATGAGCCTTCTTCAAAGCTCCCCATCCTCCCCTCTGTCTACCTACCGCCGTTTGTAGAGGAGGAGGAGGAGGAGGAGGAGGATGTCCGCGCCCCCAATATACTGTCATCACTCAAACCTCCTCCCCCTCCGTCTCCAGTGGAGGACCCTGAACCAGCTGAAGGCAGCTCACGCCCAGGCCACCGTCGGGGGCCTCCTCACCCCCACCACCCTGCACGACCCTTCCCCCACCCTCTCCAGGCTCCTCTACGCCTTCACCCGCCTCAACCCCCTCCCGCCCCCCGCCTCCATAGACTACGCCCTCTCCCTCTTCCACCGCATCTCCCACCCCTCCACGTTCCCCCACAACATCCTCATCAGAGCTCACACCCTCCTCTCCTCCCTCTCCTCGCCCTCCGCGTCTTCGCCTCCATGCGCCGCCTCTCCGTTCCCCCCGACCTCCACACCTTCCCTTTCGCCCTCAAGGCGTGCTCCCACCTGGGCGGATGCTCCCCCCGGCTGGGCCGCGCTCTCCACTCCCAGGCCCTCAAGTTTGGCTTCGACGGCGACGAGTTCGTGTGCAACACTCTCATCAGTGTGTACGCCAGTTCTGGCTGGGTGGCCGAGGCACAGCAGTTGTTCGACGGCGGTCCTCCCCACCGGGACGTCGTGTCCTACAACACCCTCATGGACGGCTACGCGAAGGCGGGCGAGATGGCCCGGGCGAGGAAGATCTTCGACGAGATGCCCGCGAGAGACGTCATCTCGTACGGGACGCTCTTGGCCGGCTACTCCCGGAGCAGCCGGTGGGACGAGGCGCTCCAGCTGTTCGACCTGATGCTAGCTTCGGGGCTGAGGCCAGACGATGTGTCGCTGGTCAGTGCACTCTCGGCTTGCGCGCAGTTGGGGGCACTGGATCGAGGGAAGAGCATCCACAATTACATCGCACGTCACCGGACGAGACCCAACGTCTTCCTCTCGACCGGCCTGGTTGACATGTACGCGAAATGTGGGTGCATAGACGCTGCCGTGGAGACGTTCGAATGCTGCTGCCCAAACAACAAGAACCTGTTCACTTGGAACGCGATCATCGTGGGGCTAGGCATGCACGGGCACGGTCGGCTCTCGCTCGAGTACTTCAACCGAATGCTGCAGGTGGCCGGAATCAAGCCGGACGGCGTCACATTCTTAGGCGTCCTCATCGGGTGCAGTCACGCCGGCCTCGTCGACGTCGCGCGGAGGCTGTTTGATGACATGGTTGTTATCTACGGCGTCGAACGCGAGCTGAAGCATTATGGGTGCATGTCGGACATGCTCGGCCGGGCCGGGCTGATCGAAGAGGCCATGGAGATGATAGAGGGGATGCCGATGGAGGGGGACGAGTACGTCTGGGGGGGCGTCCTCGGCGGATGCAGGATACATGGGAATGTGGAGGTCGCGGAGATCGCTGCCGCACACCTCTTGGAGTTGAACCCTGAAGACAGCGGGATCTACTCGGTGTTGGCTAACATCTACGCGGGTGCGAGGAGGTGGGGGGATGTGTCCAGGGTGCGGAGACTGATGGATGAAAGGAAGGTGAGGAAGATCAATGTGGGCTGCAGCTCGGTTGCGGTGGATGATGAGGTGAAGCAGGTGGACAATCAGCAGCAATCGCATGGATGATCAATTTGTGTTATTTTTTCTTTTCTTTCTGTAAATATTATCTCTCTCTCTCTCTCTCTCTCTCTCTATATATATATATATATATATATATATGTGTGTGTGTGTGTGTGTGTGTGTGTGTGTGTGTGTGTGTGTGTGGCATATTATACAGACTATTCGTCGCCCATAATATATAACCACAACATTTAAAATTAAATAGAAGATAGTCTTCATAATATGCTCAAATGAGATGTACATTTTGACATAACCGATATTTAAAGAGACATTTATGCAAAAAAAAATCATTCTATCATTTTCCATTTTGTATAATGTTCACAAGATTCTCTACATGAGAGCAACATATTTCATTCTGTCATTTTCCTTTTTGCATAATGTTCTAAACAAGTTAACCTTATACTATGATTCTAGTCAATCTAATGATCATGCTGCTTTTTTCATCATTTTGGCATCTAACAAGGCATTTGCATAGATAGTCCAGCAAAAATCATTAGTAAACCAAATGAGGGTATTTTCAGCGACATGTTAGAAAAAGACATAACCTTTGTCCTTTATGGATATGAGCTTGAAGAAGTCTTTTTTAGAACCCGTATTGGATATTTTTGAAAAAAAAAATCAGTCTTTTTTTAGTAATTTTCTCTGCATTCAAACCAGCGTTATGGCATACACCGCCAGGTGAATTGCTTGTAACAAACAGCATCCGCATTGAAACAGATAAAAGACGGACACATCAATATATAGCACGACTGCGACAATCAATGAAATAAGATGAGATTATGAGATAAAGATCGATAACTCTTACAATCTCAAACATGATGAGCATGGCTGAGAAACAGTGGAGGATCTACATTCAATGTCCAATATCAAAGTTACATTATTCGTACATTTTTCAAGTGAAGATGAGAGCGAGCATCACCGCTGGAGATAGTACTCATGATGGTACAACGAAAGGACCAAAGGAATTTAGAAAGGGGATGAACGTTGGTGGTAGTCGCTTTTAAGGAAAAGAGTACTCTTACTTACGGGAGCTCTAGAAAAAAAAAAAGAAGGCCTGAAATGTCAGTAAAGCAGACAACGCTTCGTATGTGCGGCTAGTGTTGTGGGAGGCTACTACTTTGCCAGGCCTTTCAGCACAAGCTTCATCAATCCGAAAGTCTTCCAACCAGACTCAGATTTTAACCTTCCGAACCTCCCTCGCACATCTGTATGAAGAAAGAAATCCGAGCTTTTTTATCAGTAATGAGCCTCCTATATTGGTCTCCATAGTTATGGGTCACTCCATTGAAGAGTTGTATGGAAGTGAAAGGGTGACACAATGATGTGCTTCAATTCAACTCCTGTAACAGCTTTTCAAGCGCTTCAGCACTAAGAGGTACATAGTAACAGTCCTGCCCTCACAATTTCTTCTTATTTTTATTAAATCGTGATCTTTGAACTCTACCAGGTGGGAATTCAGTGTCACTTGACTGCTAACAAGAAAGCGTTCACGGCACACACTGTAGAGTGCATTCATGGGCATCCCTGAGAAGGTGAAGAACATGTGAGACCCAAAGATGGTACCCAAAAGGAAGTGTAGAAAACTTATCTGCACTATGATACTTGCCTTCTTCTTTGGGATGTGCCAACTGATATTCAGCAAGGGCCTTGAAGACACTCTGTGCATTTGGTGTTAGACTCTGCAGGACAATTAATGCAGTTTTTGCATTCTGGACAGTACTGCCAGTGGCAAGAATCAGAGGGAAGAAAACTCCTTCCACCTTATAGGGTATGAACGTTGGCACATGGTACCAGCACCAGTTAAATTGGCTATGAACCATCTTCTTGTCCCACACTAAAATGAGGCAAAAAGGAATTATATAAGAATGCCATGCGAAAACAGAAACCAGAAAACTTACAAATCAGAATGAGATAGGAACCAAGAAGTACATAGGGTTCTTCGTATGAAGAATAATAAGTGGAAAAGACAGATTTTCCGTACATCAATAAATAATACATGATGATATGAAGTTCAAGACTACAGATATGGTAAACAGGCACTTTACATTGATTTGAATTTACAAGTATCAAAGCCAGAAAGATATTATAGTTCTTATTTACTAGATGCATAAAAACATGCTTTTCATTAAAACTTTCTTAGCAGTAGAGAAGGGTCTGAGCACTATTCAGATAATGACTCTTAGAAAAGCTTATCTGCAAAGAAACCGTCATTAAATAACACTAGATGGTGTCATACGGACATGGAAATGGATAGTACCACTACCATCCATAGACCAGAGATAGCATCAGATTTGTGTTGCTCCAGTAACAGTTGTAGTGTGGAAGAGTGCATACAAGATATATGAGAAAATCCTGCCTTTTATATGTGCATGCAATGTTTGAAACACTTGGTCTTATCATACTGGAAATCAGGCTAGAGTCAAACAAACAAAATAACAAATAATGTCCACTAAGAAAATCAAATTTAGTTGGCATCAAATAATAAACTATATATACGAGAATCATCACCCTTGACATTAGTTCCCCTGAATGCAATGATAGGGCTCAACATAAATTTCTCCAAATCTTAAGCGGCACAGAGCAAGATAAGGTAGATCAATTTGTAGATGTAACAAAATGCATGAAAGCACAAGTTTTTCAATCAAATACATGCAGTTACCACTATTGGGTGAGCCTATCAGAAGACAGGGATTTGGATGTAATCATTGACAAATTTGATTTAAGGCCAGACAGTTCACAGCTAAATTATTAGCAAAAGGATGATGGATATCATGATCCTCTCAACATGAGGTATTTACCTTGCAACTTACTTGCTATTCAACATTCCTAAAATGGTATAAAGGATAAAAGAGTCCATTTGCAAGCAACCTTTTTGGGGACGGGTCAAGCTCAGGGAATGAAGAAATCAATTGATTGAGACAAGATAGGGTCTGCAGGAATAAGAAAAAGGTGTAGAGCTGGTATGAATAGCGACCTCCATCACAGTTGTGATTGCTAAATGGCTTTGGAAAGTGGGGGACAACCAGAAGGCCATATGGCTCTGGTTTACGTGAGCCGACAAGTATATTATGATTTAACTAAGGAGCCACCAACACCATTTACACAAGAAAAAGTGAGGGTTTAGCATTCAACCGGTTATTAGATCATTAGAACAAGAAGGCAGGTAGACAGTTGAGATCACACGATGTAGACCTACACATGAGAGCTAGGTAGGGAGAGAGAAATTTGGCATTTAGACAAAGAGACACTACAGGAAGCTAGGAGCTGACAAACAAGATTGTCGTGCTACAACTTACAGGGAGAATGCTCTCCATTAAAAAGCATGGGGGTGCAAGTTGGGCAGGTTGGCCCACAGCCCAACCCAACCCAATTTCAGAACTATAAGTCTGACCAAAATCAATAGAAATGGCCATAGTTGTCAAGGCGACAAGGCGACCAAGGCGAGCTTGGGGTCCTTTGAGTGCCTAAGCGCTTAGGCGCCCGCCTAAGCGGTGCTTAGGCGTCAAGTTCATAAACAAATGTGATCATTAATATATATGTAATTTTCTATATAAAAGTTAATCATGATCATTACAAATATAGATAACAACAACAGTATGGACAAAAATAAAAACTAATAGAAATGACATTACAATAAAATATAAAAAATGAATTTTGAGATAAAATTAACAACAAAAATTAGACTTTTAGAATGAAGAAACTAGTCAAATACTAACATGATATTTGCCAATTTCTTCCAAAAATCTGCAAATCATATTTAAAACAGCATACGAGTAATATAATGCTTATACCAATTATCAAAAGAAACAAACATCACCAATTATCACCACATGGACAAGCATATAATAAAACAAACAAACGAAGAATTAAGGAAGTACCATAGACAATAATAGACATAAAAGTCATACAATATCTAGCAAAAAAATAAAAACATCTAAATTTTAAAACCAAACATTGCATTCTCAAGTGCTCTCTCATTTGAAGCTTCATGATCCTCATCTTCATCTTTATCACCACCTTCATCATTTGACTCCCATGGTGCATCATCATCATCTGTCTCTTCTTCCTCATTCTCCATTCATCTTGTTCATCATCACCCCCTTCCATAGAATGTGAAGTGCTTCCTCTTGAGAGTGTCTCTTCTAGCCCTTTGTTCTGATGTGCCATTGCTATATCCACCATTTCCCAGGTAAGGTCATCTCCTTCAAGAGCTACATCATCGCCATCTTTAGTCATCCACTCACTTCCCCAATTTAAATCTCTTAAACATATTGGATCATATCTCTCTGGATGTTTCTTCCTTTCTAAGAATCTTTCACGAAGGCGCCGATTGTATTGAACATAAACTAAATCATTAAGTCTTTTATACTCTAATCTATTCCTCTTTTTTGTATGAATTTGGAAAAACACAAAGATAAGATTAATGACTTTAACACAAATAGATTTCTTACAAATTTATTTTAAAAGACTACTTACAAATTCAAATATGCTCCAATTACGTTCACAACTAAAAGAACTGCAAGTCAATCCTAAAATCCTCAAAGCAATATTCATGAGTTCTGGTGTATCTCCATATTGCATCCACCAATCAGCTAGAGTAACATTTAACAAGAAAATTTTAATTAAAATCACACTTTCTCATGAAATAATAATATACAAAATAAAATTATAATTTAATCAAATTACTCACTTGGCAATCTCCTATCACGAGCTCTGATTGACATTGAGGTTCCAAAAGCACCTCTTCCATTCATATATAATACCATCTGATCATTGATCTTGTCTTGTATATCAGTATTTAGCTCCATCCTTTCAACACATGCTAAGAAAGAATTTGAGAATTTTATAACTACAGCAAGAGCATCTCTCGTACGGGCTTCATAATATAATTTAGGGTTCAAGAAAAATCCTGCTTCATGTAGAGACGATTCATTTGATCCTTCCAACGTCGCTCTATAATTTTTAACACATGTTGATACTTAGTTTCCTTAGAACCAAAGTTCTCAATTATTTGCTTCTTTGCATGTTCCATTGCAGCATAAATGTATCCCATTGCAGGTTTCTCATCTGCATCAACCAACCTCAAAACCTGCAAAATGGGTTGAGATGCTCTCAATATCTCTTCAATGGCATGCCAAAACTTCACTTAAAAAATAATTGAAGAAACATTTTTTCCCTTATTTGTCTTTGCCCATACACTATTATGCCATGCATCTGAAGTGAACAATCTTCGCAAACCTTTCTTTATGGCATCGTCATGCAACCTTTCCAACGTGAGAAAGGCTGTGGCAAATCTTGTCACTCCAAACCTTACAAGTTCTTTTCCTTTTGTCTCCTTCCTCATGTGGTCGAGTAAACGAGTGTGAGTGTATACATATGTTGTCAACTTTTTAACTTTTGAGATGATACCTGCATAAGCTTTCAATTTGCTAATGTCTTCTAGCATGAGATCAAGACAATGGGCAGCACAAGGCGTCCAAAATAATTGTTTCATTTTCTCCATCAACATTCTACCTGCTGCAATGTTATAAGATGCATTATCTGTCACAATTTGCACAACATGCCTCTCCAACTCTTTCAACCATCCTATCTAACAATTCATACAACAATCCTGCATCTTCTCTCTGATGAGAAACATTAAATGATTCCATAAAATAAGTGTCTTCAGGATAATTTATCAAGAAATTGATTAACTTTCTTTGCCTTTTGTCTGTCCACCCATCACACATGACAGTGCACCCATAAGTCTTCCAATGTTGCATATATTCAACATACAAACTTTTTGTATCCTCTACCATTTCTTTGAGGAGAGGCACTCACAACTTATGGTAACTAGGTGGCTTAAATCCTGGTCCAAATCGCCCTGCAAGTTCAAACATTATCTCAAAACTTCTTAATTTGGCCGCATTAAAAGGCACTCCACCTTCATAAAACCATGTTACTATAGCTTTCTCAACAATCTTTTTTGCTTCTTTTTTCATTCTAGACTCCAACGTACTTTGCACTCTTTTCCCACTCCTTGCATCTACAAAATCTTCAGCACTCATTCTTACAAAAACATCCATTGAACCTTTGACAACCTTTTTACTTGAACTTGACAGTGGCACTGACACAGTGGAGCCCTACTTTGATCTTTCAACTGTCTCATCCTAAGAAGAATCATCATCTACAGTTGTACTCTCACAACATGGCATCTTTCTTTTCTTATTTTTGTTTAGCCAACTCAGCATCTCATCAACAATCTCCTTTGTAGTTTTTGGATATTTCTTCACGTCACTAAACCCTCCTATTAAATGCTCATTTTGTCTTTTGATTCCTCCATTTGTTATCAAACCACACAACTCACATTTTATTTTGTTTTTATCATGCTCATCTGGCCAATATGCTTACTTCCACCCAGGATCATTAGATTTGACCTTCTTCACTTCCGTACCTGCTGTTGAACCAGACTCTTCCATGATGACCACTACAAAAAAAAATCAGAACATACAGAACTTAGCTACACCCTATAGATTATTGTGTGACTATTGACTGTGTGTGTGAGAGAGAGAGAGCAAGGGCGGGGGAGACTATTTTGTGACTATTGGGGCCCCTCTGTTTTTTAAGAGTGAAAAAGGGAGAGCATGGAGAAGAGAAGGGGTGCAGCCGGCGGTGCAGACTGTGTGTGAGGTGAGTGAGATAGAGTAGAGAGAGAGGGAGAGTGCAGAGGAACCGCAGAGAGTGAGTGGGAGAAGGGAGAACGAGTGAATGGGAATGAGAAGAGGAGGCGTGTGTGTGCTACCGGAGATGAGAGTGAAACGGAGGGAGAGAGAGCAGAGAACGGCGGAGAAGGAATGAGAGGGAGAGAAGAGAGCCGGTGAAAGGGAGAGAGAGCAGGTTAAGGGGAAGAGAAAGGGAGAGAGAGAGAGAGAGAGAGATGGGAAGAGGAGGAGGGAGGAGAAAGAGAGAAACCAACGGTGTCTTGTTCAGAACAAGGCCTCCAGTGGTGAGAGAAAGAGGAGTGAGAGAGGGAGAAAATGGAGAGGGGAAGAAGAAGAAGAAGAAGAATGGCGGGGACATCGGGCCCACTACCAGGCCCAATGCTCAGAGCCGACGCCGCACCGCCACTGTACCGAGCTTATGGCACGGAGACTAAATTGAAGACCCGACATCCTGAATACGTATTTATACGTATTTGTGTATCTGTGTGTACGGTGGTATTTGTATTATTAAACCACCCTATCTAATTTTATTTTTACCAAGTCAAAGAATTGTATTTTATTAGGGTCCAAGTCAAATATTGGTTGGTGGGCTTTGTTTTATTAAGCTATGATATATATGCAAATAAGGCAAATTGTGAAGGTATGTGTGTAATGGGCCTTCCCTATAAATAGGGGGCAAGGGTGTGTTACGAGATATGAACCATATGAATGAAAGAAGTGATTTATCTTGTGCTAGTCCCTTCCCTCTTTCTCATTTTGTGAGTTTGAGTGTGTCGCCCGGTGTGAGACCGTCCGACGTGAGGCCGAGCTGCGTGAGGTAGCGAGTTATCCCGTCCCGTTCGCGTCTCCGGAGTTGCCGTTGATCCATTTCCACGTCGCCGCCGCATCATATTTGGTATCAGAGCCCAACAACGGCGTCTCCGACATCCCCGACGTCTCTTTCTTTCTCTCTCTAGGTTGATAGAGTGAAAAAAAAAAAAAGAATAGCAGAAAAGATATTGGTTGAGAGGAGTTTTCGAAAAAAAAATTTATAGAGGAAAAAAAAATTAGTTGAGCTCGGTTGATAAAAGTATTGGAGAAGAGAAAATAATAATAATAGAAAAAAAAAAGATCGGCTGAGAAAAAAAATTAGAAAAAAAAAATTTCTTACAACCCCCTCTCGTTCTCTCTCCCTCTCTCTGCTTTCTCTCTCCCTCGTTCTCTCTCTCTCGGTTCTCTCTCTCCCTTAATCTCTCTCTCCCGTTAATCTCTCTCTCTCCCCCGTTCTCTCTCACGCTATTCTCTCTCTCACGCTAATCTCTCTCTCACGCTAATCTCTCTCTCTCTCGCGATACTCTCTCTCTCTCTCTCTCTCTCTCTCTCTCTCTCCCTCTCCCTCTCTCTCTCTGCACCCGCGACGGACAGCGCCCCCCCCTGCATCGTCCCCACCTTCGGCCGCCGCTCCACCGGCCACAGCCCGCCGGCCCCGAACGCGGCCGGACACCCTGCCCAGCGCCGCGCCCAGCCACCACGGCCCGCCGTGGCCACTGCGGCCCTGCCACCCCGCCGTCGCGCGCCTCCGTGCGCCCAGCACCACGCCAGCGTGCGCTCGCCCGCCGCGCCAGCGCACCCGCCCGCTGCAGCCGGCCACCCGCGGCCACCGTCGCCGGCGCCCACACCTGAGCCGCTCGCGCGCCACCCCCGCTCGCTTCCCTCCGGCGATCTCCACCCAGGGCGACCTCCGTCGCTAGCCCGCGGCCGCCACCGCGTCTCCACGCCCGCGCCCGTCTCCAGTCAACACCGGCCGCACCCTCCTCCGCGTTGGCCGCCGCACTGTCGGGTGGCCAGCCACCACCAGAGTCCGAGAAGTCAGAAAAAAAAGGGGATTTGAAAGAAGAAAAAGGGAGGTTGAAGTTTGAAAAAAAAAAGGGGGGGTGGTTGAAAAAAAAGTGTGGAAAAAAGAAAAGAATTCGAAGAAAAGTCAAAAAGGAGGTTTGAAAAAAAAAAGTTGAAAGTTGGAAAAAATGTGTTAAATATATATAATATATATATATATATATATATATTTGATTAAAAGAGTTAAATATATATAATATATATATATTTGAGATATATATAATCTTATATATATCTATATATATTTATATATATCTTATAATTTATCAATTGTGGCACCCAAATCCACAAACAACGGCTTGCCAGGTGCCCGAGTCACCCGGTTACTGACACACAGTCCGTAATTCACGGAGTGTGAGTGTCCGTTAGTCTCCCTGCGCGGAGAAAGTCTGATCTGATTTATCCCCTGCGTGGGAAGTTTTAAAGCGGTTTTGTAATAATCCTCCCTGCGTTGAGTGAATTCTTTGTAACCCAATCAAGCTTCTTCGACACCGTACGGACATGCACGTCCCCGCTCGCCTTCGTCTCCGGTCGGAGTTAGACTTTTCAGTCTAGCTAGGTATGTGCTCCCCTCACTTACTCATTTAGTATCTTTTCAATTGCCGCGCGAAGTGAGAGAGTCCGATCCATGCAGCCAGTCTCCTGAGTGCATCGCTATAGACGGAAAGCGAGAGCTTGCTTGCACCTATCCTTAAGGTCCTAGACTGTCACATTAGGGCACCCTAATTGTCAGGAGGTAGTTCCACAACTACTTCGCCTACGGGCGAGTAACTCTCCCGGACCGGTCTCTTCTCAAAAAGAATTGACCCTTTGCCAATTAGCCAACAAAATTCGGGCTATAGCTTGCTAATTATCGGTCCCAGGACGGCATCATTTAGGTCCAAGGTCGTGCATGCCGCGTTGGTCTAAGAATTCATCCGGCCGTCTAGAGTGCCCCTCAATGCTACCCATGGATCAAGAGAGCGTGACTGCTATGCTAGTCCAGCTCGAGCAAAATCTTGTGGCCCACTTTGAAGAATCCATAGGCCAACTACAGACGGAACTCGATAAGAGGATCCGAGCCTTAGAGGATCGACTGAAGGGAGAGGAAGGAAGAGTGAATGGCCACGGCAATCCCGTAGCCAATCCTAGAGAGGATAGAGAGCAAGCCCGCCAAAATCAGGCTCCCCAAGATAGAGAGCAAGAGTCCCGTGCGCCTCGAGAGAGAGACCATGACGATGAGGATAGCATCCTACGGAACGTCAAGATTGACACTCCGAGTTTTGATGGGTCCCTCAACCCCGCTACATACCTTGATTGGGAGACCGGGATGGACCAATATTTTGATTGGCATCGCCGCATGACCCCTGCTACAACGATGAGGTTTGTCAAAATGAAACTCCTGGGTCAAGCCAAAACCTACTGGTGTAATGTTGAGAATCTCCTAGCAAGGAGACGAGAGGAGCCCATAACCACGTGGGAAGAAATGAAGGAGAAACTGAGGGAGAAGTACCTGCCACCTTCCTACCATCAGCATCTTTTAGACCAATGGCAGAAACTCACCCAAGATGGAAAGTCCGTGGACGAGTACATCGCCAAATTTGATGACTTCTTCCTTCGAGTCGAGTCATGGAGGAAGCCTCTGTCACCCTCTCACGGTTTAGGACTGACCTACACGATAGTATTCAGCGGGAATTATTCTTGCGGGAGATTAACACCCTCGAGAACGCCTACCAGGTTGCACGAGATGTTGAGAGGTTTCAAAGGGTGGTCCCACCTCGGGTTCCCATCTACCGCCAACTTGAACCCCGGAACCCCATAGTCCGCTATACTGAGAGAGCTGGCCCCTCCAC
Organism: Amorphophallus konjac; assembly: GCA_022559845.1. Lineage (NCBI taxonomy): Eukaryota > Viridiplantae > Streptophyta > Magnoliopsida > Alismatales > Araceae > Amorphophallus > Amorphophallus konjac. The sequence goes on along the minus strand of CM040118.1, from coordinate 464,103,201 downwards.
TTCCTACGTCCCTACTGCTACCCCACTTAGGGCCGTTGCCCCTACTGCTCCTTTCCCACGGAACCCCTTACCTGCACCCGCTGTTGTGCCCAGGCTGGAGTACACTCCGCCAACTGATAGGAGAGATGACAAAGGAAAGGGAGTCATCCCTAGCACCTCCCAACCAGCCCCTGTCTCGGGAGTTCGCTGCTTTAGGTGCCATAACCTAGGCATATTACCTCCAACTGTCCCACCCGAGCCTTGGTCATCACCGACCCCCAGCCTGTGGAACTTCCACCTCAGGAAGGAGAATTCATTGAGAGGTATGAGGCCGATCCTGACCTCATCGCCCAATTTGAGGAACTGGATGCAGGGTATGATGGAACGCATGTCGAGTACATGCAAGTGGGAGAAATTACCGAAAGTTCAAACCATGGAAGACTAGGTGTAGTTCGTTGCATCCTAACCCACCCCCAGGAGGATGACTGGCGTCGAACCTCCATTTTCCAAACATACATTATGGTAAAATCCCAACCCTGCAAGGTGATTTTTGACAACTGGAGCTGTATCAATGCAGTCTCTTCAGACTTTGTCTCCCGTCTAGGTCTACCTACCCATCCTCATCCGAGGCCGTACAACGTGGCCTGGGTTGACGACACGTCTATCCCAGTCACCACTACATGTGTCATTCCCATCCAATTTCAGTCCTACCAAGGACAAATCTTATGCGATGTAGTGCCAATGAAGATTGGTAGCATCATCCTAGGACGACCATGGATCTATGACGTGGACCTTACCACATTCGGTCGGTCCAATCAGTGTTCCTTCTCACACAATGGGAAGAAGATACAGCTGTACCCGGCACCTCCAAAGGTGACCCCGGGAAAGAGTTCCACCTCCACCCCCACTGGAACCCCAAAGGTTCAAGAGAGTCCTCGAACTCCCACTGAAGGGAAACTTCTCATTCCCTCTCCTCCTGCACCTATCACACCTGTTCCCAAGGCTCCTAAGGTTGGTTATGACCCAGTTACGCGCCTTAACTTCATAGGTGTCCGTGAGTTGAATAGGGAGGTTGCCGAAGGTGCCCCTGTCTGGGCTGTTGTTGTCACCATCACCCCCGAGGAGTCCCGAGTCTCTATCCCTCCTGAAGTCCAGACAATCCTGCAGGACTTCCAGGACATCTTCCCTGAGGACTTACCCTCACAACTCCCTCCCATGCGTGATGTACAACACGCCATTGATCTTGTCCCTGGGTCCACCCTACCCAACCTTCCCCATTACCGCCTGAACCCCAAGGAGCATGCTGAGCTCCAAAGGATTGTCGAGGACCTTATCCAAAAGGGTTTCCTCATGGTGAGCAAGAGCCCATGTGCTGTCCCTGCCTTGCTCACACCCAAGAAGGATGGCACCTGGCGGATGTGTGTTGACAGCCGCGCCATCAACAAAATCACTGTCAAGTACAGATTTCCCATTCCCCGTCTTGATGACATGCTTGACATGATGAGTGGAGCCACCATCTTCTCCAAGATCGATTTGAAAAGTGGTTACCACCAGGTCAAGATTAGACCAGGGGATGAGTGGAAGACAGCCTTCAAAACAAAAGAAGGTCTGTACGAGTGGCTTGTCATACCTTTTGGGCTATCCAATGCCCCTAGCACTTTCATGAGACTTATGACGGAAGTCCTGCGGCCACTCATTGGTCGTTTTGTTGTCGTCTACTTCGACGACATTCTCATCTATAGTCATAACCCTCAGGACCACATCCACCATTTGAGGGAAGTCTGCGAGACTTTGAGGAGAGAAACCTTGTTTGCCAACCTAAAGAAGTGTGAATTCATAACAGACCGGGTCACTTTCCTAGGGTTTGTGATGTCTAGTCAAGGAGTGTATGTGAACCAATCCAAGGTCTAAGCTTTAGTTGACTGGCCAGAGCCCCAGAATGTCCATGACGTTCGCAACTTTCATGGGCTAGCCACTTTCTACAGACGTTTCATTCAGGGCTTCAGTACCATTATGGCACACATTACGGATTGCATCTGTAAAGGGAACTTTGAGTGGACCAGAGCCGCTTCCCAGGCTTTTCTTGCCATAAAGGAGCTTATGACCAAAGCCCCTGTCCTCCGCCTGCCTGACTTTTCCAAAGTCTTTGAGGTTTCCTGTGATGCATCTGGCGTAGGAATAGGAGGAGTGCTTAGCCAGGAGAGCCACCCTGTGGCTTATTTCAGTGAGAAGCTTTCTGATGCAAAGCTTCGTTACTCCACCTACGATAAGGAGTTCTATGCCGTGGTCCAAGCTCTCAAACACTGGAGACACTATCTCTTACCACAAGAGTTTGTCTTATACTCGGACCACGAGGCTTTGAAATTCCTTAGCTCTCAGAAGGGCTTAAACCCAAGGCATGGTCGGTGGGTAGAATTCCTCCAGTCCTTCACCTTTGTCCTAAAACATAAGGCTGAAAAGAAAATAAGGTGGCCGACGCCTTGAGTCGAAGGGTCTCCCTTCTTTCCACTGTTCGGGTAGAGGTCACCGGATTTGACCGCATGAAGGAACTCTATGGAGAGTGTCCTGATTTTGGCCCTGCCTACTCTACTCTGTCTGCTGGATCCTCGATAGCCTTTTCTGACTATCTACTCCAAGATGGTTTTCTATTTCGAAGGCAGCAACTCTGCGTCCCGAGGACTTCTGTTCGGGACTTCCTGATTTGGGAAATACATGCTGGAGATCTTGCTGGTCACTTTGGCCGCAACAAGACCGTCCATTCCGTGGATGAGCATTTCTATTGACCTGGCCTGAAGAAAGATGTGACCAAGATTGTAGCCCAGTGTAGGACATGCACAATGGCCAAACAGGTCAAACAGAACACTGGTCTCTACACTCCTCTCCCCGTTCTTTGATCGACCATGGATTGATGTGAGTATGGATTTTATCATTGGTTTACCTCGCACTGCTCACAAGTATGATTCCATCTTTGTTGTCGTTGATAGGTTCTCTAAGATGGCCCACTTCATTGCATGTTCTAAAACATCTGATGCATCTAGAGTAGCTCACTTATTCTTTGATGAAGTCGTGCGTCTGCATGGTCTCCCCCAAACCATCGTGTCTGACCGAGATGTCCGGTTCACTAGTTACTTCTGGAAGACACTTTGGCACCTAGTTGGCACCAAACTGAAATTTTGGGACATGCGACGGTTTCGTCGAATCGAACGAGGTTTTCCCGTATATTTCCACGCTTTTTAGTGTTTTGGGACCCAAGGAATGGCCCCTGTTGTTTTCCCCCTCGAACAAGGTCGAGTGGGCATGGAAACCAAGCCCCTAGGGTGAGCTCGGACGGGGTTTTCGCTGTTTTCGGTCGACCGACCGGTTGAGGCCGGTCGACCGAACGGCCCGCTGTGAATGGGGGCGTTCTGCGGATTTCGATCGACCGACCCTAGAGGGCCGGCAGACCGACTGCCGTTGGCGGGTCGACGCAACTCACGCTACATCGACGCTGTCCGCTGCGCCGATCAACCGACCAGACTGGTCCGGTCGACCGACCGGCGCAGGGTGCATTGGTCGACCAACCCAACTAGACTAGTCGACCGAACTGCACTAGGATCGCCTATTTTGGGCCCCGGTCGACCTGGTTGGACCCCGTTGGTCGACCTATCGCCCCGTAAGTGTCCCGACACCCCGTGGGACCCGTGAATGTGTTTTTGGGTGTCCGAAGCATCGTTTTACCTCGATTAGTGTGCACGAGGGTTTTAAGGGTCCGGGTGACCCTTTAGTGTTTCGGGCTTCCGTTTTACGCTTGATCGAGTCGCCGCGGGTCGACATGAACGCGGAGGGCCTTTTCCGCACGTTGTGAGCTTCTCCGGAAAATGGTTTCCGTGTGGGCCAGGCGTATGGCCTGTGGACTGGGAGTCCATTTCCCAGACTGGGGCTGAAGGGTTTCTTAGCCCTTCAGAAGGGATTAGGCTTGGCGGCCGTGTACTGCCTAATCAATTATATTACCGTGATTTCAGACCTAGGGATAGGCCTGATTGACAATATGGAGTCGTCTTGCGCAACAGTCTTGACCCTGAGTCCTGTGACTCAAGGACCGTTGGATTTATTAGGTCTAGCGGACTGCCTAGAGTCCGGTGGCATCGCGCCACCTATTTTCGAGCTAGGCGTGACAGGGCTTGTGCGTAGCCTGTCCACATACCGATGATTTCTGAGCGTCGTTTTGCTCAATGCCCCCCCAACTAGTTGTAGCTTGCCTGGGCACTCGTATGCCGACCCACCTAGGAGTAGGTGGAGAGCTACACCCGAGAGAGTGACGATTTTAGGCTGGTTGTCGTAGGGCCTCCCACTGTGGCGACTCGAGTCCGGGCCTGGAGGAAAACCAACTAGAGGGCCTAACGTAGCACAGTTAGTCAGTGTGTGCACACGTGATCAGAGACTACGGACTCGTGCTGACGAGCACGACCCTGACTAGACCCTTGTCTGTGGTTACTGGTACGGTGTCTCGATCTCCGCCTGGGGCGTCGTAGAGAGACACCTAAGGTGCGGTATAAGACGTCAATGGACGCATACGGCCTTGCTTCTAGTGGGCAGGTACTCCCGTCACGTGAGGTGTGACTCCTGCGTTCGGGTTTGTTTTTCCATCTGTAAGACGTAGTTTTTAGACCGTTTCCGTGTGTTTTCCCGAGGAGGAGGTCAGGGGTGCCCGGTAGGGTTACCGAGGGTCACCCTTGTCGGCGTTGGGCTCACGACAGCGAGATCGTAATGGCACCCTTGGACTGTATGGTCCTTGTCAACCTTGTCTGCTACGACAGGTCTCCACGGCCGAGCTGCCATAAGTTTTCCCTCGGTAGATTTGGTGTTATGGTGGTCCAGTTCCCGATTTTGAAATCGGTGTTTTTCTTTTCTGTTCCCGGTAGGAGTAGCTGAAGAGCCGAGGTTTTATCGGCCACCGTGGTTTCTGCTTCTTCCATTGTTGATGTCGTTGCTGTTGTTGTTCCCTTCGTGCACTGCTTTCTTTACCGACGTTGTTTCTCGATTGGGGTTCTGCGGGACCTCTACTGAGCCAGTGATAGAAGGCTCACCCCTGATTTTCAGGTGTAACGCTCTTCCTAGGGATTCGAGGGTGCAACGCGGGAGTTCCTTAGTAGCCAGCTCGCCGGGCCGAGTGTTCACTCGGCGTTTGGTACGCGTTCTCTACCTTAGACTGTACTTTAGTTGGACTGGACTCTGTAGTTAGTTTATTTTATTTCTGTTATTATATCTGGTGTTCCTACTTTATTTCCCATTTCCTTGTACACCCACACACGCCTTTTAGCCCTTCCGAGCCCTCCGGCTCGTGGGCGGCAGGCCAGGATTCGAATGGTATCGGGTTCCTCCCGATATCGGATCTTGGGTTGTTACAGGTGGTATCAGAGCGTGGTGGTAGGATGTACATGAAATTCGAGATATTGCAGTGATCAGAGTCCACTAAGTCCAATACAGTCAGCAGCTGGCATAGGATTTTGAATTTGGTTTCCGTTTGGTTTCTCGCGAGAGAGCTTGAGTGCACGGTGTGGCACTGTGAAGGTGGTTGCTGCTCCGGTTGGAGTGCCGGCGTGGGGCCTGAGGGTCGAGAACTGTCTTCCCCGTTGGTGGTGGCCCCAGTTGCGCTGAGATTTTGCGGACAGGTGCCAGGTTGTGCTGCGTTCGAGAATCCTACAGCGAGGTCAGGCGGCTGGCGAGGTTTGTTCGTGGTTAAGTGGCCAGAGTGTGCTCCGAAGGTGTTAATGTTGTGTCTGGCCACCCCAGTTTGAGGTTGTCCAGTCCCTGAGGTGTTGAGATCGCGGTTCGTGGTGGCAGTGGGTGCTCTGGTCGAGAATTACGCTCGGATGAGCGGAGGATCTTCCGGATGCTACTGCTATCGTTGAGCTTAGTCTTCTTGTTATGCTCCGTGGCATCAGAGATGGCGTGCTGGTCCCAATTGTTTCTGTGGATTTCGAAGAAGGATTGGGTAGAGATGTCCCAGTAAGCTTTTGCTCCCGCGCATCAGCGTGTGAATGGGTTGTGTCAGCCCTAGACTTGGTTCAAAATTGTGCAACAGGGGCATGGTTCGTGGCCCAGATTGTGGAATTTGGGGCCATCGTGTGCTGCCTTGGATGCGCCATGAGTGGCAGCTGGTGAGACGTGAAGGTTCCAGCGGTAGATTCGGGACCCGAGGGCAAGCGCTGGCGATGCCGATCATGAGTTGTGTTGTGGCTCTTGGCGTGGTGGTTCGCGCGACAGTAGCTCTGGAGATGGTTGTTTCAAGGATCCGAGTGTCGAGAATGGGTTGGTATTAGCCAGGACAGATTTGGGAGAATGATGTCAGTGGCCAGAGAGGTGTCGGCCTTTGAGCCTAGAGTTCTTTGATGGTCTTCTTCGCTCCTCGGTAAGCGTGTTGGCGTGTTCATGGTTCCGGGATCAGAGACAGGGGTAAGGAGCGTGTAACAGCGGCTAGCTCAACCGCTGTGGCAGAGTGCAGCTGGAGATCAACATGTCGGTGCTCGAGGTGTGGCGTGTTGCTGTTTGGCAAGCTGTGATGGTGTGTCGGATAATGTTACCCGTATGGTCCGACGGAACACTCACCGAGTGTTGTCGGAGGCGTTGACCCGACGGTGGTAATGGTCTTTCCTGGTGCTGGAAGTTGCGGTTCCCAGCATGTGCGTGAGGTTCGAGATCAAGTCGAGCGTGGAGACACCCCCTACCTTGTCGAAGGTATATTGTTGTCTCCTTGGTTAGAGAAGATTGCATTTGGGTTGGATTCCGCAGTCTCACGTCGCGTGATCAGATTGGTCGACTTTCCCTTACATGCCTAGGACTCTGTGCAAGACATGTGTTGGGGTTTGGCAGTACGACTACCCTTGAGAATTTTTGCCTATTCTCTCGATGCGTAAGGGTGTGTTGATGCTGTCCTAGAAGGATGAGAGTCGGTTGGGCCATGTTGGCGAGTATTCGTGGCTGGTGTTAGATCTCCCGATGCATTGTAGAGCGGAGCCTGCAGAGCTGCAAGAGGGTTGCCAGATTAAGAGAGAGAATCTGTGCTTTGAGTTCGAGGTAATGGAGCTTTCCTCACACTGTTTTCTGGAGTCAGCCAACCATGTCGAGATGTGATCGGAGGGCGGAAGTTGAGATGCTATGTTGGCTGTGCGCGTGGATCAGAGTGCGCAACAGAAGCCCGGTGGGCCCATAACCCACAGATCCAGGATCGTAGCGTTGACTGCTACAGATGGATTCTCGAGGATTTGTGAAGAGCATCGAGGATTGGTTCCTCAAGTGAGATTGGTTTGGCTGTGCGAGCCGTATCGGGTGCAGTGTTGTTGTTTACGGTATTGTGGTTGTGGCACTGGCAAGATAGGAGAGTTGGAGAAATATGCTGGCAAATTGCCACATAAGTACCCTGTTCAATTGTTGGAAGCTGTGTCAGGCATCGAGTGCTGAACCTGGATGGAGGTTATAAGGTGGTAGCCTGACTGGGGTCGAGGACGTGATGGTCGGAGCTGGTAATCTGAGTGCTCGACCGTGTTGGAAGCTATGTCCTCGATGGGACCGTGGTTCTCGAGAAGGGATCTCTGAGAGATTATGGATCCCAGTTGGTAGCTGTGAGCGACTGGTATGGTCGACCACGGCCACGTCTATATTGTCTGGGGACTTGTGCGCATTGGTCGTGGGGTCGTCAACCAGGATGCTGTGGTAGCAGTTGGCATTTCCCCGTCCTAGGGATGTATGCCGAGGATTATTCAAGCTGTCCTGTGGCTCTGAGGAGAGAGCAGTTTTGAGTATTGGCAGGCGTCCACTTGGACTATTTAAGTCGAAGGATTTGATGAGACAGGATGTGGGATGGTGCCTGTGTGTGAAGGTCCCTGAAGGGACGTTGGCGTTGGAATGATCCTTGGTCTTGTGACCAGCATGGGAGATTCCCCTGTGAATCTGAGTCGAGTGACGTAAGGACCGAGGATTTCGGAATCCTGTCATTTGGTTTTACCGTGCTCCCTGAAAGGGTAGAGCTGGCGTAAGGATCAGGACCGGATGTGATGCTCGAGCGAGGATCGGCTCGAGTTGCAACGATGGTCCGTGGAAAAGTAAACGGATGGCCTGTCAAAATTTGACATGTGCTCATTGGATTTGGTGAAGGACCAAGAATGAAGGAAGAGGTTGAGCAAGCAGAAGTTTCCCGTTGACGTGTATCTAATGACCGGTGGATGGTCTTTCACGAACAGAAGATGCTAGTTGTAGTGAATTGAGAATGACAGATGTCGTGTGCCAGTGAGGCCTTTGGTGGCAAATTATGAGCTATGCCTTTTCTTGGATTGGACCTGGGATTGGTTGAAGGCTTGTGCTCGGACCAGAGCTAGTCTGGTGCTGTGATTGGCGCCGATTTGCCACATGTAAGGTGGTTTATCGCATGAAGCTGGCGGATTTGTTGCAGTCGATTGGGATGGCTGTGTGAGCTAGTGGAAGCTCAGTATTGGACGTTCCCTGTGTTGGGCGTGAGATCAGTCAGCGGGTGGCGAAGCTGATGATTTGTTTGGTCTGCCGAGTGTGAGGTTTGTATCGGTGATTGCTTCTCGTAATGAGGTATTGCGTCTCCTCGATGAGCGAGATCGTGGCAACGATGCCATGGATGGTTTCTGTATGACTGAGGTGATGCCAGACTTGTGTCCTTTTGTGTGCTATGCCTGCTCTGATGATCGATGTGTGTTGGGATTACGAGCGAGGCATGTTGTTCGTGAGCAAGAATGTTTTTGCGAGAATCGAGATTTTCTTTGCTGGTGCTCGGGGAGCATGGCCAGTTGGGTGTGTTGTTCTTCCCTGTGCCTTGGTAGTTGCCTCAACTTTCGAGGACGAAATTTCGGTAAGGGGGGAGGGCTGTAACCCCCCGGATTTTTTAGATATTTTTCGGATCAAGATCCGTGAGTTCGGAGCGCCTTTGGGAGTCCCGAGAGGCGTTACGAGCCTTACACGTGTTTGGTGTCTGATGAACCTTCGAAACTCTGTATAGAGTGAACCGAAGCGTTGTCCGACCCCCGGGACATTGCCAGCGCGTTGTGCGTCTCCCGAGGTTCGAGGAGAGTATTTTTTCATAATTTTGTATTTTTTGAATTTCCAAAATGCCGATTTTTGTTTCCTATAAATATGACCGCTCACCCCTCTCTCTCCCCCATCTCTCATTTCTCCCTCTCTCTCTTCCTTTTCTCTTCCCCTCTCTCCCGGGCGGCCGACGGTGGCGGAGGAGGACGAGGCGGGGAGCGCAAGGGCGAGGAGCACGAGGATGGGACGAGGATCAAGGCGCATTGGCGTGGCGTTCGTCGTTCGCGAGTTCAGGGTGCCGGGAAAGTTTCTAACGATGTTTTCGCGACAGAACGGCATCCACGGTTCGCGGAATCTTCGGTGGAGGTAGGGGGATGGTTCCCTGACCCGTGCATTCCATTTCTCACGAGTTTTGTAGCCCGTGGTGAGCCGAGCGTGGATTATCTCTCGGGGGGGGGGGGGGGGGGGGTTAAAACCATGTTTTGGGGCGTGCGACGGTTTCGTCGAATTGAAGGAGGTTTTCCTGTATATTTCCATGCTTTTTAGTGTTTTGGGACCCAAGGAATGACCCCTGTTGTTTTCCCCCTCGAACGAGGTCGAGTGGGCGTGGAAACCAAGCCCCTAGGGTGAGCTCGGACGGGGTTTTCGCTGTTTTCTGTCGACCGACCGATTGAGGCAGGCCGACCGAACGGCCCGCTGTGAATGGGGGCGTTCTGCGGATTTCGATCGACCGACCCCAGAGGGCCGGCCGACCGACTGCCGTTGGCGGGTCGACGCAACTCGCGTTGCGTCGACGCTGTCCGCTGCGCCGATCGACCGACCAGACTGGTCCGGTCGACCGACCGGCGCAGGGTGCATTGGTCGACCAACCCAACTAGACTAGTCGACCGAACTGCACTAGGATCGCCTATTTTGGGCCCCGGTCGACCTGGTTGGACCCCGTTGGTCGACCTATCGCCCCGTAAGTGTCCCGGACACCCGTGGGACCCGTGAATGTGTTTTGGGTGTCCGGAAGCATAGTTTTACCTCGATTAGTGTGCACGAGGGTTTTAAGGGTCCAGGCGACCCTTTGTGTTTCGAGCTTCCGTTTTACGCTTGATCGAGTCGCCGCGGATCGGCATGAGCGTGGAGGGCCTTTTCCGCACGTTGTGAGCTTCTCTGGAGAATGGTTTCCGTGTGGGCCAGGCGTATGGCCTGTGGACTGAGAGTCCATTTCCCAGACTGGGGCTGAAGGGTTTCTAAGCCCTTTAGAAGGGATTAGGCTTGGCGGCCGTGTACCGCCTCATCAATTATATTACCGTGATTTCAAACCTAGGGATAGGCCTGATTAACGGCATGGAGTCGTCTTGCGCAACGGTCTTGACCCTGAGTCCTGTGACTCAAGGACCGTTGGATTTATTAGGTCTAGCGGACTGCCTAGAGTCCGGTGGCATCGTGCCACCTGTTTTTCGAGCTAGGCGTGACATGGCTTGTGCGTAGCCTGTCCGCATACTGATGATTTCCCAGCGTCGTTTTGCTCAGTGCCCCCCCCCCCACTAGTTGTAACTTGCTTGGACACTCATGTGTCGACCCAACTGGGAGTAGTTGGAGAGCTACCACCGAGAGAGTGACGCTTTTAGGTTGGTTGCCGTAGGACCTCCCACTGTGGCGGCTCGAGTCTGGGCCGGGAGAAAAACTAGCTAGAGGGCCTGACGTAACGCAGTTAGTCAGTGTGTGCACACGTAGTCGGGGACTACAGACGTGTGTTGACGAGCACGACCCCGGCTAGACCATTGTCTGTGGTTGCTGGTACGGTGTCTTGGTCTCCGCCTTGGGCGTCGTAGAGAGACACCTGAGGTGCGATCTAAGACGTCAGTGGACGCATCCGGCCTTACTTCTAGTGGGCAGGTACTCCCGTCACATGAGACATTACTCTCCTGCGTTCGGGTTTGTTTTCCCGTCTGAGACGTAGTTTTCAAATTGTTTCCGTGCATTTTCCCGAGGAGGAGGTCAGGGATGCCCAGTAGGGTTACCGACAGCGAGATCGTGATGGCACCCTTGGACTGTGTGGTCCTTGTCCACCCTGTTTGCTAGGACAAGTCTCCACGGCCGGGCTGCCGTGAGTTTTTCCTAGGTAGATTTGGTGTTATGGTGGTCCGGTTCCCGATTATGAAATCGGGGTTTTTCTTTTCTGTTCCCGATAGTAGCTGTAGAGCGAGATTTTATCGGCCACCGTGGTTTCTGCTTCTACCGTTGTTGTTGTCGTTGCTGTTGTTGTTCCCTTCGCGCACTGCTTTCTTTACCGTCGTTGTTTCTCGGTTGGGGTCCTGAAGAACCCCTACTGAGCCAGTGATGGGAGACTCACCGTTGATTTTCAGGTGTAGCGGCTCTTCCTCGGGGTTCGAGGGTACAGCGCGGGAGTTCCTTAGTTGCCAGCTCGCCGGGCCGAGTGTTCAATCGACATTTGGTACGCGTTCTCTGCCTTACACTGTACTTTAGTTGGACTGGACTCTGTAGTTAGTTTATTTTATTTCTGTTATTATATCTATTGTTCCTACTTTATTTCCTATTTCCTTGTACGCCCACGAACACCTTTTAGCCCTTCTGAGCCCTCCGGCTCGTGGGCATCGTTTATTTATGTTATTATATCTATTGTTCCTAGTTTATTTCCTATTTCCTTGTACGCTCACACACACCTTTCAGCCCTTCCGAGCCCTCCGGCTCGTGGGCGTCGGGCCAAGATTCGAATGGTCGGGTTCCTCCTGGTATCCGGATCATGGGTCGTTACACGGGCCCTCTTCACCCTAGGGAAACCCGCCGGGGTCAAAGGGACCCCGTGTAGGGTCACCTGACCCCGACCCCCATGTTAACCCCCCCCCCATGTTAACCCCCTCGGGGCCGTCTGGCCCCAGTGGGACCCACCTACCGTGCGGGGTCGCACAACCCGAGTAGGGCCCACCTAGGGTGAAACCCCTTTTCGGCCCCCTTTTTCACCCCAATGAACTGGTCTGGGGTCATTTTAACCCCATGACCCTTCATTTAACCCTGATTCCTCTTTTTCTAAAAAAAAGAGAAGAAAAAAATGGGAAAACCCACCTTGTCAAAGTGGGGTTCAAAAATCAACCCACCTTGTCAAGGTGGGGTCCAAAACTTAACCCACCTTGTCAAGGTGAGTCTGATACCTTCTATAGACCCCATAGGTTTAGAGGGGAAAAGAGAGGAGAAGATACAGAGGACATCGAAGACAAAGGAGCAACACTTGTTCTTTGTTTGGCCCATTTCGAGGTATGAATATATAAATACCCCTAAGTTCTGTATTCATGCCCCCAGCGACTATGTGTTCTTTTATGCGGTCCGCCCTAAAATATTAAAATAATAATAATAAATATCCCATATTTTGCATTTATGCCCTTAGCGACTATGTATGATTGTTTTCTATGCCTTTGGACGATAGAGTAATGTAATCTCTCAAACCAATGGAGAATTACAGAAATGCCCTTCCCAAAATCGCAAGAAAACCTACAAGTCCTGTAATTGCAATTATACCTTGCACATTTCTCAAATTGTGGCTATGACCCTACATCCCGCGTTTGAGCGGAGATCCACTGTACAATCGACAATCTGCCAACAACCCCCTTGTATTCACATGAATTGTCAATACATCAACTATGTCCGTGTACATTTGTGTGATAGCATACAGATCTCAGTTGTCAACAAAATTGTGTACATGCCCCTATCTTGCTAAGGATGGTCATGTATGCACTTCCTTCCAGCCACAAATTCGTTCTCAGACTCATGGGTACTACCTAACGATGTTCGCACCCAGATGTCGTTAAACCCTTGCCCCTAGCATCCGGAGAAGAAATTACCAAAATACCCTTGGAGTCTAAAAGTAGCTAAACGACCTCCAAGATTTCCAGAAATTGCCCGAGTGTCCCTGGAAGCTAGAAAGAGTGTCCAACCACTCACCCAGCCCAGAAATTACACAATGTCCCTAGTCTAGTCTAAAATTACCAAAATACCCCTGGGATCTAGGAACCACCTGGATGCCCTAATATGTCTCCGACCTCCTATAGATCACACGTGCCATCAAATCATAAGGTTTCGCCAAACTAAACACGACCTTTGCTACAACCCAAATTCCTTCAATAGTTGATATATTTGGGGGGGGGGGAGTCATTGTGAGCCACGCAAGCGAGTATGCCCTTGGCATTAGAACCTATGTAAGGGACTCTAGGGATTTCTTTGACAATTAATCAAGGGTGTTCGAACGTTATACTGATGTAAATCAACACTGACTGCAATCAGTGGGGAAAGATCCCGCACCCGAACCTACATCGTCTGATTAAACCAAACACAAGGAATGAACCATGCATGGGCTACCTAAACAGCCTTATATGTGCTTCGGTGTAGATTCCCTTTTTCTCCGGAAAGGTCGAGAAGTCTATATCCATCTCTAATTACATGAGACAAAATAATATTAATGAGAATTTGTGACCAATATTCAGGTACAATTATGGCCAAAAAAAGTGACTACATTTTGGCAATGAATTTGGGATGGTAAGCATTGGAATCAACAATTCAATACCAAACATTGGTTGTAAAACAAATTTCGCTAGACCCAAAGTCAGCATCACAGGGAAGCAACTTGCTTCAACAGCTATTTAAAAAAAAGCATGATAAGACCTTCTGACTTAGAAATGAACGAGTGAAAGTCATGAAGAAAACATGCTTATGAGAAAATACATAGCGTATATGAGAATTTGTCAAATAACACTTACAAAGAGGAGCATTGATGTGGTCAACAGATGCAATTATTCGAACACCAGAACAACATGCAATTTGTGCAAGACATTGCTGAGATTCATAATCCCGCAAACCAGGACCATCTATATTGTGAATGATGAGACATATAAAGATGTCAAAATCTTTCAAAGTCCTATCATGTAAAATTAAGATAAGATCTTCCATTGATTGGGAACCAGAAGGATGTTGAATTTGAGACCCATTCCTTTTAGAACTCTTCTGTTTGGCTTTTAATTGATTCCAGAGAAGCTCAGCCAAAGTAAGCACAACCTGAAGTAAAACATTCATCTTAAATAAAACTATCTTATCAAATTACAAGATGGAGACACATATTCTAGGCAAAGAAAGTAAACTGCAATAGACAAACAATAGACATGAATGGACATATTTGTGAGAGAAGCTTCTATCAAATGAAAAATCTTGTGGATGCTAAATTTATGCACATTTTATGTTGGATAAATTTGTGGACATCGAACCTCCCTATATTTCCACACATCCTGATTACCATGCATCAACAAAAATTCATACCAAATATATTATTAGGATTGCTAACCTTGGCCTTAGAAACAAGGTCAATTTATTTTCAATACCAGGCCAAAAAAGAGTTTTGAATTCCCATTACCACCCATTACAAACAACAGCTATCTCTTCTCTGAAAGATAGCCATTATAATTATCAATGAGAGGAGAGAGACCTGAGAGATAGCCATTATAATTATCAATAAGAGGAGAGACGAGAGGGGTTAGACATCTCCCATCTATACCTGGTGCATGTGCACAAGATTTCATTCTCCAAATAAGACATAAAAAGCACATACTTGAGCAAATTCTCCCTCTCGCACATAAAGATGAATGATAAATAGAAAAAGTGGAAGAGAATAGTCATGGATCAGTTTAAAATCTTATTCTTACTCTTTTTAATACTATACACTTTTCTACATTACTGGTTAACCATACATAGAACCTAATTGGAATCTCATGAACACAGTAAAAGCTGCTTCGCTAAATGATATTTGATGGTTTAAAGATATCACAGTAGCTCCAGTTGTATGCTCGTCATATAATTCCAGTGTCTCTTTCTTGTTCTTTTGATTTGCCATGCATTTTTTGACATTTGTCTTTCTAAAGAATCTGGAAAGATAGATGGTGTGGGGCTTTACCTTGGAGACATCTTTCCCGGAGCTCTCTGCAATTTCAGCAGCACCTTTGGCATTAGTCTCGCAGACCTTTGACCCTTATTTATCTGGAGGAACTTGGACACCGTCTTTCAGGAGGAACCTTAGGCCAGATGAGATGGATCGGCTAGGGGGACTTTTTGTTTCCTACTTGACTATGCTCCAGAGCAAGCCAGAGTCGATTAGTGGTGGTGGAGGCAAGATAAAGAGGTCACCTTCTCAATTAGATCAACATATACCTTCATTTCCGATGGAGGGCTGCATCATTGCCTCACATCACATATGGACCCCAAGGAGCCGCTTAAAAGTGAAGCTTCTTATCTGGAGGATCTCACATGGAAGACTGTCGACTTATGACTGGCTTGCTCTTTTTCTTCAAGACATACCCACCATCTGCTACTTGTGTGGAGAGAGGGATGAGACCTTGAATCACCTCTTCACAGGGTGCTCGTACTCACAGGTGGTTTGGTGTAACATCGCCGATAGGATACATTGAGTTGTCAGCATGCAGAGGAGTGTCCATCAGCTGATTAAGGAAAAGCACAAAAAGTGGACTCTTAAAGGTGACAAAATTACTTGGTGGCTCATCCTTCATGCTACCCTATGGGCACTATGGGGAGAAATGAACAACAGAATCTTTAGAGGTAAAGCTAGAGCGGTGGATAGAGCGGTTTCTTTTACTTCTGAGAGAGTGAGAGAGTGAGCTGAACTTCTCTGTAAAGTCGATTCACATTTGGATTCACATTAACTCTCATGTTTTTACTTTGTTGGGGGGTTAGTGTGGGTCACACCATCTTGGTGTGGATTGTTTTTGACGTATAGACATTTTTTTATGAAAGCATTGACAATACTTTTACAACCCTCTTTCTAATTGTAATTTTAATACAACAGTGGTGCCACCCACTTTCAAAAAAAAAAAGTTTGCATATCTAGATTAAAAGAAACAGATTTGTCACATAAACCATTGTTAAAAAGAATTGCAGATTTATGACTCCTAGATTTGAATTTGCACTTGTCATTAAGACTGCCAATGATGTTCAAAAGACCATTAGCAGAGGTCTAAATGCCTTTCTGCACAGAGAATGTTTTTTGTGCATCTCATTACATTTTTAATGATGTATTTGCAAATTAAGTGCTTGAGCAATAAATATACAATTTAACAATATTTATATACAAAAATTCTAAAATACAAGCGCACTATGATAAGCACATTCCACAAACTAAATTTAACAAAAACTAACAATTGGTTTAAAAATCCCAAAGACATTAACACTAAAAAGGTAGCAACCCAGTGCCAAGACGTTTCCACTGCTCTAGGATCTGAGAAGGTCAACGGTATGCAGCCCTACCCCTACTTTTGCAGAGAGGTTGTTCCCAGCTTTGAACCAGTGACCTCCAAGCCATTATGAAGCAATTTTACCATTGCATCGAGGCTCTATGGAACATTAAGAACAAAAAAATAAAGATAATGAAGAATGGAAAATGAACTATAATCCATTGATTATGATTAACGTCTATCAATGACTAGGAACTTCAAAAAACTAAGATTAAAATGGCAAATCTATAACCTATAATAGAAGTGCAAGTTTGTCAGGTTCAGAAGTGCCTTTGTCCCTGTACAGTTTGGTTCAAGTGAAGTTTCTTTGTTCAGAACCAATTTGAGCAAAAAAAATTTGTCCAGTACCAATTTCAGCGAAGTTTCTTTGTTCAACTCTAGTTCTTGGTGCACACAGCTCCCAAGTATGCATACAATGCCGCTCTCCTGTTCAGCAACTTCTGCTCTCCCGTTCGCATTCTGCATCTTCCAAGTCCTCCTGTAAGGAACCAATTTCCTCCCCAAACTATACAAGGATCATAATCTGCTCGCTCTAGAGAGCAACCAGTTCTGGTTGTTTTGGATATGCCCCTCCCTCTTCTGTTCATGCATGCAACTTTTTCCTCCCCCAGTTTGACTTTGCCCATCCTCCATCACCTGGTTTTGACTCTCCTCCCTCCATGCACGGTAGGTTTCTCTGTCTCCCTCTACCCACCTTTGATCTTATGCATCACCAATGGAATAATCTTTAATCCTTCCCAAATAAGGCTCTACATACATGTAAATCCTCACCGAACCCCTTTTCCCTGTGTGGATTAGGAAGAGGGCAGGTTATCTCTCTGGCCTCCTTTCGTTTTCTTTCCCAATCTCCTCCTTGGGCCTCATTTTGCAAATTGTTCATATCTGATGTTTATATTATTTTATTGATTAATGGCAAGGATTATATTTTCAACCTGCTTATGCTATCCACACATGTATTCTCTGCCATACTTCTTGCAGGGTCAAATCATCATTCCCTCCCAGGTATGTATGTTTCAGATATATTTTACAACCAATTTATTTGTGGTCTAATGTTTATACTACTTTTGATTAATAGCAACATTATACTTGTCAATCTGATTAACTATTCTATCTGCCCATGTATTTTCTTGCAAAATTTATTTGCATGGTCACGGTGTCGTCTCGCAAGTATGTACCCTTCATTTATATTGTACAACCAAATTGTTTAGATCTGATGCTTATACCATTTCTTATTTATTAACCACAAAATTTATATTTTGCAATCTGGTTATGCTATCTTCTCATTTAATTACAGTAATACCAATCTTTATTGACTCATGACAAATATATATTCTTAAATTCTGTGATCCAATGGTTTATACTTTTTATATTATTCTAATTAAATTCTATAACATGTAGTATTTATATTATTCTCCTTTTCATATCTTGAACCTTTGTGACTTTCCCCTAAAGAATGTAGCTTGAACAATGTAATTTAACATTAGACGCCATATCATATGATCACCCAACAATTTGTCATCAAAAAAGAATTGGTCCCAATTGTTGGATTAATCTTTGGGACAGTAGCAGATCAACTAAAGATTCAAAACCTTTGAATCTTGAAATGATTTTAAAATTATGCTATTTTCACTAACTTGATCTGTTTGAACATTGTAACCTTTAAACTTTCTTGTCATCATCTTGCCATCAATATGAGGTTGGCTGAGTCTCTGAGAGACTTGAATCCAAAATATTTGGGATTTCCTAGCTGGTTGTCAACCTCATGCCAAATATTCCCACTCTTATGCCAGACCCTAATGACCATCAATTAACAGAAACAAGAGTGCTGCCTTTGTAAGGGTGATCAAATCGAAGTTGATGCCAGGAGGCCAGTAAGATACCTTTATGAGAACTTTTTTTATAAAGGGAAAGTGTAGTTTCATGATTCTGATCAAGAAAAAGCATGTTTTGTATCCATGATCTACTTTAGCTGTGCCTTCATCCTATGTTTAGTCAATTTTTACTTAGTTGTGCTTTCTTCCTATTACATTCTGTTGGTTTTTGTTTGCTTATCATCTTCAAGAAGTTTTGTGATAGTACTCCTTTCAAGTCCTAAAGTAATAGGAAGTGGAATCACCTAACGATGAAAGCAAAAGCTATGGACAAATAAGCAGCCAATATATAGATAATCTGACATGATATATATCCACCCAACAAAAACTTTAACGTGAATTGATGTTATTCCCATGTTTGCCCTAAGAACACCATTTTCACACCCAATTCTTCACTACTTAGATCTAACAGTATTCTTAAGACAGGACTCTCTCTAGACTTTTCTAGAGAGAGAAGCTCTGGGTTTCCCGAGCAGGGCAAGGCCGGTGATGCGGCGAAGAGGGGCCCCGGGCCCCCGGTGGGGGCCTCCAAGGGTACAGCGCTACTCAACAGAGGTGTTTCCGATGCGGGCCTTTAGGGCATCTTTGTCAAGGCTGCATTAGCCCGACAGGTGGGAGCTGGGCGAACGGACCTGGCAGGGTGCAGCGATTCCGGCGATCGTATGTCAAGGTCCTTGGGAGTGACATGGAGGGCAATGGAGGGGAGATGGGCAGGGGTTGTATCAATGTGGATCCCCTGCCGGCAGGTTTCTTGCAACCTCGGTTCAACTGGCTGCCCAAGTGTGTTTGGGTGAGGCCGGTGGAAGGTAAGGTGTCAGAGGCTAAGGTTAAATAGATGTTAGAGGGGGAAGGGGGCTTGGCAAAGGGCTGGGTGGTCATGCGGATGCAACAGGGTGGCCTTCTGGTGGTTTCCCCCACTGCGATGGCGACAGAGGAGGTGGTGAAGGCAGGCCTCATCCTCGCCAACGACATCCTGTCGAGGGTGGTGAGGTAGGGAATGCTTCGGGGTACGCATCCAGACCCCAAGGGCTGCCAGCTAACAATACGCTTGGCGGGAGTCCCACTTGTTTGTGCGACGAGCTCAATCAGAGTCTTGCCGGTGGGAGAGGTCAACATCTTGGAGGTGGAAGTCCATGTTAGCAGCCCCAAGGCGGCTCTGACAATCATTGTGGCGAACGTCGAAGGTCAACGTCTACCGACCTAGGTGACTCTACGATCAACTAGGTGTTGCAACGTCGCAGCGGGGCCAAAGGAGGAAGACGAGGATCAACCCCGCCCTGAAGGGATTTTGAATTTCAAATCCAATGTTGTCGAATCCTATGGCAGGTCGGGAGCCGGGTTGCCCATCAGGTCAGACCAGTGGCAGGTAGCTTTCAGCCAGACGGGTAGCAGTCCGAGCCCCAGAAGGACCCGTGACTTACCCGAGTCCACTCAGCAAGGTTTTATTGGGTCCGTGAGACTCATCACTATCGTTCTTCCTCGCCCATTAGCTTCTATGGAGGGCGGCGCCCTGTCGCACCCATCTTCCCCGGCCTCCAAGAGCAAGCCATGCTCCGACGATGCTTCTTCTTTTGTAGGCATGGTGGCAATGACTAGGCACCGCATGGCAGGCAGAGAGGCTACATCTCCGGATTGGACTCTTTCTCTAATGTGGCATGGAGATGCCAACATTGCCGGAGGCCCCTCTCGGGAAGGAGGCTGCAAGGGGGATGCTGCTGAAGGATAACATATGGACAGTACACTTGGTCCAACCTACGAGCTAATCCTACATGCTCTAAACTAAACAGATTTCTAGTTTCTATTGACTGAGATGATCACTATCTTTACATGCAAGTGCTCTCTTTGGCAACATCAGTACATACCACAAACCCATTCTTCTGAAGACCAGCCGCTCATGATAGGAGGTGCAATTTCAGACTTGAGAAGTTTTGATTTAGGAAGATATAATTTATGAACACTATCAGGAGAGCATGGAATGAACAAGATGTGGGAAGATCTGTTATGGCTACTCTGGTTAAAAAGCTAAAGCACATGGCTCAAGTTCTCAAGACTTGGGGGACTGTAAAAACCCTCCGAGGTAGAGCAATTAAGGATAGAATTCTCCAACTAATTAAGGACCCAAACTGTTTGGAGGAGGTAGAACTTAGGATGAAGCTGACAGGAGGCTCAAGGACTCTTTAAGGGGACAGTTTGATGAGATACTCACAGGGGAGGAAATCTACTAGAGACAGAGATCTAAGGACAGATGGATCAAAGAAGAAGATAAGAACACTGCTTACTTCTAGCTTATTACATCAAGGAGAAGGAGAGTCAACACTAGCAAGCACATGCATTATGGTCAAGGATGGCAGTATCGGTTTCGGTACCGATTTCGGCCGGTACCGAAACCGATATGTGCTGGTTTCAGTACCGATTTTGATTTCGACTGAAACCGGTTGAAACCATTCAAAAACTTAAAAAAAAATAGTGAACTTGTCCGGTTTCGGCCGGAATCGTCCGGTTTCGGACCGAAACAGGTGAGTTTCGGCCGAAACCGATACGGTTTCGTCCGAAATCATTAAAAAAAATTTTCTTTTTTAGGTTTCGGACCTACTACAGTGAGCATGTCCGGTTTCGGATCGGTATCGGCCGAAACGTATCGGTTTCGGCCGATAATGCCAACCATGATTATGGTGGGTGAGCGCTCTTTATCTAGGGATGAGAATATCAAGGAATATGCGAGGGATTTCTACTCCATATTGTTTGCAGAGGATAGGCAGTTTAGACAAATTGTAGATGATCTCCAGCCATGTATCTCTCCTCAAGAGAGGGATGCTATCTCTAAGTTTTTCAAAGGAGGAGATCCACCAGACAATCTTCGCTTTTGCAAGGAACAAAACTCCAGGTCCTAATGGCTTCCCACTGACCAGAAGTGTTGGGACAACATCAAAACGGAACTTGTGGCAGCAATGAGGGAGTTTCTGGAGAGGACACATATGGGGGGCATCAATAACACCCTCCTAATCCTTATCCATAAAAAAAGGGAGCTCAAGATTTTCAGGACTTTAGGCCAATTAATCTTTTGAATGGCACTGTTTCGCTCGCGGGGAATCCCTTCTATTTTTTCCCCACGACGGTGACGCGCACACGCCTTTTACGGACGGCCGAGACAGGTCGACTTGGCACACGGGGATTCCGGGGGTATTGACAAGAAGGTACAAAGAATGATAGGAACGTGCAAGTAAGAATGACGTATGGTTAATCGTTCTGGGAAACTGGGACCGGGATGGCTGGATGGAACGCGGGCGTGCCAGTCGATTTCTCGACGATCACCTGTAGAACCAAGTGCTTGATTGGGGGTGTGTCGCCAGGGCACGGCACGTGAGCACAGAATGTCGTGCGCCTCGTGGAGAGAAGAAGGTTCCACTGGTACAAGTATAGACGATTGTGGGAGCTCATATACTGGACCTCTTCCCCACCGATCGCAAGCAATCAGTGTTTGTTTTACATCGGGCGGAGTCCGAACACCTTCGTTTCTACTGCCGAAGAGAAGAGTCAGGGACCCTGGGAGCTGCGACGTCTGGAGGGCTTAGTCCGTGCAACAGTGACAAGGCAACAACAAGACAGCCGGGATAACTAGGGGCAGAGAGACTGGTTCCAGCGAGGATGGGAATCAATTCCCTGACTAGGTTATATAACTTACATGCCATAAAAGGCGTTATGCGGGGGCATGAAAGCCCAACTACGAATGTGTGCAAGTCACGGGACAATTCTGTCATTTGTCACAGTCCTCGGGTCATTGTGATATTGTGCAGGTATTTCCGCATTCATACATAGTGTCCGTCAAAGGACTTATAACTCAGTAGGATGCCGCCTGAGAGGCGTCACAATGTATTCCCGATATGAGACAGTGTCGAGATCGGGGAAGTAGGGATGTTGTGGGCACTGCTGCCCTAGAGCAGTTGGGCGTCGCTAAGGCCAAGGCGACCGAATGGCGCGGGCACCACCTTTGACTGGAGCAACCGGGCACTGTTGAAACAAGGTCGGTCGAGCACTGTTTAGACTGGAGCAATCGGGCAGTCAGGTTCCAAGGGCACCGTTGCGACTAGAGTAAGAGTAGTTGGGCAATCAGGTGCCAAGGGCACAGTTGTGACTGGAGTAGCTAGGCGGTCAGGTGTCGGGGGGACCGTAGTGACTTGAGTGGTTGAGCGGTCGAGTGTCGTGAGCCCCGATGTCACTGGAGCAGCTGGGCACCATGAGACTTCGATGGTCGTGCTCGGGACACGTCTGAGACTGGCAATCGAGTGCCAGGGGCACCATTAGGACTGAAGGAGATGGGTGCCGTGAGACCTCGATGGTCGTGCTTAGGGCGCATTCACAGGGGCAGGGGCTTGACACTTCATCTTGCATCAAGACTCGAGAAGTATGCCCATTGTTCGGGTATCCGCATTAAGGGCGCACTTATCGAGGTGACACCTGGGCAACGCACGATCATCGAGACAAGGAACCAGGAAGGGTGCTTTCATTAAGCAACATTCGATGGTGCACGATCATCGAGATAAGAATCGGGTAGGGTGCTCTCATCAAGCAACATCCGACGGTGCACGATCATCGAGACAAGAATCGGGCAGGGTGCTTTCATCAAGCAGCATCCGGGTCGTGCACAAACACCGAGACGGGGGCCGAGCAGGGTGCTTTCATAAAAGCAGAATCAGGGTCGTGCATGAACATTGAGGCAGAGCTCGGGCAGAGTGCATTCATCTAGCAGCATCAGCGCTGTGCACGGTTATCAAGGCAAGGATCCTGATAGAGTGCTTTCATCAAGCAACATCCAGAGTCGTGCACGATTATCAAGGTAGGGCCCGAGCAGGGTGCTTTCATCTAGCAACATTCGGCAACATACGATCGTCAAACGACATATAGACTGGGTGCGTTCGTTAAAGCAGAGGCCGCCTTTGAGGAGGTTTGTATTTTGGCTAAACGCCGTACGAGGGAAAATCATGTGATATGCCCTCGGTGTGAGCCTAGCAATTACGAAACCAGCCAGCCAAGTCCTTTACACGCCATTTGTAGTCCCGGGGATGAGCACCATGCATCTCTCTCTTTTTTTGCCCCTTGAGCCTCTAAGGGGGTGTCGAATTTGAAAGGTCAGGGAGGGTTTACGCAGGCTGGACTGGAGGGGGTGATTTGGTCCGTGTAAACCCCCTAGAAAAAATATATATTTTTTTTATTTTCAGAGTGGGGGAGGGAGATTTACACGGACCAGACTGGGGGGGCCAATCCGGTCCACATAAACCCGCGTAAACCTCCCCTAGGGGGGTCTAGAGGAGGTTTACGCGGATTGGGTCGGTGAGTTTTATTTATTGTTAAAAAAATATATTTTTTAGGGGTTCTGGGGGCCGATCTGGTCCGCGTAAACCCCCCCTTGGGGGGTTAACACGGACTGCGTTGGGGGGTTTTGTTTTTGTTAAAAAAAATCTTTTTTTTGGTTCTGGGGGGTTTACGAGGACCATACTGGGGGGGCCGGTCTGATCCGCGTAAACCCCCTAGGGGGGGTTAACGCGGACTGGAATGGGGTTTTTTCTCCCTGGGGGTTAACGCAGACTAGAATAGGGGGTTTTTTCCCGGAAGGGTTAACGCGGACTGGAATGGGGGGTTTTTCCATGGGGGGTTTACGCATGGCAGAAACCCATTTTTTTCTTATGTGGGCCATGGGTTTACGCGGACCAGCCCGGGGGGGTTGGTCCGCGTAAACCCCAGGTTAACGCGGGGTTGAGTGGAGATTTTTTCTGGAGAGAGAAATTGTTTTTTTATTTTAGTTGTTTTTTTTGGAAGGTGCGGCCGCTTTATAACCGATCTGCAGGAAGGCGGGTCGCAGCCTATGCGCGCTAGCGAGAATGGGCACCGCGATCAGCTCCGTCGTCAGATCAGGGCGGGCAAGCCCTTGTTGCGGAGAGGACTTGATGTAGTATGATGACAGTGAAGGCAAGGCCCTAACTCGAAGCAAGGCAACGAGGAGAACACCCGCAACAGGGAGATCATCCTCACATCGGGCCTATCTGGGCGAGTCGTGCAGCCCGATGAGAATGGGCGCCGCAATCAGCTTCGACGTTGGATCAGGGCAGATGAGCCCTTGTTGTGAAGAGGAGCTTGACGTAGTATGATGACATCGAAGACCAGACCCTAACTCGAAGCAAGGAGACGAGGAGAACTCCCACAACACGTAGATCGTCCTCAAATTGGGCTTGTCTGGGCGAGTCGCGCAGTCCGACGAGAATGGGTGCCGCGATCAACTCCGACGTCGAATCAGGGTGGGTGAGCCCTCCTTGCGAAGAGGACTTGAAGTAGCATGTCTAAGGGATAGAGGTTGGTGGTTGTTCCAAGTAAAATCCCAGATAAAGAATTCGCAATGGAGATCACGTCCTGTCGAGTGTCTGACGACGCAGATCTACGCAGTCGGAAGAAAACGGCCACTTCAGCCTGATCTGGGGGCAGATGACGACAAGCCTCGACTCGTTGCCAAAAGGACTCGAAGAGGAATCCCATGTGGGCTGGGTTCACCCAGAAACGCTGCGGGGGGATGCTAGAGTCGGCTTTGAATTTGGACCTAGAATGGTTGAACTCGGTGTTCGTCCAAGCTCCGTCTTGAACATGGTAGACCCAGGTGTGATTTGACTGTTGGAGTCACCAGTGTCAAGCCGCTCATAGAAGGTATGCCAGGAGTTGTTCCCTGCCTTTCGTCATGCACCTGTGGCGCGATGGGTTGCTGGGAGTCCCGGGTTGGCCCGGTAACTGGGGTGTCGGCATGATGATGCTGTTTGTCTAGTAGTCGGGGTGACCCCCGCTTCTTGACGAAGAGTTGTATGGTACAGCATGCTATTCTGAGTCCCGGGTTAACCCAGTTGTTAAGGTGTCGGCGGTATGATACTATATGCAGGATATCAGGGGGTGATCATCGAATCTTTCCAGAGTGTCGTTTTTGTACGACATGTTGTTCCGAACCTTGGACCCGACTCGGTTGTCGGGAAACTGACTGGTGTAGTGCCCTTTGCAAGGGGACGATCCCCGCTTGTTATGTTGTGTCGTTTGACACGGCGAAATGTCTTGATTTCCGAGCTCAACTCGGCTAGTAGAGCACCTTTGACGTTGTGCCATTTTACTCTATTTAGGGAGTACTTCCCTATGCTTAATCTTCGATTAATTCGAGAAAATAAGCAGGTGCCAACAAGCACATACAATATCATCACAAAATTGCTGGCAGGGAGATTGGATAGAGTTATGAACAAGATGGTCAGTAACTTCCAGAGAGCCTTTATCAAGGGAAGAAATTCATGATAATTTCTTCGTGGCTCATGAGTGTTTATTTGCCTTGAAGAACAGAGACAAAAGGGGGTAATTCTGAAGCTAGATTTCAAGAAGACTTCTGACAAAGTCAATTGACAATGCCTACTTGATGTGCTGGACAAGATGTGCTTCAGGAAGAGGCTGGGTCCGGACTTGCATTTGTTCTACTACTTTTGTTGTCCTCGTCCAGTCGTCAATGGGAAGCCGACTTCTCTCTTCCACAGTGGCAGAGGGCTCCATCAAGGAGACCCTATGTCCCCTCTCCTCTTTGTGCTAGTGGCTCATATCTTAAGCAAGGTGTGCCTAACAACAAAGGCTACAAAATAGATCATGGGCTTTCAAGGTGGGAGAAATGGCCCTTTGGTTACTCACTTGCAATACGTAGATGATACTATTTTGTTCCTTGCAGAGGATGAGCAACAACTTTATGTGACTAGACTTTTGTTATAATTATTGGAGGAAGTAATTGGTCTCAAGGTCAACTTCAACAAAAGCCTGCTACTAGGGGTTAACATGAAGGATAGGGCTCTTCAAAGGGCGGCATGCATTTTGGGATGTCAAATAGGAGCTTTGTCTATCTCCTATCTAGGTCTCCCGCTGTCCTCAAGTGACCTACATTGTGTAGATTTACAATCTATTATACACAGATATGAGTCCATACTTACAGGATGGAAGGCTAGATTATTATCTTATGGAGGAATGCTAGTTTCACACAGATCAATTTTGGACAACCTACCTATATACTTCCATGTTCCGGATCACAAAGTCAGTGGCGAAAAAAATAGAATCTATTCAAGGGAGATTCCTTTCGTATGATAGTGGGAGAAGATACAGGAACTAGTATGACATCAAGTGGGATAGGATGGTTGCAAGCAAAAAAGGGAGGTCTGGGCATCAAAAATATTAGACTTCAACTTGGCTCTCTTGTGTAAGTGATTGTAGAAGCTGGGGGTGAGAGAGGATGGGCTATGGGCGAATATTATTAAACAAAGGTACTATAGTAGGAGGAAAGTCTGGGACTTGGCACAAACTTCACAACATCAGACTTCCATCATTTGGCGTGGAATCTGATCTTGCAGGGACATTATCTCCTCAAATGTTTGGGTCCGACTTGGAAAGGGTGACAAGTGCCTTTTCTAGAATGACAGATGGTGTGACAAGTTTACCTTGGAAACTTCATACCCAAGCCTTTTTGTAATTTCAGTTGACCCTCTGAGGTCAGATCTCTCAAGCTTTTGACTCTCAGCTCTCATGAGGCACCTGGACATCGGCTTTCAAGAGGGATCTCAAACCTAACGAGATGGAGCAGCTATGGGACCTCTTACACTTCCTCCTCGATTTTATTCCTCAATTAGACAGGGAGGACGGGTGGATATGAAGGTAGGGGAGAGATGAGACCTTCTCAGTTAGATCAACTTACACCATTATCTCAAACAAAAGGGTGCGCCACAGTCTCGCCCCTTAGGTCTGGAGGCCCAAGAGTCTGCTAAAGGTGAAGGTTCTTACGTAGAAGATTTTCCACAGGAGGCTACCCACTCGGGATAGGCTACTCCAGTTCCTTCCAGGCATCCAATTGACATGTTGCATGTGTAAAGAGGAGGAGACCTTGGACCACATGTAAGATGCATCTACTCACAGGGGTGTGGGGGGAGCTTGCTAGAAGGATTCCGTGTGATTTTAACTATTAGAGAGGTGCATCATCTAATTGAGAAATGGGTAAGAAGTTGGCTCCTTAGAGGTGACAGAGTCACCTGGTGGTTGATACTAGATGCTACTCTTCAGTCTTTGTGGGGGAAACAAAACAACAGGATGTTCAGGAGGGAGGCTAGAGCAAGGGACCCTTTTGTCTCTTATTTGTAATAGAGTGAGAGAATCGGTAGAGCTCATTTACAATTGAATTCCCAAAACTCTTCTTCTTTTTTTGTTTTGGGGGGGAGGTTAGAGTGACCCACACTGTCTTGGTGTGGTCTACAAGGATTTTTTGGAAACTTATTGACTATACTTGTACATCCCTTTTTCATTTAATACAATAGTAGTATCACCCACTTTCAAAAAAAAACTACTTAGATCTAACACTTCGTTTAGAGGCTTTAGAGTTGAAGCTCTCATTATTATATGGTTACTTATGTAGAGCAAAGCAAAACTTGACAAATGTCTTCCAGTCTGTGCAATATTTATAATTCACTGATCCTGAGGAAACTAGCAATTGGAATCACTTAATGATGAAAACAAAAACTACGGACAAATAACCAAACAATATATAGATTATCTGACATGATATATATCCACCCAACAAAAACCCTAATGTGAATTGATTCTATTCACATTTTTGTCCTAAGAACATTTTCACACCCAATTCTTCATTACTTAGATCTAATGGTTCATTTAGAGTCGTTAAGAGTTGAAGCACTCATAATTATGTTGTTATTTATGTAGAGCATGAAAAATTTGACAGATGTCCTCCCATCTGCACACTATTTATAATACAGTAATTGATATTTTGCAGGTTATGTGCATGTATTCCCTCAAGAAAATGTGAACTATTAGCATGAGCTAAAAGTTAAGTTTATATTGAAAATGTTGTTGTGTGTGGGGAGAGGAATCTCTCCTCTCCATCTGGTTGTACTATCTCTTTTTATGCTATATGACGAAATTGAGGGTGCAATCCACTATAGCATTTGAGGATGGTTTAAAAGTATTCTCTCATTATTTAGAGTAGGTTGAATTTCATGATGAGATTTATTCCTTTGATTCTAGATATTCTGTACAAGACTAACAATTCTATTTACTTTATATTGTGCCAATAGTATTTATTGTAATAGTGACTTTGTTGGCTGTGGCAGTGTTTACACGCGGAATTATTTTCGGAACATCCAATTTCGCTGGATGGATATGCATATATTTGGCATATTTATGAATTCCGCGCTTTTTTAAATTTATCAGACGATTTAGGGTTCGGGTACAGGACTTTTCCCCACCGACCGAAGTCGGCGTTAATTTACATCGGACGAGTCCGAATACCCTTGATTAAACTGCTAAAGATCTTTTGCTACCCTTGACGAAAGAAAAAGCCATTTTAGTTTCCTTCGGATATGCGGCCCCACCTTTTTATATTTGTCGTTTCGAATGACATGTAACTTTTTATGATCTTGATAAATTCTTTTTGATTTGGTTAAAAGAACTTTAGGGAATGCAATTTGTAAGGCTTTGTTCTTGAAAGAGGGTATATATTTTTTTTATTGTAACCCAAAGAAATTTCTTCATGACAAGAACCCTTGTTGGAGATTTTTCCCTATTTCATCTCTTAAATTTTTATGACTTATGAACGTATATATGCATAATTTTAAGAACTTTTGGGTCAATGGTGTAAATTTACACCAAGAGGGACCTTTGTATAATTTTGACGAGAACCATGACAATCACAATTTTCATGCTCACTTAATTTTATCACATTGTCATAGTATTTCTCATTACATAACATCATGAAGCCCCTTTTATATACTAAAAGGATATTTTCGTCAAATATACATGAAGGGATATTTATGTGAAATAAACAAAATCCATGAGATTATAGTGAGAGGGAAAGGGGCGCACCCTTCCTCTTGCTTTCTCTTTTGACTTGGGCCTTAGAAAGCTCTCCAAGTCTTTTTCTTCCTCTCTTCTCTCTCGGTCTTCTTCTCCTCTCCTTGCTCCTTGGAGTAGCCTCCCTTTTATAGTAACTCCCACAAGTGGCGAAGGGGGTGGTGAAAAACCTCTTGGAGTTCCTCCGTGGAATACCAAAGGCCAAGATAATCTTTTCATCTTCCTCTTCTTTGCTTCAGTTTTTTTTTTTTTGCATCATTCTCTTTCCTTTTTTTTTTTTGTTCGGGGCTTGCGGATTGAACGGAGAGGGGAGAACCCCCCTCCGCTGCTATGCAGGGAACCGGAGGGGGTCCCTCCGGTGGGTCGCGGTCGCCGGATATAGATGAAACTAGAATGCTAGTTCATGACCCCACCCATAAATGGCTGCTTCCTGTTGGCCACTTCCATAACCTGATGGATGCCCATATTGACTCTGTGAATCATGTCCTCGCTCACCCTGACTGTATCCTCTGCGTGTGTCTGCGTGGAAGGAGGAAGGACCACCAGCACCGCCAGTAGTAGCACCTGTTGCACCTGTAGCACCTGCAGCTGCACTGGGATCATCATCATCATCATCATCATCATCATCATCACCAACATCATCATCACCACCAGAAACCAGTCGCCTTTTGGCCTTTGGGGATGCTTTTTTCTGTTTTGGTTCGGTTCCTTTAGCCACCCTTGACATGAATCCTCCTGCCCTTGGCGTCTGTCTCACATAAATCTGCTTCAATTGCTCAATTGCCGGATCCTCTCGAGCAACAGCACTTGCCTTCTCAGTTTGCCTATACACTGATGTACTTCTTCTTAAGGATGCAGGTGGCTTGCCCATTCTAGGAGTGACTGGCCTGCTATCTGAGTCTGAGTGTCTAGCTGGCTGAAAATCATGGTGCTCCTCAGTGTCATCAACAACCCCAGGTGGGTCCCTTCTCTAGTGCGCATGAGTATCTCTGGCCCTCTTTGTTTTTCTTCAGAATTCAGGATCTCTTGGCTCATCTTCATCTAGTATGCCCTCTGCCAATCTTTTATCATCATCTTCAAAACAGGCTCATCAACCAGCTCTCGTGTCTCCACCCAAGACTGCAATGGATTATCATCATCAAATAAGACATCCACATCAATTTCTGCAGTGGCACCTTCAGCGACGCGTTTGTCTCGCAGCTGTTATCTTAACTTCATATTTTTTATTCTCAACCTCATATTGTAGTGGCAGTAAACTAATTTGTCTAACCGTTCAACCTTTAGCCGATTGCGAACCTTTGAGTGTACAAGGCTGAACGTGCTCTAATTTCTTTCACATTGGCTTGCTGATGTGATTTGACTCAACACCCTGATTGCAATGAAAGCCAATGCCGAACTGCCCAAATCTCTATTATTCACCATTACCCACCAGTCAACTATTCCACCAACCATAAACAAATAAATATTAGTTATAAATAAAAATCAATTGAACATGATAGACTTGCAAAGAAAGCACAAAGACAAAGTATACCTGGGCTCACTCCTCCCACTGCGTATTGCAATTGGGAGTCAGAATACGTCCCAGTTCTCATTCTATAGGAGTTCATCTACAAAAATAAATTAATAGATTAGCATAACTCTCCTTAAGTAGATTCTATACCTCTTATTCATGAAATCACAAAGGCCAACATCTACTTCCGCTTGAAGCCTCTTTTCTGGTGTCCTCGATAAACGATCAATGACTTTTAAAGTCCTTTGGAGCACCTCGCTATCAACATATGCATTGACATCGTACATAAATCGAGGGTTGAGAAAATAACATGCATTTGTGTATAATTAACTAAATGTTAGATATAAAATAACCTAAATAATAATGTATCAATACAAATAATCACTCACCAGCTGCATGCAAGTCGTGGTGTAATGTGGTGTCCCATCTATGATCAATAATTTTCCACCACTTTACATATTCTTTAGGAAGGGATTCCTGCAACTCCAATTTGGCACGGTCCATGGCCTCACACAGATATCCCAAACCATTCTTCTCATCGCCATCCACCATTCTTAGGACCTTCACGAGAGGAGTGACTACTTTCATGTATCGTGAGACCCTGCCCCAGAATTTGTTGTCGTCCACTATCTGGGAGACATCCAAATATTTCATCTGAGCATCAACATTAGACTTGTCGATGTATTCCCGCAGGGCATTGTGATACATGAAAGCTTTCAGCTCATTCTTATACCTGTGCAAAGAAATGAAATTTGAATCAAATACGGATCATAACTATAAGAATGAAGAAGTAAGAATTGAGTTCAATCTTATACCTGTGCAAAGACTCCAAAGATATGAAATTTGAAGCAAATCTGATTGGCCCTGCAAGGATGATATCTCGCCCCCCACTTGTATACTCCCTGAACATGTTCAATATCCTAGGATGGCCATAAATATACTGGGTAATCCTTTGTGCCCTTTCAACTGTCTTCTTCACATGATTGTCCTTCCCAATATTTTCCAGAATCAAATCTAGACAATGTGCAGCACATGGGAGCCACTATAAGTGATTGCGCTTCTGCATCAATTTCTTCCCTGCAGCCTTATAACTAACTTCATTATCAGTCACTACTTGGACAACATTGTCCTCTCCAATTGGTCTACCATGTTATCCATCAAATGAAACAAATAACTGGCATTTTTTTCATAGTTTGATGCATCTACAGATTTTACAAATACTGTACCTTCGATGCAATAGACCAAAAAATTAATCATGGACTTCTTCGTGGTACCAGTCCAGCCATCACACATAATAGTGCATCCTCTCTCCATCCATATATGCTTGAAGCTTTCAACCCAGTCATGGAGCTCCTCAACCTCTCCCTCAAGACCACACCCGTATATGTCTCGACGTGATGGGGCCTTCAAGCCAGGGCCAACATCTGCTATGGCATCTAGCATGGGTTGAAAATATTCGCTTTCAGCTGCATGTGCAGGACACCTGCATGAAAAAACCATTTGCAGATACTTTTAAATGCATGCCCTGCCACTTCTGCTGATTTTTTTACCCCTCTCAATGCAGACTTGATTTTAGGTTGTGTAGCCTGGGGCCTTCTGTAGAGATAGCTGTCCATGGGGCCTGTTCTCTGCATCTGTGGGACAGCACCACTGTCAGGACGTCGTGCAACTGTACTTTCGTAGGTCCCTGAACCCATCGGTGCCTTCCATTTCCTTCGAGTGGCTTGTTCACGCTCCCTTGCTTCAGTCAGCTCTGGATCTGAATCCTCAGTGCCTTCCTCATCATCATCCCTCCTAACCCTTCCGCCAGAAATCTCCTCAGCAATTTCAGCCTCATCCTCAGCCCTTTGTATCATCCTCTCCTTTTTGCCCAGAAGGCATTGGCGCATCTCTTCTCGCACCTCTCGGGGACAGTGGTCACATTGTCTCACCTCTCCTTTGACCCCTGCCAAATGTTGCTTTCCTCTAGTAATTCCGCCATGTATCTCCCTACCACAATAATTGCATTTCACCTTTCTTCTCTTAGCATCAACTAAGGACAAGTGGGCCCACCCCAGATCCTCCTGCCCTTGCTGCTCCTGTGTTTGTTGACGTCTAGACATGATGCTGCATTAAGACAGTCAAAGAGAAATAGTTGTAAGTACAATGGAAAAATTACGGCTTCATTATGAATTACCCGCATGCTCCCACCCGGCCACCCCAAGATCTTCAATGAAGCTTAATTGAGCTTCAATTGAGGCTAAACAAACCAAAATAGACAAAAGCCCCAATTTCTATGAACTAATTAAGACTTAATTAGTAATTAACCCTTAATCACCCTTGGAAAAAAATTAATTACCCGCATGCTCCCACCCCAAAATCTTCAATAAAGTTTAATTGAACTTCAATTGAGCCTAAGCAAATCAAAATAGATAAAAGCCCCAATTTTTATGAACTGATTAGGGTTTAATTAGCAATTAACCCTTAATCACCCTTGGAAAAAATTAAATACCCGGATGCTCTCACCCCAAAATCTTCAATGAAACTTAATTGAACTTCAAGTGAGCCTAAGCAAACCAAAATAGACAAAAGCCCCAATTTTTATGAAGTAATTAGGGCTTCATTAGCTATTACCCTCCTTGCTCACCCCTAATTTTTAACCCAACCAAAATAACACAACAAAACAATCAAACCCTAAATTAACCCAATCAAAATAACCTCAAACAAAACAATCAAACCCGCAATGCTCACCCAACACAGCCCGCACCAACCGCCGGTTGATGAATGATCCTTCAAGCTAACAGCAGCAGCTCCCTCTCCCTCCTGTCCACCTCCAGCAGTAGCAGCAGCAAGAGCACCTGCAGGTGCAGCAGGCGCAGCAGCAGCAGCCTGCGGCAGCACCAGCAGGCAGCAGCAGCTGTTGCAGCACCAGTAGCAGCACTGCAGCAACCAGCAGGTCGCAGGCTCGCAGCACCAGCAGCAGCAGCAGGTCGCAGCAGCAGGCAGCAGCGGGTCGCAGGCGCGCAGGGGGTTTCAGCCGTGGGTTGGGGTTTCGGGGGGGAGAAACAAGTGAAGAGTGAAGTGAATTCCCCTAAAGGGGAGTTCACGTGGGTTTTGGACGAAACCGTCCGGTTTCGGACCGAAACATGTAACTTTCGCCCGATACCCATATCGGTTTCGCCCGAAACCATTTGTTTTTTAAGTTTCGACCTGCTACGGTGAACAGGTCCGAAATCGGATCGGTTATGGCCGAAATTGATACTGCCATCCCTGTGTGGCAATGCCAGAGTAGACTCAATGAGCATTGGGCTCGGCTTTTTGATTGGTAGACCTATTAAAAGACCACATGGACATGTACTTCCATATGTAAGAGGAGGAGAAAAATCAAAAGCAGTGACGTAGAATTATGACTACACCAGACGAAGTGCTTTGCATGTGCAGATTACATGGTAGGGCTCTTTAGGTAATTAAAAGAGAAAAAGATCTTCCAACAAACTGCAGCTACATCTAGGATCAATCTTATCTTGACAAATCTATGTGTTATAATTAACATAGGCATAGATTCAGAATAGAATTTTGACAAATAGCTTAGAGAAGTCACACAGAAAAGTAGTTTTTCATTCTTCTTTTCAAATGTTTAGCATTACCCAACTCTTATTTTTCATCACTTTTTTTCAGAAGGACGTTACTTCTTTGACTTTGAGTTTTACTACTCTCCCCGAACTCAACCTCAAGAAAAGAATTCCATCATTCCACCTTCTTCCTCCTCTTCTGTGACTCCCTCGTCTGTACTCCTCTTTTGAGCTCTGCCACAAATGGATCTCCTAATGTTGCTTCTACTCCAGTGATTGATGAAGAGAATGTTGAGAAGCTTATGTAGTCAGCAGAGAGAGGCGACCGAGGCGACCGAGGCGACCACCTCATGACTCAAACACCTAGGCAATGGCCTAAGCATTTGAGACAATATTTTTATTAAAATAATATATATAATTCAAAAAAATAAATTATGTCTAAATATCACAAAAAATGCATAGATAAAATCAAAAAACTTCCTAAATTCATTCATTCCTAAACTCAAGCAAATTTAAATAAAATTAAAAAAATCTAAACAAATTTAAACAAAAAATCAAATGGGTCAGTAGATTCAGGTGATTAAGGCGAAGGTAAGGCGACTTGTGGCTGCCTCCATCGCCTAAAGAAAAGTCCTCTACTGATCAGCAAATCATAGAGGGTGCTAACCTTTCAGATTCACCTCCTCTTGATAACTTGAATCTTCCTATTACTGTTAGAAAGGGTGTTCGAGATTGCATTAAACATCCCATCACCAATTTTGTCATCTATTCTTATATTTCTCCCTGATACAATTATTTTCTCTCTTCATTGCCCTCTGTCCATATTCCTATTACCTTCTCTAAAGCTGTGCAAAATCTGAAATGGCAACATGCAATGGATGAAGAGTCAAGTGCCCTCAATAAGAATAACACCTGGGTTCTGGTTGATCTTCTAGAAGGCAAAAATCTAGTTGGATCCAAGTGGGTCTACACAATTAAATATAATATAATGTAGAGAGTGACATATAACAGTACAAAGCTAGGCTTATTACAAAAGAATTTACTCATGCATATGGGATCGATTATCAGGGAGACATTTGCTCCTATGGCGAAGTTAAAGTCTGTCAGGGTGATTTTTTTCACTAGTTATCCAATACTCTTGTCATTAGTATCAATTAGATGTTAAAAATGCCTTCTGAAATGGTGATCTACAAGAAGTATATATGCTGCCACTACCTGGAATTGACACAAAGGGGAATGTTTGTTGTCCAAAGAAAGAACTTTATGGGCTGAAACAATCACCTTGAGCCTAGTTTGAAATTCAGCTTCAAACAATCAAATGTTGATTATACTATGTTTATCAAATGGACAAGATGAAATATAACTGTGTTACTTGTTTATGTGGATGGCATGATTGTCACATGAGATGATGAGGCAGGAATCCAATAGCTGAAGAAAAACTCGGCCGCTAAATTTGAAATCAAAGCCTTGGGTGAGCTTTAAGATATTTCCTGGGAATCGAAGTAGCCAGTGCAAGGAACCAAATCTATATCTGTTAGAAGAAGTATGCATTAGATTTGCTAACTGAAACTGGGAAATTAGGTTGTAAGCCTGCCGCAACATCAATTGAGTTGAATCATGGCTTACCAGAGACAAGGGGAGAGGAACGCAAACTAGAAGATAGGGGCCTATACCAGAGATTGGTAGGAAAACTCATATTTATCATTAACCCGGCCAAGTTTGACTTATGCAGTGCGTATAGTCAGTCAGTTCATGCATGCTCTGCAGACAATGCACATGAAAGTTGTAGAACACATACTAAAACATTTCAAGTTGTGCCTAGGAAAAAGGAATCATTTTTCAGAAAGCTGAAAGCCTGAGTCTTGAAGGATATGCATATGGTAATTAAGCAGGGTCACAAGATGATAGAAGATCAACATCTAGTTACTGCACTTTCCTAGGTGGGAATTTGGTTACCTAGAGAAGAAGCAGACAATGTAAGCAAGGTCAAGTGCAAGGGCAAAATATCGAGCCATGGCACATGGATTAGAAGAGTTGATTTGGCTAAAACTTCTTTTGTTGGATCTAGGAGTTCCAATGAAATTGTCCATGAAGCTCTATTGTGATAACAAAGCAGTAATAAACATCGTCAAACAACTATGTTTAGTATGACAAAACAAAGCATATTGAGATTGACAAACATTTTATTAGAGAGAAACCGAACTCAAGAGAGTTGTGTTTATCTTATGTGAAGTCACAAGAGCAAACTGTTGGGGCCACTTTGATAACAGAATAAGGGCGAATAGGATGAGTTATTCTACTTATTCACCCTTAACCGAGTTTGGTAGCAGGGTTAAGTTATCTGGGGTCGGTTAGGATTAAAGCCCTTATTCTAGGAATAACTCATTCTACCATTTCACATGGAATGAATTATTCCCAGGGTAAGAGTAAGTTATCAAACTCAAAAAGAGAAAACCCAAGGAATAACTCATCCAGACCCACCTCGGGTAATTTATCCTAACCTGTTATCAAAGTGGCCCTTGATGTCTTCACTAAAGGTCACTTTGATAGTGGAATAAGGCGGGTTAAGATAAGATATTTGCGGGTGGGTGAATTATTCAAGTTTGGGAGCCGGAATACACCACTCGGGGTCGGATAAGGCTAAGGCCTTTAACCAAAGGTTAACTCATTCCACCTCTCTCACAAGAATACCCTATCCGACCCTGGGTAAGGATAGCTATCAAACTAAAAATATGAAAACCTAAGAACAGCCCACCCTAATCCCCCCCCCTGGGTTAGCTTATCCTAACCTATTATCAAAGTGGCCGTAAGGCAATGACTGAAGCTCAATTTAGGTCTACCCTAAACAAAAACAGAGCATGAAGGATTATCTATGATCACCTTGAAGGGAAGTGTAGGAAAACATAAGTGTTTTTTGTAAAATAGGGACATTTTTGTAACTTTGTAAGTTATAGGGTTTATTTGGAATTTCTCTTTTCTTTCTTAGTCGACCTCATGCAAGGGTAGATTTGTAAATTGGACACGTAGATTATATATAAAAGAGAAGTGTGAACTACCTAAGAGGCAGTTCGCAGCCTCTCTGCTTCTTCTTGCTCTATTAGCCCCTCTTTCTCTTGCTCTAACAACCATTAAACCAACCCACTAATGTGATAATAACTAAATATTTAAAGTGTATATCACAAGCCATAACAATATAAGACTAAACTAGGCTTCACGTAGGTGCCTCATTTCGCTGCCTAATAGCAAGGCCACATGTCAGCACTTGTTCACCTTGATTGCCTTAACGACTATGCTTTTATGATGCTTGAATTCATTGGAGATGGTGCGGAGGGAAGGTGCTCCAGAGGTAGCCTCCGGCACAAACTGCATACCCCTCAGGCGTCCTCGTGCCTACTAGCGCCCACCCGAGCCCTTCCAGAAACCAGCCAACCAAGGTTGCTTCATGAGCTTTAGGTTTGCCGATCCTATCCACTTTAGGTGTGGGGAGAGAGGGGACATTCAGTGCAGATGTAGCTGAGAGCGATTGAAAGAAAACTATGAGGGATGTCAGAGCCAACCTGGGACAGAGGAGTATGGGGAGGACTCCTCAGCCTACCTTCGTAGAGGTTAAGATGAGGATTTCGGGTGGTCAACAGTAAGGGTGTAGGGATAGAGGGACCCTATTGGATGAGCTAGTGACAGGCCGGCTACGATGGCCGCGGAGATGCCTATGGGTATCTCCGATCGAGGGTGTTGTGGACACGACAAAGGTAAAGGTGGCTCTGGATGGTAGAACGGGGAGGCGGCTGACTGGGAAGTTACACAGGTGTTCAATGATGGTTTCTTGGTTGTTAGTCGGATGGAGGATATAGCAGCGGTGGCGGCCTCGGCGGGCTTCATTGCAGCGGAGGGAGCCCTCCTCCAGGTGTCCAACTGGATAGTTGGTAGGGGCACGTTCCTAGACCTCAGGGAGTAAAGGGTCCTTCTCCGATTAGTGGCAGTGCCCATCGTTTGATGCGACAAGGTGGGGGCATCGCTCCTTGTCAGAGGGTTTAGAGAGCCAAGGTTGGGATCGGTGCGGCTCAAGTCGAGGAGAGACCTCATAGCGCTGGAGGTTAGCCATCCCAAGGACATTGACCGTGGAGGTCGCCGGAAAACTTTTCCATGTGTAGTCCAACTCGAATCGAAGCTTCAAGGGAGTGGGAACCTCGATCGGGAGGTGGAAGAAGGGTACAGTCGAGCCGTACCGAGCGGGAGTTCAAATTCGAACCACCCACCTCTTTTCCAAGCGCTCGAGTTCAAGCCAAGGCCACATCTAGGTCGTATGGGCCCTAGCCACAATGGAGTCCAGGCCCATAAACTACCCACGAAGGAGGGTCACCCAGTAGGCCTTAGGCGTCAATCAGATCCAAGCTCGACCCGTGACTTATTGGGATCCAAGTGTCATGGGTGCGTCGGGCCCTACGAGCCCACCACTATTCGTCTTCCCCATCGGGCACAAATCGTCTGTGCCTCATCCCTTCTCCACAACCAAGAAGCCGTATCCGGAAGACGAGGATGCGTCGGGCTCACCACTGCTCTCCGATGGACAATCTGTAGCGACAGGGGGACAACAACGTTGACGCGAGTGTTGCGCCGGACCGGGCCGATTACAATAGCGTAGTGTAATCCCCGACAGTTGTTGTTGGGTGTCTTTTGCTCTCTTGTATGGCGAGCGCTTGAACCCCCCCAATCCTGAGTACCAGTAGGTTATGTAGTCAGAGGCGTAAGGCGAGCGAGGAAACCAGGGGGTCGCCTCACGCCTCAAACGCCAGGCGATGGCCGAGGCATTTAAGGCGTTTGAAACAAAATTTTAGTAAATAAATATATATAATTCAAATTTTAAAATATATGTCTAAATATCACAAAAAATATCAAAAAGCTGCATATATAAAACTAATAAATTTCCTAAATCCATGAATATAATTAGACAAAAAGTGAGAGAGTGAGAGGGAGACGAAAAGTGAGAGACAGAGAGAAACAGAGAGAGTGAGAGGGAGAGAGTGAGAGGGAAACAGAGGGGCTCGACCCCTCCCTTTCACTGTGAGGGAGATAGAGAGGGGGTGGGGGGCCCCTCTCTATCTCCCTTACAGTGAAAGGGAGGGGCCTAGCCCCTCTCTGTGTGCTTGTACGAGAGAGAGAGAGTAAGAGAGGGAGACAGAGTGAGGGAGAGGGAGACAGAGAGGGGATCGGCCCCTCCCTCTCACTGTGAGGGAGATAGAGAGGTGGAGAGAGAGAGTGACAGAGTGGGAGAGGGGACGATCGCCTCTCTGTGTGCGTGCGTGACTGTGTGAGAGAGAACGAGTAAGAGAGGGAGACAGAGACGGAGAGAGAGGGAGGCAGTGAGGGAGACGGAGACAGAGTGAGGGAGACGGAGAGATAGTGAGAGGGAGACGAAGAGAGAGGAAGAAGGAGATGGTGAGAGAGGGAGACAGAGAGACAATGAGAGGGAGATAGCGAGAGAGGGAGATGGAGACAGAGAGAGAGAGGGAGAGAGGGAGAGAGTAAGAGAGGGAGACAGAGTGAGGGAGACGGAGACAGAGTGAGGGAGACAAAGAGACAGTGAGTGGGAGACGGCGAGAGAGGGAGATGGAGATGGAGAGAGAGGGTGTGTGCGTGTGTGCACCTGTGTGAGAAAGACAGAGAATGAGAGGGAGATGAGTAAGACAAAGAGAAGGAGAGGGAGATGAGTAACGAACGCCGTTGTTGTCGGTCACTCGCCGGACGCCACTGTCGCCGCTCGCCTAACACCGTTGTTGCCGTTCGCTCGCCGGAAGCCGCTGTCGCCGTTGGGGATTAGGGTTGCCGATCGGTGAGGGGGGGAGAAGTGGCCACGGGGTGGGAGGGGAATGAAACCCTCACGGGTTAAAACGTGGATCCGCCTTCAAGGGTTAACGGGTATTCATACCCGATACGCGACTCCGCTGAGGCCGAGTTGGTGGGAACGGGGGGCGAGGCGGGCGAGGCGTGCCGCGCCGGGTGAAGGGGGCGAGGCGACAGTGAGGCATTCGCCTAGGCGAGCCACGACGGGACGAGGTGAGTTGCCATCACCTCACCTCGCCTCAGCACCTAGGCGAGTACCTAAGCGCGATTTCGACTTCATAGCCAGGAGGAAAGAAGGCTACATGCTTTCATGGTCTACAACACTACCTGGTACCGATACATATCGGGCGGTATGTCTCAATACCAAACCCGACTGGTCCAATACAAGCCAGTATCGAGACCAGTACCTATTAAAAATTTAAAAAAAATAGACAAACCGGGGCCAATTTGGCCCGATTAGTTCCATCGAACCGCCCGATTAAGGGCCTCCCTCAACTAACGGGCTGCACTTTGCAGTCCCGTAAGTTGAGAGCCCAAGCCTTCCCCCCTTCCTCCACTCGCAGACCCACCTCCTCCCACAGCTGCATAGGATTGAGTCGATTTCTCAATTATTAAGTATCAAATTTCACTACATGAATATCTCAAGGATTGTGTTCAATCATGTTGGATTTTACATTCTATTAACTATTCCTATTTTTTCTGACATTTTACATTTTTCTAATTTTTAAACCCATTTATATATGTACACACTAATATAGGGGGGTCAACTATCGGGCGGTACCGTACCGGTACTGGTACCGGTACTGCGAACCTTGCATGCTTTCTGGTGGCTCGACCACGGATGATTCGTAGGCAGGCAGTACGGCCTCAATGTGGTGAATAAGTGTAGAGGGTCTACCCAGGCTCCGAAGTGGGCCAGGGCCTCCTACTGCCTGGCGGACATGCATCAGAGGCAGGGGACAACTCCCCCCGGTCTATTGCAGATGAGGACAGTAGGATCGAGACTGATCAGTCCCTGGCAATGGTTACAGCATCTCCAACCCCGGAGGAGGGCGCCACTCACGGTAGGCTGCTGTTACGCCCCTCAATGAGGACCCAAAAGGATGACTTCCTTCTGGATACAGAAGCCCAAGGAAGCCCCAACTGCAGAGAACAGGTATCAAACAAGTAGTCACAACAACATGGTGATGATCTCAAGGGAGTGGAAGGGCTGGGAACGGAAAAAGCCAAGGAGTTGGTGGGCATAGTGGATAGGCAAACTGAAGCTCAAATGTAGTGGAGAGGCTAACTGACACTCAGATGAAAAAGTTAGCTGAAAAGGTTGGCGTGTCCTTCGCTGGCCTTGAGAAGGGAATCAAAGGGGTCTTCATGAAGGTACAAAAAAGGTGGTTACTCTCCATGGTAAGGGAAGTCAAGGTTAAGAAATCAATGAGAAAGGGGGAAGTGAGGGGAAATAGTGGGATAAGGATGAGGAGTGACTAGGGAGAGAGAGAGACAAGTAACTAGATCACACCATGACGAGAATAGTGTCTTGAAATATAAGAGGGATTACAAAAGGGAAGAAAGGATGGTGGTAAGGGATCTTGTGAGAAGATGTAAAATAGATACATTGTGCCTTTAGCTATATTATCAAAGGTGCTTGAGCTCACCTATGCAATGAGGCGAGGAGAGGCGCCAACAGTTCACCTTGCCTCAGCCAATCTCGCCTCAGCTATTAGACAACGCCATGGATGGATGCCTTTGGGCCGAGCCCACTTGGGCCACCCAACCCTTTCCTATAACACATGTGCATGTGTAAATTAAGTATTCATGTAGGTTTCATAGGTGTTGTTGACATATTTCATATCTGACCTATGTATAGTTTTAATGAAATGTAGTCTCAAAACATTCTAAGCCATCGCCTAGACATTTGAGGCTTGAAGCGACCCGTTGGTCGCCTCTCGTCTTTTGACTACATAGGCCTCCAAAAGATAAAATGAGAAGAGGATGGGGTGAGCATCATGAGGAAGATCGGGAGCTCTAGATTGACGAGAGAGGTGTCCTCCCAAGCTGAGGGAAGAGCAGGGGGTATAATGGTCTTGTGGAACGAATTTGAGATTGAGAAGGTGAAGAAACACAAGCAAATTGGCAAGCGAGCTGCATCTCTCTCCTTTTGCAACTCCAAACACGATTTCTAGTAAGACTTTACAGACGTGTATGGCCCACAAAATAGGGAGGACTACAAGGCCGCCTGGGATGAATTGTTACTCTTCTACACCAATTCGGAATGCCCATGGTGTGTAGGGAAAGACTTCAACGCAACGCTATCATCGAATGAGAAGGCTGAGGACTCTTCCAATACATGCAGATGGAAGACTCCAGGATTTTATTTCAGAGATAGCGCTAATTGATATTCTCACTCCTAACTCCTAATTCATGTGGTCTAATCTCAAAGTAGACCCCTCTGTCTCCAAGCTCGATAGATTATTGGTTTCTATCGAATGGGACTATGGGAGGACCAATACCCCCACTTGGAGGCTAGCACACTGGTGAGACATGTCTCGAATCGAAAGCCCATCCTACTCAAGATTAGCTACAGACAAACGAGGAAAGTTCAGTTCAAGCTGTAAAGATACTAGCTCAAAGAAGAAGACTTTAATGGCACTATTAGCCGAGGGTGGAATGCACAAAGGCATAAGGCATCTGCTATGGCTGGACTAATTGGCAAATTGAAAGCTTTGGCACAAACACAAACTAAATGA
This sequence comes from Amorphophallus konjac, assembly GCA_022559845.1. NCBI lineage: Eukaryota > Viridiplantae > Streptophyta > Magnoliopsida > Alismatales > Araceae > Amorphophallus > Amorphophallus konjac. The sequence continues at coordinate 464,060,478 of CM040118.1, read as the reverse complement.
GAGGCCTCTAAGACCCACCCTGGGAAAGCAGCGGAAGATAGGATTCTAAAACAGCTACAAGGACTTGATGCCTTGGAGGAGGCATGCCTATTAGACGAGTAGAACAGAACTCAGCATGATAAACTCAAGGCTGACTTTGAGGACATCTTAGGGAAAAAGGAAGTGTACTCGAAGCAAAGATCGAGAAAGAGGTGGATTAGAGAAAGGGACAAGAATATCTTTTACTTTCAAAGGACGGCTTCAAGGAGGAGACTTAATTGCATCAAAAAACTCAAAGTGGGGGGCCAACTCATTACTCAACTCAAAAACATTGTGAGTCATGCCAAGCACTTCTACTCACACCTATTATCTGAGGAGGCGCCAATCAGGTTGGCGGTCACTACCGATCTCCTTCCTTGTCTTATGATGGCACAGAGTAGCGCACTCTCTTGCTCTTCTAGTGAGGAGGTGAGCAAGGCATTATTGTCTCTTGCAAGGGATAAGGCCCCAAGCCCGAACAATTTTCTTATGGTATTCTTCCGCCATTGTTGGGAAACTATCAAGTCATATTCTCCAAGCAATTTATGAATTCCAGAAAGTTAGGGCCCTTTTGAGAGATATCAACAAAACATTCCTCATCCTTATCCCAAAGTAGGAAGCAGATAGCCTAAAGGATTATAGGGCCATCAACCTGTTAAATGAGACATATAAGATCATCGACGAGTTGTAGGTTGTCAAGCTTGAGAGTGTCATGAATAGGGTCATCAATGGCTACCAAGGGGCTTTAATCAAAGGCCGTATCATACAGGATAATTTTCTGGTGGTTGATGAATGTCTGCTCACCAAGAAGGCACCAAAGAAGAAGGGATTAGTACTTAAGCTTGACTTTGAAAAAGCCTATAATACGATTGGTAGTGCCTATTGGACGTTCTCAAAAAAATGGGTGTTGATGATAGGTGGGTTAGCTAGATTCGGACTTACATCCAATCATCCACTTTTCGGTGCTCGTCAATGGTAAACAGTCAACTTTCTTCCACAGTGGCACAAGCCTTAGACATAAGTGTCAAGGCGGTCACCTAGGTGACCAGTTGCCCTTATAATGCCAACGCGCCAGTCCCCCTTTTTGCCCCCTCAGAAAGGGGAACAAGGCACTCGCCTAGGCGAGCAAAGCGTCCTGTCTGGGTACCTTGAGCTGCCTAGCATGTGCATAGCCTATAACAGCCCCCACCCCCAAAAAAAATTTTGGTTGGAGGGCTCCATGATGCAAGACAAAGCCATAGGTAGATCGTGCTTCACACACTCCTCCAACACCCCTCTCTCTATGTGTGTACCTTTCTCTCTGCCCCCTCTCTCCTCCCTCTCTCTCTCAATTTTTAATATTAAAATCTATAATTTTTGCATATTTATTCATAATTCGTATATTGGGGATATATTTTTTGAGTTTTTGAATAGGTGCCAAGGTGTCGCCTAGGCAAATGCTAAGCGGACGCCTTATCACCTAAGCACTTTGGCTCCCCATAGCCTTGTCACCTTGACAACTGACCCGATGTCGCCCCTTCTATTTCTCTTAGTGGTACACATTTTGAGTAAGATGTGGCCAAGAGCTAAATCCCAAAATCTAATCAAGGGGTTCTAAGTTGCACTTGCACTGTAGCAACACTTCATCACCCATCTGTAATATGCTGACGACATCATCCATTTCATGGAAGAGGGGTAGGAATAGTTGTCTCCCATCAGGATGATGCTAGAACTCCCACAGAAGTAAGGGGTCTCAAAGTGAATTTTGACAAGAGCCAAGTGTTGGGGGTCAACATGAATATGAGGGATGACAAAAGAGTTGTCATCCTAGGTTGTCAGGTCACCGAATTCCTATTACCTACCTTGGACTCCCCCTCACCCATGGTTATCAAGGCGGTCGCCTAGGAAATGCCTAGGCATTGCTTAGGAAACCAGGCGCCCTTGTAAGGCCAAGACGCCAACCCCCCTTTCTGCTCCCCAGAAAGGCAAGCAAGGTGCACGCCTAGGCAAGCAAGGCACCCTACCTAGGTACCTTGGGCTGCCTGGCCTAGGCATAGCCTATAATATCCCCCAAAAATTTGAGCCGAGGGGTTCCGGGATGCGAGGCAAGTCATAGGTAGATTGGGCTCCACACACTCCTCTAACACCCCTATCTATATGTGTGTCCCCCTCTCTCTCTGCCCCTCTCTCCTCCCTCTATCTCTCTCAATTTTTAATATTAAAATCTATAATTTTTCATGTATCTCATCCATATTTTGTATATTAGGGATATATATTTTTTAGATTTTTAAATAGGTGCCAAGATGTCGCCAAGGCAACGTCTAAGCACTTAGGCTCCCCATAAATGCCCTGGGTCGCCATGACAACTATGCCCTCACCCCAAACTCTCTAGGACGCAGGGATTGGCAAGCGATGATAGATAGATTGGACTCTAGGTTAGCAGGGTGGAAAGAGAGGAGGTTGTCATATAGGGGCCGCTTGGTGTTGTGCAGGTTTGTTCTGAATAGCCTACCAGTCTATTTTCTCTCCATCTTCCAGATCCCAAGAATGGTAGCACAAAAGCTGGAGTCCATTCAGGCCTACTTCTTTTGGCATGGCAGTGAAGGAAGAGGCAAAGGTTGGCATGACATAGGGTGGGGGAGAGTTTGTAAAGGTAAGTGGGAAGCCTGGGTATTAAGAACATCAGAGAATTTAATTTGGCGCACCTGAGCAAATGGCTACGAAGACTTGGCAAAGAAGAGCATGGCATTTCGGCCACAGTCATTCAGCAGAGATACTATAACAGAGCAATAATATAGGGCTTATCTATGCCTTCGCAATGCCGTATTTCTCACTCATAGAGAGAGTTCTGGAGAGCTTAACTTTGTCAGGATTGGGGTTAGAGTGGTCTTGGGAGATAGGCTGAAATGTCTCTTCTAGGATGAGAAATGGTCCATTAATTATCCATTGAAAGAGAGATTTCCCCAACTTTTCACAATATCCTCAGAGCCCCTGGCTGCGGTGGCCCACCTCTTGCACACACAGACATCAGGGGGAGTATGGGCACCCACCTTAGAAGACACTTACGAAAGGAGGAGATCCACCTACTTGGGGAGATACTATCCCTATTACAAGACTGTACACTACATGCAAGCAAGCTGGATGAGTGGAGATGGAAATGGGGTAGGGAAGGGTGCTTTACGGTCAAGTCAACTTATCAGGTTATAGCAGACGGCGACATGCACTTCTCTCTACAGGGGCAAATATAGAAGCCTAAGAGTCCTCTTAAAGTCAAAGTGCTAATGTGGAGAATTGCCCATGGTAGACTCCCAACTGTGATATGCTTCCTACCTTCATGGAGGGTATTCCCACCCTCTGCTACTTATGTAAGAAAGTGGAGGAAGAATCGAGCATCTGTTCACTGGCTGCCACTTTTCCCAGGAGGTCTGGCTCCATGTGTTGAACATGATGCAGTGCAAATTGCATATCAAGGGGAGTGTACACCACCTGTTGAGGGTGTGGTGCAAAGAATGGCCTCTTAAGGGAGACGAGTGTATCTAGTGGCTCATCCTCTATGTCACGTTATGAAATCCAAAAAGGACTGGGGATTTTGTTGGGGAGAGGATGAGAGTATGGGCTAAGCTCCTATGTAATATAGATTATCATAAGTCTTCCTTTTTTGAGCTATTTGGGGGGGGTAAGTGAGTGTCGCATCCTCTAGATGTTCATTTTCGTATGATATTTTCATTTCTTACACTTATATATCCCTTTCTTTTCATTGTATATATATATATAGTGGTATCATCAACTTTAAAAAAATATATATATGCTTTTGAGAAGTAAACGTATTGTTCAGCTCTAAGTCCACTTTCCCAAAGATGTTAATGAGAAAACCTATACAACATAAAGATTTGAAGCATGACCCACACTGCCCAAACCTCAATCAATCTTGAAGCAGAATATTGTGATTAAGGAAGTGTTGGGGGAAGGGATAGGACTGAGTCATGGGCATGTAAGAAGCATGAAAGGAATAGGTGATACTTATCATGGCACTTGTCCCAACAGTTAAGATGATCTCGCTTTAACACTCATATACCAACAGAAGGAGAGGAAGCCATCCCAGAGACACTGGAAATGAAAAGAAGGCAGGCAGATGAAGAGCTCGCTGGGGTTTTTGGACCGCCAAGGGCAATATGGCCACAAAAGAGAAACCCAATGGGGGTGTTCTGATTGTTGGGGGTAATTCTGGCCAGGGTAGAGATGGAGATAGTGGGTGTAGTCGAGAGACTGACGGAGGCACAAATGAAGGATCTTGCAGACAAGGTGGGAATCTCTTTTACAAATCTGGGTAAGGACCTGAAAGGGGTGTTCACCAAAGTTCAAAAGAGATCGCTCTTAGGCATGGCAAGGGAGGCGAAAGGGGGAAGTCCAAGAGGAGGGGAACAAGGGAGAGGAAGGAAGTGAGAGAGACAAGTAACGAGCCATAGGAGGAGGGAGGTCGGTCCAGTTATGTCTCCTTATTAAGGGCAATCAAGGCTACTACAAGACCACGGGACCATCGTAGATTACCAATTGGTAATAGAATCAGCTCGATGATGTTGTCTTTGTATTGTAACATAGACTATTCTTCCTTTTGATGTCGCCAAGGGGACACAGGGGGATTACATCCTATGAATGCGCATTTTGTACAGAGATATTTTGAGTGCTTACTTCTCACATTTGTAAATCCTTTTTTTATTTTTAAATATATAGTGGTACCATCCACTTTAAAAAGAAAACTATCTACATGCTCAATCTGGAACTACATCAGTTTAGACGAGAGCCAACTTCTTAGTCTTTTATGTGAAATTGACTCAACCGGAAAGGCTATCCCAAGTTTATCACCAAAGTAACCACCTAAGTTGCAAAATAAGAAAACATTTATGCCATTTCATTCATATTTACTTCCACAAAACCATAGATTGTTCTCCTAAGATTGGCTGGAGAAACCAAATGCAGCTGCTTGTTAGGAAGTTGCCAAAACTAACAGTTTAGATAGGCTTAACCATCTCAATCTCTTGCCCCTCAACCATCTCTCAATCTAGAAGATATCCACAATATTCATCTTCTGACAAATCATCAAGTTTGTATAAATGAAAAAGTTAATACTCTCTAGTCTCCACTACAACTTGATTGCCATATAAACAGATGACGAAAAAAATATTCTATTGTAAAATAGACAAATCATACGAGTAACGAGCACAAAGATAAAAACTCAATACCTGCTTTAAGTTGATTTGCTGAAGATAACCATTTATTACAACTACTGAATAATTAGTCAATGTGGAGGATGCAAAGTCCTCAAGTAATGTCTTCTTAGATCCAAACCCATATGTTAAAATACCAAAGCCACACCTAAGGAACAAGAATGATGAAGGAATATCATAAATGATTCTGATAAGTGTCAAAATGAATGAATCAAGGACACAAACAATACGGGTCCTTGTGGATAAAAATCTAAATTTCAGAAAGAGGTTTAGCAAAACTCTTTCTTAAATACCCTAAAATCATGGGTAACATAGTTTGAAAATGAGGTCGTATGGTTCATTTGATTGAACATTGATTCATCATGATTTAATAAGCAATTGTACAGTAATTTAGTCATAACTTATTAAGAATTAGAAAGAAGCTAGAATGCCATTTACACAAGGAAGTTAATGAATAAGTACAATGCTAATCTCCGCAAAACATCAAACTTCAGTGTTAAAAATGAAGTACATTTTGTCTTATTCCAAACTGCCTCTCCAGGATAGTAGATAATTCAATTTGGCTATAAATGTCATCTTATTAATTACCAAGTTTATTTAATAGTAGCTTGCAATTAGTTTCTGTCATTTGGTAAGAGATTCTGTACACCCAAGAGTTGCCATCTCACTACTCAGCAATATCTTGGAAGCTAGAAGAGTAATTTTGCAAGATCTCAGAAAGAATAGTGAGTTTCTAAGCAGCTTGCCATAAAGAGAGTAAACCATATCGACACCTGGGTGAGAAAGGAATCTTAGAGAGATCCAGGAGATGGCAATCCATGGCATGCCCACTTAAATGCAGAACATACTTGGGCCATGACCGGTGGAATTTTGTCTGGACATTAGATCAAAGGGAAAATAAAGCATGAATTCTTTACCCCTAGGGTTCCCATGCCCTCTCTTTCCCATCAGCCATGGCCTAAAAAAGTATTGTCATAAATGGTGAATAAGCAAGGGGAGGAATAATGGCTATGGATGGAGCCAGGAGCGGATAGATCCAGGGATGGAAGGCGGCCCAAACAGAAATAGTCTGGCTGAGAAACGATGGGATGATGTCGTAACACTAGCCACATGAGTTACATTTCTTCAACCTTTTTTTCTTTTTCCCCCCTAGACCAATGGCAGCCCTCCACTCTCTCTCTCTCTCTCTCTCTCTCTGGCCGAGAGAAGATGGGATGATGTGGTAACAGTAACCATAGCCACATCAATTTCATTCCTTCAATCTCTCTTTTTTTTTCTTTTTTCCCCTTGATCGACGACAATCTTTCTATTGGAGAAGAAGAGGATGGGATTGAATGATGACATCAGCTAGCAAAATCTGACATTTTTGTGGATTCCAGAAATAACGAGAAGAATATAAGGCCATGGGAATGCAGTGAAAAGAAGGGAGAAGAATTTTTTTTTTAAAAAAAAAGGAAAAGGAAAAAAGAGAAAAAGGTAAGAGGTATGGACTCCAATACAGAAGTATGGCACTATGGCTTCACGCTGCTTCATATGGGAGAGATTGCACAACCTCACACCAGTCCCAAAGAGGGACAAGAACGAGCATCGCGATAGCGATACAGGGTTTCTCCATCATTAGCTAGCCCTTAGGGCTTATTCATCTTATGGTACAGAAAGCAATCACTACAATTGAATATAAATCTAAACAAAGGCTAAAAAGTATATAACAAATCGTCAAGCACGTAACAAAACCACACACATTAAAGGCTTATACACTATACATCCAAAAGATTTTGTTATTTCTTTTGGAGTGGCGCAAAATAAAGGGGAATTTTGTGTCTCAAACCAAAGACATGAAAGGCTTCCAGCTATCTTATTTCAGAGGGTTGACCTTCCCTTCATTGCCTAGGAATCTTGACTAAATGAATTGTATACATAATAGGTGCCTCATGAAATGAAGCCATTAGCCATGAGCTTTTTCTATGATAATATTACCTGAAGATAGTTTTAACCATGACCTCCAATCGTATTCCTCTATACTGTAAAAATTCCCTTACTAACTTTGATGATAACAAAACAAATATTATGAATCTTTAATGGATCGTGTTAATATTGCTTGGAAAGTACCCCTGAATGACTAAAACAGCTCAGAAGCCACGAAACCGAAGTCGAGTTCGAGATGGCAAAAGACGGGAAGCCCAAAAGCATCAGGGTGATAGACCGCCTGGTCAAAAACGGTCGACCTCTTTTTTCCAGCGCACAATCGTTTCAGAAAATTTCCAAGTGCACAAACTTGTTCAGAAGAAGCCATCGAGGCGGTCGACCGCTTTGGCAAAATGGTGGGCCACTTACGGTGCAAGAAATTTTTCAGAACTTTCCCAGATTTGAGATTTTGAATTTTATCTTTTGTCTAACGTCTCCAAGTTGCTATTCTATGCCTTGTTCTATAAATAGGACAAGATAGAGCCCCTAAACCCTAACCACAAAGAGTATGGAGATCTAAAGAGAAATTCATAGACCTTCAACGAGTCATTCTTCTTCTCCTACTGCTTCTTCAGTGATCTATTGCAAGAGAAGGACCCAAGGGCGTGTCCACAACGTGAAAAGCTTCATCCCAACATGCTAGATCCGTCATCCACTAAGAGGGAGCCTTATATATGACCCTAGTTCTTCTCATCTTCTCTATTTGTTATATGTGTTTCATTGTATTGTGAGAATAAAGAAAGAACAAGTGTGTAGATCGTGGGGGAGGGATCCGTGTGTGTGTTGTTTTGTGTGTATGTGTGTAGTTGGTGCTCATAGCACCATGTGTGGGTGTTTATTCACACGTGTGTGTGTGTGGTTATCATTTTGATAAGTGTGTAGAAAAACCTCACCCAAGATGGAGTGGATGTAGGTTTCACAAAAGGTGAAGCCGAACCACTATAAAAACTAATGTGTTCATTGATGTGATTGTTCCTTATCTCCCTCCCCTTTCTGCATAATTTTTACACTTGCATGATTATCTACAAAAGGTTTAACTAGTTGTAACATCATTACTCTTGTTTTAGGGTGAATAGATCTCACTTAATTATCAAGATCTAGTACTACATGTGTTTTTCTATGAAAATCAGACATATTTGTAAGCAAACCCAATTCACACCCCTCTTGGTTTGCCATACCTTAGGCCAACACTGTGTTCCTCCATGATGCCTTTTTTCTTTGGAATAATTATTGTGTTCAAGCAGCCACTCCAAGTATCAATTACTTCAACAAAAACTATTTTTAGTGAATCACTGTGTTATATACGCTCTTTAAATTAAAAGGAAAAAACCTACTAATAATTGGGAGAATATGGCATCACCATATACTTCAAAATTTTCATAGGCAAGACTGTGATATAGTAAGGGAAAAGATGCTTGTTGATGGCAATGTAACCTAAAGAAACTCTTCAAGACGGATAACTCTTCATCTCACAGAAAAAGAAGCTTCCATTTGATGGAAACATTGAGCTATGAAGTTCATATATCCGAAAGTCTAAGGTCCAAATAAAAGTATATATCCACTAATGTAATATTAATCAAAGATCAAAACATTCAAAGAACATGGCAAATCCTTAAGTCCTCACTTTTCTTCATGGTTGGCTGAATCAGATCAAATTGACCGATCCGACCAGTTTCCAGCCAAATCAATCTTAGCAAGGTTTTCAAACCCAATACCGGTTTCGGTACCGGGCAGGGCCGGTATCGGTACCGCTACCAATACAATTGGTACTAGTCGGCACAGTACCCGTCCTTCCCTAGCCCCCTTTTATATAAGGATATATAATTATACATTCATATATAGGTTTAAAAATTAGAGAAAATGTTAAAAAATCACAAAAATAGAAAAATATAATAGAATGCAAAATCATATGTTAATGGACACAACCAATAATTTAACACAAAGATTTCAAAGTTTAAAAACCATAAAAAACATCATTCTTCACCATAATACATTGGATATTTGAAAACTTAAAACATAAAAATACATAATAAGGGCCATATGAGTATGGTGGATAATTTGAAGATCCATCTTCATCTTGGTCACTTGGTACATATCCATAACTGAACAATATATCTGCCATTTTGTTCCATTGTCCCAAGAACTGTGCATCACCAGTGCTCCTTGTGTTGGCAATACTAGATTCTCCAACTTGGCATCCAGTGTACTCACCCCAAGATTGCCCCCTACATGAGGTTGCTCTTATTCAAGCTGTGCCCAAGAGTCTTGCGGTCAGTTGGGCGCCGACAGGACGGTGGCCGACTGGCGGCGGGCCTCGAGGGGGTAGAGGAGGGCGGCTGCGGCCTGGAACGGGGGAGGGGCTCTCACAGGCTGCACTACACAGTTCAGCCCGTGAGAGCCTCCCAGCTCTCAATATCGGGTGGTCCCAATGGATGAACTGGGTGGTACAACTCGGTTCATATGGTTTTTCTTTTTTTATTTTTTGAAATTGTACCAGCCGTTACTGATAGAAAATGGGCAAAACCAGAACTGTTGAGGCCAATACCGGCTCCGTACGGTACGTACCGGGCGGAACTGAGAACCATGAATCTGAGTCCAACCCCCCCCACCCACGATTCTCATTGGGGATCGGCTACATTGGCTGGATCTGCCTATTCAACATAATCCCTTCAGAAATTTTATTTCTTCAGTCAATATTTCACATTTTCATATGAAATTTAAATTGCACTTAGCCCAAGTAGAGACTCTAGTTTCCTACAAGACCATGGTCCAACTGAATATTTCATATCGCATCTTTGTATTTCATTCATAAACTAAAACTCTATGCAACATATGTATCCCATGAAATACTAAAATAATGTGAAAATAGTTTAGAAGATGAGGTCAAAAAGTAGGAAACTAGCAAGGAAAAAAAAAGAATTTTTGAAGGCAAGTGTGAATGGAAAAATCACGATGCATGCAACATACATGTCTTGAAGTGACTATGTACAATACATTCAAAACACATTTTCGTGTTGTTCGGTCCATGGTAGAATAATGTAATTCTTTGGTTTTAAAATCATTGGTTTTAAAAAAGGTGCATTCTTCTGATTCTAAAACCACGTGTATTTTGTCTGAATGACTGAAAAATAAAATAAGGTACTTTGTTGGTTTGTTGAAATTTCAATTCATTTTTCCAGTTTTGGTTTCCAGTGGATATGAACAATCAACCAAAGCAAAAAATGAAAAATGAAAAAAAGTCTTAGTGCCATGTGGGCCAACGTAATCTCATTTACACTATTTTAGCAACCAAAAATTTCTGTAAAATGGAACAATTACAGAGTTTTACAGTGTTTTAACGATGAAACAAACAAGCCTTATGCATGTGTATATTAGAATGTAAGTCTATGAACGAAGATACTTTTTATCTAAAATTGTGTTCCTTTATTTTTTAGAAGGATTTTCACATTATTAAATATATTTTGAACTTCTAAACTTTTCTAGGTAAAATAGTAGGCAACGTTAACTCAGTCCAGATTGGCTGGGATCGGGTTCGGATCTGCCAATCCAGATAAGATTTTTGCCCATTAACCCTAAGCCCAACCCCTGAGCTGACCTTCCTTATTTTTTTTATTCCCATGCTCTTTTGGTGGGAGAAGTGGGCGGGAGATTTTTTATCTGAAGGATAAGTTTAAAGTTTGTCAAAATTTTCAGAATTTGTTACACAGAAGGCAGCTTGTTAGTGACTTCTTTCAGAATGTGTTACACAGAAGGCAGTTTGTTAGTGACCGCTATTAGAGTGTCCTTCGCAGAAATCAGAAAGATGATAAAAGTTTGATGAGTTTACTTCATTTCTCACTCTACTGGGGAATTTTCACTTTGACAGTACTGTCAACTATAAGCTTACGTGGGCAGCCAACAGAGGTAATTTTTCAGCTAAATCCTTCTATCAATTTATTGAGAGCCAGCATCATCCTTTCTGGCATTATGGGACGATTTGGGAAAGTCCAAACACCTCTTTAAATCAAGGAAGGCAGACTGGGGGATCAGACTAGGATTGGTGGACCAAAAACCAATCAGGGAAGGCCAGATTGGCAGATCCAAGTCCAATCCCCAGCCAACCAGGTTGGGTCAGGTTTTAATGTTTTATAAGGTTGAAATTTTATATAACTTGAGGTACAGGGCTTTTGTGCAATTTTCAACAAACCACCCTGCTTTACCCATTTGACAATATCAAGAATCTGGGGATCTTGGCCAGATCAGTTTGGCCGAAAACCAATGAGATCGGCCGAGTTGGCCCCAACCATGCTTAAAATTAACACTTTTGTGTGGTTGGTGTCCGAGAGATGTATGGTCACTAAATTATATTGCAGCGAATGGATAACTACTTGTGATGAACAACGCACTTTCTGCAAAAATGCCACAGAATTTGTTGACCCTTTTTCAGTTAGCAGATTTGGACTGTTCTTGGTCTGATGACTGGTCATCAACTCTTTTTTACCTCGGTGGAGGGCATGTGGGATTTTTTCAGTATTATCAAGGCTGCAACAATTTTTTATCTGAAAAAGGTAGATTGTGCTACCAATTTTATTAATAAAACAGAGATAGTACAATCAAAGAGGAGAGGAGAGGTGAGGTTCCTCTTCCTCAAAAAGGACAACAGTCTACAAAAGGAACTACAGTGCAACTTAAAAACTTGCTACAGGTGCCTTCAGAACATATCAGCTCCATGAGGCAACAAGGACAATGGCTCCGGAGCAGATGTTCTCTATGTAAACCTTGCTACCACGAAAGATGTTATAATTCCTCTCTTTCCAAATGACCCAGCATACTGCTGCAGGTATGAGCTTGAAGATGTGATCTTGGGTTTTGGACACATGCTGGTCAGCCCTTTGTTTGAAAAAGTCCCACATTTTGGAAACTGAGATGAAGGAAGGATAAAATCCCACAAGTTGTCCAATAGTACACCACACTTGGAACTTAGCGGGCAGAAAGTCATTAAATGATCCACACTCTCATCCTCCAAACCACAAAAGGAGCAGATAGTCTTGCAGTCATGTTTCCACTTTTGTCTGTAAAGCTTGGTAACAATGCACTGTCGGAGATGAAGCCATAGAAAGGCCCCGACTTTCAGTGGTAACTTCACCTTCCAAACCGAAGTTAGTTGAGGGATAGTAGAAGATTGTTCCAGATACTCATACAAGTCTTTGATGGAGAAATGGGATGCCTTGTTTCTCCATAAAAACATCTTTTCTTCTCGAATCAATGTTCAGTCTGTAAAAGTGTGAACTGCAAGTACTCCTAATTCTCCTCAAGTCCCCTGCATAGCTGAAAGAACCAACTTGTAGTTGCATTTTCCTGGACATAAACACTGGATGACATAATTCCATTTGTTTGTAGCAAGGTTGTAGATTGCAGAAAACTGATCCTTCAAGTCGCCTTCCCCACACCAATGGTCTTTCCAAAATAAAGTATTTTGACTATTGCCCACCTGAGTAGAGATGCCCTTTTTTCTGGAAAAAAGGAGCTGATGGCAAAATTCCTATCCAAATGGGTGATGCCAGCTTAAAATTGTCCATATCTAGACAAAAACAATGATGACTGGGATAGTTTTTGTGCACAACCAACCACCTCTGCAGAGATGTATTAGTGACCAATAAGTCACTGTTGCACCCATAATTTTCTTGAAATAGTTCGAGAATTTTATTTCATATCAAATGACGGATAAAATACGACATAGCACTGATACTGTTGGTCCACGGAGTACCTCCGTGATTAGAGTCCACTTACCCGATCACATGTCGCCACGAGAGACGTCGCATCAAGGGAAATTAAGAGAAAATACATGTGCATACCTGTCGAAGTGGCCGAATAGCTGTGTATCACGCAGCCCGAATAGACGCAACAACTCCCCCCTGGCGAACAACACACGAAGCGACGACAAACGAACAAGCCTCCACACTCCAACACAACTCTCCAACAACTCGCTGCTGCCACACGACAAAAAATGAGCGTTGGAGGGCAATAAATGCAGGACAGTGACTTCTCCTCGACCGAAGACGATGAAAAAACACCAAAGGCACGCGCAGAGGGGGCAAACCCCCCCCCCCCCGGGGGTTAAGTCCGACCTTAGCAGGGTCGATTGACTCCGTTGGGTCCCCCAGCGAAGCCAAGCGACCCTGTGGGGTCGTGTCCACCCCGCTGGGTCCCCCAACGGGGTCAAACGACCCTTGGGCGGGGGCCATTTGACCCCACCCTCGGGGTCGTTTGTCCCTGCTGGACCCCAACAGGATCAACATGACCCCCGTGGGGTCATTTGACCCCGCTAGGCCCTACCCGCGGATCAAATGACCCCTCCGAGGTCCCTTTTCTTGCCGCAGAGAAAAAAAAAGGGAAAGAAGAAAAAGTGGGCCACCCCACCTACTCAAAATTGGGGCTAAAACCTATTTTTTTATCAAAACTGAGGCAAACCCTCATGTTTTTGACAACTTGGGTCCTCCCACTTCTATAAGTAACCCCCTGGGTTGAGGAGGAGGGGATATACACGCTACACATGAGACAAGAGACACAACACGGGAACAGACGGAAGAACTTCGAGCAAGACGTCTGCTGGTCGTTTGGTAGACCCAGCAAAGGGTATATTTTCATAAATATCCTCGATCTTTGCTTAAATACCCCCGGTGGTATCGATCTGTAATTTCCAACCCGTCTTGGGCGGCAGATGTGCGTAATTTTCTAAATAATAAGAAATTATGAGAAAGCCCTTCCCTCAACGGCCAGGAAAGTCCAAGTCTTGTGAAACTGTAGTTCAGTCCTGCATCTTTTTTGTAATTGTGGCTATGCCCATCCGTACCGCATTAGTGCGAGGACCCTCTCTTATACAGTCGATATCTCGCCAATAACCCTTGTATTTCAAGCAATAGAGAATGTGTACACTCAATTGTCTTCTCTCATGTGCATTATGAAAAATTACAAATAAACCCTATTCTCTTGGAAAATTGTGCATACATCCTTCTTGTCTAAAATGAGCATGTGCACACCCTCCTCGGAATCAGGTGTGGGCTTTCCACGTAGGGGCCTTGCCGAATCTTCCCAATATCACATAGCCACCCTAACCTTCGGTCTACCCCTCATTCGGTAAAATTACCAAAATGCCCTTCTATCTTAGAAATGGCCAAACAGCCTTCAAATTTTACGTAGCCTACCTTAGTGCCTTCGGGAGTCAAAGTTCACATTGTAGTCTCCCTCCAACCTGAAAATTACAAGAAGATCCCCGACTTCGTAAATTTATCAAAATACCCCCGAAGCCCAAAAATTACTAAAGTGTCACGAGAGTCGAGGAATCCTCCTGGTACCTCAAAAAGCCTATGGCTTCTGGAAGATTACACCCACACCCCTAAAATCCTAGGGTTTTGCCTAACTTCGTCGGGCCTTTGATGAAACCCTAACTCTATCCCTCTTTTGGTGGTGAATGAGAGTTAATTTGGAGCCAAGTGAATGAACCCGCCCCATGTTGGCAAACAAAGGGATTTAGTCAAGACCCGCGCCAAGGAACTTAGACTTTCTTAGATAGTTAAACAAGGGTGTTCGGACTTTAAGCCGATATATATCAACATTGACTGCAGTCAGTGGGAGAAGGTCCCGCACCCGAAATCATATCGTCTGATCTCTACTTTACATACCCACGGAATGAACACCGCACTGGCCATTCATACAGCCTCTTCTATGTACATCTGATATAAATTCCTTATTTCTTGTCATTTCTCCAAAAGGTTTAGTCCTTCCCCCGAGAATCTATATCATTTATTTTCTTATTTTGTGTTTTGATACCGTGGTGTCAACAGTCACATAGCCATTTACTTGACAAAGCCATATTCATTGTTCCAGATTTTCAACAGTGGCATGACAAACATGGACATGTAATGAAGGGGATTGGCTGACAGGACGGAATCTAATAGTGTCAATCAAGCACCCAAGGTGAGAGGCTTTCCAAAAAGTAAGTCTCTTTTGTATTCTATGGAATCAAGGCTCGGCAACATAAAAAACAGACCCTGAAGAACTTATCCATGCTTCCCATGCCATCTGTTGGATTATGCGAAAGTAACCCAAGGACACCATCTTCAGGGGAAGTAGATGCTATGTTGAAAACATTGCCATTCAAGCTGTCTATTTTCTTTACTATTGGTCAGCATTTATCCTGCATGTTACGGTTAACTGTTAAGACATGGAAGGAGGTTATAAATTAGGTGTACCCTCCTCTAGTCCCTTTTTTTTACGTAGTAGAGGAATTTTTCCTCTACACCTTGATTGAACTACCTCCATTTGCAATAAAACTGGTGGTGGAATGCACATCGTTTTTCTAGTAAACATATTGGTCCCAAACTTTGTCAACTTGAAACAGGGGTGTGATCTCTGTATAAATGAATTGCAGGGGTTGTCACTCGACAAATGTCTAGTGCTCCTCCATGGAAGCACTTAGCATCTTAGATTGTCATGTTTTTCTTCTGTGTAATTTGCAGTGCAGTTCCCCTGTTGTTTGTCTATTGCCACAGTTTGCTTCGGCAAGGAATCGCTCCTCCATTCCTTCATGATTGGACAATATTTATGTTTCAATGAAATTGGTGGTATGATCCACATTCTTTCCATGTGGAAGTGAAAAAGTAGTGTGGCAAATAAAGTTTGCCAAAATGAATCACGATCTCTGTATAAATTATATGGGGATTGACTTATAGAGAGAATCCATCGTATTCTTCATTTAATCATGTAATCAGGTTAATAATACTTGTGCAATTAAATTTTGAGAAAAAGACCAAAAGATAACCACTTAGATGCACATGTGATGCTTGATAAGAGAGATACAACCTGTGCAGAACAATATGAACAGTAGTTGCCTGTTATCACAAATGATAATTTGCATCTTTGTCTCAAATAAAGAATAAAATAATCTCACAGGATCCCTATTGCCACCAATTCATTTCTAGGAGCAATCAAGCATAATCCTGTAATCAAAGAATGACTCATAGCCACGACAACGACTTGGATATGAAAAGAACATTAATAAAAAGTCAAATGTGGTTTAGGAAACAGAGGGATAAACCTCAGCTCAAAAAGCCACTTCGGATATAGATCTTTATAGCTATTCAGCAAATCTCTTATCTCTTTCTCATGTTTCGCCACAAGGCCAGATGATGCTGCTCTTAGAACCTGACAAGAAACTCCTGGTCTTCAGGCAGACATTAAAAATCAACCTAAATAAATGTCAAATGGAGGACATTAAAGAACATAGGACCACCCAAGATGGACAATTAGTCCAGTAGATTTACCTCAGGTGGCCAGATCTACTTGTACTTGAGGAGGAACAAAGTATGCTACGTAGTTGTATAAAGAAAAATATCAGTGGCAGATAATGACAAAGTGATGAACAAGGAGAGAACTATTCTTTCTTGCTCCATACAAAGCAGAAAACATAATGCCTTGAATATCTTCACATGATCACCTGATCACATATCCCTCACAAAGACTGAGAATAATACAGGATAGGACAAACATGTAGTATAGAAGATTTTCTCTTGCTCGTGCCAAAATGAAAAACATAATGCATTAAGGGGTCATTTGGCATACAGTAAAAAATCATAAAATAAAGTAAAACAGTGCTTTCTTATGTTGTAAATGCTGCGAATTGTTTTATGGTGTTTTTCTTATGGTTGGAGTGCCGTAAATTACTGGGTTGCAAAACCAGTTGACCCATGTGCCACCCTTTTTAACCAGTTCCAGTTTTCCATCTAAAATAACCAAAAAACAAAAATCAGTGATTTTTAAATCAGGAATTCTACATTTATGAATTTTAAAGTTGGTTATTTCAAAAACAATATTTACATTATTTTACAATACACCAAACCAACACTAAATATCTTCCGATGATCCAATAATCACATGTTCCATTAAACACGGAAAAGTACTACATGACAAGGCAAATGCAACATGTAGATCATTCACTAGTCATTCGTAGTATAGCCCTATAATCTATACAAAGCTGATTAAAAACTCAAACTTCTTAATATCCCGTACCCTTATCTCCACGACACTGGCTCCAAATCTCAAATATTCCGGTGAGCATACACCTTCTAAAGAGAAAACCTAAAACGAACTCAGTCTGGCGTCTCCACTAGCACAGATAGAGCAAGATTGTTCTTGATCACTTCTACAGGAAACTGCTCGTGTTGCTTCTTCGAGGATGACAGAAATATGCAGTCCAAAATAGTGATCCGCATATCTCCCAGAAGCCATCAGAAGGACACGGTAGCAAATAGCCGAAAGGGACGTTTTAACTTAGATTGCAGGAGACAATAGTTCACATAGATCGACGAACTAGTGACTACCTTGCTCCAAAACAACACTAGAATCGACTAAACCGAGGATTGAAGAACATGTGTCCATGAATACAACAAACTCAGGGGGAGCATAAAAGTGTGGCAATTCTAAAATGAAAAAGAATGCACTCCACAGGCTCGACAAAATGAGAACAGCAATAAACGATAGAAGTAGCAAGAAAAGTGAGCAACCATCAAAGGTTGCCTGTTACCAAAGACAACAATTACAACTGCGCTCGAACCGGTTCGCTCACCTGTTCATCCACGGGGTTGATGTCGGAGACCTTCCGCGCGGACTTTCTCCGGGACTTCCCACCGAGCTCCTTCGCTAAGAAGTAGTTCCTCGAGAACGCGAACTCCTCCTCCGACTCTGACTCCGACTCCCCATCCGGCGCCGCTCTTCCAGCCCCCTCCGCGTCGGCCACCCTCGTGTCGGCAGAGGGCGCCTCCGACGACAGTGAAGACCACCTGGCCTTCTTCGTCATCTTCCTCTTTTTCTCCTCCTCCGACAATGTTCCCCGCAGATTTTTGGCACCAGAGGAATCGAATTCAACTTCGAGGCGAGCACCGGAGGTCCAGTGGGCCTTTAATTGAGACTGGGACATACTTTGTGATCTTCTTGTCTCTGTTCAGAAATGTTCTCCTTTGAACCCTAGAATCCAGGTAAACAAAAGCCAGAAATATCATGAAGCAAAATTAGAAATGGTAAACAACCAATCATGCAGGCCATGATGTTAACTGCTGGACAAAGGCAGGGAGTAGAGACCTTACATGCTGCATCTATGCATGTAATCACACATGAAGTCTCATTTTATGATTGAAAAATCAAATGCTAAGTATACATTTACTATTTTTTAAGACTCTCATGTAAAATATGAGCATCATAAGCAACAACAGAATTTAAAATTTATAACCTCCTTAGACAAGAGAAATTACAGTCTATGAAAAAATTATAAGCAAGGTATGGCCATTCACATTTGTCACAAGGAACATTTTCTCTGATTGAGTAAATAAGACACCCTCTACTGTAGTTCAAACAGAAAAGAGTGTAAGAGGCATCCAGATCATTAAAAAATGGAGTGTTGGGCATCATTGCAAAAACAAGGTGAAAGTTGAAAAATGGGTACTTGAGTTATGGTTGGACATATTTAAGAATAAATGCCACATGCTGGCCAAAAGGAAGAATCCTATGGAAAGGGCTTCAATATCATCTGTTTGGCATGGCATTCCAGAGAATGAACAGGGAATCCTGAGAATTTTATGCTGATAATGGGCATATACAATAATTTGAGAGGATTCCTGGGAATCAGGCGCTTGCAACTTCTTCGAGAGTCATCAACTTAGAATTGGATACAAGAGGTTTTGTGTGTAAATCTTCTGAGCAACAGCAGGCAGAAGTGCAGGGATAATCATTTGGGGTGGTGGACATATTAATGCAAGATATGTTGAGGACTTTCAGGCAAAAGTCTAAAAGCACAGAATTAGAATGTTGGCCGACTCTATCCCACTCTTCATTTACTATACTTGGTAATGAAAGAAGTTATTGCCATAGTAATGGAAGTATGATAATATAGATATCTATCTTTGGGATGAACAGCATTTTTAAACAACTAAATATAAAACTAATGGTACAATCTGCAATAAAATTCAAACATTTAGACAAAACCAGTACAGTCTGTGCAGGAAACATCTAATCTTACTTCTTTAAAGCTAGAACAGCTTGAAGATTGAGACTAACCGTAAATTTTTGATGCAGAAGAATGATGGACGAGAATCTGTGACCATGGGATGCCCTCCTTTCTGCTACTGCGGATGGCCTCCAAGTAGATTAGACAACCCGTTGGTGCGTGATGTTGAATATATCCATCAAATGGAGCGTCTTTCACCGTTGAAGCAAACTAAACTATCTAATAAGCTTGGCTTCACATCTGCCACTTAGGTTCCTTTGGTTCTAAACCTGTAGCTTGCTTGCGCCTGTGATCTGTACCATCTTGTTTATGGTTAGCAGAGTTTTTGCGATGGGGTCCTCACCTGCCAACTCATAAGGTGAAGAGCAGAAACCACAGCAGAAAATCAGAAGAACCGAAGAAAAGAACGCCTCACATAAGGTGAAGAACGGAAAACCCATCCGAGATCCCATGGCAGACTCCAAACTACAGCAGACAGCAAACCCAAGCAAACAACAAGAAAAATCAAGAAACCACCTTGATCAACGCACAGCGACAGTACCCCGCGCAGAAATGGAGCCCTTCCCTGTCGCCCTTAGCTTACCCTCGTTCTGCCTGCTTTCAGAAGCGATCAAACAAGATAAACCAAGCCGAAAGCCAAAAGAAGAGCCTAGCATGAGAGAGAGAGAGAGAGAGGAAGGCGCACCTGAAACAGAGGCGAGAACGCAGGAGCAAACCGAATCGCCACAGGTGACGTCGCCGCAGGAGCAAACTCTAGAGGGAGGCCGCGAACGCCGCGATGCGCTGATGATGGCGTGGGGTTGCTCGCCCCGAAAGCAGAGGCTTTTTGGCGCCCCGACGACCGATCCGGATAAAAAAATTCGCCCCGATACACAACTGTGAATCAAATAAGCAGCGTCGAATCCGAAAATAATTTTTATTTTCGGATTCGGATCAAATTATCGGATCCTAAAGATCCATTGACACTCCTGGCGATCGCCTAGGCGCTTCGGGCCGACGCGAGGCGAGCTGGCGCCGCCTCATCTCGCCCAGCCTCGCCTAGCGCCGCCTAAAGCGAGCGCCTCTGGCGCTTTTCAGAACCTGCCGCCGGCGGCGCTGTTCACTGACAGGGAATCATGTAAAATTGCATGTTCATTTGAAAGACTAAAATTGCTCGAGGGCTTATCTTCGTTCCATTTGTTTCATTTTCGTGTAAAATGATGTTTGGCAAAAGATGCATTTAAGCTTTTCATCATTTATTGCTTCTCTTCCAGCCTTAGGATTGATTGGATTTGGACCATTATCTTTTCATTCTTCATGTTGTAATACGCCTTTCATATCTATGCCTTCTTTTGCGGACTCGTGTTGTGCCACCTTATGCTTGTCCTTTGCTTCTGCCAATCTCTTGGATTAGGATACTTCCTTTCATTTTTCATTCTCTTTAATTTAAGTTTTTTTTGCTTTGGCACCCAGCTTGTAGAATATTTGTCATGAGCACCGGGGAGAACGAGTGTTCCATTGCATCTGAAAATTTGTGAAAACCGACAAAGCTTACTTCTTTACCATAGCAGCAATTCTAGCATGAATGTTATATTCTATCTTCTTCGTGTGGTAAAGAGGATAGATCTCGTGCCAAAACTTGGGTCGTTCGATCTAAGGTGATCGATGTACGTAGTCAAACTTCGATAGAGTTCTACAAAATATGAAGAAAAGGATCAAGAGGCCTAGAGAGATAATTCTGGGAAAAATCTTCTGATATCTAAGTCAGCAAAGTGATAGAGCTTTATACGATGGAGGATGAGAAAAGGGGAGATGAGGGCATGAGATTACTCTTCACTAATAAGTGACTAGAATTGGCAAGAGTTCCTTCTTATCTTCTTGGAGGGCTTTAATGAGTTTATATAGCTGTTCACTTCTCCCGTAGGGGTATGGAGCCGACGCAGAGGGTGTTTCCTTCGGATCGAGGGCTCTTGCCCTCCCCTTACCCACCAATGTAATGCCCGGGCAATTCTGGGCCTTAGGCTCTTCATCTCCCTAGGAGTCCGAGCGTGCTTGTTATTTAGCTTGGTCGTCCTTCCAACTTTTCCTGACCGAGCGGGGTGCTAAATGATCGGTAGACGAGCTAAATTCTAACCCAATATCTTGGCCGCATACTTGAGACTTTCGAGCTTAGTGAGTCTCATGAGGTTGTCACTCGACAGGTCATGTACTTGAGGCTTCCGGGCTAAGTGGGCCCCAATGTAATGCCCTGGATTTCATATCCAAATTTTGCGGGTCTCGGATCGTGTCTGGATGAGTTTCGAATATTTTATGGTGGTTTTTGGACCTTTTGTCAATATGTTTGTGGATTATTCTGGGTCCGTGATGACGGGAGGAACGTCCCGGTATTTTTCTATAATTTTTCAGAGTCCGGTTACATATTTGGGATTTTTCCAGTGTTTTCACAATTTTCTAAAGAGATAAAAAAGAATAAAATAAATAAAATAATTATATAAAATATAACCCTAACCCCTTTCCCCCTCTGTTCCCTCATCTCCCCACCTTCTGTGTATCTCCTTCCTCACCCTCTCCGATCTCCCTCTCACTCTCCTTCTTAGTCCGGTGGCCGGCGGAGGTGGTGAAGGGGTTCATGGCAGTGTGACGGCGGCGGCGTGCAGCGAGGATGAACCCGGGAGGCATGGCGTGCTGGACCGGAGGCGGCGGCGGCGTTCGTGAGGATCGGCCATGTTGTTGTGTCCCTGTGATTTTGAAGTTTTGATGATGACAAATATTATGACTCATTATATATATATATATATTCTTGATGATATAATTTTGATGAATTTATTACTAATCTCATCATCTTTATATAGCAGTATGAAAATCTGTCAGAACATGTTCTAAAAATGACTCAAAGTAATGACTGTTCAAAAAGGTGATAAAACATCGACGCCGGTGACAAAAAGTCAACGCCAGGTTGCCAGTACATTGAAGTATACAGGTCAGTGCATATATCATCTGCCTATCAGGTAAGGTCAATGCACATCTCAACCTGAAGAATATAGGTTAGTGCATATACCTTAAAGTCTGTGCACATGTCTTCATTTCAGTGCATTCAGGTCGGTGCATATCTGTTCAGGGCAGAGCACATGTATGTAGAAGGTCTAAGCACATGTATGTAGAACAAATGTGTGCATATATATTTCATCGAACAGGTTGTGCACACGTTTACTTCGCTGTATTCAGGTCGATGCATGTTACATATCTAGGTAGATGCAAGTCGATGCACATTTTACATTGTACATGTAGAAGGTCGATGCTAGTTAGCCTTGCACAGAATGGAGGTCGATGCACATTTTTGCATTGTGCATGTATAAAGTCGGTGCACATTCTTGTTCACAGTTTAACATGCCGATGCACATGTTGTTGGTCTTCATATAGGTATGTGCACATTCTATTAGACTGCATCCAAGGTCAGTGCACGTTTTGCATCATGCATATAAAGGTCGATACACGTTGTAAGAATGCATTGTAAGGTCAATGCATGTTCTTGTAGCATTGTCTACAAGGTCTGTGCACATGTTCTTGGTCAATGCACATGTTTAGACTGAGGTCTACGCACATATCAGTTTGTGCATATTCAGGTCTGTGTATATTCAGAAACTAGGGTCGATGCACATATGAACTCAAGTCACCAGAGTATGTGCACATGCATAAAGTAGGTTTATGCTCATCCATAGTATAAGTATGTGCACATGCTTAGTCATTCATAAGGTCTATGCACATTAAGGTTTGCATGCAAAGGTCGATACTAGTAGTATGTGTTGCATTGTCAGGTCTGTGCACATTTACATGATAGCATGAATAAGGTCTGTGCACATCTATTCACATGCATATAAAGTCTGTGCATGATTGTATATAAGGTCTGTGCATGTTTGCATATCACGTAACTAAGTCTGTGCATGTTTTAGTTTCTACATGAGTAAGGTCTGTGCATAATGCTATATCAAGTCTGAGCATATATGCCAGCATGCATAATCAAGTCTGAGCATATCTAGGCCAATGCACATTAGTTATATATTCATGATTACAATGTGTTTGAAAAAATGACCTCTGTCATATAGTTACCTGATTTCCATGGTTTTATTATATCATGATCATCCTTATAAACCATGCATAATAAACATCTCTCTGAATTACTTATGACAATAAGGTGTTTGATTAAATGCCTTTTATTTTGTTAACAAGGACTTAAGACTAAAAGGTCTAAAGCAACAGTTCGAACACCTGAAGGGCTGGAAACAGTCACGTGGCTCAAGTTTCTAACTCACAGACACGTGATCCAAGGCGAAGTCAGAACTGAACCTTCTGTCACGTGGACAACGCCTTCTCATCGTCTGACACGTGGACATCCAACAGTGCGCCCTTTTCAAATCTTCTTGGGCGGGAACGTGTTTTCCACGCGCCCATCTCTCACGAGCCTATAAAAAGAGGCCAGATCCTTCAGATCGAGAATATAGAAGAGAGAAAATAGAAAGAGAAAAAGACAGAAGAGAGGAGAATTGAGATAGCAGCAGGGAAGAAAAGAGAGATTGAGAGAGAAAAAGAAGAGAGCGGCTGTAAGAGAGAGAGTGAAAATCTGAGAGTTAGAATAATAGAGTACCGTATTTTCAGTGAGAGTGAGTGAGAAGAAAAAGAGAGAGTCACATAGCAGTGAGGAAGAAAGAGAGCAAGCTTGAGGAGAGGAATCTGAAGATCCTGAAGATCGGTTTGACTGGCCTTTGGATCAGATCCAAGCCAGATTTGCTCTTGCGTGAGCTATATTTTTTAGTTTTCATTTCCAACTTTCTGGTGCTGTGATTCATATTTTGTTTTTCATTTCTGATTTAATCAAGCTATGTGTCAGTGTTGTAGAGGATTAGTTCCTCTGGACAGCAAGCTGTGACGCTCAGCTGTAGCAAGCTGTAATGCTTAGCGGACGCAAGCTGTAGGGTGCAGCAGACGCAAGCTGTGATGCGCAGCGGAAGCAAGTTGTGATGCTCAGCTGTAAGTAAGTTGTGATGCTCATCGGTTCAAATTGTTAGGCAGCAGAAAGCCTCACTCAGGTTTGAGTGGGGGATGGAGATAGGTCTGCGGGTAGCAGACTGAACCATCTAAAACTCCTTGTCTTCATGGTTTGATTGCTTGTTCCTTGATTCATGATAGATGTATGACGAGGAACGTTACATCTGATTAGTTTAGATTACGTTAAATTCACTGTATGCTTCAGTTGTCTATGCTTTGATGCCTGTTGAGCATTTGAGTGAAGTTGCTGAGTGTGCTAGCCAAGCATTCTGGTGAGAATCACACAATAACTTCAGAACAAGTGTTCGAGTGTGAGTCTCATTAGAATATCAGTTTAATTGAGTCATATGAGAGTTTAATTCCGCAAGATTTATAAGTACAGTCTTAATTGGGTATTTTTAAAAGGGAGATTCATTCACCCCCCCCTCTGAATATGTGTCTGCACCATCTCATAGACTCAACACACGTGGGGATCATCGAACTGACGATTTGGTGAGGTTTAAAGCTCGGTTTCAGGTAGGGGACAGTTCCCTGCTCTCCTCCTGCGTTTTCCCACCGATTCCATGCCCGGAGAGGCCGTAAGAGGGTTATTTCATGTTTCGAGACTCAAGTATGCCGGGAGGGTTAAGCAACGGATTTGAGCCATGATTTATGTTTTGGAGGTGATTTTTCGATCGTTGAATGGTTCGAGGATGATTCCTCGAGTCTCCCCTTCGTTCGGCAACGAATGGGACTTGGTTTGAGCTCACGGCGAGCTCGGAAGTGGGTTTTCCATGAAAACTGCAAGAGACGGCCACATAGGTGGTCGTTGCATCGAGGGCAGGGCGGCCATGGCTCTGGCCGCCCTGGTCTGCTGGATGGCCAGGGGTTTGGCTGCTCAGGTTTGCAGACAGCCAGTGCTTGGCCGTTCTACTTGCTTTGTGGCCCATTGTTCGAGCGACCAAGGAAGTTGCCGCCCAGGCCCCAACCAAGCCCAGGGTGGGCAGCCATGGCACTGGCCGCCCAGCCCTTCTGGGCGGCCTTCGGGATGGCCGCCCAGTCCTGTGCTCTGGCGGCCAGTGGGATGGATGTAGCACCCCGGATAAAATAATAAATTTCCTAAATAAATGAAACCCTTAAATAATTATGCAAGGAGGCCAATTAGAAAATACATATAGCCCAACCCACAGTAACCCATAAATGTTTAAAAGTCTTAAAACTCTAGATGGGCCTAACGTTCATGTCTAAGCTAGGAAGGTTAAACTAAAACAATAAGGCCTTGCGACAACAAGCCCAAAAACCCATATACATTAAAATGGGCCTTATAAATATTAGCCTTTTTCCCCCACCCGTTAAAAAGAGCCTTAACCCATACACATGTAGAAACCAAACCATATGGGCCTCACGTACATAAGGTTAAAGGGCCAAGCAAGGAAGTTTATAACTATAATAACTAAAGTAAAAAGGGCTCTTATCAAAAAGTCAACCCACGTTCGAAGCTTGCTTTCGAATGAAGATTAGGGTTTTAAAAACGTAAAACTGGGTAGGCTGCTGAGGTTTTGGCAAGTAGAGATATCAACGGTTCGAATCATGGAAGCCCTGCTCCCATTAGAACCCTAAACCGTGTACGTTTCCTTCCTCTATAAATAACCCCCTTCATCGAACGTGCAGAGGCTACTGTCGCTGTTGTTGTTCGTGTGTCGTCCTCTTCATCCTCCGGTTGCTGCAGTGAACGAAGAACTCATCATCTTCCTCTGCGGTGCAAGCGTAGGGTGTTCTTATTCTGCCAAGAAGAGCCTCCTACTGCTTCTGTTCGAGTGCTACAATGGTTGCCATTGTGACTGCTGCTGCTATTTCTCCTTCCTCTATTCCGTATTCCGTTCGACTTTCTACACCAAATAAGAGGTAGGTTTTCTCAAGATTTAAGCCCAAGACATAGAAAATAAAAACTAGACCACATGGATGAGTAGTTTAGTCAATCTAATTCCTCTGGATTATATGAACCCTGCTTGTATTATTTTTTCGAAGTTTTTGTTGCATGGTTAAATGGCGACCAGGGTACTGGTCACCCATTAATGGGCGACCAGGGGACTGGGCGCCCATTCTTGAATGGGCGACCAGGACCCCAGTCACCTATTAATTGGCGACCAAAAGACCAGGTGCCAGTTCTGTCATTGAAAATTGGAGTAGTAGTCATCAATGAATGGGTGACCAGGAGGGCATGCGCCTATTCTGTAATGGGCGCCCACCCCCTCAGTCATCCATTAATGGATGACTGCTTAACCAGGTGCCAATTTCTTATGGCTATTTTAATAATCAACCATGTTTAAAAATTGGTATCTATGAAACCTGACTCTGATGATCTCGCATAAGCATGTTTATGGACTCCTTGTATTTTTCTCTATATGATGATACCATTAGTTCCCGATTTACTATTCATGCAAGACCTGAGCCACTGTTCATGAAAACCAATAATTTGATTGATCCTTGAATGGGCGACTGGTACTATAACCGATTTACATCAACGACCGCCTTAGTATAGAGACGTTGTTCTGAGGAAAATGAGTAAATAGCAAAAAAAATGAAAGGAAAATGAATGGGCGCCTCCCTGAGAGGGCGCCCATTACTGGTTGAATTTAAGAAAACTAGATATTTCTGGAATGGGCGCCCCTGTACCAGGGTGCCAATTACCAGACCCCTTTGAGATTTCTAAATGGGCGTCCCTCTGCTAGGGCAATTGGCGCCCCTCTATCTAGGCACCCATTTCCTGTCTCACAATTTTCCTCGTGTTTTTTCTGGTCCATACCGCAGGTCTTCTTGGCATTGTTACCTTATTCTGTAGATACATCCCCTATTTCATGGTGTTTCTCGCATACCCCTTAACTCTCGGTGATGTTTGAACCCTCCGCGGGATATTCCTTCATTTGAACCCCTTAACCTCCGTAAGACTCTGCTAAGCCTTGGATTCTCTCAAGGCAGCTGAGTAGGTTGTACCCTAAAAACCCTGAAACCTATGAATGTGACGTCACTATGAAGAAACGTGATGACTCGGCCACTCATAGGGTGCTGCTTTCGGCCTCTATGAGTAGTTATGTCTGTGCACTGGAATGGGTGACCAGTCCACGTGTCACCAATTGAATGGGCGCCCCTGTACTTGGTGCCAATTCCTCTACCTTATCTGCTTTGCAGAATAGGTGACATACTAGAAGGGCGCCAATTCTATAATCTGTGGCTGCCTAATAGGGCGCCAATTACCCAGATTCTCGCATGTCATGATTTTCACGTGGATTTCATCATAAGTCCGCCCCTACTCAAAATTTTGCCCTTGAACTCCTTAAATTCCATGAATCTACCTTATTATCCTACAAGGGCTTATTCCTTGGAATTCTATTGGCTATAACTATAGTGGATGTTTGAGATACTTTACATGACTCAATGCTTGATGTTATTGGGGCCCGGTCTGGTCCTGGGAGGAGCACCCGAAAGTACTTGTACCCATGAGAGCTATTATTGACCACGGTGTGGCATTGCACCGAAGTGCATGGCTAGCTTGATTGATCGATGACATTCCACTCTCCATACTAGTGTTTGACTTGATATGACATGACATGATTTGCGTGACCCGGAATGGATATGTACTTGCTTGAATGAAAACATAGCCAATACTCGTGACATGACTTGATATTACATGCTTGGAACACTGTGGACGTGTAAAATCGCACGTCCATACATCCCGCCTGATCCCGCATCAACGTCAGGAGCTGGATAAAGAAGACCCCGAAGAGATTAGATGCCCAGACTCCGAAGAATGTTATCGCCCGACAAACCCTCACGTTTGCACAGGCCCATGAAACCATCAGGGAAGCAAAACAATTCCCCGAACACATACACTGTCGTGAAGCCGTCTCCGGAGTCCCGGCAACGAAGAAGAATCCCAGGAAGGCTCGCAGTCGTCAAGCCTCTGAAGAGAATCAACAAACCACAGCTACCACGAACGGCAGAGTATGTGCCGTCCGTCTGTGTTACAACAGACGAATCAAGTTATCCGTTAGAATCATCCATTAATACATGAGCATGCTGGGCCTAAAAGCTTGGGGAACAAAGAAGAGCATAATTAGCCCCTTGCCAGCCCTTCCAGCGGCACACCTTTTAAGCCCTCCAGTGGCACATTTGTTAAGCCCTCCGGTGGCACACCTTTTAAGCCCTCCAGTGGCACACTTTTAAGCCCCTCCAGCGGCACGCTGCTTAGCCCCCTCCAGCGGTGCACCCCATTCATCACCCGGCGAGGCTTGCAGCCCTTCCACCCGGTGCAGCGGCTATGAAATAACTGGACAATTATGTGAAGTTCAACAAATAACTGGACAATTACATGAAAAACAAAATCAAATAAAATTTAATCTGTAGACACATTTACAAAGATAAATTCTGATGATTTTTTAAATGACTCCTCCAATAACAACTATGAAATAGCACCAGTTGTCAGACACAACACTTTTTCTCAATTATCATGCAAAGGTGAAACAGAAAGGCATGTGTTCTTCTAATTACTTGTCTGAAAAATTTAACAAACATGGTTGCGTAATGTCCGAAGAATTTAATGAACAGGAAATAGCATTTACTGCTATTCATTTTAGCTTTACTGCCATGTCTTGTTGTACATTTTTTTTGAAAGTGGATGATACCACCATTTATATAAAATAAAAATAAGAATGTACGAGTATGGGGGTAGTACTCCCACACAACTCCCAAATACAAAAGACAACAGGTAGCACTCTACCCCGGTAGCAAAACAAAAAAGAACAGCAAACCACCCGGCCACTCTAAGCTGGCCCCTACCAAGCACAACATCAGACTCTGTAAGCCAACCACCATAAATAAATACTATTCCCGACAACCACAAGATCGGCGTACATATAAAACTAGGAAATAGGAAGAAACTTAAGAGGGTTGGATGGGAAGTTGTGTACTTCCACTCACCTGGGTGATGTGCGTGAAGAGGGCATCCACTTGGCGGCTACCACAGCCTGCCGAAGTTGGGAACTTCCCCGCAAAAGAGCAGATGGTGGAGGCAAGGTGGCTGTGAGGAGGGGCAAAGGCATTGGAAATGGGCAGCTGAGGTCGATTATAACGGCTCAGGATCCGGATACCGAGTAAACTCGATTCCACTTGGATCCTGAGGCACCACTCAGGAGCTGGGAAAGCTCCGAAGGGTTAGTGGATTGGAGTGGTTGTACATATGAAGCTAGAATTACGGCCACTTTAAGCCATTGTGCTACTAACATATCAATACACAATAAATAGTACTACAAAAGTAAATTAAAACAACAGTGCAACAGTCCACAATATAAGTTCACATAGTACCAAACATACCCTGGTTTTGACACGCTGGCGCCTAAGAATCCTTGTCAAAATTTTGTGATATCTCCACACAATGGCTTGCCTCACCTGAAAAATAAAGGAGTGAGCCTCATGTCATAGGCTCAGTAGAGGTCACGCGGAACCCTACCTCGCATAAAAGAAAGCGAGAACAGTAGCAACAAATCACAAATATCACACTCACTATTACCAAGGATATAAGGCGAGAATCAAATGTATAGCAGTAAATGCAACAACTAAACACAAATGGTAACTGCTTAACTAAACAAGCATACAACTATTTACCGATGAAACACAAGGTATTTGCACATAATCAATCGTGGCACCAATATCACGATATCACAATAATACATTAGTGTGGATCACGATAGTATTCACACATCATAACACCAACTAATAGAAAGGACACACAACCTGTAATGTCCCGGATTTTTCGGATCCTTGTTCGTGGGTTCCGGATCTGGTTTCTCTGAGTGTCAGACTCCGTTGTGTCCGAAATTTTATTTCGGACATCTTTCGTGTTCGGATCGGCGCGATCCGGAGTTGTTTCGGAGGTCCGGAAGCATTCCGCGATTTTTCCGCGTGTGTTTTTCCGATTCCCAGTGTTTGTTTCGGTAATTCCTTCGGAACCTCGTTGCAGGTGAACCGGGCTGTTCACCTAGGCGAGTGTGGTACCGTTACGATCAGTGCGTTCCGAGGATCACGAAAACGTGATTTTCCTATTTTTGGTAATTTTTGGATTTTCTGAATTTTCCTATATATATAACCCCTTTTTTCTCTCCCTCTCATTTATCTCTTCTCTCCCTCTCTCCTCTCACGCTCTCTCCTCTCTCCCTCTCTCTCCGACGGCCGACGGGGTGGAGGGCGGGCGAGGTGGGGATGACGCGGGCGAGGCACGTGCGAGGATGGATGAGGATCGAGGCGGTGGAGGCGCGGTGACGCTCGGCCGCGAGATCGTGTCCCGACGAGGCTTCAACGGCCTTTTCTTCGCAGATCGGCGAGCTCGGAGCGCGAAATCTTCGGTGGAGGTAGGGAGATGGACCCCCAGCTCGTGTACTTTATTTCCCGCGAGTTATATAGGCCGTGGTGAGCCGAGCGGGCTTATTTGGGCATTTTGGGGTAAAATCATGTTTTTGGGGAGTGAGCTGGATCTTGTGGTTTGACCATGTTTTTGAGCTTAGAATGGGCCCTCTCGGTGCTAGAGAGGTTGGGGAATATTTTTCCCTTTGTTTCCCCTTCACATGGAGGTGAACGGGGCGTGGAATGGGTTTTCCCGTGGTTTTTGCCATTTTCGGGCCCAGATTGAGAACGCACTAGTCTCAGGTAGCGCGTTCTTGAGGGTCGTGCCGCCCCGATGGGGCGCGTTCATCGGAGAAGATGAACAGTTAGGCGGTTCATATCGCACTGTAGGGTCCCAGCGCGTTCTGCATTATCACGCTATAGGATCATAGCGCGACATGGTTTGGTCACGCTATGGACCTGTAGCGCGTTCAGGTTGAACGCGCTATGCTTGGATGGCGCGTTCTGTTTGAACGCGCTATGCAAAGATAGCGCGTTCTTGGGGTGGCCTGCCGGGCATCCCAGGGCGGGCAGTCTACTGATGATCATGCTCCCCTTGGGCCGTGTGTAATGCCCTGGATCCTTGGTAGGTCTTGCTGGATCTTCATTGGATCTTTTGGTTTGGTTTCGTTGAGTTTCGGTTCGCTTTTGTGGCTTCCGAGTTGAGTTTGACGAGCCGTGTGGGTTTTTCTCTCGTACTAGTTACGGAACCCTACGGTGAGTTTGTTTGTCAATTCTCGAACTCGTGGATGCTACAACGACGATGTACTCTTCGAGCCGATCGTTTCGGCTATTTTTACGTATTTTTCTGAAATTGTGCATTTTCGGCGCATTTTCAGAATTTTCGGAAATTATGAAAATTTCCTAATTTCTTTTCTTTTTATTTCTTTTCCTCTCTCTCTCTCTCTCCTCACTCTCACCGTTCCTCTCTCTCTCTCCCGTTCTCTCTCGTTCTCCCTCCCTCTAGCCTCCGGCTGCAGACGGAGCGGTGCAGGGGCTCGGTGGCGACGTGGCGGAGCTGTCGAGGTGCGCGATGGGGCGAGGATCGGATCGATTCTGGCGCGATCCCCAACAGTGGATTCAAAGCCGGTGAAATCGGTTCGCGAGTGGTTTTCGGCGTGGTTTAGTCCTTTCGGGGCTCGATTTCTTCGGTGGAGGTAGGGTGACTGATCCTTACTTCTTCCTCTCCGTTTTCCCTGCCATTGCACGTCGTTCGGCTAGAAAACGGTCGAGTTTGGGCTTGGTTTGCCTAAACCGTGATTTTCGTAGTTTTTAGGGTCGGCCGGTAAACGGCGACTGTTTGCGGCGTAGTTAGTTTCTAACTGACCGCTGTGATGTCAGGATCCCATCCACGTTGATTTCGTGTCGTTTGGTGTTCATTCGAGGCCGGTAGAAGCCCGGGAACCTCGGTGACCCACTTAGGGTCGATTTGTCTAAATCGCCCGAATCTTGCGTTTTTGAGCTTGCATGTGGGCGTTTTGGCCCTCTTGAGTTGTCTTTTGGCGTTTAGGTTTGTTTCCCCTGCGCTTCGGCGTGAATGGGGCGTGGAACGGGCCGATTTGGCCATTCCTATGTTTTCCCGCCGTAGTCGGTGTGGCGGTCGTGCCAGCGATCGTCACTTGCTTCTGACGGTCCCTCGATAGACCGTTACTTTCTTTGGCGTCTGAGCGTTTGTTGGCTTCTGGGTGAGTGACGGCCCTAGGGTGGCGCGTCATTCCCGTGTAACACGCCTAGGTTCGTGCGTTACTTCCCTTTGTCGTTTGTTGTTTGGGGTTGAGTCGGTTCTTCTAACGTGCTTGACCCAGTGCGTTGGATGAATGTAACGCGCCTGGTCCTGGCCGCTACTTCCGTTTGACCGACGTTTGACCGTTGAGGCGGTTCCCCCGACGGATGGGTTCCCATCCGTTATTTTGAGTGTAACGCGCCTGCCCCTGGCCGTTGCATTCTATTTTGGTCGACTGTGGGTGGCTGTGCCGTTATGAATAACGCGCCTGCCCCTGTGCGTCGTTTGGCTCTGACGCGTCTCCCTTGTCGCGTTGTTTGCTTGTAACGCGCCTGGCGTTGTGCGTTACTTGGCTTTAGTTGTGGGTGTGTTGGCTCTGACGCGCCTGGCCTTGTGCGTCGGGTGGCTATAACGCGCTTGCTCCCGTGCGTTATTTCGTTGTGACGCGTCTTGTTTAACGCGTTACATGCTTCGTGTGTTTGTGTTTTAGAGTGGTTAGGGCGGTGTGAGTGACGGCCTGTCGCCCGACCGTCGCTTGGTGAGTAACGGCCCTGGTCTAGACCGTCACATGCTAGTAGCGGTCTAGGGGTGGCGCGTTACATGCCTTGTGCTCCGTCTTCCGTGATTTCGGTGTTGGCTTGTCTTGGCTTGTCCTTGTGATCTGCCTGTTGTCCCGTGGATGTCTCCCGACGTCCTATGAGGGTTAAGATTACGTGTAAGGTGGCCAGGAGTGTTCTTGCTTGAGGTAGGATTCTCTTTCCTACTTTTCGAGCATTGTTGTTGGGTTCAGGTCAACCCGGTGTGACCCAGTGGTTGACGTGTGACCTTGCATGTGTGTGTCTCGGTGGCTGTGTCCGGCTCGAGACACTGCTTCTGGATGCCTCAAGGTGTTGTTCCACCTCGGTTTGCGTGTCTAGGTGTGTCTGAGGGTTCTTGGTGTTTCCCTCAGATCTCCGTGTGTTGTTTTCTGCGGAGCGTGGTTTCTTTTGGCTTAGGATTAGACCGATTGGTGACTTGTTCCACTGTCTGTAACGATCTTGCCTTTGAGTCGTTCGACTCGGGATCGTTACGTTGTAGGTCTAGTTGCCTGGTCCTGAGTCGGTTGGCGGTTGTTTAGCTGCCATGGTGCTTTGTGGTGCACGAGACGGGTCTTTCTTAGGCTGTCAGTGCTTTAGCGCCTGTGTTTCGGAGTTCGTGCCTTGTGAGCCTCCCCTAGTTGTAGCCCTAGGCTCTTGCCGACCCACCGGGAGTGGTGGAGGGGTTTTTTCTGTTGCGTTTGGTACATACGGTTCTTAAGCTAGTTCCGTAGGCCCCGGCCAGCGGTAGCGTCCTACCGAGGGGAATACTAGCTAGAGGCCTGACCTAGGTAGAGGTCGGTGTGTGCACACGTGGTCAGGGACTGGGGACTTGCGCCGACGGGCGTGGCCCTGACTAGTCACTCACAGTTGGTGCTGCAGTTTCGTGCTGTGGTACCTTGTTTCCTTGGAACTGTTGTTCCTCAGACCCGGTTCTTGGTGTGTCTAGTCCCTGCGTAGACTTGACACTTGTGGCGCAGTGTAAGACATTAGTGGACGCATCTTGCTATTCTTCTGTGAGGAGGGTGCTCCTGTCACTCGGTGCTGTGACTCTTGCGTTTTCTTACGCACTGTGCCCTTTGTGAGTTGCCCTCTCGTGGCTGTACTCGAGGTCGGTGTTTATGTCGTTTGCATGACGTTCTAGTCATGCGTGGGGCTGTGTGCACGACGTTCCCTGTCATGTTTTGTCTGTGTTTTCGGCGTCGGCGTCCGCCTTCGCCTTTGTTTTGGCTGACGGATGGGGTTACCCTACTGTGTGAGTTTGGGGTTGACCGTCTATTGCCGTTTGGAGTAGCTTAGGGTGCCGAGTTCTCCTCGGTGGCCGTTGTTCCGTGTTTTACGGCCTCACTCTTCTTTGTTGTTGAGCTCCCCTTACTCTTGCCTGTTCCCTACTCCTTCTGTACCCGTTATGTTTACAGCTTTGTAGTGTAGCTTTTCCTGCTTTGCTGCACCTGCTATTTTTGTTGTTGCTTCCGTTGCTTTGTGCGTTTTCCAGTGGGGATCTGCGTGACCCCTACTGAGTTTTTGTTTAGAGACTCACCCCTGCTTTTCAGGTGGGTTTTGCCGTCTGCCTCTGTTGTTCCTGGTGGAGCGTGTTTGCTGTAGCTGCCAGCTGTACCTGCGTCGGGCTCCCCCCGACTTCTGTGTACGTTCTTTTCTGTCAGACTGTACTGTGCTAGACTTGTTGTCTTTCCTTTGGGCTGGACTCTGGTGTATAATTGTAATTATTTGAATTATAAATGAAAAAGTAATTTTATTTCTGCTACTTTAGCAATCCATTGTAATAAAATTTAATTGCGTACTGTTATATCTGCTGGCTTCAATGTATTCCACACACTCCTTTTTCCCTTCGGCGCTTTCCCGCGCTTGGGAGGCCTCGCGGGTCCCATGTGGTATCACGTGTATTCGGTAGTTATACCGGGTGCACCGGGTATCCGGAATCCGGGTCGCTACAGAGTGGTATCAGAGCAGTGTTCTGAGATGTTCGGAGTTCTTTTCTGAGCTATCAGATCATTGTCGTGTGAGATACATGGAAATCCAGATATACAGTTACCAGAGTCCTTGAGGTCCAGTACAGTCTCTTGCTGGCGTAGGTGTTGCGATGGTTTATCGCGATGTTTTCCATGTGTGGTCTTGTGCGTGCTTTGTTGGCACTGTACGAGATGGTTTTGCTCTCGTCTGGGTGTGACGATGTGCTTTGTTCGATTTTGAAGTTGTCTTGATCATGTTGCACTTGGCAGTGTTTGTCGGTTGGCATGAACCTGCAGTGCCTTGTTCGAGCTGTTTTCTGTGTTTTGCTCTGGTGGCTTGTGACTTTTAGCGTTGGTGTGATGGCCATGCACGTTCTTACGTTGCTTTGGTTGTCCCAGCTTAAGTCTGTTCAGCTCCTGATGCATTGTTGTTTCGGTTGTCTCGATTGTCGTGTTGCCTCGACTGAGAAGTTGCTCAGGCGAGCTAGGATCTTCCTTTCCTGGTGAGCTTATGTTGTTGAGCTTGTTGCTTCTCGTTCTTCTTGGTGAAGCTTTTTCGAGGTGAGCCTTGGAATTGCTGTCTTGGTGATGCATTTGTCCTATGTCTGCTTAAGTGTGGACATCTTTATTTTGAGCCTGATCTCTCTTTTGTTGTACGGTTGCTTGGCTTTGGACTCCATAATGGTGTTAAGAGCTGTCGTGTACCATATTTGTCGTGCTGTGTCTGACGGCCGATGTGTTGTGAAGGCTCATTTGTCGTTCCAGGACGTGAAGGTAAGCTGAGATTAGCATCTTTTGTTGCTCTGCGCTGAAGCTGGTGCTCTTCCTTTGTTGCACTTAGGCTCCTTATGATCGGTTGTTCGCGAGATCGGTGCTCGTGGCGTGTGGTTTGCGATCTTTGTTGATTGCGATGGCGCCGGGTGTGTGCTGAGGTGCGATTACCGATGTTACTCTGTTGCCTGTGCGCGTTGTTGAGAGTACAGTGGAAGTGTGTGGGTTGGCTACCCACTGGTCGAGAGGTTTTTGTTCCTTCTCGATGTGGCTTCGTCCTGGCTTCCTACGCCTTGACTTTTGCCCGTTGCCGTGCCGTTGTTTGTGGTTTTCTGGTGTTGGCATTGGCATGTGCGAGTGTTGGGGAATTTGTCGGCGTTCCTTGCTGATTGAGTACCCTTTGCTCTGCATTTCTTTCTTGGGTGTTGTGCTCTCGAGGCGTATTCGTAGTCCTTGAGTTGCATTCCCCGAGATTGTTGTCGTTTCTCGTTGTTGTGGGTCTTCTCTTGGCGAGCAGTCTAATGCGTGACCTATCTTTGTGGTCGTGTGTTCAGCTGTTCTTGTGCCTTGTTGTGACCCTGCTTGCAGTGTGTTCTATGGTTCTGTGTGTTGTACAGGGCCGGAATCCTGCAGGTGTTGCCGTTGTGTTGCTTTGGCGCTGTTTCTTTATGATTTTGTGTCTCTGCCTTGGACCATATTCTTGTCTTGTCAGTTGGCTTGCTGTACTCCCTTTCTTGGGTAGAGTTAGCTTGCGACTTGATCAGATGAAATATCAGAGTGAGTGCTGACTTGATTGAGTTTCTGGTCCAGTGGTGGTGTTGTTGTCGTTGGCGTTCTGTGTGCCATGTGTTCCCTGTTGCCTTTGGCACTGGAGCCGATGATGTTGCGAGCTGTGAGCTGTGAGGACTGTGTCTCTTGGTGTAAGCTGCTGCTTGCCGTGTTGTTGTTGGTTTCTCGGTGTTGGTTATCGGTTGTTGTGGCAGTCGTGTCTCATTTCTGGTGAGACGTAAGCGACGTTGCCCTTGCTTCGGAGGTGTCAGATGTGTTCACTTTGGTGCCATGCTCGTGCTTTGGACTTGCTGTCTTGGAAGCTAGAGCGTGTACCTGTAATTGTGGTCTGACGGTGTTCCTCTGAGCTGTGTTTTTCGAGATTTGTGTTGTTGGGTTGTTCTCCCTTGCTTCTCCTTTGTTAGTCCTTAATTTCGAGGGCGAAATTTCTTAAAGGAGGGGAGGATGTAATGCCCTGGATCCTTGGTAGGTCTTGCTGGATCTTCATTGGATCTTTTGGTTTGGTTTCGTTGAGTTTCGGTTCACTTTTGTGGCTTCCGAGTTGAGTTTGACGAGCCGTGTGGGTTTTTCTCTCGTACTAGTTACGGAACCCTACGGTGAGTTTGTTTGTCAATTCTCGAACTCGTGGATGCTACAGCGACGATGTACTCTTCGAGCCGGTCGTTTCGGCTATTTTTGCGTATTTTTCTGAAATTGTGCATTTTCGGCGCATTTTCAGAATTTTCAAAATTAGGAAAATTTCCTAATTTCTTTTCTTTTTATTTCTTTTCCTCTCTCTCTCTCTCCTCACTCTCGCCGTTCCTCTCTCTCTCTCCCGTTCTCTCTCGTTCTCCCTCCCTCTAGCCTCCGGCTGCAGACGGAGCGGTGCAGGGGCTGGGTGGCGACGTGGCGGAGCTGTCGAGGTGCGCGATGGGGCTAGGATCGGATCGATTCTGGTGCGATCCCGAACAGTGGATTCAAAGCCGGTGAAATCGGTTCGCGAGTGGTTTTCGGCGTGGTTTAGTCCTTTCGGGGCTCGGTTTCTTCGGTGAGTTAGGGTGACTGATCCTTACTTCTTCCTCTCTGTTTTCCCTGCCATTGCACGTCGTTCGGCTAGGAAACGGTCGAGTTTGGGCTTGGTTTGCCTAAACCGTGATTTTCGTAGTTTTTAGGGTCGGCCGGTAAACGGCGACTGTTTGCGGCGTAGTTAGTTTCTAACTGACCGCTGGGATGTCAGGATCCCATCCACGTTGATTTCGTGTCGTTTGGTGTTCATTCGAGGCCGGTAGAAGCCCGAGAACCTCAGTGACCCACTTAGGGTCGATTTGTCTAAATCGCCCGAATCTTGCGTTTTTGAGCTTGCATGTGGGCGTTTTGGCCCTCTTGAGTTGTCTTTTGGCGTTTAGGTTTGTTTCCCCTGCGCTTCGGCGTGAATGGGGCGTGGAACGGGCCGATTTGGCCATTCCTATGTTTTCCCGCCGTAGTCGGTGTGGCGGTCGTGCCAGCGACCGTCACTTGCTTCTGACGGTCCCTCGATAGACCGTTACTTTCTTTGGCATCTGAGCGTTTGTTGGCTTCTGGGTGAGTGACGGCCCTAGGGTGGCGCGTCATTCCCGTGTAACCCGCCTAGGTTCGTGCGTTACTTCCCTTTGTCGTTTGTTGTTTGGGGTTGAGTCAGTTCTTCTAACGCGCTTGACCCAGTGCGTTGGATGAATGTAACGCGCCTGGTCCTGGCCGCTACTTCCGTTTGACCGACGTTTGACCGTTGAGGCGGTTCCCCCGACGAATGGGTTCCCATCCGTTATTTTGAGTGTAACGCGCCTGCCCCTGGCCGTTGCATTCTGTTTTGGTCGACTGTGGGTGGCTGTGCCGTTATGAATAACGCGCCTGCCCCTGTGCGTCGTTTGGCTCTGACGCGTCTCCCTTGTCGCGTTGTTTGCTTGTAACGCGCCTGGCGTTGTGCGTTACTTGGCTTTAGTTGTGGGTGTGTTGGCTCTGACGCGCCTGGCCTTGTGCGTCGGGTGGCTATAACGCGCTTGCTCCCGTGCGTTATTTTGTTGTGACGCGTCTTGTTTAACGCGTTACATGCTTCGTGTGTTTGTGTTTTAGAGTGGTTAGGGCGGTGTGAGTGACGGCCTGTCGCCCGACCGTCGCTTGGTGAGTAACGACCCTGGTCTAGACCGTCACATGCTAGTAGCGGTCTAGGGGTGGCGCGTTACATGCCTTGTGCTCCGTCTTCTGTGATTTCGGTGTTGGCTTGTCTTGGCTTGTCCTTGTGATCTGCCCGTTGTCCCGTGGATGTCTCCCGACGTCCTATGAGGGTTAAGATTACGTGTAAGGTGGCCAGGAGTCTTCTTGCTTGAGGTAGGATTCTCTTTCCTACTTTTCGAGCATTGTTGTTGGGTTCAGGTCAACCCGGTGTGACCCAGTGGTTGACGTGTGACCTTGCGTGTGTGTGTCTCGGTGGTTGTGTCCGGCTCGAGACACTACTTCTGGATGCCTCGAGGTGTTGTTCCACCTCGGTTTGCGTGTCCAGGCGTGTCTGAGGGTTCTTGGTGTTTCCCTCAGATCTCCGTGTGTTGTTTTCTGCGGAGCGTGGTTTCTTTTGGCTTAGGATTAGACCGATTGGTGACTTGTTCCGCTGTCTGTAACGATCTTGCCTTTGAGTCGTTCGACTCGGGATCGTTACGTTGTAGGTCTAGTTGCCTGGTCCTGAGTCGGTTGGCGGTTGTTTAGCTGCCATGGTGCTTTGTGGTGCACGAGACGGGTCTTTCTTAGGCTGTCAGTGCTTTAGC
This sequence comes from Amorphophallus konjac, assembly GCA_022559845.1. Lineage (NCBI taxonomy): Eukaryota > Viridiplantae > Streptophyta > Magnoliopsida > Alismatales > Araceae > Amorphophallus > Amorphophallus konjac. The sequence continues at coordinate 464,021,216 of CM040118.1, read as the reverse complement.
GCCTGTGTTTCAGAGTTCGTGCCTTGTGAGCCTCCCCTAGTTGTATCCCTAGGCTCTTGCCGACCCACCAGGAGTGGTGGAGGGGTTTTTCCTGTTGCGTTTGGTACGTACGGTTCTTAAGCTAGTTCCGTAGGCCCCGGCCAGCGGTAGCGTCCTACCGAGGGGAATACTAGCTAGAGGCCTGACCTAGGTAGAGGTCGGTGTGTGCACACGTGGTCAGGGACTGGGGACTTGCGCCGACGGGCGTGGCCCTGACTAGTCACTCGCAGTTGGTGCTGTAGTTTCGTGCTGTGGTACCTTGTTTCCTTGGAACTGTTGTTCCTCGGACCCGGTTCTTGGTGTGTCTAGTCCCTGTGTAGACTTGACACTTGTGGCGCAGTGTAAGACGTCAGTGGACGCATCTGGCTGTTCTTCTGGGAGGAGGGTGCTCCTGTCACTCGGTGCTGTGACTCTTGCGTTTTCTTGCGCGCTGTGACCTTTGTGAGTTGCCCTCTCATGGCTGTACTCGAGGTCGGTGTTTATGTCGTTTGCATGACGTTCTAGTCATGCGTGGGGCTATGTGCACGACGTTCCCTATCGTGTTTTATCTGTGTTTTCGGCGTCGGCGTCCGCCTTCGCCTTTGTTTTGGCTGACGGATGGGGTTACCCTACTGTGTGAGTTTGGGGTTGACCGTCTGTTGCCGTTTGGAGTAGCTTAGGGTGCCGAGTTCTCCTCGGTGGCCGTTGTTCCGTGTTTTACGGCCTCGCTCTTCTTTGTTGTTGAGCTCCCCTTACTCTTGCATGTTCCCTACTCCTGCTGTACCCGTTCTGTTTACAGCTTTGTAGTGTAGCTTTTCCTGCTTTGCTGCACCTGCTGTTTTTGTTGTTGCTTCCGTTGCTTTGTGCGTTTTCCAGTGGGGATCTGCGTGACCCCTACTGAGTTTCTGTTTAGAGACTCACCCCTGCTTTTCAGGTGGGTTTCGCCGTCTACCTCTGCTGTTCCTGGTGGAGCACGTTTGCTGTAGCTGCCAGCTGTACCTACGTCGGGCTCCCCCCGACTTCTGTGTACGTTCTTTTCTGTCAGACTGTACTGTGCTAGACTTGTTGTCTTTCCTTTGGGCTGGACTCTGGTGTATAATTGTAATTATTTGAATTATAAATGAAAAAGTAATTTTATTTCTGCTACTTTAGCAATCCATTGTAATGAAATTTAATTGCGTACTGTTATATCTGCTAGCTTCAATGTATTCCACACACTCCTTTTTCCCTTCGACGCTTTCCCGTGCTTGGGAGGCCTCGCGGGTCCCATGTGGTATCACGTGTATTCGGTAGTTATACCGGGTGCACCGGGTATCCGGAATCTGGGTCGCTACACCGTGTGTGTCCCGGACACCCCGAGGAGTTCCGTGACCGTGTCTTTGGGTGTCCGGAGGTTCCGTTTATCTCAATAAGCGTGCCTGTGGGCTTGGCGGGTCCGGGTGACCCCAAGTGTTCCGGGCTTCCGTGTTCTTGCTAGGTCGAGTCATCGTGCAGCGGTGTGAGTGCGGTGAGGTTTCCCCGCAAGTCGTTGCTTCTCTGGAAGGTGGCTTCCGAGTAGGCCAAGTGTGTGGCCTTGGACGGTGAGTCCAGTCTCCCAGCCTGGGGCTGGAGGTTCCTTAAGTTGCCTCCCCGAGGGATGGGTCTCGGCAGTTGTGAACTGCCTCGTGAGTTATCGCATTGTGGTTTTAGACCTAGGGATTAGGCCAGATTGACGGTTCAGTGCTGTCATGTGCAACGGTCTCGATCCCGAGTCTTGTGACTCAAAGACCGTTGTGTTTAGTAGGTCTAGTGGACCATCTAGAGTCTGGTGGCGTCGTGCCACCTGTTACTCCGTGTTACTCGCAATGGGTGCGTGCGTGGTTTTCAGTGTCCACGTTCTGTGACACGTCCACTAGTCGTAGCCTTCTTACGGCACGCGTGTGCTGACCCACCCGGGGAGTGGTGGAGCGGCTGACCCGAGGGAGACGGTGAGTAGGCTGGTTACCGTAGGGCCCCCACGTACATCCGAGTCCAGGCTTAGGGGAAATTACCAGCTAGAGGATAGGCCTCGGGCGTAAGGTCTGAGTGTGCACACGAGGTTGGGGGCGTCGGACGGCGCCGGCAGGCGCGACCCCAACTAGTCCTTGTTTTGTGGTACTGGTTACTATGCGTGTTTGAGTCTCCGCCTGGGGCGTTGTAGCTAGACACTGGAGACGCGGTGTAAGACGTCAGGGGACGCATCCGTTCGTTCTTCTGGTGGGCGGTGCTCCCGTCATGTGACGTGAATTGTCGTGTCCCGGGTTCTGTTTCCGTCCGCGAGACGGGACTTCGTGAGTGGTTTCGGGAGTGTTCCCGGAGTTGAGGTCTGGGTTTTCCGGTGAGTGTCACCGAGGGCCTTTCCCCAGACAGCGTTGTGTTCACGACGGTGAAGTCGTGACCATGTTCCCTGACCGTGTGGCTTTGGCTCGGGCCCTTTTTGTGAGGGCAGGCCTCCGCTATGGAGGTATCGTGGCGTTTTCCTAGTAGCGTGGCTAGGGTGGTTCGTGTCTGGTGGTCCCCGATCGTGGAATCGGGTGGTCGGGTGCGTGTCTTGGTTGTCCCCCGACGGGAGACTAGGTCGTGTTTTCTGGTACAGTAGGAGTAGCTGTAGAGCCGAGATTTTACCGGCCACCATACTTACTTTCCTGCTTTTGTAGTTACTTCTTTCCGTGCCGCCATTGTTTCTCAGTTGGGGCTCCGCGGGATCCCTATTGGGCCAGTGACAGGAGGCTCACCCCTGCTTTTCAGGTGTGGCGGTTCTGCCTCGAGGTTCGAGGGTGCTGTGCGGAGATTCTTAGTTGCTAGCTTGTCAGGCCGAGTGTTCACTTGGCATGTGGTGTTGTGCCCCTTGTGCCTTGATGATGCAGTGATGTTTTGATGATAGCAACATTAGTGTCATCACTTGGTTAATCCTCAATTGACTGCTTGATCTGAATGCCTTATGCCTTGATGATATTTAGCTGATGTGCATAAATTATTTTGTGCATACCTTAAGGTCGATGCATATGGTGAGCAAACACTATGAGTATCAATGGTTTTAATGTCAGCAACTCTATGAGAATGAAAGATTGATTAATTGATGTATGCACAATCATCTCTCTATGTCAGTCTCTGCATCGGTTCATTAAACATTGTTGCACGTTATATAGTCGATGCATGATCTGTTGAATAGACTGCACTGCATCAGTTCAATATCTGCTATATGCATACACTGCATTGGTGCATTCATTGTGCATGTGTGCATGTCTGCACATTCCTTAGTGGCTAGTCTGTACAACCTCCGGTTCATTCATTGATCACAGCCAGTGCTCTTCATGCACATACAATGTCTGCACAGTCTATACGTATATTAGCCATAGTCAATGCATTTCATGTCTCGTGCATATCCGTCTCACTTAGCGTATCACTTAGCATCTCTATGCATCGGTCAAGTCTGCACATCTGTCAAGTCTGTACATCATCTTGACAACATGCACACAAAGTCTGCACATGGTTGCTTTGATGCTGCATCAAGTCTATACATTGTTGCATCATGTGCTTCATGCATATAAAGTCTGTACAGAGTTTTGCATATAAAGTCTGTACAGAGTTTTGCCTAGATTGCATTAGTCAAGTCTGTACATCGCCCTAGATTGCATTATCAAGTCTATACATCGTTGCATACACTAAGTCTATACATCGCAGAGATATGTTTGTGTATCAAGTCTATACATTGCTGCATCGTGTGCTTCAAGCATTTCCAAAGTCTGTACATCGTCTAGTTGCACGCCGCATTCACTCAAAGTCTATACATTCGTCAAGTCTATACATCGTTGCTTGTTCATGCATCATTTCTAAAGTCTGTACATCCTTTAGTGGCGTATCAATGCAACGTTTGAACATTGCATCAGCCAAGTCTATACTGTTGCCGCCTGTGCTTGTATCACTTGCCAAGTCTATACATTGCCGCCTGTGCTTGTATCACTTGCCAAGTCTATACATTGCCGCCTGTTCAAACTTCAGACTTACTCGATGCATTCTTTTCTTTTCCATCAGAGTTGATTCAAACTGACATCAAATTTAACCTGACAGGACTTATACTCGAGGAGCTTAATGAAGGCACGTGATCCGAGGATAAGGGGAGTACCAAGATCGTGACACGTGTATTGAAGCCTGTTGAAATGCTGCCACGTGGTCAAGGCTCTCTGGGCGGGAATCTGGAAGCCACACGCCCTCCTAATTGCTGCTGGTATAAAATGAAGACTTCTCCATCAGGAGAAGGAGATCGAAGCTGAAGGGGCAGAAGCAGAGAGTGAATTAGAGCCTGCACGATCCAGTGTGAAGAGAACAAGAAGAAAAAGAGAAGAAGAGCAGAGTGTGAAAGCAGCAGAGAAGAAGAAGAAAAAGAAAGAGGAAGAGATATCGAGAGCAGAGAAGAAGAAGAGAAAGAGAAAGAAAAAGAGAGGCAGAGTGTAAGAGAAGAAGAAGAGAAAGAAATAGAGGAGAGACAGTGAGATCGAGAGAAGAAGAGAGCAGTCTGAAGATCAGTCTTTACTGGACCGTGGATCAAATCCAGGCCAGTCAGCTCTGTTGAGAGCCATATTGTGTTTCATCGCATACAGCTTCCTGTTGCTGTGATTTCCTATTTTCTTGTTTTCTCTTAAACTTTTCTTCAAGCTGTTAGTCAGCAGAGCTAAGCTGTATTGCTCAGCGTTTGCAGTGGAGGATTCCACTGGTCGGGTTACGCTGTAGTCCCCAGCGGTTGGGTTAAGCTGTAATCCCCAGCGGTCAAGCTGTGAGTCAGCGGATGGCTAAGCTGTATTACCCAGCGGAAGCAAGCTGTGATGCTCAGCGGTTGTAGGCAAGTTGTGAGGCCCAGCGGTTTAAGCTGTGTATCAGCGGAATCCACACTCGGGTTTGAGTGTGGGGTGGATGTAGGTCTGGAAGACCGAACCACCTAAAAATTCATTGTCTTCATGGTTTGTTCTTTTATCTGATTGGCGCTAGATGCATGCATAGGTGCGCTCCACTTATTTGCTTACTGGTTCAACAGAAGATTTGATTAGCGTTTTAGTTTGCTTAATTTTGTGAAGTGAGCGAAATTTTTTAAGGGGAGATTCATTCACCCCCCTCTGAATCCATCGCACCGGTCCCAACATGTGGTACGTTTTACTGCTTTAGACTGTACTTTCTGTTGGACTGGACTCTGTTGTAGTTGTTTATTTATTTCTATTAATTGTTGGATTGTCCTATCTTATTTCCTATTTCTTTGTACCTCCACACTCCTTTTTAGCCCTTCTGAGCCCTCCCAGCTCGTGGGCGGCGGTTCGCGTCTCGGGTTATCGGGCCTTCTCGGTAACCGCATTCGCGGGTCGTTACACAACCTCCCCAGTGACGGGAGAAAGAACCACAAGAAGCAAGGCTAGATGCGTCCATTGATGACTACACTAAGTCTCAGATGTCCCCTGCCTTGCTCGTGGAAACTGAGACACCGTAACTCTCTAAACAACAAGGACTAGTTAGGGTCACGCTCGTCAGTGTGCGTCCTCTACTCTTAACAACGTGTGCACCTACAGACTACTACTATAGGTCAGGCCCTCTAACTGATTTTCCCCTCAGTTGGACTCTGGCTGCAAAGCAAAGGGGCCATACGGAAACCAGCTTAAAAGTCATCTTTCTTCGGGAAGCCCCGCCACCACTCCCAGGTGGGCCAACACGATCGAGTCGTTGGGCTAAAGCCCCGCCACTAATTCTAGGTGGGCCAAAACGACCGAGTTGTCGGGTTACAACGAGTGGACAATCATTGGAAAGAGAGAGACCTACATCTAGAAATCATAAACATCACACTACCCTTGAATCCGCATGGGACATCGGGATCACACAACACGCGATATGTGGGTACCATTCTCTCGATTCAACCCAATATTCGGTGCACGATATAGTTCATAAAACAAAGCACACAATCATAAACGCATACTTTACTACCAATCGTAATCCCAAATATTCCTTATAATTCACATGACCACATAAATCATAAGTATTACTCAACATATGACATACTGAAACATGATTTACGGAGCATGATACAAAACACTAAAGGCAGTCGGCCATCTGGCCGCCTTTCGTGAATGTGGTCATCTAGAAGGCCGCCTCCTTCTAGAGGCGGTCGGTCGTATGACCGCCTTCACTCACCGTCTTGCTAGTCACATCAGGTCGACAATTGACCTTTCTCAAAGTGCGGACCCACATGGTACCGCCTCAACATGATTGTAGTCGTACAAGGGCCGCCTTCTAGAAAGGCGATCAGTTCCTAGACCGCCATTACCATCGCCTCACGCACTGACTTCCTCGGGGCGCGGGCCCACATGACGCCGCCTTAATAATGGCGGTTAGCACTGTGACCGCCTGTTCAAATTGTGGTCGTCATAATGACCGCCTTTACCAAGAGGCGGTCGCCTGGATGACCGCCTTTAGCACCGTCTTTCCTTGAGTTACGGGTCATCACCACCATATCTCGAGAAACGAGCCGTTGACCACCGCCTTTGACCATGATTGCGGTCATGGCGATGACCGCCTTTTTGAAATTGCGGTCTCTCATATGACCGCCTTTTTGGAGATTTCGGTCTTCTTGTGACCGCCTTCTGGAGATTACGGTCTTCCCGAAGACCGCCTTCTCCACCGACTTAGGGCCTTCCAGAAGCCCGTGACACAAATCCCTAGGAAGCTTCAATTGCGCAAAATCCCATAGAAAATAATGCCAAACTCAATCCGAAACCCTAAACTGCGGTATACTACACAAAAACACACTCAAGTCGCCTCGAATCAACGAGGTCTCCCTCCCGCAACATTTCCACACTAGTCTATATTAAAATCTCAACATTTAGATTCCAAGAACACTTAACAACGTGAAGATTCAATGAACTAACATCAATTTTAACAAGAACTACGTTGAACATGGAGTTTCCACATGATATAACAAAACTAACGCATAAATAGTAGTGCGGAACAATAGAAAATCGTAATAACAAGAGTTGGGTGCCATCTCCCTACCTGGAGTGTCGAAACTACGCTGATCCTTGCGCTAAAATGTTTCCCCACGCTCGGGTACTCAAAGTCCACCGCAACGGCACCTCGCCCTCCAACCACGGTCGGTCGCCCGGGCCAAAGGAAGAGGAGAAAGAGTGAACGAGAGAGAGAGAGAGAGAGAGCTCAAGGGGAGGAGAGGGGAAAAGGGGGTGCAAGATTTTGGGTTGTGTAAGTAAGGGGGTCACCCCCTATTTATAGGGAAAATCTATGACATAAAAATCTTAAAAGATTCAAAACTGTATATACACCCTTAGTACTTTACATATATACCCTGTCACTTATTTTATTTATTTATATGTCCAAACAAATACTTTATATCAAATAATATCAATTATCATCACAAATATATTTCCAATCTGGTCTACATAAGACTATAGAAATCACAGGTCTTACATTCTCTCCCCTCTGATAAAAAATTCGTCCTCAAAATTTAAGTAACCATGAGAGAATAGGGAAGAACATTCTATCTGATTATCAAGCTATCAAAGCTTCGGGAGAACCTATAGGAGACAACAATATAGAATATAATTAACTCTAACCCTTAACAGGAGCATCCACCCACGTACCAAATCTCAGGACGAGCATGATTTCATATTACCTTATGCGTGACAATCCCTAAATGTGACCTTTCTATCGCGTCCTCATATCTCAAGGATCACAAATCACGACACAACCTTTGTCCGGTCTAATCTTCCTTGTCATTTATATGGCAGAATAATCCATTGTATCAATTTCTTGCCCTGTTGTTGCGTTAAATAACCTTCTTAGAAAAGTATTAATATTACCTGGCCATGACAAGTTTAATCCGTACTGGCGGAGTAATTGTCTAATAGTGGCCACAATTCCATCCTTCAACCGGCCACAACTCCACCTGGGACTGCCGTGCCTACTCATCATTCCTTCTATAAGCTTATTGGACCTTACTCTTACTCCATTGCCATCCGCGCTTCTCAGCACTGTTCCCATCTCAAAACCGCAAGGTTAGGCTTCTTTCTCATTCTTCGAACACTTAACACACCATCCAAAGTGGATCAGAATATTCTTATGATATTTACATCACCATAACACCTCTCAACCTTTGACTATCAAAACACGGTAATATTTTATCCAAAGTATCAAGTGACTAAAATCCTCTGACAATCATTACATTGCATCAAAGCCCATTCATAGTCACTGATCTTCGATCTTGGGCCAATAGGTTATGAGCCCAATAAGCTTCCGCTGTCAAGTTCGCATCTTTTCTTTCCATAGACTTTCAGGTTTATATAAGCTCTTTCTACGATGAGGATCACTGATCAGAACTAAAATTAAAATTCAAACGTATTCCATTTCCTGATGGTCCACGACAACCACCGACATAAATTCTAGATCATGGGTGAAACGATTCATTGTATGCAGTTCCAATTATCGAGATGGACATACAACCACTTTACCATGTTACATCCGTATATATACAACAATCCCACTAATACACCATTTCACACTCTCCTCTTAGGACGATCCTGTAATCAACTCTGAGTTGTGGTTCATGTGCTTATTACCCTGAACTTTTGTATTGAAATTTGAGTATAGTCCCTGGATGATAGTCCATATTGATTAAATGAGTTGTAGTTCATGTGCTTATGATCCTGGGTCTTTGTATCTCAAAAATCTGTTACATTTGCAGCTATAGATTATTTTTCATTTCTATTTGCTTGTAAACATTTCCGATACTATGCTATCTGGTGTGTGTGTAACTGTGCAATGTTGGCACAAGCTTAGCTCGGCTGAGCACATTTGTGATGATAAAGATTGTTGGACGTAACTAGCCAATACTTTCTTGGCTTTCTTCGCTGGGCGTCTCACGGGACCAGATTTCTTGAACATCCGTTTAAAATTTGCCTTTTGAGACAAAATACAGCCACCAGATGAGGTCTTCATCGCCGGTGCACTCTGTTGATTGCCATACTGCTGCTGCTAGGTTAATGGTTGCAACCGTCGAGTCTGCATCTGTCCTTGAGTCCTGGTAACGTCTACTTCTTATGTTGCCGCTACTTGATATGGCATGTTCAGATTACTTGCACGAGTGGCCAGCGAAGGTGGTCTCAGCCCAAGCCAGTCTTCAAGAAGAAGCTGCTGACTCTTCAGCCCTTCCTCTGCCATAATGTGTGATGCATATCGACCTGAACTCCTCACACTTGGAGTGATATTGTGCAACTGTCATGTCCCCTTGGACCAATTCCATAAATTGATACATCCTTTCCATCCCGACGAAAGTACGCTCAAAGGAAGCAACAAACTCTGACCAAGGTATTTGCCGTAATGGACGTGATTGGAATGTTACTCCCCATTCGGTGGTCCACCAAATCAGAGCTGCTCCTTGTAACTGATAGCTAGCCAGGAATACTTTTTCCTCTTCTCCGCAGTCCATGGAGTAGAAAGCGCACTCTATTAACGCAACAAGCCAAGCCCTTGCTATAACAGGGTCGGGCTGCCCTTCAAACTGTGGTGGATGGCATTGTAAAAATTCCTTAGGAACGCGTCCACGATTATCTTGAGACGATGATGATTCGCCTACATGAACTTCTGTCTCAACACAACCTTGAACTCGAGCGGTTGCCGAGGAAAGTGACATCCTACTTTCGTCTGACATCCTTGCCGGAAACAAGTTCTCATGCCTTAACGACTTAAGCCTAAACAAGAAGGCAAGGGAACATACTCGATAAAACATCAATATTTAGACGCTATGCCCTAAGCCAGCGGTCAGATGTACCATGTGGACTTCTTCTGGACTTTAATAATTCTAGATTCTTATGCATTCTCACATCCAGAGCTCTGATACCATCTATAACAGCTCAGGGTCCGGATATCGAGTAAACTCGATACCACTTAGATCTTGAGGTGTCATCCAGGAGCTGAGAAAACTCCGAAAGATTAGTGGATTGGAGTGGTTGTGCATATGAAGCTAGAATTACAGCCACTTTAAGTCATCGTCCTACTAACATATCAATATATAATAAACAGTACTACAAAAGTAAATTAAAACAATAGTCCAAAAGTCCACAAGTCCACAGTATAAGTTATATAGTACCAAACATACCCTGGTTTTGACACGTGGCGGCTAAGAATCCTTATCAAAACTTCGTGATATCTTCACACAACGGCTTGCCTCACCTGAAAAATAGAGAAGTGAGTGTCATGTCATAGGCTCAGTAGGGGTCACGCGGAACCCTACCTAAATGAAAGTGAGAACGGTAGCAACAAACCATAAATATCACACTCACTATTACCAAGGATATAAGGCGGGAATAAAATGTATAGCATTAAATGCAACAACTAAACACAAATGGTAACTGCTTAACTAAACCAGCATACAACTATTTACCAGTGAAACACAAGGTATTTACACATAATCAATCGCGACACTAATATCAAGATATCATAATAATACATTAGTGTCGATCACGATAGTATTCACACATCATAACACCAACTAATAGAAAGGACACACAACCTCCCCAGTGACGGGAGAAAGAACCACTAGAAGTAAGATTAGATGCGTCTATTGACGACTACACTAAGCCTCAGGTGTCTCCCGCCTTGCTCGTAGAAACTGAGACACCGTAACCCTCTAAACAACAAGGACTAGTCAGGGTCACGCTCGTCAGCGTGCGTCCTCTGCCCCTAACCACGTGTGCACACACAGACTATTGCTGTAGGTCAGGCCCTCTAACTGGTTTTCCTCTCAGCTGGACTCTGGCTGCAAAGCAAAGGGGCCCTACGGAAACCATCTTAAAAGCCGTCTTTCTTCGAGAAGCCCCGCCATCACTCCCAAGTGGACCAACACGATCGAGTCGTCGGGCTAAAGCCCCGCCACCAATTCTAGGTGGGCCAAAACGATCGAGTCGTCGGGCTACAACGAGTGGACAATCACTGGAAAGAGAGAGACCCACATCTCGAAATCATAAACATCACACTACCCTTGAATCCACATGGGACATCGGGATCACACAACACGCGATATGTGGGTACCATTCTCTCGATTCAACCCGATATTCGGTGCACGATATAGTTCATAAGACAAAGCACACAATCATAAACACATACTTTACTACCAATCGTAATCCCAAATATTCCTTATAATTCACAAGACCCCATAAATCATAAGTATTACTCAGCATACGATGTACTGAAACGGGATTTACGGAGCATGATACAAAACACCGAAGGCAGTCGGCCATCTGGCCGCCTTTCGTGAATGCGGTCATCTAGAAGGCCGCCTCCTTCTAGAGGCGGTCGGTCGTATGACCGCCTTGCTAGTCACATCAGGTCGACAATCAACCTTTCTCGGAGTGCGGGCCCACATGGTACCGCCTCAACATGATTGCGGTCGTACAAAGGACCACATTCTAGAAAGGCGGTCAATTCCCAGACCGCCATTACCGCCGCCTCACGCACTGCCTTCCTCGGGGCGCGGGTCCACATGACGCCGCCTTAATAATGGCGGTCAGCACTGTGACCGCCTTTTTAAATTGCGGTCGTCATAATGACCGCCTTTACCAAGAGGCGGTTGCCTGGATGACCGCCTTCAGCACCGCCTTTCCTCGGGCTGCGGGTCATCACCGTCATACCACGGGATACGAGCCGTTGACCACTGCCTTTGACATGATTGCGGTCATGGCGGTGACCGCCTTTTTGAAATTGCGATCTCTCAGATGACCACCTTTTTGGAGATTGCGGTCTTCTTGTGAACGCCTTCTAGAGATTGCGGTCTTCCCGATGACCACCTTCTCCACCGACTTAGGGCCTTCCAGAAGCCTTGACACAAATCCTAGGAAGCTTCAATTGCACAAAATCCCATAGAAAATAGTGCCAAACTCAATCCGAAACCCTAAACTGCGGTATACTACACAAAAACACACTCAAGTCGCCTCGAATCAACGAGATCTCCCTCCCGCAACATTTCCACACTAGTCTATACTAGAACCTCAACATTTAGATTCCAAGAACACTTAAAAACGTAAAGATTCAATGAACTAACATCAATTTTAACAAGAACTATGCTGAACATGCAGTTTCCACACGATATAACAAAACTAACGCATAAATATATAGCAGTGCGAAACAATAGGAAATCGTAATAACAAGAGTAGGGTGCTATCTCCCTACCTGGAGTGTCGAAACCATGCTGATCCTTGCGCTAAAATGTTTCCCATGCTCGCATACTCAACGTCCACCGCAGCAGCACCTCGCCCTCGAACCACGGTCAGTCGCCCGGGCCAAAGGAAGAGGAGAAAGAGTGAACGAGAGAGAGAGAGAGCTCAAGAGGAGGAGAGGGGAAAAGGGGGCGCAAGATTTTGGGTTGTGTAAGTGAGGGGGTCACCCCCCTATTTATAGGGAAAACCAAGGGGGCGCAAGATTTTGGGTTGTGTAAGTGAGGGGGTCACCCCCCTATTTATAGGGAAAACTCATGACAGAAAAACCTTAAAAGATTCAAAAATGTATATACACCCTTAGTACTTTACATCTATACCTTGTCACTTATTTTATTTATTTATATGTCGAAACAAATTCTTTATATCAAATAATATCAATTATCATCACAAATATATTTCCAGTCTGGTCTACACAAGACTCTAGAGCACCACCACCGTGATGGATGAGGCTACGGCAATGGAGTATGTTGCGGCAAAAGAGAGAGCAGACGTGCAACGATGGAGGAAATGGAAGGCCGAGTGCCAATAACAAGTGTGCCGCCCCGAAGATGTTGCAAGCTTGCGCCAATGAAAATCCAACGCTCTCCATCGATGCACCAATGTTTATGGGGGGGGGGTGCATTTGGCAATCAAATAAGATTTACGAGAAAATAAGAAAATCTCATAATTTTTACCTTGTCAAAAAAAGATAATTTTTCAAGATGAGTTATAAGACTAGGTAAATATATTTTACACTTTTATCCTTACTTTTGCGATATAAAGGATAAATAATATCTTTGAAGTTTTTTCTCACTATTTCTTTCGAACTCTATCGACTTACGTGCAAAAAATAACTTAGACTTATTTTTTCAGATTTTACATTCCCTCTTTCGTGTGTTTTTATCTCACTTTTCTCTTTCACATGGAAGTGGAGGCATCTTCGTACATTTGGATGAGATTATAGCTTTTTTTTATTCCAATGATTGAAAATCTCGTGGTACCATCACTTTCAAATTCTAGTCAAAGGACTGAGACGACCAAAGGGTCGCCTCATGCCTCAGACGCCTAGACAATAGTCTAACTGTTTGAGGCATTTGAGATATTTTATTAAAAATATATATAATTCAAAAGTAATAAATATGTCTAAATATTACAAAAAAATTATATACATAGAATCAATATTTTCAATAAAATTAACAACAATCAAAATTTGAAGCGAAAACACTATGGTAAGTCAATCAAGATCTCTTAGGACTAGTCCTCTTGGAATTGAGGCGTTTGAGACAAAAGGGAGGCGGTTTGGGGTCATCTTGCCTCAAAAACCACCTAGACGAGTGCTGCCTAGGCACGCTTTTGATAACATAGATTTCAAAAAAATGATTGAAAATATCATAATCCATAATTCATCTTGTTTCCAAACACATCCCAAACTCCCACCCCTATAAACCTCAAAAGGCATCGATTTAGGTCGGATTTTGGATCATATCGTTTTGCATCATGGACGACGTGAAAAGAGTTGTTAGATATTAGATTCTTCTCCTTTAATTTCAAGACCTACCTAGAGTGTCGAAACTACGCTGATCCTTGCGCTAAAATGTTTCCCTACGCTCACATACTCAACGTCCACTGTAGCAGCACCTCACCCTCCAACCACGGTCGGTCGCACGGGCCAAAGGAAGAGGAGAAAGAGTGAACGAGAGAGAGAGAGCTCAAGGGGAGGAGAGGGGAAAAGGGGGCGCAAGATTTTGGGTTGTGTAAGTGAGGGGGTCACCCCCCTATTTATAGGGAAAACCCATGACAGAAAAATCTTAAAAGATTCAAAAGTATATATACGTCCTTAGTACTTTACATCTATACCTTGTCACTTATTTTATTTATTTATATGCCCAAACAAATACTTTATATCAAATAATACCAATTATCATCACAAATATATTTCCAGTCTGGTCTACACAAGACTCTAGAAATCACGGGTCTTACACCGATTGTCGATGAGAAGCTAGGGTCGTCGGCGTCGCCGCCACGACACTAATTAAGCGAAAGAGAAGAGCGCCACCACCGCGATGGATGAAGATGCGGCAATGTAGTATATTGCGGCAAAAGAGAGAGCGGACGTGCAACGATGGAGGAAATGGCAAGGCCGAGTGCCAATAACAAGTGTGCCGCCACGAAGATATTGCAAGCCTGCACCAATGAAAACCCAACGCTCTCCATCGATGTGGTAATGTTTATGGGGGGGGTGCATTTGGCAATCAAATAGGATTTACGAGAAAATAAAAAAATCTCATTATTTTTACCTTGTCAAAAAAAGATAATTTTTCAAGATGAGTTATGAGACTAGGTAAATATATTTTACACTTTTATCTTTACTTTTGCGATATAAAGGATAAATATTATCTTTGAAGTTTTTTCTCACTATCTCTTTCGAACTCTGTCATCTTACGTGCAAACAATAACTTAGATTAATTTTTTTTTCAGATTTTACATTCCCTCTTTCTTGTGTTTTTATCTCACTTTTCTCTTTCGCACGGAAGCTGAGGCATCTTCGTACATTTGGATGAGATTATAGTTATTTTTTATTCCAATTATTGAAAATCTCGTGGTACCATCCACTTTCAAACTCTAGTCAAAGGACTGAGGCGACCAAAGGATCGCCTCATGCCTCAAACGTCTAGACAATAGCCTAATTGTTTGAGACATTTGAGATATTTTATTAAAAATATATATAATTCAAAAGTTATAAATATGTCTAAATATTATAAAAAAATACATACATAGAATCAAGATTTTCAATAAAATTAACAACAATCAAAATTTGAGACATATATAGAATCAAGATTTTCAATAAAATTAACAACAATCAAAATTTGAAACGAAAATACTATGGTAAGCCAATCAAGATCTCCTGGGACTAGTCGTCTTGGAAGTGAGACGTTTGAGACAAAAGAGAGACGGTTTGAGGTCATCTTGTCTCAAAAATCACCTAGACGAGTGATGTATAGGCACGTTTTTGATAACATAGATTTTAAAAAAATGATTAAAAATCTCATAATCCATAATTCATCTTGTTGCCAAACACATCCTAAACTCCCACCTCTATAAACCTGAAAAGGCATCGATTCGGGTCGGATTTTGGATCAGACCATTTTTCATCATGGTCGACGTGAAAAGAGTTGTTAGACATTAGATTCCCCTCCTTAATTTCCAAGACAAACCCTCACTGACGCCGTCGTCTTCTGTATACTCTCTCTCCTTGACTCGCTGCTGCGGCTGCCTCCACACGCTTGGATTGTCGCCATATCCATTCCTCTGTTCACCAGAGAATTCATTCTCGCACCACCCCTCTCGAATACCACCCAACCCTTGCCTACCACCGGAATTCTTGGGGTAGTCACTCTGGCCGCTCCTTCGATTGTGCCACTGATCAGGCATGTTCGAATTTTCCATTTTGTGCTTCGCTTCACGAGGATGTTGGATTTCAATGTGGAGGAATCTTGGCATGCGATTCGGGCTTGTTTAATTCCAGTTCGGTGAGGGGGAAGATCCGTGATAAGTGTGATAGCATGATAACATGAGATTGTTTATCATTGGTTTACTCCTAATCTTGCGCTGCCTTATTGCTCGTCGGAATTCGCACTTTTCTTGTTCTTGTTTGCCGTGTTCCACTTCTCCAAACAATTGAATAGGACCATATGATTCAAAGAGGACCAAATCCAATCGAAGACTTTTCTTTGTGATGGGGGTGTCTCCGTGATGTGCAGATAGTTACATATATGTAATTGATACTGGGATGCGTTTCTTTTTGAAGTCAAATGTTTGTGCCTGTTTCCCAATAAGCTATGAGTTGCAGCAGGGGCCAAATTTGCAGGTTTCTATATTCGATTTTGTCTGTAAATAATACTCTTGTTTACAATCAACATCTTCTAGAACCTTTCTGTTCTGAGTTTCTGTTGCCAGATTATTGCTTTTTTGCATTGTTGGAGAGTGTGGTTTGCATGCAATCTCAGAAGTGTGTTTTCCCTGTATGGTTACTTATGATGTTTTGTATTTCCATATGACATGCAGAGGTTGAAACATTCATTGTATTAACTACAATGAATTCTCATTTGTAAGACCCCAGAATTTATGTAAATAAATTTTAATTTATAAATATTTTTTTAGAATTTATAAAGGCCTAAATGTATTAATAAATGGGTTATTAGATTAATAAGTCATTATAATGCCCATTTGTGTTAAATAATTAATCAAATCTATTTAAATAAAGTCCAAAAGGTTTAAGGACCAAGCCCATTAAGTTTGACCCATATTCTAGAAGGTTATTAAGTCTATATTTTAAGGATAAATACTAATTATCTAATATAATTATATGGATAAACGAATAAAAGAGTTTTATTAAAATTAAAATTCTGAATGCTTCGAATGTAACGGTCTATCGGGCGACCGCCACAGCCTTGTGACACGTATATCCTAGACCGTCACAGCCTGCAAGTTCCGTAAGTAAGAGAATGTATAAAAAGATTAGAACTTGATGATCCTATCCATAAGAGACCTAATTAGAATGACATGTAAAATCACTAGGGACTCTTAGAAATCAGATTTTAGAAGAATACTGATAGATACAAATTATATAAATAATTACATAGGATAATTAGCAAAAGAGTTTGATTAATGTTGAACTCTGGGAACATTGAATGTAACGGTCTATCGTGAGACCGTCACATGCTTGTAACGCAGGGGTCTACAACTGTTACACCCTGTTAGTTCCGTGAAGGAAAGAACGAGTAGAAAGATCAGAACCTTGAGATCTTATCCACTAGGGATCGACTTGGGAGAGTTAATAACACTA
Organism: Amorphophallus konjac; assembly: GCA_022559845.1. Classification (NCBI taxonomy): domain Eukaryota; kingdom Viridiplantae; phylum Streptophyta; class Magnoliopsida; order Alismatales; family Araceae; genus Amorphophallus; species Amorphophallus konjac. The sequence goes on along the minus strand of CM040118.1, from coordinate 464,004,095 downwards.
CTAAGGACTCTTAGGGATTAGATTCTGGCAGATTAGGGACTCTAGAATCGATCTAATCCTCAAAACCTAGCTAGAACTCTATAAATATGACCTAGTTCGGAACTGTGCGACCCTACTTTTGATCGCGTGGAATCAAGGTAAGGAGTCATAATCTTGGACAAGTTCTTTAGAGGAATTTGTTTATAATACTTTAAACTAACTCCTCTCCAAATTTCACGTCCTTAGGTCAAGAGGTCGTGGAGTTAGAGTCCAAGGAAGTTGCTGAAAAATCACAGGAAGAGGAGAACTAGGGCCAGCTTTTCAGACCCAAATTGGGAGTTTGAAGCCTAGTTAAGAGGTAGGTCATCTCATGAACGGTAAAAATAGCTTGATAGGAATAAAAGCCCTCTGGTTTGCTTGATTTCCATGCACGATAGATCATGAATTTCATGTTTTAATAGTTCTATGCATTCATACATCTCTTAGCCCTAAGTAGAAAATTAAAAGATGTTATCTTGTCTATTCACTGAAACCCATGCATGTAGATAGCATATACTTTGTTATCATGCCTAGGATTGACATGGTATTTGATTTACATACATGATGTGTGTTGATCTCTTAGGTTTCATATCAGTTTCTGTCAGCAGACACTCTGACGCATCATGGTAGGATCGTCACATGCATGTAACGGCCTTACGACAGACCGTCACACACTCTGTTATGTTTTCGTTTCACTGTTGTCTCTAACGCATCAGGACAGGAGCGTTATATTACTGTAACGGCCCCTCGATAGACCGTCACAGACACTGTGATGCACCCCTGTTAGACCGTTAGATGCTGTGTTCTGTCAGCTCATGACAGAATAGTAACCAGTTAAGTTTACTTATAATTAAACCTAGATAACTAAGTTTTGACCTGTTATTATGGTTTTAAGTTTACTTACTGTTTCATATTGGAATTTGCATGACTTAGGCATCTTGAGCTATTTTAAGTTATGTTAATTTCATGTGCCAAAATTCTATAGTTTGTATTTAAATCATGATTTTCCAAAATTGTATTAATGGAGTTTTATCATGGTTTCACATCATTACACCTTCACTCTTTATCAATAGAGTCATTCTTTAAGTACATGGCACATATTCCGGTATGTTGTCAATTAGTTCACACTTTACACTATAGGAACATTATTCTTGGACTTGAGGACCACTCTATTGGATATTCCTTCAAATGGACTAGGAAATGTTGTTTCAAGGCCTCCGTAATTCTCCGCGAGCCTGGGATTCCCACTAGGACGCCGAGTTGGTTGTACCATTAAAAGCCCATTGATTAGACTACACTATCGATGTTTTCTGATTATCAGTAATGTAACGGCTCTGTGTTGGACCGTCAGGCACATGTAACGGCCCAATATAAGACCGTCACATTCATCTGAGTTTGAATTCTTGATTCGGGGTTCAGACTAATGTAACGGCCTAATCCTAGATCGTCACATAATGTAACGGCCCAATGCATGACCGTCACCTTTCTCTGAGTCTATTTTTATTGTTCTGGACTCGAATCATTATAACGGCCCACTATTGGAGCGTTACATGATGTAACGGCCCAGTAAACGACCGTCACATTGCTTAAGTATTTAACCCAAGGTTTGACCCAAGGGTTGATATTCCAAAGGTTCTGGATGGACTAATGATAGTCTAGAACTTATAATATTGATCAAGAAACTTAATATAATGATTGGAAAGAGAAAAGAATGTACCATTATGCTGTCGATTTATTTCCGTGAGCATGACATTGTTTAAGTCTTTTTCTTGATCTCTCATACTCTAAATTGAAGCATTCATTCATTGATTGTTGTTATCATGAGTTATTGAACTTATTACATTCTTGGCCATACTTTATTGTTACACTCATGGAAGTAGCTTGATTTATACGTGAAGATACAATTCGGGCGCTGATTGTGTCCAAGGGCTCTATGCTAGTCCCCACGGCTGATTGTCGGAAACATACTATTTTATAAACCATGGGGTATGATGCTACTGGCGTCGCATTGCACTGGGAGTACTTTCTTTATAAATAAGTGAAATCCATGAGCACTCGTGAAAATCTAGTGAATTGCTACATGATTAACGTTCTCGTGCGTAACCTTTATGGTTATGAAAGTGAAAGTGAAAGTGCATTCTCGTTACATTCTTGTTCATGAAAGGCCAAATATCATGTTCTTGCTACATACGTGCTAATTCATTCTTGTTCTCATTCTATCTCACATGATTATCGTGTTACTTTGGTTTAATTGCGTGATCATCGCATTCGCATGATTTTTACCTTATTCTTTAGAGCTAAATTGTTAATCACTTTAATAGTAACTTCATGTTGATGCGAAGATACCTACTGGGCAAGTGTGCTCATGACCTATTTTCCAATCTTTTCAGGAGATGGAAGTGATTCGAATTCGGATTCGGATTATACAAGTAGCGGGTCCGAGAGCGAATGAAAGTATTGTCAAGATGAGAGTGAAGACTTAGGAAAGTCTATATTATTTAGATTGAGTCTATGTAATTTTACTATTTCTTGAGTCTAGTAGAGTGAAAGATGATGGAAAAATAATTGTATTTGACTATCAATCATTTATGAAATAAAGTTGGAGTTTGATTAAATATTGTGCAATTACATTTATGTGTGTGATTGTCTCGCGCTCTGATCGTTCTTACTTACAAGAGGCTTACCATGCTGGCTGGTCGCGCTCCCCGAGTTAGTCTTCCGCTGTAATAAAGGCTCGGGGCGTGACAGTTAAGTTGGTATCAGAGTCTAAGTCTCAGGACTTAGGGAAAAGAGTCATGTCATATGATAAGTCCAAGGTTTAAGGACCCATACCTATGAACTAAGGAAGAAATTTCCATATCCATGTGAGACTTGGGTAGAGCCTGGGATGAGATAGTTATATAGATTTTACCTTAGGATAAATCTTCCCGACTCTAAATAACTAAAATGTCCATGATTCTCAGGTACCTTGATTCTCAATGGCTCATTGTATAAACTGGGGCGAGATGCAGCAAACTGTTGCAAGACTTACTCAAGCCCTATAAACAGTGGCCCAAGCCGGTGGAAGGGCTGGCGCAGGTAACTTGCATGGCAACTTCCGAAGTTTAAATCCTCCACGATTCTCTGGATCTTCTAACCCGGATGAAGCAGAAAATTGGATCGACGAGATGAATCAAATACTCGATGTCATGCAATGCACCGACCAGGAGAAGGTTCGACTTGCCACGTTCCAACTCAACAAGGATGCTCGTACATGGTGGAAAGCCGTTCCGGCACCACCTGCAGATGCACCTCATACCTGGGAGGGTTCTTACCCTATTCCGTGCCAAGTACTTTTCCGAGCATGTAAAGGAGAGAAAGGCTATGGAATTTGCCTCCCTAAAATAAGGCGCGATGTCTGTGGCAGAATATGAATTACAATTCTCTCGACTAGCACCTTATGCTTCTCACTTGATAAGCATAGATTTATTGAAAGCCAACCGATTTATGGATGGTTTAAGACTCGGATTCATCCAACAACTTGGAACTCAGAATATCCGCACCTATACCGAGATGGTTCAAAGAGCGCATCTATGTGAAAGAACCATGGAGAAAGTGGAGAGGCTCCGAGAAGAAAGGTCAAGCCGAAAACATGATAGGCAAGAAGAGAAAGAAATAGATGAGGGCGAAAACCGTCACATTAAGAGGTCCCGTAATGGGAACGGTAATGGAAAAAGAAATGGAAATGGAAACGGGAAGGATAAGAAAGTTAAAGAAGAGAAGGAGCAAGCCGTGGCACCTTGCTCATTTTGTGAAAAATTTGGGCACTCGGCAGAATAATATTGGAAGCGTCTCGGCGCTTGTCTCAAATGTGGAAGCCGGGAACATCGCCTGCCCCTATATCCTTTCATCAACGGACAATCTTCAAGGGATAACAACGGACGCGGGAAGCAAGGTCGATTAAATGCCATTCTAGACAAGGAAGGTAAGATGATAAAAGGTACTCTCTTAACCCAGTGGCCTAACATTAATTCTTAATACATTAAAATAAGTGCACTATCCAAAATCCATATATTGAATTTGGAGACCAAATTCTCTTAAGTGGGGGAGGGTGTAAGACCCCAGAATTTATGTAAATAATTTTCTAGAATTTATAAAGGCCTAAATGTATTAATAAATGGGTTATTAGATTAATAAGTCATTATAAGGCCCATTTGTGTTAAATAATTAACCAAATCATTTAAATAAAGTCCAAAAGGTTTAAGGACCAAGCCCATTAAGTTTGGCCCATATTCTAGAAGGTTATTAAGTCTATTCACATATTTTAAGGATAAATACTAATTATCTAAGATAATTATATGGATAAACGAATAAAAGAGTTTTATTAAAATTAAAATTCTGAATGCGTCGAATGTAACGGTCCATCGGGCGACTGCCACAGCCTTGTGACGCGTATACCCTAGACCGTCACAGCCTGCAAGTTCCGTAAGTAAGAGAATGTATAAAAAGATTAGAACTTGATGATCCTATCCATAAGAGACCTAATTAGAATGACATGTAAAATCACTAGGGCCTCTTAGAAATCAGGTTTTAGCAGAATAAGGATAGATACAAATTATATAAATAATTACATAGGATAATTAGTAAAAGAGTTTGATTAATGTTGAACTCTGGGAACATTGAATGTAACGGTCTATCGTGAGACCGTCACATGCTTGTAACGCATGGGTCTACAACCGTTACACCCTGTTAGTTCCGTGAAGGAAAGAACGAGTAGAAAGATCAGAACCTTGAGATCTTATCCACTAGGGATCGACTTGGAAGTGTTAATAACACTACTAAGGACTCTTAGGGATTAGATTCTGGCAGATTAAGGACTCTAGAATCGATCTAATCCTCAAAACCTAGCTAGAACTCTATAAATAGGACCTAGTTTGGAACTGTGCGACCCTACTTTTGATTGCGTGGAATCAAGGTAAGGAGTCATAATCTTGGGTAAGTTCTTTAGAGGAATTTGTTTACAATACTTTAGACTAACTCCTCTCCAAATTTCATGTTCTTAGGTCAAGAGGTCGTGGAGTTAGAGTCCAAGGAAGTTACTGAAAAGTCACAGGAAGAGGAGAACTAGGGCCGACTTTTCAGACCCAAATTGGGAGTTTGAAGCCTAGTTAAGAGGTAGGTCATCTCATGAACGGCAAAAACAGCTTGATAGGAATAAAAGCCCTCTAGTTTGATTGAATTCCATGCATGATAGATCATGAATTTCATGTTTTAATAGTTCTATGCATTCATACATCTCTTAGCCCTAAGTAGAAAATTAAAAGATGTTATCTTGTCTATTCACTGAAACCCATGCATGTAGATATCCTATACTTTGATATCATGCCTAGGATAGACATGGTATTTGATTTACAGACATGATGTGTGTTGATCTCTTAGGTTTCATATCAGTTTCTGTCAACAGATGCTCTGACGCATCATGGTAGGACCGTCACATGCATGTAACGGCCTTACGACAGACCGTCACACACTCTGTTCTGTTTTCGTTTCACTGTTGTCTCTAACGCACCAGGACAGGAGCGTTACATTACTGTAACGGCCCCTCGATAGACCGTCACAGACACTGTGACGCACCCCTGTTAGACCGTTAGATGCTGTGTTATTTCAGCTCATGACAGAATAGTAACCAGTTAAGTTTACTTATAATTAAACCTAGATAACTAAGTTTTGACATGTTATTATGGTTTTAAGTTTACTTACTGTTTCATATTGGAATTTGCATGACTTAGGCATCTTGAGATATTTTAAGTGATGTTAATTTCATGTGCCAAAATTCTATAGTTTGTATTTAAATCATGATTTTCTAAAATTGTATTAATGGAGTTTTATCATGGTTTCACATCATTACACCTTCACTCTTTATCAATAGAGTCATTCTTTAAGTACATGGCACATATTCCGGTATGTTGTCCATTAGTTCACACTTTACACTATAGGAACATTATTCTTGGACTTGAGGACCTCTTTATTGGATATTCCTTCAAATGACTAGGAAATGTTGTTTCAAGGCCTCCGTAATTCTCCGCGAGCCTGGGATTCCCACTAGGACGCCGAGTTGGTTGTACCATTAAAAGTCCATTGATTAGACTACACTATCGATGTTTTCTGATTATCAGTAATGTAACGGCTCTGTGTTGGACCGTCAGGCACATGTAACGGCCCAATATAAGACCGTCACATTCATCTGAGTTTGAATTCTTGATTCGGGGTTCAGACTAATGTAACGGCCTAATCCTGGACCGTCACATAATGTAACGGCCCAATGCATGACCGTCACCTTTCTCTGAGTCTATTTTTATTGTTCTGGACTCGGATCATTGTAACGGCCCACTACTGGAGCGTTACATGATGTAACGGCCCAGTAAACGACCGTCACATTGCTTAAGTAGTTAACCCAAGGTTTGACCCAAGGGTTGATATTCCAAAGGTTCTGGATGGACTAATGATAGTCTAGAACTTATAATATTGATCAAGAAACTTAATATAATGATTGGAAAGAGAAAAGAATGTACCGTTATGCTGTCGATTTATTTCCGTGAGCATGACATTGTTTAAGTCTTTTTCTTGATCTCTCATACTCTAAATTGAAGCATTCATTCATTGATTGTTGTTATCATGAGTTATTGAACTTATTACATTCTTGGCCATACTTTATTGTTACACTCATGGAAGTAGCTTGTCGGGCGCTGATTGTGTCCAAGGGCTCTATGCTAGTCCCCACGGCTGATTGCCGGAAACATACTATTTTATAAACCATGGGGTATGATGCTACTGGCGTCGCATTGCGCTGGGAGTACTTTCTTTATAAATAAGTGAAATCTATGAGCACTCGTGAAAATCTAGTGAATTGTTACATGATTGACGTTCTCGTTCGTAGCCTTTATGGTTATGAAAGTGAAAGTGAAAGTGCATTCTCGTTACATTCTTGTTCATGAAAGGCCAAATATCATGTTCTTATTACATACGTGCTAATTCATTCTTGTTCTCATTCTATCTCACATGATTATCGTGTTACTTTGTTTTAATCGCGTGATCATCACATTCGCATGATTTTTACCTTATTCTTTAGAGCTAAATTGTTAATCACTTTAATAGTGCCTTCATGTTGATGCGAAGATACCTACTGGGCAAGTGTGCTCATTACCTATTTTCCAATCTTTTCAGGAGATGGAAGTGATTCGAATTCGGATTCGGGTTATACAAGTAGCGGGTCCGAGAGCGAATGAAAGTATTGTCAAGATGAGAGTGAAGACTTAGGAAAGTCTATATTGTTTAGATTGAGTCTATGTAATTTTCCTATTTCTTGAGTCTAGTAGAGTGAAAGATGATGGAAAAATAATTGTATTTGACTATCAATCGTTTATGAAATAAAGTTGGAGTTTGATTAAATATTATGCAATTACATTTATGTGTGTGATTGTCTCGCGCTCTGATCGTTCTTGCTTGCAAGAGGCTTACCATACCGGCTGTTCGCGCTCCCCGAGTTAGTCTTCTGCTGTAATAAAGGCTCGGGGCGTGACATCATTACTTAAAATGTATGCACTAAACTAACTTGCTCTGTTCATTGTACTATGACTAACTTGACCGTAAATAGGTTGGAAAGTATTTTGGAACGCCTTTCCTTGGCATGCTAATTTGATGCTTCTATGTTGTCGACGCCATCCATATGAGGCACACATGGCATATTTGAGAGGATAATGTCAGCCTTTGTGGTCATCCAGTGTAGCACCCCGTATAAAAAAAATGATAAAAAATTATTATTATTAATATTTTCCAAATAAAAAAAATATTAGATAAACTCTTTAGGAAGTTTATGTAAGAAGTGGGAACACGAAGTTATCATATGTAAAGAATTATTCACTTAATAAGTGGCTTCATAGTGTAGTTGGTTAAGTAACTTGCCTTTCAACCCAATGACCAAGGTTAAAATCCTAGCATCCACCATTTACGTTTTTGCCAAATAATTATATGTTATTATGTAAGAAGTAGGAACACAAAGTTATCATATGTAAAGATTACTCACTTAACAAGTGGCTTTCTAGTGTAGTTGGTTAAGTAACTTCCCTTTCAACCTAATGACTAGGGTTCAAATCCTAGCATCCACACTTTATTTTTTTGTGCCAAATAATTATATACGATAGGCTAGCAATTAGACAAACCTACGTTGACATCTGTAGTGCCATGAATAGTATCACTTTTTATTTAAAAAGAATTTTTTCAAAAATAATTATATGTAAAAATAGAGAAGAATATAAGGATCTTATCCATGAAATTTCATTAACTAACTCCATCAAATTTTAAAGATAAAAATCATGAAAGTTAAGTGGGAAGTTTAAAATAAATAAACCACCCTCTCATAGGAGCTACAATCCACCAGACAACCTTTCGATTTCCTTATCCCCAACAGCCTGTATAAGTTGGCATCCCACTGAGATCCGATTTTCACGGATCTTCTTTCCCCTCTTGCCAACTCAAACCTTATATTATACTCCTAACGAAGCAAACCTTCGTTGGCTATAAGGCTTGATGTTGAGAAGGGGAGACACTTCTGAAGGGTTGCAGAGAAGGGAAGAGTTGCTTCTTCCATTTGCTACAACTACTGCCATTTCACAGAGGTAGGTGTTCTCAACTTTTAACTAAACTAATAGCTAATCTAGGATGATTAGTCTAGGCATTTAGTCTTAGGCTCATTTCCATGCGATATTTAGTGTTTATAAAGCATGTGTTGGCTTAAATCTAGGATGATTAGTATGCCTTAGCTTCATACCTAAGATAATTAGCATGTATTAACTTTATACCCAGAATAATTAGCAAGTATTAGTCTCATATCTAGAATGATTAACATGTGTTGGCTTAAATCTAGGATGATTAGCATGCATTAGCTTCATACTTGAGATGATTAGCATGTATTAGCTTTATACCTAAGATAATTAGCATGTATTAGCCTTATACCAAAAATAATTAGAAAGTATTAGCAAGTATTAACAAGTATTAGTAAGTATTAGTCTCATACCTAGAATAATTAGTATGTGTTAATTTAAATCTAGGATGATTAGCATGTATTAGCTTCATACCTAAGCCGATTAGCATGCATTAGCTTCATACTTGAGCCGATTAGCATGCATTAGCTTCATACCTAAGCCGATTAGCATGCATTAGCTTCATTCTTAAGATGATTAGCATGTATTAGCTTTATACCTAAGCTGATTAGCATGTATTAGTCTTATACCCAGAATAATTAGCAAGTATTAGCAAGTATTAGTCTCATACCTAGAATAATTAGCTTGTGTTAGCTTAAATCTAGGACGATTAGCATGTATTAGCTAATATCTATATTTGATATAGTTCATGCTTTAGTAAAGGGCCTGTCATTATGTCAATTTCTGTGAAACTAAAACCACCATGTTAAAGATGTTATATGAGAGAAACTAAAGCCTGAAAATAGTGAAAGAAGAAATTGTAGTCAAGAGGATGAAAAATGTGGAAAAAGATCAAGTTGAAAGAGGCCAAGTGGAAAAAGACCAAGTTGAAAGCACAATGAAATGATATTGAAAATAGGGGGTTCTAAGAAGGAGAATAATGAAAAATCTAGAGAGAATGAGAATATGTGAAAGAAGAGAAAGTCATAGATTGGAAGGTTAGGAAGAAGTTTTATGAAGAGTGCAGAGAGAGAAAATGAGAGGAAGAAGGTGAAAAATGTGAAAAAATGAGATCTATAGGCGTAGGTGAACAGTTACTGAGTAAAAAACAGAACCGTAGAAAATTAATTATAACTTAAAAACTAAGAAGAATTGGAGGATGTGGTAGAAGAAGAAAATCTATATCTACAAGAGAAGAAGAACTTTTGTGAAGAACTCAGAGTGAAAGGAGGACTGGAAGAGCATGAAAACTTGGGAATAAAAGAAAGTATCGACCCTGCCTGTTGACAGGGTCGACCCTGCCTGTTGGCAGAGTCGACCCTGCCTGTTGACAGGGTCGACGCTGCCTGTTCACTGCGTTGACGCAGTGAACGGCAGAGTCGACCCTGCCTGTCGACGCTGCCTGTTCACTGCGTTGACGCATTGAACGGCAGAGTTGACCCTGCCTGTTGACAGGGTCGACCCTGCCTGTTCACCGCGTTGACGCGATGAACTGCAGAGTCGACCCTGCCTGTTCACAGGGTCGACCCAGCCTGTTCGCAGGGTTGACGCGATGAACTGCAGGGTTGACGCGATGAACTACTGAGTCGACACAGCCGGCTCATTACGTTAACCTGATCGTTAGGCCTTCTCTTTTGCCATCTCCACTGATAGATGGCAGCCTGAGAAGTGATATTTAACTCCTGACAGGGTCCTCTAAACCCTGTATAGTTCCCAGGAAGGGCATCCCACAGTGAGGGTGTCGTTTCTAAAAATTGTCAGGTGGCCCATGCGGCACCTCTCTTATTTAGTTTTTTTCGTGTATCAAACGTTACTGGTTTCCACTCCTAGTTCATCCCTACACATAAATGCGCCCTTGGACTCCATTCCATAATTCCACCTTATATATCATACTGGTCAAACCTTGAAATTCCATATTGGCTATAAATAAGAGTGGATGTCAACAAACATGATAAATGCTGTGCATATAGGGCCCGGTCTGGTCCTGGGGGGAGCACCCGAAGGTACTTGTGCCCATGGGAGTTTATTGACCACGGTGTTTGGCATTGCACCGGAGTACTTGCTTGTTAGGCTTTAGACATTCCACTCATTCTCGTGATATTACTTGATTGATTTGACTTGAGACCCGCAGAAGGGTAAAGTTTTGCTTGAATGAAATTGATAAATAGCCAATTCCAATTTTACATGCTTGAATTTATATTACTTTCTATTACTTGCTTGACATGAGTTCTTACTCTCTTAGAAAGATTTTGTTAATTCCAGTTATTACTTGCTTGAATCTCTTGCTATTGCTGTATTGAAGTTGGAATCCTTATACTCTCACTTGTTATTCCTTCACTGCTCTTGTCGATTTTTACAATCCTTGATATCTACTTATCTACATGCATAGTTTTACTGACATTAATTGAACTTGTAAACCACTTAAAGCCTGTTAAATCTTGGGATGTAATTCCTACTGAGCGATTCGCTCATCTAGTTGTTTTATAATATTTTCAGGTAATTTGGATGCCAACCAACACTCGGAAGGGAATGAGACTGAGTGATTGGTGTTAGAGTGAAGTTAACAAATTGTCATGTCCTTTTTGTTATTGTATTAGTTCACTTATGTCAGTTGTATCAATTCATCTATGTCATTTGTATTAGTCAACTTGATTAGAACTGCTCAAGATTTGAAGCCTAGTCGTTGGACTCTGGGAACACATGTAATTGTCCTTTGATTAATTGTGACAATTGTCAGCTCGTACTATTTGTATTAAATTTCGAGTTAAATCTTAGTTATTTACGCACTCTGATATTTACATGATTGACACGATCTATATAGACGCGTCACGCCTCCGGGTAATCTTTCGCGCTCGGGGCGTGACATCTAGATTTGGGTCTACTACTGCTGTCTTGGTAGCATTAGTTAATGCATTCAATACCACAAATTAACAATATCTTCAGCATAACATAGGTGTCGCATCTATGTCTCAAATATGATAAGGAGGGTGTTAGAAAGCTATTTTTCCTCATGTTCAAACAGATCAATTTCTCAAAAAATCAACCTCTTTATGTCCTCGCACAAAATTCTTGAGGCCGCAAGAGAGATCAAAATAGCAAAAAGAAAATTTATTAAAAGTAACTTCATTCTTTTGATTTCTCTAGTCCTTTCCCACATATGAGATGTGGTTGTCTTACTTTTCTTTGAATATCTTCGAGGTTTGTAGCTAAAAGGGAATATATAAGACTGTGTTATCAAAAGCACATGAGGCGTTTGCCTAGATGTTTGAAGATTAAGAATCACAAAGATGAAAGAAAAGACTAAAAACTTATGGAACCGCAAGGCTGAAGTGGATGACTTGACTACACTCTTTTTCCTCTCTACTTCTCAACTCTTTCTCTTTCTTTCTTTCTCTTCTCTCTGGTTCCCACGTCTAGGGATCCTCCAGGCTTAGGGTTGCAAAGGCAACATCTTGATATGTGAAGAGGGACGTCCATTTTATAGGCTCCAAGAGGCAGAAGCTTTTTCCCTCCATTTCTATTTGTAATTTTGAATAGCTGAAATAAACAAAGGGTTTTGTCCAAGGAAACTTGCAGAACCTTAATCTCTGCAGCAGAAAGGACGTCCTTTGTCTAGGGATATTTTTCCCTTCAGTCAGAATCCTTGCTGTCTGGCGCAGGGGACAGAGCAGTCAGTGAGAGACCTTTTTCCAAGGTGATTATACTCCCAGATATTTGGAGTAAAGTGATCTTCTGGACACTAATGGTGATGGAGATGTTTGGGTGACCCTAGGAAACTTTTTCAGCCCTCAAAAAATGTGTTTACAGAGATTTACGTCAGACTTTTCTACCCTCTATACTATCTTCGAAAAGACAGATCTGTTAGAAGTCTTGGAGATTTTCCTTCAGTAAGGTCAACCTGCTGAGAGGTGAGGTCGACATTTCTTCACAAAATCTGGTTTATAACGGCTTTTGGAAGAGCCTGAGGTCGATCTCCTGTAGAAGTGAGGTCGACACTGCTTTGCGCTAGCCGCTTCCCAGATTGCTGTTTGCTATAGAGAGGTCGACACTTCATGATGGTGAGGTCGACACTGTGTGGTACAGTAGAACCCTTGTAAAAAGGAGTCGACACTCGGAGTCGACACTTTTGATTTGGAAGCTTGAAGAGGTCGACACTTCGAGAGACTGAGGTCGACACTTCCTTGAAAAATCTTTTTATGACGGCTTTTGGAAGGAGCATGAGGTCGACCTGCTGAGAGGTGAGGTCGACACTGCTCTAGAAAAATCGTTTATAACGCTCTCTGGGAGAGGCTGAGGTCGACCTCCTGATGGAGTGAGGTCGACACTTCTTTTGAGCCGTTTGGGCTTTTCTTCCTTCTGCGAAGGCCTGAGGTCGACACTGGGATGCATGAGGTCGACACTTCTTTGCTCCTGGTCATTAAAAAAGGCACATCATGAGTTCCTAGGGAATTTGACCAAAGACTTATAGTGAGGCATCATCAAAACAACATTCATACAACAGCCCCTTGCTCTGCCGTGCCCCTCTTGCAAGGCAACGACAGCAGCATGTTGTGCCCATGTGGTCATTTGAGTCATCTTGTGGTCACTTGGGTCATTCGACATCATCCTATGGTCATTTGAGTTCTTTGATATTCTTGGTTTTGATAATGGCTAAACACTATAAGTCATTATTATTTTAACTCTCATATGACTGACATACGTGATGTTTTGTTCATGACAGATATGCCAATGAATTGTCAAGAAATGAAGTGGAGATGGCAAAAGTGAAAGCTCAATGATTGCGCCCTCGCACGCGGATCGACCTACTCGTAGGAGTGATATAATCAACAGAAATCTTCAAGACTGTCAAGGGTGATGCCACAGACATGAACGGGCTGCTAAAGGAGTCAAGCGATGAAGCTAAAGCAGTTAACGGACCGCCCCAGGAAAGCCCGGGGTCTGCCCAACTGGCGGTCGACCGCCAGCACAGGGGCGGTCGACTGCCCCTGCCAGCAGATCCCCGTCTGCAGCTCTCTCTGTGGCGGTTGACCGCCAGCCCAGGGCGGTCGACCGAAAATTCCAGAAACGAACAAGCTACAGATTGTCTCAGTAGCGGTCGACCGCCACCTACCTCCGGTCGACCGCCAGCCCCGATGTAGCCATGTTTGACTTCGATTTCTACCTCGAGGCCAGCCCCTTTCCTTGGATTTATTTAATCAAAACTCACCTAATCTCCCATTATTTGTGGATCTGGTCTAGGGGATGTCCAAAGACCATTCAAAGTCTATAAAACCAACACTTGAGGGGTTAGAAACCCCAATGCTTCAATTGGAACAAGAGAGATCAAGGGAGGCTAGAGGGGGAGATTCGCAGGTACTGTAGCACCTACGTGAACAGTGTTTCGGGCTGGAGTTCTTCATTCATTCCAAGGTGATTCAAGCTTAGATCTGAAGCAAGCAACCTCCAAGGAAGCTAGAAGCAATCAAGGTTCTCAAAGGTGATCAAAGCTACATCCATACACCTCTTCATCAACTCAAGACCATCCAAGCAAGCTCATTCTCAAAGGAGATCAAATCTGCATCCTTCATCTTCTTCATCAACTCAAAGCGATCCAAGCAAGATCTCTTCACAAGGAAGAAGATACCATTAAAGCATCCAACTCAAGCTCCAACAATCTCAAACAAGAGTTTTCTTCTTGAGCATATTCTATATCTTGTTTGATGTTCGAGTGTTTTCATATTTGTTCTTTTTCATTTCATATAAACGATTAAAACTGAAGATCGTCCCTACCGGTGGTTAGTAGGAAGGCAATCGAAATTGTCCGATCTGCGGTGTTGACGTCCCTACCTGTGGTTAGTAGAAGGCAATCGGAGGTCTTTCCGATTTGCGGTTCAGTGCGTGGCACTAGTGGAGCCTCACCGGATTTGGTGAGGGGTGGACGTAGGACTGGGGATTCAGTCCGAACCACCTTAAAATCCTTTGTGTTGTGATTTGATTGTGCGATTGATATGTTTTAGATGCATGCTTAGGTTCAATCTTCATATTGTGAAATCATATTTCTAAGCAAATCGTTTTATACATCGCTAAGCTAGTTGTATTCCGCTGCAATTATTTTTGACTAGCCTTATAGAGGGTTGTATTATGAAAAGAGGGGCAGATCTATTCACCCCTCCCCTCTAGATCCGCTATCCACTACACAACAAGTGGTATCAGAGCCTAATATCTCATTATGGGGTCCAACGACCTTGAGAGAATTGGTGGATCAGCGTCTAAGGGTTATTTACCTGAAGGACATTCTGTGAATAGGCCTCTTTATTTCACTGGATCTAATTATCCCTATTGGAAACATCGTATGCAGGTGTTCATTCGCGCCCAAGACTACGAACTTTGGCGAGTGATCAGCAAAGGTCGTATGAGCTGCCGGATGATGAGGACTTGTGGACCAAAGAACAAATAAGGCAATCCACTGTCAACTGGAGTGCTAACATATCATGCAATGCTCACTCCATCCAGTTGAATTCTCAAGAGTGGCTACCTGCACATCTGTAAAACTAATGTGGGACAAGTTAGAGGTAATCTACGAAGGAACATCTCAGGTACGAGAAACAAAAGCAAACATTTTAGTTTCTGAATATGAAATGTTCCGCATGAAACCTGATGAGTCAATTCAGAATATGTATGCTCGGTTAACTGTGCTTACTAATAGTCTAACTGATTTGGGAAAGAAATACTCAGAACAGGAAATTGTGAGAAAGATTCTCAGATCATTGACTCCCGCATGGCACACAAAGGCTACCGTGGTTGAAGAATCGAGAGATCTCGCAACTACCAAGGTAGATGAACTCATTGGGTCATTAATGACCTATGAGATCAACCTTAAGAATAAAGACGCTGAGGTGCCTAAGAAAAAGCCCCTAGCTCTTAAAGCAGGACCGAGCAGTCAAGGCTCTTCTGATGAAGGTGAGGATTTGGCAAGTGAGCGAGATGAGGATGACGTAGCCATGCTCACACGTAAGTTCAGAAAATTCATGAGAAAGGAAGGTAAGAGCTTCATGAGAGGAAGGTCAAAGGTAAGAAATGGTTTCAAATCTAATTCTGAAAACTCTAAGAAATCTGATAAAATCATTTGCTATTCTTGCAATAAATCAGGACATTTCAAGAATGATTGTCCCGACAGATTCAGAAAAGCCGACAAATGGAAGGGCAAGAAGAAGAACAAGGCCATGGTGTCCACTTGGAGTGACGAGGAAGAAAGTGATGGTGGAACTAGCTCCTCGGACAAGGAAAAAGAAGATATTTGTCTCATGGCCAGAGGTGATGAAGAAACTGAGGTAAACTCTCCATTTGAAGATTATACAACTGATGATTGGGAGGAAGCATATATACAACTCATGGAAAAATATGAAATGTACAAAAAGGAGAATAAATCATTGAAAAAAAAATTAACTCATTTGTGCATGATCATGATATGAATGATAAGAATGCTCTACTTGAAACTGAAATTGAAGATCTTAAGAAAATGATTGAGAACTTGGAGGAAGGAAGAAAAGAAATGGCTGACTTGGAAACTAAAAATGAAGATTTGAGAAATGAGATTGATAGCATGAAGCTAAAAATGCAAACCTATGAAAAGGATAGCAAATCGAGCAATGAAAAGTATGAAGCTATCAAACAAGTCAACATTCAACTTCTTCAAAATATTGAAAACCTACAAAAAGAGTTGAAGGATAAACAACAATCTTTAGAAAAGTTTGTGGATGGAAGATAAAACCTAGATGCATTACTAGGAACTAGAATGAACCACAACAAAGATGGGTTGGGTTTTGATCCAACAAACAAAAGGCCATTTGGGGTAAAAACTGTCACATTTGTTTCATCTTCCGAAGCTTCCACCTCAAACACAACTCCCACACAAAACCAGCAAAAATAAAAGGAGAAAGGGAAAGAAAAGTTTGAAGAGGCAGTCACTGAAATTCCCAAAAAGTCTGTCCAAAAGCCTAAGAAAGGTCGACCTTCCCCGCAGCATAGGTCAACACTTCCTCGACCATTGCATGCTCAATCTTCCAGATATCACCATAACTGGATTGCACATTCATATAGGCCAATACCATCATATTCTTGGGGCAATTGTGACCTCTGTGTGCATCAATCCCATAGGTGGAAAAATAATCATTTTCAACCCAAAACCAACCAACCACCTCAATGGCTTAAGAAGCAAAATTCATCAAACTTCCACAAACTCCCACCAAGAGCCTCCTAACAGAAAATGAATGTCAAGATTAAAAAGAAAAATCAAATCCCTACTCTAAGCAAACAAAACATGAATGTTAAGAAGGTTTGGATTCCAAAAGAAATGGTTTCATGTTTTGAAAATTTGAAAAGTTTGATGGGACCCAAATTTGGTTGGGTTCCAAACACCATTGCTTAATTGCTTGTGCAGGAATGTCTTGTAGCCATGCATAACATGTGGTACCTGGATAGCGGCTGTTCAAGACACATGACTGGAGACAAAATAAAATTTTGTCTCTTGGAGGAAAAGGAAGGAGGATACGTCACATTTGGAGGGAACAACAAAGGAAAAATCATTGGAACAGGTAATGTAGGTAAGAATCTCTCCAACTCTATTGAAAATGTGCTGCTAGTTGAAGGATTGAAATATAATTTACTCAGTATAAGTCAATTGTGTGATAAAGGTCACAATGTGTTGTTTGATTCTCATGAATGTAAAATCTTTGAACCAAAATCTGACAAGGTAAAATTTTCTGGTAAGAGAGTCAACAATGTTTACATGATTGACTTAGATGATTCTGCTTATTTAAACCTTTGTCTTGCTGCACCAAAATCTGAACTTGCATGGTTATGGCATCGTAGACTAGGTCATGCTAGCTACAATGTCTTACATAAACTGTTAAATCATTCAATGGTGAATGGGTTGCCTGAACTTTCTTTTAAACAAGAAAACAAACTGTGTGATGCATGTGCCCTAGGTAAACAAACAAGAAAATCCTTCAAGGCTAGATCTGCAAACATATCATCTAAACCACTTGAGCTGATTCATATGAATTTGTTTGGTCCAACCAGAACTGCTGGTTTAAGTGGTAGAAAATATGGATATGTCTTGGTGGATGATTACTCTAGGTTCACATGGGTTTTCTTTCTCACACATAAAAATGATGCTTTTGATGAGTTTCAGGCACTCTATATGAAGATAAAGTAAGACGGTGAGTTTAAAATTTTCAAGATTCAATCTGATCATGGTGGTGAATTTGAAAATGCTAACTTCTATAATCTTTGCAGGGCCGAAGGTATTTCACACCGGTTTTCTTCACCAAGAACCCAAGAGCAAGACGGTGTAGTTGAAAGGAGAAACCGAACACTTGTAGAGATGGCAAGAACCATACTTGCTGAACGGCAACTTCCAAGGAGATTTTGGGCTGAAGCGGTAAACTCAGCATGTTACATTATCAACTGCTCTATGGTAAGGCCACACACTAAAGAGACTCCTTATGAGTTGCTGAAAGGTAAAAAGTCATATCTCTCACATATGAAAGTGTTTGGATCAAAATGCTTCATCCACAACAATGACAAAAGAGACTTAGATAAATTCGAGTCCAAGAGCGATGAAGGTATATTCCTTGGATATTTTGATAGATCTAGGGCTTATAGAATTTACAATATCAAGAGTCAAACTGTGGAAGAATCACCCCATGTTTCCTTTGATAAATATCATGATGATTCTAACAATGATAACTCTTGCAGGAAAAACGATGAAGATGGAGAATTCCTAAACATGAAGGAAAAGAATGATCCTCCACAAGAAGAAACAAGAGAAGATGCTGACCTAGCTGAATCAAGTAATGTAAGGGATCAAGCTCCAAGAGAAGGTAATGATTCTACAAACATTAGAATTCTTAAGGATCATCCTTTAGAAAATGTCATTGGTAGCTTGAACGACCCACCTAGAACAAGGTAACATTTTAAAGTTATGGAAGAATTAGATCAACTTGTTCTTGTCTCTCAGCTTGAACCCAAAAATATTGATGAAGCATTAAAAGATGAAAACTGAAAAATTCAATGCAAGACGAGTTAAACCAGTTTGAAAGAAACCAAGTTTGACATCTTGTTCCTAGACCTTCATCACAATCTGTCATAGGCACTAAATGGGTCTTTAGGAACAAACTAAGTGAGGACGACAAGATAATAAGAAACAAGGCTAGATTGGTGGCTCAAGGGTATAATCAAGAGTTTGTGGTAGACTTTGATGAATCTTATGCCCCAGTTGCTAGACTCGAAGCCATAAGAATTTTACTTGCCTTTGCATGCTCCTTTAGAATAAAGCTGTATCAAATGGATGTAAAAAGTGCTTTCTTGAATGGCTTGATCAAAGAAGAAGTCTATGTTGAGCAGCCCCCTGGCTTTGAAAATTTCAACCATACAGATTTTGTATACAAGCAAGACAGGGCACTTTATGGACTTAAGTAAGCACCAAGAGCTTGGTATGAGAGACTAAGCTCGTTCCTCATTGAAAAAGGGTACACACGAGGTAAGGTAGATCAAACACTTTTTACCAAGAAGCAATGTAAGAACATCTTGATTGTTCAAATTTATGTTGATGATATTGTGTTTGATTCTACTAAATCTGAAATGTGTGAGGAATTTGCTAACCTCATGACTAGTGAATTTGAGATGAGCCTAATGGGAGAACTTCAATTCTTTCTCTGTTTGCAGGTCAACCAAGGACAAGATGGTTGCTTCATAAGTCAAGCCAAATACATCAAGGAGCTGCTGAAAAGATTTGACATGATGAACAGTAAAATCATTGCAACTCCTATGAGCACCATAACATCACTGGATTCGGATGAAAATGGTAAATTAGTGGATGCAAAGATCTATAGAGGTATGATCGGCTCTTTTCTTTACTTGACTGCATCCCGACCAGATATCCAGTTTAGTGTATGCCTAATCTCCCATGATTTGTGGATCTGGTCTGGGGGATGTCCAAGGACCATTCAAAGTCTATAAAACCAACACTTGAGGGGTTAGAAAACCTAATGCTTTAATTGGAACAAGAGAGATCAAGGGAGGCTAGGGGAGGAGATTCGCGGGTACTGTAGCACCTCCGTGAACAGTGTTTCGGGCTAGAGTTCTTCATCCATTCCAAGGTGATTCAAGCTTAGATCTGAAGCAAGCAACCTCCAAGGAAGCTAGAAGCAATCAAGGTTCTCAAAGGTGATCAAAGCTACATCCATATACCTCTTCATCAACTCAAGACCATCCAAGCAAGCTCATTCTCAAAGGAGATCAAATCTGCATCCTTCATCTTCTTCATCAACTCAAAGCGATCCAAGCAAGATCTCTTCACAAGGAAGAAGATACCATTGAAGCATCCAACTCAAGCTCCAACAATCTCAGACAAGAGTTTTCTTCTTGAGCACATTCTATATCTTGTTTGATGTTTGAGTGTTTTCATATTTGTTCTTTTTCATTTCATATAAACGATTAAAACTGAAGATCGTCCCTACCGGTGGTTAGTAGGAAGGCAATCGGAAGTTGTCCGATCTGCGGTGTTGACGTCCCTGCATGTGATTAGTAGGAAGGCAATCAGAGGTCTTTCCGATTTACGATTCAGTGCGTGGCACTAGTGGAGCCTCACCGGATTTGGTGAGGGGTGGACGTAGGACTGGGGATTCAGTCCGAACCACCTTAAAATCCTTTGTGTTGTGGTTTGATTGTGCGATTGATATGTTTTAGATGCATGCTTAGGTTCAATCTTCATATTGTGAAATCATATTTCTAAGCAAATCGTTTTATACATCGCTAAGCTAGTTGTATTCCGCTGCAATTATTTTTGACTAGCCTTATAGAGGGTTATATTACGAAAAGAGGGGCAGATCTATTCACCCCTCCCCTCTAGATCCGCTGTCCACTACACAACACATCAGCCGTGGAGGCTTCGACAACGTAGCAGCAGCCGTCGGGACATCGACAGCAGCAGCGGCAGTAGCGTCAGCAACAACACGGCGGTAGCAAAAAACAAGGGACCAACAGAGAAAAAGAGAAAAGAAGCTAGGAGGATTTTCCCTCCGAAACAAGGCCTCTGGCCCTTACAAAAGGAGCACCCGTGTGAAGCCTTGGAGGAGGTTTTTGGAAGTTTTTTATAGCAAGAGCCCCCTTCTGAGAGATACTCATCCAGCATCCGAAGCAAGAATGGGAAGCAGAGTGAGAGGCAGAGTGAGGAGAATTGAGAGCCGTCTGTGTGAGGGTGGGTCTCCGTTGTATCTCTCCTTCCTCTTCCTTCTCTTACGATTTGTAAGGCTTTATCTTGTCGGGATGTAGATACTTATGTTTAGAAATGAAAAGGATACGTGGTCTTTAGCCCGGATGTTTTATCTTGCGAACTACGGTCTTCTCCTCCCACGCTATAGCATAATACCCTTGTTTGCTCCCCTCTGTTCTGCTAGAAGACAGGGTGATTACTTTCTTCAGGCCACCTCTGATGTACCCCTCTCTGGGTCGAATGAAGGAGGGCGCTAGACTCTGATCCATATATATATATGCATTATTCCTTTTTTTGGGCTTTCTCTCCGGTCTCTCAGTAGACATGATGAACCCTTTTTATTTTCTTTTGGCCACCCATACGACGATTTAGCTACTATCACGATGGCCACCGGCCCGGAGCTCACTCCGATCTATGAGTGTGGCCCCGAGTTGCCAACCATCGGAAGCCCAATATACGTCCCCTTCGCTTCGCCATGAGCGTGATTTTATTCTTAAAACCCCATTTTGGAGTTTGGACCGATTCTATGGCCATGATTCCAAAGGGGTGAGTAACATGGGATTTAATCCCGATCGTTTTCTATCGATTCCGACTTCGGGTTCTTGATCACTCATGGACCCCCGGGGGCTCGTTACTTCTTAACGTGGACCCCGGGTGGCTTCCCTTTAAGGAGTGAACATCAATGGCCGTATTCGAAGATAGCTCAAGTCCACACTTCGGCGACGAGGTCATGGCAACCCGTGGGTTAACGGGGTCCTTTGTAGACTAGTCCTCAGGATCTTCGTGCCCCAAACCGAGTTACATGGTGTTGTCACTTCTATGCGCACTTCGGGATGTTGTCGCTTCCGTGCGCATCCAAATTATTTTGGGGCCATCTCGGAGTTCTCTCCATGGATGCATACCCAATTAAATCCCCCCAAAGCCTCCAGGTCTGGGGGAGGTGCTGCCGAATTTTCGCAAGAACGATCACCCGAACTACCAAGCTACCGAGCTCCTGTGGGCCGCTCCTCGATCTTCTCTAACCTCCCCCCCAGGTCGATTTCAAAACCCCAATTCCTTTCCGAGGTTTCCTAATCACTCTCAGATCTCCTGGGACTTGCTTCCTCATGGCATGGTCCCCGGTTGATCCTCCTTAAAGAGGTGGATATCAATGGCCACTTAGTGTGGCAACATCCCAAGTCCACGCCTCGAAAATGAGATTGTGGCAACCCTCGGGTTAATGAAGCTCCTGGTAGGCTAGTCCTCGGAGTGTCCATGCCCAGCTCGGGTTTCAGGATGTTGCCGCCTCCGTGCACGTCCTTGGATGTTGCCGCTTTCGTGCGCATCCTGCTCATTTAGGGGGCATCTCAGGTTTGTCATATGGATGAGTTCCAATTTTCACCCCCAAAACCCAGGTCCAGGGGAGGTGCTGCCAAAATTTTCTCAGAATTGTGGACTTAACCAAAACAAGCTAATGCTGAAAACATGGGCTGAACAAATGATACAGTGCCCGCACATGCTACAGCGCTCGGTCATGCTACAGTGCTCGGTCATGCTACAGTGCTCGACCATGCTACAGTGCTCAGCCATGCTTGCTCACGCTACAGTGCTTGCTCACGCTACAGTGCCCGCACATGCTACAGTGCTCGGCCATGCTACAGTACTCGGCCATGCTACAGTGCTCGGTCATTCTCGCTCACGCTGTAGTGCTCGGCGATGCTACAGTGCTCGCTCACGCTATAGTGCTCGGACATGCTACGGTCGCTTGAACAGAACGCTTTCAAAGTAGGATCGACTCTAAGTGTCGACACCTTCGTGCTTCTCACGCGGTGGCATTCCCCCCTTTTTTGCATACCAAAAGAAATAAAAGAAAAAGAAGACATGATAATAATAAAAGAATAGACAATAACAAGATAATAAAACAATAATGCTAATGGTGTGAACCTTTATAAAATGATAATAATGCACGAGTAGCAAAAGAAAAGAAAATCAATGAACACACAACAGAAAATATAAAAGAATAAAATAATAAGGCCCTCACCTCCCTCAGAACCCATGCATGGGGATATTAATAAGGCCTCCACGGGTCATGCTTGAATCTTGGGATCATCCCATCATGGTTGTAGTCTGACCCCGTTCTGGGCCGACAGCCCACCGTGTTTAAACGAGTTCTCATCAGGATCTAATCCCGGATATTAAACTTGCCATATTCCAGGCATACATATGCTCCGACTTTCCTGATGTATTCATGATGTTTCACCCGGACATTTTTCTGAACAAAGAAGGGGTCAACATGTGACCGATGTAACTCCAAATGCTCGTTTGCACTCCAATATGAGGGCTTTTAATGCTTTTCAATACACCGATCACTTCTTTCTTGAAGATTCATATTTAGGCCATGAGGCCCCTTTTCTTTGCAATTAATCAGAGATTTTTCTCTCTCTGAGGGGATGTAATTAACGCCGCGACCTTTATGGCGCGGCGGGTCTTCAGTCCCGACCCGATACCCACAATTGTTTGGTTAGTCAGACGGAGCGCACCCTGGGCTCCGGACCACTCCGGTCTCGAAGCCCGAACACATTGTCACACATGTGACTGGCACGCCCTCGCACTTGATAAAAATGATAAGCCGATAAAAGATATCATGATTTTAAAGAATTTTTAGTGCGTCCAACAGTGGCTGATGGGCATTTATCGTTGGTGATGGCCTTGCATGTTCTCCGGAGTAGATTAATGTTATTTTGGTCGTCCCAGCTTGAGGTTTGGTCAGCCCCTGAGGTGCCGATGTGTTAAGGTTGTGGTTGAGGTGGTCGTTTGGATGCCCTGTTTGAGAGAGTGCTCAGGCGAACTAAGGATTTCTTTTCTAGTGAGCTGTTGTTAGCCGGGCTTGATCTTTCTCATTCTGTCTTGTGGCATTGTTTTGAGGTTAAGTTGTGGCTTGTGCTGTGGCTCTTGACACGATGGTTTGTATTATGGCAACTTGTGATCGGCTGTTGGTAGGATCAGTGCTCGAGGCATGGTATATTGCAGTTTCATGAATTGCGATGGTGTCAAGAGTGTGCTGAGATGCGGATGTCGAGTTATTTGTGATGCCTGTGCGTGTTGGTTTTAGTGCGTAGCGGAAGCATGTGGGCTCATAACCCACAGGTGGAGGATCGTTAGGTTGGAAGATTCTGACCAGCCGGGAGGTTTGTTTCCTCGATATGTTCATCTTGGCTATGTGTGCCTTAATGCTGTTGGTTGTCGTGCCGTTGCTTGAGGCATTGTGGTTGTTGGCACTGGCAGGTTTGAGAATTGGGGAAATATGTCAGCGAATATGTTGGTTGAGTACCCTTTTTTTTTCTGCATTTCTTGGAAGTTGTGCTCTCGGGACGTGATCATGGTCCTAGAGACACATTCTCTAAGAGCTATTTTTGGGTCCTTGTTGGTAAGCTGTGAGCGGCTAGTACATTTTAGCCGTGTGGTCAGCTGTAATTTTGCCTTGATGTGACCCAGCTTGTGTTGTGTCCTGTGGTTCTGTGTTGAGAACTGAGCCAGGGATTTGCAGGTTTGAGATTGTATGTTGGATGGTGTTTGTGGTCTGGCTGTGTCATTGGCATTCTGCATGCCAGATTCGATCGTTATTATGGCGCGGAAGCCGATGAGTTGTAGCAGTCAGCTAAGATGATTGTCTTCCTTGTGAGAGTTGATGCTTGTGTTGTCTTCCGAGTATGAGATGTTATCGGTGGCTATTTTTGTGGCATGGCTTGTGTCTCCTTGTTTTGTGAGACGATAGCGATGATGCCATGATTTTGAAGGTGCTAGACTTGTGTTCCTTTGTGTGTCAAGCTCGTTCTGTGGATCGATGTGCCTTGAGATCCGGAGCATGTGCCTGTGATTATGGTATGGCAGTGTTCCTCTGAATTATGTTTTTTGAGAATCGTGTTATCGTATTTTGTGTTCGAGGTTTGACTGGTGCTTGGAGAGCGTAGCCAACTGTTTGGGTTGTTCTTCACTGTTCCCTGCTAGCTCCTTAAATTTTAAGGATGGAATTTCTTAAAAGAGGGGAGGATGTAATACCCTGGATCTTTTGGATCGGATCTAAGAGCTTTTAGAGCGCTTTTGTGGGTCCCTGATTGTGTTTTACGATCCACTCGGGTTTTTCTCCCTATATAGCTTGCGGAACCCCGTGGAGAGTGAACCATTGAGTTTTGAGACTCTGGGACGCTACAGGTGCATTGTGCTCTTTCCGGGGATCACATAGGTTATTTTTTTCATATTTTTTTGATTTTATGAAATTTCGGGTCAAAAATCGGATTTCACAAATATTTCTATTTTCTTTCCTTTTTTTCTTTTTCTTAACCCTCACCCTCTCTCCTCTCTCCTCTCTCCCCTCTTACGTTCTCACTCTCTCCCCCTCCGTTCTCTCTCCTCTCTTCCCCTCTCCCCCGGGTGGCTGACCGCTGCGGAGGTGGACAAGGCGGGGATGTTGTGGAGGTGTCGTGGAGCGTGAAGACGCGAGGAATGGAGCGTGGCGTTGGCGCAATCCCGTTCCGTGGATTCGAAGCATGGCATAGTTCGTGTGATGGTTTTTGACATTTTTGGCGCGCGAGATGTTCGATGGATGTAGGGGGATGGATACTCTACCTGTTTCCTGCCTTCCCTTGCGATTTCAAGCCGAACGGTGTGAGTTTGAGCGGGTTTTCCTATTTTAAGGGAATTTGTATATTTCGGGGGTATGAGACGAAATCGCCGTCCCAGGCGATGGTTTCTAGTTTAAATGGTATCAATTGAACCCCTAAAATGTCAGGATTCGATTCCCAATCGTTTGACTACATTTGGTTGTGATTTGGGACCGGTACAGGCCGGATGCCCGCGTGAGTCATTTTGGGTCGATTTGTGGAAATCGCTCTTTTCTTGTCATTTTGTGATTTTCTGGATCCCTTTCGGCTTGTGGAAGGTTGATATCGAGTCTATGTATGTTTTCCCGTCGTTTGGGAATGATTGGGGCATGGAATCATCACGTTTTGCATGGTCTTGCGGTTTTCGGACCGGAGACTGAACGTAGTTACACAGAAACCGCGTTCGGCTCTTGACCTTGGCAGCGGTTTGTCTTGAACCGTGGCCACTTTTTGGGCTTTGTCGATTCGATGCGTATGGCGGTGGGAGAATGCGGATAACGTTCAACCACGTTTGATGGCTACGGTTAGCTTGAAACCGCGTCTGCCTGTCTTCATCTCTACCTACCCTGTTCTTCTTCTAGAAATGGTTTGTGGCGTATAGTGGCTAGGATGCTCGCGGTTAACGCTTAACCGCGTATGGATGACCGCGGCTGTCTTTGAGTCGACTCTGCCTCGTGAAGCATCGACTCTGTCTTCCTCTTCTCTCTTTCTGTGTTTTCTGTTCATGGGCCAGTAACGGTTTGCCCGGAATCGCACCCATGGAGCGGCGGTTTGTTTGGAACCGCGGTTGGTTACCCGCGGCTAGTCCTTAACCGCTGTTGTGTTTGTCTTATGAGCGCTACTTGTTGAGAACTGCGGCCCTGATGACTGTGGCTAGCTCGCAATCGCGGCTACCTATATGAGTGTTTCTTCATCAGTTTGGCCTCCAGTTATCTTTGCTTGACCCCTTGGTTAGCCATTGTTCCGTGGATGTCTTGGACGTTCTATGAGGGCTATGACCATGTTATAGGGTATTCGGAATTGCTGTAATATCGAGTAGTGTGTCATATTGTTTCGAGATTTGTTATGGTTTCTAGTCAACCCGGTTGTGACCCAGTGGTTGACACGTGACCTCGTGAGTGTCTCGGTTATCCCGTGAGGATCGAGACTATGTTTTGGACGTTTGGAGATATCATCTTACCTTAGTTTGCGTGCCTATATGGTTCGAGAGTTTTGGTTATCCCTCATGTTCCGTGTTTCGTGTTATGCAGAATTGTGAGTCCGATGAGCGGCCTAGGGGCCGTGGACTTTCATTTATGATGTGGATATGGCTGTTCTGTGCCGCTTCCATAACGTGTTTTACCATGACCTTGGCTTAGGGACTAGGCTGATTGGTGGCTGTTGACACCAAAAATATACAAAGATAAGAAGAAGAAGTCAAAATAAGCCAAAGGCTCTGAAGATCGACCAAGGGTGCAGCTCCTGTGTCATCCCTGGAGGTTATGAGAATCAGAATAGTAAAGATCCGTTACACTTGACATTCTGTCCGGCTGAAGTCATCATCGGCTAAGCCACTGTCCAGCACGGCCATCGCTCAAGATAGTCGGGCTGATGAAAATTACGCCAACACCCGAGCAATCATCTGCCCGCTGAAAAGGATCCTCGGTATATTCTGATACTCATGAAACGGGGCTCACACAGCTTCACACAATGTGTTGATGACAGATGCTAAAACAGACAACAAGAAAGGCTAATGGGCATTCTAAGAAGCCCACTTAACTAATGAAAGGCAAATGGGCATTCTAGGAAGCCCACTTAACTGATGAAAAGGTCTGGACATTCGAATGGCCTTTATCAGTACGAATGCACAGCTGAAATGGGCTCAAGCCCACTATGATGAAAGACGCACCGAGTGGCCAGATCTAGATGGCGCGCCTGTTGATCCATGCCAGGAAAGGCATGCTCCGATGGACAGAGGGTTAACCCTCTATAAAACCCCTGATCTTCGACAGAAAGAGGGGAGCATTGAAAGCCGTCTGAGAAGCCATCTGAGAAGCAGAGAAAAAGCTGAGAGAAAAGGGGTCTGAGGGCCTGCTGAAGACTCCGAAGAAAGAGAGAGAGAGAGAGCTGAAGGAGCCCGAAAGAAGAGATTCAAGGTGGGGGAATAGTTCTCCAATGCCCTAAGGGGCTACATCTGTCCTTTTTTTTCTCATCTAGAGTTTTTCCAATCTATTTTTCCCTCTGTAACTCGCTCTCGCGTTTATCATGTTTTCTTTCTGTTCCTCTGTAAATGTCGAGCATCAGTATGGTGTGATATGTGTTTGAGGAGCATTTGTTCTTATGAATGCTTTTGCAATATGATTTTCCCCAATGTCAAATGGATGTATTCATCCGGAATGAAATGGAATATGAAGTTCTGAGTTTCTTTCCTTCTGCCTTCCTTTCTTCTAGAAATCTATCGTACCCGATCGTGATGTGAAGAAATTGTTTCCGTTATGTGTATGCTTTCCTGATAATTTGAATATGCTTCTGCTGTATCGTCTGAGTCTCTCCAGCCCCTGATTCACGAAGAGGGCCCGAGACAGCCTATCTCGTGGCTCCTCATTCGTAGAATGATGAGGGATATGTCTGTATGAAAGCTTCTTGATCAGCATTTCTCCTGCTCCGTCCCCAACCTCCTGGTCATGATGAAGCCCGAGACAGTCTATCTCGTGGCCTTTCGTCCATGAAATGGTGAGGAATATGATGGAATCCCATTCCTAAGGATTCAATGAACGATTGGCCTCCAGCAGCCTCGTTGAGTGAGATATGGTTTCCCCTCTGAAACCCATCATTTTTGGCATCCCATGAAACCTCATTTAAGTTAGTCTCAAACTTCTGTAAACCCTTTGAATACCTGCTTCTGAAACCCCCTTTGATCGATGCCTCAAACCCCTGAAAACCTACTTCTGTAAACCTCTTAAAATCTGCCCCTGAAAACCCCCAAAACCTGTCTCTGAAAAAAACCCAAAACCAGCTTTGGAGGCTTCTCGGCGCCAAACCTCATCGGCGCACATTTCTCCCCTCGACGCGAGCATTCTTACGCCGAGAGCTGGAAGCACGCCGAGGGAGGCTGTGCGCTGATGCCCATTCATGCCCAGTCCACCGCCTGCGCCGATGCCCACTCACGCCCGCTCGCACCGAGGCTAGTGCGCCGGGAGCCCTAGATTGCACTCAATTCTAGCCAATTCTTACCGAGCCTTGTATGAATTTTATCCCTTGAAAGAGGAGAAGTCCAGGGCGTCTCACTCAAGCCACTGGGGGCTATATTAATAGGACCATGTCCTTACATTGGATTGGCTTACGGCTAATGCTCCTATAACCCTACTAACCTACGGAGGGCTGCCACTACATGTTCTTCGACGGTTCCTCAAGGGAATATTGATGGAATGCTATGATAATAGACATTGAACCATCGTGTTTCCATCTCCGTGGGTTCTGGGCTATATGCCCACCTTTCGTTTGGCTTCCATCCCAGCACTCCGTGGATGGATGTCCTATTTCCCCTTTTGGCATAGCCCAAGACCAGGAGAGATGCTGCCGGATTTAACCTTGAATTCAAGAGGCCCTACC
Organism: Amorphophallus konjac; assembly: GCA_022559845.1. Taxonomy (NCBI): domain Eukaryota; kingdom Viridiplantae; phylum Streptophyta; class Magnoliopsida; order Alismatales; family Araceae; genus Amorphophallus; species Amorphophallus konjac. The sequence goes on along the minus strand of CM040118.1, from coordinate 463,974,912 downwards.
TTCGCAGGATTCCTAATGATCAGTTTTGGGAAACAGAGCAATAAGCTCCTTCATGGGCAAAGGCTACTCGGACCGATCTGTCTTAGCTTAGTCCCGCTCCGCATCATTTCAGGCAGTAACATTCCCCGATCAATACGGGCTCCGTCTCGCCTCTGCGTGGATGGTACCCTATTCCCTCTTGGCATGAACCAAGATCAGGGGATATGCTGCCGAATTCACTCTGTGATTCATATAGATGAGACTGATAGCCGGACACAATGCCATAATATTCTAATGATTCTTGCTACTCTATTTATGCTTGCATGGTTCCATAATGAGCGAATATGCCCACCTCATGCCGCACTCTTAACGCGATCAAACAAATCTGAAATCATCCTCTCCTGTGCTCTCGGTATATCAAACAACGATTGGGCTGAAAGCCGGGTTATGCCCGAATGGAAGCCATCGTTGTGCGTGAGAGTGGTTCCCGAACCTAAGTTCTTCGCCCTCGTACCGGGAAACAGGCAGATGAATCAGAATGAAACTACTAACCGCATGGGCACATATGTACATATGAATCTCACATCCTGCAAATAAATTTACACATCAGTCTTATTTCGTTTTGCCCCCAGGGCCCCTCTTACTTTGGCGATTAATCAAGGGTTGTCCTTCTTTGGAAGGTCGTAATTAACGTCATAGCCTTTATGGCATGACGGACTTTCAATCTCGACTCAGACTTCACAATCGACTGACTAAGTCAGATCGAGCGCATCATAAATTGTCACTCCGGTGACTGGCACGCCTAATGAACTAATAAACAATCAAAACCAAATTAAATAAATTAAATAAATAAATAAATAAATAAGATAAAAGATCATTCCACAAAGTTGGCACGCCCGATGGGACAGAGTCTCCCTTCATCTCTTCGCCAAAGTAAGAGGCCTGGCGGCCTCTCCAAAAATTCTGAATGTGTGCTAATCCTACTTGCAGGAAGCAAAATGGAAACCAGACTGATCTCTGTTAAGTTCGGCCAGCAAATCGTTGATAACCATGTCCGTGATGGGTACCTAGCGGTACCGAGTGCGTTTGGATCCATGCCCCTGTCCGTGGGCCTACCTAACTGCTTGGGGCTCGTGTTCGTTGACCTGCTCCAGGTCGGTGATGGAACTGAAAAGACTACTGTGAAAGGAGCTGCAAATGTACCCAAGGAGGAAAAGCTGCAGAAGACAGCAACTGCACCGACCATGGTCTCCTGCTACATCCACCACTTGGACGGAAGAGTTGCTGCTCCTGCTGCTGCCAGCAGAAAGAGAAAGAACTATCGGAGGAGCCGGGCTACTGCACCCCAGGGACGTCTGTCAGTCTCAGGGAAGTCAATGCTAGCAGGAGGAATGCGAGTGTACCTCAATGGTCGCTCGGCTGAAGCACTACCCGACATCGTCATTCCGGCGGTCCCTACCAACAACCGATTCGAAATCCTGGCCCCTAGGAGGGCCAATGTGGAAAGAGAAGAAAGGAAGCCGCTGGCACCCAAGCCGGCAAGATTCAAGCAAGTCGGGGTACCCAAGAGAACACAGGGCCCAGCACCAGCCCCTGCGAGGGAGGAAGCTGCTGTCATGCACCCCAGGAGAGGGGACAAGAGAGTTCTGATCAGAGAAGAAGAAGAAGAAAAGGAGATTATTCATATGGCTGTTCCCCACATGCCGAGGGCCTGCGCTCGACAGGCAGATGTATTCCGGTATCCCCGGAAGATGTATCAAGCTGCACATATGACCAGGCTGGCTTATCAGCCGAAGACGCAAGAGCGACTGATGCCTCGATCTGACCCTCAGAGGCATAGTCATGAAGAAATGGGCCGAGTAGTCCAAGACTATTTTCACTGTCTAGGGAATTCATCCCTAGGACAGCAAAGGTTGCTTCGTGCCATGTGCGCCGAAGGAAAAGAAGAGGATGATAGAGAAGTGATGATGCCAGGAGCCTCAAGTTCAGACTCCAATGAACCTGAAGATGGCGAAAGGGCCGGATGTTCAAAAGATGCCCCGCATCGGTAAAAGGAAAATAAAAGATATCTGTGTTCGACCGACTGACGTTCCCTAGTCATGCCAGAAGAAAAGTTTGTAGACAAAGAGGAAAATTGCAAGTCTTTGCTTGTAATATGGCTGGAGTTGCCGTGAGATATGGTGCTCTACCTGACCAGCCTGAAGAGCTCGCCAGACTGGCTCAAAGGCCTGGCCTCATAACCAGGTGAATTCAGGCAGCAAAGGAGAAACTTATGGTTGTCGATGATGCATCAAGAGTCACCACTCTAACTGTAAATGTGGTGACTTCAGAAGAAGAAGCTGCACCGCTCATGAACCCGGCTGAGGGAACATCTAGTCGAGTGATAGAAGATATACCTATGGCTGCATCTCTGGACCCAACCATCCTCATGATGTTTGAGAGGTATCAGCAGAAGATTGAAGCTCTTCAAAGGCAGCTTGATGAGAAGAATGAACAAACTCCAGTCTCCAAGCATGCAGAGCCAGCAAGGGAGGTTTCCAGTTCTGCGGAGGTGGTGATACCTGCCGTTTCCCGCCAAGCAAGTCACGGGAAAGCTCCATGCCAGTCTTACCTGCCCGAGCCAACGGTGCAACCCTCTCCGTCAGGAGTGCAGTCGGGTCTGCATGCCACCGTAATGACAACCCCCTTCACATAACATCAGGCGCACTTCTATCCGGAGCCTGTCGACACTGCTATGGTGAATAAGTTGATGGTTGAAAGAATGATAGAGATGAAGATGTCCGAGAGGACCGATGGTGATTATGGCACCTTTGATATTTACCGGGTACCTTATCCCCCGTAGTATGCTGCAAAGAGACTGCCTCCAGGTATTAATAAGCCACCAAAGTTTGACAAATTCAATGGGCACGGCTCCCCACGGGAACACATTGCTTACTACACAACATTCATGGGAGACTTGGCTGCTGATGAAGCTTACTTGCTGAAGTTCTTCGGCTCATCCCTTACGGGCTTGGCCTTTGAATGGTACTCCAGCTTACCTGCCGGGTCCGTGACTGACTGGCCCGATATGCAGCGGAAGTTTCGCGAAAGATTCCATGTCATAGAAAGAGAGATCACAGTGGCAGAGTTATATTCCACCAGACAGAGGCAGGATGAAACAACCCTGGAATATATCAAAAGATGGAGGAACCTAGCCATGAGATGCAAGCGGCCTCCATACCAAGAAGATGATGTGCAGATATGCAAGTAGAACCTCAGGCAGGAAGTGTTTGAGAAGATGATCGGAACATATATCAAGATATTTGACCGTCTGAACAGTGTAGTTGCAGAGGTCGAAACCTTCTTATCCAGACGTCTAGCAAGCAACATTCCTGCTACTCAGAAAGGGAAGGCTGTTGAACGGCGATAAGCGCCGACTGAAGCAAATACTGTTGATTTCAATACCTTTGACCAGCAAACAGTAAAGGCCAAAGCAACAGCTGCCCCTCCGCCAGCAGAGGCAACAGAGAAGAAAGAAAAAGTCTCTTTAAGGAACAAGATGAGGAAGTTATATTCCTTCCCCAAGGAGAAGACATGGCCCTTGTTTAATTGGGCAAATAAATACAACAAGATAACACTGCCCGAGCCAAAGAGACCCGAAGATGCGGCCAAGAAAGATGATCCCCTATTCTGTCCGTATCACCGGGCACTGGGGCACACTATTGAAAATTGTTACGTCTTCAAAGACGTCATGGAAAGCATGATTAAGAAGGGCGAGCTCCAGATGGGAGAGCATCAGGTGGATCCTCCACGCCCTCATGAACCCCCGGTGATGAGACCTGCTGTCAATATGGTCTCCATATACCAACAATTGCCTGAAGAGGCTACTGAGACATGCACACAACACACATATGAGGCATGCTTTCTTACCCCCATCAAAGATCAGGTGGGATGGCAGACAGTACCAGTCAAGACCAAGAGACGACCACTAGTCTCTGAAGTGCCAGGGGCCTCCATTCGGGGTGTCACTCCAAAGAAACCCCCGCCAGCAATAAACCCTGTGTGGCGCACTATAAAATCACCGCCAGTTATCCGAATATTCACTCCCAATCGGATGAAGCAGACTCCCCTGCCAACACATGAGAAGACAAGCCCCGAGGTCAGGCGCTTGCAGCAATATATAAACCAGCTTGATGAATATGAGCAACCTAAGCTGAAGCTAATATTAGTGAAAGATCATGTCCTCTAGGAACAGCTGGAGGGATTGACTATTGAAGAGCAGTTAGAAAAAGAACAGGGGAAAACTGAAGCCGACCTCTTCTGGGGGCACAAGCCAGTCGAGTCCAAGCGCAGGAAAAAGAATAAGCAAAGAAATAAGAAGAAAATAGTCACACTACAGTGTAACACTCTATCAGTACTGTTTACCCTACCAGGGGAAGAAGATGAAGGGGAGTCTTCCACTCCATCACTAGAAGCAAATCAGGCCGAGGCTTCGACCTTAATGCATGTTACCCGCTCTGGAAGAAGGTGGGGACATCTTCCTCCACCCAACCACAATATTATTTTCAGGGGTGAGCAACCCTATCAGATACCAGAGAAAGAAGTCCGGGGTATTGAGATCCCTCCCCCGTCAGACCTCTATGCAAAGACGAAAGGGGGCGATGAGACCCCATCGTTCCTTGAATTCCTCTCCGTTCTGGAAGGCAAACAACCAGCTCCGAGTGCTGCTACAGAAGATAAAAACTCCCGGCAACCGTCTACCGCAATGATTAAAGAAAAAGATGAAGCAGGTGTCAGCCTTCCTTCAGCGTCAAAAGCAACAGTCCCAACGGAAACTCCCCAGCAGTCCCCGCAGAAGAAAGAAGCAAGAGAAGGGCAAACCATGCTGCAAGCACCACATGAGCCTCCGAAACCCCGTTGGGCAGAGGAGATGCGACTGTCCAACGTCCGTGTGGGCAACAGAATTATGAAGATGCTGAAGAAGCTCCCAACAAGGTTTTCTATATGGGAGATCCTCTCCTTGAGCAAAGAAGCTCGCCAAGCCATTATTGATGCCCTACAGGCACCGGCCCAATATGAAGCACTTCTGACAGAAGTTAACTCCGGACCAACTGTTACATTCGCGGAGGATGATATGCTAATTTTTGACCCCAACCATAACATGCCTCTGTATATGAGGGGGCATCTCAACTGCCAGCCACTGAGCCGGATTCAGATAGATCCAGGAGCTGCTGTAAACATCGTACCTTACCACATCTATCAGAAGTACTACTTCGATCTGCACCTCACCAAGGTGAAAGATATGAGGATTGCCGGATTCAATCAGAAGTGCGAGACTCCACTCGGAGTGACAGAATTCAACCTCACACTGGGTGACTTCACCACCACCATGCAATTCTATGTGATAAATTCAAATACCACATACAAGGCTTTGCTGGGATGACCCTGGTTACATAGATATAGGATAGTACCCTCCACCCTACATCAATGTATCAAATACTGCCACAATGGCAAAGAGGAAAGGGTGTTTGCAGATTTGCATCCCTTCAAAATTTATGAGTGCCACATGCTTGATGCACCATTCTATACAGAGGTCTCCCAAGGGGTGAAGAAAAAAGAAGCTCCTGCTGGCCAGAAGAAAGCAACGTCGGAACCGGACGAATGGTCCCCTCTACCACCCTCGGGTTACGTGGAACAACAAGAGGTCGCCCATGTCTCTCGGACTGGGGACTTTGCTAGAATTGCACCACCACCTGCCTACCCTGTCAAAGCAGATGATAACATAAAGGAGAAGCTCAGTCTTGTTGAAGTCCCGCCTGGACTATTCAAACCCATTCCAAGCCTGGAATGCCAGACAGTGCAACCACTGAAGACTATGGAAGTTCCCTGTTTCGGCGAACCCCCTACGATATTCTATCCGAGAGAGCCTGCCGATGAGGATGATGAAGACTGTGTAATCTCGGAGGTGGCAGCTAACAGAATGGTGCCGATATCGGGTCTAGATTACACTACCCAACAGGTCTCCCATATGTTTTCTAAAATGCGAGTGCCCATGCTGCAGCTGTTGACCAGAAGAAGTCATTCCAGAAGCTCTGGGATCCGCCCAACAACAACAAAGAGTTGCTGAAGATCACTTGGCATCCTGGGCTAGGCTATACTATGCAAGAGTATTATGAGGCAGAGGTAGATGTTATCTCCACCTACTTCACTCACGAAGATCCTTTCGAGGCAGACTATGATGAGTACCCACCCTATGGTGAAGAACTGATGCAATGCCACCAAGGTGGCACTGAAACCCATGACAGTTATGAAAACTCAGGGGAACAAGATGAAGCTACTCTATGCTAGCATTGGAAGAAACCCCTTTCCATGGAGGATCTATTCCAAGATGAAGTCAGATTTGACAGGGGAACACCTGAAGAAGATCAAGCCGATGAGAAAGAAAGAGATCGCCTGGAGTTTGAACACATACTGGAGGAGATCTGGGCCATGCAAGACTTAGCAGATCCGGTAGAAGAAATTTTACCTATAGATCCCCAGGGGGCAGAAGGTCCTATGTCGGGAACACAAGATGGGACGCCAAAACCGCCGATCAGAGCTGACCAAAACCCTGTGGAGGGTCCAGTAGTTCAGCAATGGAGTCAAGAAGCTCAGAGACAAGCTCCTCTAACCTTAGAGAGCCCGTCTGAAGAAAGCCAGCAATCACTAGCCGGGGAGCTGGAGGCCCTGGAAGCTGAAGAAGACTACATCAACGGAGGATTCATCAACCTTGAAGAAGCTCCACCAGAAGTCGAAGACGACGGTCAAGCTACCGTTGATGAACTGATAGAAGTGAACTTGGGGAGTGAAGGGGATCCAAGACCCACCTTCCTTAGTGCACTGTTGTCAGCAGAAGAAAAAAAGCAGTATATACAATTTCTAAGGGAGTTCCGGGATTGTTTTGCCTGGACCTACAATGAGATGCCAGGGTTGAGCCCCGATGTAGCACAACATCTGCTGTCTATTGATCCAAGAGCAGAGCCTGTAAAGCAGCCTTCCAGGCGAATGCGGCCTGAGCTGATCAATCAAATTAATGGGGAAGTCGACAAACTCATTGATGTGGGGTTCGTCGAGGAAAACCAATACACAACATGGCTAGCAAATATAGTGCCCGTAAAGAAGAAAAATGGGCAAATAAGAATATGTGTTTACTTTCGGGACCTCAATAAAGCATGCCCGAAAGATGACTTCCCTGTGCCGATCACCGAGGTGATGATAGATGCCACCACAGGCCATGAAGCCCTTTCATTTATGGACGGGTCATCCGGATATAACCAAATTTGGATCGCTGAGCAAGACAGGGTCCACACTGCTTTTCGTACCCCAAAGGAGATATTCCATTATAAAAGAATGCCGTTCGGCCTTAAGAACGCCGGTGCTACATACCAAAGAGGTATGCCGAAGATATTCGATGACTTGATCTACAAGAAAGTAGAGTGCTACATTGATGACTTGGTAGTGAAAACCAAAAGAAAGGAAGACCATCTGTAAGATTTGAGGGTGGTATTTCAAAGGCTACGCCAATATGAGCTGAAAATGAACCCCATGAAATGTGCCTTCAGCGTGTCCAGTGGAAAATTTATTGGATTCATCGTCCGGCACAGGGGCATTGAGATTGATCCATCCAAGATTAAAGCTATTGAAGAACTCCCTCCTCCGAAGAGTCTGTCAGAGCTGCGGTCCCTGCAAGGCCGACTGGCGTACATTCGCCAATTTATTTCAAACCTATCGGGTCGATGTCACCCTTTTCACAGGTTGATGATGAAGGATATGCCGTTCTTCTGGGATGAAGAGTGCCAAACAGCTTTTGAAAAGTTGAAAGAATATCTGAAAACCCCTCCGGTGTTGGGAGCGCCGATCAAAGGAAGACCTCCGATTCTTTATATAGCAGCTACTCACTGTTCACTGGGGGCAATGCGAGCTCAAGTAAATGAAGAAGGCAAAGAGCAAGCTCTCTACTACCTTAGCAGAAGGTTAGTACGGACTGAAGAAAACTACACTTTTATAGAGAAGACCTATCTGGCCCTGGTCTTCGCTGTCAAGAAACTCCGGCATTACATGCTGTCTCATGAAATCAAGTTGATATTTGGAGCAGACCCACTCAAGTATATATTATCTTAGCCAGCACTTAAGGGACGACTCGGCAAATGGGCCGTCATCCTGATGGAATTTGACATCTCATATGTACCTAAAAAAGCCATAAAAGGCCAGGCCGTGGCTGATTTCTTTGCGGCGCACCCTGCACCAGAGGATGTTCCATTAGAAGTTGAACTCCCTCATGACGAGACACTGGAGGCATGTCAAGCCCAGCCAGTGATGTGGCACCTCTACTTTGATGGGGCATCAAGAACAGAGACTACTTCAGCTGGACAGGTCAGAGTCCGAGCAAGAGCTGGCATTGTTCTGAAGTCACCTGAAGGGGAAGTGGTATACACTTCATGCTCAATAAACAAGCCTTGCACTAATAATGAAGCCGAGTATGAAGCTCTGATAATTGGCCTGTAAATTGCACTTAGCATGGGGATCCATATGCTCCAAGTGTTCGGTGACTCAATGCTGATAATAAAACAGATGCAAGGGGAGTTTGAAGTGCGGAAGCCAGAACTAAACCCCTACTACCAAAGAGCATTGCGCTGATGGCAAGCTTTCACCATATCAAACTCAACCATGTGGGCCGAGGAAATAATGCTCAGGCTGATGCTTTGGCAAAGCTAGCCAGTTCACTAGCAGTCCCGCCAGATGAAACACTCAACATTGTTGTGATAAACCGGCGGCAGGTTCCCAGTGTGTTAGAATCTTGCCCGGAAGAATATGAGGTCAATGTAGCTGAAGAAACACATGAGCCCGACTGGAGACAGCATCTGCTACAGTGGTTCCTTCACCAGCAGCTACCTAGAAGCAAAGAAGAAAGAATGAGACTTCTCCGGACAAAGGATTCCTATGAGCTCCGAAGCGGAACATTATTCCGAATCATGGCAGATGCTCGTAAGAAGATTCTGCTCCGCTGCCTATCCACCAATGAAGCGTGGCAAGTAATGAAAGAGATACATGCAGGGATAGCTGGAGCACACCAAGCTGGACCAAAGATGAAGATCGAAATCAAGAAACTAGGCTATTACTGGCCTACTATGTTTGAAGACTGCTGTCAGTTTGCAAAAACATGCCAGAAATGCCAGGAGCATGCTACCGTGCCGAGAAGGCCACCTGTGCCCCTACACCTGACAGTTCCTGGTGAGGATACCAGAGCACGAGTACGGCCCGACTCAGCGAGCCGTCGATACTGGACCCGCAGCACGACTCGGTCGACATCGACATCATTGTGGCTGGGCGACAGTATGGAGTCCCTACCTAAGTGTTGATACTTTCCTATGTTTATTGTGAGTGTATTACCATGTATTTGCTTATTGTGAGTGTATTAGTGTGTATTTTGTATTTTAGCTTCTAGTTGGGTCAAGATTGTAATGTGGGCTACACTTCATGTAAGGGGTCCAAATTCTAAATTGGGCCTCAAGACCATTAGGAGCCCAATTGGACTTCTACACATGTGGGCCTAAAAGGCTGGCCCGAGGCCCAAGATGGGCTTCTAGAAGACTTGGACTATTAGACCAAGGAGACAAAGGTGGAGGATGCCCCCTCCTTGTCCCCCATGCTTGTCTCCCACCCACCCTTGACCAATGTTAGTGGATGTCCTTTGGTGTTAGTTGATGTCCTTTGGTGTTAGTGGATGTCCTTGGATCTAGATCTAGGGTTTTCATATTTATAGTCTCTTGTTGTATTTTGTGTGGAACTAATGAAGAAATTGAAGTGAAATTCATTTTGGCACCCCCCTCTCCCTCTTGTGTTCTTGAAGTTCTTCCCTCTCCCACCTCCAATCTCTTCTAGATCTAAGTTCCAATCTTCTATCTCTCTCAAACTTCTCTATCCTCCTCTCTTGGCTCTATCTTCTGGGGATCGTTCATTGCCACCGCCACCGCCGTTCGTGCCGCTGTTGAGCCACCATAAGCCGATCATCTTCTTGCTGCCCCGAAACTCGGAGTTGCAGGACAGCAGCCCGGAGAAGGATCTGGTACGGGAGATCCGACCGTTGGATTGTCACGAACCTTTGAGGGTAGGTTCCCCCCATCATAGGTCATTCCCAGTTTAATTTTCGTGTCAATCAGATCCCGTTTCCTCCCTTTCCCTGCCACCTATTCTTTCTTCTCAAAATCTGCCTGTGTGCAGATCCGTGGGATAGATCTTGGCACTCGATTTTTATCACTCATCAAACGTTGTCAAAATCTCACAAAAGAGCTATTGGCGTCTCCGTAACCCTCTCATCTACCTACCATAAAAATCCTGAGTCCTAATTCGTCCATTAAGTCTTAGGTCAAAGCCCTTGATCAGAGAGGTTAGGTTCTGTCCAGCCTGTTTTGCATTTCGGGACAATGTGCTCAGTCCGTTTGTAGTCACTTTCATTTCAAATCCAACCGTTGGATGAATCTGTAATTCTAGTGTGTCGTAGGATTTCGAGTCCTCTTTCCAACGGTACCTTTTGTGTCTCTATCCAACGTCGTAGTTGAGCGTACCAGCCGATCCCGTCGGAACGCGCAGATCTGGCCAGAAGTTGAGCTACGGGACAGCCTTGGGAAATAGTTCCCAAGAAAATTGCCGGCCTCCACTCCGGTGATCGCCGCTCCCGGGGACCGACCCGGGACATTCCAGGAGCGCCCCCGCCAGTCGCTGCAACCAGGAGCCACCTCGGACGTTGCCGTACCAGCAGCGGGTCCCACGTGCCGTCCTGTGGGCCCGAGTGAACCGTGTTGAACCGGCCGACCGCGTCCGCCCGAGCGCCATCAATTGCTGCCCGTCAACCCTTGAACGGCTCTCCTGGACTGCTGTTGTGGCCTTTTACCTCCCTGCGTGGAGTGGGCCGTGATTTGAATGCTGTAATTAATTTAATTATTGTACCGGGAGTGACGGATCTCGGCCGGGAAGTCTTCCCCACGCCCCGAGCGTGGAGGTACACTCGCCACCCCCCTTTTGTCGTATTTGCTTAGTTAGTATGCGTTCTAGATGCCGCTGCATGTGAGTAGGATATGTTATTAGCTTGCTATATATTAACCACCGCTGTGAGTTGTGAGTGCGAGACCCGTCCCGCGACTCGTTCCGAGCGCGAGAGTGAGCCGACCACCCGAGACTCAAAGCCGGTTACTCAACCGTGCAGATCGTCGCGCTTCCCTCAATAGGGACGACCGTGAGTTAGTGCTTCTTGTTTGAGGCATATCGCCTCTTCTGGAGCTCTTTAGGTGCCGCATTGTATCATTGTTGCTGGTCGCGTCGTCCAACTAGTCGCGTCGTCCTATAGAGTCCAAGGTCGCAACCCAATCTGAGTCGAGTCTCATAGTCGTCCCGCATCAAATTGGTATCAGAGCCGGTTTGAGTCTAGGGTAGTCTTGTCCAAGGTCTTGCATTGCATCCTAATATTTGGTATATAAAAAAAAAATGTTGCCCGACCGTTAGGTTATGCCCATCGGGGAGGCGACTCACTCGCTTGAGAGGATCTTCGGATCCTCGGACTCCGCCAGGTACCGGATATCGGTTTAAGTCTAGGGTCCTCAACTTACATCGGTCCATCCCTATTTGTCTAGTGAGTCACCCTTAGCTCTCTTTACATCTCATTACATGCCCACCCGTGGAGGTGCCCAGTACCATCGCCCTGACACTGTGGGTGAACACCGAGGTGCCAACCCGGGAGGCCGTTCCCTGGAGGACATGATAGCTTTACTCATGGAGCGCATGGATAGGTCCGAGCAAACTCTTAGAGAGCATACCGAGCGTATGGAGAGCCGATTCAAAGCCATGGAGGACCGCGCCGAGGCTTCTGACCGATCTGTCCAAGGACTGGTTGGAAGGTTAGAGAGTGTGGAGAGAACCCCTCGCCGAGACCTACCCAGCATTCTCTCGACCCCTCAGGCACATGCTGCCCAGCCCGTGGCTGCTGCCCAGCCCGCGCCTGCTGCCCAGCTCGCACCACCTCGGGCTGAGGAACAACGGCAACGTGCCCCCCATTTTGAGGACTACGAGTCCGACAACGATTACAGGGGAAATGGCCAGCGCTGGCATGGTCACCGACCACATAGGGATGATGAGGACGAACGGATCCTCAAGACCGTCCGTGTGGACCCTCCCACGTTTGATGGGTCCAAGCCTTTGGAACCCAAGATCTATCTTGATTGGGAGGCCAGCATGGACCGGTACTTTGAGTGGTTCGAGATGACGGACCACCGGAGGGTCAGATATGCCAAGATGAAGTTGTTGGGGCAAGCACAGACTTACTGGAGCAATGTAGAGAGCTTGCTCTTTCAGCGTCATGAGCCTCAGATAGGTTCTTGGGATGAGATGAAGGACAAGCTTAGGCGTAAGTACCTTCCTGCCACATACCGTCAGCGACTTATTGATAGGTGGCAAAGTCTCTCCCAAGGGGACCGATCCATGTCAGACTACATCACGGAGTTTGACGAGTACTTTTTGCGATGTGGCGTTACGGAGGAGAGCACCATGCCTGTATCACGCTTCCGTCATGGTTTGCGGCCCCACTACCAATATGAATTGTTTCGCCGCAATGTTACCACCTTGGAAGACGCATACCAGGTTGCTCTAGAGTTGGAGCAGTTCGAGGCAGAGTTCGCTCCCTTCCAGCGCCCGGGGTTCACTTATCAGCGTGGGACCGACCCTCGTACCATGACTACCTCCTATAGCCGATTTCCGGTGGCCCGTCCCCCTGAACCCCCTCGGCAGGACCCCACTGCTCCTAGGCTCCGCACTTTCTCTCCGAGGGACCCTCCCCCTCGCCCGCAGGCACCCATCCCTGCCACTCGACCTTATCAGCCTGCCGTGCCAGCTCGGCCTCTTCTTCCTACACCCCCAGTCCATCGAGAGGACAAGGGTAAGGGGCCAATGATTGGTGGAACATCTCAGGGCAATGGGACACGAGACCGTTGCTACACTTGTGGTGGAGTTGGCCACTTTGCCAGCAAGTGTCCCACCCAAGGAGCACTTGTTATTGTCGACACACCGGTCCGTGACCCCACGCCTGAGTTGGTGCCAGTCAGCTACGAGCCGGACCAAGAATTGGACGAGGAATTCTTTGACGAGTTATTGGAGGGCGAGCAGGTTGACGTCCCTGGTACCTCGTATCAGGATGACGTACATTTGGGTGTAGTCAGGTGCATCCTTACCCAGCCTCAGGTGAGCGACGATTGGCGTCGCACCACCATATTTCACACATTTTGTAGGCTGGAAGGGAAAGCTTGTAAGGTGATTATAGATAGCGGGAGTTGCATCAACGCTATCTCCACAGGCACCGTCAAGCGCCTTGGTTTGACGCCCGTGGATCACCCTGCACCTTACAGAGTTTCTTGGGTGGATTCCACTTCCATCCCGGTCAGTTTGCGGTGTCTGGTGCCGCTGCAGTTCCAGGCATACCATGATGCGATCTGGTGTGATGTACTACCTATGGAGGTGGGTAGTATCATACTTGGTAGGCCTTGGCTCTTTGCCCGAGATGCCACCCTCCATGGCAGGTCGAACACATGCACCTTCGACCATGATGGCCACAGGATTACCCTCCACCCCGTCCAGCCGAAGGACCCATCTGTCCGAGGACCAGCTAGCCCCAGTACTGTGACCTCTCCTAGTCAGGGGAAAGTCGGTCCACCTACTTTATCCTCGGCACGGGCTACCACCTCTTCGACTGCTCCTAGCATAGTGGATCCTCCACCCAGGAGGTTGATGATGATCAGTCCGAGAGAGATGGAGCAGGAGGTGACCGGGGGTAACCCCATTCTAGCTGTCGTCGTCAGGGGCGTTGAGGATGTTGTCCCTAGGTCCGAGGATGAGCATCCCCCGGAGATAGCTGCAATATTGCGGGAATTCGCCGATGTATTTCTCGAAGACCTCCCGGGAGGCCTTCCACCTATGAGGGATATCCAGCATGAGATCGACCTCGTCCCGGGCTCATCCTTGCCCAACCTTCCCCACTATAGGATGAGTCCCACGGACCATGCCGAGCTACAACGGCAGGTCGAGGAGTTGATGAGTCGGGGATCTCTTCGGGACAGCAAGAGCCCTTGTGCTGTTCCTGCACTATTGGCCCCGAAGAAGGATGGCACATGGAGGATGTGCGTTGATAGCCGTGCAATCAACAAGATCACGGTGAAGTATCATTTTCCCATTCCCCGATTGGATGATTTGCTTGATATGATGTCGGGAGCCACTATCTTTTCAAAGATAGATTTTCATAGTGGCTATCACCAGGTGCGGATCAGGCCTGGGGATGAGTGGAAGACGTCATTCAAGACCAAGGATGGTCTTTATGAGTGGTTGGTTATGCCCTTTGGGCTTTCCAACGCCCCTAGTACCTTCATGCGGTTGATGACCCAGGTCTTACGCCCTATGATAGGGGTCTTCTTGGTCGTCTACTTTGATGACATCCTTATCTACAGCCGCACTAAGGAAGATCATCTAGACCATCTTAGACAAGTCTGCATTGTGTTGAGGCGAGAAAGTTTATTCGTCAATCCAAAGAAATGTGCTTTCATGTCTGATCATATCACTTTTCTCGAGTTCATTGTGTCGAGAGATGGAGTCTCCGCTGACCCGGAGAAGATTAGGGCCATCAGAGAGTGGCCCGAGCCCCGCACCCTCCACGATGTCCGGAGCTTCCATGGCTTAGCGACGTTCTATCGTTGCTTCATTCGTGGCTTCAGTTCTATCACTGCCCCGATCACTGATTGCATAAAGAAGGGGGCATTCATATGGACTAAGGCTGCAGCCACGGCCTTTCAGGACATTAAGGAGCGCATGACCCAGGCGCATGTCCTTATTTTACCTGATTTTTCTAAGGTGTTTGAGGCCACATGTGATGCTTCTAGTGTGGGTATTGGTGGCGTATTGAGTCAGGAGTCTCACCCCATTGCATTCTTTAGCGAGAAGCTTAATGATGCCAAACTGTGATATTCCACATACGACAAAGAATTCTACGCAGTTGTCCAGGCATTGAGGTATTGGAGGCACTATTTGTTGCACCAGGAGTTTGTCCTCTTCTCTGACCATGAGGCCTTACGATTCCTCCATACCCAAAAGAAGCTGAATGCTCGCCATAGTCGTTGGGTGGAGTATCTCCAGGAGTACACCTTTGTGCTCAAGCACAAAGCAGGGGCGGAGAATAAGGTCGCCGATGCACTGAGTCGTCGGGTGATGATGTTGACCACCATGAGTGTGGAGGTGGTAGGGCTAGAGAGGATGAAGGACGCTTATGTTGACTGTCCAGACTTTGGTCCGATCTATGCCGTCCTTCAGGATGGTCCCTCGCGCGATTATAGCGAGTTTGTGTTACAGGAGGGTCACCTATTCCGGGGTGACAAGTTGTGCATCCCACGGACTTCTGTTCGTGACTTTCTTACGTGGGACATGCATGCGGGAGGTATTGCTGGCCACTTTGGTCGGAACAAGACCATAGAGGCGGTTGAGCATCGATTCTATTGGCCTAGCCTAAAGAGGGATGTTGCTCGTATTGTGGCCCAGTGCCGCACTTGTGCTATGGCCAAACAAAGGAAGCAAAGTACCGGCCTCTATACTCCCCTTCCCGTCCCGGATAGTCCATGGCAGGACATTAGCATGGACTTTGTGTTAGGATTGCCCCGCACCCTCCGAAAGCATGACTCAATCTTTGTGGTTGTCGATCGGTTCTCCAAGATGGCATTATTCATTCCATGCTCCAAGACCTCGGATGCCACTATAGTTGCCCGCCTGTTCTTCTCTCATTGTGTCTCCAGGTTTGGCCTTCCCCGTACCATAGTGTCAGATAGGGATGTACGATTCACTAGCTATTTTTGGAAAACCCTATGGCACATGATGGGCACACAATTAAAATTCTCCACTGCATATCACCCCCAGACCGATGGTCAGACTGAGGTTGTCAATAGGAGTTTGGGAGATCTTCTTAGGTGTCTTGTCCGAGATCGAGTCAGGGATTGGGATTTGGTCTTACCCTTGGCCGAGTTCGCTTATAATGATTCGGTCAATAGGTCTACAGGTATGAGCCCCTTCGAGATTGTCACTGGCCGTAGACCTAGGAGACCCATAGACCTAGTCCCATCTCCCATCCAGTCCCGTGTGTCAGAGTCAGCCGAGTCTTTTGCTAGCCATATTAGACAGTTGCATGAGCATATTCGTCGTCACATTGAGTCCAGCAACGCACGATACAAAGAATTGGCTGACGCCCATAGGCACCGCCGTGAGTTTCAGGAGGGCGATCCTGTCATGATCAGGGTCAGACCTGAACGGTTTCCCTCAGGAGCCGTGAAGAAGTTGCATGCTCGCGGTGCCGGCCCCTTTCGGGTAGTGAGGCGAGTAGGATCGAATGCATATGTTGTGGACTTGCCAGAGGATTACGGGATCAGCTCTACTTTCAACGTCTCGGATCTTGTCGCTTATAGGGACCCAGCGGTGATACCCAGTGAGGCCTTTGAGCCGTCTCCACCCATTATGAGTGACACCACCCTAGAGTGTCCACCTCCAGCCTTGTTACCTCAGCAGCGAGAGCAGATAGAATGTATACTAAATGAGCAGGTGACGGCTACTCAAGGCGGAGTGTACCAGCGCTACTTGGTGCGTTGGAGGGGACGGCCCGCGTCCGATGACACCTGGATCACCCGGACAGAGCTACAGAGGATAGATCCAGATCTGTTGGATCGGTACCAGAGCGACCCGGACCCTTACTCAACGGGGTCGAGCTTCTCCCACCCGGGGATAATTGGTGAGGACACCAGAGCACGAGTACGGCCCGACTCAGCGAGCCGTCGATACCGGACCCGCAGCACGACTCGGTCGACATCGACATCATTGTGGCTGGGCGACAGTATGGAGTCCCTACCTGAGTGTTGATACTTTCCTATGTTTATTGTGAGTGTATTACCATGTATTTGCTTATTGTGAGTGTATTAGTGTGTATTTTGTATTTTAGCTTCTAGTTGGGTCAAGATTGTAATGTGGGCTACACTTCATGTAAGGGGTCCAAATTCTAAATTGGGCCTCAAGACCATTAGGAGCCCAATTGGACTTCTACACATGTGGGCCTAAAAGGCTGGCCCAAGGCCCAAGATGGGCTTCTAGAAGACTTGGACTATTAGACCAAGGAGACAAAGGTGGAGGATGCCCCCTCCTTGTCCCCCATGCTTGTCTCCCACCCACCCTTGACCAATGTTAGTGGATGTCCTTTGGTGTTAGTTGATGTCCTTTGGTGTTAGTGGATGTCCTTGGATCTAGATCTAGGGTTTTCATATTTATAGTCTCTTGTTGTATTTTGTGTGGAACTAATGAAGAAATTGAAGTGAAATTCATTTTGGCACCCCCCCTCTCCCTCTTGTGTTCTTGAAGTTCTTCCCTCTCCCACCTCCAATCTCTTCTAGATCTAAGTTCCAATCTTCTATCTCTCTCAAACTTCTCTATCCTCCTCTCTTCCTCTATCTTCTGCGATCGTTCATCGCCACCGCCACCGCCGTTCGTGCCGTCGTTGAGCCACCATAAGCCGGTCATCTTCTTGCTGCCCCAAAACTCGGAGTTGCAGGATAGCAGCCTGGAGAAGGATCTGGTACGGGAGATCCGACCGTTGGATTGTTACAAACCTTTGAGGGTAGGTTCCCCCCATCATAGGTCATTCCCAGTTTAATTTTCGTGTCAATCAGATCCCGTTTCCTCCCTTTCCCTGCCACCTGTTCTTTCTTCTCAAAATCTGCCTGTGTGCAGATCCGTGGGATAGATCTTGGCACTCGATTTTTATCACTCATCAAATGTTGTCAAAATCTCACAAAAGAGCTATTGGCGTCTCTGTAACCCTCTCATCTACCTACCATAAAAATCCTGAGTCCTAATTCGTCCATTAAGTCTTCAGTCAAAGCCCTTGATCAGGGAGGTTAGGTTCTGTCCAGCCTGTTTTACATTTCGGGATAGTGTGCTCAGTCCGTTTACAGTCACTTTCATTTCAAATCCAACCGTTGGATGAATCTGTAATTCCAGTGTGTCGTAGGATTTCGAGTCCTCTTTCCAACGGTACCTTTTGTGTCTCTATCCAACGTCGGAGTTGAGCGTACCAGCCGATCCCGTCGGAACACGCAGATCTGGCCAGAAGTTGAGCTACGGGACAGCCTTGGGAAATAGTTCCCAAGAAAATCGCCGGCCTCCACTCCGGTGATCGCCGCTCCCGGGGACCGACCCGGGACATTCCAGGAGTGCCCCCGCTAGTCGCTGCAACCAGGAGCCACCTTGGACGTTGCCGTACCAGCAGCGGGTCCCACGTGCCGTCCTGCGGGCCCGAGTGAACCGTGTTGAACCGGCCGACCGCGTCCGCCCGAGCGCCATCAATTGCTGCCCGTCAACCCTTGAACGGCTCTCCCGGACTGCTGTTGTGGCCTTTTACCTCCCTGCGTGGAGTGGACCGTGATTTGAATGCTGTAATTAATTTAATTATTGTACCGGGAGTGACGGATCTCGGCCGGGAAGTCTTCCCCACGCCCCGAGCGTGGAGGTACACTCGCCACCCCCCCTTTTGTCGTATTTGCTTAGTTAGTATGCGTTCTAGATGCCGCTGCATGTGAGTAGGATATGTTATTAGCTTGCTATATATTAACCACCGCTTTGAGTTGTGAGTGCGAGACCCGTCCCGTGACTCGTTCCGAGCGCGAGAGTGAGCCGACCACCCGAGACTCAAAGCCGGTTACTCAACCGTGCAGATCGTCGCGCTTCCCTCAATAGGGACGACAGTGAGTTAGTGCTTCTTGTTTGAGGCATATTGCCTCTTCTGGAGCTCTTTAGGTGCCGCATTGTATCATTGTTGCTGGTCGCGTTGTCCAACTAGTCGCGTCGTCCTATAGAGTCCAAGGTCGCAACCCAATCCGAGTCGAGTCTCATAGTCGTCCCGCATCAGTTCCCAGCTGGCCCTTCGCTCAGTGGGGGACCGATGTGGTTGGACCTCTGCCAACATTTTCAGCTGGACACAAGTACATCTTGGCTATAACAGACTACTTCTCCAGATGGACAGAAGCCATAGCACTCCGAGAAGTGACTGGTGAGTTGGTCGCCAGATTCATCAAACAGAACATTATCTTCCAGTTTGGTGCTCCCAACTGAATAATTTCTGACAATGGAAGCCATTTCAAAACCAGAAAGTATATCGGCTCGCCGAGAAATACAAGATTGATTGGAGGACATCCACCCCCTATAATGCACAAGCAAACGGATTGGCTGAAGCCTTCAATAAAACCTTGTGCACCCTCCTGGCTAAGACTATTAGCTCCAACAAAAAAGACTGGGGGGAAAAGATGTACGAAGCATTATGGGCGTATCGTACTGTCTACAAGACCCCTACAGGCTGTTCACCTTTCTCTTTAGTATACGGCTCCGAGGCAGTAGTCCCCGTAGAGCTGGAAGTTCCATCACTCAGGGTCGCAATTCAATATGGATTAGCCCGCTATGAGCAGTCAAATACTGAAAGAAGATTCAAAGAATTGGCTGAGCTGGAAGGAAGACGCCTTCAGGCACAGAAGAATATCCAGGCATATCAAGCCCGCATGGCAAATGCCTTCATCAAATTCATTAAAGGGCGAGAGTTCAAGAAAGGTGACCTAGTTATGGTCAAGAAGAAAGAAGTCATGGCTTCCAACCCAAAAGGCAAGCTAGCTGCAAACTGGTTGGGTCCGTATGTGGTCCAAAGAGTCTATGAAGGCAGAGCCTATGTGGTTGTCAACCATTGGGGGGAAGTTCAATTCTCGCCGCTCAATGGGAAGCATCTGAAGCTCTATCATGCTGCATCACTTCCCTTTGAGGGAGTGACAAATGATTGAACAAACAAGCCTCAACATGCAAGATGATGGTGATGAAAGCTCTGAAGAACAATGAAGACAATGAGGATGGCTACTCCTTCCTTACCATAAATATCAGTCTGGACCTTCCGTCTGGATCGATGATGAAACCTTATCTCCTTTGCGTTGATGTTAACCCCACATCAACGATGAGACATTTCAGGCGAACGGCTTCAGGCCTAAGCCTCCTTCACATAAATATCAGTCCGGACCTTCGTCTCTATCGATGATGAAACCTTATCTCCTTTACGTTGATGTTAACCCCACATCGACGATGAGACATTTTAGGCAAACGGCTTCGAGCCTAAGCCTCCTTCACATAAATATCAGTCCGGACCTTCCGTCTGGATCGATGATGAAACCTTATCTCCTTTGCGTTGATGTTAACCCTACATCAACGATGAGACATTTTAGGCGAACGGCTTCGGGCCTAAGCCTCCTTCACATAAATATCAGTTCGGACCTTCCGCCTGGATCGATGATGAAACCTTATCTCCTTTGCGTTGATGTTAACCCCACATCAACGATGAGACATTTTAGGCGAACGACTTCAGGCCTAAGCCTCCTTCATGTAAATATCAGTCGGACCTTCCGTCTGGATCGATGATGAAACCTTATCTTCTTTGCGTTGATGTTAACCCCACATCAACGCTGAGACATTTTAGGCAAACGGCTTCGGGCCTAAGCCTGCTTCACGTAAATATCAGTCCGGACCTTCCGTCTAGATCGATGATGAAACCTTATCTCCTTTACGTTGATGTTAACCCCACATCAACGATGAGACATTTTAGGCGAACGGCTTCGGGCCTAATCCTCCTTCACATAAATATCAGTCCGGACCTTTCGTATGGATCGATGATGAAATCTTATCTCCTTTGCGTTGATGTTAACCCCACATCAACGATGAGACATTTTAGGCGAACGGCTTCGGGCCTAAGCCTCCTTCACATAAATATTACTCCGGACCTTCTGTCTGGATCGATGATGAAACCTTATCTCCTTTGCGTTGATGTTAACCCCACATCAACGATGAGACATTTTAGGCAAACAGCTTCGGGCCTAAGCCTCCTTCATGTAAATATCAGTCCGGACCTTCCGTCTGGATTGATGATAAAACCTTATCTGCTTTGCGTTGATGTTAACCCCACATCAACGATGAGACATTTTAGGCGAACGGCTTCGGCCCTAAGCCTCCTTCACGTAAATATCAATCCGGACCTTCCGTCTGGATAGATGATGAAACCATACTTTCCTTGCGTTGATGTTGAAACCCACATCAACGATTAATTCTTCTACATGCTCAACAAGCAACGTGCACTCTCAGATATTACAAAAAAAAGAAGAAAAAAATGAATATAAAAAAATGGGGCTTAAAATAGAGGTTCCTCGCCGGACTTGTTCAAACACCCTGGACAAGGGTAAAAAGGGCTATAACCCAGCTGTGGTGAAAACCCGAAAGGGTATTGCAGGTAAAATCGGGTAACCCGTCACGTGAAAACCCGAAAGGGCGCGTGGGTAAAAGCAAGAGGGGGCTGGCTCCGGCGAAAACCCGAAAGGGCGCTTGGGTCAGTAATGTGGTTACCATACAATGAAAACATATACTATACCCTTTTGGAGACATTTCCACCAATTGTCCCACTAATGATGAAACCTATCCAGAATCGACCTTTCGTCTGTTCTGGTGAAACTTATCAGTTTCTTTGTGTCGGCATAAACCCAATGTCGATGATGAAACCTTCTGTCGGTCACAAGGCATCATCGCCTGGATCGATAATGAAACATATCCAGAATATACCTTTTGTCTGTTCTGATAAAAACCTATCAATTACTTTGCATCGACATCAACCCAATGTCGATGATGAAACCTTCTGTCGGTCACAGGGCATCATCACCTGGATCGATAATGAAACCTATCCAGAATAGACCTTTCGTCTGTTCTGATGAAACTTAACAATTTTCTTGCGTCGACATAAATCCAATGTCGATGATGAAACCTTCTGTCGGTCACAAGGCATCATCGCCTGGATCGATAATGAAACCTGAAGAAGCGTGATCTCGCGCTAGTCCTGAGCGGATGGAGGATCACTGGGTAGTGAACTGTAAGACAGGGAAATGGATCAGGGGGCCCAGGGAGAGTCCCTGGGGAAAACCCTCCGATGCTTAAGTCAGTGGAGCTATGGCGGGAGCAATAGAGGGAGAAGAGAGCGTGTGCGCGAGATCCCTCTCCACCAGAGGGTGAAGTGGTTCTTGCTCAGGAGCTTTGAGCGTATGATCGCCCTTACCTTCGTCGGAGGGTCTCCCTGGTTTAAATAGTACACCGTTTCCTGGAGTCCTGTAAGCCGAGGGGTTTCAGGTGGGGGTTACGTCCTCATCGTGGGCTTTTATTACCTTATCGTGGGAGCGTTATCACCTTGGGGAAGAAGAAGTCCCTTGCCTTCCTGAATTCCTACCTGCTGTGGACTCTTAACGGCTGCAAAGGATAAGCAATCGTCGGCCGTTCCAAGCACAAAGGGGCCAGCCCTATCGGGCAATAGGCTTAGCTCGGAAGAGGATGGGTCGGACGGGTCGGCATACGCCTTCTTCTCCCAGGCGGAGATATGGCTTGGGCCGGACCTTTCCTGTGACCTGACCGACACTCGGGCCCTCCGAGCCTAGAGGCCGCCTAGGAAGGTTGTGTCCTCGAGCAATTTTTTATTGGGCTTTCTTTCCTGAGTGGGCCCTGTGGGCTGTCACTTAGGCGAGCTTGGCCTCGTTGGGTCCTATCGGGCCTAGTCGGGCTGCTCTTTAAATGGGCTACAGAAATCCCCCTCTCCACTTGTCCCCCTCCTACTTCCGAGCCAAAGGAGGCTCGGACGAGTAGTATTCGAGGGTTTTGGACCGGCGTGGCTCAGGTGGGTGGAGATCTGGCGGTGTTATGAAGCCACGTGCCATGGTCACCTGGGCCCGTAATAATTGTGATCCTGACGGATTTAAAATGAAGGGGCGCCCTTTTTCTCGGAGGTCGGAACGACGCGCCGCCTCCCGTGAGGGTTTATAGGCGTTGGGCACTGGTTGTCATTCCAGGCTCTCTAGGGTTTTGGCTTTCCTTCACTCCTTTGCTTTCGGGGCTCCTTGATGCGCCGTGAAGACACAGCGGAGGAGCAGAGACTTGCGGCGACGTTTGAGGAGTTGGCGAGGATAACTGCGGAGGCGGTCCGGCAGCTCCCTCCTCCCCCGGAATCTTCAAGATCCCTTGAGAATTATTCTTCCAGCTCTTCCTCGGAATCCATGGCGGGCCAGCGCTTGTGTGCTAAAGGATGGGGCGACGAACCGGTGGCGAGAGCGCTCGTCCCGAATCGCATCGAGCTGGGAGAAGCTGAGGTGAAGAGGCTGGAGCACAGGTTCCGTCTGCCTCTTAGGTACAACTTTGTTGCTGCTGCCCCGTACGAGACGAGTCTGGACGACCGCTGTGGATGCGGATTTCCGTTTGATTCTTTATAGACTTATTTCCATTGTTTATTTATTGGCGTGCCAGTCACATATGTGACGATTTCATTGTGTGCTCGATCTGACTTCTAATCAGTCGATTGTGAGTGATCGTGTCTGGACCAAAATTCCGTCATACCATAAAGGTTATGACGTTAATTACGTCCTCCCTAAGAAGGACAACCCTTTATTAAACACCAAAGTAAGAGGAGACCGGCGGCAAAAGCCCAAATGAGAGCATGCTAATTTATCTGCAAGACATTGAGTAGACTGGATAAAGCGAGGGTATATCAGGTGCGGAGCAAATCCGACAGCATATCCCCATATCTTGGATCATGCCAAGGAGAGATAGACCATCATCCACGGGATGCCGGGACGAAGGCCGAAAGAGAAGGGCACTAGGCCCGGGAACACTATTTGCATTCATAGCACCGGTTGATATTCCCTTGGAAACCATCGGAGCACATGCAGTGGCAGAGCTCCTTAGGTTCATAGGGTTACAGAGGAATCCGGATCGGGACCGAGTAATGTAGGGGAGGCCATTCCCCATTAGTTTATCTCCTGAGGCATGCATGATGACCTCTGGATATCCCTCAGGAAGGTACAATGGAGTGATCAAGAGTTGGACTGAGGTGGAGATGGAAATTCCTAGTGCAGAGCTTTGGTGGAACCTTCTCGGCACAGTTTTCACATAAAATGGAGGGGTTTGTTGGCATAAAGGAGGGGTTCTCGGCATAGCTAGGTTCTCGGCGCGTAATATGCCATGCCGGGAACTATTCATCGTGCCGGGAAGGTCCCGTGCCGGGAAGGTAGGGGTTTGTTGGCACAAAGGAGGGTTCTCGGCGTGGAAATGCCATGCCGGGAACTATTCATCGTGCCGGGAAGGTCCCGTGCCGGGAAGGTAAAGGAGGGTTCTCGGCGTGGAAATGCCATGCCGGGAGCTATTCATCGTGCCGGGAAGGTCCCGTGCCGGGAAGGTAGGGGTTTGTTGGCACAAAAGAGGGATCTCGGCACAATTACTAGGAATGTAGAAAGGGCTTCTCGGCGCGGAGGGGAGAGGTTCTCGGCGCGCCAACTGAAGGGCTTCTCGGCATGGCTTGGGAAAGGGTTCTCGGCGCGCGAAGGGCCGCGCCGGGAACTGTTCATCGCGTCGAGAGATTCTGGCGTCGGGAAGGTAGGAGTTTTGGGTGCCAGGAAGGTTTATGGGATTTCACGGTGCTCTGTTTTAAGGGTTTTTGTGATTTAGGCTTCGATTGAGGTAGAGTTTAGGACACAAATGGGAGGCTGGATCAGGGCATTTGCTGGACAGTGCCAAGGAATCAAAGGGGGGAAGCAGAATCCATCGAGGGATCGCGATCATCAGCCGTTTACAGCCCTCTGGGACAAATGTTCTTTCCCTGTCGCCAGTCGTCCAGGGAATCAAGAGATAACCATCTCAGATCCCTGGAGCGACCCTAGTGGCTTGAGAAGAGGAGACTGAACAAGAGAAAGGAGGGCTTCGTGATGCCAGCATCACTGACAGGGGGATAGGATAGAGCCCAAAGACTCATGGAAGCGAGGATCGGGACTCTACCTTTGCTGTTCCTCCAGGAATAGCAGTCAGAGGGTGGAAATCATCCGAAAACCCCGATCATCGGAATGACTGATTCATGTAATAAACAACACATGCTCCAAAGAACAGAGGAACTAAAGATCTCATCACTTCGTTTATTAGCCTCATGATATTATGTTTAGTTTCCACATCTCTTTTAGTGCCAGCTCCTGGAGAAATTTAGGTAGCACCTCCCTCGGATTTAGCATTTGCCAGGGAATGATAGACAATCACCCACAGAGTGCCGGGGTGAAAGCTAGAAAAGAAGGGTATTAGACCCCTAGCCAGTGTGCGTGCTTGCAGCACTATCTTAATATCCCTTGTACGGCCATCAAAGCCCATGCAGTGGCAGAGCTCCTTTGGTTAGTAGGGTCTGTGAACAAAGTCCACTCCAAACGATATAATGTAGGGGGAAGTTGCTCCCCATTGATTTGATCCTTGAGACGGGTATGATGACCATGAATATCTCTCAATAGGATGTAGGGTTGCCTTGGGTGAATTACAAGGGTGTAGGAATGATTTCTTGACCGGTAGCAAGGGGTTCTCGGCCTGGCTCCAAGGATTGGAGGGTTCTCGGCGTAGGAATTGGGAGCTAGAAAGGGGAGGCCAAGGTTCTCGGCGCCCAAGTTCCCGACGCGCTAACCAGCGCGCCGAGGGCTATTCATGGCGCCGGGAAGGTCTTGGGCCGAGAAGGGCTGGGCGCCGGGAAGGCCCTGCTTTGGGGTTTTAGGGGGTTTTGTTCTTGGCTTTGCTATGGGGGTTTTGGGGGTTCTTCAGCATGGATTCTGGACTGGATTCAGGGTGTAAGAAGGCTGATCAGGGTTTTATCAAGGTAGAGCCCGGGAAATGCTTGGAGGTAAGATCCATTGAGAAATCTGGGTCATCAACTATTGAAACCCTCGGGATATATACATATGATTTTTATTACCTGCTGTCCAGGTGATCAAGAGATTGATGTCTCTGATCCCTGAGCAACCTGAAGGCTCGAGAGAGGGCTAAAATCTCTGCAGGGGGGCATGTCATTAAGAGAAGAAAGGATAAGGAGATGAAACCCAATAACCCATTGGATGAGGGCCGGTGCTCCATCCTCATCTTTTCTCAAAGGATAGACCCCCTGATATGCAAAAGATACGGAAACCCGGAATATCAGAGTCATCAAGCATCCTGCGGAATAACACGTATAGAGGGGGAGACAGATGACGGAGTAAGGTATCAGTGCCTCTACTGCCAGGGGACGAGAGAGTCCAAGATCCACTGAAATGATCTGAACCTCACGAGAACCCTTCTGGAGCAGCCAAGGCCAGAACCTGGGGGTAGGGAAACATACACAGAGTAATATAGAGAAAGAATAACAGTGAACACTATGCATGCAGTGCTCTTTCACCCCTTTTATTCATTCAATCGTCACACAAGTTACATCAGATGGTCTCCATCAAAGCAAAAGGAAGAAATGAAGGAAACCCAACAGGAGACACATAGTTTCATCGGG
Source organism: Amorphophallus konjac (assembly GCA_022559845.1). Taxonomy (NCBI): domain Eukaryota; kingdom Viridiplantae; phylum Streptophyta; class Magnoliopsida; order Alismatales; family Araceae; genus Amorphophallus; species Amorphophallus konjac. Next base: position 463,948,472 of record CM040118.1, on the reverse strand, counting down.
ACGAACTGATCGTCAGGTAAGAACATAAACATTGGGGAGAGAAAAATACAGCAGAGAAAACAACGGAGAAACTATGGGGGAGGGCGGAGTATTGACTCCTCTCCCTCCCCAGCTGCCCACCTTCTTCTCTGATCTCTTGACTTCTTCTCTGCTTCTTCTTCTGTTGACGCTTCTCTTCTATCGTTGTTGTTCTCTCAGTCTCTTTTTTTGTGTCTATCTCTCCCCCCCCTTTTTTTTTGCTCGAGAGAAAAGGGGGGGGGGGTTTATAGGCATAGTGCTCCCCCCTTCTCGGCAGGGTCACCCCGGCGCGCATATAGCAGGTTGCCGACGCGCCCCTTGCGAAGGCTTCCCAGCGCAAAGGCTTCTCGGCGCCACTGTTTTGGGCCGTGGTGAAGAGCCCTCGGCGCCATGGCCCATTTAAGGCCCTTTCTTAATGTTTTAATCTTCCTCATCACTAGGCTCCCAGGACGCCTAATCTGTCTTTTCATTTGCCAGTCCTTCGAATTCGTCAGGACAGGTGAAGGTCCCTTAGTTGATGGGTTAACATAGTCTTATCAGAATATTTCTGGGGATTTTCATCGGTCAATAGACTGCAATTCTTCATCAGTACTGCCATCTGAGCGACGACAATACTGGACATCAGCTTGACCGGGAAGGGCCTCAGCTGGGTGATAACTTCAGTGACGACTCTTCTGTAATTCTGGCCTTGCAGGAATTCCTGAGAGCTTCGTCTCTGGTTTGATCTTCTCTTCGGTCCCATCTTTATTCTTGATTATATTTCAGGTGTCAACAACCGCATGGGCCACATCTGCACCTTTCTTCTGGCGTGGAAGAGCGGGTTTCGCCTCCCCTTCGAGCCCTTCATCCTCAGACTCCTCAATTTTTTCCAGTTGGCGCCCATTCAATTGGTTGCCAACTCGTACCTCCTCCTTTCTGCCTTTCGAATTCTCTACCGTCAGTGCGAGGTTCCTCCTTCTCTGGACCTTTTCCATTATTTTTTTGAGTTGAAGGTGCATCCGTCGGCGGGGAAAGGTTTTTACTTCATCCAGGCGAGGAGGAACAGGAGCTGCATTTCACTGGCGGCGAAGGATTCCTCGCATAAAGGGTGGAAGACCCAATTTTTCTGGGTGAAGATACATTCTGTGGAGGAAAACTGGAGATGCCAAGTGATGCCCAATTTCCACCCGAATATCCCTCCCCGGCAGGAGGAGTTCCCTTCAGATGTGGAGGAGTATGCCGCTCGCTTGCTGAAGAATCGTCAGTCTACCGTGGAGCTGGTGACGCCGGAGAACATCGAGCGGTGTCTTCTCACACTGCTGAAACCGTCAGGTACCACAACTGAGATTCTCCTTAGGATGTGGAGGTCATCCTTCTCTTCTTGATTGCGCCTTCTTCTTTGTTGCAGACACCAGGCGGGAGCCTCTGGAGGAGGCCGCTGAGGTCATTGACCTTGGCGACGACTCGGCGGCGGATGAGCCGGGCGTCCCTGTGGGTCGCTCCCAAGCCCGGGACAAGGGCAAGGGGGTGGCTCCCGAGGGGACTTCACGGCCGGGCGGCGCGAAGCGCAAGGATCCCATGGAGGGAAGGTTGCGGGAGGCCGTGAAGGCCAAAAAGCAGGCCAAGAAGGCCGGTCTCCTCCTCACTACCGGGGCCGACTCTAGCTCGGCGGCGCTCCCCTCTCGGGGGCAAGATAGGGCCGACCCAACTGGGCCGGCTCCCCCATCTGCCGAGCGAGAGAGGGCCGAGGAGACTAGGGGCACCTCGGCGGGTGGTGACGATGGGTTGGCTCTCCCCTCGGTGGGAACAGAGGGGGCCGAAGCAGAAACAGCCGTGGCCGAGACCGGGGGGCCGGTCGAGGTAGGCGATGTCTCGGGCGGCTATGTGCGGGCCGAGACGGTTGAGGTTGGGGGTTCACCTGCGGAGGCGTCGCAGCCCCAAACGTCCGTGGTGCACGGATCGACCGAGCTCGTAGCGTCGATCGAGGCCAGGGGTTCACCCACAGGGGCGTTGCAACCCCAGCCGACCATAGTGCGTGGAGCGGCTGAACCCGTATCTCGATCGAACCTTCTGGCGAGGAGCCGGGCGCGGAAGGGGTTCCCATGCCGGTGGCGCTGGAAAGGCTCGGTATCTCGAGCAGTCTGTACAAGCTCTGCCGCGAGGTGTCCGCGAGGATAAAAGGCGGAGACAAGCGTCACTCCCCGGCCGGGGTCCTCGACGTCATCATGGAGGGCGGCCTGGTCATGGCTCAGATGGGGGCCACGATGGCGCAGACTTATGCCCGGACAGAGTCAGAGCGGTCGAACTTGGCTTGGACCCTCGGAGGGTGTGAGAGGAAGCTAGCTCGGCTCAATGAGCCGCACGAGGGGCTCCGGTGGGAGTTCTCCACGATCAGGGAGTCGGCGCGGTCGAGCCGGCTGGAAGTCGGAGCGCTGACTGAGCAGCTAGCCATGGCCCGGGAATCGCTTGAGAGGAAAAGCAAACTCCTCGAGGAGGAGCGCGTTCACCACCTCGAGCTGGACGGCCGCTGGGAGGCTGAGCGCGCCGAGTTGTTGGACCGAGCGGAGGCAGCGGAGCGCCTTCGTCTTGAGGCCGAGGCCGACCGAACTGAGGCGGAGAAGCGATCGGCGGAGGCCAAGGAGCGGGCGGCCGAGGCTGAGCTGAAGTTGGCTGAGGCAGAGAGGTGATCAGCGGAGGCCGAGGAGCGTGCGGTCGAGGCGGAGCGGAAGTCGGCCGAGCTTGCTGAGAGAATGGGGTTGGTCGGAGCGGAGGCGATCGAGCAATACAGGGGCTCGGAGGCCTACCTAGCCGACATACAGGAAGATGCCCTTCCACACTATGAGGCAGCACTTCGCCGAGGCCTCCGCAAAGGGTTCGAGCAGGGTTACCGCCGGGCCGTTGCCTATGCCAATGCACAAGATTCCGGGATTAACTTCCCCTCTGGCCAGTGCTATGACTCGGACGAGTCATCTTCTAGCTCCTCTGTGTCGAGCGGGGAAGATCCAGAGAGCTCTTCTCCGGTGGGGTCACCAACTCCGGCTGGCTCGGGAGGGCTCGCGGTAGAGGCAGTTCCCGCGCAGGCGGGGTCAGTGCCAAGGTCGGCCGTCACCGAGGGTGCCAGAGGTGAAACACCCGTGCCTTCCGTTCCCGAGCTTCAAAGTGGGCCCGAGGCCTGATGTATCGCTCTATTTTGTCTCTTTCTTTTTTTGTCTCTTGCCCTTTTCTGAAAAAGAAAGATTTTCTTTTTGCAAGGCAATAAATGACTTACTTGCTTCTTGCCTTCCTTGTCGTGATTCGATTAGCGTATCTGCAGTAGTTAGAAATTGCCGATACGTCTTGCGTGGTTTTCGTATGCTGGTTGGACAGGCTCCTGACAGGGTGTCTTTCTGTTTCCTCATGCTTTGAATGCCTGGCCGCTTCGTGTATCCTGCTGAGGCGGGAAACGAGGGATTTGAGGTGACAGTTCAGAGGGGAAAATTCCTTTGGCGTGTTTTCGAGGGGGAGTCATTTAAGGCAAGTAGCCTCCCTTAGCCTATAAAAAGACCGAAGGGCGTCCCTTCCTCTCCATCGCTTAGGATTTTCACTACCAGTCTTTCCTCGCCCCTTCTTCATGTTGCGCTGTGCCGTTGCATTCGGAGCATGGAGGATCCTTCGGAAGACGACGCTGCCGGTGATGGAGGAGCAGAGAGTTCTTGCTGCTTTGGGCTGTTGGGCAGGTCCAACGGTCGTCGCGCGGGGTTGAGACGGGTCCGATGGTCGTCGCACGGATCTGGAGAGGGTTCGACGTGCGGAGGCATGCCGTTAACCCTTTACCAGTTCCCGCGAGGCTTCCCGGGGGGCGCCGAGATGGAGGACGGATGGGGGCATCCGGGACACCCGCCGCCACTCTCTCTCTGCTCGCTCCAGGGGGGGGGAAGCAAATTAAGCTCCCTCCTTTCTGGGCCCTCCCCTATCATTTCTTTCACTCTGCGGAGGCTGCTTGCTCTCTGTAAGTTCCAAAGAATTGGTAGGTTGGAAAAGAGGAGGCCTTCACAGGCGTTCCTTCTCCCTAGCTTCTATCAACTTGGAAGGTAGCCTTCCTCTTCTCAGTTCCCTCTGTCACCTTTGTCACGGGCCACTCGAGCCAATTGGGTCGACCGCCCTTTGACCGAGCCAGTTTCTGTGCGAGGCAGAGTCAGTGGCTGGACGCAAGGAGATCAAGACCGAGTCGGCCGAGCGATGGCCTCTTGCGGTGGTGCTAGATGGATTTTTTGCTTTTTGCTATGCGATGTACTGGCTTTTACCTTTCTGATGTACCAACAATTGTTTTAATGAAAAGAAGAGAATTTTATTTCCCTCAAATTGTTCGCACATCTTTAAAAGTAGAACTTGCGTAGTGCGGCTGCGTTCCACGTCCGAGGGATGGGCTCCCCTTCCATTGTAGCTAGCCTGTACGCACCTTTCCCGAGCGTCTCGACCACTCGATAGGGGCCTTCCCAGTTAGGGGACAGCTTGCCCGCCGCCTCTAGTGGTCGAGAGGCTTCGGCTTTCCTGAGGACGAAGTCTCCTGGTTGGAAGTGCCTGTCTCAGACTTTGGCGTTGTAGTATCGAGTGACGCGGCGCTTGTATTCCGTTGGTCGGATGCTGGCGATCTCTCGGAGTTCATCTGCTAGGTCGAGATTCTCGAGTAGCTTTTGCTCATTTACCTCGGGCGAGAAGCGGATGACTCGGAGAGAAGGGTTGGTGACCTCTAACAGAATAACGGCCTCAGTGCCATACACCAACTGGAAAGGACTCTCACCGGTTGCCGTTCTGGGAGTCGTTCTATGTGACCAAAGTACGCTAGGAAATTCTCGAGCTAGCTACCCTTGGCCTTGCCGAGTCTGGTCTTTATGCCTTTTAAGATAGTCTTATTGGCATTTTCGACTAGCCCGTTGGCCTGAGGGTGGGCGACCGAAGTGAAGTGGTTGTGAATGCCTAGGTTGGCACATCTATCTCAAAAATACCGAGAGTCGAATTGTCGGCCGTTGTCGCTCACTATCACTCGGGGGATGCCGAAGCGACAAATGATCGATTTCCAGACGAAGCTCCAGACGACTGTCTCGGTGATCCTTGCCGTGGCTTCGGCCTCGATCCACTTGGTGAAGTAGTCGATGGCGACGATAATAAACTTCTTCTGGGCCTGAGCCGTGGGGAACGGCCCAAGGATGTCAATCCCCCACCGAGCGAAGGGATATGGCTCGGTCAGGGTGACGAGCTCCGTAGCCGGCTGATGGACTAAGTGGTCGAATCGCTGGCATCGGTCGCACTGTTGTACGTGGGCCGTGCAGTCGCGCTGCAGGGTGGGCCACCAGTAACCCTGCCGTAGCAGGATCCTGGCGAGTGATCTTCCTCCTGAATGCACTCTGCATAGACCTTCATGAATCTCTTGGATGGCTTGGCTGGCTTCGTCGGGGCCGAGACACTTCAGGAGGGGACCGGAGAAAGATCTCCGGTAGAGAGTGTCGTCTAGAATGACGAAGCGCCGGGCTTGGTACTTTATTCTGCGGGCTTCTTGAGGGTCGAAAGGCTCTTGGGAGTCCCGGAGCCACAACAAGTAGGGGGTACGCCAGTCGCTGAGAATGGCCGAGTCAACAGCGAGGAGCTCCGAGTCAATGCTCGGGCGCTCTAGCTCTTCAAGGAGGACCGATCGGGTGCCTTCAGGATCTAGAGAAGAGGCCAACCGAGAGAGGGCGTCCGCCCGGGAGTTTTCTTCCCGAGCTATTCGGACTACCTCGAATCTCTCGAACTGTTGGGGCAGGTCTCTGACCAATTGGAGGTATTTGATCATTGGTACCTCTCGAGCTTCGTACTCGCCGTTGATTTGGCTAGCAACCAGCTGGGAGTCAGTGTAGATTTTGACTCTCTCAGCCCCCAACCGTCGGGCCATGCGTGCTCCCGAGATAAGGGCCTCGTACTCGGAAGCGTTGTTGGATGCCGGGAAGTTGAACTTCAAGGCGTACTGTAGCTCTGCTCCTTTGGGGGACTTCAGGAGGATTCTGGCACCACTACCGACCGAATTGGAAGATCCGTCAACGAACAGTTCCCAGGTTGGCCCGGGCGCGGACGGGGATCTTTCTTCAGTCGGGACGGTACTCCCGGTGATGAAGTCGGCGAGTGCTTGGCCTTTCACTGCTGAGCGCGGCCGATAGGAGATGTCGTAGGCCCTGAGCATGATGGCCCATTTGACGAGTTGCCCTGAAGCTTCGGGGTGGGCCAGAATCTTCTTCAATGGTTCGCCGGTCGGCACGGTGATGGGGTGCCCCTGGAAATAGGGTCGGAGGCGCTTGGCGGAGGTAACCAACGTTAGCACGAGTTTCTCGGTTGCGGGGTACCTCCTTTCAGCCTCGTTGAGCACCTTGCTGGTGTAGTAAATTGACCTCTCGATTCCCGAGTCATTTCTGACCAGGACCGAGCTGACCGTGGATGGTGTTGCCGAGAGATAGAGTAGCAAGACTTCGTCCGGAACAGGCTTGGAGAGCACCGGGGGCGAGGCCAGGAACTCCTTTAGTTCGGTGAATGCTCTCTGGCATTCCTCATCCCATACGAATGTAGCAGATGCCAACTTGGGCCCCCTCAAAAGCTTGAAGAAGGGCAGGCACCGTTCGGCCACACGGGACAGGAAGCGGCTGGAGCGGTGACACGCCCAGTTAGGCGTTGGACGTCCTTGATGCTGGTGGGCGGACGCATGTCCAGGATGGCCTGGACCTTGTCGGGGTTGGCTTCGATCCCACGCTGAGTGACCAAGAAATCGAGGAACTTCCCAGATCTCACTCCGAAGGCGCACTTGCAGGATTGAGCTTCATGTTGTACTTCAGGAGGGTGCCAAAGGTTTCAGCGAGGTCGGTGAAGTGGTCTTGAGCCTTGGGGGTCTTGACGAGCATGTCGTCAATGTAGGCTTCGACGTTCCGACCTAGTTGCTCCTCGAACATGTGATTGACCAGCCTTTGATACGTGGCCTCAGCGTTCTTCAACCCGAAAGGCATCCGGGTGTAGCAGTATACGCCGTAGTCGGTGATGAAGGCGGTCTTCTCGATGTCTTCTGGATCCATTCTGATCTGATGGTAACCTGAATAGGCGTCTAGGAAGCTGAGTATCTCATTGCCCGAGGTTGAGTCGACCAATTGATCGATGCTCGGTAACAGATAGCAGTCCTTAGGAGTGGCCTTATTCAGATCGGTGAAATCCACGTACATCCGCCATTTGCCCGAAGCTTTAGGCACCAGGATGACGTTGGCTAGCCACGTCGGGTACATGACCGGTCTGAAGAGGCCAGTCTCTTGTCCCTTGGTGACCTGCGCCTTGATGATCGCCTGCTTTTCGGGTGCATGCTTCCTTCTGCGTTGCTGAACGGGCTTCATGGCGGAGTCGAGGTTGAGCTTGTGCATTACAGTCTCCTCTGGTGTCCCAGGGAGTTGATCATCGGACCAAGCAAAAACTCGGATGTACTCAGAAAGGAATTTCTTATATTGCTGATGAACCTTGGGCGGTAGGTCAGCTCCGATCCTTACTCCTAGGGTCGGGTCATCGTTTAGGAAAACCGTCAGTAATTCGCCACCAAGTTCGGTGGTTGCAGTTTTATCCTCGACTCCCCGGGGGCCCTTGTCCTTCCCGTCCGGCCTTGTGGCCTCTACCGAGATATTGTAGCACCTTCTGGCCGTGGCTTGGTTACCTCAGACTTCCCCCAACCCATTTTTGGTGGGAAACTTCATTTTTTGGTGATAGGTAGATGGTACGGCCTTTATTCGGCTGAGGATGCCCCGACCGAAGATGGCGTTGTACGCTATCATACCCTTAATCACTATGAAGTCCACCATGACCGTAACGGTTCTGGGTGGGGTGCCGAGGGTAACCGGTAGGCTTAGGGCTCCCTCGGGATAGGTGTCCAGGCCATTAAACCCGCAGAGGGGGGTTCGGACCAGGGCGGAGTTTGGATGGATCCTCCCTCATCTTAAGGAAACAAGCATAAGACAGTACATCAGGGGCACTCCCATTGTCAACTAGAATCCTATCTACGTTACAATGGTTTATCATAGCCGAGATCATGAGGGCGTCATCATGCGGGGTGTTCAGCCCTTCCAGGTCTTGGTCGGAGAAGACTATGACCTGGGGCTCACTCGGCGGGGCCTTGGGAGGCTCTATGGCTCGGCTCGCCCGCTCGGCATGACGCTTCCTGCCTCGACTGCTGTCGCCTCCTGATGCTGTCCCTCCGGAGATGATGTTGATGTGGACCCCTCGGGGGGCGTTGTCAATCTCCTCTGCGGCGCCTCGATCTTCTTTACGCTCGACTGTGAACCGAGCTAGGTGACCCAGACGGATGAGGCGCTCTATCTTGTCCTGGAGCTGGTGGCAGTCACCAGTGTGGTGCCCGTGATCGCCGTGGAATAGGCAATGCTTGTCGCGATTACGGTTCTTCGACCTCATCGGCTCGGGCTGGTGGAGGAGTCCCGAGCCTTTGATGTCTTCATATATCTCATAGACCGGGGTGGCTAATGGGGTGTACCGCTCGTACTTCCGCTTGCGCTCCCCATCACGGTCTCTCTTCTTCCCTGGGCCTGAGTTTGGCTCGGGAGCCCACTTCTTGTCCCCCTCCCGACCCGGGTCGGTTGCGTCTCGGCAGGCGCTGAGCACTTCTTCGCACTCGGCGTGGAGCAAAGCCAGAGTCACTAGCTCGGCGAGGGTCGAGGGAGGGTGGAGGACAAGCTAGCGGCGGAGATTCTCGTCCCGGGTGCCCCCAGTCAGTGCGGTTATGGCTGAGGCCACGTCCAGGCGGGAGATTCTCAGGGCTTCCGATTTAAATCGGTGAATATAAGCCCGGAGTCTTTCCCCTTGCGCCTGTTTAAGGGCCAGGAGCCCTGCTACTGACCTCGGGGGGGCACTTCCGGCGAAACTCTCTTTGAAGACTCGCCCGAATTGCTTGAAGTCTCGGATGGACCCCGGGGCGAGGGCTCGGAACCAAGCTTGAGCACCTTGGACCAGGGTGGTCACGAAGGCTCGGCACTTGATGGCGTCGGATGCTCCGTGCAGGGTCATCAGAGCGTCGAAGCTGTCGTAATGATCGGTCGGGTCGCCCTGGCCATCGTAGGGCTTGAAGGTAGGGATGGAGGTTCTGGGAGATACCTCTGCCTTCAAGATGTGCTCGGAGAACGGGGATTTCTCCTCGTCCTCCAGGAAAGAGGTCTTCTGCAGGGCGCAGAGGGCGCGCTCCTGTTCTATGAATCGCCTCTCGAGATCTCGTAGTCGGAGGGATAACTCCGGCTGCTGCCGCGTCGTGGGGCTGGGGGGAGCGTCTTGGCGATCTCCGGGAACGTCAGTCTCCGGGTTCAGACGGCACGCCCCCAGTTTTCCTCTCCTCGGCGTGGAGGAAGCCTCTTGCTCCGGAGGCGGAGCATGCGAGGGGCCTCCAATCGGTTGCGGATGATCTGCTGGCCGCGGAGGGTGAAGCGGCCTCCGGCGGTGTGCTGGGAGATACTCCCGTGGGGAGGGCTCCCTGACGGAGCGTGGGACCTTCCATCCCTAGCCGCCTGGGCCCTCATGAGCTCCACGAGGACATCCAGTTTCGCGTTGAGGGCCTGGAAGGCTTTGGCGCCACCGTTGGGTGGTAGCCCTACCGCCGCAGGAGGTGGTGGTGGATCGTCGGCGGGGGCGCTGCGTTGGAGGGAAGGTTCTGTGAGGCCCGAGAGGGGCCACCCCCTGCCGCTACCATGGCCTTTCCCCTCTCGCCGTCGGACCTCCTCCCTGAGCTCCTCCGCACCATACTGGCTCTTTGTACGTTTCCCACAGACGGCGCCAGATGAAGAGGCGTGATCTCGCGCTGGTCCTGAGCGGATGGAGGATCACCGGGTAGTGAACTGCAAGACAAGGAAACGGATCAGGGGGCCCAGGGAGAGTCCCTGGGGAAAACCCTCCGATGCTTAAGTCAGTGGAGCTATGGCGGGAGTAATAGAGGGATAAGAGAGCGTGTGCGCGAGATCCCTCTCCACCAGAGAGTGAAGTGGTTCTTGCTCAGGAGCTTTGAGCGTATGATCACCCTTACCTTCGTCGGAGGGTCTCCCTGGTTTAAATAGTACGTCGTTTCCTGAAGTCCTGTAAGCCGAGGGGTTTCAGGTGGGGGTTACATCCTCATCGTGGGCTTTTATTACCTTATCGTGGGAGCGTTATCACCTTGGGGAAGAAGAAGTCCCTTGCCTTCCTGAATTCCTACCTGCTGTGGACTCTTAACGGCTGCAAATGATAAGCAATCGTCGGCCATTCCAAGCTCAGAGGGGCCAGCCCTATCGGGCGATAGGCTTAGCTCGGAAGAGGATGGGTCAGACGGGTCGGCATACGCCTTCTTCTCCCGGGCGGAGATATGGCTTGGGCCAGACCTTTCCTGTGACCTGACCGACACTCGAGCCCTCAGAGCCTAGAGGCCGCCTAGGAAGGTTGTGTCCTCGAGCGATTTTTTATTGGGCTTTCTTCCTGAGTGGGCCCTGTGGGCTGTCACTTAGGCGAGCTTGGCCTCGTTGGGTCCTGTCGGGCCTAGTCGGGCTGCTCTTTAAATGGGCTACAGAAATCCCCCTCTCCAAAACCTATTCAGAATAGACCTTTCATCTGTTCTGATGAAACTTATCAATTTTCTTGCGTCGACATAAACCCAACGTCGATTATGAAACCTTCTATCGGTCACAAGGCATCATCGCCTGGATCGATAATGAAATCTATCCAGAATAGACCTTTCGTCTGTTCTGATGAAACTTTTCAATTTTCCTACGTCGGCATAAACCCAATGTCGATGATGAAACCTTCTGTCGGTCACAAGGCATCATCGCCTGGATCGATAATGAAACATATTCAGAATAGACCTTTCATCTGTTCTGATGAAAACTTATCAAATCCTTTGCATCGGCATCAACCCAATGTCGATGATGAAACCTTCTGTCGGTCGCAAGGCATCATCGCCTAGATCGAAAATGAAACCTACCCAAAGCATGCACTCTGTCCACTTTGATGAAACTCACCCATGTTCTATTTTTCCCAAGCCCCTAGCCCGGTAAAAAAGTGCGCCAAGATGGCCGCTCCGAGACGCGCTGAGACGAGAGCACCGAGACACGCCCATTCCTGCCGAGAGGCGTCCTCCGCCCTTAACCCGGGATGCTCGCGCCGATGCCGTTCGCACCGGGGTGAGGATGCAACCGATGAAACTAGATTACCGGCCGTCCAAGACTCAACAGTCTAGCACTAGCCCCAAGAACATCTATAAAATGCTAAAAAATGCTATAAATATGAAGAAGATTTTGAGCTGAACAGGCAGTTCAAGCAAGAAATACATCCACAGACATTGAAGAGTACATCCGCAGGCCCCGTGCCGCTCATCCTTCGCTCACTCCGCTAGCTGGTGGGGGGCATTTGTTGACACCAAAAATAAACAAAGATAAGAAGAAGAAGTCAAAATAAGCCAAAGGCTCTGAAGATCGACCAAGGGTGCGGCTCCTGTGTCATCCCTGGAGGTTATGAGAATCAGAATAGTAAAGATCCGTTACACTTGACATTCTGTCCGGCTGAAGTCATCATCGGCTAAGCCACTATCCAGCACGGCCATCGCTCAAGATAGTCGGGCTGATGAAAATTACGCCAACACCCGGGCAATCATTTGCCCACTGAAAAGGATCCTCGCTATATTCTGATACTCATGAAATGGGGCTCACACAGCTTCACACAATGTGTTGATGACAGATGCTAAAACAGACAACAAGAAAGGCTAATGGGCATTCTAAGAAGCCCACTTAACTAATGAAAGGCAAATGGGCATTCTAGGAAGCCCACTTAATTGATGAAAAGGTCTGGACATTCGAATGGCCTTTATCAGTACGAATGCACAGATGAAATGGGCTCAAGCCCACTATGATGAAAGACGCGCCGAGTTGCCAGATCCAGATGGCGCACCGGTTGATCCACGCCGAGAAAGGCATGCTCCGATGGACAGAGGGTTAACCCTCTATAAAACCCCAGATCTTCGATAGAAAGAGGGGAGCATTGAAAGCCGTCTGAGAAGCCATCTGAGAAGCAGAGAAAAAGTTGAGAGAAAAGGGGTCTGAGGGTCTGCTGAAGACTCCGAAGAAAGAGAGAGAGAGAACTGAAGGAGCCCGAAAGAAGAGATTCAAGGTGGGGGAATAGTTCTCCAATGCCCTAAGGGGCTACATCTGTCCTTTTTCCCCCATCTCGAGTTTTTCCAATCTATTTTTCCCTCTGTAACTCACTCTCGCGTTTATCATGTTTTCTTTCTGTTCCTCTGTAAATGTCGAGCATCAGTATGGTGTGATATGTGTTTGAGGAGCATTTGTTCTTATGAATGCTTTTGCAATATGATTTTCCCCAATGTCAAATGGATGTATTCATCCGGAATGAAATGGAATATGAAGTTCTGAGTTTCTTTCCTTCTGCCTTCCTTTCTTCTAGAAATCTATCATACCCGATCGTGGATGTGAAGAAATTGTTTCCGTTATGTGTATACTTTCCTGATAATCTGAATCTACTTCTACTGTATCGTCTGAGTCTCTCCAGCCCCTGATTCACGAAGAGGGCCCGAGACAGCCTATCTCGTGGCTCCTCATTCGTAGAATGATGAGGGATATGTCTGTATGAAAGCTTCTTGATCAGCATTTCTCCTGCTCCGTCCCCAACCTCCTGGTCTTGATGAAGCCCGAGACAGTCTATCTTGTGGCCTTTCGTCCATGAAATGGTTAGGAATATGATGGAATCCCATTCCTAAGGATTCAATAAACGATTGGCCTCCAGTAGCCTCATTGAGTGAGATATGATTTCCCCTCTGAAACCCATCCTTTTTGGCATCCCATGAAACCTCATTTAAGTTAGTCTCAAACTTCTGTAAACCCTTTGAATACCTGCTTCTGAAACCCCCTTTGATCGATGCCTCAAACCCCTGAAAACCTACTTCTGTAAACCTCTGAAAATCTGCCCCTAAAAACCCCCAAAATCTGTCTCTGAAAAAAACCCAAAACCAGCTTTGGAGGCTTCTCGGTGCCAAACCTCATCAGCGCACATTTCTCCCCTTGACGCGAGCATTCTCACGCCGAGAGCCGAAAGCACGCCGAGGGAGGCTGTGCGCCGATGCCCATTCATGCCCAGTCCACCGCCTGCGCCGATGCCCACTCACGCCCACTCGCGCCGAGGCTAGTGCGCCGGGAGCCCTAGATTGCACTCAATTCTAGCCAATTCTTACCGAGCCTTGTATGAATTTTATCACTTGAAAGAGGAGAAGTCCATGGCGTCTCACTCAAGCCACTGGGGGCTATATTAACAGGACCATGTCCTTACATTGGATTGGTTTACGGCTAATGCTCCTATAACCCTACTTACCTACGGAGGGATGCCACTGCATGTTCTTCGACGGTTCCTCAAGGGAATATTGATGGAATGCTATGATAATAGACATTGAACCATCGTGTTTCCATCTCCGTGGGTTCTGGGCTATATGCCCACCTTTCGTTTGGCTTCCATCCCGGCACTCAGTGGATGGATGTCCTATTTCCCCTTTTGGCATAGCCCAAGACCAGGGGAGATGCTGCCGGATTTAACCTTGAATTCAAGAGGCCCTACCTTCGCAGGATTCCTAATGATCCGTTTCGGGAAACAGAGCAATAAGCTCCTTCATGGGCAAAGGCTACTCGGACCGATCCGTCTTAGCTTAGTCCCGCTCCGCATCATTTCGGGCAGTAACATTCCCCGATCAATACGGGCTCCGTCTCGCCTCTGCGTGGATGGTACCCTATTACCTCTTGGCATGAACCAAGATCAGGGGATATGCTGCCGGATTCACTCTGTGATTCATATAGATGAGACTGATAGCCGGACACAATGCCATAATATTCTAATGATTCTTGCTACTCTATTTATGCTTGCATGGTTCCATAATGAGCGAATATGCCCACCTCATGCCGCACTCTTAACGTGATCAAACAAATCTGAAATCATCCTCTCCTGTGCTCTCAGTATATCAAACAACGATTGGGCTGAAAGCCGGGTTATGCTCGAATGGAAGCCATCGTTGTGCGTGAGAGTGGTATCTGAACTTAAGTTCTCCGCCCCCGTACCGGGAAACAGGCAGATGAATCATAATGAAACTACTAACCGCATGAGCACATATGTACATATGAATCTCACATCCTGCAAATAAATTTACACATCAGTCTTATTTCGTTTTGCCCCCGGGGCCCCTCTTACTTTGGCGATTAATCAAGAGTTGTCCTTCTTTGGAAGGGCGTAATTAACGTCGTAGCCTTTATGGTATGACGGACTTTCGGTCTCGACTCGGACTTCACAATCGACTGACTGAGTCAGATCGAGCGCATCATAAATTGTCACTCTGGTGACTGGCACGCCTAATGAACTAATAAACAATCAAAACCAAGTTAAACAAATTAAATAAATTAAATAAATAAATAAGATAAAAGATCGTTCCACATCGGCTTATTACCGCTTTGTGCGATGATCTTGACATGAGTCTTATGACTCAAAGATCATTGTTAGAAGGTCTAGTTGACTGTCTTGAGTCTGGCGACAGTTTGGTGTGTTGGTTTGTGCTTCGTGGTACTTGCGACAGGTGCCTGTGTAGCCTGTCTATACTCCGGTGCTTTCTTTTAGAGAGTCCTTGTGTCTTGTGAGCCTCCACTAGTCGTAGCGTGACGACACTTTCCGTGTGTCAGCCCACCTAGGAGTGGTGGCAGGGCAGTCCCGATAGAGACAATTTGTAGGCTGATTACCATGGGCCCCTTTGTCTAGCCGTTAGAGTCCAACGGGAGAGGAAAACCAGCTAGAGACCTGACTCAAGATATTGAGCTTGTGTGTGCACATGTGGTCAAGGGCGTTTGGACCAGTGCCGACGGGCGTGACCCTGACTAGTCACTCGTTACTGTTGTTCCTTGGTTCTTGGTTTAGTGTCTTAGTTACCGCGTTCAAGGTGAGTGGGAGACACTTGAGACGCAGTGTAAAACGTCAGTGGACGCATCTGGCTGATCTATTAGTGAGGAGGTACTTCTATCACATGACACATGATTCGCAGCTTACGTGGTTCTCGTGCAACGTGAGCTCTAGACGTGTGGTTTCATCCTGTGATACTCGTGGTTTGGTTTACGTCTATGGTGACGTAATTCCTCGAGTGGTTTTGTGTCTATTCGACACTATGGTCTAGGGTGTCGGTAGATAATTACTGCATGTGGTTCTACCTGTAGAGAGTGTAGGGTGCACGACAGCGGAGTCGTGACTGTACCTTTGGTCGTGTAGGTCTTTTGTAGGGCCTTTGTCTGTTTCTGTAGGCCTTCGCGATATGGATTTCATGATTTATCGATGGATCGACAACTCCCGACTTTGTGAGATCGGGGTTCACCTTTCTATTGCCGTTCGGAGTAGCTTAGAGGGTCGAGGTTCTATTGGTTGCCGTGTTTCTTTTCAGTACGACTTTCCTCTTTACTTTTGCTATTCCTACTGCTGTTACTGCTTTGCTTTTGTTGTTTAACACTGCTGTTATGCGTTTGTTTCATGGTGGGGATCCGTGGGACCCCTACTGAGCCAGTGAGACGAGGCTCACCCCTGACTTTTCAGGTGTAGCTATTTTTCTCGTGTTCGGAGGTGCAGTGCAGTGGTTCTTAGTTTCCAGCTTTGCCAGTGTCGGGCTTCTCCCGGCTTGAGAGTACGTTATCTTTTCTATTATACTTTACTTTGGTTGGACTAGACTCTGCTACTTTAATTGTTTAATAGAAAATGTAATTTTATATTCTACTATTTTAGTAATCCTGATCATAGTAATTTAATTGTTTACTGCTTTATCTGGAAGTTCAATGTACTCACACATACCTTTCTATCCCTTCGGAGCTTTACCTCTCTTGGGAGGCCTCTCAAGATCCAAGTGGTATCGGGTTTACCCGGTATCTGGAGTCTGGGTCATCACAGATGGATTATGCAAGCCTAGTTTGTTGGCTCTAGCGAGCTTCTCACTGGCCCTTCTATTAGATGTTAATGTAGGCACCGTCATTCCAAGAGGCTCGTTGGTCCATTCTTCGGTCAGGAGGGGACTCATTTGCCTTATGTCATGCGGGGCTAGTTGGCCAGGTTTGACGAGTAGCTAGCTGGCCCTTCCGATGGATATAGAACTAGGATCTTTTATTTCGAGATGCTAGTTGGTCACATCTCCTGCTAGGAGCAGACTAGTTGGCCTCACTCTTGGAAGCGTAACGTCTCCCATGTCATTCATATGTTCCGATAAGTAAATCATAAAGAAAAATGGGTTATAACTGGCACCAACCTTTTTCATTAATAATAAGCCCTCATATTTACATAATTCCATGTGTGAGGCACTTCTTAGCCATCTAACGTTGCAAGCCTATACGCCCATTTTCCGAACACTTCCATGACTCTGTAGGGTCCTTCCCAGTTGGGTGCTAGTTTGCCTGTTGCTAATTGTGGGTCTGCGACACTTGCACGTGGGAGGCCCAAGTAACCAGGGAAGAAGAGGCATTCTTTAACTCGAGCATTGTAGCACTTAGCCAATCGCTGCTAATAGACGACCAAACATGCTCGAGCTCGCACTCTATCCTTGGATAATAGGTCCAAGTTTTCTCGTAAGACTTAGTTGTTGTGTGCTTCGTTGAATAGTCCCACTCTGACAGTAGGATTGGAGATCTCCACAGGAATCACTGCCTCCATTCTATAGGCCAAGTGGAAAGGGGTTTCACCTGTGGCCGCCCGTGGACGCACTTTTTGATGGGCTCATCTTTTTGTTTTTCTCTTATCATCTTATCATTATTGGTTTATTTCGTTTCGATTTATCAGTGCGTGGGCGTGCTAGTTACTAAGTGATAATTTATCCGGACTCTGAATATCGAGGTGATACTGAGCCGTTGGTACGCGCCATCTGACTAGTCAGATAATATGGGTATCGTGTCGGGACTAGCACCCGCCGTGTCATAAAGGTCACGACATTAATTACATCTGCTCGGAGAGGAGAAAACCTTTGATTAGTTGCCAGGAGAAGGGGCCCTACGGCCTAAAATGAAATAAATGAGGGACATCTTAAATTGCGCAAGAGCACCCCATATTTTGGGGTAAGAACATATTTGGGGGTAAAAACATTCAAATCATGTCGGTCATCTTATGGACCATTTCATGTTCGAACAGGAGTTCGGGCTGGGAGCACGACAAAGGTATAAATGACCTTTATGCGAATGTCTGTCGATGGTGCGGCAGGTTTGATATTTAATAGCAAGATCAGGTCAGACTTAGTGAATTATTGGCTCGGAGCAAAGTCGGGCCATGGCCATGATAGGGGTGGTCCCCGAGGTCCAAGCATGACTCGCCGGGGCATCGTCGATATCCCCTTCACATAGGGTCTAGGAGGGTGAGAGTCCCGGACCAAGCGCCATTAATTTCTTTAAGGATGACATTTAGGTTCATTTTCTTTATTATTATATTTTTGTAGCATTACTTTTATCATTGTATTATCATTTTTTTAACGCTATTTTCCATGGTTCGTCATTCATCCTTTCCTATTGCTTTGTTCATTTTTTTGTATGTTGATTTGTTGTTTGATTTTGTTATTTGTTATTAGCTTGTTTATCATTTTTTTTGTTTTGTTTTGTTTTATCTTTCATTCACTTTGTTCATGGCAGATCAAGGGAGGGGATCTAGGTTGCGTCGACGCACTCGTCAGGGTGCGTCGACATAGCCTTGCTCCCCTGCTCTCATCTTCTCCCCTTTTTTCTTTCTTCTTTCTCTCGTTTTTTTTTGGATGAAAAGGAGAGTTCGGTCGACCGGACTAATGAAGTCGGTCGAACCGATCCACTAAAAGGAAGTAGAGTTCATCAACAACTCTCCATCATCATTTTTTTTGTTTATATTGTTATTGCCTGCTTGATTGTATGTGTTTTTTTTTGTTGGTTCTTTTCTTATTGGTCCTTTGTTGTTCATTTTTATTTTGTTTTTTTATCTTCCTTCTCTTTTCTTTTAGCAGGAAACGGATGGGCAACCCAGCATGAGGTCGGTCGACCGAAGTTTGAATTCGGTCGACCAGCCCTGGGCTATGTCGACCCATCTTCATGGATGAGTCGACCCAGCTGAGGGTTGGTCGACCGACGCTTGAGTTTGGTCGACTGAACCCAAGGCTGCGTCGACCATCCTCACAGGTGAGTCGACCCAACCGAAGGTCGGTCGACCGATGATAGGCATCGGTCGACCGAACCCAACATTTCCAAGGACATCCCTTCTTATGCTCTTCTCTCTTTTTTGGTCCTGGGTTCATGTTACAGATTTAACATGGAAGTTCAGGGGTTGCTAAACTCTATTTTTTTTCTCGCATGCCATTGCATCTCTTTTTTTTATCTTTTGGTTTCTTTCTTTTTTTCTTTGATTTGTTTTCATCCTTTCTATTTTCTTTTGAATGTATGGGCAGAGCATGCATATGCATATGTGTGTGTATAAGGAAGAAAGGGCAGGGGAAAGCTTGCCAGCCGTGAGAGATCAACTGACCCAAGGCTGCTAGAACTGCCCTTAGCTTTGAAAGCTGGGCAAGTCGACTTGGGGCTGGACCAAGTCGACTTGCTCCAAGCCAGTCAGCAAGTTTCTACTGCTGGGATCATGGGCAAGTCGGCTTGGGGCCAAACCAAGTCGACTTGCTCTAAGCCAGTGAACAAATTTATGTTCCTTCTTCTTTTAGAGATGGCATGAAATGCGACGATGCATATTTTGGTGATCAAGGGGGGCGTGCCCTTGGGAAAAATATAGGAATATGGTTTTGCCAATCCTCAAGCGTAGCATGCAAGGGTTTGATCATGCATTTATGCAAAGTGATCCTCGGTATGAGGCGGAGTATTTTACTCACGTATAGTGAGAATTTTCATCCGGACGCAATCCGAGTTTCCATTGCTCACTATTTGATATACCGAGGACCACGGCAAACAAGCGTTCAACAATTAAAACATGCATGAGGCTTTGATTGCATGTATGAAGCAACACACATATAAATCCATACAGGCATAAGGGTACCATTGTGATGCTTATTCTTGAAAGAGTAGTAAAAAGGGGGGGGGGGGGAGATATGCCCGTCCCTTGCAATTTCAGTAAAAAAAAACATGTCATGATTCAATATGCATATACAAAGTTTGATAATTTTTAAGAAATCCCAAAGAGGCCACTATGTAGACCTACCATGCACGGAAGGTGTTCGAGCAAACGCTTGAGAGGTCTGAAAGGAGTCATTATGTGAAAATCATTATGCACATGCAGTGCTTAAACCTTGTATTCATGAGAAATGATTGTGTAAAACATACCATGCACATGTCATATTTGATTCCTTCCTTTTTTATGTTTGTTTTTTTATTAGGGCAGCTTTGCTTTGAAGAGCAGTCTGGCTCAAAGGAGAGTCGACTCCCTAAGTCGACCCTTGGCAGATTTTTTCCCAGGCAGAGCCAAAATAGAAACCGGCCAGCAAGGAGTCGACTCTCTCTCTCAGCAGCAATTTACCAAACTAGTTGAAAAGGGTTCACACGTGTGAAAACATGCATATGGATGCAATTTTAGTGAAAACTCATGCAACTTCAATATGTGAAATTAAAGTGCACATGGGGTTTTGCTTGCATTTAAAATTCATACATGAGGCAATGCATATGTGAGGATGCACATGTCACTTCAGTGAACACATGCCCTATTTGATCGCTTTCATGAGAACTCAATGAAAACTTTATCATGTTCATGCAACCTGACAAAAGTTTTTATGAGGAAATTATCATGCAGGTGCAGCTTTTGATCTTTCTTCTTCTTCCCTTTTTTTTATCATAGGGCAAATTGGGCCCCCAAGGGAGTCGACTCCCTGGGTCGACTCCTGTGTAGATTTCTGCACAGGGGGGTTCAAACAGAACCAACCCCAAGGGGAGTCGACCCCTGGGGTCGACTCCCACAGTAGCAAGCCCTCGTCTTGGTTTAAAAGTGCTTCAGGCTTATCGTTAACGCATATGGCTATACATGTGCATGCAGGGGGGGGCATTCAGAAATTTCTATTTTTTATCTTGAGAGTTCTTGTTTCCTGCTTTTTCTTTCTTTTCTTCTTCTTCTTTTCTTTTTCCATTTTTTTGTTCATCTTCATCTTTAACATTCTTTCAAGTCATGGTTATCCCTGCATCATTTCTTTTGTCATCACTTTATGCTCGCTACACACCTGTTCGTGGTGATTTTTGATTCAGTTTGTTCATCATCATTCATTCCCCTTTTTTTAGTCTTGTAATTGGTTCAAGTTTTTTTGACAAAATCCGACAGCACCTCCCCTAGACCCGGAGCATTGGGAGATGTAAATTAGATACTCGTCCATGGAAGAAATCCGAGATGGCCCCAAAATAACGAAGATGCACACGAAAGTGGCAACATTCATAGCAACGCCTTCATGAATCTCCGAAGGGAATGAGTGGGTCTGATCAAAACATATGTAGTTCAAAAATCCGAACTCGGAGGAAATGGTACATGGCTGAAAACTCCGAAAATGAATTGAGGGACTTCGAAGTGGATCGGGGAAGTAACCCAATAGGAGCCTGGGTGGGCGTGGATCCCGAGTCATACTCATGGGGTTGTGTAGACCCGGGACCCTTCCTAAGAGGCCGTTATTTACATCTCTTCCCCAAAATAGCGGAAGCCGGACATTATAGAACATTCGATCTGGGACTAAGTCCCATATTTCTTACCCCTTTGGCATCATGACCATGGAATTGGTCAAATCCCAAAGCGGGGCTTTGAGAGGAGGAAATCTCCCTACCAGGCCTGCCTACTGCCCATGGCAAAATAAACTAGAAGAATCATTACGAAGGAACAAGGGAGATGGGGTGAGCTACCATCCGTTGGCAACCCGGAATCACACTCATAAGGGCGAGTAAACTTCGGGCCGATGGCCACCGTGATGAGAGCTAGATTATCATGCAAATGGCATGCCAGAGTCGAGGAGAAACCATCCTACCTATTCGGAACGGAAGAAGAAATAGAATGAAATCAAACACATTGCACATATTGGAGAGCAGTAATTGGGATCATAGGAAAATCAGGGCCGAGGGCCCTATATTTCATTCATCCTTGAAAAGAAGGAATTACATCAAGACCAAGCCTCATGGAAAGCAAAGAAGAGAATAAAAAAAAATACAAGAACCCACCCTTTTAACAAGCGTCTCCCACACTTTCTCTCTTCCTCCCCTTTGGCTCTCTCTCTCTGTTGTTTTTTCTTCTTTTGTAGGATCTCTCCTTCTTCTTCTTCTCTCCTTCTTCTATTTCTACAACATCTAGAGAGTGGAGGAGAGGGCTTTTTTGCTTGGCAGGATGGCCCTCTTATAGAGGACGCGTAGGTCCTCTCGCAAAAAAAGGCTTCCACTTTTTTTTGTTTTCTTCTGCTATGTTTTCTTCCTCGCACGAGCGCGGCGGAGCAGGTGCGCAGGGGCAATGTCTCCTCGTTGGCGGACGGGAGAGCCTTACCGGTCCGAAGACGGTGGCGTTCGCGCTGTTGGCCACGCGAGAGGGAAGGTATTCCGAGTATTAAATGCTCGCGAGTGCTGTCAGAGACGGAAGTCCGCGACTCCCATCCGTGAGGGAAGTCAACGAGCACTGAATGCTCGCGGGGCAGGGATGAAACCGAAAACGGTCTGCGTGTTCCATTTTTTCCCATTCCCTTTTCCCTTTTTTATATTTTTTTCTCTGCCCCTTCATTTCTCCTATTGCGCTTCTGCCCTTCTCGTTTTATCTTCTTCTTCTTTTTTTTTTTATCGCCAACACCGCCCGAATAGTAGTGCACTATGCTCATAGAACGCTAGGCACTACCTCCACCCATGACTCGTCGGCCTGGTTTAAGGGCATCGATCTGATGCCATGCAGAAGTGTCCGGTTTGCATTCTCCACCAGTTCGTTGGGTTGGGGGTGCCCCACTGAGGTGTAATGGTTCCAAATTCACAGCTCCACACACATCTCTTGAAAGAATGCACTATTAAACTAGCGACCAATATCAGTGGTGAGAATTCAGGAGATCCCGAACTGACAGATGATGTTCTGTAGGATGAACTTCCAAGATGCCTCACCTATGATTTTGGTGAGAGCTTCGGCTTCCACCCACTTGGTGAAATAGTCGATGGCGACGATCAAGAACTTCTTCGGGCCTTGGGCTACCGAGAAAGGACCGAGGATGTCCACTCCCCATCAGGCGAAGGGGCGTACGTGGTTCCATTAGAGTGTTGAGTGTGGTTGTGAGTTGGTGATGAAGATGCCCATACCTTTGGCATTGGTCACACTGGTGAACATAACTGAGGCAATCTTGTTGCATGGTTGGCCAATAGTATCCTTGCCTCAGTAAGCTTCTAGCGAGCGCCCTGCCTCCAACGTGGCTTCCACATAGGCCCTCATGGACCTCCTTGATTGCTTGCTCCACTTTAGTGGAGAACATGCATTTGAGGAAGGTGAGAAGAGAGAGCATCGGTAGAGGCGCCCATCAACGAGATGAAATTGGTAGCCCAAGTCCTCACACGGCGAGCTTCCGAGTGGTCCTTGGGGAGTTGCTCTCAGCACAAAAAATCCAGGATGGGATCCATCCAAGAAGGATCATGGTTGATGGCATTGACTTGGAGTTCTGCCTCCTTGATGCTTGGCCACTGTAATTCCTCGATCAAGACTGATCGAGAGTTGACCAAAGTTGATGACGACGCAAGGTGGGGGAGTGCGTCTGCTCAAGTGTTCTCCATCCTCGGAATGCAGATGACCTCTAAGTGTGTGAGGCCCTTGGCTACTTCCTTGACTAGTTGTAGATAGCGAGTCATAACCAGTTCTTGGGCTTCATACTTCCCCATCACTTGATTAGTGACTAAGAGGGAGTCACTGTATGCTCGAAGGCAGAGAGCTCCGAGGTGGTTGGCCATGCGGATGCCGGATATGAGCACTTCATACTCGGTGACGTTGTTTGACGTCGAGAATTAGAACCGCAGGGCATACTGGAGCTCGATCCCCTTAGGTGAACTGAGGACTAGGCCTGCACCACTACCGCCGGAGCACGATGACCCATCAATGTACAATTCCCAAGCAGACTCTTGAGAAGAGTCTCCAAGCACTTCTTCTTGAGGAAGCGTACATTTAGCGACAAAGTTAGCGAGAGCTTGTGCCTTGATGGTAGTCCTTGGGCAGAAGAGGATATCTGTAACGACCCGAGAATCCGATTACCGGGAAGGCCCGATAACCCGAGACTCGCACCGCCACCCACGAGCCCGAAGACTCGGAAGGGTTAAAAGGATGGTGTGGAAACTACACAAGCATCACAAATAATTGCAGAAATTAAACAGTTATGATATTAAGCAGGAAATGAATTAACATTTTACATGGTCCACAATAAAATAACAACAACAGCAACAGTAGTCCACGACTAGTACAGTGACAAGAAAGAAAAGTACAGCTACACGGGGCATCCCCCGGCTCTGACCTCTGGCACTACCTCTGGGCACCCGCACCACGCTTCCGCTGCGCTCCTGACACGCTCCCCGAAGGTGGCGCCTCACCTGAAACACGGTGAAAACACGCAGGGAATGAGTCTCGGAACAAGACTCAGTAGGGATCACTCGAACCCTACCTCGTAAAACGAGAAACCACTACCCTAGCGGTAGGAAGGTACCTCGGAAAGGAAAGCCCTGTACTCTACAGAACTAGACCATAACGGCACGCAAACCGACACACGTGCCACGGTACGAGAAGACCGAAACTCAACGGTCGAACCGTCAAAACCCGAAGGTCGGAAACACACGACTGACAGTCTGACACTCCGTACTCGACAGGAGTACCACCCACTAGAAGCACAGCCGGTAGCGTCCCCTGACGTCTTACACCGCACCGCAGGTGAACCGCCTGACATGGTAGGTCCTACCCGAGGCGCAAACACCGTACAAGTAACTACAACAAGTGACTAGCTGGGGTCACGCCCGTCGACGTGGGTCCAACCGCCCCCAACCACGTGTGCACACACAGACCGCGCGTCCCTGGTCTGGCCCTCTGACCGGTTTTCCCCTCAGCCGGACTCTGGCTGCAAGACGTGGGGCCCAACGGTAACCGGTCCACAAACCGTCTCTAAAGGTCAGCCCGTACACCACTCCCTGGTGCGACTAGCACACGCGTACTAGTAGGCTACGACTAGTGGAGGGTCACTGAAGGAGTAGACTCTCAAGTCACGGAAAACAACGCCCAAGCCCGACAACGTGTGGGAATCACCCCACGCACTAGTCCCGTCGCACGGAGACCACGGTCGGAGAAAAGCGAGGTTGCCACCCTCATGGGGCAACACAGGAAGTGGCGGTCCGACCCTGGACCGTCACAGCCAAATGGCGGTCCACTCTAGGGCCGTCACTTACAAATGGCGGTCTAAGGCAGACCGTCACACGGCCAGAGGGGTAGGGGAAGTGACGCGCCTGCTCCAGTGCGTCGCTTGAAAGTAACGCGCCTGAGACAGGCCGTCACACGGCGCCCCACACCCTCCAAAACCACAGGGAAAGTAACGCGCTTACCCTGGCGCGTCGCTTGCAAGCAACGCGTCGGGCTCAGTGCGTTACTCGCATGTGACGCGCCTAGACCAGCGCGTCGCATGGCCCTCACGCTCGGGATGGAAAGGGAAGTGACGCGCCTGCCCCAGCGCGTCGCTTGTAAGTAACGCGCTGGGCCCAGTGCGTCGCTTGGCCCATCCACATGGGGGACAACAGGAAGTAACGCTCCTGCCCCAGTGCGTTACACGCAAGTAACGCGCCTATCTCGGTGCGTTACATGGCCTGACCCCCAACGGTCAAAACCCAACGGTCGAAACGCATGTGACGGCCCAGCCCAGGGGCGTCACTAGCAAACGGCGGCCAGTCGCAGGACCGTTACAGCCCTCGACCCCAAAGGCCAACACCCAGGGAAGTAACGCACCCCTCTAGGGGCGTTACAAGCATGTGACGGTCACTGGAGTGACCGTCGCTTGCCCCAGAGCACGCTACGGCGGGAAAACCCCAAAAACACCAACCACGCCCCCGTACCTCCACCGGAGAGGGGGAAAACAAGGGGGAAGACCCCTGGGGACCCCTAGCATGCATCTAAGCCACCAAAACATAGAATCATGGGCTAAAACCATAGATCGGGCGGCTCACCCCAAAACATGGAAAAACCCCAAAAACGCCCAAACATGCCTCTCTCGGCCTCCCCGCGGCCTACAAACCACGGAAAAGAACGGCGAAGAGCTAGGGAACGTCACCCTACCTCAATGGAGCGAATGCTCCGCCGGATCGTCCACGAATCGCGAAGAACGCTTGAAAACCCTCGTTCTTCCTTAAGCTTCCCACGCTCGCCGCACGCCCCCACGACCGCCTCGCCGCCGCCCACGTCACCGCGCCGTCGCCCCGCCGCCGTCTGCAGCCGGAGGGGAGCTCGCCGTGGCCAGCCGGGAGGAAGAGAGGGAGAGGGAGGGAGACACGGTGGAGGAGGAAGGAGGAAGAAGAAGAGAGGAAGAAGAAGATGGTGGGGGAGAGAGAAAAGAAAAAGGGTTTTATAGAAAACCCGGAAAATCCGTAAAATTCCAAAAATTAGGAAATCACACCCCCGCGATCCTCGGAACGCACCGATCGCAACGGTACCACTCGTGTCCGTGTGAACAGCCCGGTTCACCCGCAACGAGCGTCCGAAGAGAAAAGCCGAAACACACACCGGGAATCGGAAAACACACGCGGAAAAAAGCCGCGGAACGCCTCCGGGCCTCCGAAACGACTCCGGATCGCGCCGATCCGAACACGAAAGATGTCCGAAACGAAATTTCGGACACAACGGAGCCGGACACTCCGAAAACTAGATCCGGGACCCATGAAGAAGGATCCGAAAGGTCCGGGATATTACAGCCCTCCCCCCTTAAGGAATTTCGTCCTCGAAATTGAGAACAACCCAAGGGGAAAGAAGAGGAAGACTCACTCAAACAGGTACGGGAACTGCTGACGCATCTCGTCCTCACGTTCCCACGAAGCCTCACCACCAGAGTGTCGTTGCCACACGACCTTTACCAAGGGAATGACCTTGTTCCGCAGGCGCTGCTCTCGCCTATCCTCCACGCGGATCGGAAACTCTGGGAGAGAAAGATCTGGAGTCACCTCAGGCCAAACGGAAAACTCGAGCACATGAGAGTCATCGGGCATATACTTCCGCAACATAGAGACGTGGAACACGTCATGCACCGACGCCAACTCAGAGGGTAACTGCAACCGGTAAGCAACCTCACCGATGCGCTCCACAATCGCGAAAGGACCAATATAGCGGGGACTCAGCTTCCCACGCCGTCCAAATCGCATCACCCCCTTCATCGGAGAAACTCTCAAGAACACATGATCGCCCACGGCGAACTCGAGGGGCTGCCGCCTACGGTCAGCATAGCTCTTCTGCCGACTCTGGGCCGCCAACATGTTCTGACGAACCAGGTGCACAACATCCACACATTGCTGCACCAATTCCGGTCCCGTCAAAACACGCTCACCCACCTCAAACCAATCAAGTGGAGTCCGACAAGGACGCCCATACAATGCCTCATAAGGAGCCATGCCGATGCTCGAATGAAAGCTGTTGTTATAGGCAAACTCCACTAACGGTAGGTGATGAATCCAACTCCCCTGCCACTCCAGGCAGCAGGATCTCAGCATGTCCTCCAAAGTCTGAATGGTCCTCTCAGACTGACCATCTGACTGTGGATGATACGCCGAGCTAAATGCCAACTCCGTGCCAAGAGCTCGCTGGAAACTCCTCCAGAATCCAGAAGTGAAGCGCGGATCTCGATCCGACACGATCGAAATGGGAACCCCATGCAACGGCACGATCCGCTCCACATAAAGACGAGCCAACTTAGGCACGCTCCAGCTGACCTTGACCGGTAACAATCGAGTCACCTTCGTCAGCCGATCCACCAGCAACCAAATACTGTCCTGCCCAGTCGGGGTTCTGGGCAACCCCACCACAAAATCCGTGGTCACATGGTCCCACTTCCAAGCAGGAACATCCAAGGGCTGGAGAGTACCGCCTGGTCGCTGATGCTCTGCCTTCACCTGCTGACAGATCAGGCACCTGGCCACAAACTCGGCCACATCTCTCTTCATGCCAGGCCACCAGAACTGCCTCCGCAAGTTCCGATACATCTTCGTCGCACCCGGGTGCACAGTGTACCTGCTCCCATGAGCCTCGCGTAACACCGCACGACGAACCTGCTCCTCCGCTGGGACGTACAGCCTGCCACGAAACCTCGCAGCACCGTCCTCGCCGAGCTCCACATCAGCCATCGCAAGAATCCGGGGCAACTCAGGGTCCGCATGCTGAGCCTCTGTCACCTGACGACGAATAGCAGGAGTGACAGTCAGACTCGCAAGCACTGCCAACCCTGGCTCCTGGGGAATCTTGAGCCTGAAAGATACTTCGGGCACCTGTTCCCAGAGCCTCCACTTCCTCAGCATCAAGGTACTGACCGCAACCTTCCTACTCAAGGCATCGGCGACGACATTCATCCTGCCCGGCTGATAAGACAGGGTGAAGTCATAGTCCTTCATGAACTCCATCCAACGCCTCTGTCTGAGGTTCAGATCTCTCTGCGAGAACACATACCTCAAACTCTGATGGTCAGTGAACACCTCGAACTTCTCACCGTACAGATAATGCCTCCAGATCTTCAGCGCGAAGATCACTGCCGCCAACTCAAGGTCATGGGTAGGGTAGTTCTCCTCATGGGGCTTTAGCTGCCGAGATGCATAAGCCACCACTCTACCATGCTGCATCAGAACAGCACCCAATCCAACGCCGGAAGCATCTGTACACACCACAAAACCTCCCGATCCAGAAGGCAAAACCAACACCGGAGCCGAGGTGAGCAATCTCTTCAGTTCCCTAAAGCTCTGCTCACACTCCTCGGACCAGACGAAAGGCACATCCTTCCGCGTGAGCCTCGTCATCGGGGTCGCAATGCGGGAAAAATCCTGGATAAACCGGCGATAATAACCCGCAAGCCCCAAGAAACTCCGGATCTCCGTCACCGACCTCGGCCTCGGCCATTGCGTCACAGCCTCGACCTTGGCGGGATCCACGGAAATGCCATCACCAGAAATCACGTGCCCCAGAAAGTGCACCTCACTGAGCCAAAACTCGCACTTGCTGAGCTTCGCATACAACTGGTGATCTCGCAACGTCTGCAGCACCACACCCAAATGGTACGCATGCTCCTCAGCAGACCGCGAATAAACAAGGATGTCATCCACGAAAATGACCACGAACTGGTCCAAATACGGATGAACACCCTCTGCATCAAGTCCATGAAGGCTGCTGGGGCATTGGTGAGCCCAAACGGCATCACCAGAAACTCATAATGCCCGTACCTCGTACTGAACGCAGTCTTCTCCACATCGGACTCGCGAATTCTCAGCTGATAGTAACCGGACCGCAAATCAATCCGCGAGAACACTCGCGCAGACTGAAGCTGGTCGAACAAATCATCAATCCGCGGCAACGGATACTTGTTCTTAACGGTCACTTCATTCAGCTGCCGATAGTCAATGCACAGCCGCAGACTACCGTCCTTCTTCTTCACAAACAGCACGGGCGCACCCCAAGGGGAAAAGCTCGGACGAATGTACCCCTTGGCCAACAGTTCCTGCAACTGCGCCCTCAACTCCCTCAACTCCGCGGGGGCCATACGGTAGGGAGCCTTCGCCAAAGGTCCCGTACCAGGTACAACCTCGATCACGAAATCGATCTCCCGCTGGGGAGGTAATCCAGGCAACTCCTCAGGAAAGACATCGGGAAACTCGCACACCACCGCAATGTCCTCGACATTCGGCTCCATCCGGTCAGACACAACCACAGACGCGAGAAAACCCTGACAACCTGAATCAAGCAATCGACGGGCTCGAATAGCAGAGATAAGAAATCGAGAAGAGGCGGAACGGATACCTTGGAAATAGAAGGTCCTCTTGCTCGGATGTTGGAAGTAGACCCTCTTCATCCCACAATCCACCACCGCTCCATGAGTCTCGAGCCAATCCATGCCTAGAATCACGTCGTAATCCCAAAGCTGCAACGCATACAACCTGCCTGGCATACTCCGCCCATCGATCCACACCGGAACCTGGTCGAAGCAATACGGAGTGACCATAAAGTCACCCGAAGGCAACTCCACAGCCAAATCACAGGACAACTGGGTCACCGGCTCCTCGACGCTCGACGCGAAATCCTCCGAAATGAACGAATGAGACGCGCCAGAATCAAATAAAACCCGAGCCGCACAACCCAAAATCTGAACGGTACCTTCCACGAGCTGCGACGCTACTGCCTCTGCCCTGGTCAAGTGCGTGATCTGGCCACGAGCTCTCTGCCTGCCTCCCACACTAGCTGACCTGGGTAGCGGCGGATACTGTCCCTGCTGCTGCTGCTGCTGGGAAACCTGCTGCTGCGGCGGCCTCTGAGGACAGTCGCGCGCCATGTGCCCTGGCTGGTCACACCGAAAACAGATGATCGGCGCCGTGCACTGCCTGCCTGGGTGGGTCCCACTACACCGTGGACAAGGTCCTCGCGATCCACCCACCGATCCCTGTCGCTGCAAAGGAAACGGCTGCTGCACACTGCCCGATGAAGCCTGCCCCTGATCCCTGGACTTCTTCTTGCCGAACCCTCTCTTGAAGAACTTTTTGACCTTCGTGCCAAAGGACGCAGATCCTGTCACCGAAGCTGCCGATGCCGGTACTCCTGAACCACCCGACGCAGACTGAAAGAAACCCTGCTGCTGAGTCGCCGACTGCTGGCTGCGACCTGACACAGACTGCCCCTGGCTGATCGGTCCTCGAGTCCTCTGCATATCCATCTCCAAGGAAATCGCAACGCGAGACGCCGTCTCGAGATCAGTGGCCCCATTCGCGATCAGATGGTGCCTCAGCTCCAGCCTCAAGCCCTGCACAAACTGCGTCGTCCTCACCCTCTCATGCTCCATGATATGAGGTGCGTACCGACCCAGCTCGACAAATCGGGCCCTGTACTGCAACACGGACATGTCACCCTGCACCAGCTCCAGAAACTCCCGCATCCGCTGCGTAGCAACAACATCTGGACAGTACGTACGCTCGAAAGCACTGACAAAGTCATCCCACTCGATCTGCTCAAGCGGACGAAGCTGAAAGGACGTCTTCCACTCGGAAGACCACCACCTCCGAGCCGTACCCTGCAACTGGTTGTAGGCCAACACCACTCTGTCCTCGACAGCACTCTTCGCAGAACTGAACACCCGCTCCATCTCATCAAGCCAATCACGAGCCGCATCAGGGTCTGCCTGGCCGCTAAAGTAAGGTGGATGGAACTGCATGAAATCCCTCACTGCTCGGCCTGGCCCACCCCTGACTGACGAGCCCTCACCGGCCTCTCCGCCGAACTGCTGAGCCATGAGATGGTACATGCCACGGAGAAAACCCTCGGCCCCCGGAGCCCTCGCAGCATCCGCGGCCTCGGTAGCTCCCGGAACTCTGCTATGCTCCTCCTGGTCCCTCTGGACCCCCTGCTGGATCTCCTGACCTCCAGCCGACTGCCCCTGCTGAGAGCGAGAACTCCTCCTCGGCGCCATCCTCGCTCCTGAAGCACAAGACAGAAAACTCAGAAACGGAAGGTCAGAATAAAACACGCGGTGCCCCATGCCAGCGTCACCTGTACATCATCGTTGTGGACTAGTGGACCAATACAATTACCTATGATTCTCATGTAATTCCACAACCGCGCTCTGATACCAGCTGTAACGACCCGAGAATCCGATTACCGGGAAGGCCCGATAACCCGAGACTCGCACCGCCACCCACGAGCCCGAAGACTCGGAAGGGTTAAAAGGATGGTGTGGAAACTACACAAGCATCACAAATAATTGCAGAAATTAAACAGTTATGATATTAAGCAGGAAATGAATTAACATTTTACATGGTCCACAATAAAATAACAACAACAGCAACAGTAGTCCACGACTAGTACAGTGACAAGAAAGAAAAGTACAGCTACACGGGGCATCCCCCGGCTCTGACCTCTGGCACTACCTCTGGGCACCCGCACCACGCTTCCGCTGCGCTCCTGACACGCTCCCCGAAGGTGGCGCCTCACCTGAAACACGGTGAAAACACGCAGGGAATGAGTCTCGGAACAAGACTCAGTAGGGATCACTCGAACCCTACCTCGTAAAACGAGAAACCACTACCCTAGCGGTAGGAAGGTACCTCGGAAAGGAAAGCCCTGTACTCTACAGAACTAGACCATAACGGCACGCAAACCGACACACGTGCCACGGTACGAGAAGACCGAAACTCAACGGTCGAACCGTCAAAACCCGAAGGTCGGAAACACACGACTGACAGTCTGACACTCCGTACTCGACAGGAGTACCACCCACTAGAAGCACAGCCGGTAGCGTCCCCTGACGTCTTACACCGCACCGCAGGTGAACCGCCTGACATGGTAGGTCCTACCCGAGGCGCAAACACCGTACAAGTAACTACAACAAGTGACTAGCTGGGGTCACGCCCGTCGACGTGGGTCCAACCGCCCCCAACCACGTGTGCACACACAGACCGCGCGTCCCTGGTCTGGCCCTCTGACCGGTTTTCCCCTCAGCCGGACTCTGGCTGCAAGACGTGGGGCCCAACGGTAACCGGTCCACAAACCGTCTCTAAAGGTCAGCCCGTACACCACTCCCTGGTGCGACTAGCACACGCGTACTAGTAGGCTACGACTAGTGGAGGGTCACTGAAGGAGTAGACTCTCAAGTCACGGAAAACAACGCCCAAGCCCGACAACGTGTGGGAATCACCCCACGCACTAGTCCCGTCGCACGGAGACCACGGTCGGAGAAAAGCGAGGTTGCCACCCTCATGGGGCAACACAGGAAGTGGCGGTCCGACCCTGGACCGT
Source organism: Amorphophallus konjac (assembly GCA_022559845.1). Taxonomy (NCBI): domain Eukaryota; kingdom Viridiplantae; phylum Streptophyta; class Magnoliopsida; order Alismatales; family Araceae; genus Amorphophallus; species Amorphophallus konjac. The sequence continues at coordinate 463,916,495 of CM040118.1, read as the reverse complement.
CACAGCCAAATGGCGGTCCACTCTAGGGCCGTCACTTACAAATGGCGGTCTAAGGCAGACCGTCACACGGCCAGAGGGGTAGGGGAAGTGACGCGCCTGCTCCAGTGCGTCGCTTGAAAGTAACGCGCCTGAGACAGGCCGTCACACGGCGCCCCACACCCTCCAAAACCACAGGGAAAGTAACGCGCTTACCCTGGCGCGTCGCTTGCAAGCAACGCGTCGGGCTCAGTGCGTTACTCGCATGTGACGCGCCTAGACCAGCGCGTCGCATGGCCCTCACGCTCGGGATGGAAAGGGAAGTGACGCGCCTGCCCCAGCGCGTCGCTTGTAAGTAACGCGCTGGGCCCAGTGCGTCGCTTGGCCCATCCACATGGGGGACAACAGGAAGTAACGCTCCTGCCCCAGTGCGTTACACGCAAGTAACGCGCCTATCTCGGTGCGTTACATGGCCTGACCCCCAACGGTCAAAACCCAACGGTCGAAACGCATGTGACGGCCCAGCCCAGGGGCGTCACTAGCAAACGGCGGCCAGTCGCAGGACCGTTACAGCCCTCGACCCCAAAGGCCAACACCCAGGGAAGTAACGCACCCCTCTAGGGGCGTTACAAGCATGTGACGGTCACTGGAGTGACCGTCGCTTGCCCCAGAGCACGCTACGGCGGGAAAACCCCAAAAACACCAACCACGCCCCCGTACCTCCACCGGAGAGGGGGAAAACAAGGGGGAAGACCCCTGGGGACCCCTAGCATGCATCTAAGCCACCAAAACATAGAATCATGGGCTAAAACCATAGATCGGGCGGCTCACCCCAAAACATGGAAAAACCCCAAAAACGCCCAAACATGCCTCTCTCGGCCTCCCCGCGGCCTACAAACCACGGAAAAGAACGGCGAAGAGCTAGGGAACGTCACCCTACCTCAATGGAGCGAATGCTCCGCCGGATCGTCCACGAATCGCGAAGAACGCTTGAAAACCCTCGTTCTTCCTTAAGCTTCCCACGCTCGCCGCACGCCCCCACGACCACCTCGCCGCCGCCCACGTCACCGCGCCGTCGCCCCGCCGCCGTCTGCAGCCGGAGGGGAGCTCGCCGTGGCCAGCCGGGAGGAAGAGAGGGAGAGGGAGGGAGACACGGTGGAGGAGGAAGGAGGAAGAAGAAGAGAGGAAGAAGAAGAGAGGAAGAAGAAGATGGTGGGGAGAGAGAAAAGAAAAAGGGTTTTATAGAAAACCCGGAAAATCCGTAAAATTCCAAAAATTAGGAAATCACACCCCCGCGATCCTCGGAACGCACCGATCGCAACGGTACCACTCGTGTCCGTGTGAACAGCCCGGTTCACCCGCAACGAGCGTCCGAAGAGAAAAGCCGAAACACACACCGGGAATCGGAAAACACACGCGGAAAAAAGCCGCGGAACGCCTCCGGGCCTCCGAAACGACTCCGGATCGCGCCGATCCGAACATGAAAGATGTCCGAAACGAAATTTCGGACACAACGGAGCCGGACACTCCGAAAACTAGATCCGGGACCCATGAAGAAGGATCCGAAAGGTCCGGGATATTACAATATCAAACTCTCCCAACTCCATGGCCCAGTTGATCAATCTCCCAGAAGCATCAGGGTTTCAGAGAACCTAGTGTAGGGGTTGGTCATTGGGGACCACTATAGAATGAGCGAGATAATACGGCCTCAGCTTCTTGTCAGCATTTACTAGGGCGAGGGAGAACTTCTCTGCTCAGGAATAGCTCAGCTCCACCCCTTCGACAATTTGTTGACGTAGTATACCTGCTTCATTATTTTCTCTTCCTCGCGAGTGAGCACAGTGCTAAGCATGCTCAGAGTCATTGATAGATAGAGAAATAGTTGCTCACTTGCCCGAGGCTTCAAAATGATGGGAGGCAAGGATAAATACCTCTTGAGCTCTTCAAAGGTGTCCTCGCATTCATGATCCCATTCCATCTGCCCCTTCTTGTCCGATGACTTATGAGCTTGTCAGATCAACTTGAAGAACGAAAGGCAGTGCTCGACAGCTCTAGACAAGAAGTGGCTAAGTGCTACAAAGCAGCCAGTGAGGCATTGTACGTCATGCACCTCTCAGGTCACTTCATTTCCACTACTATCTTTATTTGTGTGTGGTTGGCTTCTATCCCTCGGTGAGTAACTAAGAATCTGAGGAACTTACCCGAGCGAACTCCGAACACACATTTGTTCAGATTGAGCTTCATGTTGAACCTTTGGAGAATAGAGAACGTCTCAATGAGGTTAGCCCAGTGCTCAGATGCTTGGAGGCTTTTGATGACTATGTCATCAATGTACACCTCCATGTTGCGCCCGTTCTGAGAGTCGAACATATGGTTGACCAACTGCGGATATGTCACCCCCGCATTCTTCAAACCGAAGGACATACGTATATAGCAATAGAGCCCATGATCGGTGATAAAAGTGGTCTTGTCTTCGTCGAACTTGTGGATGTTTATCTGGTGGTATCCAAAATACACGTCTAGAAAGCTCAGCATCTCATGCCCGGATGTTGTGTCTAGCAGCTGGTCAATGTGCGACATGGGGAAGCTATCCTTAGAAGTGGCCTTGTTGAGGTCGGTGTAGTCGACGCATATTCACAACTTCTCGTTGCTCTTTAAAACTAGGACTACATTGGTTACCTACTGGGGTAATGAGTAGGCTTAAGTAATTCAGAGCGTAACTTATCGCTCACCTGCTTCCTGATGATTGCCTGTCATTCTGGGTTGCAGCGATGCCTTTGCTGTTAGACCGGAAGACATTTGGGGTCCATGTTGAGCTTATGAGCGACTACCTCTGGAGGAATGCCAAGAAGGTCATCCTCTGACTAGGTGAAAACATCTTCGTTGGCTTCTAGGAAGTACTTGAGTTCCTCCTTTTCGCCTTCAAATAGTAGGGAACCAACTCTCAGGACCTAGCGGGGGTCCTCCCCAATCTGAATAAGGTAGAGATCCTCGGTCGGGGTTCCTCCGTTGGTTCCAGGCTCATCTACCTTCGTCTTATTTTCTGGTGGAGATACATCAGCTACCTTCTCCTTGCTGAGATCAGGTAGCACTGTCAAGAATCTTTCTGATCTCCTTGAACTTCTCTCACCCCGTAAGGAGTATCGAACTTGAGTTTCTGGTGATACGAGGAGGGGGCTCCCTTCAGTACTCCCAAGATACAATAGCCAATGATGGTGTTGTATCTGGGCATTCTTGTGACGACTCGGGATCCGAGTATCTGAAAGGAACCGACGCGTCTCGAATCTCGGCTTGCCAACCCACGAGCCCGAAGACTCGGAAGGGTAAAAAGGGATGGTGTGGGAGTACAAGAGAAGCTGAAACAACTGCAGAGATAGCACACCAAATTAAATAAAATGCACAGCATAATATAAAATAAAATAAACTACTACAAGGTCCAGTGTATCTCATGTCCAAATAAATTACAGTCAACAGAAGGAAAAGTATAACTACACGGGGCATCCCCCGGCGTACAACTACAAGGGGTATACCCCGGCTCAGGCAGACTGGCGACTAACCCTGGCTAGAAGAACCATGCTGAAACTCCGTTGCGCCTCTCGACGACCCCGCATCACCTGAAAAATAGGGGTGAGCCTCATTTCATTGGCCCAGTAGGGATCCCTCGGACCCCCATCGCACAACGAGGAAAACGAGGCGAAAAGATGCGAATAACCATGGAAGGTAACGCTACCTAGCAGGAGTACGGTAGAACCCACAAGCAGTAATAAATAAATGAAAAAGCCATCTAACTAACAGTACCGTACAACCGAACCTCAGTCCGTCAAAACTCGAGTCTGTACCTGCCAGTAGACAGGAGCACCACCCACTAGAAGAACGACCAGATGCGTCCCTTGACGCCTTACACAACGTCACAAGTGTCTAGCTACGACGCCCCAGGCGGAGACAAAGACACACACAGTAACCAGTACCACAAACAAGGACTAACTGAGGTAGCGCTCGTCAGTGCAGGCCCGAAGCCCTCAGCCCCGTGTGCACACTCAGACCATACGCCCTAGGCCTGTCCTCTAGCTGGTTATTCTCTCGAAGCCTGGACTCGGCTATGCGTGGGGGCCCTACGGTAACCAGCCTAACAATCATCTCTCTCGGGTCAGCCGCTCCACCACACCCAGGTGGGTCAGCACCGCATGCCGTAAGAAGGCTACGACTAGTGGACGTGTCACCGGAGGTGAGACTCGACTCACGAAAACCACCGACCACACACAGACGCAGACTCTCGGTAATCGAAATGGTGAGTACGGATGCCGGGGACACGTATGAGGTCTGATTGTCCCTCAAGTCACGCGGCACCCCTACCGAGGTAACTGATCCTCCGGGGACCCCTGGGTGCCCATGTGGCTCACACTGGGTGTCCACGGCAACCCTCGGGCCACACGCCGCAACAGGGCCCAAAGCTCGCTCAACCGGAGGCTAACTGTCGGCGAGAAACACAATTCGAGGGGAGGGAAATGAACGTGCTAGGGCCCCCGGGAGCGACACTATCGCGCTCTGGTCCCCGGGCGCGACAACTGAAGAACGCACTAGCCAGGGCTAGCGCGACAATGGAGAACGCGCTCGTCGAGGTGAGCGTGATCTCCAAGAACACGCTAGCGAACCCTGGCGCGATGAAGATCGCCAAACTGTTCATCTTCCATGATGAACGCGCTCGGACGACACAGCACGTTCTGCAAGAACGCGCCCCTGGGACATAGCGCGACAACGGGCCGAGCCCGGTTCGCGCAGTTCACTCGGGAAACTCGATCCCACGCCCCATTCACCCCCAGGTGAAGGGGAAACAAAAGGGGGAAACTCCCCCGACCTCCCTAGCATGCATCTAAGCCCTTAGATCGGTCAAAAATCCCATAAAATGGAAGATCCGGCGCTCAAACCCCAAACATGCGACTTGACCCTCCCGGCTTAAAAACGCCCCTCTCGACCCCCCCTTGGCCTACAAACCACGGGGAAAACTGTAAAGAGGGTAAGGATTCGTCCCCCTACCTCAATGAAGCTCGAAATCCACCGGGAAGCCGCCGATCTTCAAATCTAGCTTGAACACGAACTCCACCCACGCGCCATGAAAAGGGCACCGCCGTGATCCTCTCGCCGCCACCGTCATCACCCGCTGCCGCCGTGGTCCGCTGTCCGTCGCCGGAGGAGGAGGAGGCGCCGCGAGCTCGAACGGGGAGAGGGGGTTGCAACGGTCGGGGAGCGGGGGTGCGGTCATGGGAAGAAGAAAGAAGAAGAAGAAAAGGAGAAAAAGAAAAGGAAAATAGGGGGGTATTTATAGAAAATCCAAAAAATGCCAAAAATATCAAAAAATAGAAAAGTATATTTTCGCGATCCTCGGAACATGCACAACGTGATGGTACCATCCCGGAGTAGGAGAACGCAACGGTTCACTCACAAACGCGTTCCGCAGGTCCGTCAGGGAAAAACACGTGTAAACCACAAAACAAGCTCCGGGACTCCCAAAAGTGATCCGAAACTCACGGATCCAAATTCAAAAAATGTCTGAAAAACTCGGGACATTACAATTCTCTTCATGATTGTGAAGTCAACTATGAAGGTGGCCTACCGCGGAGCAGTTTCCAAGGTAGTTGGAAGAGAGATTCAACCTTCGGGATAGACGATAGATCAAGAAAATCCGAACAATGGGGTGTGTAGAGAGTTGAGGTGAGAAGAATCCACACCCATCAAGCAAAGATAGTCATAAGCAATCACGTCAGGATAACTTCCATTATCCACCAATACTCGACACACATTACATTAGTTTATAGTAGCAGATACAACTAGAGTGTCAGTGTAGGGAGTGGTCATGCCCTCTAGGTCCTCATCCGAGAACACAATGGGCTCTTTGAGATGATCCTTTGTAAGGATCCTTGCAGGCAAGTTGTGGCGACCGAGGTCGTTGTGCTCGACATGGTTCACCTGCCTTGCATATGAGCAGTGCCTATTGGATCTGTCTCTCTTAGAAGTTGCCCCACTGGAGATCATCAAGATCTCTCCTTCGAGGGGTCTAGTGTCGATGGGTGAAGATGTATCCACCCTCCTCTGCTATCGCTCCGTCGCTTTGGCCACAAACTTGTCGAGGGGACCTCGTCGGACGAGGTCTTCGATGCCATCCTTGAGTTGGATGCAATCTTTAGTGTTGCGCTTCTTTGCATTAGACTTCAGCTTCCCAGGCCACCGTTGGGATGGTTCGTCCTAGAACTCCATGAGAATCTAATTCGGGGAGGCGGTTATGGGAGTATACTGCCTGTAGCCAAGTCCTCCTCTGCATCACGATCACGGTGCTCCCTCTTGCCACGATCGCGTTCAGGGTACTCGACGGAGTGCTTCCTCTAGGAGGTGTCGCCTCCCACTGCTTGACCGATCATGGCAACGTTCTGCTCGCAACTTGTGTGCTTCAGGGCCAATGCAAGTAGTTCTTGGAGCGTCGTGGGGGCTTGGACCTCAAGGGTTCATCGGAGAATGGTGTCCCGTGTGCCTGTGTCAGGGTAGTCGTCACGATGCTGACATTAAAGCGGCGGAGCGCCTCCTTGCAGAACTTCCGAGGAAGTTCTCTTTGCACATCCTGTTCATTTGATGGAAGGAGGAGATGGAGCCCACCAGCATCGATTCAAACCATGCTCGGGCGTTCTTCGGGAGAGTGGTGGTGAAGGCCAAACACTTCACATCATTTGAGGCCCAATGGAAGATCAGGTTGGACTCGAAGCTGTGTAAGTGGTCGGCCGGATCGATGGTGCCATCATATGGCGTGAATGACAAAAGCTAAAGCTTTGGGGAAATCGACACCTCTAGGATCTCCGAGGAGAAGGGGACCTAGAAGTCGACCTCCTCGTCGACCAAGCCTTTCGTCCTAGCCACCTGGATGATTGCGTCCCGGTAGTGCGCCTTTCCCACTAGTTCGTGCTCGACGTCATCATACCGTTGGAGTCCCCTTGCCATCCCTGGATTGGAATGGAGTGGGCTTCCCGAGCAGTGCAAAGATTCGCCATGCGGGCTAGATGAGTGGGCAACAAAAGCCGCCGTTGGTGTTTGCTCACAGCGGCAGCAGGCCATCGCTTTGCCATTCCCATTGGCAGGGGGCTACTACGGCACGCTCCTACTCCGCTTGTTGGTGTAGGAGGCTTTGGTATGCCTTCGTCAATATCCTGAGCTACTCTCACAGCGCAGCTAACTCCTCAGCCTCAGGGTTCACCAGCAGTGGATGGCGAACCTCAGGAGATTGACCGTTGCTCCCTAGGCCATCCTAGGATGCCTTCGAGAGGCAGACTTACTTCGGCGGTTGCTCACATTGCAATAGTTCCGACAGGGAGCCATGACTTTCCGTCCTCTTCTCACAGACGGTGCCAAGAAATGTAGAGGTCAAAAAATGGTCATTCAAGCCGCGTGCTACATCTCTGAGATTTGTTTACGTGGGAAGAGGAGAAACTTTCCAAAGGGAACACATGCGAGTAAAGAAAAGACATCTGAAGAAGTCCTGGGTGTGATCCTAGGGGACAACCCTCCAATGGCTAAGTGGGTTAGGCGTGCTCGGATGGAGATGGGAGTGCTTAGAAAGATGAGTGGAGCAAAGGGTGAAGTGAGCGTAGGGTACTTGAGGTTTAGAATGCTTATCCCTTGGCCCTCTGGCTGGGGCACTTTATATAGGGTCCTCTTCGAGTACGTTTTCATCATTTGCGTCACCTGACTTGATGGGGGGAACAGTTGTCCGAGATTGTAAGATCTTAGGACGCTCGGCCTTTCGTTCAGCAAAAGGCGAGGGGACGTGGACCACCTAGGCCTCCTAATATAAGAGTTGATCCCAGATATACTACAAGAATATCATGTATTGGTCTTATTAAATTCATTATGTATAATGTATAAAATATAGATAAGTTAAATTTTTTAATGACCCTTTTGAATAATCCATAAAGAAAGTTCCCCTTTTTTTCTTCCCCTTATGTCCATTACTCCGCCATTATGGTGGTAATGACTTTCAGATTATGCGTCATGTAGATCGTGGGGTAGTTACGTGCACGGGACACAAGCCTGGATCTTGGGCCAGTCGTCGTTGGACTCTTGGGCCAGTCTCATTGGGTCGTAGTGGGCCTAAGCGGATTATTCCCTCCTCAAGAGTATATAAGCAAATGCATTAATTCATAAGAAAGGCACTTCTACAATTTCTTGTAAAACGGGTGGTATACATGCAAAAATCTCTCAATTAACAATAGCCTACATTCATGTGGCCTCTCTGTGTGCGTGGGGGAGGGGTGATGCAAGAAAAAGGACAATTTCTTCTATAACACATGGTATACATTGAAAAAAAAAAAACCTCTATCAAAATAGCTAAACAGCAGCGACCGCCACGACGTCCTCCACCCTGCCAGTGCCATCTGTTGCCACCATCAGCATTAAGGTCGGGTCAGCGATCCGGGGATGCCTTTGCCTCCGACTGCAGCGGCCTCCCCCTCCTCCCTATGGAGCTCCATCACGACCTCCCTGTAATGGGCCATAGCGGGTCAATGCCAGGAGTTAAACCGGCTAAACGATGGCTAGCCGGAGCGACTCTGGTTTGTTAAGCTATTAACGATCATTTATGTAAAAGAATTCCTTGTTAGGGGTTGTTATGATTAGTTAGTTGAATTGTTGGTTAGTTAGGGAGACTCATCGGACTGTGGCGTAGTTCCGTTACTCTGTTACGGCGTGGGAATGACCTGTCATAAGAGTGTGTGGCAGAGCTTCCCTCACTTACGTAATGCTGGTAGTATAAATAGGAAGCAGCAGAGACAGAGCTAAGTCATCAGTGTGTGTGTGTGTGTGTGTGTGCTGTGCACCAATCTCCTTTGGGATTGGGGGTGTGATGCACAAAAAAAGAAGCCCTACTGTGGCTGGGTCATACAATGATCCTGCTTGACCCTAGAATCGCCGACCTCTGACATTTATAATATTGGTCGGGTGGATTAAACTCAATTGATACCTGTCGAGCTGCCATCATCGTGTCTTCTTTCTTTTCACGATTGTAAAACAGACACACGGGAAGAATGCGAGTGAATGTGCATGGAGGCTCTTTTACGATTTCTAATATGATTTCACATGAACAAGTTATATTAATCCCTGGGCGTGGCGCGCGGCGGCGCTTTTAGTCTCTGGCTCTCTTGAGTCTGGCTTCCGCTTTTGGGGGACCATTATTTGCTACTTGCTACACCTGTACTGTAGAGCTGCTGGTCATGGGTGGCCATCATTGAGACTAGGAATCCACACGGTGATGAAAGAAGTGAGTTCCCACCCACTCTCTGGTCGCACTGCCCGCAGTGGGTCGGGTCAGAGCATATGCTCACATATATGCCATCGTGCACCATGCATGGTGCAGAGCAATTCCAGGAGAAATTATGAGTCCAACTTGAACGGCAACAAATGGAGAGCCTCGATCACAACCGCCGGAGGAAGCTTCAACTTCACAAGGATTCATCGACTTTTGCAGATGCCACACCCCGCATGGTGCCTCCAGAGATTCCCAGAATGCCAGAGAAGAGACACGTACCCTTCGTCACCAGCGTCCCTTTCAAGCGATCGAGTGGTCAATTGACGAATATGCGTTGTTTTGACTTGTAGTTCGATCGAGTGGTTAATTGAGAGGGATTTGATTCCACAGTACTATTATAGCAACGAAGTTGCCGTGGTTTTGAATGAGGGGTGAGATTTCTCGTCCATTGAGATTCTCTAGAGACAAAAATACTTCGATTTTGTGGACCCATTTTTTCTTTCTGCTCACGAGAAGATTAGTCAACTTTATTTTTGAGTCCTTTTACATCAACTAAAGAAAAGAGAGAGAGAGAGAAAAAAAAAAGTAAGGAGAAGATGGTTTGATGCGTTTGATGGCAAGGATCTCATTCCATCTTTTGCATATTCCTTTGGAAACGACTGAAACTTAATTTATTATGACTCTTTTTAAAGATACTTCTTTCGTTCTTATCGTTAACTTTGCATTAATTAGAGAGAGACGATCTCTCCCTTCAATAAGAATATCAATTTGGTTTCTTATTAATTAACACTAGAATGTGCCATATAGAGCATTTCAAGGGAGTGTATATATGTTGAAAATATAAAATGATACTATCTTGTTTCGTTCACATGATGTTAAGTTAATTTTATGAGTACTTGGATATATAGTACTAATAAAAGACGTGCAATTAAACCGATCATGGTACGTCGTGGTGAATGCGACATGATTTCACTCTCTTTCGATCATTAGAAATTTTAGTGAGAGAAGCTGGAATGCTGGGCATCACCTGATTCACTTCGTTAATCTACCAACTAGGGAGGATTCACAGATCGAGGCCCTCGTACTACCGGTTCTGAAAGTCTAGTGATTCTCACACGGAGAGCAAGAGCATCAAGATTTGGGGACGTTGATGGGTCGAGCTCGAGTTAAACTAATTAGGTTGACCTGGTAGGAGTTTGACTCGTCGATTTTAAATCCAGAGTTAAGCTCAAACTTAGGTTACGTAGGACCAAATTAGGTTTGACTTTTTTGAGGATCCGACTTCGATCTGATCTGATAAATTAAATACAAATAATATATATATATATATAGAGCTCGTACCTGAATCAAGTTTTCAATGACCTGACTTCAGTCCAATGCAATTCGATCTGATAAATTAAATAAAAAATAATATATATATATATATATGTAACAATATAAAATTTACACTTTCACTAAATTATTTAGAGTTTATGTTAATTTATTTTATAAAAATATTTTCATTTTTTAATTAAATAAAACAAGATAATTTTAATTTTATAATTAAATAAAATAAAAAAATTGAAGAGAGAACAAAAGAATGGGCTAAGTTAATATGTGGGTCAAATTAAAAGTCCGGACTGAGCCCACGAGTCTAGTACGATCACACTTTTATACCTGATTAAGAATCTTGACATCTAAAAAAAATAGTAACTCATTTGAATGTCTCGACCTATTGACAACCCTACTCAGATTCACCGTGGAAATTGAAAAAGGGAAAAAAATTATTGCAGGCAAATTCTCAATGGCCACTTTAATAACATGTTAGAATAATTTAATCTGGGTGGACCCTGGTTAATTTACTCTTAGGTTGGAGTATTGTTTTGATAACTTATTCTAATCAAAGTGGGATAGAATATGTTTGTGAGAGATCAGAATGAATTAACCTCGGGTTAAATACAACTCTAATCCACCCTTACCATCAATCAAGAACAAGAGTGGATAGGAAGAATAACTCATCGCGGACGATCCTTATTCCGTTGTCAAGGAGGCCACGTGAAGTCCCCAGGCCATGGAACAACCGGCACACAGTGTGCAGCACCAGCGGGGGTGCACTTGTGTTGATGTGATAGCACTTACAAGCGCCGCTACATGCCCCTTGGCGTCGATGCTTCAAATATCTATCGTTCTTTGCTTCTGCCATCCTGACGCCTCCTACGGTGTGCAATGGAGTTCGGCGAGGGTGGGGGGGAAATGTGGGTATCTCTGCAGGGAAAAGCTCCAGACTGCGTGTTCCATCACCAGCAGTCCATGTTGGGTGCTTGGTGGGGGACGGGGGGCGGAGGGTTTTAGAGCTGGCAATTAGGCGCCACGGCCACTGCCCCCAAGAGGAAGAATCCGGCCGTTCGTGTTATGATGGAATCTTTCAGAGTAGCCGACAATGGGAGTCCCCCCATTCCCCCACCCTTCGGCCTCCCACCTGTATATATACCCAACCTCCCTTACCTTCACTCTACAACACATTTGAGGCTCGCTCTCTCTCTCTCTGTGTGTGTGTGTGTGTGTGTGAAAGGGTGCAGAGTAATGGACGGGTGGGGGTTGGAGATCATGGGGTTGAGCTTGCTCAGGTGGTCCGCCCCTTGCCTCATGTCCATGGTTGTCCTGCTGTTTGTGTTCATGGTTTACTTCTATGCTCCCTACTGGAAGGTGAGGAAGGTGCCCGGGCCTTCCCCGGCTCCTCTGGTAGGGCACCTCCCGCTGCTGGCCAAGTATGGGCCAGACATCTTCAAGCTGCTAGCCAAAGAGTACGGCCCCATCTACAGGTACCTCTTCCCCACTTTCCCTGTAGTTCTTAGGGTTCTCTGGGCGACAGATTCCAGACCCACTGCAGCAGACTCCATGCCACCAGCTGCTCCAAGCACTTGTGTCACCTCTTACTCTAGCATGGTGGGGTTGGAGAACAATTAAAAAGAGAAAAAAGAGAGCCATTGTCTGGATGCAAACGAGATTTTGTTACAGTTCCTTGAGGTGACAGTGTGTTTCCGTGGGGTGCAGATTTCACATGGGAAGACAGCCACTGGTGATAGTGGCGGACCCGGAGCTGTGCAGGGAGGTAGGGATCAAGAAGTTCAAGGACATCAAGAACAGGACCAGCCCTTCTCCCACTTCCGGATCCTCCCTCCATGAGAAAGGGCTCTTCCTGACAAGGTATGCACTTGCCCCACCATCGCTACACTACTCTAGCTGCATCCATGTCAGTTGGAGAAGAAACAGGCCTTGCTGCAAGTTTCTTCTTCTTCTTCTTCTTCTTCTTCGTGGTGTAGTTTGTTATGCGCCACCTTGGTCTGTTCATTGATCCTGTTCATCACAGAGACACGAGGTGGTCGTCCATGCGGAACGCCATCATCCCCTTCTACCAGCCCTCCCACCTCGCCAGGCTCGTCCCCACCATGCAATCCTTCATCGAGTCTGCAGCCCAGAACCTGTCCCCCGGAGAGGAGATCAACTTCTCCCACCTCTCCCTGAAGCTGGCCATCGACGTGATCGGCAAGTGCGCCTTCGGGTTCGACTTCGGCCTCTCGCAACCTGCTAGTACTCCATGCAGTAGACCCACGGAAATTGACGCAGACCATGACGAAGCTTCCAGCTTCCTGAAGCAGCACATCTACTCGACGGAGTCCCTCAAGATGGACCTCACCGGTTCCATCTCCATCATCCTGGGCCTCGTCGCCCCTGTTCTCCAGCCCATCTGCCGGTGGGTCCTGGCGAGGATCCCGGGCACCATGGACCACGAGATGCACCAGACCAACGCAAAGCTCGGCAGGGTGCTCGACGAAGTGGTGAAGAAGAGATCAAGCCAGCTAGAGCAAGCAAGCTGCGCAAATTTCCTGTCAGCGATACTGGGCGCCGCCAGGGAGTCGCCGGCGGCGAGGGCCCTCTTCACCAGGGACTACGTCAGCGCCCTCGCCTTCGAGCACCTCCTCGCCGGGTCGGCCACCACCGCCTTCACGCTGTCCTCAGTGATTTACCTGGTGACCAAGCACCCGGAGGTGGAGAAGAAGCTGCTCCAGGAGATCGACGGGTTCGAACCTCGCAACCAGACGCCGACGGCCGACGACCTTCTCTGCAACTTCCCCTATCTTGATCAGGCAAGTCCTGGAGCATCGCCTTCTACCCTGTTACCTCACACTCTATGGTGTGGTTTGGAATACCGACCACCCCTGTTTTTGTATGGAGTGGGTTATGATCATGCTGGCGATCGGTGGACTCCATCTAATCAACTATATCAAATTTTAAATTATTAGACAAACATTCATTAAACTTCACTTACAATCTATCTGTCCCTAGTTCGATCCTAACCGACCCATTTTCACCTCTAAATGCTACTGGCTTCGAAGCCGGGTCTGGGTCTCTAAAATCATCTCTAACGAACGCTCTCTGGCTATTTCCTGGTGCAGGTGGTGAAGGAGGCCATGAGGTTCTACACTGTTTCTCCTCTGGTTGCAAGGGAGACCTCACGGCAAGTAGAGATCGGAGGCTACACCGTCCCAAAGGTACAAGTTTCTCCTCCAGCTGAATCCTTCAAACAGAGGGGGCCGGGAAAGGGTGGAGACGGCGAGCTCAAAGCTCACCTTTTTTTTTTCTCTGCTTCCTCTCTCTCTCTCTCTCCCTGCAGGGGACATGGGTCTGGATGGCGCTGGGCGTTCTGGCCAAGGACTCCAGGAACTTCCCGCGGCCGGAACAGTTCCGCCCCGAGCGCTTCGACCCCGCCGGCAGCGAGGAGAAGCTGCGCCACCCGTACGCGCACATCCCCTTCGGGCTCGGCCCCCGGATGTGCATCGGCCACAAGTTCACGCTGCAGGAGATCAAGCTCTCGCTCGTCCACCTCTACAGGCACTACGTGTTCGAGCTGTCGCCGGAGATGGAGGACACGCCGGAGCTCGAGTACGGCATGGTCCTCAACTTCAAGCACGGCATCAAAGTCCGGCCCATCAAGCGAGAATTGTAGCTGACTAGAGCTGGCATGGGTACCTGTCTGTGTTCTTGTTCTTCACAGGGTTTTCTTGTTAATATATGTGTATATGGTGGCTGTAGTGCAGATAGCCCTCGGTTTATGTAAAGGAAAGATCAAATTAAGATAAATGACGACTGGTTCTGAAATGGGAATATCCCAAAGATCGGGTTATGATGAAACATTTTAGCATGATAAAAAAGCTAGGATTAGGGGTGACGAGGGGGCTCATTCATGATTATAATATCAGGCATGATTTGGTAAATAGCATCTTGTATGTCTCTTGCCTCCTCTACACTTTTTCTTTTCTTAAATGATTCAGTTGATTACAAGATCCTCTCTAATAAGTAGAGTTCCAGCATCTTTCACTATTTTCTCTTTAAAAAACGATAATTTTCTATGCTAGCATGATTATTCGTCTTTTTTCTTAGATGATTATTATTATAAACCCACAAACATATTCAAAGCCTCCCCCTTAACATAAGGAGGCCCATGGCATGAGGTTCGATCCTTGACCAATGACTTCTTACATGATGATGTGCATTAACTGTGTATGTGGAAAGCCTCGTGATGTTTGTGTGCAAGAATCTCCCTAGAGATCTACAATGTGTGGGTAGTCTTTTACAGGTAAATGATTCTTTCGAGGTATATATGCAAAAAAATGACCTTCGATCTCAATGACTCGGAAAAGATATTCAAAAGAAGACTATAACTACTTTCCCGGTATTCTCGCTTTGTACAGGGAGGAATCACTTTAACACGAGTGATGTTAAGATTGACTTGTTCGTTATAAATTAGAGAGGGGTGAGTATTCTCTCCCAAACTTTAAATAAAAAAAACTTGCTGCACTTCCATGCATGGGAGAGTACTTAGAGGGGTGGGGGGGGGGGGATTCTAGCGAGCATTACTCTTAACCTTTCGGGGACTTAATTCTTCTTTGGCTTCAGCTGAAACTTAGGATTTTAAGGTCGCGTTTGGGAACGAAGGTCGGAAGAATTTTTAGGATTTCCAATCATTGGAAAGTTCTGACAAAGTTTAAGCCCTCCCAAATTAAATCAACCTGACCTATGCTCTTGTGCGTGCATCACCTGCTTGCTTCCTGCAGAGGAGAGAGAGAGAGAGAGAGAGAGAGAGAGAGAGAGAGAGAGAGATCGACGTCCCACAATTTTCAGAAACAGCCCGAGAGGAGCTTTTGAGAAAGAGCAGGTGATTATGAAAATCTCATTACCATTTTGTCACATTAGTAATTATGAAATTTCACTGCAAATGTGTTTACCATGTAAATGTGAGAATTAGTAATTTTGTAAATTAATGGGGTGTATCTTGTCTAATCTTTTTACCTGCATTTTTCAGAATTTGAAGGCAGAGAGAGGGGGGGGGGGTGTAGAGAGAGAATGAGAGAGAATATTTTTTTAAAATATTTTTTATATTTTATTAAAATATATAGTTTTAATAATAATACTTAGCACAAAAATAAATTTTAAAAAAGTTCATTAAGATTTTTATTTTTTTTAAGTCTCGTGTGATCCAATGCGCCCAACTAATCACCGATGAATACATATCCCCGTCACTATTCATTTTAAATGTTAATAGTTTTATATTTTAGTTATTTTTAATAGATTCTATTAAAAATAATGTCAAATTGGCACTATATATAGCTTTCCATATGAGATTCAAATTTTTAAAAAATCACCCCAACAACTCTGATAACTCTAGGACAGTGTACGGGGAAAAGTTTTTTGAGATAATCCGCCCGGCCTATAAACCTTACCAAATGCGGCCTAAATCGACTTACGAGTTAATAGTGCATTACAATAGTTCTGTATTAAAGAAAGGGTAAAGTAAAATGTATTTAAGGGTTTTCTCATATGAACCATTGTTAGAGCGAAAATGGAATGAATATCACTCTTGAAAATATATTAATCAGCATATTATTATTTTTAACTAAAAATTTTAAAAATATCATCCTAATTACGGAGACATAAATATTTTACAAAGATTTAAAGATTATTGTGAGTCGTCCAATGACCAAAATATCTCTCCCCTCCCAACCACACACACAGGTGCGGAGGTGTTGAGGCAGCGCTCTCCCATTCCTGGTCACTGTCGACATTTGCCAAGTTGTGTTCACTGGGTCTTGCCATCGGTGGTCGCCTTGGTCTTGGTGGAGGAGGAGTTGTGATTAGCCTTGTAGAAGTTTTGGAAGAGGGTGAGGAGGGAGGTGTTGAAGGCAGTATTGAGGAGTCACTCCTAGATGTGGAGCACCTCACGCCGCCGGCACTGACAAAGTGCAACCACAGAGAAATGAGAGAGAGACTGGCGACCACTGAGGAACTGTGCCATCCGTGACGCCGTCGAACACACCTTGGCCGTTGCCACCCAGGGTTGTATGCGGTGGAGCCTCGGCAGAAAAAGTCCCTCAGGGACCCAACACCATCGCCATCCTGTCAGTAGAGAAAGGCACCAATTCTAGAGAGGAATCCCCTTAGGGGCATGTCTCCCCCTTTACTCCCCCTCTTCCCCCTATTCACGTGCGTGTTCTCTCTTCTCTCTCTCGCTCTCTCTCTCTCTCCATGACCTTGACCCCCCGAGCCCCCTCTCTCTCTCACATGGTTCCCAACCCCTCTGACAAACTCCCCTCCTCTCTCTCTCTTTCTCTCTCTCCCTCTCTTTCTATCCTGCAACACCCCCTCCCCTTATGCCCCCTCCCACGCGAACCCCCTCTCAGTGCCCAACCCTCCGACTAACTTATCTCTCTCTTTGTGCCACCCTATCTCCTGATCACCCTCCTCTCACTCCGACACTATAACACCCAAATTTTAGGAAACTCATTAAGATATTGGGCTAGATGTGTTGAGAGGCCGTTAGGGCGGCTCATTTAGTGAATCTGAGCCTATTAAGAGAAATCCATAGTTTTAAAATAGTAGTCCATTATTTATGTCATAACTTTAGGCATGAATGTCTAAATGAGATGAAATTAGACTCATTGGAAAGACAACTCGATTATCTACAACATTTGTGTTAAGCACTTTTTGATATTCGGCCATGTAGTAAGTCAAAAATGCCAAATAATGATATATAAATTTGGACGATGAGTTAATTTAAAGATAGGTGAAGTTAGGGCCTAAGTTGAGATAAGCAATGAAGATAGGCGAAGTTAGGGCTTAAGTTAAGATAAGCGCTGAAGATAGGTGAAGTTAGGGCCTAAGTTAAGATAGGCGATGAAGTTAAGATATGCGCTGAAGTGAGATAGGCACTAAGTTAAGATAGGCGATGGTTCTAGCGCCTATGTGAGTTAAGATAGGCGATCTTAAGTAAGATAGTCGATGAAATTTTATGAGATAGATGATTAAATGACGTTAGCTGTAGAAGATAATCGACTATGTGGACTTAGTCTCTTTTAGTTGCGCCTATGTTATACTTAAACGATAATTAGTTGTTGGAATGAGATTAAAAACTTGTGTAAACTATGAGGTTATCCTTATTAAGCTAGCTAATTACTTGTAGAAACGTCAGATAGGGTCGAGATTAGACTCATTGGAAAGATAATCAATTTTTTTATAAATATCATGTTAAGTATTTTTACTAATTATATAATTTACTAAGTCAAAAAATGAGAAAACTGAAATTAGATAGCGAGTAAAATTTTAATTTTACCATTCAATAGAGTCAGAAACTATATTACAGGGTTAACATGTGGTTAACTTAGGAGAATTGACTTAAGCTTAGGAAATTAAAAACCTGAGCTGTACGTCAAAGGTCAACAAGATTAGGCAGAAGGTATGCCAAAGGTCAAAAGGATTAGGCAGAGGGGACGCCAGAAGTCAATAAGATAAGGTATGGGTGTGCACCAGAGGACAGCAAAGTAAGGTGGGGGGTATGCCAAGTGGTGGTAGTTGGGGCAGGTAATAAATATCTTGAATAAAAATAAAGTAAATAAGTCTTCACTAGCTAGTCTTAGGGTTGTCTATTTAAGGTCTTAGTTGCCTTCTTGTTACCCCTTTGTCTACCCAGAATGTCCCAGTAAGAACTAGAGAAGAGAGAAAGAGGAGCAAAGGAAGAAAGAAGAGAAACAAAAGGAGCAAGAGCAGAGTAGCAGCAGCAAGAGAAAGAAAGCCCAGAAGAGGAGAAACCGTAGGAGCTGGAGAAGGAAGGTCGTCCCCAGTGTGAGGAGGACCCTTAGGAGCGGTTCTGGGAAGCAGCAGAGGCTAGAGATCAGGGAAACCAGTAGAAGTTAAGGGTCTCTCATCACAGGTTGGCATCTGAATAGACTGAGCATATATTATTTGTTATTTTTATGGCTTTGAATAGATTTTGATATTCAGAAATATGTGTATGCAAGGGTGGTAGTGATCATACATGGTTAGAACCTGAAATCTGCATATTAACAGTATGTTTCTGATCTGCATAAACATCTTATTTTTCTGATTTACTTGTAGACACGTCAAAATTGACATCATTTTGAGCATATCTTCTATCGTATTACGATGCCCTAATTTGACCCTAAAATCGACTTGTTGGAGTGATTTTCCTCATTTTTCTTGAATCTCCAAATTTCCCAAGCTTTTTCACATATTTTTCTATTTTTTTAAAATTTTCTATATTTTTCCAGGGCCTTTTCTAATTAATGGCAGCCTCCCTATCGCTATTTAATGGGCGCCCCTGACCTGGGCACCCATTACTCCAATTGGCGCCCAGGACCTGGGCGCCCAGGTGATGGGCGTCCATTTATGCAGGGTTTCTTTTGGCCGACTTTTCATAATCCTTGAATTAGTGACACTCCGGAAAGTCACCAATTCTTTAAATAGCGACCGTTCGGAAGCTCGCCAATTCTTTTCTTCATATTTTGACCCGAATTCGGATTATTTTTCATTCCACGACTGTTCGGAAGGTCGCCAATTCATAAATGGGCGCCCATGCGGAAAGTCACCAATTCTCTTGCTATATTTTGAGCTTTTAACTCCGACCAAAATTCGTGTTAATTCCTAGTTGGCGACCGCCTCATGGGTGCCAATTCTTTTCAAATTTCAGAAAGTCTTAATCTGTCTTGAAATGCCTCAGAATTGACGACGCTTGGGTCTGTCGTCCTTTTAAATAGCGACCACTGAGTAGTCGCCAATTCTTCCAGAATTCTGAAACCGAACAGAACCTCCTTGTTTCTCCGTTTTGAGCCCCTTTTCCAATTAGGAAAGGGTCCTAATGGTTTCTAAGGCTAAGTGGACACATGGCCAATGAATATCATGTTCCAAATCTAACTTAAACATGATTTCCTAATTTCTCTTGGATTAAATTCTGAATTTTAGCTCTATAAATAGGACACCTTTCTCCCTTGTGAAAGAGGCATCAATAATAATTTGAGAGGAGGTGCTGCCAGTTTGAAGGCTCAAGAAGGAAGTCTTCCTCATGTACCAAAGCTTCATCCTATGAAAGCTTCTTCCCTATTGAAGATCTAAAGCCATGGAGAAAACCAATAAGCCCATCTCTTCCCCTTATTCTCTTCTTTTGTGTCTTTAGTTCATATTCATGTTCATGCATCATACTCTTTTTTTTATTATTCTTCTCATCATCTCAACCATGTTGAGAACCTCCTTTTGTGCAACACTTGCACATCTCCCTCTTATTTCTTCATTCATCATACTTTTACCCACCCTTTGCATAGGGGTTTAAGGGCCAACACCCAACAAGGTGTGTTCACTTATATGCTTTCCATATTTATATTCATAAGAACTTGATGCTACACACACCATATTTCTAATCAATATCTTTTATTATTGGTTTTTTCTTTATTTTTTACAAGGGTAATCAAGATAATAAGAACTCTCTTCATCGGCCGATCGATTGGAAGAGAAGGTGACACTCACAATCCCCCGCTTCTTTTAAGGTATTTATATTCGCGATCCCTCCTTGTTTTTATTGTTATATCCATTTGAGGCCCGCGTGTCTCTGGTGATCACCTTTCCCCTTAGCATCCACGCATGTTCTCTTGTTCTATCTCTTTCCTCTTTCTTTTCTCACATCAGTATTATTGATATATTTCTTATCTTTCCTTAGTAGATTTTCTTACAATCTACAAATTAACGATCACGGTGGGACCATCATTATTTTTTATTATTACCCTCTTCTATTTGCACTCACGGTGCACCTCCCTTTGTGCTCCACGTAGCACACTTTTTATTTTTTACCCATTGTGCACTGCGTGCACACCCTCCACTTGTGATTGTTACCTTGTTAGATTTTTGGAAATTTCATTTTTTTCCTTATCTAAAAAAATGACGAGCATATCATGCTTTGTTTCATAATTCTTGATTGCCTTGATCCATATTTTGTGATTGTGTGCGTGTTTCCTTTTCCTTCCATTGGTGTTTGCACTGTTAAAAGCTTTTCTGAGCGTTGCCGAAGTTCTGGGACAGGAAGTAATTGGCGCCCAGACAGAGGGTGTCAATTCCTCAATTGATGGCACCTGTCAGGGCCCCAATTCCCTATATCTTCTAAAAAAAGAGGGGTAATTGGCGCCCATCTGAAGGGCGCCCATTCTTCAATTAATGACAGAGTGCATGGCGCCAATTACCTGCTCATTCTGAATATATATATATATATATATATATATATATATAAGAAACAGAATTGGCGGCCATTCAGAGGGCGCCGTTTCAGGAATTGGTGGCACTGATCAGGGCGCCAATTTCCTGTGTTTTTCACAAAACCTTCTTCTTGTGTGACTTGTTCTGCATTATTCTCTTATACATCATGTTCATACATTCATATTTCTATTATTTTGCATTAGTTTCGCATTCATAGCGCATTTGGCTTGGGAGACCTCCTCTCCCCACACTTTCTAGGAGATCTTACACCCTCTTGGTGAAGGAAGGACCCTCCATTGAGCATTCCGTCTCTTTGGACCGAAAATTTCTAAACCAAGCCTCCATAAGTCCCCGCACCCGTGGATTCCCTCACGGACGTCAGGCAGGTTGTACCTTGAAGTTCTCCGAGTTTAGTTGGCCGATACGTGGTGAGAGAGTGTACCTAGTTGGCATCGAAGAAAATCACATTGAAACTAGGTTCCTACCTCGAGTGGATCATATCAAACTTTGTCAAAATCCTTAATTCACATCAAGGAACAAATAAAATCAAGCGTAAACATTAACTTGTTTGATCTTTGCAAATTGTTTTGATTGAATATTGATTGTTTGCATGATGTTTCACTTTGATAATCAAACCAACATGTTAAATCATTCATATATCCACGAGGATGATCAACCTAGCACATCCTATGACCTCAATTTTATAACTCTCACCACAACTTTTCTAAGGGGCCATGTCTTCATTCTCATGGTTTTGCCCGACCTATGGGCAATTTCCAATCTTATGGACCCTCGCATCAAGCGTAAGCCGCTATTCCCCCGGGATCATCTCCTCCCCATGATGAGAAGGTTTCTCAAGTCCTGCATGCATTAGATCATCTCACCCCTCAACAAATCCAAGCCCTTAAAGCCATTGTTGAGGGTGCATCCCCTTCTTCTCATCCTCCTTCCAATCTCGTTCGGGTGGCCTATCACTCGCCTCCCTTTTCCCATCCGCCTTCTTCTACGCATGTTCCTCCTCGGGTGATCCATCATCCGCCTCCTATTCCTCCTTCTTCACGGCCCCAAGGCCCTTATGTATCATGCAACCCGGTCCGTCTAGGTCCTTCCATGGGCCGGCCCGTTAATCCTCCTCCACGGCCTTTATGTCATGCCGCCCCTCCACGGTCTTCCTCTCAAGGCCAACCCTCCGTGATTCAAGTTACACCCCTCCAACGAACTCTTCTTGATAAAATCGCTTCGATGGAGGAATAACTCAAGAGGGCCACAAGCCCGCGTCCTGCTCCCCCTTCTCCTCCTCAAGTCAATCCTCTTCATGATTTTATGAATAACATCACCAAGATGAAAGAAGATTGGAAGGAGAGGAGAGATAATGGCATCAATGATTCAAGTGAGCAAGATATTTTAACAAGTTTTAATGACCAAGTGGATGTCGTCCGCCCTCCACCTATTCATCATATTCATTCATATGGCCCTCTGCCTCCGCTTTCACAAAGCCCTCCATAAAATCCTCTACGTTACATTGCTCAATCACCCATCATTATGCCTCCACCATGGCATCCACTTGAATTTAATGATGACAAAGAATTGGAGTCGGCATAAGATGTTGAAGATTCTCGAGTTACACCCACTCCGAGTTTCCTTCGTTTTCCACTCCCTCCATTACCCGATGAACACCCTGCTCAGGACGATGCCACCATCCCCAATCCCATTTACCAAACCAATTGGTGTTACGATGATGGGTCGATACTCCAATCACCCACACTGGCGCGCCATGATCCTTCAACTACACTACAAACCCCTCACCCCATTAAAATCTGATGCTTCCTACGCACCAAACCTCCCTCTTCCGCACCTCCAATCACTACATCATTAACCTCCACCAAGCGATCCGAGTCTACCTCTAAACCATTGGCCTCCGTCGAACCTCCAGTCAAACTTTTTCCTAAACCAAATAACCCCCCATTATCGACACCTAAGGCCTCTACTATCCTTATAACCCCAAAGCCAATTACACCGCCACTTTGCCTATCCCGCCACCAAACCCTTCACCCAAACCCATGGCAAATCCTGAGCATGATCCACCTCTTGTTGCACTCGAGTCAACCCCATCTGCTTCCGAGCAAAGGGAGAAGCTCGCCGCATTTTTACCTGCCCTTCTACCCTCCATTAAACCCTCATCATCCATTACCCCCTCCGCTTCTTCCACATTTTCCCTTATCGCCACTCGGAATGGGTGTTGTTCTATAAGCACGAATGCCGATGATCAAGATCAAGACCCAGGCAAGGAGGATTTGGCCAAGTCTATGTTATTCAAAGTTCAAGATTTCATTTGTCATATGCCGGTCCGTGTTCTTGTGCCGGGTATTATTGAAAAGTCTCCAACAAAGCTCACTATGAAAAACTCTCAAGATTTGATGCCATATCGGCCTAATGCCATGATTAAATTCACTTTGCTCGTTGGACGACAATTTTTTGACTCTCTTATTACCCATCATTCCATCATTATACTTTATCCTAAGAAGGGGTTCTCTTCTTGCATTACCATAACACACTCTGCTATCAATGAGAGCACTCGCGCATTATTTCCATCCTTTGAGCCGTTTGGCCGGGCACACCATTTACCATGGAGGAGCGTGCATTCTTTTATTGAAGGGTCTTCCGCCAATCCACT
The DNA here is from genome assembly GCA_022559845.1 of Amorphophallus konjac. Classification (NCBI taxonomy): domain Eukaryota; kingdom Viridiplantae; phylum Streptophyta; class Magnoliopsida; order Alismatales; family Araceae; genus Amorphophallus; species Amorphophallus konjac. The sequence goes on along the minus strand of CM040118.1, from coordinate 463,892,991 downwards.
CATCCTTTGTTCTATTCCATTCACCTTACCCTCTACCAACTTCTCTTTATGGGACACTCACAGGGTGAGAAGGAAATTTCCTTCCTGGCCCTCATTGCATCCTTCACATTCTTTGCATCTGTTGCATTTCATGCATTTGCATTCATCCTTCTCTCCCGGGTGTCAAAACCCGTATCATCTCCCTCCTGCGGAACCTCCGGATCTCCATATAGGGCATCACGCCCTCTTTCTCCATATTCCTCCAGAACTTCTGGATCTCCATATAGGGCATCGCACCCTTTCTCCATATTCCTACGGAACCTCCGGACTTACCTCATCTCCCAGGGCATCGCACCCCCTCCAATATCCTTTCCGGGCACCGCGCCCCTCCTTATGTTTCCCCTCTGGAACCTCCGGACCTTCCTCTCTTTCAAGGGCATCACGTCCCTACTCATTCTCCCCGATTTATGGAATCTCCGGAGTTTTCTCTTTTCTTCGGGCATCGCATCCGTCGGTACTTTCTTCCTCCGGAACCAGCTGATCTCCCTTCCTTCTTCCCTCTCATTCGATGTGTCTTCTTACTCTTCCAGAACATCGCGTCCTTTGTTCTCTTCTTCCTCTTAAATCATCTTTTTCCATACCTCTGCCCAGGACATCGCGTCCCTCGGCACTTTCCTCCTCCGGAACCTCCGGATTATTCTTCTTCCCATCATGATTCTCCTCCATTGCCTCCAGACCCTCCGGATCCTCCACCTCTTTCCATCTACCAATTCCTCCTTCTGATTCCTCCCGATCATGGGTCCGACCCGACTTCTTCCACCTCAACTGCTTTGGGCATCTGCTCGTTCCCCCACTGTTTTTGAGGCTTTAGTCCTCACTCCTCCACTTGATTTCTCTTTCATTCTGTAGACCTTTTATGTGATCAGGGTCTCTGTACCTTAGTAAGGGAGTTCTAGCCCTCACCTCTTTTCCTTTTCTCCTTATTTGTCTGCGTCCGGTCTAAGCATCACTCCCTCATGTTAAGCCACTTCCAAAACTTTTCTATCCTTTCTTCTTACCTGCTAAATGAGGACCACAAATCCCATGCTTGTCAACATCACCACCGGCAGCTGCTTCTACCAGGTCGCAAGGTAACATTTGCATAAGTGTGCACTCTTATGCATTTTCATCACCTTATTTACGCATGGTTTTTTCAAAATGGGGTGCTTCTTAACACGATTAAGAATGGTGTTCTAGGCCTTTATCATAAGTTTTTGTCTAATTAATTCAATGTCAAAGAAGAGTCTTTAGGCTTGCTATGAAGCACTTTGGTTATCAGAACCCCGTGCTGGGAGTTCGACCCTCTATCCCCGCTCATTAAGGGCAACCCTTAGCTGGGCACCGCACACACTTCACGGCGTCCTTAGCCGTCTCCCTTGGTAAAACACCGTTGCTACTTGGGCCATACTCGAGGGCACAAGGTCTTTTTCTCTTCTCTATTCGGCCAAAATATGATGATAGAGGTATTCTGGGCAAAACAACTAACCTAAGTACACCCCGACAAGAGGAAGTCTCAAATAGGGGCAGTCTATTATGACCTTATTCTCAAATTTTCAAGCTCAATTGCAATATCTCTTAAGCCCAAAGGACACCAAAACAAAAAATGATGAGCAAAATGAAAAGTGAAATCAAAAGAAAATTTGATGAATTTGGCATGGCAAGAGAACAGTACAGTTTCCCCATGGGACGTCATGAGGTCGGTTGTATGCGTGCCTAAAAGAGAATTAAGGTTCGATGATATGACACAAAGTCCCGGCGCAACAGATCGAATCTCTAGGGGTTGTGCTATGGAAAGAAGTTAAACCCGATATTTTCTTAACTTATATCAATCTTATCCCAAATTACTCTTCTCTTCTCCCTCCAAGACCGAGTGTTTCTCGGGTATGGCCTCGGTAGGGGCACCGTTATACAAGGGCAGCCGGCTATAGGGCGCCACCTTCAATGCACGCCTTGCTTCAGGCAGTTTTTAGCGAAAGGGGAAGGAACAAGGACCCCTAGCCAGCGGCTTAAACATCCTTTGATGCTGCATTAGTAAAGTCTAAACCAAAAATCTAAAAAAAGTTGAATATCTTCTAAAATAATTTTTTTTTGAATATTTCCAAAAAAATAAAGAAAATCAAATATCTCCAAAATCCACAAAAAAAATTTGAATGCTTGTCAAAACCCATAAAAATTTGCATATTTCAAAAATCTAAAAAAAATGCATTATATTTTCTGATGGTGTTATTGCAGGAACAACTTTTACAAGGACCAAGAGCACATGATGGGTCCTCTCCATTCATTACTATCTATCTTTTGATCCTTCCCTATGTTCTTAACAATGATCACATCTTCATGATTTGCCATTGGGCATCGTCACTCTGATCTTTCTAAGTAAACTCCTGCTGACTTCACTGGATCACTCCTGCCATTCAGGGCATTACTTGATCTCGATCTTTCAACTCAAAATCTTGATTTGCCAAGATTGTCATCCTCATGACAAACAACAAACAATGATGCTTTGTATGTTTCACGTTTCAATGATATCTCTGATGTGATATTCAATGCAATTCTATGCTTCAACTTATACAATCCATGCTATTTATGCTTTCCTCGATGCCATGCATACTTTGTTATTGATGCTATACATGCTTGAATTCTATTCATGATATGCTTGCTATGCCTTAACACCTAATTCATTACTTGTTATCCTTTATATCTTAGCTAATGAATTTTTGAGCACAGGAAGGAGTTCTCTTGGTCCCACCGTCCGGGCATCATCACTCAGGTCCCACGGTGTTTGCACACCATTTCTCAGTTCGCTCATGCTTATTGCTATCACCATCTCCCTGTATGCATTCCTACTATATGTTACTTACGCTGTTAGATTATATCAAGGACCTTGTGACGTTGATAAATCTAGAATTTGAGTTCCCCTTCATCAAAAATAATGATGATTTCAGAGGAATCTTAGTCATACAGATAGGCCGTTGAGTCATCCAAGACTGGGGACGATGGTTCCTTTTTTGTGAGTTGGTGCACGGATAAACGAGCTTTGACTTAGTATCAGCTCACAAATCGGTATCTTGACTCAGTCTGGGCAGCTTAATAATATTATCATTGATTACATTATATTTTCTTTTGTTTTAATTTTCCCTTTACACCCAGCATGCATTCATGTAGGACTTTGAATTAACTTTGGAAAACCCTTCTAATAACTCATTTTGAGAGTCAATTGATCATTAATTTCAAGATATGAGATATTCCATGCCGAATTGTGTCCTCAGTTCGTCTTGTCACCATTTTGGGCATCTTCCTTGAAAAATCCTTCGTTTGGATTTTTATCCTCTTATTTCAATCCTTTTCCTTTGATCCACCTTGGCTGCAGTACGTCCACATCAGCTGGTAACCGCTCTCCAATGGTGAAACCTACAGGTTTGTGACCTGGGGTACTTCCACCACCCCGGAAGTTGATCGTTCTTATTATCTCCTTCGTGCCCGCGTGCACACTCCTCCCTTTATCCAAATAATTGTTGCTTTCATTGAATCTCCTCAAGATTACTTCATCTCGATCTTTCGATTCAATTCCTATCAAGTGATGTTGATCGCGTGTCTCAGCACACCTTGGCATCTGCTTTTCAGTTCGCTCCACTTCATTACATTACATTACATTACATTCCATTCCATTCCACTCCGTGTCGCTCCCTTGCAAAGTAGACGCCAAGGCATGGTAGCTGTAGACATGCCAAAATTGACATCATTTTGAGCATATCTCCTATCGCATTGCGATGCCCCAATTTGACCCTAAAATTGACTTGTTTTAGTGGTTTTCCTCATTTTTCTTGAATCTTCAACTTTCCCAAGTTTTCCCACATAATTTTATATTTTTCCAATTTTTTCTGAGATTTTTCTCTATTTTTTCAGGGCCTTTTCTAATTAATGACAGCCTCCCTGTCGCTATTTAATGGGCGCCCCTGACCTGGGCGCCCATTACTCCAATTGGCGCCCAGGACCTGGGCGTCCATTCCAATTGGCGCCCAAGTGATGGGCGCCCATTTCTGCAGGGTTTCTTTTGGCCGACTTTTTGCAATCCTTGAATTAGTGGCACTCTCGAAAGTCGCCAATTCTTTAAATATCAACCGTTCGGAAGGTCGCCAATTCTTTTCTTCATATTTTGACCCGAATTCATATTATTTTTGATTCCACAACTGTTCGGAAGGTCGCCAATTCATAAATGGGCGCCCGTGCGGAAAGTTGCCAATTCTCTTGCTATATTTTGAGCTTTTAACTCCGACCAAAATTTGTGTTAATTCCTAATTGGCGACCACCTCATGGGCGCCAATTGTTTTCAAATTTGGAAAGTCCTAATCTATCTTGAAATGCCTCAGAATTGGGGACGCTTGGGTCTATCGTCCTTTTAAATAGCGACCATTGAGTGGTCGCCAATTCTTCTAGAATTCTGAAACCGAATAGAACCTCTTTGTTTCTCCGTTTTGAGCCCATTTTCCAATTAGGAAAGGGTCCTAAAGGTTTCTAAGGCTAAGGGACACATGGCCAATGAATATCCTGCTCCAAATCCAACGTAAACATGATTTCCTAATTTCTCTTGGATTAAATTCTGAATTTTAGCTCTATAAATATGACCTCTTTCTCCCTTGTGAAAGAGGCATCAATAATAATCTGAGAGGAGGTGCTGCCGGTTTGAAGGCTCAAGGAGGAAGTCTTCCTCATGTACCAAAGCTTCATCCTATGAAGGCTTCTTCCCTATTGAAGATCTAAAGCCATGGAGAAAACCAATAAGCCCATCTCTTCCCCTTATTCTCTTCTTTTGTGTCTTTAGTTCATATTCATGTTCATGCATCATACTCCTTTTTTATTATTCTTTTCATCATCTCAACCACGTTGAGAACCTCCTTTTGTGCAACACTTGCACATCTCCCTCTTATTTCTTCATTCATCATACTTTTACCCACCCTTTGCATAGGGGTTTAAGGGCCAACACCCAACAAGGTGTGTTCACTTATATGCTTTCCATGTTTATATTCATAAGAACTTGATGCTACACACACCATATTTCTAATCAATATCTTTTCTTGTTGGTGTTTTCTTTATTTTTTGCAAGGGTAATCAAGATAATAAGAACTCTCTTCATCGACCGACCGATTGGAAGAGAAGGTGACACTCACAATCTCTTGCTTCTTTTAAGGTATTTATATTCACGATCCCTCCTTATTTTTATTGTTATATCCATTTGAGGCCCGCGTGTCTCTGGCGATCACCTTTCCCCTTAGCATCCACACATGCTCCCCTGTTCTATCTCTTTCCCCTTTCTTTTCCCACATCATTATTATTGATATATTTCTTATCTTTCCCTAGTGGATTTTCTTACAATCTACTGCGAGCCATAGTTGTGATATCCATGTTCATTAAGCGATTAAAGTTGATTCAAATGAAAGACAAATGAAAATGCGAATAAGAAATTAAGCACATGGATAGTGCCACCAATAAGGAGGGCAGGGCAACCAGGTAAGTGTCTACCCGGGGGTGACTCTCTTCCGAGGTACGGATAGACGGAATCCAGAAGTCATGTCAGATGATAACCTGGTGGAAGGTGGGGAAGAGTCTCTTGATCCTGTACAATTTGGATCAAGACTAGTTAGACAAGCATTGGGCCATCCACGACTGTGTGCCCGCGCCTCTGGACCCTAGTGGTCAATTCCTTGTGTCGTGGATTAGATGCATGTCTGAAATGTACAAGTAAAGAGAAATCAAAGCTTCATGTAGGTAGGGTTTAGACTAAGAAAAAGGAACATCCCGATTGAGTGAGGCCAATGTTAATAATTGGCTACTCATAGCCGTATGATTTTATTACAACCGACCTGTAGGCCTCCTGAAATCTGTACCCAGACATAGATTATTTCTGTATTATCTACATTCTTTGCTTTATATATATGATAGAAACCTGCTTAGAAATGGGTGCACATATATGTATATTGCATAAATGTCTTCTTGCATTTGCAAAAGTTTATTATATGGTAATGCATGTGACTAGTTTTTCAAATGCCTATTGAGTTTTTAGACTCATGCCTGTGGCTTAACAATTTTTAGAAATCCAAAGCTGATCTTATAACTCATTAGTAGAGCACTATATGGAGAGGTCTTGGGGAGTTGCAACAGTCGCATAGAAGACTTTAAGGTGGTAGTTTTAGACGCATAAGTCTTAGTGTTCACTGTGTAATTGAGGACTTTTTGTAAGCTAAGAATTTAGACTAAGTTGATCAGTTTAAGTACTATGATCTTGGGACATGTTTTCTAGTATGTGGGTTGTGGTTTATAATGAAATCAGATTTTATGGCTCATATTATTCAAAGATTCATTATTTTAATCTCATTACATGCATGAGGGATTACACAGTTGATTTCTCCATTCAGTACCATGGTGGAAGTGATTGGATTGTGCGATGTTATAATTGCCCACTTGTATTTTTATGGTTGTGGTATGACTGTGTGTTTGTTTTGGAATTATAGATGGTATGGCCTTGTGTGCCTTGCGGGTACCCAGGTCCACAGAGATGGGGAGTGTAAAGGCGGTGTGACGCCGCCCCGATCAGACACCGAGTGTGCCCCGAGATGGGGGTGCCACATAATGGTATCAGAACTTGGCAGTGACGCTTGGGAGTTATCTGCAACCATCTGATTTGTATACCATACCGGAAGATCTTAGGAATTTATGTAGAGTTTGAAGGTTACACTTAGGGGTCATTTTAATTGAGATTATAGTAATATGGGGTTAATTCTCCCTTGCAGAGATGGCAGAAAGTGATAGAGGAGCAATGGACCTTCCCCATGGAGAGCTGACAATCTCGGATGGAACATCTACTGGTGTAGATGATAGAGTAGCACAGGGAGAGCAGTTATCTTGAGGGCAGGGAGCTGTGGCCACATCGACTGTGTGGCACCCCTGGTAATTTTTTAGAATTATTAAAAATTTAAATAAATTTATTAAGTATTTTAATAAGCTTAAATGGGTTAAAAAATGGGCTAAATAAGTTAAAATCTTTTGGTTAAAGGCCTAATTAATAACTAAATGGTTAAGCCCACTTTAAAAAGGCTTTAAAGCCTGAATTTTAACCTTTTGGCCCAAGCCCAATCCCAAGAGACGTATTAGGGGGAAGGTTCCCTAATTAAGATAAGGAGATAAAGGAGAATTAGAAGTTGAATTTGAACAGAACTCAACTTTCGGAGAGACTGACTAGGTCGCGGTCTATAGCGTGACCGCTACCTGAAGAAGGCGGTCCTGACTCGACTGTGATATGCTTCCGAAATCGAAAAGTAGATAAACACGGAAAGCACGGATTTCTATCCATCAATTGGCCATGATTCGATGCTATCTAAAGAGAAAACCTATCTAAGACTCTTAGGGGATCAAATTGACATCCAATAGGATCCTAAATTCGAGGGTAAACCCTAACCCTAGGTCGTTCCCTATAAATAGGTCCCAGGTCCGTCCGGTGTGAACCCTAATTTTGGATCGCGATGATCGAAGGTATAGTATCATCTTTTTGAGTTATGGCTTTAGAACCTTTTATTCCCCTTAGTGTCTTCTAACACCCCATTGATTCTCATGTTAGGAGAACAAGCAGTCAAGGAGTTAGAGAGCGCGGAAGTTGCTGGTTCCACGCAGGATGCGCAGGAACAAGAGCTCCCTTTCGGCGAGAAATTCGAAGTCTAGGACCAACCCCAAAGGTAGGTTGTCTCATGATCAGCTTAAACATCATGTTAGGAGTAAAAGCGCTCTATTATCTCTTATTTTCATGCACCATGCTCGTAGTATTTCACGTTTTACCTTGATCCTGCAATATGGTTCTATTTCCATGCTGTCCATGCAATGCTAATGAAAAAGATAATAACTTTGGTCAAATTCATGCCTTATCATGCATTAGTCACATGCTATCATGCTTCCTCTTTTAGTTTTATATAGTTTGCATTGTTATTTGCCATAGAAAAAGGGCTCTGTAAGGACGGTGTGTTTCTGTCTATCGGCAGAAAGGTAGCGGTCCATCAGAAACCGCGACTTCCAGATAGCGGCTATGATAGAACCGCGATATGTGTTCTGTTCACCCGAAACAGTAACCAGATCAAATGTCATGATTTTCTTGCTATACATAATAGTATCTATACTATATTTCGTGATGGTTATGCTTTGTGCTATGACACATTTTCAAAGAGGATTATGTTTTATGACTCGTGATTTAAAAGTTAATTTCATCATGTTAATTTAACACTAAACCCTATTGTTTTATACTAAAGGGATTTCTACTCCTTTGATGGTACTTCTTATAGATCGATCTCTGTTTTGACATGTTCACTCTCATCTTCTATCTTTCATCGTTATTGGTACATAGCCCGTACTCCGGTACGATGCTATTAGTCACTTTCACATGATAGGAACACTTTCTTGGATATTGAATGCCTCTCCATCAGATATTCCTTCTGTCGGACTAGGTATTCATGTTTAGAGGTCTCCGTAAGTCTCCGCGAGCCTAGGATTCCCACTAGGACGTCGAGCTGGTTGTACCCTAAAAACCCAAGTCTAGAAAAACACTTCACGATTTCTGAGTTCTATTCTGATCGCAGCCCTCGATCAACCGCTACCTTTAGATAGGGACTGGCCAATGACTGCATTCTTCCAGCGTGTTGACTGTGTCTTCAGTCGATCGATATTCCAATTCAGTCGACCGATATCCTTGTTTTCAGTCGACAGACTTCTGATCGCGGACTCCACTCGATCACTTCCACTATCGGAAAATGTAGGATTTCAGACGGCCTGTTTCCGTCTCAAATCCATCTAAAATTCCGTGGGAAGACACTTTTGTAACGGATTTCAGACGAACTTCGGACGGAAATCGGCCGTCTCATATTCTTGGTTACAAATTTCAGACAGATTTAATTTCAGTCACAAATTCCATCTAAAATTTCACACGTAAAACTTTCCCTGTGAAATACCGTCTGAAATTACAAATTTTGGACATATTAAGATAAGTCACAAATTCCGTCATAATACCGTCTGAAATTATCCGTCCCAAATACCGTTCCAATATCCGTTTGAAATTTCAGACAGATTCTTTTGTCTCTATTTCCGTTGCAAAATTTAGATGTACAATTTCAGACGGCCAATTATCATCACTATTTCCGTTTCAAAATTCAGATGTATCTGTCATAAATCCTTCGAAAATTTCAAACGGACTAGGCCTGTAGTCTTACATTCCGTCTGAAATTTCGACAGATAAATTTTCGTCTCTAATTCTGTATGACATTTCCGACAGATCGTATGAAAATCCGTCCGAAATAATTTCATTAATTTTTTTAAAAATATAAAATTATTTTAAAAAACTTATAAAAAATACATCAAATATAATCAAACTAACGTACCGAAAATAAAACACACAAGAAGAAACTCAACACGAATCCCCTGCTGATCAAATATCATCAAACCAACGTACAAAAAATAAAACACATAATAAACTCAAGAAATATCCTCCACATCGTCCATATCCTCCTCCCTGCCCTGCTCATCTCCTTTGTCGCCGCCCGCAGAAGGATTCTCCTACATTAAAAAATAATAACATTCATTCATAGATAAAAAAATTAGTGCGAAGATAAATTAAATATTTTATTAGATTGCATAAATTGAAATCAAACATAATATCAAATTGATAACTGCATAGATTTTATAGACCCCAACTAACTTAGCTGTCATTATTTTAAATTAATTATATTTGGAGAATGCAATTATGAGCGCTGAGCTCAAACCGATCCGAATTGAAATCCGTCAGTTTTGATAAGTCACTTTCATCTCCCAGGTCGTGTTGGAACGATCAGCACGCCGATCCGATCGGTATTTCAGATTTTAGATCCCCGAACCCAACTTCTTTAATTTTTAACAAAGTGCATTTACAAAATACACTTTTGAGCGCCAGGCCCAAATCGAGTATCCGATTTGGATTCCTCTAGTTCTCACAAGTCACTTTTACCTCCCAGGTCGTGTTGGAACAATCGACATGCCGATCAGACATGTATTTCAGATTTTAGACCCCCCAACCCCTACTTATCTATCTTTTAAATTAATTGTATTTAGAGAATGCACTTTTGAGCGTCGGGCCCAAACCAGATATCCGATTTGGATTCCGTCAATTCTGACAAGTCACTTTCATCTCCCAAGTCGTGTTGGAATGATCGACACGCCGATCAGACCAGTATTTCAGATTCTAGACTCCCGAACCCGACTTCTTTAAATTTAAACTAAGTGCATTTACAAAATACACTTTTGAGCGCTGGGCCCAAACTGGGTATCTGATTTGGATTCCGCCAGTTCTCACAAGTCACTTTTATCTCTCAGGTCCTGTTGGAACAATCGGCACGTCGATCAGACCAGTATTTCAGATTTTAGACCCTCTAACCCGACTTCTTTAATTTTAAACTAAGTGTATTTACAAAATGTACTTTTGAGCGCTGGGCCCCAAATCGGGTATCCGATTTGGATTCCGCCACTTCTCACAAGTTACTTTTATCTCCCAGGTCATGTTGGAACGATTGGCACGCCGATCAGACCAACATTTCAGATTTTAGACCCCCGGACCTGACTTCTTTAATTTTAAACTAAGTGTATTTACAAAATGCACTTTTGAGCGTCGGGCCCAAATTAGATATCCGATTTAGATTTCGTCAGTTCTGACAAGTCACTTTTATCTCCCAGGTCCTATTGGAATGATCAGCACGCCGATCAGATCGGTATTTCAGATTTTAGACCCCCCAACCCCTAGTTATCTGTCTTTTAAATTAATTACATTTAGAGACTCCACTTTTGAGCGCTAGGCCTAAACCGGATATCTAATTTGGATTCCACTAGTTCTCACAAGTCACTTTTATCTCCCAAGTCATGTTGGAACGATCGGCACGACGATTAGACCGGAATTTCAGATTTTAGACCCCCGGACCCGACTTCTTTAATTTTAAACTAAGTGTATTTACAAAATACACTTTTAAGCGTCGGGCCCAAACCAGATATCCGATTTGGATTCCGTCAGTTCTGACAAGTCACTTTCATCTCCTAAGTCATGTTAGAATGATCGGCACGTCGATCAGACCGGTATTTCAGATGTTAGACCCCCGGACCCGACTTCTTTAATTTTAAACTAAGTGTATTTACAAAATGCACTTTTGAGCGTCAGGCCCAAACCAGATATCCGATTTGGATTCCATCAGTTCCGACAAGTCACTTTCATCTCCCAAGTCATGTTGGAATGATCGGTACGCCGATCAGACCGGTATTTTAGATTTTAGACCTCCGGACCCGACTTCTTTAAAATTAAACTAAGTGCATTTACAAAATGCACTTTTGAGCGCTGGGCCCAAACCGGGTATCTAATTTGGATTCCGCCAGTTCTCACAAGTCACTTTTATCTCTCAGGTCCCGTTGGAATGATCGGTACGCCGATCAGACTAGTATTTCAGATTTTAGACCCCCGGACTCGACTTCTTTAATTTTAAACTAAGTGTATTTTCAAAATGCACTTTTGAGCGTCGGGCCCAAACCAGATATCCGATTTGGATTCCGTCAATTCTGACAAGTCATTTTTATCACCCAGGTCCTGTTGGAATGATCGGCATGCCGATCAGACCTGTATTTCAGATTTTAGACCCCCCAACCCCTAGTTATCTATCTTTTAAATTAATTACATTTAGAGACTGCACTTTGGAGCGCTGGGCCCAAACCGGATATCCGATTTGGATTCCACCAGTTCTCACAAGTCAGTTTTATCCACCATGTCCTGTTGGAACGATCGGCACGCCGATCAGACCAATATTTTAGATTTTAGACCCCTGGACCCAACTTCTTTAATTTTAAACTAAGTGTATTTACAAAATGCACTTTTGAGCGTCGTGCCCAAACCAGATATCCGATTTAGATTCCGTCAGTTCTGACAAGTCACTTTCATCTCCCAGGTTGTGTTGGAACGATCGGCACGCCGATCAGACAGATATTTCAGATTTTAGACCCCTGAACCCCGAATTGTATGAATTCTTCTAAACTAAGTTAGTTTTGAAAACACACTTAGTTTTGAATTGAGTTATTTGAGCGTCCGGCTCAAACCGGATATCTTAGAATCCTTCAGCTCTCACAACTCATGTCTAACTCGCAGGTTGTCTTGGAAGCATCGGCACGCCGATCAGGTCAGTATTTTATATTTTGGACCCCCGAACCCCGAATTTTCTCAATTCTTCTAAACTAAGTTACTTTTGAAAACTAACTTAGTTTTGAATTGAGTTATTTGAGTGTCGGGCGCAAACCGGATATCCGATTTAGATTCTGTCACTTCTCACAAGTCACTTTCATCTCCCAGGTGCTGTTGGAAGGATCGGCACGCCGATCAGATCAATATTTTAGATTTTAGACCCCCGAACCCCGAATTGTATGAAATCTTCTAAACTAAGTTAGTTTTGAAAACGCATTTAGTTTTGAATTGAGTTATTTGATGTCTGGCTCAAATCGGATATCCGAATTGGAATCCGTCAGCTCTCACAACTCACGTCTACCTCGCAGGTCGTGTTGGAAGGATCGGCACGCCTATCGGGCTAGTATTTTACATTTTGGGCCCCATAACCCCGAATTTTCTCAAATTTTCTAAACTAAGTTACTTTTGAAAACTAACTTAGTTTTGAATTGAGTCATTTGAGCGTCGGGCCCAAACCGGATATCCGATTTTGATTCCGTTAGTTCTCACAAGTCACTTTCATCTGCTAGGTCCTATTGGATGGATCGACACGCCGATCAGACCGATATTTCATATTTTAGACCCCCGAATTGTATGAAATCTTCTAAACTAAGTTAGTTTTGAAAACACACTTAGTTATGAATTGAGTTATTTGAGCGTCCGGCTCAAACCGGATATCCGAACTGGAATCCGTCAGCTATCACAACTCACGAATTTTATATTTTGGACCCCCGAACCCCGAATTTTCTCAATTCTTCTAAACTAAGTTACGTTTGAAAACTAACTTAGTTTTGAATTGAGTTATTTGAGCGTCGGGCTCAAACTGGATATCCGATTTAGATTTCGTCAGTTCTCACAAGTCACTTTCATCTCCCAGGTCCTGTTGGAAGGATCGGTACGCCGATCAGACCGATATTTCAGATTTTCCCCCGAATCCCGAATTATATGAATTCTTCTAAACTAAGTTAGTTTTGAAAACACACTTAGTTTTGAATTGAGTTATTTGAGCGTCCGGCTCAAACCGGAATCCGAATTGGAATCCGTCAGCTCTCACAACTCACGTCTACCTCGCAGGTCGTGTTGGAGGGATCGACACACTGATCAAGTCAGTATTTTACATTTTGGAGCCCCGAACACCAAATTTTCTCAATTCTTCTAAACTAAGTTACTTTTGAAAACTAACTTAGTTTTGAATTGAGTTATTTGAGCGTCGGGCTCAAACCGGATATCCGATTTGGATTCCGTCAATTCTCACAAGTCACTTTCATCTCCTAGGTCATGTTGGAAGGATCGGCACACCGATCAGACCGATATTTCATATTTTAGACCCCCGAACCCCGAATTGTATGAATTCTTCTAAACTAAGTTAGTTTTGAAAACACACTTAGTTTTAAATTGAGTTATTTGAGCGTCCGGCTCAAACCGGATATCCGAATTGGAATCCATCAGCTCTCACAACTCACGTCTACCTCGCAGGTCGTGTTGAAAGGATCGGCACACCGATCTGGCTAGTATTTTACATGTTAGACCCCCGAACCCCGAATTTTCTAAATTCTTCTAAACTAAGTTACTTTTGAAAACTAACTTAGTTTTGAATTGAGTTATTTGAGCGTCGGGTTCAAACTGGATATCCGATTTGGATTCTGTCAGTTCTCACAAGTCACTTTCATCTCCCAGGTCCTGTTGGAAGGATCGGCACGCCGATCAGACCGATATTTCAGATTTTAGACCTCCGAACCCCGAATTGTATGAATTCTTCTAAACTAAGTTAGTTTTGAAAACACACTCAGTTTTGAATTGAGTTATTTGAGCGTCCGGCTCAAACTGGATATCCGAATTGGAATCCGTCAGCTCTTACAACTCACGTCTACCTCGCAGGTCGTGTTGGAAGGATCGACATGCCGATCAGGTCAGTATTTTATATTTTGGACCCCCGAAGCCCGAATTTTCTCAACTCTTCTAAACTAAGTTACTTTTGAAAACTAACTTAGTTTTGAATTGAGTTATTTAAGCGTCATGCTCAAACCGGATATCTGATTTGGATTCCGTTAGTTTTCACAAGTCACTTTCATCTCCCATGTCCTGTTGGAAGGATCGGCACGCCGATCAGACCGATATTTCAAATTTTAGACCTCCGAATCCCGAATTGTATGAATTCTTCTAAACTAAGTTAGTTTTGAAAACACACTTAGTTTTGAATTGAGTTATTTGAGCGTTCGGCTCAAACCGGATATCCGAATTGGAATCCGTCAGCTCTCACAACTCACATCTACCTCGCAAGTCGTGTTGGAAGGATCGACATGCCGATCAAGCCAGTATTTTACATTTTGGCCCCCCGAACCCCGAATTTTCTCAATTCTTATAAACTAAGTTACTTTTGAAAACTAACGTAGTTTTGAATTGAGTTATTTGAGCGTCGGACTCAAACCGGATATCCGATTTGGATTCCGTTAGTTCTCACAAGTCACTTTCATCGTCCATGTCCTGTTGGAAGGATCGGCACGCTGATCAGATCGATATTTCATATTTTAGACCACCGAACCCCGAATCGTATGAATTCTTCTAAACTAAGTTAGTTTTGAAAACACACTTAGTTTTGAATTGAGTTATTTGAGCATCCGGCTCAAACCAGATATCCGAATTGGAATCCGTCAGCTCTCACAACTCACGTCTACCTCGCAGGTCGTATTGGAAGGATCGGCACGCCGATCAGACCAGTATTTTACATGTTGGACCCTTGAACCCCGAATTTTCTCAATTCTTCTAAACTAAGTTACTTTTGAAAACTAACTTAGTTTTGAATTGAGTTATTTGAGCGTCGGGCTCAAACCGGATATCCGATTTGGATTCCGTCAATTCTCACAAGTCACTTTCATCTCCCAGGTCATGTTGGAAGGATCGACATGCCGATCAGACCGATATTTCATATTTTAGACCCCCGAAGCCCGAATTGTATGAATTCTTCTAAACTAAGTTAGTTTTGAAAACACACTTAGTTTTGAATTGAGTTATTTGAGCGTTTGCCTCAAACTGGATATCCGAATTGGAATCCGTCAGCTCTCACAACTCACGTCTACCTCGTAGGTCATGTTGGAAGGATCGACACGCCGATCAGGCCAGTATTTTACATTTTGGACCTCTGCACCCCGAATTTTCTCAATTCTTCTAAACTAAGTTGCTTTTGAAAATAACTTAGTTTTGAATTGAGTTATTTGAGCGTCGGGCTCAAACTGGATATCCGATTTGGATTCTATCAGTTCTCACAAGTCACTTTCATCTCCCAGGTCCGGTTGGAAGGATCAGCACGCCGATCAGACCGATATTTCAGATTTTAGACCCCCGAACCCCGAATTGTATGAATTCTTCTAAACTAAATTAGTTTTGAAAACACACTTAGTTTTGAATTGAGTTATTTGAGCGTCCGGCTCAAACCGGATATCTGAATTGGAATCCGTCAGCTATCACAACTCACGTCTACATCGCAGGTTGTGTTGGAAGGATCGGCATGCAGATCAGGCCTGTAATTTACATTTTGGACCCCCAAACCCCGAATTTTCTCAATTCTTCTAAGCTAAGTTACTTTTGAAAACTAACTTAGTTTTGAATTGAGTTATTTGAGCGTCGGGCTCAAATCGGATATCCGATTTAGATTCCGTCAGTTCTCACAAGTCACTTTCATCTCCCAGGTCCTTTTGGAAGGATCGGCACGCCGATCAGACCAATATTTCATATTTTAGACCCCCGAACCCCGAATTGTATGAATTCTTCTAAACTAAGTTAGTTTTGAAAACACACTTAGTTTTGAATTGAGTTATTTGAGCATCCGGCTCAAACCAGATATCCGAATTGGAATCCGTCAGCTCTCACAACTCACGTCTACCTCGCAGGTCGTATTGGAAGGATCGGCACGCCGATCAGACCAGTATTTTACATTTTGGACCCCCGAACCCCGAATTTTATCAATTCTTCTAAACTAAGTTACTTTTGAAAACTAACTTAGTTTTGAATTGAGTTATTTGAGCGTCGGGCTCAAACCGATATCTGATTTAGATTCTGTCAATTCTCACAAGTCACTTTCATCTCCGAGGTCATGTTGGAAAGATCGACACGTCGATCAGACTGATATTTCATATTTTAGACCCCCGAACCCTGAATTGTATGAATTCTTCTAAACTAAGTTAGTTTTGAAAACACACTTAGTTTTGAATTGAGTTATTTGTGCGTCCGGCTCAAACCGGATATCTGAATTGGAATCCGTCAGCTCTCACAACTCACGTCTACCTCGCAGGTCGTGTTGGAAGGATCGGCATGCCGATCAGGCCAGTATTTTACATTTTGGACCCCAGAATCCCAAATTTTCTCAATTGTTCTAAACTAAGTTGCTTTTGAAAGGTAACTTAGTTTTGAATTGAGTTATTTGAGCGTTGGGCTCAAACCAGATGCCCGATTTGGATTCCGTCAGTTCTCAAAAGTCACTTTCATGTCCCAGGTCATGTTGGAAGGATCAGCACATCGATCAGATCGATATTTCAGATTTTAGACCCCCGAACCCCGAATTGTATGAATTCTTTTAAATAAAGTTAGTTTTGAAAACACACTTAGTTTTGAATTCTTCTAAACTAAGTTAGTTTTGAAAACACACTTAGTTTTGAATTGAGTTATTTGAGCGTCGGGCTCAAACCGGATATCCGAATTGGAATCCGTCAGCTCCCACAACTCACGTCTACCTCATAGGTCTTGTTGGAACGATCGGCACACCGATTAGGTCAGTATTTTTCATTTTGGACTCCTGAATCCTGAATTTTTTGAATTCTTCTAAACTAAGTTACTTTTGAAAACTAACTTAGTTTTGAAATTAATTATGAATATAATTGAGTAGTTCTGTCAAAATAAAAACATAATAAACACTCACCTGATGGGCCTGTGCCATGGTGGTGGATCCATGAGGGAGAATTCCCGCCTGGGAGAGGAGGCCACTGATTGCCTGCAACATGGTTGCCTGCTGGCTAGACATCTCCTCTCAGATCTGCCGCTGCAAATCAGAAATCTCCAACCGGACGATGTCTCTGACGTCGCTGGCAGAAGTACTGGGGGCAGGTGGAGGTATACTGAAGGCAATGCTACTGGTTTGGGTTGAGCCTGAACTCGCACACGATGATATCACCGCGCTAGAGTCCAGGCTCTCCCCAAAACCATATAGCCAGCCTTTCTTCGGTATGCCAGCTACTGCCACCCATTCCGCCGGATCAAACTCCGGCTGCTGTGCGTCTCCCTCTCCGTACTTCTCTATCACAGCTCTGCTATATGTTTCCTACAAATTGAATAAAATAACCAGTCAATTTCTTATGAATCAATCCGATTTAAATGAATGGTAGAAGTTGCATATGTAGATAAACTTACCACTACTGAGTGAGCTCTCTCACTCACAAATTGATCCGTCCGCTTCTTTTTGTGTGTTCTGTCGAACACCTCGAGGAACGACGGAGCTCGATTAAGCTCCACAACATGTTATACAATTCATAGTAAAAAAACGTCATATGTATTAATAAAATGTAAGAAGATAAATTGAAACATTACTTACCATTTTTTGTTTATGAGCCGCGAAAGAGATGGACCCACTCATATGCAAATTTGTGTCCGGTTGTGACGCCCTGTTTGCTTTGACTTTTCGGGACTTTTCTATCCACTTGGGGTCGGCAAATCTGTCACATACTATGTCCCAATCCTCCTTCCTCATCCATAGAGGGCGGTGCTCCTTCCACAACTGTTGGTCTTCACTCCCACTAGCCTTTTTTTAGCGTGTTCTTGGGCTTGATGTACTTTCCTTCGGTAATTTGACTTCATACTAGACTCCCAGGCAGAACGACATCTCGCCGCGTCATGTCCACTCATGAATTGATAAGTCCACTGTAAATTAATTAAGTTTCACACTTAGTATAATGTTGGGAATTGAGTTTGAAAAATGCTTGAATTAAATGACGTAATTACTTACTAAGAACATGTCGAACAATGAATCGCGGACGGCCATAAGAAATTCTTTGAAAGACGATACTGGCCCGGGCACATGTGCCATTACTAGTTCCATAGAATGATGGATAGCATCGTAAGGTTCAAATTTAGAACTGCAATTGCAAATGTCAAAATATTCATATTAGATAGTTGATAAATTTACCCGGAGATCCAACACGGGCGACGTCCATCATGGGTCGTGCCTCCCTCGTGATGACTGCCGGCATCGTCAAGTGGCTGAGTGGTGGGGGTGTGCCTTGTACAAGTGGGCGGTCGTGGGAGGGCACTGGGACTTGTAAGAATTAATTTTCACAAGTAAAATGAATATTTTGCTGAAAATTAAAATATACATACCTACAGCGGGAGGTGGTGGGGGTGGCGCATGTGGTCGTACTAGGAGGGGAATGTGAACTATAATAATTAAATATCATAAGTAAAATAGATATTTTGTTAAAAATTAAATATACATAATTGGAAAAATACTGGGACCTGTAAGAATTAAATTTCATAAGTAAAGTGAATATTTTGGTGAAAATTAAAATATACATACCTGTAGCGGGAGGTGGTGGGGGTGGCGTCTGTACAACAGGTGGGAGGGCATTGGGACCTGTAAGAATTAATGTTCATAAGTAAAACAAATATTGTGAACTTAAAATTAAAATATACATACCTGCAGCGGGAGGTGGTGGGGGTGGCATCTGTGCAAGTGGTAGGAGGGCACTGGGACCTGTAAGAATTAATTTTCATAAGTAAAATAAATGTGTTGCTAAAAATTAAAATATACATACCTGCAGCGGGAGGTGGTGGGGGTGGCGTCTGTACAGCAGGTGGGAGGGCACTGGGACCTGTAAGAATTAATTTCATTAGCAAAACGAATATTTTGCTGAAAATTAAAACATACATACTGCAGCGGGAGGTGGTGGGGATGGCGCATGTACAAGTGATCTTAAGCCGACACTTGGACCTATAAGGACATTCTTTTAAGCTAGTAAATGATTAAACCATTTATATAGCTAACTATTTTAATAGATATACTTGTACCCGAAGAAGATGCCAAAGAGGAGGGAGTAGAGCCCCTGTCACTGCCCTGTCTCCTCCCACTCCCAGTACGACCTCCTCAGACCATTTCTTTATTACTAACAAAATAATTAATACATATTAATCCTCAATTAGATAAGGCTAGACCAATGTTATTAAAAATTATGCAAAAATGAACGATTATCTTAATAAATTATCAAAATGTGCCTCCCTCATGCTGATGATATATCTAACTCATCATCATCTTCATCATCCATAGTAGCCTCATCAGATTCAAACTCTTCCTCTTCATTTGATTCCTCCTCCCCTCTAACAATAATATTTAGCTCTATCGGATCGACTTCTTCCACTTCATCTCCCTTACGTAATGACAATGGCTCATCAGATTCGTCCAGATTAATATGTGTGCAACCGACAACGCCAACTTCGTCTGATTGAAAATATTCAGCACTGGCAACTTCTGAGGGGTTTTCACTCATATTTAACTCATAAGTGGGAAAGAGTTTTGCTTTAACCCTACAAACTGCCCACCAATCTTTATTCTTGGATGATGGATAGCTTGAATAATACACTTGCTGGGCTTGCGCAGCTAAAATGAACGGTTCATAGGTATTAAGTTTAGACCTATGTTTGACATCGACAATCCCATAAGTTGTGTCATGTCGAACAGAATTAGGATCAAACCAGTGACACTTAAATATGTATACATGATTGTCTCATCCCAAATACTAAAGTTTTAAGAGTTCGTCAAGAATATCGTAGTAGTCCAATTCCACTTCATTGTATAAACTTCCCTTAACAGATATGCCACTGTTCATCGTAGACTTACTTCATCCATAATCCCTCGTATGAAATCTGTATCCATTCACAATATATCCTGGATAGGTACGTGCAACTTTCGAGGGGCCATAACTTATCTGTTGTACTCTTTGATCAGTAATGCGACCTTGTTCAACCTATATGTAAATTTGAGTAGTTATAATAAGGTGCAAGCTCCTCAACATACATAAATACAAGCATATATATTCAACGATCGACACTAACCCGATATCTCAGCCATTTGGCAAATAACTTCTCGCGTTCTTTTTCAATCTCCACGTCATGTATATTTGGATAATTTTGTGCTAATTCTGAATCAAATTGTCTACAATATAAATACACTACTACTTTAAATGAACTGTAGAAGAAGGATGCACAACTTATGGACTTGCTGGAAATGTGAGTTAAGAACTTACTCAACATAAGGTTCAATCTCGAGGCAATTCAGAAGAATATATATCTCAGCGGTGTACAACTCTCTATCTTCGAGCGTGCGAGTCGAGCAACGTCCGAACGCACGTCCAGGATGCTTTAATATAGAGAGCCGATCGGACGATTCATCAACTCCCCCATCATCATTACGTGGAGGTCGAGTACGACGAGTTAGAATCTCTGGCTCAAAGTACATGGAACATAATTTCAAAATTTCTTGAAGAATATATGCCTCAGCAATCGAACCCTCCACCTTCGCCTTGTTGCGAACTTTCATTTTTAATTCATGCATGCACCTACAACAACAAGTCAGATGGCAATGACATGTACCGGCCATGGACGACATGTAACTTAATCAGCATTCTCACATACCTCTCAAATGGATACATCCAACGAAATTGTGCTGGCCCACCGACAATAGCCTCGTATGACAAATGGACAACCAGGTGCTCCATCGAATCAAAGAATGCCAGAGGAAATATCTTCTCTAGCTTGCAAAAGGTTGTGATCACATTTTCTTTGATAGTTTGCACATCCTGAAGTCTGAGTTCGGATGCACATAAAATCTTGAAAAATTGACTCAACTCGGTCAGTGCTCCCAATATAGGCTTTGGCAACAAATCACGAAATGCAATGGGCACTAGCCTCTCTATGAACACATGACAGTCGTGACTTTTTAGACTGAAGAGGCGTGATCTCGCGCGGATCCTGAGCGGGCAGAAGATCACCAGATTGTGAACTGCAAGAAAGGGAAACGGATTAGGGGGCCCAAGGATGAGTCCCTGGGGAAAAACCCTCCGATGTTTAAGTCAGTAAAGTTATGGTGGGAGCAATATAGGGAGGAAGTAGCTTCTGCGTGAGATCCCTCTCCACCAGAAGGGTGAAGTGGTTCCTGCTCAAGAGTTTTGAGCGTGTGGTTGCCCTTACCTTTCGCCGGAGGGTATCCCTGGTTTAAATAGTATGTCACCTTCTGGAGTCCTATAAGTCGAGGGGTTTCAGGTGGGAGTTACGTCCTCAACGTGGACTTTTATTACCTCATCGTGGGAGCGTTATCACCTTGGGGAGCTGGAGTCCCTCACCCTTATGAATTCTTGCTCACAGAGGACTCTTAACGGCTGCATGGATAAGCATTCGACGGTCGACTGTTTCGAGCTTAAGGGGGGCCAGCCGTAACCGGGCGATGGGCCTAGCTCGGACGGAGATGGGTCGAAACTATCGTGTACGCCTCCCCATATCCTGGCTGAGGATAGATCAGGCGTAGATCATTCTGACGACCTGACCGTCGCTCGGGCCTTCCGAGCCTGAGGGCCGCCTAGGAAGGTTGGGTCCCCGAGCGATCTTTTATTGGGCTTTTAGTCCGGAGTGGGTCCTGTGGGCTATCACTCCGGCGAGCGTGGCCTTGTTTGGTCCTGATGGGCCTAGTTCGGCTGCTCTTTGTCTGGGCTGCAGAAATCCCCCTCTCCACTTGTCCCCCTCCTACTCCCGAGCCAGGAAAGGCTCAGAAGAGTAGATGTTCGAGGGTTTAGGACCAGCGTGGCTCAGGTGGGTGGAGATCTGGTGGTGTGAGTAAGCCATGCGTCGTGGTCACCAAGGCCCGTAATGATGGTAATCTTGACGGATTTGAAATGAAGGGGCCCCCTTTTCTCGGAGGTCGGAACGGCGCGCCGCCTCCCGTGAGGGGATATAGGCGTTTGGGCGCTCTTAGACATTCCAGACTTCCTCCGTTTTTAGGGTCTAGCCTCCCTTCGAATTTCTAGGCTCCTTGATGCGTCGTGAGGGCACGACGGAAGATCAAAAACTTGCGGCGGCGTTCGCAGAGTTGGCCGAGGTGACGGTGGAGGCCATCCGGCAGCTCCCTCTTCCCCCCGAGTCTTTGATAACACGAAAGTTCATCGTTTAAAACACGTGTATAACAATCTTAAAACTGAACTCGCACAAAATTATCAAAAGAGAACGTAGTACTATGGCAAGCACGGGTCGAATCCACAGGGAAGAAGAGATTTTTAGAGTTAAAAACCTTGTAACCTTTTAGGAAAACACTTGTGATTTTACTTTGCTTAATGAAAATAGTGAAATGAAGAACAAACCAAACACTTAATTAAAAACACTTATGACTATGAACCTATGCTTTAGAAAATAGTTTCCTAAAGTGGAGAAGAAGAGGTAGAAGAAGGAGGAAGAGAGGAAAGATGAACAAGATCTAGATAAAATGAACACTTCTTTCATTAACATAAAGAAATAAGTACATGAAATACAAGATAAGCTTACAATAAAGATGTGACGAGATTACAATGAAGTAAAATGAAACTAAAACAATAACACAAGAGGAGCCTTAGTATGAAGATGGAAGTAGCAATGGTGATGACGTCGTCGTCTCCTCCTCGCCGAGCCTTGGAGAGGATCGCTCCGCCTTGAAAGAGATCGCTGTGGAAAGAGAAGCAATGAAGAAGCCGTCGTCGTCCACGTCACGAGCCTTGGAACGTCACCCGTCTTGATGTGCACGCCGCCATGAAAGGGGAGTTGTGGAGGACAAGCTTTGGAGAGAAATATAGAGAGGAATGTGGAAGGGTTTGTGTGGAGATGAAGAAGGAAGAAGATGAGAGAGTGAAATAGTGGGAAGATAAATATAACTCGTAAAAGGAGAAGAATTGGAGGAAGTGATAGAAGAAGAAAATATAGATCTACAAGATAGGAAGAACTTTAATGAAGAACACAGAGAGAAATAAAGAGGGGAAGGGCTTCAAAACTGAGGAGTAACAAAAGATAGAACCTCGGATGAATAGTGAAATCACAGGACAGCAAGTTGAAAAA
Source organism: Amorphophallus konjac (assembly GCA_022559845.1). NCBI lineage: Eukaryota > Viridiplantae > Streptophyta > Magnoliopsida > Alismatales > Araceae > Amorphophallus > Amorphophallus konjac. The sequence continues at coordinate 463,869,611 of CM040118.1, read as the reverse complement.
CGGAAAATAACATTCAAACCAGAAAGCATTAGAAGATGGCGTAGAAGAAGAAGTTGAAGATCTTTAAAAAAAAAAGAACTTTCATGAAGAAAGCAAGAGGAGATAGTGACTAGAAGGGTGAGAAACAAGGGGAAAAACAGAGAGGAATACTGGTTCACAGATGAAAATGATAGCACAGTGAAAAACACAAAATAGCTTAAAAACCAGAAGGAATTAGAAGATGATGCAGAAGAAGAAGTTATAGAGGACGTAAAAACAAAGAACTTTTATGAATACAGAAAGAGGAGAAGATGAACTTATGTGAACGAAACCGGGGACCTAAGGTTGGGAGAGAAAGAGTGAAAGATTACCCAAAAGAAGAACTCTCTTTCTCCTCCTTGTCATGGGCTATTTATAGGAAAAGTTGGGTAGATGAATGGTGGAGATTGTATCAAAAGGAGATGGATGGCTGAGATTTAAGTAGAATATGATGCATGGGGAAGAGGAAAAGTAGGTGGGCACCCCCTTTCTTGGACTTTGGGCATCCCCTTTCCCAAGGCTCATCATGTCTCTCCTTTATTTCAAACTTTGAATTCAATTTTCCCTCCAATCGAAATATGTGTTTCTTTTCCTCAATTTTAAACTTTTGAAATTTCTTTTCCCTCCAATCAAAATATGTGCTTTTTGACTTGGTCAAAGTAGTGGTGGCAGTTTTGCCCCTGACTTCTTTTGTAATTACCTTCGGTGTCCTACAGACACATAATTGCACTTTAGTCCATAAAAATTACCACAATGTGCACGTAAATCTCAAATGCTTATGATTATGCAATGGAGAATTAATGCTCATGGCCCTCAACTTTAATTTATTATTAAATAAGATAATCGAATTAATCAATTTACGTGAAAGCTCCAATTTAAATGCGGAGTTGAGGTTAACTATGAAATATGCATAATTGTCTAATTATATGCACATTAAATGGTGTACATGCAATAAATTGTCATAACAAATGGACACTTATCACACCCCCCAACTTACTCATTGCTAGTCCCTTAGCAATGCCAATAAATTAAATTTTAGGACTAACAAGAGTTTACAAAATTCATGCTCTCATATCCAGTTATCCCTTCATAGAATCAACCAAAGATTAGGAATATGGAATCATTAATGCACACTAGTCTTATGTAGGAACTTAATAGTACATGATTAAGAATTCAAATTAAAGCTCAATAGCACTTGTGCATTTGTAACTACCAAATCCACAGCTTAGACAATTACATCCCCATTCGCTATTCCAAGCAAATGCCTTTCAATGCTGCACCTCTTAGATCAGAGCATTAAGTATATTAGCTTTTTGTCTGCCTTATTGTTTTGTCCCTTTGTGATCTTTTATACCACACATGATGCTGCACTACCCTTCACTGCTCAACGTGAACCTCGACTCTTGCCTTAGGAGAAGCAGGCCCAGTTTCGCAGATCCAGGTTCCCTTTTCTGTTTTACGCGAACCTCAACACGTCTTAGGTGAAGTATGCCCGGTTACTAAGATTATGGGCATTTTTCATGGTATTTTTTTCTTTCTTCTTCTTCTTTTTTTCATAGTGCCATTGTACTTATTTGATAGATAATTTGGCAGAAAGCTTTGTATAAAGATCTCTTTTCTTAAGAAGTGCAGAATATCAGACAATATACCTAAAATAGCAGAGGGCTTGTCTTGCTTGTTTCATTAGTGTGTAATGTAAAATATTTTTTTTAGGTGCACATGAACTTTAAAGGGATTCTTATATCAGTTTTCTATGGCTAGATTGACTAAATTTTCCATCATCCTTCTCCCTAGCCTTTTCTATTCCAGAATTACTTTTAATTTAAGCATGAATCATGAAACTCAAAATGGGGTTTACATCTTTATGCAAGACAGAACTCCTATCAGGTTGTACTATATGCATCATGAAAATTTCTCTCCCCCCCAACTTGAATGACATTGTCCTCAATGGCATGTAGAATTGAAAGTAAAAGAATAATGCATCAATAAATACTTCTGAGTAGGAAAGAGACAACCTGATATGCGGGACGAAACCTCCATCAATGTCATAGGCGGTGACGACTTCCTCTCCTGGGCCTTAACCTGACTACTAAAACACACTCAAACAAAAACGTCAAAATAACAAAAACTGTGGGTTGCCTCCCAGAAGCGCTAAGTTTTCCGTCTTCAGCCAGACGCATGAGAGCTCACGAAGATTTTATTCCAGACCACTTAGGACAATAGATTCTTTTTACAACTGATCATTTTCCAAATAAGATTTTAATCTTTGACCGTTGACAGTGAAACTTTGACCATTTTTAGGATTCAAAATTTTGACGGCACCGTGGTCAAAAGCTTTGACAACTACAAACGGTCCATCCCATCTGGACTTGAGCTTTCCAGGGAACAAGCGCAGCCTAGAGTTAAAAAGTCACACTTTCTGATTTGGTTGAAAAGTTTTCCTTTGAATATGCTTATCATGAAAGGCTTTCATTTTGGCTTTGTAGATTTTTGAATTTTCATAGGCTTCATTTCTTAGTTCCTCCAATTCATTGAGTTGTAGAGCTCTTTGGGCCCCGGCTTGAATGAGATCAAAGTTGACTTGTTTGATGGCCTAATATGCTCTATGTTCAAGCTCTACATGCAAGTGGCATGCTTTTCCAAAAATGAGACGGTAAGGTGGCATGCCAATAGGAGTCTTAAATGCAGTTCTGTAGGCCCAGAGTGCATCATCTAGTCTCTCGGACCAGTCTTTTCTATCTGGCCGAACTATCTTATGCAGAATGGTTTTTATCGCCCTGTTTGACACTTCTACCAGGCCACTAGTTTGGGGGTGGTAGGGGGTAGCGAGCTTGTGAGTGATGCCATATTTACGAAGTAGAGCTCGGAATTGAAAATGAATAAAGTGAGAGCCCCCATCACAAATGATAGTTCTAGGACAACCAAATCTAGAAAAGATGTGTTTCTTCACAAACTTCAGCACAACCTTGTGATCATTTGTCCTAGTAGCAATAGCTTCAATCCATTTTGAAACATAGTCCACTGCCACCAAAATGTATTCATTGCCAAATGAAGGTGGAAATGGTCCCATAAAGTCTATTCCCCAAACATCAAAAATTTCTACTACCAGAATGGGACTGAGCGGCATCATATCTCTTTTTGAATTATTTCCCATGGCTTGGCACCTTAAACATGTTTTGGAAAATTCATAAGCATCTTTGAATAATGTGGGCCAATAGAATCCGCTCTACAACACTTTCGCCGAAGTTTTCTTTCCTGAAAAGTGTCCCCCACAAGCGAGATTATGACAGAAGTTCAAAACAGATTGTTGCTCCTCCTCAGGGACACATCTTCTTATTAGTTGATCTGGACCCATATAAAATAGCTCCGGGTCATCCCAAAGATAGTGCCTTACCTTGGAAAAGAATCGATCCTTCTCATGTCTAGACCACCCTTCGGGAATCTGCCCTACTGCCAGGTAGTTGACTATATGAGTGAACCAAGGGGTTGTTATGTGAGAGATGGAAAGAATTTATTCATCAGGGAATGAATCAGACATAGGGGCACTTTCAGGAATTACAATCCTAGACAAGTGATCAGCTACAATATTTTCCAACCCCTTCTTGTCTCTTATTTCCAAATCAAACTCTTGTAGTAATAAAATCCACCGTATGAGACGGGGTTTGACTTCCTTCTTAGACATCAAAAATTTTAATGCTGAGTGATCAGAATAAACAATGACTTTTGTCCCTAACAGATATGATCGAAACTTTTCGAGGGCAAACACAACAGCTGACAATTCCTTTTCCGTGGTGGTGTAGTTCATTTGGGCATCAACGAGGGTGCGGCTCGCATAATAGATCACCACAGGCTTCTTCTCAACTCTTTGACCTAGGACAGCTCCTAAAGCATAGTCTGAGGCGTCACACATGATCTCAAAAGGGAGCGACCAATCAGGAGATTGGAGAATAGGAGCTTGTGTGAGGGCTGCTTTCAAAGAGTTGAACGCCTCTAGACAGGACTCATCAAGATGAAAGGGAGTGTCCTTGGCAAGTAATTGTGTGAGTGGTCGAGCAATGGTGGAGAAGTTTTGAATGAATATGCGGTAGAATCCTGCATGGCCAAGAAAGGAACGGATATGTTTGACCGAAGAAGGGGGAGGAAGATTAGAAATCAAATCTACCTTGTCCTTGTCAACTTCTATTCCCCTCTCTGAAACTACATGACCTAAAACGATCCCTTCTCTTACCATGAAGTGGCTCTTCTCCCAGCTCAACACTAGATTCGACTCAATACACCTTTTTAATACCCGAGTTAAGTTTCCCAAACAATCTTCAAATGAATCACCAAACACTGAAAAGTCGTCCATAAAAATTTTCGAGCATTCTCCCACCATTTCAGAGAAAATGGACATCATACACCGCTGGAATGTGGCAGGAGCATTACACAGTCCAAATGGCATTCTTCTAAAAACAAATGTGCCATAGGGGCATGTGAACGTTGTCTTCTCTTGATCTGCTGGGTAAATAGCAACCTGGTTGTACCCGGAATAGCCATCTAAAAAGTAATAATACTTCTGCCCAGCCAGTTTCTCAAAGATCTGATCAATGAATGGGAGTGGGAAATGATCTTTTTTCGTGACTGAATTTAGTTTTATGTAATCAATACAGATTCTTCACCCAGTTGGTAATCGTGTGGGAACTTCTTCTCCTTTCTCATTTGTTATAACTGTCAGCCCTGATTTTTTGGGAACAACTTGAGTTGGGCTGACCCACTTGCTATCAGAAATGGGATATATGATCCCGGCATCCAACCATTTGACAGCTTCTTTCTTCACTACCTCCTTCATACTTGGATTCAGCCGACGCTGCATCTCTCTGCTCGGCTTGGCATTATCCTCCAAGTAAATGTAATGCATACACACATCCGGACTAATACCCTTCAAATCCGCCACTGACCAACCTATCGCCCTCTTGTGCTCCTGAAGGACATCTAGGAGTTGGGATTCCTGAGAAGTAGTGAGGCTGGAAGCAATGATTACAGGCAAAGTCTGGTGTGGACCTAGATAAGCATACTTCAAAGGATTTGACAGATGTTTCAATTCTAGACTGGGCGACTGATCCAAAGATGGAAGGATAGGTTCACTTGAAGTGGAGGGAGTGTCTCTACTCTAGAGTAGGGTGGATTAGAAAGTGGAAAATCCTAGAGCATGCTACCCTCTTCTAGACATTCCTCATTAACTTTCAGACTTTCTTCAATTAGTTCTTCAAAGATATCTATGACATTACATTCCTCCTCATGGTCCAGATATTGAGATGCTTTGAACACATTTAGAGAAACCTTCTCTCCTCCGAAAGAAATATCCATCATCCCCGTGGCGTAATTTATATTGGCCTTGGCTGTAGCAAGAAACGGACGTCCCAAAATGATAGGTGTGTGCTTTAATTCCTGGGACGAGGCCATATCCAGAATAAGAAAGTCCACCGGAAAATAGCATTCATGCACCTTCACAATCACATCTTCCAATAGTCCCCTTGGAGTCTTCACAGATCGATCCGCCAGTTGAAGGGTTATAGATGTTGGTTTTAACTCCCCTAAATCAAACTGCTCATATATAAAGGTGGGTAACAAGTTTACACTGGCTCCAAGGTCCAGCAATGCTCTATCAAATGTAATTCCACCTATATCACAAGAAATCAGTAGAGCGCTGGGGTCCTTCAACTTTTTAGGTAAATGATTCATAACAACTGCACTAACATCTTCAGACAGGCGGACCTTTTGTGTTACTGCATTTGGTTCCCTTTTTGGTGTACATAGCTCTTTCAAAAATTTTGCATACACCGGTACATGTTTGATCGCATCCAATAGTGGAATATTGATGTTCACCTGTTTAAATAATTCCACTAGTTCTTCTTGTTGGACCGGCTTTCTCTTTTGAGCTTTAGGCTTCAATGCATCTGGGAATGGGACCTTAGGAACATACTCTTGGGGTCCTTCATCAACCTTTGCTTTCCCTTTGTCCAGCTTATTTTCTCTCCCCTCTTGCCTCTTCTTTTCTTGCATAATTACTGGCTCCTCATTTTCACTATCACTCTCCTCGTGAGCATCTTGGCCCGAACTACTACCCACATCCCTAGCCTGATAAGGGTTATTAAGAATTTTTTCGCTCCTAAGGCTAGAGATGGCTTTGGCATTCTCGAACTGAGGACCTATAGGAGGGGTAGCTGAGGTTGGTTTGGCTGATTGGGTTGAGGAAGAATAGGAGCTCTTGGAGGGAAGCCTGGAGGTTGTTGATTGCAGGGGTTGGCCACCGGTTGGCTAGGGAGCTGACCTACCTCTCTTCTCATGTTATTGGCAGCAAGTTGCCCTATCTGGTTCCCCAACTTGGAAATAGATTGTGCTTGGGTAAGGATGAGTTATTGGAGTTGTTCAAACTTGTCATCAAAAGTGGGCTGAGTAGGAGGTGGTTGATAATGTGGTTGATGTGAATGATGTGTAGGAAATTGCTGAAATTGGCCCTGAGAAAATTGAGCTTGAGGATATGGGGCCTGAGCTTGATGGAAAGGTGATTGTTGATGGAAAGGAGGTTGATAAGAGAGATTTTGGTTTAACTGACTTGGCATGGAAAATGATTGTTTTGAATTTGGATGGTGTGAGGGATGAGATTGGGTGGATGGGCCTTGGTTAGACTTCCAAGAAAAATTTGGATGATTTCTCCAGCCCGGATTGTAAGTGTTTGAATAAGGATCATATGTGGGCTTGGAGACACCTTGAGCTGCAAAGATTTGTTCTTGGATAAATGGGGGGAGTTGGGCTACTGTGGGACACCCAATCACGGAATGGCTAGGGCTCGAACACAAAGCACATATTTCTTCTTGACTTGGGGTTGAGAATTGTTGAGGTTGAGGGGCAGAAGGGAAAGAGGGTTCCTGTCTAGACATGGACAACAACTGGTCTAGCTTTTGGGCAACCATATCGACCTTCTCTATCTTTTACGCCAACAAATCCATTTTATTCAACTTTTGGGTTATGGCATTAATATCCATCTTGTTCTCACACTCACCTTGGCTCTTAACTTCATAAAGCCCACCCCTCTTAGAAGGCCCAATCATTCTTTCATATGATGAAAGCGAGGTATGACTTATGAAATTTTCACTAAGCATTTCAAATAAATCGTAAGCCTCATCCTCGCTCTTACTCATGAATGCTCCCCCACATGATGCATCCACCATCTGTCTATAATTCTCCGCCAAACCCTCATAGAATGCATGTATAATTTGCCATCTTGATAACCCATGGTGGGGGCATTTCCTCAATAAATCTTTTAGTCTATCCCATGCTTCATGGATATGTTCCCCTGGGTTTTGTGTAAATCCAGTAATTACTCTTCTCATTGTATTAGTTCACCCTATGGGATAGAACTTCTTCAAAAATTCTTTTTATATTTCTGCCCATGTATCAAGGATCCTACCTAAGGCCCCTAACCAATATTTGGCCTTATCCTTGAGAGAGAATGGGAAGAGAGTTAGCCTAAGAGCATCATCGAAGAAATTCTGAATTTTAACTGTTGAGCAGATATGAAGGAACTCATCAAGATGTTTGTAAGGATCTTCATTAGGATTTCCATAGAAAGATGGCAATATTTGGATGGTACTAGATTTGATTTCATAATGAACCGCCTGGTTCTAAGGTGCTTGGACATAGAAGGACGATTGGTATTGATTGGGCAAGAAACAATCCTTCATTTGCTTTGGAGGATCAGGATTTTCGGCCATTAGATTTTGGTGGTGAGGTCCTTGATTTTCGGCCATGAGATCTTGTTGGAGATTGTTCGCTGGATACAAGACTTTCTCAATTTCTTGAATGGGTCCTAGTAGGTTTGGATGTTGAGATCTTCTACCTTGCATAAACTAGGACGAAGAGAGAGATGAAAGAGATTTTTTTTATGATGATTTTTGTTTTGTTTTGTTCTAATTTTGTTCTTTTTTTTTGATTTTGATACAAACTAGGACGAAGAGAGAGAAGATGAGACTTTTTTTATTTTTATTTTTATTTTTGTTATTTTTTTTCAAACACAAATAGGTTATCACACAAATTACTTAATGCCCTAGATGTGACCTAGACCTACAAATTGGGTTTCACGAAATGGCTAAAGTGAAACTTAAGTTCACCCTCAATATTTCCACCGGCCAGGTAAGGGGTGGGGTAGTGGGAGGTTCCCCCTACTTTCGTAGGGACCTAATTATGCCAAACCACTAGCCCGCTTAAGGCGTTTACCGTCCAACCGTCTTACCTTAGGCACCGGTTTTCATAAGAGAGTAAGCCCAAATAACACAAGAACCACAGTGTGAACCTAGGGCCAATGTCTACTGGATTTTATTGAAGGTCTAGATGATGCAAAGATGCATGGGAATTGTGGTTTGTGGACTAAGGAAGGGTGATGAAATCCCCACCTTATCTTGCTTATGGGTATTGCCCTTAGAATATTTTAGAAATGATATGCAACAAATCAAGTTCAAACAAGGGGTTCTATGCAAGCATGGAAATGCATGAGCATGCTTTTGAAAAAATTAGAGTACTCACCTTGCCTCCCGCAATCTTCAATAATGCAATTAACAATAATTAAACAATAAGAAAAAATAAATTCTATCCTAAATGATGCATGACCTAAAACATGGAAGTGTGGGTTCTACTCTTGCAATGAACATTTTTATTGAAGTTCAAGTGATGATTTTTTTTGTTTTTATTTAATGAACCTATCTAACCACAAGATATGAAATGTAGAGAAATGAAATTAAAATGAAATTAAAATGAAAGAGGAAAAGTTTGGATACTTACTTGAAAAGTGTTCCCCCGTTCTTTTTTTTTTCCCAAAATGAATGACAAAAAGACTGAGGAAAAGGTGGAGACTTACCTCTGATTTTTTTTTAAATTTTGAAGTTGTTTTTTTTTTCTGTAAAAATAATAAACGAGAACTTTATTAGTACACTATATACATAAGGAAAACAAAGTTCTTAAGTCAAAAATAACCATTCTTCCCCGGCAACGGCGCCAAAAATTGATAACGCGAAAGTTCGTCATTTAAAACACGCGTATAACAATCTTAAAACCGAACTCGCACAAAATTATCAAAAGAGAACGTAGTACTATGGCAAGCACAGGTCGAATCCACAGGGAAGAAGAGATTTTTAGAGTTAAAAACCTTGTAACCTTTTAGGAAAACACTTGTGATTTTGCTTTGCTTAATGAAAATAGTGAAATGAAGAACAAACCAAACACTTAATTAAAAACACTTATGACTATGAACCTATGCTTTAGAAAATAGTTGCCTAAAGTGGAGAAGAAGAGGTAGAAGAAGGAGGAAGAGAGGAAAGATGAACAAGATCTAGATAAAATGAACACTTCTTTCATTAACATAAAGAAACAAGTACATGAAATACAAGATAAGCTTACAATAAAGATGTGACGAGATTACAATGAAGTAAAATGAAACTAAAACAATAACACAAGAGGAGCCTTAGTATGAAGATGGAAGTAGCAATGGTGATGACGTCGTCGTCTCCTCTTCGTCGAGCCTTGGAGAGGACGCTCCGCCTTGAAAGAGATCGCCGTGGAAAGAGAAGCAATGAAGAAGCCGTCGTCGTCCACGTCACGAGCCTTGGAACGTCACCCGTCTTGATGTGCACGCCGCCATGAAAGGGGAGTTGTGAGGACAAGCTTTGGAGAGAAATATAGAGAGGAATGTGGAAGGGTTTGTGTGGAGATGAAGAAGGAAGAAGATGAGAGAGTGAAATAGTGGGAAGATAAATATAACTCGTAAAAGGAGAAGAATTGGAGGAAGTGATAGAAGACGAAAATATAGATCTACAAGATAGGAAGAACTTTAATGAAGAACATAGAGAGAAATAAAGAGGGGAAGGGCTTCAAAACGGAGGAGTAACAAAAGAGAGAACCTCGTATGAACAGTGAAATCACAGGATAACAAGTTGAAAAACGGAAAATAACATTCAAACCAGAAAGCATTAGAAGATGGCGTAGAAGAAGAAGTTTAAGATCTTTTAAAAATAAAGAACTTTCATGAAGAAAGCAAGAGGGGATAACGACTAGAAGGGTGAGAAACAAGGGGAAAAACAAAGAGGAATACTGGTTCACAGATGAAAATGACAGCACAGTGAAAAACATAAAATAGCTTACAAACCAGAAGGATTTAGAAGATGATGCAGAAGAAGTTGTAGAGAACGTAAAAACAAAGAACTTTTATGAAGACAGCAAAAGGAGAAGATGAACTTACGTGAATGAAACCGGAGACCTAAGGTTGGGAGAGAAAGAGTGAAAGATTACCCAAAAGAAGAACTCTCTTTCTCCTCCTTGTCATGGGCTATTTATAGGAAAAGTTGGGTAGATGAATGGTGGAGATTGTATCAAAAGGAGATGGATGGCTGAGATTTAAGTAGAATATGATGCATGGAGAAGAGGAAAAGTAGGTGGGCACCCCCTTTCTTGGACTTTGGGCATCCCCTTTCCCAAGGCTCATCATGTCTCTCCTTTATTTCAAACTTTGAATTCAATTTTCCCTCCAATCGAAATATGCGTTTCTTTTCCTCAATTTCAAACTTTTGAAATTTCTTTTCCCTCCAATCAAAATATGTGCTTTTTGACTTGATCAAAGTAGTGGTGACAATTTTGCCCCCGGCTTCTTTTGTAATTACCTTCGGTGTCCTACAGACACATAATTACACTTTAGTCCATAAAAATTACCACAATGTGCACGTAAATTTCAAATGCTCATGATTATGCAATGGAGAATTAATGCTCATGGCCCTCAACTTTAATTTATTATTAAATAAGATAATCGAATTAATCAATTTACGTGAAAGCTCCAATTTAAATGCGGAGTTGAGGTTAACTATGAAATATGCATAATTGTCTAATTATATGCACATAAAATGGTGTACATGCAATGAATTGTCATAACAAATGGACACTTATCAGTCTTCGGGGTCGCGAGAGTGCTTTTCGTCGAGCTCTTCCTCAGAATCCATGGCTGACCGGCATTCGGGGGAGTGGAGGGATGAGCCCGTGGTGAAGGCGCCGGCCCCCAACTGCAGCGAGCTAAGGGAGGCCGATGTGAGGAGGTTAGAGCACCAGTTCCGCCTTCCCTACAAATACTATTTCGTTGCCGCCGCCCCGCACGAGATGAGCTTGGACTCTCGTACGGGCCACTTCTGCTCCTTTCTCTTGGCGTGGAAGAGTGGGTTCCGTCTCCCTTTCGAGCCCTTCGTCCTCACACTCCTTAATTTTTTTTCGTTGGCGCCGGTCCAGCTGGTGGCCAATTCATATCTTCTCCTCTCTGCCTTCTGCATCCTCTGCCGTCAGTGCAGGGTCCCCCCTTCCGTGGACCTCTTCCACTATTTCTTTGAGTTGAAAGTGCATCCGTTGGTCGGAAAGGGTTTCTATTTCATCCAGGCAAGGAGGAATAGGAGCTGCATTTCGCTGGCGGCGAAGGATTCTTCTCACAAGAGATGGAAAACCGTGTTCTTTTGGGTGAAGACGCAATTGGTGGGGGTATCCTGGGAGTGCACGGTGATTCCGAATTTCCACCCGAATATTCCCCCCCGGCAGGACGAGTTCCCTCCACAGGTGGAGGAGTACGCAACAATTTTGTTGAAGCATCGTCGATCTACGGAGGAGCTGGTCACTCCGGAGAATGTGGAGCGATGTCTCCTGACACGGTTGCTCCCATCAGGTTCGCGCGCCACAAACTTGACTCTTCTTCGGGTGCCGGGGTTGCTTTTGCGCTTCTGACAGTCTTCTTCTTTTGTGCAGATAACAGGCGGGAGCCTCTGAAGGAGGCCGCTGAGGTGGTCGATCTTGGCAATGACTAGGGTGACAGAGAACCAGCCGCTTCAGAGGGTCGTTCCCAAGCCCGGGACAAGGGCAAGGGGGCGGTCTCCGAGGGGACTTCTCGGTCGTGCGGGGCGAAGCGCAAGGACCCCGTCGCGGGTATGTTGTGGGCCGCCGCTAAGGTCAAGAAGCGAGCCAAGAAGGCTGGGGTCGTCCCCACCGCTGGGGGTGATTCTGGCTCGGCGGCGCTCCCCTCTCCGGGGTAAGATAGGGCCGACCCTATCGAGCCAGCTCTCCTATCTGCCGAGCGAGAGGGGGCCGAGGAGACTAGGGGCGCCTCGGAGGGTGACGATGATGGGTCGGCTCTCCCCTCGGTGGGAACAGAGGGGGCCGAAGTTGAAGCAACCGCGGCCGAGGCCGGGGCGTTGGTCGAGGTGGGCGATGCCTCGGGCGACGACGCGCGAGCCGGGACGGTCGAGGCTGGGGGTTCGCCTGCGGAGGCGTCACCGCCCCAACCGACCGTGGCGCCAAGAGCAGTTGAGGTTCGATCCGGGCTGGCTGGCAGGATGCCCGGCGTCGTGAAGGTTCCCATGTCGGCGACGCTGGAGCGGCTCGGCGTGTCGCACACCTTGTACGAGATGTGCAGCGGTGTTGCGGCGAGGGTGAAGGGGGGAAGCGCGCGTCATTCCCCGGTCGGGGTCCTCAACGTCATTATGGAGGGCGGCCTAGTCATGGCTCAGATGGGGGCCACGATGGCGGAGACTTATGCTCGGTTAGAGTCAGAGCGGTCACAGCTTGCTTGGACTCTCGGCGGGGCCGAGAGGAAGCTGGTCCGGCTCATCGATGAGAACGAGGGGCTTCGGCGGGAGTTCTTCGCGACCAGGGAGTTGCTGCGGTCGAGCCAGTTGGAAGGCCAAGCACTGACTGGGGAACTAGCCAAGGCTCAGGAGTCGCTTGAGAGGAAGAGTAGGCTCCTTGAGGAGGAGCGCCTTGTCTGCGTCGAGCTAGAAGGCCGTTGGGAAACCGAGCGCGTCGACCTAGCGCGCCGAGCGGAGGAAGCAGAGCGTCATCGATTGGAGGCCGAGGCTTATCAGGCCGAGGCAGAAAGGTGGGCAGGCGAGGCTGAGGAGATGGCGGCCAAGGTCAGGAGGAGGCAAGCCGAGGCAGTGCGGAAGATGGCTGAACTCGTAGGGAGGGCAGGGTTGACCGAGGCAGAGGCGGTCGAGCAGTATAAATGCTCGGAGGCCTACCGAGTCGACCTGAAGGAGGCTGCCCTTCCCTACTACGAGCTGGCTCTCCGCTGAGGCACCCGCCAGGGCTTTAAGCAGGGCTATCGCCAAGTGGTGACCTATGCTGAAGAGCACGAATCCAGGCTCTGCTTCCCGTCCGATCAACGTTATGACTCGGATGCCTCGTCCTCCAGTTCTGCTACTTCGGCGTCGGGCAATGAAGACCCGGAGGTCTCTTCTCATGAGGGGTCGCCAGCTCCGGAGGCCTCGGGAGGGCTCGCGATCAAGACAATTTTCACACAGGCGGGGGCAGTGCCTGGGTCGGCCGTCACCGAGGGTACCGGGGGCAGACCGTCCATGCCTTCTGCTTCCGAGCCGCTAGATGGGCCGGAGGCCTGATGTATCGACCTGCTTTGTCTTCTCCCCTTGTTTGTCCTTTTCTCTTTTTTTTTTTGAGCAAAAAAGGACTCTTCTCTATGTAAGGTAATAGAAAAAACTTTGCTTGTTGCTTGCTGTACTTGCTATGATTTGATCAGCGTATCTGTAGTAGTTGGAAAGGACCGATATTTATTGCGTAGATCTCGCGCGATGGTTGGGCATGCGTCTAGCAGGGTGCCTTTCCGTTTGATCATGCCTTGAATGCTTGGCCGCTTCGTGTGTCCTGCTGGGGGCGGAAACGAGGAGTTTGAGGTGACCAGTCATAAAGGGGAAATCCTTTCGGCGTGTTTTCGAGGAGAGAGTCTTTTAAGGCAAGTAGCCTCCCCTCGCCTTTATAAGGGACTTAGGGGCGTCTCTCCATCCACATTGCTTTAGGGTTTTCTAGGACGGTCTTTCCTCTCTCCATTTCTCGTAGCGCTGATCCTTTGCATTCAGAGCATGGAAGATCCTTCGGAAGACGATGCTACCGAGGATGGAGGGCGGCGGGTTTTTGCCGCTTCAGGTTTTGAGCAGGTCCGACGGTCGTCGCGCGGGTTTGAAGTGGGTCCGATGGTCGTCGCATGGATCTGGAGAGGATTTTGACGAAAAAATCACGTCGTTTCCCCTATCAGTTCCGGCGAGGCTTCCCGGAGGGGGGCGAGATGGAAGACGGATGGGGGCATTCGGCATCTCCGCCGCCCGTCCCTCTCTGCTTGCTTCAGGGATGGGGGGAGAAGCAAATTAAGCTCCCTCCTTTTCGGGCCTTCCCCTGCCTCCTCATCCAGCTATGCTGGACTTCTTTTTCTCTTTTCTCCTCTTGTGCTCTCCCCCCGTCATTTCTTTCACTCTGCGGAGGCTGCTTGCTCTCTGTACGTTCCAAAGAATTGGCAGGTTGGAAGATAGGAGGGCTTCATAGGCGTTCCCTCTCCCTGGCCTCTGTCAACTTGGAAGGTAGCCTTCCCCTCCGTAGTCCCTCTGTCACCTTTGTTATGGGCCACCCGAGCCAACTGGATCAACCACCTTTTATCCGAGCCAGTTTCTACGCGAGGCAGAGTTAGTGGCTGGACGCAAGGAGATCAAACCGAGTCGGCCGAGCGATGGCTTCTTGCAGTGGCGCCAGATGGATTTTTTTTGTTATGCAATGTATTGGCTTTGGCCTTTCTGATGTACCAACAATCGTTTGAATGAAAAGGAATTTTATTTCGCTCAAATTGTTTGCATGATTTCAAAAGTAGAACTTGCGTAGTGTGGCTACGTTCCACGTCCGAGGGATGGGTTCCCCTTCCATTGTAGATAGCCGGTATGCTCCTTTCCAGAGCGTCTCGACCACTCGGTAGGGGCCTTCCCAGTTAGGGGATAGCTTGCCCGCCGCCTCTAGTGGTCGAGAGGCTTCGGCTTTCCTAAGGACGAAGTCTCCCGGTTGGAAGTGCCTGTCTCGGACTTTGGCGTTGTAGTATCGAGCGAGGCGGCGCTGGTATTCCGTTGCTCGGATGCTGGCAATCTCTCGGAGTTCATCCGCTAGGTCTAGGTTCTCGAGTAATTTTTGCTCGTTTACCTCGGGCGAGAAGCAGATGACTCGGAGGGAGAGATTGGCGATCTCCAACGGAATTACAGCCTCGGCGCCATATACCAACTGGAAAGGACTTTCACCGGTTACCGTTCTGGGAGTCGTTCTGTGTGACCACAGTACGCTAGGCAGCTCCTCGAGCCAGCTGCCCTTGGCCTTGCTGAGTCTGGTCTTTATGCCTTTTAAGATAGTCTTGTTGGCATTCTCGACCAGCTCGTTGGCCTGAGGGTGGGCGACCGAGGTGAAGTGGTTGCGAATACCTAGGTCGGCACATTTGTCTCAAAAATAACAAGAGTCAAATTGTCGATCGTTATCGCTCACTATCACCCGGGGGATGCCGTAACGACAAATGATCGACTTCCAGATGAAACTCCAGACGACTGTCTCGGTGATCCTTGCCGTGGCTTCGGCCTCGATCCACTTGGTAAAGTAGTCGATGACGACGATGATAAACTTCTTCTGGGCCTGAGCCGTGGGGAACGGCCCAAGAATGTCGATCCCCCACCGAGCGAAGGGATACGGGTCGGTCAGGGTGACGAGCTCCATTGCCGGCCGATGGACTAAGTGGTCGAATCACTGGCATCGGTCGCACTGTTGCACGTAGGCCATGCAGTCGCGCTACAGAGTGGGCCACCAGTAACCCTGCCGTAACAGGATCCGGGTGAGTGACCTTCCCCCTGAATGCGCTCCGCACAGGCCTTCATGAATCTCTTGGATAGCTCGGGTGGCTTCGTCGGGGCCGAGACACTTCAGGAGAGGATCGGAGAAAGATCTCCGGTAGAGAGTGTCGTCTAGAATGACGAAGCGCCGGGCTTGGTACTTCAATCTGCGGGCCTCTCGAGGGTCGGTAGGCTCTTGAGAGTCCCGGAGCCATGACAGATAGGGGGTGCACCAGTCCCTCGGAATGGCTGAGTCAACAGCAAGGAGCTCCGAGTCAAAGCTCGGGTGCTCTAGCTCTTCAAGGAGGACTGATCGGGTACCTTCGGGGTCGAGAGAAGAGGCTAGCCGAGAGAAGGCGTCCGCTCGGGAGTTTGCCTCCCGAGCTATTCGGACTATCTCGAATTTCTCGAACTGTTGGGCCATGGCTCTGACCAGTTGGAGGTATTTGATCATTGGTGCCTCTCGAGCTTCATACTCGCCGTTGACTTGGCTAGCGACCATCTGGGTGTCAGTGTGGATTTTGACTCGCTCAGCCCCCAACCGTCGGGCCATGCGTGCTCCCGAGATAAGGGCCTCGTACTCGGAAGCGTTGTTGGATGCCTGAAAGCTGAACTTCAAGGCGTACTGCAGTTCTGCTCCTTCGGGAGACTTCAGAAGGATTCTGGCACCACTCCCGATCGAGTTGGAAGACCCATCAACGAACAATTCCCAGGTCGGCCCGGGCGCGGATGGGGATCTTTCTTCAGTCGGGATGGTGCTTTTGGCGATGAAGTCAGCGAGCCCTTGGCCTTTCATAGCGGAGCATGGCCGATAGGATATATCGTAGGCCCCAAGCATGATGGCCCACTTGACGAGTCATCCCGAGGCTTCGGGGTGGGCAAGGATCTTCTTCAATGGTTCGCCGGTTAGCACGGTGATGGGGTGACCCTGGAAATAGGGCCGGAGACGCTTGGCGGAGGTGACCAACGCTAGCACAAGTTTCTCAGTTGCGGGGTACCTCCATTCAGCCTCGTTGAGCACCTTGCTGGTGTAGTAGACTGGCCTCTTGACTCCCGAGTCATTTCTGACTAGGACCGAGCTAACCGTAGATGACGTGGCCGAGAGATAGAGCAGCAAAACTTCACCCGGAACGGGCTTGGAGAGCACCGGGGGCGAGGCCAGGAACTCCTTGAGCTCGGTGAACGCTTTTTGGCATTCCTCGTCCCATGTGAACGTAGCAGATGCCAGTTTGGGCCCCCTCAATAGTTTGAAGAAAGGCAAGCATCGTTCGGCCGCACGGGACAGGAACCGGCTGAGAGCGGCGACACGTCCAGTTAGGCGCTGGACGTCCTTGATGCAGGTGGGCGGGCGCATATCCAGGAGGATGTCCAATTTCGCGTTGAGGGCTTGGAAGGCATCCGCACCACCGTCAAGCGGTAGCTCTACTGCCGCGGGGGGGGGGGGGGGGGTGGTCCGTCGGCGGGGGCACTGGCGTTGGAGGGGGGGTTCTGCGAGGCTCGATAGGGGCCATCCCCCGCTGCTACCATGGCCTTTCCCCTGTCACCGGCGGACCTCATCCCTGAGCTCCTTCGCACCATACTGGCTTCTTGTACGTTCCCACAGACGGCGGCAGATGAAGAGGCGTGATCTCGCGCGGATCCTGAGCGGGCAAAAGATCACCAGATTATGAAGTGCAAGAAAGGGAAACAGATCAGGGGGCCCAGGGATGAGCCCCTGGGGAAAAACCCTCCGATGCTTAAGTCAGTAAAGCTAAGGTGGGAGCAATATAGGGAGGAAGTAGCTTCTGCACGAGATCCCTCTCCACCAGAAGGGTGAAGTGGTTCCTGCTCAGGAGTTTTGAGCGTGTGGTTGCCCTTACCTTTCGCCGGAGGGTATCCCTGGTTTAAATAGTATGCCGCCTTCTGGAGTCCTGTAAGTTGAGGGATTTTAGGTGGGAGTTACGTCCTCAACGTGGACTTTTATTGCCTCATCGTGGGAGCATTATCACCTTGGGGAGCTGGAGTATCTCACCCTTATGAATTCTTGCTCACAGAGGACTCTTAACGGCTGCATGGATAAGCATTCGACGGTCGACCGTTTCGAGCTTAAGGGGGGCCAGCCGTATCCGGGCGATGGGCCTAGCTCGGACGGAGATGGGTCGGAACGATCGTGTGCGCCTCCCCATATCCTGGCTGAGGATAGATTGGGCGTAGATCATTCTGACGACCTGTGGTGCCGTCTGTGAGAAACGAACCCACGTCCAGGATGCTTAAATATAGAGAGCCGATCGGACGATTCATCAACTCCCCCATCATCATTACGTGGAGGTCGAGTACGACGAGTTAGAATCTCTGGCTCAAAGTACATGGAACAGAAGTTCAAAATTTCTTCAAGAATATATGCCTCAGCAATCGAACCCTCCACCTTCGCCTTGTTGCGAACTTTCATTTTTAATTCATGCATGCACCTACAACAACAAGTCAGATGGCAATGACATGTACCGGCCATGGACGACATGTAACTTAATCAGCATTCTCACATACCTCTCAAATGGATACATCCAACGAAATTGTGCTGGCCCACCGACAATAGCCTCGTATGACAAATGGACAACCAGGTGCTCCATCGAATCAAAGAATGCCAGAGGAAATATCTTCTCTAGCTTGCAAAAGGTTGTGACCACATTTTCTTTGATAGTTTGCACATCCTGAAGTCTGAGTTCTGATGCACATAAAATCTTGAAAAATTGACTCAGCTCGGTCAGTGCTCCCCATATAGGCTTTGGCAACAAATCACGAAATACAATGGGCACTAGCCTTTCCATGAACACATGACAGTCGTGACTTTTCAGACCATATATTTTCCCCTCATTAACATTCACACAACAGGCTATGTTGGATGCATATCTATCTGGGAATCTCAACTGTTTCAACCACTGGCACACTTCCTTGATCTGTGTATCATTAAGCACGTAGGTTGCTTTAGGCTGCACGGTTTTTCCATTTACGTTATGTAGTTCCAGTTCTGGACGTTTACAAAGCATCTTTAAGTCCATACACGCTTTGACGTTGTCCTTTGTTTTGCCTTTAACATTCATGACCGTGTTGAACACATTATCAAAAAAATTCTTCTCGGTATGCATGACATCCAGATTGTGTCGTACTAGAAGAGATGACCAATAAGGCAATTCCCAAAAAATGCTTTTCTTGTTCCAGTTGTGATCCTTTCCAAAGCTAGATAGTTGTCGTGTGCTACCAGACAATTATACTACATCTGGTAAATTTTGCACCCGTGTCTCCATATGTCGACCCTACACCCGTTGAAAGTATGCTTCATCCATTTCAACAGTATTTTTTTAAACGAGTCTTTTTACCTTCGAAAAGGATGGTCACTTGGTAGCAATCGTCGATGGCAATCAAACCAGCATGCTTTCCCACCATGTTTCAATACAAATGATTTGGTATCTTTCAAACAATAAGGACATGTTAACCTCCCATGTGTGCTCCAACCAGATAGCATTCCATATGCAGGGAAGTCACTTATTGTCCACATCAGTGCAGCCTTCATAATAAAATTTTACTTCCTACATGCATCATAAGTAACAACTCCATCAGTCCATAAAAAATTGAGCTCATCAATCAACGACCTGACATATATGTCCAAATTTTTTTTGGGTCTTTTTGGACTAGGAATTACTAAGGACAAAAATAGATTTTCTCGCTTTATGCACATGTGCGGCGGAAGGTTGTACGGTGTCATGAACACTAACCAACAAGAATAAGAAGCCACTGAACCACCGAATGGATTAAAACCATCTGTGCATAAACCCAATCGAACGTTACGTGGCTCCTTTGAGAAAGTAAGATGAGTACGACTGAAGTGAGTCCAAGCTTCACCATCGGCAGGATGACTGATTATATCATCGGCACAGCGTACTCTTTCGGTGTGTCATGTCATATGTCGAGCCATCTTTGAGGACATATACAGCCGCTGCAGCCTAGGCACAAGAGGGAAGTATCGCAATACCTTGTAAGGTACATCTTTTTACTTTGAATTGTCCCCTCTCTTAGGTTTGCATCTATCATGGTGACAAATAGAACATGATACCTTATCTGCATCGTCTTTGTAATATAACATATAATGATTCGGGCATACATCTATTTTCACATATCCAAGCCCTAGGTCATTGACCATCTTTTTTGCATGGTAAAAATTTTCTAGCAACTTCTCGTCTCGAGGTAACATACTCTTGATCAAGAGGAGGAGACAGTCAAAACAAGTCTCACTGATGTGAAATTCAGATTTCAAATTCAACAACTGTGACACTGCAGACAACCGAGTGTACTTTTCACAACCATCCCACAACGGCTCATCAGCATCCCTAAGTAGTTGATAAAATCTTCCGGCTGTCTTATTCGGCGCTTCTTCCATGTATATATGTTCCTCATGAACATTAAAACTAGGACCAGTAGCATCTACAACCATATCCACGTACCCACTTGTGCCTGCAATATTGTCGGGCTCATACCTCAAGAATTCCTCACCAAGACACGTCCAATTCGTATAACCATCTACGAACCCTTTCATGTACAAATGATGTTGCACATCCCATGGTGAACGCCACCTCAAGTTTCTACAACTTGAACAAGGGCATCGAATGTGACCGTCACGGTCCCTTGCTGCATTGTGATTCCCCAATGCAAATTGAATGAAACTCTCAACTCCATGCTTAAAGTCATCCGACACCACCCGGTCAACTATTCTACGATACATCCATGAACGATCTGTCAACATTTTGTCTGCACCCAATAACTGTTAATACATATCCTAACTTTGAAATCATTACTCCTAAAAATAAACCCGACCCTTTCCTCACATCGTTCGCCATAGACCATTTGTAGTTGGAAGAGGACTATTAATTAGATTATCACTTATTAACCCATCCATGAAGGTTTGATCGCACAATCACTTACTATATGTGTTGCACGATTTGCTGAAAATTTTGGCAGCATCTCCCCACACTTCTCCGATATACCAAAAATATTTATTGATTTTTGAAAATTTCTTAAACACTTACAAGTAAGTGGTTAAGAAAACACTTCAAAATCAATAATGGTATATCAGAGAAGAGTGAGGAGACGCAACTGAAATTCTCAACAAACCATACAAACACATATAGTAAATGATTGCCTAAGTGCGATCAAACATTCACAGACTGTTCAAATGGGACAATTCAAGACTTTGAGGTAGATATATACATTCTCGTAAAAAAATGAGAACATACACATCAATCCCAAAGTCTTGAATGTGAAGGTTCATTGACGTGGTTTTAACACGCTCTCCTAAGGTGCGTGTAATGTTAGGTCGCACCCACGCACCTCAGCTCACAGTGAATATCCCATGTATTTATATAACATAAAAGCAAAGAACATCGCACTTATCATTATGCATACATCAAATTAAATAACATCAAATTTACAAAAATATTCAAATGAAGAACATCAAAGCTAAATAATCCACATTTTTGAGTCAGATCAACATCAATTTTTTGTTAAAATCAGATTTAAAAACATATTTATATGCAATTAAAATCCACAAAGTTTGAAATCACAAAAAGGCCACCTCACCCCCCAACAACAGAACATGCACACATATAGGCCACCACATCTTCATCAGATGATCACAGTAGAAATTTAGCATGTAAGACATTTATAGTTAACGTATGTTAACTTAATGGTATTACAGGTGATAATTTTGAAGTGTTTGAAAGATTAGGGGGTTTTTCACATATACGAATAGTGCAAGGGATTTTTTAGATATACACCATATTCTAAGGGGTTACTTGGAAAAACTCTTGAATGATTGGGGGGGTTTTCACATATATGTACAGTGTAAGGGGTTTTATACAAGAGTGTGGTAGCCCTGTCCAGATATATACAAGTTCCAAAGCTACACTTTAACAAAAAGAAAAGTACAAAGTCTTAGGACATACTCCGACTGGCAGAAGCTAGACAAAAATTGAAGCCGTAACTTCTATACAAGAGCGCCTCTGCTAGGGCCAAATTACAGTCACCCGCCTCACTGATGTCGTAGTCGCCTCGCGGCTGGCTGCTGCACAGACTCCTCTGAGGCCTCCCTTACCATGCTCTCCTGTCGCTGACGCCTACGCCCTACACCACCCCGAGCCGCCTGTTGACGCCTCCTCCCGTTCCGTCGGCGAGGACCACAGACAAGGGAAGAGGATGCGACTGGCTCCTCTTGAACCATCTGAGCAAGACCCTGCTGGAATTACAATGCCTGACCATGATCCTGGGCGCGCAGCAGCTCTACCTCCAAAATTGCCGCCATCCGGAACGCTACCTCCACGTCGGTGACCCCGGACGCCATGAGGGTCTGACGAATCTCTGGCCTCATCCAGCAATGAACTGTTGAGTCAAAAATCATGGATCCGCCATGGCCGACGGTGCATAACAGCTCAAATCCCTGAACCTTGCCCAATACAGGGAAACTGGTAGCAGAGCTCCCTGAGCCAATGTCATAAACTGGGTGTACAAATCAAAAATATCTGCTGCTCTTGGTGCACCGGGGATCGCATCTACTGGAGGGGGCGGTGCTCCACACTGCACGTCCAGGGCCCCTGCGGCCAGCTCTGGCTGGGACCGCGCCTCCCCCCTCTACGCCATCGCGGATCCTAGCAGCCAATGAACACAACACGAACATATAATTGAAGTTTAAAAAATGATAAACATGTCTATCACCCAATGAACCGAAGAAAATATGAATTCCATTCAACTTCGCTATACTTTGTAAACATTGGCTGTGTGTACTGATATGTTCAACCCCAGCATATATTTCTACTTCACGCCCCTAGTTACTCAATGACTATTTAGAACTTTGGAACATTCACATATTCTTTCTAGCTCAGTTTTCAATAGTCGGATGGGAAATGCAATTAAAAGAGTGATTACAGAAAACATTTGGCTACAAAAATTAATTATGTATTTCCTTTTTCTTGGGTGGGATATTTGGACGAGTACTCATGAGAGCCATTGATATGCTAATGGACATGGGGCTTCATTCATTCTCCCTTTTTTTGCATAACAGTCCAAACTGGATAATAGTTCTTGAAACAAGGGGCTTCAAAGTGCATCATTGGCCTTTTGCATTTGACTTACTCCAAGTTAGTTTTTTTTTTGAGATAGAGAACTCTCGGCAGTCATCTTTGCTATACAGAAATGGAGACACTACCTTTTGGGAAATAGTTTTATTATTCGCACTGATCATCAGAGCCTCAAATATTTACTCACTCAGAAGTTCACTACACCTCAACAACAACGATGGTTAGTAAAACTCATGGGGCTGGATTTCACTTTGGAATACAAATAGGGCTCCTCCAATATTGTGGCTGATGATTTGTCTAGACAATGAGATGTGGTCACTGTTTGTGGCATATCAGTTATTATTCCCAATTGGTTGGAGGGCCTGAAGGCTACATATTCTTCGGATGATATCCTGACACAAAAACTCCAGGAATGGGAATCAGGACAGTTGGACAGAACTGTTTATAGTTACAAGGGTGGACTACTGTATTACAGAGGAAAAATTCTCCTCCACTCAGCTCATTCATATATACCAAAAATTTTGCACACCTACCATTTATCTCCCATTGGGGATCATGCTGGTTTTCATAAAACATTACACACCATTCGTCAGAGTTTTTATTGGCCTCACATGACCACTGACATTAAAAATTTCATCAGAAATTGTGACATTTGTCGAACTTGTAAGTACTCCACCCAACCGCCAGCTGGACTATTACAGCCTTTACCTATTCCAACTACTATTTGGTCTTCCATCTCTATGGATTTTATTGATGGATTACCCAAATCACATGGATGGACATCTATATTTGTTGTGGTCGACCGACTATCAAAATATGCTCATTTCCTGCCATTAACGCATCCATACATTGCCAATACTGTGGCACTTCTATTTGCTAAAGAAATTGTACGTCTACATGGCTTGCCTACTGTCATTATCTAAGACAGAGACTCATTTTTCTGCAACAACTTTTGGCAACAGCTATTCACTCTGCAAGGGGTTCAATTGCACATGAGTACAGCATACCACCCACAAACTGATGTCCAGTCCGAGGTGGCGAACAAATGCCTCGAGACTTACCTACGCTGTTTCTGTTCCCAACAACCTCAACAATGGGCTTTATGGTTATCTTGGGCAGAATACTTCTACAACACATCCTATCATTCAGCCATCCGAATGACTCCATTTGAGGCTGTCTATGGCATACCTCCTCCCACTATTCTTTCTTATGTCCCTGGCTTGGCTGATTGTCCAGAAGTCGACACTGATCTACGTTCCAGAAATGATATTCTCAGGGAGCTTAGACTTAATTTGGAGAAAGCTCAACAGTGGATGTTATGAAATGCTAATAAACATCACACTGAGATTGAATACCAAGTGGGAGATTGGGTCTATCTCAAAATTTTAGAATGAAATCTGAATTTTAGGCCAAGATTTGTAAAACCTCAAACAATCTCTGTTTCAATTCAGAAAAATAAAAGGTCCATGAATAAGTAACCGGTAAATTCAAACCCAATGTTATGCCAATTCAAATGAGGCAAGTCTCAGTTCCAAACACCCATTTTAACCTCCCTGACCCCCCCCCACCGACCTCTCCCTCCCCCCCCCACCGGAACCCCCGCATACTCCCGGAGCCTTATGCCCCCTCCCTGAACCCCCCACCCTCCCGGAGCCCCCTCCCTGAACCCCCCCCACCGACCTCCCCCTCCCCTCCACTGGAACCCCCCACCCTCCCGGAGCCCTGTGCCCCCTCCCTGAACCCTCCTCCCCCCACCGGAACTCCCCCACCCTCCCGGAGCCCTGTGCCCCCTCCCTGAACACCCCCACTGACCTCCCCCTCCCCTCCCCTCCCCTCTGTACCCCCTCCCGTCCCCTACCGACCGCCACCATCCCCTCTCAAATGTGCCCCCCTCCCTCTCCCGAACCCCCCGCCCTCCACACTATACCCCCCTCCCCTCCCCACCGGCTCGATCCCCCTCCCTTTCCCATACACCCACATTATAATAAATAGTAAATCCAAAGGATAAATTTTAACACACACCCACATAATAATAATAAATAATAATAAGTTTAAATCATATGGAATAAATTAAAATCAAATAATAAATTTTCAAAACTATATTTTACTGACCGTTTATTGGCAAAAAATTATCGAAAAAATAGAACAAAGTCCGTTGCCGTCCCCGATGCTAATAGGCCCGCATGAAAATTTTGTTACTGTTAGAGACAGAGAAATAGGGTGTCCA
The DNA here is from genome assembly GCA_022559845.1 of Amorphophallus konjac. Taxonomy (NCBI): domain Eukaryota; kingdom Viridiplantae; phylum Streptophyta; class Magnoliopsida; order Alismatales; family Araceae; genus Amorphophallus; species Amorphophallus konjac. Next base: position 463,844,571 of record CM040118.1, on the reverse strand, counting down.
TGTGTTAGAGAGAGAGAGACAGAGAGGGAGACGGAGACAGAGGGGCTCGGCCCCTTCATCTCTGTAACTGCAGACATAGGTAGAGAGGAGAGACAGAGTGAGAGAGAGGGAGACGGGAGGATCATTCCTTCCCCTATGTGACTGCGACCATGTCTTAGACATAGAGGGAGAGGGAATGAGAAAGGGAGGGAGGGAGATCGAGGCAGGGAGAGAGTGAGAGTGGGACAAGGAGAGGGAGACAGTGAGAGTGAGAGAGGGAGACGATGAGAGAGGGAGAGTGGGAGAGAGAGATTGTGAGAGAGGGAGAGGGCCAGAGAGGGAGAGTGGGAGAGGGTCGATGAGAGAGGGAAAGGGCCAGTGAGAGAGGGATGGTGAGAGAGGGAGAGGGCTAGAGAGGGAGAAGAGGGCTGGAGAGGGAGAGTGGGAGAGGGATGTGAGAGAGGGAGAGGGCCGGTGAGAGAGGGACGGCGAGAGATGGAGAGTTTCAGAGAGGGAGAGGCTGGAGAGGGATCAACGATGAGAGAGGGAGAGTGGGAGAGGGATATGGTGAGAGTGGGAGAGGGCCGCCGGAGGGATACCTGGGCGCAGAGGTCGTCGGTGTCATCACAGCTGCCGCCATCGTCGATCGCCAAAGGGAGAAACCACCGGAGAGAGACATCGTCGGAGAGAGGGAGAGCACAGTGAGAGGCACGGTGAGAGGCTCGAGGGTAGAGAAATGAAATTATGTCCGACGGATTTCAGACGGGGAGAATTCCATCACAAACGTCAGACGAAAATTCTGACCGCTTATATTTTTATCTGAAACTCAAACAAAATTTTCGACGGATATATGTTTGTTGTAAATGGGGACGGAAGTTCCGACGGGTATTATGACCGACCCTTCTACCATCTTATCCATTGCAAATACCAACTGATATTCCGACGGTCAAATTCCCGTCTGAAATTTTCGTCGCTATTAGCACCTTTTCCTGTAGTGTTCCTCAAGATAGCGATCCTATTCAAACCGCGTTCTATCATATTTGTTCAGCCCGAAGGCTTACCCAAAGGGTTGATTGTGTTCTGTTCTCAAATGATCTTCTGACTATCTGGAACCTAAAAGTTTATTTAACAAGTCAGTAATGAATTGTGGAACTAAGAAAGATGTCATTATGCTACCGAAATACTTCCGTAGCACAACATTCTTTTTAAGTCATTCTTGACCTCTTTTCAAAGATTTTAAAGCATTCTTACCTTGCTTACTTTCGCCCTAAAGACAATTATTGACTTTAACTTTCTTGGCTGAACTTATTGATATTCTCGTGGAAGTAACTTGATTTATAACTTGAAGATGCAAGGGTGGGCACAGACGGTGTCCAAGGACTCCAGTCTAGCCCCCTCGACAGATGGCCGGAAATATACTATTAACCATGGGGTATAATGATTACTGACATTGCATTACGCTGGGAGTATTTTTTTTATAAAATGGTGAAATCCACGAGGGTAATTCATGAAATTTACATGCTTGCTTGAAAAGTACATTCTCATTACATGCTTGTTACATGACTTTCTCATGCATAGCCTTCTCAAGGTTATGAAAATAGTACACTCTTGTTACATGATAGTACATTATTGTGATTGAAAGGTCAATTTATATTCTTGCTAGATCATGATCATATATTCTTGCAACATCATGTTCTTACATTCATATCAGTCTACTTGTTACTATAATTTTTATCGCATGTTTACCGCATTCTCATTATCATACCTTCTAGAGCTAAAATTTTATTTATGTAAACTATGCCCTCATGTTGACACGAAGATACCTACTGGGCGAGTGCGCTCATTCCCTACTTTCTTTAACTTTTCAGGAAGTGCTAATGGATCGGAGTCAGATTATTCAAGTGGCGATTCCGAGAGTGATTGAAGATCGAGATCGAGAAGCCCTAGAGTGCCTTGAGTCCATTATGTTAATTCAAGGACATGTCGATGTATTTTCTATTTTCTTGAGTCTAGTGAGTCATATTGTCAAAAGAGTCCTTGTCAGTTGTAAACTTTGATTATTTGATCAATAAAGTTGAAGGTTTTTTGTCATATGGTATTGCGTACAATACTTATGTTGTTGTATGAATATGGCACTCTGATTGTCTTGCTAGCTCGAGGCTTACTTTGCCAGCTGTTCATGTTCCCGACTTGTTTCTGCTGTATATAACATGGGGCGTGACAGTTAAGGTGGTATCAGAGCCTAGGCTTATTAAGTCCTAGGAAAATGTCAAGTATAAGACTTTAGTCCAAGGTTCTAAGGATTTCCCAACCTATGTACTAGGAAAGATTGATTTTCCCAACCTACGTGAGATTGGGTAGAGCGCAGTTTAAGATAGTTCGTTACTAAAAATTAATATCTAAACATGAGAAAGAATTAAACCTCATGGATTTTAAGAAAATGACAAATTATTTATTTTCTCAAGATCCTTAATTCCCAATGGCTGCAAACATAGCTAACTGGGAAGCTATGCAGCAAACAGTTCAGGGTCTCACTCAAGCCCTACAAACGGTGGCACAAGCAGGCCCGCGAGCTAGCGCGGGAGATCTCCATCACAATTTCAGGAGTATGAACCTCGTTTCTCGGGATCGTCAAATCCTGATGAGGCCAAGAATTGGATCGATGAAATGGAACATATCTTTCAAGTTATGCAATGCACGGACCAGGAGAAGGTCCTACATGTGACCTTTCAACTCAACAAAGATGCTCGCACCTGGTGGAAAGCCACATCGGCTCATCTACCGAATGCACAACTCAACTGGGAGCTGTTCTTAGAGCTCTTTTGTGAGAAGTATTTCACAGAGCATGTCCGCGAAAGGAAGGCAACCAAGTTTGCCGCTTTAAGACAAGGAATGATGTTAGTAGCTGAGTATGAGCTACAGTTTTCACGGCTAGCACCATATGCTCCACATCTTGTCAGTACGACGCTCCTTAAGGCCAATCGATTCATGGATGGATTGAGGCCGACGTTTGTCAAGCAGTTAGGCCCGCAAAACATCCAAACTTATTCGGAGATGGTGCATATGGCTCATCTGTGTGAGATATCCCTTGAAAAGGTGGAAAAATTTAAGGGGAAGGGTGAAGAATCGAGTCGTAAATATGACAAGAGATAGAAGAAGGGAGACAAATTCAGCATCACGGGAACTTACAAATCTTGTGATAACAAGAAGAGATCTCACAATGGCAAGGGCAACGGCAAGAACAAAAGAGTCATGGAAGAAGAAAAGTAAGTCATGGGGGAGTGTAAATTCTGTGAGAAGTTCAGACATACTACGGAGGAATGTTGGAAGCGCCTTGGCGCTTGTTTATGTTGTGGTAGCTGATAAATGCTCAATTGTCTATATTTATTTATGTCACACACGTCTTTTTCTGAGCTTTAATGAATTTAATCATGCAATTTTACATGTTAATTCTTGATCTTACATAAAATGAAGAACTTTCTAAAATTAATGGGACTTGAGGCATTTTGTTTTAAATAAGAGAATTGCATGATCATCATTCCAAATTTGATCCATACAAATGCATTGTGAATGAACAAAATGGGAGGTCAAATGGTAAAATATGTGTTCATTGTTCAAACCAACTCATATGAGGGGTGTTTCTATAATTTTTTACATTTTCCCTCAACTTTGTGAACAGTAATCCACCCCCTCCCTTTTCCCACATTGGCAGGCACGTACAGGCGGTCGCATGGGGACACACAGTGCGCATATAGTGGCAGCAGTACACAGCAATAACTTCAGCCGCGTATGATGGAACAGCATGGCAAGGTCACATGGGGAAGGCAGCAAGGTCGCAACATCATTCATTGGAAGCAATAAGGTCACATGGGGAAGGCAGCATGGTCGCAGCAGCATTGATTGGAAGCTATCAAAGTCACATGGGCCAGCACACATAGGGGCATGACCTGCTCCACTACAAAGCCACCCCCATCTCCCCTTCCTTCTGGGCACCTCTTCTCTCTCCCCCCCGTAGGACGTCTCTCTCTCCTAATCTCTCTTCTCTTTGTCCCCCCTCCCCCGTCGGACCTCTCCCCCTCTCTCTCTTTATCTCTCTAACCGCCTCCTCCTCTCTCATCTCTCTCCCACGCTCGCTCGCTCTCCCTCTCTCTTCTTCTCATCCCGTCCGCCTTCTCTCCCCTTCTCTCATGTTCCCTCTCTCTCTTTTCCCCCACACACTTTCTCTTCCTCTCTCTTTCTCTCTCTAATGTCGGCCCCTCACCGTTGCTCTCTCTCTCTCTCCCCTTCGCACTCTCGCCATTCCCTTCTCCTTGGCACCGCCTACAACCACCGCTGGTTTTCCCACTTCTCCTTTCCCTCCGGCCCCCTTCTCTGTCTCCCTTTCACCCCCCTTTACACCTGTCGCTCTCTCTCTCTTTTCTCTGCTCACCGGCGCCGGATGCAGCCCTCCCTGCTCTCTTTCTCCCTCGCCCTACACCACCATCTGCGGAGCCTCCCTTTTCTCCTTCCAGCATTTTGGCACCGCAAGCGCTTCTCCCCCTCGCCGCTCTCTTCTCGTCTCCCTCTCCTCACTGCACACGCTCATACGGTCGCCACCATGACCGGATCTGCTCCCACCATAACCGCGGAAACACCCTCCTCAGGCATCACGGCTATTCCCCTTCACTTCCTCTCCTCACCACACCGACCCACCACTCCACATGCATGGCCGCGGTCCCCCACTCTCTCCCCCCTTGCCGTCTCTCTTCTCATCTCCCGTTCCCTCTCTCTCTCTCTAGCTACCTGCACAGCGGCTTGGGTGTTCACAGACTTCTCCGGCAGTGCCTTTGCCGTCCCCTCCTCTCCATCCTCTCCTTCTCTCTGTTGTTCCCTCACCTTGTCTCCCATCTTCTCACCGTCACACATGTAACCTCTCCCCCGGCTCACCTCTCCTCCTCGTTCACCACTGTAGCCACCTTCTTCGCCCGTCTCCTTCTCACCCTCACACCACACCGCATTGCACTCTCCCTGCATGCCCCCCTCGGACCATCACACATGGCCCTACCGTCTCCCTCTATCCCTCGCCCCACACTCACCCACTCACACACACATACAGTGTAACCCTCTCCCTCCGTTTCCCCTCTAACTCTCTCTTCTCAACTGTTGCACACCTCTTCTGCCTCCCCCTGTCTCCAACTCTCACTGCTCACACACCACACGTCCCTCTCTCAACTCCCTCTCTCCCTTCTCATAGCACACATACACCACCATAACTGCACCACCGACGTAGCCTCCGCTCCCCCCTCTTGCCCACTGTCTCTTCCCACCACACACGTCCACTCTTCTGCGCACACGCTACCCCCGACCACACACACACACACTCACGCCACATATAGGAGTCGACTTCCCCCTCCTGCGGAGTCAACTCCGCCTCTCCATCCTCTCTCTTTCCATTTCTCTCCCACATGCTCTCTCTCCTATCTCAACCTCTCTCCACTCTTTCCCTCTCTGTCGCCTTTTTCTCTCTCTCACGGCACACAGATTTCCTTTTTTTTTCTTTCCTCCCCTTCTTCTTCTATTTTATGTTGATTTAAACCCCATCTCTCTACATTTATCCTAATCTCTATCTCTAAGCCTCCCTATCTCTCACGACAGCGTCTTCTCTAAGGTTGGACGGCTCTCCAAGGTCCAAGAGCGTGGACGACGATGTTTCTTGACGGCTATTTCTTCACCTTATTTCCTTATGCTTAGTTTTGTTTGGAGTTATAATTTTCTAGTTTCTATCGTCTTGTAAACGGTTAATGCATGTTTGGGCAATGAAATTAGTGTGGTATTGTTATATCTCTCTCTCTCTCTCTCTCTCTCTCTCTCTCTCTCTCTCTCTCCCTATTTCTCTCCTCTACCCCTCCATGTTTCTTTAGATAGTCTTTAATCTTGCGATATTTTAGTTGTTTCCATAAAAAAAAATCCTTTCAACAACTTCATTTGCTTTTGTTAGAAATAAAAAAAAGAAATAAGATTTTCAACTTCAATATATTAGCCTCTCCGTGGATTCGACCCGTATTCACAACTATATTCAAAATCTAAATTTCCTTATGTGAGTACGGAATTTTTGAAATTGAGTGCGCAAGTTTTTAACGACGAACTTCGCATTCTATCAATTTTTGGCGCCGTTGTCGGGGAGGCTTATGATTTTTGGGTTGGAAATTTTATTTCTCTTGTGTATATATTTTTACTAATCTTTGTTATTTTTTTTGTTTTTGCCAGAGTTGAAAACAAAAAAAAAGAAAAAATCAAACCTATAAATAAAAAAAACAGAGAAAGAAAAAAAATCTGAAACATGCAAAGGTAAGTTCTCCTTCCCTACCTCATTTTTTTGAATTGAGTCAAAAAAAAGAGAGAGAGAATGAGGGATTGCGCTTCGAGTAAGTATCTTAAACTCCTCTCATTTTGTGTCATTTTCTTAATGTTCTTACATATTATGGTTAGATAAGTTCACAAAAAAAACTCATCACTTGAACTTAATAAAAATCTTCATTCCAAGAGTAGAAATCACACGTTCATGTTTTTGTAATGCCCCTGATTCTTCGGATATTTATCGAATCAGGATCTGTGGGTTTCGGATCATCTTTTCGCGGGTTGCAGATTGTGTCCGAGTGAGCTTCGGACTTTTTATACCGGATTGTCGGACCCATTGGTGGTGTGCCCGTGAATTTTCTTGGGTCCGTGGCATTGTGAGGAGCTTGCCGGTATTTTTCTAGAATTTTCGGAGCGCCTTTGTGGGTCCCGGATTGAGTTTAGCGGTTTACGTGTGTTTTCGTCTATCGGACCTTCGGAACCCCGTGTAGGGCGAACCGTTGCGTTCTCCGACTCCGAGACGTTACCACTGCGTTGTGCGTCTTCCGAGGATCGCGGGGAGTATTTTTTCCTATTTTCCGTATTTTCTAGATTTATAAAAATCCCAAATTAATTTCTATTTAAACCCCCCACCCCCTCTCTTTTCTCTCATTCTCTCTTTCACTCTCTCTCACTTCTCTTTCTCTCCCCCTCTCCCCGGGCGGCCGACGGCTGTAGGGGAGGGTGAGACGGCGAGGTGCCGGGGGTGTGGAGCGGGAACGGGGCAAGGATCGAGGCGTGGTGGCGCGTGGAAGCACGGTCGTGGGTTCGTGAATCAGCGGGGGTTTCGTGGGCGTTTCTCATCGGAAAGGCATCCACGGCGCGTGAAATCTTCGGTGGAGGTAGGGAGATGGATCCTTAACCCCGGTACTTATTTTTCCGCGGGTTTGGTAGCTCATGGTGAGCCGAGCGTGGGATTATTGCCGTTTGAGGGAAAAATCATGTTTTTAGGGCGTGCGGTGGATTCGTCGGATCGAGCAAGGTTTACCCTATTTTTTCCCTCCATTTTTGGGTTTTGGGGTCGGGGAAATGATCCCCCATGTTTTCCCCTTCGATCGGGATCGAACGGGGCGTGGAACCGAGCCCTAGGGCGGACTCGGATCAGTTTTCCACCGTAACCGGTCGACCGCCGCGGGCGGGTCGGTCGACCGGCCGTCGTTTGAGCAGGCGGGCGTTGTGACCGTGTCGGGCCGATCAACCGACCCTGTTAGGTCGACCGACCCCAGGGGTTAGGTCCACAGAAATGCTAAGTTTTAGCCTGTTTTGGGTCCCGGTCGGTCCGGTTGAGACCCAATGACCGACCTATGACCCCGTGAGTGTCTCGGACACCCCGTGAGTACCGTGACCATGTTTTTGGGGTGTCTGGAGGTACCATGTTACCTCGATTAGCTTGCCCATAGGTATGGTGGGTTCGGGTGACCCCATGTGTTCCGGGCTTTCGTGTTACGCTAGATTAAGTCACCGTGTATCGGTGTGAGTGCGGTGGGATTTCCCCGCATGTCGTGAGTTTCTGCGGAAGATGGTTCCCGTGTGGGTCTCGTGTAAGGCCTTAGACTGTGAGTCCAGTCGTCCGGCTTGGAGCTGGAGGTTTCCCACTTTCCCTTGGGATGGGAAATCTACGTGGCGGCTTGTGAGTTGCCTCGGGAATCGTGCTTCTGTGCTTTCCGCGTAGGCCATGTGTGTGGCCTTGGACTGTAAGTCTAGTCACCCAGCCTGGGGCTGGATGTCTCTTGAGTTCCCTTTTTGAGGGGATGGTCTCGGCGGCTTGTGAGCTACCTCAGTATTCGTGCTACCGTGATTTTAGACCTAGAGATTAGACTAGATTAACGACATTATGTCGTTGCGTACGACGGTCTTGACCCCGAGTCTTGTGACTCAAGGACCGTTGGATTTAGTGAGTCTAGAGGACTGTCTAGAGTCCAGTGGCTCGGTGTCACTTGGTTCTTCTTGACTTTCGCGCAGGGTGCGTGCGTGTTTCTCGGAGTTTCTCCTTGGAGAGTGGTCACATCAGTGACTCCCCACTAGTCGTAACCTTCCGACACGCGAGTGGTCCCACCAGGGAGTGGTGACGAGGCTACCCCGAGAGACGGTTTTAGACTGGTTTCCATAGGGCCCTACGTCTTGCAGCCAGAGTCTGGCTGAGGGGAAAACTAGTCAGAGGGCCAGACCTAGGATGCATGGTCTGTGTGTGCACACGTGGTTGGGGGCAGTTGAACCCGCGCTGACGAGCGCGACCCCAGCTAGTCACTTGTTCTGTGGTTACTAGTACGGTGTCCCCGTTCCACCAAGGGTCAAGGGGGAAACCTGATGCACGGTCTAAGACGTCAGTGGACGCATCCGGCCTTGCTTCTTGTGGGCAGGTACTCCTGTCACGTGTGACGTGACTCTCTTGTTTCCGGGTTCCGTTTCCCGTCTACGAGATGTGGTTTTCTGGACCGTCCGGTGTTTTCGAGGTAATGGCTAGAGTGCCAGTGGCTTTATCGAGGTGGTGTCTTGTTGGCGCGGTGTCCTCGACCAGGTGGTCGGGATCGCACCTTGGACAACGTGGTCCAGGTTGGCCTTGTCTGGGAGGACAGGCCTTCACAGCGGAGCTGCCGTGAGTGTTTCCTCAGTAGGCCTGGTGTTAGAGTGGTCCGGCTCCCGATTGTGAGATCAGGATTTCTCTTTCTGCTTGACTGGTACAGTAGGAGTAGATGTAGTGTCGAGTTTCGACCGGCCACTGTTTCGCTGTTCCTGCTGTAGTTGTAGCTGTTTTTCCTTTCCGCTACCATCGTTGTTCTCGGTTAGGGTTCCGCGGGATCCCTACTGAGCCAGTGACAGGAGGCTCACCCCTGCTTTTCAGGTGCGACGGTTCTTCCTTGAGGTTCGAGGGTGCTGTTCGGAGGTTCTTAGTTGCCAGCTTTCCGGGTCGAGTGTTCACTTGGCATGTGGTACGTTTTACTACTTTAGACTATACTTTCTGTTGGACTAGACTCTGTTGTAGTAGTTGTTTATTTATTTTTATTAATTGTTGAATTGTCCTACCTTATTTCCTATTTCTTTGTGCCTCTACACTCCTTTTAGCCGTTCTGAGCCCTCCCGGCTCGTGGGCGGCGGGCCAGGATTCGAATGGTATCGGGCTCCTCCCGGTATCCGGATCTTGGGTCGTCACAGATGGTATCAGAGCAGTTGTTGTGGATGTACATTGGAATTTGAGATATTACAGTGATCAGAGTCCATAAGGTCCAGTAAAGTCGACAACTGGCATAGGGTTTCGTGCATGTTTTCCGCTTGATTTCTCGCTTGAGAGCTTGAGTGCGTGGCGTTGGCACTGTGAAGGCGATTGCAGCTTCTGTCGGAGTGCCAGCATGGGGTTTGTGTATCGAGGTCGAGAGCTTTCTCCCTCATCAGTTGTGGCCCCGGTTGTGCTGCGTTGAGCAGAGGTTGTCGGCAGGCGCGTTGCTGCGTTACTGTGTTCGAGGAATTTGCAGCGAGGTCAGGTGGCTGGCGAGGACTGTTTGTGGTTAAGTGGCCGTGAGTGTGCTCTGAGGGAGCTGCTGTCGAGCCTGGCCACTTCAGCTTGAGGTTTATCCAGCCCATGATGTGTTAAGGTTGTGGTTTGAGGTGGCAGAGCGGGTGCTCTGATCGAGTAGTGTGCTCGGGTGAGCGGAGGATCTTCTCCGTGAGTTGCTGATTTTTGAGCCTGATGACCTCGTCGTGCTCTGTGATGTCAGAAATGGCGTGTCGGTCCCGGTTATTCTTGCAGATTTCAAGACAGGATTGGGTTGTGGTGTCCTTGTAAGTTCTTGCTCCTGCGCTCTTTTGTGCGAATGGGTTGTGTTCGCCTGGATTTGGCTTGAGTTGTGAAGGCTCCGCGGTGAGTTTCGGGACTTGAGAATGAGCGTTGGCAGTTACCGATTATGGCTCGTGTTGCGGCTCTTGGCGTGGCGCCCTGCAGTTTGAGGAATTGCAGCGGTGGTGCATCGGTAGATGCTGTGATCGTGGTCTGACGCGACACTTGCTGAGTGTGTCAGAGGCACTGAGCTGATGGAAGCGATGGGTTTCTCGATGCTGGAAGGTGCTGTTCCCAACATATGCGAGGTTCGAGGTCAGGTCGAGAGTGGATATTCTTCCGTTGGTCGGAGGTGTGTTGGTTTCTCCCTTGGTTGGAGAGATTGTGTTTGGCTAAGGTTCGTCGTCTTGCATTGTGTGTCCGGATTGGTTAGCCTTCGTGCGCCATGAAGTTCGTGCGAGACGCGTCTTGTGTTTTGGCAAGGTGGTTGCCTGTGAGAAGTCGTGCCCAATTCCCTAGTTGCCTGAGGGTGCGTCGGCACTGCTCCGGAAGGATGTATGCCAGTTGGGCGGTGTTCGCATTCTTGGTCGGTGCTGGAACTTTTCGATGCGTGGCAATTCGGAGCCTGCAGAGTTGCAGGGGATTGCCAGATTTGGGTGTGAATCTGTGCTTTGGGTTCGAGGTGATGGAGCTTTCCTCACCCTGTTTTCTGAAGTTGGCCAGCCAAGTTGTGGATTATCGGGATGGCGAGTCCCGAGTTGCCGTGTTGGCTGTGCGCGTGTGGATCAGAGTGTGCAACGGGAGCCTGGTGGGCCCATAACCCACAGGTTTAGGATCGTAGCGTTGGTTGCTACAGGCAGATTCCTGAGGTTGCGTTGAGCATTGGTTCCTCTATGCAAGACGTGTTGTTACCGTGCCGTTGCTCGAGGTATTATGGTTCTTGGCATTGGCAGGATGGAGTGTTGGGGGAAAAATGTTGGCAAGTGTGCCGCATGAGTACCCTGTTCCTGTGTTGGAAGCCGTGTCAGGCGTCAGTGTTAGACCCGGATGGGGTTGTTGAGGATGTCGCCTGACGAAGGTCGAGGATGTGTTGGTCAGAGTTGGGGGTTTGGTGCCCGACTTGTGTTGCCAGTCGTGTCCTCGGATGACATCGTGTTCTAGAGGAAGTGATCTCTGGCAGATTATGGGTCCCAGTTGACAACTGTGAGTGGCTGGTAAGCCTAACCCTGTGATTGACCACAGTCGCGTCTGTTGGTTATATGGTCGTGTCGGATTGTGACGGTGAGATATAATCGACTGGGGACCCAGTGTGCATTGGTCGTGGTGTTGGCGATCAGGTTGCCGTAATCTTGAATGGCACTTTCCTCCCCTAGAGACGTGTGCCATGAATTGTTCCGGTGGTGTCCCGTGGCTCTGTGGTAAGGGCAGAATCGGGATTGGCAGGTGTCCACTTGGATAAATTAAGATAGGTTTCGATGACAGGACGAGAAGTGACGCCTGTGCCTGGAGGTCCTTGATGGGACGTTGGCGTTGGAGTGGTTATCCCTGGTCTGTGACCAACATGGGAGGATTTCCCTGTAAGTCTGAGTCGAGTAAGGTGATGACTGAAGACTCCTGAGTCTTGTCTTTGGTTTCGTTGTGCTCCCCTGCAAGGGTTGAGTTAGCGCGATGATCGAGATCGGATGCGGTGTCCGAGAGGAGTGCAGCTTGAGACGTGGTAATTATCTGTGTGAGTCGGCGGATGGCCTGTTGTGAGTTGGATCGTGCTTATTGGGTCGGCGAAGGTTTCCCGTTGAAATGTATCTGGCGACCAGTGGATGGTCTTTTCACAGACAGAAGATGCTGTTGGTGGTGCATCGTGAACGGTGAGACCTTTGGTGGTTGTCTCTATGATGTGCTTTCTGGATGGGATCGGGGCTTTGTCGAAGTTTGTCTTCTGACAGAGTTGGTCCCGTGCGGTTATTGGCATTTGGCTTTCCAGGTGTGAGCTGATGGAGGCTCTGTATTGGTTGTTCCCTTGAGAAGGGTGTGCGACCAGTCAGTTGGTTGTGAAGCTGATGTATGTTTTGTCCGCCGACCATAGGATGGATCGGTAGCTGTTTCTCGTGACGAGGACTGTGTCTCCTCAGTGAGCGAGATGGTGGCAGTGGTGCCTTGATTGGTCTTGTTGTGACTGAGGTGATACCGGACTGTGTCCTTTGGTATGTGCCTGCTTTGATGGCCGGTGTGTGCGGCGTGCGGAGCGAGGTGTCATTCGTGATCATAGTCTGGTTGTGTCCCTCAAGATGAGAGCTTTTGTGAGAATCGAGGTTTTCTGTGCTGGGGCTCTGACAGTGCTGTCAGGTAGTTCAGTGTTCTTCCCCTGTGACTTGGTGCTAGTCCTGAATTTTGGGGATGAAATTCCTTTAAGGGAGAGGGCTGTAATGCCCCTGATTCTTCAGATATTTATCGAATCAGGATCCGTGGGTTTCGGATCATCTTTTCGCAGGTTGCGGATTGTGTCTGAGTGAGCTTCAGAATTTTTATACCGGATTGTCGGACCCATTGGTGGTGTGCCCGTAAATTTCCTTGGTTCTGTGGTATTGTGAGGAGCTTGCCGATATTTTTCTGGATTTTTCGGAGCTCCTTTGTGGGTCCAGGATTGAGTTTAGCGGTTTACGTGTGTTTTCCTCTGTCGGACCTTCGGAACCCCGTGTAGGGTGAACCGTTGCGTTCTCTGACTCCGGGACGTTACCACTACGTTGTGCGTCTTCCGAGGATCGTTGGGAGTATTTTTTCCTATTTTTCGTATTTTTTGGATTTATAAAAATCCCAAATTCATTTCTATTTAAACCCCCCACCCCCTCTCTTTTATCTCATTCTCTCTTTCACTCGCTCTCACTTTTCTTTCTCTCCCCCTCTCCATGGGCGGCCGACGGCGGCAGAGGAGGGCGAGACGGTGAGGTGCCGGGGGCGTGGAGCGGGAACGGGGCAAGGATCGAGGCGTGGTGGCACGTGGAAGCGCGGTCGCGGGTTCATGAACCGGCGGGGGTTTCGTGGGCGTTTCTCGTCGGAATGGCGTCCACGGCGCGTGAAATCTTTAGTGGAGGTAGGGAGATAGATCCTTAACCCCGGTACTTCCTTTTCCGCGGGTTTGGTAGCTCAAGGTGAGTCGAGCGTGGGATTATTGCCGTTTGGGGGAAAAATCATATTTTTAGGGCGTGCGACGGATTCGTCGGATCGAGCGAGGTTTCCCCTCTTTCTTCCCTCCATTTTTGGGTTTTGGGATCGGGGAAATGATCCCCCATGTTTTCCCTTTCGATCGGGATCGAACGGGGCGTGGAACCGAGCCCTAGGGCGGGCTCAGATCGGTTTTCCGCCGTAACGGGTCGACCGTCGCGGGCGGGTCGGTCGACCGACCGGCGTTCGAGCGGGCGGGCGTTGTGACCGTGTCTGGCCGGTCGACCGACAGCCCTGGGCTGGTCGACCGACCCTGTTAGGTCGACCGACCCCAGGGGTCAGGTCCACCGAAATGCTGAGTTTTAGCCCGTTTTGGGTCCCGGTCGGTCCGGTTGAGACCCAATGACCGACCTATGGCCCCGTGAGTGTCTCGGACACCCCGTGAGTACCATGACTGTGTTTTTGGGGTGTCTGGAGGTACCATATTACCTCGATTAGTGTGCCCATAGGTATGGTGGATCCGGGTGACCCCATGTGTTCCAGGCTTTCGTGTTACGCTAGATTGAGTCACCGTGTATCGGTGTGAGTGCGGTGGAATTTCGCCGCATGTCGTGGGTTTCTACAGAAGATGGTTCCCGTGTGGGCCTCGTGTAAGGCCTTGGACTACGAGTCCAGTCGTCCGGCTTGCAGCTGGAGGTTTTTCACTTTTCCTTGGGATGTGAAACCTGCATGGCGGCTTGTGAGCTGCCTTGGGAATCATGCTTCTGTGCTTTCCGCGTGGGCCATGTGTGTGGCCTTGGACTGTGAGTCCAGTCACCCAAACTGGGGCTGGAGGTCTCTTGAGTTCCCTTTTTGACAGGATGGTCTCGACGACTCGTGAGCTACATCGTTATTCGTGCTACCGTGGTTTTAGACCTAGGGATTAGACTAGATTAACGACATTATGCCGTTGCGTACGACGGTCTTGACCCCGAGTCTTGTGACTCAAGGACCGTTGGATTTAGTGAGTCTAGAGGATTGTCAAGAGTCCAGTGGCTCGGTGTCACTTGGTTCTTCTCGACTTTCACGTAGGTTTCTCAGAGTTTCTCCTTGGAGAGTGGTCACATCAGTGACTCCCCACTAGTCGTAGCCTTTCGACACGTGAGTGGTCCCACCAGGGAGTTGTGGCGAGGCTACCCCAAGAGACGGTTTTAGACTAGTTTCCGTAGGGCCCCACGTCTTGCAGCCAGAGTCCGGCTGAGGGGAAAACCAGTCAGAGGGCCAGACCTAGGACGCATGGTCTGTGTGTGCACACGTGGTTGGGGGCAGTTGGACCCGCGTTGACGAGCGTGACCCCAGCTAGTCACTTGTTCTATGGTTACTAGTACGGTGCCCCCGTTCCACCAGGGGTCGAGGGGGACACCTGAGGCGCGGTCTAAGACGTCAGTGGACGCATCCGGCCTTGCTTCTGGTGGGCAGGTACTCCTGTCACGTGCGATGTGACTCTCCTGTTTCTGGGTTCCATTTCCCGTCTGCGAGACGTGGTTTTCTGGACCGTCCGGTGTTTCCGAGGTAGTGGCCAGAGTGCCAGTGGCTTTACCGAGGTGGTGTCTTGTTGGCGCGGTGTCCTCGACCAGGTGGTCGGGATCGCACCTTGGACAACGTGGTCCAGGTTGGCCTTGTCTGGGAGGACATGCCTTCACAGCGGAGCTGCTATGAGTGTTTCCTCGGTAGGCCTGGTGTAAGAGTGGTCCGGCTCCCGATTGTGAGATCGGGATTTCTCTTTCTGCTTGACCGGTATAGTAGGAGTAGCTATAGTGCCGAGTTTCGACTGGCCACCGTTTCACTGTTCCTGCTGTAGTTGTAGCTATTTTTCCTTTCCGCTACCGCCGTTGTTCTCGGTTGGGGTTCCGCGGGATCCCTACAGAGCCAGTGACAGGAGGCTCACCCCTACTTTTCAGGTGCGGCGCTTCTTCCTCGAGGTTCGAGAGTGTTGTTCGGAGGTTCTTAGTTGCCAGCTCGTCAGGCCGAGTGTTCACTTGGCATGTGGTACGTTTTACTACTTTAGACTGTGCCTTCTATTGGACTGGACTCTGTTGTTGTAGTTATTTTTTAATTTCTATTAATTGTTGAATTGTCCTGCCTTATTTCCTATTTCTTTGTGCCTCCACACTCCTTTTAGCCCTTCCGAGCCCTCCCGGCTCGTGGACGGCTGGCCAGGATTTGAATGGTATCGGACTCCTCCCGGTATCCAGATCTTGGGTCGTCACATTTTAGGTCATGCATCATTTAGGATAGAATTTCTTTTTCCTTGTTGTTTAATTTGTGTTAATTGTATTGTTGAAGATTTTGGGGGACAAGTTGAGTACTCTAACTTTCCTAAAAGCATGCTCATGCATTTTCATGCTTGCATAGAGCCCCTTGTTTAAACTTGGTTTGTTGCATATCATTTCAAAATATCTTTAGGGCAAAACTCATTATCTCATAAGGTGGGGATTTCATCACCCTTCCTTAGCCCACAAAGCACGTTTCCCTTGCATCTTAACATATACTAAGCCTTAAATAAAATTCAGTAGACATTGACCCTAGGTTCACAATGTGATTTTTGTACCATTTGAGTTTACTCTCTTGTGGAAACCGGTGTCTAAAGCAAGACGGTCGAACGGTAAACGTCTTAAGCGGGCTAGTGGTTCCTTAATTAGGTCTCTATGAAAGTAGGAGGAGCCTCCCACTACCCCACCCCTTACCTAGCCAGTAAAAATACTGAGGGTGAAGTTAAGTTGCACTTGAGCCATTTTATGAAACCCCATTGTAGGTCTAGGTCTCACCTAGGTCATCAGGTAATTTGTTTGTTAACTTGTTCGTGTTTGCATAAAAAATATAAAATAAAACAAAAACAAAAAAATCCTCCTCTTCTCTATCTTTGTCCTAGTTAGTGTGAAAATAAAAAAAAATAAAATAAAAAATCATAAATAAACATGATGGCTTTCTAACAAAAAAAACTAAGGTTAAATTAAGGGAAAAGGAAGAGAGGGCAATAAAAAGTGATATAAATAAATAAATAAATAAATGTATATATATATAAACAAAAAATAAATAATAATAAATAATAATAATAAAAAATAAAAAAGATACATAAAAAAGGGGAAAAGAAAAAATCAATAAAGGGGAATAACAAAAAATAATAATAATAATTAAAATCTTTCTGGAGTCTAATCTATTATGATCAATGGCTGAGTATCTAGAAGGAAAATCCAAGCAAATGAAGGAATACTGTAATGCCCCGGATCTTTGCTGGATCCTTAGTGGATCTTTATCGGATCTTTATCAAGTCTTTCGGATCCTTTTTGGAGAGTTTCGGATCACTTTTGTAGCTCCCGAGTTGAGTTTAACGATTCGTGTGGATTTTTCCCTCGTACTAGTTACGGAACCCTACGGTGAGTTTATTCCTCAATTCATCGACTCATGGACGCCGCAGTTGCGATGTACTCTTCGAGCCAATCGTTTCGACTATTTTTGCATATTTTTCTAAATTAGTGCATTTTCGACGCATTTTACGGAATTTTAGAAATTAGACAAAATTTCTAATTCCTTTTTTTATAACCCCCCCTCTCTCTCATCTCACTCACGCCCTCACTCTCTCTCTCTCCCGTTCTCTCTCGTTCTCTCACCCTCTCGGCTCCGGCTGCGAACGGAGGCAGCCGTGGGCGAGATGACGACGCTGGGGAGCTGCTGAGGTGCGTGATTGAGCGAGGATCGGTGCGGTTTGGACACGATCCCGAACGGTGGATTCAAAGCCGACGGTTCTGTTCGCGATGTGGTTTTCAGCGTGGTTTAGTCACTTCGGCGCTCGGGTTCTTCGGTGGAGGTAGGGAGATGGACCGCCACTTCATTCTGCACATTTCCCCTGCTTTTATACGTAGTTTGGTGCTCGATCGGGGGAGATCGGGCCGGTTTAGTGAAAACCGTAGTTTTTGGGGTTTTCAGGGTTCTCCAGAAAATGGCAACCATTTGCGGCGTGGTTAGCGTCAAAATGACCGCTGGGATGTCTGGATCCCATTCACGTCATTTTCGTGTCGGTCGGTTGTCATTCGGGGCCGGTAGGAGTCCGGGAACCCCGGTGACCCGTTTTGGGTCGATTCGTCAGAATCGCCCCGTTCGTGCGTTTTAGTGCATGCATGTGGGCTTTTTAGCCTCCAGATGTTATTTTTCGTCGTTTAGCTTTGTATCCCCTACGCTTCGGCGTGCATGGGGCGTGGAACAGGCCGATTCGGTGTTTCCACTGTTTCCCCGTCGTGACCGGTGTAGCGGTCGTTTCAGAGACCGTCACAATCTTTGACGGCCCTATGATAGACCGCCACAGGCTCTCGGCGTTTCAGTTTTTGTGAGGCTGTGGGAGTGTGACGGTCCATCATTGGTGCGTCACAGCCCTCTGACGCATCCAGGTAGGTGCGTCGCAGCAATTTCGTTTTCTTGAGGTTCTGGTCAGCCGGTTGCCCTGACGGCCCAGTCCTCATGCATCACAGCCCTGTAACGCGCCTTCCTTGGGCCGTTACATGCTGTTTGACCGGTTTTGACCATGTCAGTCGATTCTTGTAACGGTCGTTCCCCCATGCGTCACAGCCTTGTAACACGCCTGTCCTAGGCCGTTACACGCTATTTGGCCGAGTTGGGTGGCTGTGTCGGTTGGCTCTAACGGCCTTGCCCCCATGCGCCAGGGTGCTGTAACGCGTCCGTGCTGGACCGTTACCTGCTGTTCGACCAGTTTTTAAGCTTGGGCCTGTTGGCTCTGACGCACCTGTCCTAGTGCGTCAGGCTCGTGTAACGCGCCTGTGGTGGTGCGTTACAGCCCTATTATGGTCGTGATGGCCGTTGGGTGGCTCGGTGTTCGCCTGTGTGTTGGGCAGTCGTAGGTTTGTGTTTTAGTGCTTTGTTTGTGTGGCGGTGGTCTTCTGGATCGGTCGGGTTAGGTGACTGGGTGTGGTCTTTTCCCTGACTGCGATAGCTCCCTAACGACGCAATCTAGAACAGCCAATGCCCTTGCCTCTGGTTGCGTGGCGGCTGTTCCTTGACTGTTGGGTCTGCCTAGCAGTTGAATGACGGTCCATTTTGCCAGAGTGTTGTTATTGCCGTTTCGGTTTCTGCTTGTCTTGGCTTGGTCTCGTGGTTTGCCCGAGACCCGTGGGTGTCTGTTGACGTCCTATGAGGGCAGTAACCATGATGGGACAGCCAGGAGTGCTTGTGCATGCCGTGTTTGTGTTGGTGTTGTCTGGCTCCGGTCAACCGGGGGTTACCCAAGGGTTGACAGGTGGCTATGTGTGTCTCGGCGGTTCTGTCCAGCTCGAGACATTGGTTCTGGATGCATCGAGGTGTTATTCTCACCTCGGTCCATGCGTCCAGGCGTGTTGAGGGTGTTCGGTGTTCCCTCAGGTCTCCGTGCGTCATTTTCTTGCGGAGTGTGTCATTTCTGTGGCTTAGGAGTTAGACCGATTGGTGGCTTGTCCCGTTGTTCATGACGATCTTGCCTTTGAGTTGTCCGACTCAAGGATCGTTACGCTGGTAGGTCTAGTTACCTTGTCATGAGTCAGTCGGCAGTTGTCTGTACTGCCATTGGTGCTTGGAAGTACGGGTGACCATGTCTGTTTAACCTGTCTGTACTACGTCACTTGTGTTTTGGGTCTCTGTGTTCGTGAACCTCCTTTTTCTGTTACCCTCGACTTTCAGTTGTCGACCCGCCTCAGGAGTGGTGGGAGGGGTGTTCCCGTTAGACGGTTCCTAAGCTAGTTCCGTGGGCTCCCGGCTCGGTTACCATAGCGTCCTACGGGGGGAGAATACTAGCTAGAGGCCTGGCTTAGGCGAGAGCCAGTGTGTGCACACGTGGTTAGGGGCTTGTGGATGAGGCGCCGACGGGCGTTCCCCTGACTAGTTACTCGAATTCAGTTGCTGTTCTGGATTGGGTCCGGTCAGCGTGTACTAAAGTCTCCGCCTGTTTGGTTAGGCGTTGTTAGACTCGGTACGTGGAGTGCAGCGTAAGACGTCAGTGGACGCAGCTGGCTGTGGAGAGGCACTCCCGTCATGTGACACGTGACTCTCGGCGTTTCTGTGCGTCGCGACCTTCCCGGGTTAGGCTTTCTGTGGCTGTACTGGAGGTCAGTGTTCTGTCGCCTCCGTGACGTTCTGGTCGTGCGTGGGGCAGTGGGCACGACGTCCTAGTCATGTTGTCGGTCTAGGTTTTCCTAGGCTTTCTCGTTGTCTTTGCAGGTCTTCGCTTTAGACCTGGCATTTTGTCGATAGATCGGCAACTCCTGACCCTGTCAGCTCTGAGTCACCTTCCTGCTGTCGCTTGGAGTAGTTTGGGGTGCTGAGGTTAGTTCGGTAGCCATTGTTTGGCACGGGCTCTTCCCCCTCTTCCTTAGCTTGCTCCCTACTCCTGCTACCAGTCTGTTCCTTTACTGGTTTCTAGTGTAGACTTGCAGCTTTCTAGTGTACCTTTCTGTTTGGCTACTGCTGTCGTTTACCTGCGGTTTTAGCATGTTACTACGTGTTTTTCAGTGGGGATCCGCGTGACCCCTACTGAGCCAATGGCACGAGGCTCACCCATGCTTCTCAGGTGGGGTGACGTTGTTCGTTCTGCTTCCGTGTGGTTCCTGGTGCGCGTGCTCGTTGCGTGTGGTGGTGGCTAGCTGGTACCCTCGTCGGGTTTCCCCCGACTCTCTGGTACGTCCTTCTTTTCTGTTGAATGTACTTGGTAGACTTGCTGTCCTTCCTTTGGACTTGACTCTGGGTATATAATTGTTAATTGTAATCTGTTGATTAAAAAGTAATTTTATTTCTACTATTTCAGCAACCCGGTCTAATAAAATTTAATTGCTTACTACTATATCTGTCAGTTCAATGTACTACACGATAATCCTTTTTCCCTTCGGAGCTTTACTGCTCTTGGGAGGCCTCGCGGGTTCCAAGTGGTATCAGGTGTATTCGATTATCCTATCGGGTATATCTGGTATCTGGGATCCGGGTCGTCACAGTTGGTATCAGAGCGTTGTTGTGTGAAGTACATGGGAATCTCAAATATGTGGTTACCAGAGTCGTTAAAGTCCAGTACAGTCTTCAGCTGGCTTCGGTTTTGCGGTTCAGTGTCGCTTGGTTTTCGTGTATTGTCTTACGTGTGTTGTTCTAGCACTGTGCACGGTGGTTTTGCTCTCGTCAGGGTGTGACGAGGTGCCTCTTTTCCGTTGTGATGTTTGTATCGATCATGCCGTACTTGGCAGTGTTCACCGGAAGGCTTGAATCTGCGGTACGTTGTTCGAGGGTTTTCTTGTAAGTTGTTCAGGTTACTGTTGACCTTTGGCCTTGGTCTGATGACCGTACACGTTTCCATGTTGTTTTGGTCGTCCTGGCTTGAGTCTGTTCAGCTCCTGATGTGTCCTGCTTCTGTTGAAGTGCTCGATTAGATTCCGTGATTGAGAAGTTACTCAGGCGAGCTGGGATTTTCCCTTCCTGGTGAGCTTTCGTTGTTGAGCTTGTTGCTTCTCGTTCCTGCTGGTGGAGTCTTTTCGAGTTTTGCCTTGGAATTGCTGTCTTAGTGGTGCTTTTGTCCTGTGTCTACTTAAGTGTGGACAGCTTTGCTCTGAGCCTGATTTGTTCCTTATTTTACAGTTGCTTGGCTTTGGACCTAGACCTTGTGTCGAGAGCTGTCGCGTGCCGTATTATGTCGTGCCGTGTCCAGTGGCCGATGTGTTGTGAGGGCTCATTTATCGTTTCAGGACGTGGAGGTAAGCTGAGATTAGCATTTTCCCTTGTGCCTTGTGCTGAAGCTGCTACTCTTCTCCTGTTGCACTTAGGCTCTTGTGATCGGTTATTCGCTGGGTCAGTACTCGTGGCGTGTTATTCACGATCTTCATAGATTACGATGGTGCCTGGTGTGTGCTGAGATGCGATTACCGAGGTTGTTCTGTTGCCTATGTGCGTTCCTTGTGTGCACGACGGAAGCGTGTGGGCTGATAACCCACTGGTCCATGATCGTTGTTGTTAGATTCTGGCCGATCGAGAGATTTGCTTCTTCTCGATGTGACTTCATCTTGGCTTCTTGTGCCTTGACTCTGTCTGTTGCCGTGATGTTGCTGGAGTTATTCTGCTATCGGTATTGGCCTCTGCGAGTGTTGGGGAATTTGTCGGCATTCCTGCTGATTGAGTACCCTCTACTATGTGTTTCTTCTTGTGGGTGTTGTGCTCTCGAGGCATGTCTGTGGTCCTTGAGATGTGTTCCCCAAGATTGTGGCTTTCCGTGTCATTTTCTCATTGGTGTGGGTCTTTCTTAGTAAGCTGCTCGATGCATGACTTGTTCTCTATAGTCGTGTGATCAGCTACCATTGTGCCTTGATGTGACCCTGCTCGCAGTCCTGTCCCATGGTTCTGTGTGCTGTACGGAGCCGGAATCCTGCGAGTATCACTGCTGTGTTATTTTGTGAGTGCTGTTTACGTATGATTTTATGTTTCTGCCTTTGACCATTGGCTTGTCAGTAGCTTGCCGTAATCTTCTTTCTTGGTAGAGTAGCTCGCGACTTGATCAGATTGTGTTATCTGATGAGGACTGACTTGATGGCGCTTGTGGTCCAGTGGTGTTAATGTCGTTGGCGTCCTGTGTGCCAGGTATTCCCTGCTGCCGTTGGCACTGGAGCCGATGATGTGGTCGAGCTATCAGCTGAGAGGACTGTGTCTCCTTGTGTAAGCTGCTGCTTGCCATGCTGTCGTTGTGTTTCTCGGTATCGGTTGTCCGTTGTTGTGGCAGTCGTGTCTCTATTGCTGGTGAGACGTGAACGACGTTGCCCTTTTTCGGAGGGGTTGGACTTATGTTCACTTGCGTTGTGCTCTGCCCAGAGCGTGTGCTTGTGATGGTGGTCTGACTGTGTTCCTCTGAGTTATGTTTCTCGAGATTTGTGTTGTTTCGTGGTTGTATCCGTCGGGTTGTCCCTCCCTGCTTCTTCCTTCTTGTTAGTCCTTTAATTTCGAGGATGAAATTTCTTGAAGGAGGGGAGGATGTAATGCCCCGGATCTTTGCTGGATCCTTAGTGGATCTTTATCGGATCTTTATCAGGTCTTCCGGATCCTTTTTGGAGAGTTTTGGATCACTTTTGTAGCTCCCGAGTTGAGTTTTACGATCCGTGTGGGTTTTTCCCTCGTACTAGTTACGGAACCCTACAGTGAGTTTATTTTTCAATTCATCGACTAGTGGACGCCGCAGTTGCGATGTACTCTTCGAGCCGATCGTTTCGACTATTTTTACGTATTTTTCTAAATTAGTGCATTTTCGACGCATTTTACGGTATTTCAGAAATTAGATAAAATTTCTAAATCCTTTTTTTTATAACCCCCCTCTCTCTCATCTCACTCACGCCCTCACTCTCTCTCTCTCTCTCTCCGTTCTCTCTCGTTCTCTCACCCTCTCGGCTCTGGCTGCGAACGGAGGCGGCCGTGGGTGAGGTGACGACGCTGGGGAGCTGCTGAGGCGCGTGATGGAGCGAGGATCGGTGCGGTTTGGGCGCGATCCCGAACGGTGGATTCAAAGCCGATGGTTCGGTTCGCGATGTAGTTTTCGGCGTTGTTTAGTCGTTTCAGCGCTCGGGTTCTTCGGTAGAGGTAGGGAGATGGACCGCCACTTCATTCCGCACATTTTCCCTGCTTTTATGCGTAGTTTGGTGCTCAATCGGGGGAGATCGGGCCGATTTAGTGAAAACCGTAGTTTTTGGGGTTTTCAGGGTTCGTCGGAAAACGACAACCATTTGCGACGTGGTTAGCGTCAAAATGACCGCTGGGATGTCTGAATCCCATTCACGTCAATTTCGTGTTGATCGGTTGTCATTCGGGGCCAGTAGGAGTCCGGGAACCCCGGTGACCCGTTTTGGGTCGATTCGTCAGAATCGCCCCGTTCTTGCATTTTAGTGCGTGCATGTGGGCTTTTTAGCCTCCAAATGTTGTTTTTCGTCATTTAGCTTTGTATCCCTTGATAGACCGCCATAGGCTCTGGGCGTTTCAGTTTTTGTGAGGCTGTAGGAGTGTGACGGTCCATCATTGGTGCGTCACAGCCCTCTAACACATCCAGGTAGGTGCGTCACAGCCATTTCATTTTCTTGAGGTTCTGGTCAGCCGGTTGCCCTGACGGTCCAGTCCTCATGCATCACAGCCCTGTAACGCGCCTTCCTTGGGCCGTTACATACTGTTTGACCGGTTTTGACCGTGTCAGTCGGTTCTTGTAGCGGTCATTCCCCCATGCGTCACAGCCTTGTAACGCGCCTGTCCTAGGCCGTTACACGCTGTTTGGCCGAGTTGGGTGGCTGTGTCGGTTGGCTCTAACGGCCTTGCCCCCATGCGCCAGGGTGCTGTAACGCGTCCGTGTTGGACCGTTACCTACTGTTCGACTAGTTTTTAAGCTTGGGCCTGTTGGCTCTGACGCGCCTGTCCTAGTGCGTCAGGCTTGTGTAACGCGCCTGTGGTGGTGCGTTACAGCCCTGTTGCCATCGTGATGGCTGTTGGGTGGTTCGATGTTCGCCCGTGTGTTGGGCTGCCGTAGGTTTATGTTTTAGGGCTTTGTTTGTGTGGTGGTGGTCTTCTGGATCGGTCGGGTTAGGTGACTGGGTGCGGTCTTTTCCCTGACTGCGACAGCTCCCTAACGACGCAATCTAGAACTGCCAATGCCCTTGCCTCTGGTTGCGTGGCGGCTGTTCCTTGACTGCTGGGTCTGCCTAGCAGTTGAATGACGGTCCATTTTGCCAGAGTGTTGTTATTGCCGTTTCAGTTTCTGCTTGTCTTGGCTTGGTCTTGTGGTTTGCCCGTGACCCGTGGGTGTCTGTTGACGTCCTATGAGGGCAGTAACCATGATGGGATAGCCAGGAGTGCTTGTGCATGCCGTGTTTGTGTCGGTGTTGTCTGGCTCCGGTCAACTGGGGGTTACCCAGGGGTTGACAGGTGGCTGTGTGTGTCTCGGTGGTTCGGTCCCGCTCGAGACATTGGTTCTGGATGCCTCGAGGTGTTGTTCTCACCTCGGTCCACGCGTCCAGGCGTGCTAAGGGTCTTCGGTGTTCCCTCAGGTCTCAGTGCGTTGTTTTCTTGCGGAGTGTGTCATTTCTGTGGCTTAGGAGTTAGACCGATTGGTGGCTTGTCCTGCTGTTCGTGATGATCTTGCTTTGAGTTGTCCGACTCAAGGATTGTTGCGCTGGTAGGTCTAGTTGCCTTGTCCTGAGTCGGTCGGCAGTTGTCTGTACTGCCATTGGTCCTTGGAAGTACGGGTGACAGTGTCTGTTTAACCTGTATGTACTTCGGCACTTGTGTTTTGGGTCTCTGTGTTCGTGAGCCTCCTTTTTCTGTTACTCTCGACTTTCAGTTGTCAACCCGCCTCAGGAGTGGTGGGAGGGGTGTTCCCGTTAGACGGTTCCTAAGCTAGTTTCGTGGGCTCCCGGCTCGGTTGCCGTAGCGTCCTACGGGGGGAGAATACTAGCTAGAAGCCTGGCTTAGGCGAGAGCCAGTGTGTGTACATGTGGTTAGGGCCTTGTGGACGAGGCGCCGACGGGGGTTCCCCTGACTAGTTACTCGAATTCAGTTGCTGTTCTGGATTGGGTCCAGTCAGCGTGTACTAAAGTCTCCGCCTGTTTTGTTAGGCGTTGTTAGACTCGATACGTGGAGTGCAGCGTAAGACGTCAGTGGACGTAGCTGGCTGTGGAGAGGCACTCCCGTCACGTGACACGTGACTCTTGGTGTTTCTATGCGTCGCGACCTTCTCGGGTTAGCCTTTTTGTGGCTGTACTCGAGGTCAGTGTTCTGTCGCCTCCGCGACGTTCTGGTCGTGCGTGGGGCAGTGTGCACTACGTCCTAGTCGTGTTGTCAGTTGTCGGTCTCGGTTTTCTTAGGCTTTGTCGTTGTCTTTGCAGGTCTTCGCTTTAGGCCTGGCGTTTTGTCGGCAGATCGACAACTCCTGACCCTGTCAGCTCTGAGTCACCTTCCTGCTGTCTCTTGGAGTAGTTTGGGGTGCTGAGGTTAGTTCGGTAGCCATTGTTTGGCACGGGATCTTCCCCCTCTTCCTTAGCTTGCTCCCTACTCCTGCTACCCGTTTGTTCCTTTACTGGTTTCTAGTGTAGACTTGCAGCTTTCTAGTGTAGCTTTCCTGTTTGGCTACTACTATCGTTTACCTGCGATTTTAGCGTGTTACTGCGTGTTTTTCAGTGGGGATCCGCGTGACCCCTACTGAGCCAGTGACACGAGACTCACCCCTGCTTCTCAGGTGGGGTGACGTTGTTCGTTCTGCTTCCGTGTGGTTCCTGGTGCGCGTGCTCGTAGCGTGTGGTGGTGGCCAGCTGGTACCCTCGTCGGGTTTCCCCTGACTCTCTGGTACGTCCTTCTTTTCTGTTGACTGTACTTGGTAGACTTGATGTCCTTCCTTTGGAATTGACTATGGGTATATAATTGTTAATTGTAATCTGTTAATTAAAAAGTAATTTTATTTTTGCTATTTCAGCAACCTGGTCTAATGAAATTTAATTTCTTACTGCTATATCTGTCAGTTCAATGTACTACACGACAATCCTTTTTCCCTTCGGAGCTTTACCGCTTTTGGGAGGCCTCGCGGGTTCCAAGTGGTATCAGGTGTATTCGATTATCCTATCAGGTATATCTGGTATCCGGGATCCGGGTCGTCATAAATACTTTCTTCCTTCTACCTATAAGCCCTCAACTTGCATCGAACTACTTGATATCCCTGTAGATCACTATGAGATTGAGCCCAGTACCATCCGGTTGCTCTCATGCTTTTATGGGAAGACCAATGAAGATCCTTATAGGCATCTAGATTATTTTCTAGAAATCTTCTGCCTAGTTAAAATTCAAAATTTTGGTGATGATGCCCTAAGATTGACATTGTTTCCATTTTATTTAAAGGATAAAGCAAAATGTTGGTTACAAACTTTGAGGAAAATCATTAGGACTTGGGAAGAAATGCAACATGAGTTTTTAAAAGAGTCTACCCCATAGTCTGGACCAACACAATAAGGAGGGCAATCACAGGATTCGTTCAAATATAGGGAGAGCAATTTCATGAATCTTGAGAAAGGCTGAAAGAATTGTTACGATAATGTCCACATCATGGGTTGCCTAAGTGGCAAATTGTTCATGCCTTTTATGATGGGTTATTAGATCATTATAGGGAAATGGTGGATGTATCTTGTGGATGGGCATTTATGGATAAGACTGAAAACGAGGCATATGATATGTTTGAATTATTGAGTGAGAACTCTATGAACCATGCCTCACTTTCATTTTATACTGTCGGGCATTCCAAATAGACCGGCCTTTATGAGATAGACAATTGGGAAGAACTTGACTATCGGATGGACATTAATGCCACTGTCCAACCATCACCAAGTCCATACCAGGGTTCAACCCAATATTATGAGGCCTGTGATTTTTGTGCATGCCCAACCCACCAAGTGAGTGAGTGTCCTGGTCTAGCCCAACTCCCAGCATTCATCTAAGAGCAAGTCAAAGCTATCTAAGGATTCGCCAGACCCAGTTATGAACCCATTTCAAATACTTATAACTCAGGCTTGAAAGATCATTCAAAGGTCTCTTGGATGGTTCATGTACACCAAACCCATTTGCTTGATCTTTCACCCCAACAAGTTCAGGGGCTACCCTTGCAAAATCACTTTCAGCCCTACCCATTTCAGCCCAATTTCAACAGCAACACCGATACTAGGGGGCCACAGGAGCATTCACAAGGCTGTTAGTCTACACCACAATTCACACACTCTCAGCCTACCTATCCTCCACTGATATATCAACCTCCACAACAAGTAAACCAAGATGATGATGGGCTAATGCAAATGCATTTATCACAACAGCCCATCTCCAACATGGAGGCCCAGCTTGGCCCAATTATTGAATACACTATGAGGAGCGAAGTGAGTCAACCCATTACAAATCCACAACACCATCCTTCGGGCTTTCACCAACATCCACTCCAGCCTTTCCACCTCATCTAGGTCCTACGTCACCAGAAGGGCCACAATTGGAGAATGAAGTTTTGGCCATCAGCAAGATCCTGGAGGACCCATGCAAGGCCCATGATTCTAATCATGCTCTATCCAGTTGGGCCCAAGAGATTAGCAGAGATAATGAGGGAGTTCCCACTAGCAACACAATGAAGGAAATGGAGGAAGGAAAGGAAGTGAGTGACTTGCATATGAATGATCTTGCTATTGATGTTATCACCGCTATTGATCATAGCTTTGTGACTGAGAGTATTAATTCAAAGATGAAGGTTCAATTCCACATTTTTTAGGAAGATGATTCCAACAAGGTCTCTCTTGATGAGTTTAAAGAAAAAGCTCATACTTATGAGGTGAACACTAAACTCGAAGCTTCACCCCCTATATCACAGTTTATGAGCCTTGAACCTTTATCTGGAGTTGATTTTGAGCTCTTACATTCTTCAAATCAGATTCCTCTACAATTTGAGTGTGACCTTCTAGAAGCTAAGGGGACCTTGCGAGACATCAATGCTTCTTATCCAACCCCTAAGCAAGAGAGCCATGTGCTAGATGACCCCAATCCATATGAAGGTCCTATTGGGTGTATAGAGGCGGATCAGATAGACACATTCATCCTTGGGCATGCATGCATCATATCCATACAAAGGACAATGTCAAACCTAGGCATGGGAGATTGAAAAGCAATCTAATTTTACCATACAAGGGATAGACAAGTGGGTGGACACAAGACAAGGATACATGTGGAGTGACACTGGACAAATGTTTCACCCAGACCTTGCAGGGATCATGGCTATTAATGTTTTTATGACCCCTAAGGAAGATAACTGGTTAGCATATGATCACATGCCAAAATCAATAATGCTAACAACCAACATACTTATAGCCCACAAACATACATGCATAATCTTATCCTCCAATGGCATAATGGCTGGAATTTGAAGGAGGATGACATTACATGGTGGCTCATTATGAATGCCACCCGTTGGTTATTGGGCCATGTTGCGTCTGGCTGAAGACGTTAAACTTAGTACTTTTTGGGAGGTAACCTAAAGTTTTAGTAATGTCTGTGTGATAATAAATGGCTTCTTGGGAGGCAACCCAAGTTTTTATTATGGTGTTGCTTTTTGCAGGTGTGAATAAATTAGAGGGAGGAAGAGATGATGTCAAGTGATGCTGTATATTCATGAGAAGAAGCCCATCGAGAATCACTTTTACACGCCCCAGGTTGTACCTTTCCTTCACAAAATTTCATGTCTACATTATTTTATTATTATATATTGCTCATGTCATTAAGGATAATGTCATTTAAGTTGGGGGAGGATAATTCATGTTCAAAGTTACTTACAACCAAAAAAAATAAAATGTTCAACTAGAATCCCAACTGAGTTTTTCATGATTCATGTTCTCATAAAAGAAAATCTGAATTGGAAAAGACTATGGAGAAGGATGATGGAATATTTTGAATTTATAGCCATGGAACTGGCTTAGAATCATCTAAAAGTCCTTTAGCACTTAAAAAAAAAATTCACTTGCATGCTAATGAAACAAGCGGGACAAATCTTCTGTTATTTTCTAGCGGTGTTTGATACTCTGTATTTCTTGGACATGAGATCTTTTTGATAAAGCTACATGCTAAAGTTATCCATCAAATAAGTGCAAAAGCACATTGTCGAAAAAAAACACCATGAAAAATACCCTTGATCTTAGTAACCGGGCCTGCTTCTCCGAAGGCAAGAGTTGAGGTTTGCGTCAAACGGTGAAGGGCTGTGTAGTATCATGTGTGTATGAAAAAAAAAGAGTTGTGAAGAAGGTAGACAAAAGCTCTCATAATCAATGCTCTGATCTAGGAGGTGTAGAGTTGAAGGACGCCCATCTAGAATGGCAAATGAGGGGTGCAATTATCTACGCTGTAGATTTAGTATTACACATGCACAAGTGCTATTGAACTATGGGCTATATTCTTAGTCATGTACCTAAAATTTCAATCTAAGGCTAGTATGTTTTAATGATTCCAAAAATCATAATCCTTAGTTGATTTCATGAAAGAGAATCATGATGTGAGGCAAGAAACTTTTAAACTCTTGTTAGTCCCTAATTTTTATCGGTTTGCATTGCTAAGGGACTAGCAATGGGTAAGTTGGGGGTGTGATAAATGCTCAATTATCTATATTTATTTATGTCACACACGTCTTTTTCTGAGCTTTAATGAATTTAATCATGCAATTTTACATGTTAATTCTCGGTCTCACATAAAATGAAGAACTTTCTAAAATTAATGAGACTTGAGGCATTTTGTTTTAAATAAGAGAATTGCATGATCATCATTCCAAATTTGATCCCTACAAAATGCATTGTGAATGAACAAAATGGGAGGTCAAATGGTAAAATGTGTGTTCATTGTTCAAACCAACTCATATGAGGGGCCTTTCTATAATTTTTTACATTTTCCCTCAACTTTGTGAATAGTAATCCACCCCTCCCTTTTCCCACGTTGGCAGGCATGTACAGGCAGCCGCTTGGGGACACACAGTGCGCATATAGTGGCAGCAATATACAACAATAACTTCAGCCGCGTATGATGGCACAACATGGCAAGGTCACATGGGGAAGGCAACAAGGTTGCAGCATCATTCATCGGAAGCAGCAAGGTCACATGGGGAAGGTAGCATGGTCGCAGCAGCATTGATTGGAAGCTATCAAAGTCACATGGGCCAGCACACATAGGGGCATGACCTGCTCCACTACAAAGCCACCCCCTCCCCCTTCCTTTTGGGCACCTCTTCTCTCTCCCCCCCATAGGAACTCTCTCTCCTAATCTCTCCTCTTTCTCCCTCATCCCTCGTCGGACCTCTCTCCCTCTCTTTATCTCTCTAACCGCCTCCTCCTCTCTCTTCTCTCTCCCACGCTCGCTCTCTGTCCCTCTCTCTTCTTCTCATCCTATCGGCCTTCTCTCCCCTTCTCTCATGTTCCCTCTCTCTCTTTTCCCCCACACACTTTCTCTCCCTCTCTCTTTCTCTCTCTAAAGCTAGCCCCTCACCGTTGCTCTCTCTCTCTCTCTCTCCCCTTCGCACTCTCGCCATTCCCTTCTCCTTGGCACCGCTTGCAACCACTGCCGATTTTCCCACTTCTCCTTTCCCTCCGGCCCCCTTCTCTGTCTCCCTTTCACCCCCCTTCACACCTGCCGCTCTCTCTCTCTTTTCTCTGCTCACCGGCGCCAGATGCGGCCTTCCCTGCTCTCTTTCTCTCTTACCCTGCACCACCGTCCGCGGAGCCTCCCTTTTCTCCTTCCAGCATTCCGGCACCGCAAGCGCTTCTCCCCCTCGCTGCTCTCTTCTCGTCTCCCTCTCCTCACTGCACACGCTCATACGGTCGCCACCATGATCGGCTCTGCTCCCGCCATAGCCGCGGTAACACCCTCCTCAGGCATCACGGCTGTCCCCCTCCAGTTCCTCTCCTCACCACACAGACCCACCACTCCACATGCATGTCCGCAGTCCCCCACTCGCTCCCCCCTTGCCGTCTCTCTTCTCATCTCCCGTTCCCTCTCTCTCTCTCTCTAGCTACCTGTACCGCGGCTTGGGCGTTCACAGACTTCTCTGGCAGTGCCTTTGCCGTCCCCTCCTCTCCTTCTCTCTGTTGTTCCCTCACCTTGTCTCCCATCTTCTCACCGTCACACACGTAACCTCTCCCCCGGCTCACCTCTCCTCCTCGTTCACCGCCGTAGCCACCTTCTTCGCCTGTCTCCTTCTCACCCTCACACCACATCGCACTGCACTCTCCCTGCATGTCCCCCTCGGACCGTCACACATGGCCCTACTGTCTCCCTCTATTCCTCACCCCATACTCACCCACTCACACACACACACAGTGTAACCCTCTCCCTCCGTTTCCCCACTAACTCTCTCTTCTCAACTGTTGCACACCTCTTCTTCCTCCCCCCGTCTCCAACTCTCACTGCTCACACACCACACGTCCCTCTCTCAACTCCCTCTCTCCCTTCTCACAACACACACACACCACCACAACTGCACCACCGGCGTAGCCTCTGCTCCCCCCTCTTGCCCACTGTCTCTTCCCACCACACACGTCCACTCTTCTGTACACACGCTACCCCCGACCACACACACACTCACGCCACATACAGGAGTCGAATCCCCCCTCCTGCGGAGTCGACTCTGCCTCTCCATCCTCTCTCTTTCCATTTCTCTCCCACATGCTATCTCTCCTATCTCAACCTCTCTCCACTCTTTCCCTCTCTATCACCTTTCTCTCTCTCTCACGGCACACAAATTTCCTTTTTTTTTTCTTTCCTCCCCTTCTTCTTCTATTTTATGTTGATTTAAACCTAATCTCTCTCTACATTTATCCTAATCTCTATCTCCAAGCCTCCCTATCTCTCACGACGGCGTCTTCTCTAAGGTTGGACGACTCTCAAAGGTCCAAGAGCGTGGACGACGGCGTTTCTTGACGGCTATTTCTTCACCTTATTTCCTTCTGCTTAGTTTTGTTTGGAGTTATAATTTTCTAGTTTCTATTTCTTGAAGGCTATTTCTTCACCTGATTTCCTTATGCTTAGTTTTGTTTGGAGTTGTAATTTTCTAGTTTCTATCGTCTTGTAAACGGTTAATGCATGCTCTCTCTCTCTCTTTCACTCCCTATTTCTCTCCTCTACCCCTCCAAGTTTCTTTAGATAGTCTTTAATCTTACGCTATTTTAGTTGTTTCCAAAAAAAAATCCTTTCAACAACTTCAATTGCTTTTGTTAGAAATAAAAAAAAGAAATAAGATTTTCAACTTCAAAATATTAGCCTCACCGTGGATTCGACCCGTATTCACCACTATATTCAAAATCTAAATTTCATTATGTGAATACAGAATTTTTGAAATTGAGTGCCCGAGTTTTTAACGAAGAGCTTCGCGTTCTGTCAGTAGACGGGAACACAAAATGCCAAATTGCCCGCTTATGAAGGAGCAGCCTTCAAAGAGTGATGGAGCACGCAGGCGGCAAGGTCGACAAAATGCCGTCATGGATGATGAACCTACTAAGGAAGGTGACATGATCGAAGGTACTATCCTAATTTATTTGCATCAGGCTTTTGTCTTATTTGATACCGGAGCATCTCATTCTTTCATTTTCGTTACTTTCGTAAATAACTTTGCCTATTTCATCAGTTCCTTTACCTTCAAACTTAGCAATTACTGCACCTTTAGGTTCTGGAATTGAACTCAAAAATCATTACCTTAATAGTGAGGTAACCATAGAAAGTCATAATCTTCCCGCAAATCTCGTTTGCCTAGACATGGAAGGCTACGATGCCATCTTAGGTATAGATTGGTTGTCAGACCACTACGCTAACATTAATTATCGGCATAGGAGGATTTCTTTCTACAAACCTGACCTTTCAAAGTTTTCTTTCCTTGGCATCAAGTATCGGAAGCATCCTACTCTTATTTCATCTCTTCGCGCCTGCAAGCTCATTTGTTGTGCCCCTGTGATCATTTGAGTCTTCCTGTGGTTTGGGTCATTCGACATCGTCTTGTGGTCATTTGAGTTATTGGATATTCTTTGTTTTGATAATAGCTAAACACTATAAGTCATTATTGTTTTAACTCTCATATGATTGACATACGTGATGTTTTGTTCATGACAGATATGCCAATGAATTGCCAAGGAATGAAGTGGAGATGGCAAATGTGAAAGCTCAATGTTGCGCCCTCACACGCGGATCGACCTGCGCGGTCAGGTCGCGGGGATCGACCTGCGTGGTCAGGTCACGGGGGTCAAGGGGGCAATGCCCCTTGCGGGGGTTTCCGGGGGCGGAGCCCCCGGAACAAAATTTTGATTGAAGACTCAGTAATAAATCTTCAAGACAGTCAAGGGTGTTGCCATAGACATGAACATGCTGCTAAAGGAGACAAGCGATGGAGCTAAAGTGATTAACGGACTGAACCGAGAAGACCCGGGGTCTGCCCAGCTGGCGGTCGACCGCCCCAACCAGCAACCTCCGGGCTGCAGCTCTTTCAGTAGCGGTCGACCGCCAGCCAGTAGTGGTCGACCGGAATTCCCAGTGACCATCTGTCTATAGTGTTTCTCAGTAGCGGTCGACCGCCACCTACCTCCGGTCGACCGCCAGCCCCGATGCAGCCATGTTTGACTTCGATTTCCACCTCGAGGCCAGCCCCTTTCCTTGTATTTATGTAACCCCAAAGTCACCCAATCTTCCATAGATTGTGGATCTGGTCTGGGGGATGTCTAAGGACCATTCAAAGGTTATAAAGCACATGCAAGAGGGTTAGAAACCCTAGTTGATCATTTGTGAATCCAAGGGAGATCAAAGGAGGCTACAAGGGTGAGAAGAGTTCGAGTACTGTAGCTGTGAACAGTACTCCGGGAAGATGTTCTTCATCCATTCAAGGGATTCAAGCCTAAATCTGAAGCCATCTCAACCTCCAAGGAAGCAAGAAGCAATCAAGGCTCTCAAGGGTGATCTAAACTGCATCAAACTCTTCATCAACTCAAGGAGATCAAAAGGAAGATCAAAGCTACATCCATAGTCTTCTTCATCAACTCAAGGAAGATCATCTCTCAAGGAAGAAGACACCATTGAAGCATCCAACTCAAGCTCCAGCAATCTCAGACAAGATTTTTCTTCTTGAGCATATTCTATATCTTGTTTGATGATTGAGTGTTTTCATATTTGTTCTTTTTCATTTCATACAAACGATCGAAACTAAAGATCGTCCCTACCGGTGGTTAGTAGGAAGGTAATCGAAAGTGTCCGATCTGCAGTGTTGACGTCCCTACCTGTGGTTAGTAGGAAGGCAATCGGAGGTCTTTCCGATTTGCGATTCAGTGCGTGGCACTAGTGGAGCCTCACCGGATTTGGTGAGGGGTGGACGTAGGACTGGGGATTCAGTCCAAACCACCTTAAAATCCTTTGTGTTGTGGTTTGATTGTGTGATTGATTTATTTTATATGCATGCTTAGGTTCAATATCCATATTGTGAAATCATATTTCTAAGTAAATCGTTTTATACGTCGCTAAGCTAGTTGTATTCTGCTGTAATTATTTTTAACTAGCTATATAGAGGGTTGCATTGCAAAAAGAGGGGCAGATCTATTCACCCCTCCCCTCTAGATCCGCTGTCCACTAAACAACATCATGTCGCAAGGTTGCGAAGCTTTCCATGCTTCCATGGTTATCAACGAAAACCAAGAACTTATTCTTGAGGAAATTCCCATTGTAAAAGAATTTGTCGATGTCTTTCCTTCTGAACTTCCTAGTTTACCACCCATAAGGGAAGTAGACTTTTCCATTGAATTAACCCCGGGAGCAGCACATGTTTCCAAAGCTCCCTACAGGATGTCCCCCACTGAACTCAAAGAATTGAAGAAGCAACTTCAAGAGTTGTTGGAGAAGGGTTTTATCCGGCCAAGCACATCCCCTTGGGATGCACCTATTCTCTTTGTAAGAAAGAAGAATGGATCCCTCAGGCTATGCATCGATTACCGGTAATTGAATCAATTAACAATTAAGAACAAGTACCCATTGCCGTGTATTGATGAGTTGTTCGACCAAATATATAACACCCCACCTTAGAATCCGGTCCAATTTCCAACTCTCTTCGGACTTAAGGGGAATGCCACAGTGGGAGCAACCCAGCAGAACAGAATTGGTTGATAAATTACATAAATAAAGAGAGCAGTTGACAGCGAAAGAAAATTTTAATTTCTATCAATTAGATCACATACCCAAGATCACAATAGTCCAAATCTGATAATACGTAAAAGTGCTATACAACAGTCCATTATTACAAAATTTAAATCTTCTAACAACAATCACCTCAACTGGAAAGAAAAAGATATCTAAAGATTACACCAAATCCTCTCGATCGGAGTCACTCCGCACTAACTCCTCGTCCTCACCAAGGGAATCACTTGAAAATGTTTAGCAAGCATGAGTCTAGGAATAAACTCAACAAGTTACTAAATTCAAATTGTTTTCCTTTTGTCCACGCCTAACATACTTTGAGGATAATTAAACTTACAAAATTTAATGATACTTAGAATATCTGAAATCAGGTTGCTGAGAATGAAAATTTAAGTCTAAGTCTGTAACGGAAGCTTTATTTTTCAGAACTCACATGCATGCTCAGATTTTCAGATAACAGAAATAGAAATTCCCATAAATTCATGTGACTGAACAGATTTCAGAAAACAAAATTTCAAAATTTACACTATTTCAGAAGTCATATGCCTTTACGGATTTCAGATACAGAGACAAAATTTCAGATAACATATGGCCCAGACACAGTTCCCAAACCACCATTAGAAGGTCAGATAGACAGACACTCAGTCGCCTAGGCAATGGTGACGAGTCTTGGTTACTGCGCAAAATTGGGGAAAATTCTCCCCACCTTAACCAATGGAACTTGTCCACCTCCAGGATTTCACCTCGTGCCCTCGAGGTCAAAATAGAGTGAGCCTCCCCATAGGGGCATTTCTATAGCTTGGATCCAGAACATTCTATGGCAGCGGTGTCCATATAGCCCGTATAATAGTTCTACACACACACACACACACACACACATATATATATATATATATATATATATATATATATATATATATATATATATATATATATATATATATATGCCAAAAACCATACATCACAGTGTACTCTTTTCACTAATCTGTACTTCAACTACACTTTTCAACACTTCTCAATTACTGTTAAGATATCTTAATTTTTGAAGTTTTTAGAATATACACTACAATAGGTTTCAGGTTTTTGCATAGAAAATAGGGTTATTTCTAGGTTACACATGCATAGAAAATAATTCATAATTTTAAGTACAGAATTTCTGTGATCATGAAATTTCTACAGTAGGTTACCAACTTGGTTCTTTGTCATTTCCCAATTTTTCAAATTTTTCTGAATCAAAATGGCCCTTCAAAAATCTCTTTTTCCTGATTTCTAAAATTTGGGACAGAACAGGAAGATTGCACATGGGTGACTCGACTCCACCATTGGCTGAGTCGACTCCACCCTGCAGTTTCAAAGGGTTGGGTCGAATCCACCATCGACTGAGTCGTCTCCACCCTGCAATTTCAAAGGGCTGAGTCGACTTCACCGTTGGCTGAGTCGACTCCACCCTATGTTATGTCAATTAACTTAGAATAAAACCAGAAAGGGATACAATGAAACATGTTTTACGTCTATACATATTTC
Source organism: Amorphophallus konjac (assembly GCA_022559845.1). Taxonomy (NCBI): domain Eukaryota; kingdom Viridiplantae; phylum Streptophyta; class Magnoliopsida; order Alismatales; family Araceae; genus Amorphophallus; species Amorphophallus konjac. Next base: position 463,808,033 of record CM040118.1, on the reverse strand, counting down.
TTTTGACCCAAAACCACTGAAAGCAAGTTAGAACAAGTAAAAAAGGGGGTTTTGAATCTTAGGAACTTGCATGGATGTGTTGACATATTGCATGGTATACTAGTTAAATAGAGATGGAAATTTGGAACTAACCAAAACAAGTGCCATGAGATATGTTTTATGACTATGCATGTTTTCTTTTAACCTGAGACCTCTGAAAGCAGTTTAGAACATGTCAAAAGGATGTGTTGAACCTTAGGAACTTGCCTTAACGAAGAAAAACGATAGATCAAAAGAACACACTTCTCGATGTAGTCTCTTCGGTCCAGGAGTCCTTCGAAAGACACCCTGCACTGCCACCCCTTCTAAATCTCTCTCACTCACAGTAGGAAGACAGTACGAGAGCTCACACCCTTCTCTCTAAGAACCGAGAAAATGGAAGCACAGAAGCTTCCCACGACTTGTAGAGAAAGTGAAGATAAAGGAGTGCCAACTCCCCTTCCAATCCGATCCTTTAAGGGTCATACGGTTGATATCAGGGGTTTTAATTGTCAACCCTTAATTCAAATTAACCTAAATCTAATGGCAAGGGGAAACTCTGAAACAGTCATTTGCACGCAAGAATCCTGCTGTCGGTAAAATGAATTTCACACACAGTAACACATAAACGATTATCACTATTTATTAGCCACTTTAAAAATTGATATCTCACAATATAAAAAGAATTTAAAAAATATAATTGTTACCCATTAATCACCTCAATTTACTCTATTATAGGAAAATATAAAATAAATAAAAACCCATGAAATGAAAATCACCCCCAAAATGAATAGTAACCTCATCAAAATGAACATTGGGACATTTAAAACCCACTATTTCTCACCCGTTTCTCTAGTTGTACCTATATACATTTACATGAGATTCATTTAAAACCCATTATCTCTCATCCGTTTCTCCTGTTATACCTATATTAACTTATGTGAGCTTCATTTAAAACCCACTATCTCTCACCCGTTCTTCTATTATACATATGTATACACGTGAGCTTTTCTTATAAGGAAAAAGGGTAAAACCTATTTAACACTATCTACCAACAACAACTAACTTAATATATTTATACACCCAAACAATTTAAGTTACAAAATTTTAATTACTCAAAAATTAATTTATAATCAGGAGAAATTGTCTACTCCTTTATTATTAAGTTTAATCCAACCAAACTATTAGTCAAATATTTTATTAACTCAAGCAAATACTATTTCAAGCACTAATCCAAAATACTGACATAAAATATTTTTTTATGAATTACGATAAAATTCCCGAGCACTACACCCTCTCCCCCTTAAAGCAAACTTCATCCTCGAAGTTTAAGGAAAGACACATATCGAACAGATGGGGATATTTCTTCTTCATCTCGTCTTTAAGCTCCCATGATGCTTCCACTTAAGAGAAATTTCTCCACAGAACCTTCACCAATGGGATAGTCTTTGATCTGAGAATCTACTCCTTACGATCCAAAATCCTAACCGGTTGCTCCTTGTAGGATAAGTCCGGTTGAAACTCCAAGTCTTCATAACTGATGATGTGTGCAGGATCATGGACATATTTACGGAGCATAGATACGTGGAACACCGGATGCATTGCTGCCATAGATGGAGGTAGAGCCAACCGATACGCCACGTCTCCCACTTGATCCAAAATTTTAAAAGGTCCGATAAATCTCGGATGCAACTTTCCTTGCTTGCCAAATCTAGCCACTCCCTTGGTAGGTGATACATTGAGGAATACATGCTCGCCAACCTCGAAAGCCAACTCTTTCCTTCTGTTGTCCCCATAACTCTTCTACCGATCTTGTGCTGCTTTCAATCTTTGCAAGATCTGCTGAATTTTCTCGGACGTTTCTTGCACTACTTCAGGCCCGATCAACTGTCTATCACCAACCTCTTCCCAACATAGAGGAGATCTGCATGGTCTTCCATACAAAGCTTCAAATGGAGCCATGCCTATACTTCCGTGAAAGCTATTGTTGTAGGCAAACTCCACTAAAGGTAGGTGTAGCTCCCAATCTCTCTTCCAGTCCAGTACGCAAGTTCTCAACATATCTTCCAATGTCTAAATCATCCTCTCAGACTGGTCATATGCCTAGGGATGATATGCCGAGCTAAGCTACAATTGAGACCCAAAGGCATTCTGCAATCCTTGCCAGAGTCTCGATGTGAAGCGAGGATCTCGATCTGAAATGATGGACTTTGGAACTCCATGCAATCTGACAATGTTTTCAACATATAAACGTGCCAAGCTTTCCACGGATTGCTTCTTCTTCATGGCTAGAAAATGTGCAGTTTTTGAGAACCGATCTACAATCACCCAAATGGAGTCATTGACCTTGAAGGACTTGGGTAAACCTGTGATAAAATCCATGGTGATGTCCTCCCATTTACATTGAGGTATCTCAATCCTTTACATTAAGCCAGACGGTCTTTGATTCTCAGCCTTCACTTGTTGACAAATCAAACATTTGGCCACAAATTCAACTACATCCTTCTTCATACCTGGCCACTGTTGACACATGAAAAATGATAAAATAATAACAATATATACATATATATATATAAATAATTTCAACATATTTTTCCTACTAAATCATCTTATATTCCTTATTTTCTAGGGATAGAGGAAGAGGCGGAAAGGCTACAAGGGCCCATTAAGCCCACAAATGCACCCAGACCATATCAAAGCTTAAAACGACATCGAAGCTCATACTAAAGAGGGGGCGCGCCGAGAGCACCAGACAAGAGGAGCACGCCGATGCTTCAAGGGTTCTGTGACCCACTATAAAGGCTGAGGTTCGACGAAGAAACAATAGAGCCGGGGTGGGGAGACAATAAGAGAAGAGAGCCAGCGGCGGATAAAGAAATAGAAGAAGAGACATATAGAAGAAAATAAGTCGAGCGAGAGCTTGAAAAGAGAAGAGAGCCCGTGAAGAGAAGGAAGAGTAGAGGTAGGGGTGCTACCGCCGTCGTCCGACGCCCCATTCGGGGCTACAGTCCCCTTCCCCTAGTTCCCTATCTTCTCTATTTTATATGCTCGTTTCTGTTTGCGAGTCCTGTAATATCACGGCCTTTTAAGGCTGCTGTCTGTACTCTGGCGATGCCTGATTTTATATGAATGAAAGATATGTTGATGCATCTGTTCATGTTAAGAATTCCTTTTTTTGTTATATATATGTGTTTCTACAACCAAATCCCTTTGATGTTTGCCCGTGCGCTCCCACCATTCTATCTAGAATTTTTGTAGTTCCGGCTTACGTTTCTTTCGTTCGACCCGGGGCGACAGCCTTATGGCTGCTACGACTTCGCAGAGATAGTGGGAGTATTATCCCATCTATCAATGACATTTGCGAAGGCATTACTACGCTCCGGGGGACACTGAGTCCTGTCACTTACTCCCTGAGTTCTATCGTGAGTACTCTAGGTTATATACCTCTGATATAAGACGGGAGCCCGAGACAGCCCATCTCGTGGCTTTCCCATCCCCAAGATCATGAGGAAAAGTAATTTTGTATGGCCCTAGTATGGTGTTTGTGTTCTCCTGATGGTCTTTCTATTCACTCAACAGAGCTCAAACCCGGTAGCTTCCGTGAAATCTTAAACCTCAAAATCCCCTTTCAGCTAGTCTCGGCGTCAACCGCTCTCGGCGCCAAACCGGCGCCGATTACCTCCCGCGCTGGGACACCTTTTCATTTCCGCGCCGAGACTATACCTTTCTTATTTCCACGTCGAGAGTCCCGTGCAGATGCTGTTCACTTCGTGTCGAAGGTGAACTCCCGCCGTTTCGTTGCATGTATTCATTAGATAGCTGGCGCTCACGTGATGTATTATCCCCACGAAGGGCATTAAATAAACGAGAGCCATTAATGCATGGCCCCCACTCTAGTATGTTTGAATAAATTTGCATCAGCATATAAAGTAGGAAAAATGTGTGCCAGCAGCCTACTCAGCCACCATGTATATATGTAGTGGGATATAATATATGCATGTATTAAACCAACCAATACCCAATCAGTTGGTAGACCCCACTGCCATATATGCATGCGAGAGCCATCGTGTAAAATCCCCATTTAACCCATCCATGATTAAACATGCATAGTGAGTGTGACCATTCTTTATTTGGGCTATATATATATATGTATATATATATATATACACACACACATTATGTGTGTATGTATATCTATACGTATACATGTACTCATGTGAATGTACGAATAAATACATGAAATTTTTTTTATGAATGAATATCGTTGAATTTTATACCCTAATCTCATAAGAAGTGCGGAGGGGCTACATTAACGGGGTTTTACCCCTACATTCATTTCAATCTGGATTTTCGATTTCCCTCTTTCACCCCGCCGAGCCACGGAGTTCTGCCACCGCATGTTCTCCGCTGGTCCCTTTAGGGGAATATTAATGAGTTGCCACCATGAGTGGACACTATCCCTTTGGATTATGATCCTCTTGGGTCCCGGGCTACACCCATCTTTATTTTGGCTTCCATCTCGGCACTCTGTGGATGGATGTCCTATACTCCCCTTTTGGCATAGTCCAAAATAAGGGGAGATGCTGCCAAAATTCATTCACGATCCTTGCTTTATCATATCGTGTGATGTTTTCATTAATATTTGATGAATTAACCCCCTACTGTGTGGAAGAGGCCTGAGACAGACTATCTCATGGCCCTTTGCCCGCTGTGAAAGGGGAATATATGATCATTACAAGATTTCCTGCCGATTGTCACATGGTCTCCCTAGACCTTCTGGGGATGGATTTCTCTCCCCCTTTCAGCTTGTCTAAACATCATCACCAGAGCCCATGAAGCCCTGATTAAACACAAGAGACCCCCTCAATAAAACCCCTCATAACATTTGAAGAAAACCAACAAAATGGCCACCGGCGCCATCTCCCCCCGGCGCCATCTCCTCCCGGCGCCACCTCCTCCCGGTGCCAAACCCGTGCCGGGTGAAGGGCACGCCGGGAAGCATGCGCGCTGGGAACCATGCCACGCCGTCTACCCTTTGGCCTCATGTCGCGCCGGGATCCCTTCGTGCCGGAATCCTACCCGCGCCGGTTTGCCACCGTGCCGAAAGCCTACCCGCGCCGGTTTACCTTCACGCCGGTTCTCATCCGTGCCGGTTCATCTTAGTGCCAACCATTGTTCGAACACTCAACTCCCCAGCAGCCTTAATAAGCCCTAAACTCAGTCTAAACTCGATGTCTCAACCTCATTTGCCTTCAGGCCAACTTCCATCACATCACGGGGAATCATGGTTCTTCATCCAAGTCTAAGGGAGATAAATTAATGGGGTTTTACCCCCACATTATACCGTTTGACCGTGATGTTTTCTTCTAACCCTGCTGACTCTTGGAGTTCTGCCACTGCATGTCTTCCAATGGTTTTATAAGGGGATATCAATAAATACCATGATAATGGACATTGTCCCGTCGCATCTAGATCCTCTTGGATCTCGGGCTACGCCCATCTTTCCTTTGGATTCCATCTCGGCACTCCGTGGATGGATGTCTTATATTCCCACTTGGCATAGTCTAAGATAAGGGGCTATGCTGCCGGATTTATTCCGTATATTAATATGTCATATCTTGTTTCGCATGATCATCTGCATGCATCTTCTATCCTGCAAATGAATGAGCATACCTATCACATTGGTTTTGCCCCTGAGATCCTTCTACTTTGGCGATTAATCAAGGGTTGTCCTTCCTTGGAAGGGCATAATGAACGTCATAGCCCTTATGGTATGACGAACTTCTGGTCCTGACACGGACTTCACAGTCGACTGACTGAGTCAGATCGAGCGCACAATAAAATCGTCACTCCGGTGACTGGCACGCCTAATAAACCAACCAATAAATCAATAAATAAAATAAATAATAAATAACCAAATAAAAAATAAATAAATCCATTCCTACAGCCACCAAAAGGTCCGCTTCAAATCTTGATACATCTTGCTATTGCCAGGGTGGATGGAGAACTTTGACCTATGAGTTTTTTTTTCCAAAACTTCAATTTTCAATTCAGCAACATGAGGCACACAGGCCATGTGCTGAAATCCTTCCTCATCGTGAGTAATACCTGCCTTGCCAATCATCCTTTGCAACCGAGGATCATCTCGTTGAGCTTCCACTACGCGATCCATAATTGCTAACCTGAGAGTTAACTGTGCAACAAAAGCTTAGCAAAGTTATGGTTCGATCAATGTTATGGAATGAACAACATCTTCAATCATCTTCCAATCTTGATGCATTAGTGATCTCTTCTGGCTAAGAGCATCGGCTACCACATTTGCCTTCCTGGGGTGATATAGCAGCTCAAAATCATAATCCTTTAAGAATTCTACCCACCTCCTCTGTCGCAAGTTCAACTCCTTCTGAGAGAATAGGTACGTGAGACTCTTATGGTCCGTGAAGACTTCAAATTTGACTCCATAGAGATAGTGTCTCCAAATTTTCAGTGCATGAACAACAACTGTCAGTTGTAGGTCATGTGTAGGGTAGTTCTTCTCATGCTCCTTTAATTGCCTGGAAGCATACGCCACAACCCTACCACCTTACATTAAGACACAACCAACTCCGATCCTTGAAGCATCGGTGTAGAGAGTGAACGTGTCGATGCTATGGGACAGGGCCAAAAGTGGGGCGGATGTCAAACAATTCTTCAACTCTTGGAAACTCCGCTCATAATCCTCAGACCATACGAACTTCACTTCTTTCCTTGTTAATCTCGTCAAAGGCATGGCAATCGAAGCAAAACCTTTAATGAATTTTCGATAATATCCAGCCAACACTAGAAAACTCCAAATGTCAATGGGAGTCTTCGGAGCCTCCCATTCCAACACAGCTTGGACTTTTGTTGGGTCAACAACTACGCCATTACCAGATATTACGTGGCCAAGAAATTGAACCTCCTTGAGCCAGAAGTTGCACTTGCTAAACTTTGCATATAGCTTGTGCGCCCAAAAAGTCTCCAAAATAATCATCAAGTGTTCCCTATGAGACGCTTTATCTGGGGAATAAATCAGCACATCATCAATAAATACAACCACGAAGCTATCCAAATAGGGCTTAAACACACGGTTCATTAGGTCCATAAATGCTGCCGGGGCATTCGTTAGACCAAAGGGTAAAACCAAGAATTTATAGTGCCCATATCTGGTTCGGAAAGTTGTCTTCAAAGTATCCTCCTCCTTGATTCGTAACTGATGATATCTTGAGCACAAGTCAATCTTCGAGAACATCGTAGCACCTATCAACTGGTCAAAGAGATCATCAATGCGAGGCAAAGGATAGCGGTTCTTCACCGTCACCTGATTGAGCTTCCGGTAGTCAATACAGAGTCAGAGTGGTCTGTCCTTCTTTTTCACAAATAAGACTGGGGCTCCCCATGGTGAGACACTTGGTCGAATAAAGCCTTTGTCTAACAGTTCTTGCAACTGCTTCCTCAACTCAGCCATCTCCGCTGGTGCCATCCGATAAAGTGCTTTAGATATCGGTGCCGCACCGAGTAAAAGATCAATAGAGAATTCGATCTCCTGGACTGGCGGTAATCCTGGCAAATCCTCCGGAAAAACATCGGAGAAGTCTTGAACCACATCAATCCTCTCTAGTGATGGCGCTTTCTTGACCTTAGCTGTAGTCACTACACAAGCTAGGAATGCACTACAGCCCTTGTAAAATGATCTGGCTGCCTTCATGGCCGAGACCACAAACTTTCCTGACCCAATCTTAGGCAAAGGGTGGAAAAACTCCTTCTCACCAGGAATGCAAAAAACAACCCGCTTCTTCCGGCAATCAATGAGAGCATAATGCTTCTCCAGCCAATCAAGACTAAGAATAGCGTCGTAGTCCTTCATCTTCAAAAGATAGAAGTGACCGGGTAATTCTCGCCCTTCAACACATACGGGCAAGGAAGGATAACTCCTTGTAGTGGACAATGCTCTGGTTGGTGTGTGCACTTGAAGGGGCACATCTAAGTCCCTTGCTACCAAACCCAACTCATCATACAATATTTTTGAAAACCGATCAGACATGAACGAATGAGTAGCACTAGTGTCAAACAAGACTCTAGCATAGAAGCTTGATATCAAAAGTGTACCTTCAGTCACATGGTCCGCTTGCTCCGCATCCTCCTTAGCCAAATAAAATACTCGTGCTGGCGCTCGGGATTTCCCAGCTGGTTTAGCTGCTACAGGCGCTGCGGTTGCTGCCATTGGGGCCTTACTGGGCGTAAATAACTGTGCCTTCGGACAATCCTTGATCTTGTGATCAGGGCTTCCACATCTCAGACACCTGTCAGTCACCATCCAGCACTCCTTACCACCATGCCATCTTCCGCAATGCTTGCATTCTGTCTTATCTCCTGACGATCCTCTTGATCCACCAGCTTGTAGTGAAGCTAACTTTGTCGGCGCATAATCTGACGGTCGAGAGAAAGACTTCTTCTTCTTGCGGTCTTGTCGTTGAAAAGTCGATGATGGCCTCTTCATCAATGCTTTCTTTTCTTCTTGATATTGGTCCATTTCACTTTCTTGTCGGCATGCCGCACTCAAAGCTTCTTCCATCGTCCGATGATTAAATGCCACCAATCTAGTTCTCAGGGATGGTCGAAGGCCCATCACGAACTTCTTCACCTTCCTTCGTTCATCGGTTACAATATGAGGTGCATATCTCGCCAACTCGGCGAAACGTGCCTCATACTCAAGCACCGTCATGGACCCTTGAGTCAGAGTAAGGAACTCATGTTCCATTTTGTCTTGGACATGTTCAGGAATATACTTCACCTTGAATAGATGAACAAATTCTTCCCATGTCGCTTCCACCAATCCGTCCGCAAATTGGTTCCACAGAATAGAGGACCACCACACATTAGTACGTTCCTGAAATCACATGGTCCAAATTGAGTAAGCACAATGCTAACCAATTACATCGCATAAAAAGATGAAAATAACTTCCTTACCTTCAACATAAATGTTGCCAAATTGACATTCTCATTCTCATCACATCGAATGGTTCGGAACACCTTATCCATCGCATGCAACCAATGCTCCGCAACTAGGGGTTGACTCTGCCCCTTAAAAGATGGTAGGTTCATTCTTTGGAACCGTTCCATGATCGATGGCCCGTCAATGACCCTTTGAACTATATCCGGGTGTGGTGGAGCCTAAGCCACCAATAACGTATGTTAATCACAACCCCCATTCAACTTAAGATGTGCAACTCCAATCGTTTTTCACCATACTTGAGCTTGAGCCTAAACTTGGGCTTGCAATGCTGCATGCACGTCCACTTGGGTTTGCGTTACTCGCACCAACCCTTGCATGAAAGCACCATAATCAACCAATGGTGGCGGCGGCGGCACTGACAATCCTTGTTGACCTTCCTCCACATCACTCCTCGATTCCTCTTCACGAGCAGGGCCAGCGGCACGACGACCACGGGATGCCATAACCTTATAAAATAATGGATTAATATGCTTGAGCTCCTAATTATTACTGATTTATATTTCTTCATATGTATATTTTCGGCTCATATAACTTATGAAACTATCTAGATCTTGGGATATGAAGCTAGTTGGTGGTTTACTTATGTAAATTCTCAACCTTGAGCTCTGATACCACTCTCTGTAACACCCCACCTTAGAATCCGGTCCAGTTTCTAACTCTCTTCGGACTTAAGGGGAATGTCACAGTGGGAACAACCCAGCAAACCAGAATTGGTTGATGAATTACATAAATAAAGAGAACAGTTGACAGCGAAAGAAAATTTTAATTTCTATCAATTAGATCACATACCCAAGATCACAATAGTCCAAAGCTGATAATACGTAAAAGTGCTATACAACAGTCCATTATTAGTCCATTATTACAAAATTTAAATCTTCTAACAACAATCATCTCAACTGGAAAGAAAAAGATATCTAAAGATTACACCAAATCCTCTCGATCGGAGTCACAACCCACTAACTCCTCGTCCTCACCAAGGGAATCACCTAAAAATGTTTAGCAAGCATGAGTCTAGGAATAGACTCAACAAGTTACTAAATTCAAATTATTTTCCTTTTGTCCACGCCTAACATACTTCGAGGATAATTAAACTTACAAAATTTAATGATACTTAGAATATCTGAAATCAGGTTGCTGAGAACAGAAATTTAAGTCTAAGTCTGTAACAGAAATCATATATCTATATGACTATAGCTTTGTTTTTCAGAACTCACATGCCTACTCAGATTTTCAGATAACAGAAATAGAAATTCCCATAAATTCATATGACTAAAAAGATTTCAGAAAATAAAATTTCAAAATTTACACCATTTCAGAAGTCGTATGCCTTTACGGATTTCAGATACAGATACAGAATTTCAGATAACATATGGCCAAGAAACCACCATTAAAAGGTTAGACAGACAGACACTCAGTCACCTAGGCAACGATGACGAGTCTTGGTTACTGAACAGAACCGGGGGAAATTCTCCCCACCTTAACCAGTGGAACTTGTCCACCTCCAGGATTTCACCTCGTGCCCTCAAGGTCAGAATAGAGTGATCCTCCCCATAGGGGCATTTCTATAGCTTGGCTCCAGAACCTTCTACGGCAGTGGTGTCCATATAGCCCATATAATAGTTCTACATATATATATATATACCAAAAACCATACATCACAGTGTACTCTTTTCACTAATATGTACTTCAACTACACTTTTCAACACTTCTCAGTTACTGTTAAGATATCTGAATTTTTGAAGTTTTTAGAATATACACTATAATAGGTTTCGGGTTATTACATAGAAAAAAGGGTTAATTCTAGGTTACACATGTATAGAAAACAATTCATAATTTCAAATATAGAATATTTGTAATCATAAAATTTTTACAGTATGTTACCAACTTGGTTCTTTGTCATTTCCCAATTTTTTAGATTTTTCTGAATCAAAATGACCCTTCAAAAATCTCTTTTTCCTGGTTTCTGGAATTTGGGGTAGAACAAGCAGATTGCACATGGGTGAGTCAACTCCACCATTGATTGAGTCGACTCCATCCTGCAGCTTCAAAGGGCTCGGTTGACTCCACCATTGGCTGAGTCGACTCCACCCTGCAGTTTCAAAGGGCTGAGTCAACTCCACCGTTGGCTGAGTCGACTCCACTGTTGGCTGAATCGACTCCACCATATGTTATGTCAATTAACTTGAATAAAACTAGAAAGGGATACAATAAAACATGTTTTACGTCTATACATATTTCTTTTGACCCAAAACCACTGAAAGCAAGTTAGAACATGTAAAAAAAGGGGTTTTGAATCTTAGGAACTTACATGGATGTGTTGACATATTGCATGGTATACTAGTTAAACATAGATGGAAATTTGGAACTAACCAAAACAAGTGCCATGAGATATTTTTTATGACTATGCATGTTGATGGGACATCGGAGCAAGTAATTTCATTTACCTTTGTTTAGATTTTTTTTGGAATGTATTTGGGTGTGTATTTGTATTTGTGGGTGTTTATGAGTGTAATTGGGTCAAGAATGTAATATGGGCTACACTTCATGCAAGGGGTCCAATTCTTCAAGTGGGCCTCAAAACTTTTAGAAGCCCAATTGGGCCTCCCCTCCCTAGTGGGCCTCCTTTCCTAGAGGGCCCAATATGATGGCCCATGGTCAAGTGTGGAATATTGACCATGGGTTGCCAATATTGACTTAGGAGGGGGGCGCACCCTTGTTTGTCTCCACATGGGGATTTGTTTAATGTTGTTTATTCTCCCTTTCCCTTTATGCCCCTTTGACCAAGGGCATTAGAGGTCATTTGGTTAGGTCTATGGTTTTAGTATATAATTTATCTTGTGGCATTTTATGCATTTTTAATGAGAAAAATTAGTGGAATATTTGCCAAAGGCGCACCCTCTCTCTCTCAAGCTCTTCTTGTTCTTCATCTTCTTCCCTCTTGATCCAGGGTGTGAAGCCCTCAATATTGGAGTGAATCCAATTTCTATCTCTTCCTTGGAGTGTAAAGCTCCACCACCGCCGTCGCCGCCGCGATCAGAGCCGCCAACATGCCGCCACAAGCCACCGTCCACCCTGCTGTCCTGAACTCCGAGATCCAGAACAATAAGCTAAAGAAAAGGTCGATTCTCCCAGCTCCCAGCTCTGATCGAGCTGAGATTTTGAGGGATTGTTCCCCTTTGTGTTATCTTTCCATCCATATAAATTATGTTCCATTCCGATCCCGTTTGCCCATCCTCCCAGGTTGTTCTTCATACCCCTCGCAATCTGCCTGGTTGCAGATCTGCAGGATAGATCCCTGATCTCGTATTTTTCCCAACCCCTTAGTCTTCTCCAAAATATACCAAACTAATTCTGTATGTCCCCCACATAGTCCTCTTCCACCCATAATTTTCACAAGCCCTAAATTCACCGCCAACCCATCAGTCAAAAATCGCCTTTAGATAGCTCCCTTTCTGTTCTGCTGGATCTGGATCCCGAGATAGAAAAGAGTATGTGGCACAGTCATTTTCATTTTCAATCCGTCTACTGGATGGATATGAAATTCTAATATGTTGAAGATCTCTGAGTCCTCTTTCCAACGGCACTAACCTCGCTTAGATCCAACACCACATCTGGGCGTGGCGTCCATTTTGGCCGGAGTGCGCAAGACTGTCCAGATCTGTCCCGAGACAAGCCTGTAAAACGGGTTCACAAGTTAATTCCAGAAGAAATATACCGGGGTAGCTTCAGCAACTGCCCCTCCCAGCAGTTGACCAGGGATCATCTGCCAGCGTCCCGGTGAACCGCCGCCTTCAGAAGGTTCCCGAAGTTCTACGTCCCTTTGGACGCCTTTGCTTGCTGTCCTACCGGCCAGCAACTCGTATGTTCGGAGCCACTGCCCGCCATCGCCCGGAACCCGCTGCCTTGCTGCCCGCCAACCCAAATTCGGTACTCCCGGCATATTTTTCTATAGCCCTTTACCTCCCTGCGTGGAGTGGGCAAGAAAATTCACTTTTGTAATTAATTTAATTATTGTACCGGGAGTTACGAAGTTTGGCCGGGAACATCTTCCCCACGCCCGATAGCGTGGAGGTATCGTGTTCGCTCCTTACTCGGTATTTTTGCTTACTTCGTATATTTCTATATGCCGATGCATGAGTGATAGGAAAATCTAGCTCGATATAACATTTCAATCACCGCTGCAAGAGAGAGCGAGGCCATCCCGTGACCCGATCCGGGCACGAAAGTGTGAATTGACCACCCTAGCTCTTTGCCGGTTTCTCAACCGTGCACGTCTGCACGCTTCCCTCGCTGGGGATGATCACGAGTTTTCCTAGAGTCCAAGGTTTGCATATCAATTGGCGTCAAGTCGCATCCCATCCCGCATCAAATTGGTATCAGAGCGGGTTAGAGTCTAGGGTATTCGGTCCAAGGTGTCACACTTGCATTCTGTTATCCGGTATATCAAAAGGTGTTCCCGGAATGATAGGTTACACGTATCGGGAAGGTAGCACACTTGCGTGAGTTTGGTCTTCGGATCATACCTCTGCCACGTCCCGGATATTAGTTAAGTCTAGATTCATCACTTCACCTTGGTCAGTGCATTCCAACCCCGTGTCATTTGCATGCCCACTCGTAGAGGTACCCAATACTCACCACCACCACCACCTATGGCAAATCCCCGAGTCCCTAGTCCTGATGAGTCATCGGTGGTCGACATGTTTCGAGCTATTATGGGAAAAATGGAAGAGTTGACTACACGAGTGGATAAAATGGAAGGGTTGAGTACGCGGGTGGATGGCCTAGGCACACGTTTGGAAGAGAGGATGAAGGCCTTAGAGAATATGGCCGAAGAGTCGGACCAGTCTGTTCACGGTCTGGTAGGTGTTGGTTATAATGTGTTCCTTCTTTACAAGATGAGTATGAAATCAACAATGATGAGAATATGAGCCAACAATGAAATCAATCAACCTATGAACATGTGCAACATGAACCTAGGCAACCAGCACAAACTCTAGCATGGGCATGCTATCTCAATCAGAAATAAGCTAAATAAATAAAGAAAAACACACGCCGGGGCGTGGAACAAGGAAAATAAGGAAAAGCACACCGTATAGGTGGAACAAGCAAAATAAAGAGAGATGTAATGAAAGAGAGAGCTACTGCCCAAACTAAAGAAAGATGTGATCGCCACTAAGGTAATGAACAAGCCCAAAGACCTGAAAAGTACCTTAGAATAAGTGGATGGAGTACCCGCCCACGGGAGAGAGAAAATAACCAGGAAACTGCAGCTCTGTAAGATGTAACGGTCGAAAGCTGATGCACCACAGAAGTGTGACGGCCTCATGATAGACCGCTACGTGAATATAACGCGCCTGCTACAGACCGTCAGAGATCTGCAGTGAAGAAACTTGGGAATCTTTGATCTCTAAGCCTTCCAGCCGGCCAGAAGACTTGGGCCTCGTACTGTGGACTCTGTAAACCTGCAAAAGAGTGTAGAACACAAAGAAAACAACCCAGATTAGCCCTTGAGCAAGAGTAATATCTATAAACCAAAAGAACTTAAGAACATGCAAAAGGGAAGGGAAATACCGGGGAGGTTGGTTTTTTTTAACCCCTCTGGGGCTTTTAAAAAGATGGGAGGGATGTTTAAATGAGTGCAGAAGATGCAAGAACGTGGTAAAGGAAGAGGGACAATGCTATGATGCTTGGAAGGTTGACTGAACTAAACCCTTGGAAACAATACTCCCTGGACTTTGGAAGAAAATGGAGGTGGGAAGTAGCTCTCCTTGGTTGGTTCTAGCTCCAGGATGTGGCAGCACTTCGACGCGAACTCCAGATGTCTCCTTTTCAAGCCATGAAGTCAAGGGTTCTATTTATAGACCTTTAAACTCTCAGGTCAAGTTGGGGATAATCTAGCTAGAAAGTAGGACGTTTCTTAGTAAACTCTTGAAGATAATACTCCCAAGAGTCTATAGAAACAAATAGAAGGTTCTAAGGATCAGATTTGAAGGAGAAATCAACATATCAAACTCTTAATTCGGCCACGGAGTAGCAGAGGAAGAGCAGTTCTGCTAGAACTCTCTGTTTGATGTAGCGGCTGCACGATAGACCGCCACAAGGATGTAACGCCCCAGCTATGGACCGTCACACAAGCTTATCCACCAAAAGATAAGATCAACGGACGAAGTTTTCGAACATAGGACTCTGCAGGCATGTAACGGTCAAGGAGTGACGCGTCACAAGCAAGGTAACGGCCGCACGACAAGCCGTCACACCCAACGGATAGGCTAATGGATAAGCTTTGAAAGAATCCTTCAGCTTAAGGACTCTGGCTAGGATGTAACGGACCAAGGTAAATGCATTAGAGCACTGTAACGCGCCAGGAAAAGACCGTTAGAGACAATAGAGTGCAAATGAAATGAAGGTTTGCAAAGCTTCATCCAACAGAAAGGGATAAGGAACCAGACCCAACCAAGGAGATATGACCCATGAAATAAACCTCGAATTGACCAAGATGGCTCAATAAGAGTGAAAAACTTGGAGCATCATATAAAATGAACAAAGAGATGACCCAACTTATTGGTCATAAAACGGGTGTCAACAGATGCCCCTCCTTAACGTCCTCTTTGCAGGGGAGCGAGCGGAGGTGAAGTGAAAGCGAAATGGATCATGGAGATGAAGCGGAAATGAAGCGGAGTGGGCTGAAAAGCGGGTGTTAAGGCAAAACGACACCCATTCTCAACCAACGAGCGATAGGAATCTTCTGGAAAACTTCGAACTGACCACAAGGAACGGCCACCAAATGACACATGTCTGGAGGAACTAATAACTAAGGAAAGGAAAAATACGGCCAGCGGCTGGAGCAACGGAAAGGAAAGAGATAAGCAACTAAACTCCAGACAAGAATATTCAGCTAACCAAATCAAGCGAGCAGATCGAAGGAATCCTTCTAATTCAGAGTGGAATGACTCTCCTCATCGAGATCATGAACATAGCTACTCACCATTACTGAGACACCTGGATAGATGAAGGTTCGTGAATGCTCAAAGATGCACATGATGCATGCTGGGCTAAAAATAAAGAAATCTTTAAAACGAATGTAATGAAAGAATAAAATAATAAAATATTAGAGAATAGTATTGTTAGACCGGAGAAACCAGGGTCAGCACACAATCTGCAACCATGGCGTACAAGATAGAACCATCGTCCCCAAATTTTTCCAACCTAACGGCCTATCCAACGATTAAACCTGTGCACTTAGATCATCATCATTTTTGTTTAAGGGGAACATCAGATCCCAGAACACATGAATGACCAGCAGGTTCTCGAGATAATATCATAGATAACATATAGTAATGCATTAAAAGATAAGGAATTGAGATACTGTACCTGACTTACCTGTGCGGCGAAGCATGATGGCTTAATGACTTCATCCATAGAAAGAGGGGTTAGCCAACAACAATTAACCATAAGCATGAATTTCATTAATAAAATAAAGCATTGAAAGCATGATGACTATTCAAGCATAAATTTTGATAGATAGGTTACCATCATTCAAAACCTCTGACGGTCTACTGAAAGTGCGTCACAATCATATGACGGTCTAAACCAAACACGTCACACAGCGTCGGTTCACATTTTTCAAAAATAAACAACTTATCCACCTGACGGTCCAAGCATAACGCGTTAGAGAGAGTTTCCTGAGAACAAATGAGTTTTGACCCTCGAGAGAAGGTAACGGCTGAACGATGGGCCGTCACAGTCATGTGACGGCCCATGAGTGGAGCGTTAGACAGCCAGAACTAGCAATTTCGTGGGCTTTGAATCTTGGGCTTGCACCTGCGTTCTGCACACACTTAGACAAGAAACAAGTTAGATCTATTCTTAGACTCAACCCCTTGCTTGAAGCAAGTTAGAAAACTGACCATTCTTGATATTTGGTCAAGGGGTGGAGCCTTATTAAATAGGCGGCAAAATAGAATGGAAATAATGCGATGCATGCATATGATGGTGTTTTTTTTTTTTTGGAGTTTTGCAAATATTCAGATTTTTGTGAGATTTTGAAAATATCGGATGTTTTTTTGGATTTTGGAATATATGATTTTTTTGGATTTTGAGATATATGATTTTTCTGGATTTTGAAATATATGATTTTTTTTAGATTTTGAAATATATGATTTTTTTGGATTTTGAAATATATGATTTTTTTTGGATTTTGAAATATATGATTGTTTTTTAGATTTTGAGATATATTATTTTTTTTTAGATTTTGAGATATATGATCTTTTTTTTATTTTTGAAAACCAATGCCTTCCCTTAGAAACGTGGGTCTCCCATATTCCATCGAGAGTTCCCGAGGTTGGCGTGTAATAGAGGTGACAACCCCTGGCCAGGGCCTAACTTGCGAGACTGTGCTTCTACCAAGGCCATACCCAGGGTACTTATCTTAGTTCTAAAAAGAAAAATAGAATGCAAGGGTAAGCTTAAGCCAAATATATAAAAGTTTTCAGGACTTTAGTTCCTTTCCAGACAACCCATTCAGAGACTTGGTCTGTTGCGCTGGAGCTTTGTGTCCGTCATCGAATTTTTGTCCACTCTAGGCACGCATACGATCGGGCTCATGCGTCCCGCGGGGAAACTATACTGCCACTCTTGCCATGCCTAGCTTTTGTCATTTTCTTGGAGCTTTGGAATTGTGATTGATGGACTTTGAGATAAACTTTTGCTTTTGTCAAGATGACTGCTCCTTTTCTTTCTCTCTCTTTTTTTCTTTTTTTTTTGTGGCATCAGGTCATAACGGATTGCCCCTATTTGAGACCTCCTCTCGTCTGGGTGCCTAGATTGGGCGTCGTTCCCTTATTCACTTCTTGCTCCTGGATTCGGCCGAAGAGAGAAACGGACATGGACTTTAACTTTCCCCCAAGCATGGCCAAGGAGAAACGGTGTCTACACGGTGGGAAACCCGACCAGAGATGTTGTGTAGTGTGTGATTACCGCGCTCGGGGTTCTCTTTCATGGTGAAAGGGAAAGAACACCTCGCTACGGGGGTGGCACTGGCTTAGACTCTAAGGGAAGAAACGCTTAAGATACAACCCATTCCAAGCGTGAGCGAGCTCCTCGCCTTCTGCGTTCACTAAGCGGCAAGTGTTCCCTGGATAAGCCTCTTTGACAACAAATGTCCCTTCCCAGTTAGGTTGTAATTTAGACCTAGGACATGTAGACCGTATGAATTTACGTTTCAAAACCATATCGCCCTTTTAAAATTTGTGCTCAATTACATTCTTTTGAAAATAACGTGAAACTCTCTTTTGATAAACGGATACGTGATCGGCCGCATTCATCCTCTTCTCGTCTAAGAGTTCCAACTGGACGAGCAACGCCTCTCGACGTTCATCGAGATTAAGTTCCTTATCGAGCTGTACCCTTAGGGAAGGGATCAAGATCTCATATGGGAGCACCACCTCCATCTCGTAGGTGAGAGCATAGGGGGTTTGCCCCGTGGGAGTACGGACGGAGGTGCAGTAAGCCCATAGAGCTTCCACCAATCGCTCTGGCCAATTAGAGAATTTGTGAGATTCGCACATTTTCTTTATGATCTTGAGAAGAGTTTTGTTAGTGGCCTCGGCTTGACCATTGCCTTGTGGGTAATATGGAGATGAATGATGTAATGCAATATTGAACTTCTGAAATAGGTCCTTGAGCTCTTGAGAGATGAACTGGGGTCCGTTGTCGGTGACGATGCTGCTTGGCACTCCGAACCGTGAGATGATGTTCTTCATGATGAAGCGGCACACCGTGGTAGCTTTAATCTTTGCGTATGCTTCGGCTTCAGCCCACTTGGTGAAGTACTCAGTGGCGATGAGGATGAAGGATTTCTGCTTGATTTGAGAGTTGGGATCACAGAGCGGGCCGACAACGTCGAAAGCCCACATAGAGAATGGCCAAGGAGCAGAAAGAGGATGAAGAGATGAAGCTGGGGCATGGATCTTATCAGCGTGGAGTTGGCACTTAAGACACCTCCGGACATAGAGGGAGCAATCTTCCTCTAGAGTGGGCCAATAATAGCCCTGCCTAAGGATCTTCTTCGCTAGAGCTTGGCCATTAACATGACCTCCACACTCACTAGAATGGGCTGCTTCGGCCACCTTCCAAGCTTCATCATCGTCCACTCACTAGAATGGGCTGCTTCGGCCACCTTCCAAGCTTCATCATCGTCTAAGCATCTCATGAGCATCCCATTAGTAGCACGCCTGTATAGCTCTCCAGCGATGATAGTATACCTTGAGGCGGCTCTTCTTATTGACTTGTGCTGCTCGGCATTTGCCCCTTCCGAGAACGATCCATCTTTGCAAAACAACTCGATTTCATGATACCAGGGTAATTCTTCTTCCTCTAAGATCTCTTCTAGTTCCGTCAAAGATACTTCCTTAAGATCTTCCTTCTCAGCCCTCGCCTCTACAGTTTTCCTAAGGTTGGCATACCAAGGATCCTGAAGAGAGGGTGCATCCAATCTTTGAACGACGATAGTCTCAGTGCTCCAACTGAGAGGGAAAGATAGAGAAGAAGCAAGGGATGCTAAAGCATCAGCTAGAATGTTCTGAGATCGGGGAGTGGGGATATAGATCAACTTGCAGAATTGCCCAGCTAGGAGCGTGACCAAATATTGATATGGCTTGAGCTTAGGGTCACGGGTGCGGTAAGTGGACAGAACCTGCCGCAGGATGAGCTGAGAGTCCCCTATGATATTCAAGTAATACGCACCTAGAAGATAGGCATGCTTCAGTCCAGCTAGGAGGGCTTCATACTCGGCGATGTTGTTGGTAGCATGAAATCGGAGTTGATAAGCAAAGGGAATTGTTACTCCTTCTAGAGTGAGTAGAACAGTGCCTATTCCTCGGCCCTGAGAATTGAGCACACCATCGAAGTGCAGAGACCAGAAGGGATGATAAGTAAGGACAGAGATATGCTCATCAGGGAAATCATCCTGAATAGAATCGGTGTGAGGGATGGGAAGATGGGCAAGATGCTCAGCGATGACATATCCTTTGACTGCCTTCTGAACGACAAACGTGATGTCAAACTGAGAGAGGAAACTCTGCCATCGAGCTAACCTACTAGAGAGGACATGCTTTTCTAGGAGATAACGAATCGGGTCCATTCTAGAGATTAACCTAACCGGGTGGGCTAGGAAATAGTGTTTGAGCTTTTGAGCTACCCACACTAAGGCGGCACAAGTCTTCTCCATAGCGGTGTATTTAGCCTCAGCTAGGTTAAACAATCTGGAGAGGTAATAAGCTGCCCGCTCTTTTCCTTCATCGTCTACTTGTGCTAAGACCGCCCCTAGAGAGTCTTCAATGACTGAGATGTATAGGATTAGGGGTTTCCCAGGGACAGGAGATTGCAAAATCGGGGGATTGGATAGATATACCTTTAAGTCCTCATAGGCCTTTTGACAATCTTGATTCCATTCAAATTTGACCCCCTCCTTTAGCAATTCATAAAACATGCGGCACCTCTGAGAATGTTGGGATATGAATCTTCTGATGAATTCTAATCTACCAATCAGCCCTTGAAGTTCCGTAATGTTCTTAGGCGGAGGCATGTCCATGAAGGCCTTTGCTTTGTTAGGATCAATCTGAATCCCCCGTTTGCTAACTATAAAGCCTAGCAGCTTCCCTGAAGAGACTCCGAAAACACACTTCTTCGGATTCATTTTCAGCTTGTATTCCCTAGCTCTCTACAGCACCTTAGCCAGAATAGAGGGGTGTTCCTCTTTGGTTCTTGACTTCACCAAGATGTCATCCACGTAAGCTTCCATATAGATATGCATCATGTCGTGGAAGATAGCCATCATCACCCTTTGGTAGGTGGCACCTGCGTTCTTCAAACCGAACGGCATAACCACGTAACAATACGTGCCCCAGGGCGTAGTGAAGGAGATTTTCTCTTGATCTTTCGGAGCGAGACATATCTGGTTATAGCATGAGTAACCATCCATGAATGATAAAGCTTCATACCCGGCAGTGTTATCCACCAGAACATCTATGTGAGGCAGCTGGAAATCATCTTTGGGACATGCTTTATTAAGATCCCTGAAATCGATGCAAATACGCACTTTTCCATCCTTCTTGATGACAGGGACTATGTTTGCCACCCACTGGGGATATAAGACAACTCTAATGAACCTAGCCATGTACAACTTATCGACCTCTTCCTTAATCTTCAAGGCCATGTGGGGGTGAAATCTTCTTGATCTCTGTTTTACGGGTGTTGCCCCTGGTTTAAGCACTAGTCGGTGTTCCACTAAAGAGGGGTCAAGACCCGGCATGTCCTCGTAAGACCAGGCAAAAGAATCACTATACTCCCTTAGAACCTTGATTAGATCTTCTTCTACTTGCGGAGGGAGATTAGCGGCAATAATGATGGGCCTTGGGTCTTCTTCAGTTCCCAAATGTATTTCCTTCGTAGGTTCATCCACTGTCGACGATGGCTCGTCGAATCTCTTCAATCCTTGCGCATACAAGTCAGCGGTGTCATCTACGTTGCTATCCTCATCATCGATCGGATCCTTTTCATCCAGGATTTCATAAACGCCTAATCCGTCATCGCTCTACACCCCGTCTATTTCCTCATCGTCTTCTATCACAATTGCTGTAGCGACGAACTTCGGGCACCTCAGAAGAGGACGACATCGCTGAGCTAGATCCTGCAAGAACCTATCAGGAATGGATTTGGAATGACGCGCAAGCGAGCGCGGCTCAGGCTCGGAAGGATTGGACGACCTAGAACATGACCCTACTTCTCTAGATCTAATAGACTCTTCTTCCCTAGACTCGACGGACCCTACGTCTGACCTAGGAGAAAGGAAATCTAGTGGAAAGGAAGGAGCAGGGGACTCGTGCCCCTGGGAGGGTGATGGAGACAAGATAGCGTAATCTTCCACCGAAATCTTCGTTTCAAATTTGACATTTTTTTTTGGAGATCAGTGGAGATCACATAGCAGGATGGAGGATATGGTGGAGGGGGAAGTAGGCGAGGAAAGAGGGACGGGAACAAGACATCAAAGAAGGGATCATACGAGGAGAACCACATGTCTGAAAGATTGGAGGAGCAGGTCCACATAATGGAGAGATCAATGGGCGGGCATTGCCCGCATGCACAAGGTATGATTAACACCTCGGTTGGCAGCTCCGTGAAATACGTATCAATCATGATTGGAAGTGATCGAGGTATAGATTCCAGCCGTTGGAAGAGAGACGTGAGACGGGAGGGAGACCAAGAAAAGACAATGGGCGAGCTCCCCTTTTCCTGTGGATGATTGGCTGGCTTCTTCGGCTTCTATTGTACAAGCCGGACTTCTTGATTCTTTTGGCGGCTTTCTTCTTCATAAAACAGCCTCTTGAAGGCCTGGCTGTAGTCAATCATATCATCAACTGGCCCCATTTGCAATAGAGGCGGACTGGCAACCGTGCAAGCTGTGGTCTTCTTCTCAGACTGTACTGACTGTGGATTTAATGTGCCTGGCTGGAGAGGTCCTCTTACGAAATGCTGGCGGTAATCCCAGGTAAGTGGCCCTGAGTCACCCAATATTGATAGTGCGGACTCTCGATAATCGAGACCTCTCCTGCCCATTTTCCTTCCCTTGGGCACCGGCTTGGCCCGTCCTTGTAGCTGCACACCGAGGCCTCTCCACGGTTGATAACCCAGCTTCAATATAATATCCCAACCCTTGGAATCTCGGATTTAGGGTTTCATCTTGATGTTGACGGGTGTAGTGACGGGCTTGCGAGGTGCGTAAGCCCAAGGGAAATCCAGATCCAGCACAGAAATAATGGACCAACTACTAGGCCATAGTGTGGGCAAAATCTTCTCTGAAATAGCTTTGACAGACTGGACCGTGGATAAGCTTTTGACTTTAACCACCCTCCCTTGAAAAGGAAACTTGAGACATTGATGTGCGGTAGAGGGCACGGCACTGAGAGTATCGATCCACAGATGACCCAAGATAGCCTTGAACATAGGGTCGATGCCCAACACATAAAATTCAATGGGCATAGTAGGAGGCCCTAGCTTAGCTTGAATAGTAACAACCCCGTGACATGCTATCCTCGAGTTGTCATATGCAGCTATAGTTGTCGGGGTCGACCGTAGAAGTTCCTCTGATAAATTGCAGGCCCTGAGAGTGCTGAGTGGACATACATTGATAGATGCCCCTGTATCAACTAGCGCCGCATCAATACTAACTTTTTTCAATATAATAGTGATGCAGAGCGGCATCTGCCGGGCTTCTGGAGGTGCTAGCTCGGTTTTTGAGAATGTAATCGCTGGTCCCTTAGAAATTGTTGCCAAAGCTGTAGGTAGACTATCGACTGCCACATCTTCGCTAACCATCACCTTCTGAAGAAAGTTCCTGAGTGCGTCTTGGTGAAGGGTAGCTCCTTTGATAAGCTCCAGTACATATATCTTGGCAGGTACCCTGTCAAGGTGATGCAACAGATCATATTGGGTACCCGACAATGGCTCGGTCTCTTCCTGTTGATCGGCAACTGGTTGAGAAGACTGGGGATTAGAAGTGGAAGCATAGTTGCGATGAAACAAACGCCCGCTCTGTAGGTCAAGGTTCTGTGCCGGCACGGCATCAACAGACGGTATAATGGGGCCTGTGGGGTGGATAAGTGGAGTAGAAGGTGCGGGAGAGACGATAGGATGAGAGGTGGCATTGGTGGAGGTAACGAGTTGCGGTGGAAGGATAATAGGTGAGGGATTGGCGGTAAGTAGGGTAGTGATGATGGGCGCTGGTGCGGGTGGAGGGAAAGCTAGCGAAGGCGCGGTGATGGGCGAAGGGTTGGATGGAGGGGTAGCGGTGATAGCGGTGGGGGTAAGGAGCAACGGGTATGATGGAAGCGTGGGTAAGAGTGCCGGTGATGGAGCGTGGGTAAAAGATGGAAGGATAAGTGGTGTAGCGGGTAGCGGAGGGGCCTGATGTGCGGGTGTAAGGGTGGTGAGAGTGGAAAGATTGCGGTATTGGTGGTGGAAGGCCATGACTTGCAGAGTGGAACCGTCATCGTCAAAGGACCACCCGGCATTGGGGGCCAGGGGTTGGACAAGATTAACCTGAGACGGTGCCGGCGGCTGAAGCTACGGAGCGGGAGGATGATTAGGCATGGGGTTCTGGTAGATCCCCAAGTCTTGGACCGGCTATTGTTGCTGTTGCGGCTACTGCGGCTGCGGTGCTTGAGGCTGTTGCACTTGCTGCTTGGGCGCCTGCCTTCTTTTCTCTTTGAGTTCAATGATGGCCTTATGCATTTCGGCCCAGTCAATACGGTGCCCTTCATGGAGGTCATACACCAAGTCTCGGAACTGAAAACAACCTTCAATAGTGTGCCCCGGTTGCCTATGGAACACACAATATTTTGTCTGATCAACGGCCGTATTCCAATTGGGCCATTCCGGAGGAAGTTGTATAGCACTAACTGACATAAGAGCCGAAAATATGTTCGTAAGGGACTCGGGCAAAGGGGGATACTGGGCTCTCTTGGGTCCCGGGCGCTTGTTGTTGTTGTTGTTGTAGCTGTTGTGTGGAGGGACATTATGGTATTGTGGAGGTTGTGGGGTTGTTGCGGAGTGGCGAAGGTGTTTTGTGGAGCGGCGAAGGTAGGCAGAGGGTTTTGTGGAATGGGTTGAAAGTTCTGTGGAGAGGGATTTTGAGGAGTGCGGGGGTTTTGTGGGAAATGGAATGGTGTGGCTTGGAAAGGGAAGGTGACGGCTTGTACCTGTTCATTGGTCTGAACTCCCTAGGTGACAGGCCCTTGAGGTTTCTTGTGGTATTTGGGCTTTTGGTTCTCAAAGAGCGAGTGGATGGGGGAGTCTTTGAACTGTGTTTGAATGAACTGCGCCCGGCTATACAGTTGATGCATGTTTGCTATATCATTCATGGCAAGAATGTTACGGTAGGTCGGAGTGGCATTAGAGATGAGTAGCTTGACCGTCTCTTCCTCCGGAATGTGGCCTGGCACCCTGGCAGCCATCTGCCTCCATCTGTCGGCATAAGTTGCAAACTTCTCATCGGGCTTCATTTTCTCGGCCACCAAATCTGTGAAGGAATATTCTGGGCCGACTCTGTCTTGAAACTGTTGAATGAACTTATCTTTTACCACCTTGAAGCTCTCGGCATCCTCTAACGGTAGATAATAAAACCATTCTAGTGCAACCCCATCTAGTGACCGGCGGAACAAATACGCCATAAGGCGATCATCATACTGAAACTGTGCCAATTCATATAGAAAGTCCCTCACATGAATGAAGGGATTGTTGTTCCCGTCATATTTACGATAATTGGGGAGCTCGGATTGCGGAGGGAATCAGATATTTTGGAAGCTCGGGATTGGAACATCTGCCAAGGATTGTGGGCCAACCCATTTTGGAGGAAATTAAGCTGTTGCTGCATGGCGGCCCATTTATCAAGTAGTTCCTGCTCTCTGGATGGAGTAGGGATAGTGAAACAAGAAATCTGAGGAGCAGAGGGATAAACAGGTGGAGGAGGCGGCCCATAAGAAGGATATTGGGTCGAAGAAAGACCCATATTGGTGTGGACTTGGGCCACCCCTTACTTATGGCGCATGAAATCATTCGGGCCGACGAGGACTTACGGCACTGACGGGCCGGACATCTGATGATCTACTATAGAAGGAGGGACAATGGTCTTTCCCTTATCCAAAAATTGCTGGGTCGAACCAGAAGACTGGCCCATTTTCAGACTAGAGAATCTGAGAGTCCTAGGTTGGACTGGAGTGAGATAAATCGGGTTGGGCTGAACAGCGGGCCCATCAGCCCTAGGCTGAGCAATGGAAGGAAGGATTGGACTGACCCTGCATGATCGTGGAAGGTGGGGTGTTGGACATGGCCTGATAAACAACCTGAAGTTGGGCCGGATCCAATTGGGCCATCATTTGAAGGATGGAATTGGCGGAAGGAGGAGGAAGAGATTGAGTGGATTGTGTGCCCTCCATAGGAATGGAGGATGAAGGAGGGATGTGCCCCTCTCCGGGATGGAAGGAGATAACCCTAGAGGGATCCTCTAGAAGCCCTTGAGGGAGAGACTCCTCTTGGGAACGAGGGAGATTGAAAGAGGCCATGGCGGACTCAAAGAGAAGATTAAAGTAGCACGTGGAAAAGGAATTGCCCATAGGTGATGAAGCTTCTAGAGGTCGGAAGCAACTCCACATGCAACGAAAGACCTTAACAAAAATGTAAACAACACACAACAAACACACAATGTGTGATTTAAACTAGATGATTTTAACAAAGATGTAAGTGAAACAAGAGATAACAACACTCAAGGTCAACCAAGTTGTTTAGATGATGCAACAAGATTTTTAATCTCTTCCTCTTTTTTTTTGGAACATTAGTGATTTGATTAAAATGTGCTCTCAACAATTGGTTCCTAATAGGGAAAGATATGTGGCTTGGTTGACTCTAAATGTGATCACTCCTTCACTTATGCAATCCTAGACACGGGGTGGGAAGTGGTACAACCGGCCCGACGTCCATGTGGGAATCCACGGCTCGCGGGGACTTACGGAGGTCCCTGATGTGATTTCCTAGCCGGCTCCAAGGAATATAGAGACGAGAGGTCCACACACCAAGGTAGAAAATGCAATCTAAAGTATGAATATATGAATGAACCTATGTGCACCGGAGTGCATGTAAATTCTAACCTAAAATCTAGCAATCAAATATGCACACAATGATATTAATATGTAAATCAACCAAGGAAGAGACCAAGTAGCACCCAAGCATGAAAATCACAGCAGAAACTGTGGAAATAAATTACACCTCGGGATACGTACCTGCGCTGGAGTGTGACGGTCTAGAATGCCCGTGCCAGAAGATGTGACGGTCCAAGACTGGACCGTTAATACTATGTAACGCGTGAAGGTACGACCGCCAGAAGAGCCAGAGAACCAGAAACAACAGGAAATAGAAGGAAAATCCAGGGAAAACACGGGCAACTAAGGCAAACCAAGGACAGCAGGTTTAACAGAAATTCAAAGCACGATTGGCACTAGATGTCCCACTGTGATCGCCAAAAGATTCTGTTGGTTATAATGTGTTCCTTCTTTGCAAGATGAGTATGAAATCAACAATGATGAGAATATGAGCCAACAATGAAATCAATCAACCTATGAACATGTGCAACATGAACCTAGGCAACCAGCACAAACTCTAGCATGGGCATGCTATCCCAATCAGAAATAAGCTAAACAAATAAAGAAAAATACACGCCGGGGCGTGGAACAAGGAAAATAAGGAAAAGCACACCGTATAGGTGGAACAAGCAAAATAAAGAGAGATGTAATGAAAGAGAGAGCTACTGCCCAAACTAAAGAAAGATGTGATCACCACTGAGGTAATGAACAAGCCCAAAAACCTGAAAAGTACCTTAGAATAAGTGGATGGAGCACCCGCCCACGGGAGAGAGAAAATAACAAGGAAACTGCAGCTCTGTAAGATGTAACGGTCAAAAGATGATGCGCCACAGAAGTGTGACGACCTCACGAGAATATAACATGCCTGCTATAGACCGTCAGAGATCTGCAGTGAAGGAACTTGGGAATCTTTGATCTCCAAGCCTTCCAGCCGGCCAGAAGACTTGGGCCTCGTACTGTGGACTCTATAAACCTGCAAAAGAGTGTAGAACACAAAGAAAACAACCCAGATTAGCCCTTGAGCAAGAGTAGTATCTATAAACCAAAAGAACTTAAGAACATGCAAACAGAAAGGGAAATATCGGAGAGGTTGGTTTTTTTTAACCCCTCTGGGGCTTTTAAAAAGATGGGAGGGATGTTTAAATGAGTGCAGAAGATGCAAGAACGTGGTAAAGGAAGAGGGACAATGCTATGATGCTTGGAAGGTTGACTGAACTAAACCCTTGGAAACAATACTCCCTGGACTTTGGAAGAAAATGGAGGTGGGAAGTAGCTCTCCTTGGTTGGTTCTAGCTCCAGGATGTGGCAGCACTTCGACGCGAACTCCAGATGTCTCCTCTTCAAGCCATGAAGTCAAGGGTTCTATTTATAGACCTTTAAACTCTCAGGTCAAGTAGGGGATAATCTAGCTAGAAAGTAGGACGTTTCTTAGTAAACTCTTGAAGATAATACTCCCAAGAGTCTATAGAAACAAATAGAAGGTTTTAAGGATCAGATTTGAAGGAGAAATCAACATATCAAACTCTTAATTTGGCCACGGAGTAGCAGAGGAAGAGCAGTTCTGCTAGAACTCTCTGTTTGATGTAACGGCTGCACGATAGACTGCCACAAGGATGTAACGCCCCATCTATGGACCGTCACACAAGCTTATCCACCAAAAGATAAGATCAACGGACGAAGTTTTCGAACATAGGACTCTGCAGGCATGTAACGGTCAAGGAGTGACGCGTCACAAGCAAGGTAACGGCCGCACGACAAGCAGTCACACCCAACGGATAGGCTAATGGATAAGCTTTGAAAGAAGCCTTCAGCTTAAGGACTCTGGCTAGGATGTAACGGACCAAGGTAAATGCGTTAGAGCACTGTAACGCGCCAGGAAAGGACCGTTAGAGACAATAGAGTGCAAATGAAATGAAGGTTTGCAAAGCTTCGTCCAGTAGAAAGGGATAAGGAACCAGACCCAACCAAGGAGATATGACCCATGAAATAAACCTCGAATTGACCAAGATGGCTCAATAAGAGTGAACAACTTGGAGCATAATATAAAGTGAACAAGGAGATGACCCAACTTATTAGTCATAAAACGGGTGTCAACAGTAGGGAGAGTAGCCATCTAGAGAGACCCCCGGTTGAGGCGCACCCCGCGCCGACAAATGGTCAAACGGAGCTGGTTCAGCCACCAGTTGCTCCTAGGACTCAAGGGGTAGATGATAGGAGGCACTGAGTCCCCGAGGTAGTTGATTATGAGTCCGAGAATGAAAATGGGGGATATGGTCGTGACCGTCGTGTTCAACGACGGAACCGTGATGTAGAGAAGGACGAGCGTACCCTCAGGACCGTTCGTGCGGACCCTCCCACTTTTGATAGGTCCTTGGACCTGAAGGTCTATCTAGATTGGGAGTTCGGGATGGATCGGTGCTTTGATTGGTTCGATATGACGACCGTCGAAGAGTCTGATTCGCTACCATGAAGCTGATGGGACAGGCTCAGACCTATTGGAAGAACGTGGAGAGCCTGTTGTTTCATCGGCAAGAGCCCCAGGTTGAGACATGGGGTGAGATGAAGGTCAAGCTTCGGCAGAAGTACCTTCCAGCTACATACCGTCAGCGACTCATTGATACGTGGCAAAGCCTCAATCAGGGAGATCGGTCTGTCTCTAAGTTTATCGCTGAATTTGATGAATATTTTTTGCGATGTGGCGTCTCGGAGGAGAGCACCATGCCCATTTCCCGCTTCCGGCGTGGTCTACGGCTCCACTATCAGTATGAGCTTTTTTGCCGCAATGTGATCAAGTTGGAAGACGCATATCAGGTTACTCTCGAGATGGAGCAGTTAAAGGGAGAGTTCGAGTCTACCCAACGGTTGGGCCCCGTCCCTCTTCGTAGTGCCGAGCCCCGTAGCTCCTTAGGCCCATATCAGAGGGCCCACATGGCTCGACCTCAGGAGCCCGCCCGTTAGGAGCAATTCGCTCCAAGGCCTTGCCCTCCCCCGCCAAGGGATCTGCCTCCACCCCAACCACCGACACCCATTACCCGCCCCCCGGGACCTATTGCCCGTCCTCCGACACACACACCTCCTCCCCTGTTGCCTACACCCACTGTCCGTCGGGAGGATAAGGGTAAGGGACCACTTATCGGAGAGACTAGTTGGTGACGACTATAGTGTTATCACTGTCAGGGGTTTGGACACTTTGCCGGCCAATGTCCATCTCGTACATCACTAGCCCTAGGGGATAAAAGGGTTGGAGAAGCCTCACCATCTGCATTTGTGTCTGTCAGCTACGAGGCCGAGCCGGAATTAGCTGACGAATTCTATGAAGAAGATCCAGAAGGACCTATCGACACTCAGGATGTGGCACTCGGATGATGACCACCTAGGGGGTAATGTCACTGCATTAAGTCTAGTGTCATGCATGAGTCTGATTTTTCTTCTTTGTGTGGTTTGTTTGTGTGGTTTGCATGCATTTGTCAAGTGCATGGTGAGTCTGCATATGTTAAGTCAAGTCGATCTTGTGCAAGCTCGCAAGTGTCCGTCCCTTACGAGTGTGAGGCAAGTCGGATCTAATGCGTACGTTGTAGACTTGTTGGAATATAGGATCAGATCTACATCACTGTCTCGGATCTAGTCACCCACAGGGACCAGCGGTGATTCCTAGTGAGTCTTCAAGTCGCCTCCACCCCTTTGAGAGTGACCCCACCCCGGAGTGTCCACCACTAGCCTCGTTCCCACAGCAGCATGTGCATATCAAATATATATGAGATGAGCAGGTGATGGTTACTTGGAGTGGAGAGTACCCGCGCTACCTGGTACGGTGACGGATCCGCAGGAGTCACGCGAGCAGCCGCACCCATTACTCGACAGGGTCGAGTTTCTCCCACCAGGGGAGAATTGATGGGACATCGGAGCAAGCAATTTCATTTACCTTTGTTTGGATATTTTTTTGGAATGTATTTGGGTGTGTATTTATATTTGTGGGTGTTTATGAGTGTAATTGGGTCAAGAATGTAATATGGGCTACACTTCATGTAAGGGGTCCAATTCTCCAAATGGGTCTCAAAACTTTTAGAAGCCCAATTGGGCCTCCCCTCCCTAGTGGGCCTCCTTTCCTAGAGGGCCCAATATGATGGCCCATGGTCAAGTGTGGAATATTGACCATGGGTTGCCAATATTGACTTAGGAGGGGGGCGCCCCCTTGTTTGTCTCCACATGGGGATTTGTTTAATGTTGTTTATTCTCCCTTTCCCTCTATGCCCCTTTGACCAAGGGCATTAGAGGTCATTTGGCTAGGTCTACGGTTTTAGTATATATGTCTCTTGTGGCATTTTATGCATTTTTAATGAGAAAAATTAGTGGAATATTTGCCAAGGGCGCACCCTCTCTCTCTCTAGCTCTTCTTGTTCTTTTTGTTCTTCATCTTCTTCCCTCTTGATCCAGGGTGTGAAGCCCTCAATATTGGAGTGAATCCAATTTCTATCTCTTCCTTGGAGTGTGAAGCTCCACCATCGCCGCCGCCGCCGCCATCGGAGCCGCAAACAAGCCGCCACAAGCCACCGTCCACCCTGCTGTCCTGAACTCCGAGATCCAAAATATCAAGCTAAAGAAAAGGTCGGTTCTCCCAGCTCCCAGCTCTGATCGAGCTGAGATTTTGAGGGATTGTTTCCCTTCGTGTTATCTTTCCATCCATATAAATTTTGTTCCATTCCGATCTCGTTTTCCAATCCTCCTAGGTGGTTCTTCATACCCCTTGCAATCTGCCTGGTTGCAGATATGCAGGATAGATCCCTGATCCCGTATTTTTCCCACCCCCTTATTCTTCTCCAAAAATTCCCAAACTAATTCTGTACGTCCCCCACATAGTCCTCTTCCACCCATAATTTTCACAAGCCCTAAATCCACCGCCAACCCCTAAGTCAAAAATCACCTTTAGACAGCTCCCTTTCTGTTCTGCTGGATCTGGATCCCGCGCTAGAAAAGGGTCTGTGACATAGTCATTTTCATTTTTAATCCGTCTACTGGATGGATCTGAAATTCCAATATGTTGAAGATCTCTAAGTCCTCTTTCCAATGGCACTAACCTCGCTTCGATCTGACTCCAGATCTGGGTGTGGCGTCCATTTTGGCCGGAGTGCACAAGATTTTCAGATATGTCCCAAGACAGGTTTGCAAAAAGGGTTCACAAGTTAATTCCAGAAGAAATATATCGGGGTAGCTTCAGCGACCGCCCCTCCCAGCGGTCGAACAGGGATCCTCTGCCAGCGTCCCGGTGAACCACCGCCTTCAGAAGGTTCCCAGAGTTCGACGTCCCTTTGGACGCCCGTGCTTGCTATCCTACCGGCCAGCAACTCGCAGATTCGGAGCCGCTGCCCGCCATCGCCCGGAACCCGCCGCCTTGCTGCCTGTCAACCCAAATTCGATGCTCCTGGCATATTTTTGTGTAGCCCTTTACCTCCCTGCATGGAGTGGGCAAGAAAATTCACTTCTGTAATTAATTTAATTACTGTACCGGGAGTTACGAAGTTTGGCCGAGAACGTCTTCCCCACGCCCGGTAGCATGGAGGTATCGTGTTCGCTCCTCACTCGACATTTTTGCTTACTTCGTATATTTCTATATGCCGCTGCATGAGTGATAGGAAAATCTAGCTCGTTATAACATTTCAATCACCGCTGCGAGAGAGAGCGAGACCGTCCCGTGACCCGATCCAGGCACGAAAGTGTGAGTTGACCACCCTAGCTTTTTGCCAGTTTCTCAACCGCGCACGTCGGCACGCTTCCCTTGCTGGGGACGTTCGCGAGTTTGCCTAGAGTCCAAGGTTTGCATATCAATTGGCGTCGAGTCGCGTCCCGTCCCGCATCACATGTTTTCTTTTAACCTAAGAGCTCTGAAAGCAGTTTAGAACTTGCCTTAACGAAAAAAAATGATAGATCAAAAGAACACGCTTCTCGATGTAGTCTCTTCGGTCCAGGAGTTCTTCAAAAGACACCCTACACTGCCACCCCTTCTAAATCTCTCACTCACAACAGGAAGGCAGTATGAGAGCTCACACCCTTCTCTATCAGAACCGAGAAAATGGAAGCACAGAAGCTTCCCACGACTTGCAGAGAAAGTGAAGATAAAGGAGTGCGAACTCCCCTTCCAATCCGATCCTTTAAAGGGTCATACGGTTGATATCAGGGGTTTTAATTCTCAACCCTTAATTCAAATTAACCTAAATCTAATGGCAAGGGGAAACTCTAAAATGGTCATTTGCACGCAAGGATCATGCTGTCGGTAAAACGAATTTCACACACAGTAACGCATAAACGATTATCACTATTCATTAGCCACTTTAAAAATTGATATCTCACAATATAAAAAGAATTTAAAAATCTAATTGTTACTCATTAATCACCTCGATTTACTCTATCATAGAAAAATATAAAATAAATAAAAACCCATGAAATAAAAATCACCCCCAAAATGAATAGTAACCTCATCAAAATGAATAGTGGGACATTTAAAACCCACTATTTCTCACCCATTTCTCCGATTGTACCTATATACATTTACGTGAGCTTCATTTAAAATCCACTATCTCTCATCCGTTTCTCTTGTTATACCTATATTCTTTTATGTGAGCTTCATTTAAAATCCACTATCTCTCACCCATTCTCCTATTATACATATGTATATACGTGAGCTTTTCTTCTAAGGAAAAAGGGTAAAATCCATTTAACACTATCTACCAACAACAACTAACTTAATATATATGTACACCTAAGCAATTTAAGTTATAAAATTTTAATTACTCAAAAATTGATTTATAATCAACAGAAATTGTCTACTCCTTTATTATTAAGTTTAATTCAACAAAACTATTAGTCAAATATTTTATTAACTCAAGCAAATACTATTTCAAACACTAACCCAAAATACTGACATAAAATATTCTTTATGAATTACGATAAAATTCCTGGGCACTACAAGATCTTTGGAGTAGAGTATTTCTCAATGATAGATCTAAGGTTTGGTTATCATCAACTAAGGATCAAAGATGAAAACATTCACAAGACTACATTCCGAAGCAGATATGGGCATTATGAATTTGTTGTTATGGGATTTAGGTTAACCAATGCCCCTGCAGCTTTCATGCAACTAATGAACAACGTCTTCAGACCTTATCTTGACCGATTTGTGGTCGTCTTCATAGATGACATTCTCATTTGCTCCAAGACCCAAGAAGAACATGAAGAACACCTAAGGATAGCTTTGTGAGTCCTAAGAGAACACCAACTCTATGCAAAGTTTAATAACTGTGAATTCTGGCTAAAGGAAGTTTCATTCCTTGGTCACATTATTTCAAAAGAGGGTATCTCTGTGGATCCTTCTAACGTTGAAGCAGTCAAGAACTGGTGTAGACCAACAATAGTGACTGAAGTCAGGAGTTTTCTTGGTCTAGTAGGTTACTATAGGCGATTCATAAAAGATTTCTCAAAGATCGCCGTTCCTCTGACCAGATTAACAAGAAATGAGAATCCTTTTGTATGGTCAACCAACTATGAGGAGAGTTTCTTGACTCTCAAGGAACATCTCACTACTTCCCCCGTGTTAGCACTGCCAGTTGAAGGTGGTGGTTTCGAGGTCTACATCGATGCATCAGGCATAGGC
Organism: Amorphophallus konjac; assembly: GCA_022559845.1. NCBI lineage: Eukaryota > Viridiplantae > Streptophyta > Magnoliopsida > Alismatales > Araceae > Amorphophallus > Amorphophallus konjac. The sequence continues at coordinate 463,773,646 of CM040118.1, read as the reverse complement.
CTCAGTTGTGTTCTAATGCAACATGGTAGGGTAATATGCTATGCTTCGAGATAGTTGAAGCGACATGAAGAGAATTACCCGGTGCATGATTTAGAACTTGCTGCGGTTATCTTCGCCTTGAAGATATGGAGACATTACCTCTACGGAGAAAGATTCACAATATTTTCGGACCACAAAAGTCTGAAATATCTTTTCTCCTAGAAGAAATTAAATATGAGGCAAATGAGGGGGCAGGAATACCTTAAAGACTTTGATTTTTCCATTTAATATCACCCAGGAAAGGCTAATTGTAATGCCCTGGATTTTTCAGATATTGTTCGGATCAGGATCCGTGGGTTTCGGATCGTTTTTGTGGGTCCTGGATTAAGTTTTGCGGTTTACACGTGTTTTTGTCTGTCAAACCTTCGGAACCCCATGTAGGGCAAACCATTGTGTTCTCCAACTCCGGGACATTACCAACGCGTTGTGTGTTTTTCGAGGATCGTGGGGAGTATTTTCTCTATTTTTCGTATTTTCTAGAAATTCTAGATTTTCTATATATTAAACCCCTTTCTCTCTCCCCATCTCCCATTTCTCACTCTCTCCCTCTCACTTCTCCCACGCTCTCTCTTTCTCCCTTCTCTTCTCCAGCGGCCGACGGAGAGAGGCGGGGGTGATGCGAGCAAGGAGCGGGCAAGGATGGGTGAGGATCGAGGCGGTGGAGGCGCGACAAAGCTCAACCACGAGTTCGGGGAGCTGCGACGATTCATGCGGCATTTTCTTGGCGGATCGGCATCCTCGGCACGCGGAATCTTTGATAGAGGTAGGGGGATAGATCCTTAACCCCTGTACTTCATTACCCGCGAGTTTGGTAGCCCGAGGCGAGCCGAGAGGGTTTATATTCCTACCAGGGTTAAATTGTGTGATTTTGGGGTGTGAGCCGGATTTCACATTTTGATTGCGTTTTTGGGGTTTGAATGGGTCCTCTTGGTGCTAGAGAGGTTAGGGAATGGTTTCCCTTTCTTTTCCCCATCACATGGGTGTGAACGAGGCGTGGAATGGGGTTTTCCGCCATGTTGACCGTTCCGGGCTCGGAAGCAGGTAGCTGTCGTGCCAGAGACCGCTACCTGTGAAGGCGGTCCAATGGGGACCGTTTCCTGGCCCAGTAAGTCAGTTCCAGGTTGCGGTCTCGCGATGGGCCGCCGCCTGGAGGTAGTGGTCAGAGCATGACCATTTTCTGGAGTTAGCGGCCAGCCCCTGGCCGCTACTTCGTCGTATGGGTCCCCATGTGGTAGCGGCCTTGCGGCTAACCGCCAGCCAATGGTTGCGGTCAGGCCAAGGCCGCCACTTGGGGGTTGTCGTCTGGGAGGTGACCGCCCCTTGTTCAGGTGTCCCCGAAAAGGTTGCGGTCCAGAGTGGACCACTATCTAGGACTTGCGGTCCAGGGTAGATCGCCACCTGGGGGGTGACGGTCTAGGGGGAGACCGCCACCTAGTTTTCCGTACTAGCCGTGTTCCGTCCGCATTGTTTGGGCTCCGGTTGGTCCGGTTGAGACCCTATGTCCGACCCATGGCCCCATGGTTGTCTCAAACACCCCGTGGGTTTTGTGACCATATTTTTGGATGTTTGGAGGTACAGTGTTACCTCGATTAGCATGCCTGTGGGTTTGGAGGGTCCAGGTGACCCCATGTGTTCCGGGCTTTCATGTTCTCGCTAGGTTGAGTCACCGTGTGTAGGTATGAGTGCGGAGGGTTTCCCCCGCATGTCGTGGGTTTCTCAGGAAAGTGATTTTCATGTGGGCCGTGAGTTTGGCCCTTGGACTGTGAGTCCAATCACCCAGCCTGGGGCTGGAGGTTTCTCGCTTTTCCCTTCGATAGGGGATCTACTCGGCGGCTTGTGAACTACCTTGGGAATCGTGCTACCGTGGTTTCAGACCTAGGGATTAGGCTAGATTAACGGCATTGTGCCGTCATGTGCAGCGGTCTTGACTCGAGTCGTGTGACTCAAGGACCGTTGGGTTAGTAGGTCTAGTGGACTATCCAAAGTCCAGTGGCCCTGGGCCACCTGGCACTCCGTGTTACTTGCGATGGGTGCGTGCGTGACTTTCTGTGTTCATGTTATTGACTCCCCACTAGTCGTAGCCTTCTTACAACACGCGGGTGCTGACCCACTAGGGAGTGGTGGAGCGGCTTACCCGAGAGAGACGGTTTGTTGGCTAGTTACTGTAGGGCCCCTTCGCGCAGCCTGAGTCCGGGCTTTGGGGAAGAACCAACTAGAGGATCTGACCTAGGGCGCATGGTCTGTGTGTGCACAAGTGGTTAGGGGCGTCGGACCCGCACTAACGAGCGTGAGCCTAACTAGTCCTTGTTCGTGGTACTTGTTGTGTGTCTCAGTCTCCGCCTGGGGCGTGTAGGGAGACACTGGGCTGCGGACTAAGTCATCAGTGGACGCATCTGACCTTGCTTCTGGTGGGAAGGTACTCCCATCATGTGACGTGAGTTTCTCATGACTCGAGCTTCCATTTCCCATCTCCGAGGCATGGTTTTGTGTGTAGTTTTCATGTGTTTCCCGAAGCTGATGTCTAGGGTTTTTGGTGAGCGTCACTGAGGGTCTTTTCCCTAGAAAGTGTAGGGTTCATGACGGCGAGGTCGTGATCTTGTCTACCCAGACCGCGTGGTTTTGGGTTGGGCCTTTGTATATGAGACGGGCCTCTACGGCAGTGGTGTCGTAATGGTTCTCCTCGCAGTGTAGCCAGAGGTTTTCCTGTTAGTCTGGTGGTCCCCCGACTATGAGATCGGGGCATGTTGGTTTCCGTTCCAATCAGAGTAGCTGTAGAGCTGAGGTTTTACCAGCCACTGAGTTTGTTGTTCCTGTTGTTGTTGCTGCTTTCCGTTACCGCCGTTGTTTACGGTTGGGGTTCCGCAGGACCCATACTGAGCCAGTGATAGGAGGCTCACCCCTGCTTTTCAGGTGTGACTGTTCTTCATCGAGGTTCGAGGGTGCAGTGCGGAGGTTCTTAGTTGCCAGCTCGCCGGGCCGAGTGTTCACTCGGTGTTGGGTACGCTTATCTGCCTTTGACTGTACTTCAGTTGGACTGGTCTCTCTTGTAGTTGTTTATTTATTTCTGTTAAATGTTGAATTGTCGTGCTTTATTTTTTATTTCTTTGTACCTCCACACACCTTTTAGCCCTTCCGAGCCCTCCAGCTCGTGGGCGGCGGGCCAGGATTCGAATGGTATCGGGTTCTTCCAGGTATTCGGATCTTGGGTCGTTACACTAATGCTGTAGCAGATGCACTCAGCAGGAAACCTCTGGCAATTTTATCTAGCCTCAAGATGGGAATGACAAATCTCTTAGAAGATTTTGCCAAGTTGAATCTGGATATAGACACGGAGAGTGAAAGGTGTATCATCGCCAACATCCGGTCGTAGCCTACATTAATAGAAGATCTAGCAAAGTTGCAAGAAGATAACCCCACACTGGTTGAGATCAAAACCAACATTGATCAAAGGCCAGATTTCTTTGTTACGACTGATGGAAGACTATTATTCTGAGGTCAGATCTATGTACTAGATCATGCATAGACAAAGAAGCTGATTATGGAAGAAGCCCATAGGCCACTATATGTGATTCACCATGGTGCTACCAAGATGTATCAAGACCTAAAGAGGAACTTCTGGTGGCCCAATATGAAGAGAGAAGTGGCAGATTTTGTTGCCCGCTACTTAACTTGCCAGCAAGTCAAGGCGGAACACCAAAAGCCGACCGAGAAACTATATCCCTTGGAAATACCTGAGTGGAAGTGGGAAAGCATAGGGATGTATTTCATCGTGGGTTTGCCAAAAACAAGAGGCGGACATGATGGAATATGGGTGATAATTGATCAGCTGACAAAGTTTGCACATTTTCTACCCATTAAAAGTCGATGGACAGTAGATATATTGGCAGCATTGTACGTCAAGGAGATTGTCCGAATACATGGAGTCCCTGTCACGATAATATCTGACCGAGACCCGCGCTTCACATCACATTTCTGGAAAGGTCTACAACAGTCCTTGGGATCAAGGCTAAATTTCAGCACAACTTTTCATCCCCAGACCAATGGCCAGACAGAAAGAACAAACCAAGTGGTGGAAGATATGCTCAGGGCTTGTGCTATAGATTTTGGTGGAAGTTGGCATGACCATTTGCTTCTAGTCATGGTTGCCTACAACAACAGCTACCAAGGTAGTATTCAAATGGCACCGTTCGAGGCACTGTATGGAAGAAGTTGCCGTTCACCAATTTGCTGGAATGAAGTTGGGGAGAAATAACTTCTAGGCCCGGAACTAGTCAAGGATACAACAGAGAAGATACAAGTTATCAAAGAAAGATTCCAGATGGCACAAACAAGACAGAAGGCATATGCTGACAATAGAAGAAGGGACCTGGAATTTCAACTTGGAGACCATGTGTTCCTCAAGGTTCCCTAGGTCATGTAATCAGGAGATTCGACATCAAAGGCAAGCTTACTCCGAGGTTTATTGACCCTTTTGAAATTTTGGAACGTGTTGGTGAAGTTTCCTATCGGATAGCTTTGCCACCTCAATTATCTGGAGTACATGATGTGTTTCACGTCTCGATGCTAAAAAGGTACGTGTATGACCCATATCATATTATAAGTCGTGACGATCTTATGATACAGAAGGACCTGCCATACGAGCAAAAGCCACATAAAATACTTGATCGTGAGGTACGTCAGCTGAGAAACAAGACTATTCCTATGGTAAAGGTCCAATGGAATAAATGTCTGGAACAAGAAGCTACATGGGAAATGGAAGAAGCAATGCGCAGGAAATTCCCTGAGCTGTTTAACTATAAGTAGAACGCCCTCCACAATCTCATGCAATGAATTTATGGATCAAATTCTTTTTAAGTAGGGGAGGGTGTAGCACCCCTGGTAATTTTCTAGAATTATTAGAAATTTAAATAGATTTATTAAGCATTTTAATAAGATTAAATGGGTTAAAAATGGGCTAAATAAGTTAAAACCTTTTGGTTAAAGGCCCAATTAATAACTAAATGGTTAAGCCCACTTTAAAAATGCCTTAAAGCCTAAATTTTAGCATTTTGGCCCAAGCCCAATCCCTAGAGACATATTAGGGGGAAGGTTCCCTAATTAAGATAAGGAGATAAAGGAGAATTAGAAGTGAAATTTGAACAGAACTCAACTTTCGGAGAGACGGACTAGGTCGCGGTCTATCGCGCGACCGCTACCTGAAGAAGGCGGTCCTGACTCGACCGCGATCTGCTTCCAAAATCGGAAAGTAGATAAACATGGAAAGCTCGGATTTCTATCCACCAATTGGCCATGATTCGATGCTATCTAAAGAGGAAACCTATCTAGGACTCTTAAAGGATCGAATTGACATCCAATAGGATCCTAAATTCGAGGGTAAACCCTAACTCTAGGTCATTCCCTATAAATAGGTCCCAGGTCCGTCCAGCACGAACCCTAATTTTAGATCACGAGGATCGAAGGTATAGTATCATCTTTTTGAGTTATGGCTTTAGAACCTTTTATTCCCATTAGTGTCTTCTAACACCCCGTCGATTCTCGTGTTAGGAGAACAAGTAGTCAAGCAGTTAGAGAGCGCGGAAGTTGTTGGTTCCACGCAGGATGCGCAGGAACAAGAGCTCCCTTCCGGCAAGAAATTCTAAGTATATGACCAACCCCAAAGGTAGGTTGTCTTATGATCGGCTTAAACACCATGTTATGAGTAAAAGTCCTCTGTTCTCTCTTGTTTTCATGCACCATGCTCATAGTATTTCACGTTTTACCTTGATCGCGCAATAGGGTTCTATTTCCATGCTGTCTATGCAATGCTAATGAAAAAGATAATAACTTTGGTCAAATTCATGCCTTCTCATGCATTAGTCACATGCTATAATGCTTCCTCTTTCAGTTTTATATTGTTTGCATCCTTATTTGCCATAGAAAAAGGGCTCTGCAAGGCCGGTGTGTTTCTGTCTATCGACAGAAAGGTAGCGGTCCATTAGAAACTGCGACTTCCAGATAGCGGCTATGATAGAACCGCGATCTGTGTTCTGTTCACCCGAAACAGTAACTAGATCAAATGTCATGATTTTCTTGCTATACATAATAGTATCTATACTATATTTTGTGATGATTATCCTTTATGCTATGGCATGTTTTCAAAGAGGATTATGTTTTATGACACTAATAATTTAAAGGTTAATTTCATCATATGTTAATTTCACACTAAACCCTATAGTTTTGTACTAAAGGGATTTCTACTCCTTTGATGGTACTTCTTATAGATCGATCTCTGTTTTGACATGTTCACTCTCATCTTCTATCTTTCATCGTCAGTAGTACATAGCCCGTACTCCGGTACGATGCTATTAGTCACTTGCACATGATATAAACACTTTCTTGGACATTGAATGCCTCTCCGTCGGATATTCTTCTATCGGACTAGGTATTCATGTTTCAAGGCCTCCGTAAGTCTCCGCTGATTCTAAATTGTTCCTTTAAGTGTATGGGTATGATGGTAAACAAGACAATATGGATGATGAAAGTGGAACTATGAACAAGTGCAACATCAACTCAAGCAACCAACATGAAATGTAAAGCACATGGGCATGTCATCTTAACAGAAATAAGTAGAGGGAAAAAAAACACACGTCGGGGCCTGGAGCAAAGGAATAAACTAAAAACACACACCGTGGGTGTGGAGCAACTAAAAGAAAGCAAGTAAAGAGCAAGATGATGGAAGAAGAAGACAAATGACCAACTAAGGAACTGTGATCGCCACCAAGGTAATTAAAATAGTAAGAATAAGATAAGTACCTTGGAAAGAAGGTGGATGAAACACCCGCCCACGGGAGATAAAACCTGGATGCTACGAACGAAAAATGGTCAAATAGTAGACCGCTAACCAATGACAAATGGTCTTGAGATAGACCGCCTGAAGCCTGAAAATGGTCTTCTATATGACCGCCAACGCGTACAGAATAGTAGCTTGGGACTTGGATCTCCACCTCTCCCGGCCGGCCAGAAGAGTTGGGCCTCATGCTATGAACCCTGTAGACCTGCAAAACAATGTAAGAACAACGAAAAACAACCCAATTAGCCCTTGGACAAGTGTAGTATCTATAATGCAATTAAGCTAAAGTGCATGAAGGAAGGGTGAATACCTGGGGGGTTTGGTGTTTTTTAACCCCTATGGGGTGTGGAAAAGAATATGAGGATGTTTTAAACTGTGATTGAGATGAAAAGAACATGGAAGAAGAAGAGGGAAGATGCTTTGATCATGCAAAGGGACAATAGACCAAACTAAAGAAATAGACTCAAACTAGACCAAAGGAACTTGATACTCCTTGGAGCAGAAGCCTTATGGACGTGGAAGCAGCTTCTCCCTGGTTGGAAGTGGCTCCAGATCACAGCAGCACTTCGTGACAAACTTCAAAAATATCCTCTTCAAGTCATGAAGTCAAGGGTCCTATTTATAGACCCCCAAACCCTAGGTTCGAGTTGGAGGGATAATGACTCAAAAACAGGCCTGAAACTAGATAATCCTTGAAGATAATACTCCCAAGAGTTCATAGAAACAAACAGAAGGTTCTGGGAGTCTCTGGTGAGAGAGAAATCAAAGGATGAAGGACTCTAGTTCGTCCACGGCCGAGGAGAGGAAGAACAGGCAGAGCTGGACTCTCTGTTCCACTAGCGGTCTTACGATAGACCGCCAGCCCCAAGAAACGGTCGTGCGATAGACCGCTAAGAACATGCGTCCAGAAGAAGATAAGATCAAAGAGAACCAGCAGGACTCTCTGCCCATTAGCGGTCTGGAGATGGACCGCCAAAGTCCACCTTGCGGTCGTACGATAGACTGTTAGGGGAGATGACGTGGCAAAAGAGATAAAGGCTAATAAATCTATAACTTAATCCACAAAATAATCCTCACTAGCCCTTATCTTGGCCCAATAAGGTGAAATCACGAGAAATCAATGGAGCTAAGTCCAACCAAGGAGAATGACCCATAAAATTAGGCCCAAAACTGACCAAAAATGGCCCAATAAGCGGTGAATAACTCGGGACATCATAAAAATAGATAATGAGATGACCCAACTCATTGGTCATAAAACGGGTGTCAACAGATGCCCCTCCTTAACGTCCTCTTTGCAGAGGACCAAGCGGAGGTGAAGCAAAAGCAACATGGAACATGGAGGTGAAGCGGAAATGAAGCGGAGTGGATTGAAAAGTGGGCGTTAAGGTAAACGACACCCGTCCTCAACCAACGAGCGATAGAAATCTTCTGGAAAATTTTGGATCAATCACAAGGAACGGCAACACTGGACGACGCATGCCTGGAGGAACTAACAACTAAAGAAAAGGAAAACACGGCCAACCTCCTCACTAGAATGCATAGCTGATAGGTGGTCGGAGTAAGCGAAAAAAGAGACGAGCAACTAAACTCCAGACATGAATCCTCAGCTAACCAAATCGAGCAAATAGACCAAAGGAATCCTTCCAATTCAGAGCGGAAAGACTCTCCTTACCCAAAACTATGGATACACAGTTATCCACCATTACTGAGACACTCTAGACAGATGAGGGCACATGAATGCTCAAAGATGCGCATGATGTATGCTGGGCTAAAATAAAGAAATCATCAAAACGAATGCCAAGAAAGCATAAAATAGCAAGATACTCGAGAATAATATTGATAGACCAGATAAATCAGGGTCAGGACACCATCTGCAATCACGGCGTGCAAGATAGAACCATCGTCCCCCAATTCTTCCAACCTAACGACCTATCCAACGATTAAACATGTGCACCTAGATCATCATCATTTTTGTTAGAGGGGAACATTAGATCCTGGAACACGTGAATGACCAGCCGATTCTCGAGGTAATATATCATAGATACCATATAGTAATGCATTAAGGGACTTATGGATCGAGATACTTACCTGACTTACCTACCTGACGAGATGTGAAATGATGGCGTTCATGATCATGACAATAAGAAAGGTTAGCCATCAACAATTATAAGAGATAGATATGAAGCACATATGAAGTAAAAATAGAGCAAGAATATTACTTCAAATCATCAAGATATCCAACAACCAAACGGTCTAAAAGTGGACCGCAATAATGAACTAATGGTCTAAATATAGACCACCAGCCAAGGGCGGTTCACATTCTTCAATGCAGATGACTCAGATGGAAAATGGTATAGGGGAAGACCGCCAATGGTTTGCTAACGGTCTAACGATAGACCGCTAAGCTCTGAGCGAAATCAAAACAAAACCGTTCGTTCATTCCCCCCATTCTATGCTCATTTCAATCAAACCAAACCACCACCGAGCATACCCCACGCTTACTCCGGTGACCCACCGGCGACCATCGCGAGGCTGCATTCCCCATCCCTAAGATGGTGAAGAAGAGAGTTATAAAGTGCTTCTGGCGGCGGATAGACGAAGAGGAAGTGCCGCCCACGGCGGAGGCGAACCCATCCGCGGAGGAAGAAGGGCCGTCAGCCCAAGCGGAGGTGGAAGAGGCCCCGGCGGCGGAGGAGGACTCTGAGGAGGCTGGACATGGCGAGGAAGGGGCCCAGACGGCGGGAGAAGGGGGGGCGACGACCGGACGGCGATCGTCGGAGGTAGGTTGACGGCCCTAAAATTTCATTTTTGATTTCTACAAACCATGCATATGTATGAATGGACAGGAGAATGGGTCTGGGGACCCATTAAAATACTTTGTAGGCCCTTTGGGCCATTTTTAATGCTTGGGGAAATGAGGCAAACACTGCCCATTCTCTAGGTGCCTAGCGGTCCTTCCAGCGACCGCCAGGTGATCAGGCGGTCTAGGGATGACCACTAGCAGGGAAAAAATGGTCTAAAGGAGACCGCTAAGGAACCAGAGTGATTTTTGATTAAAATGCAAATGCAATGGATGTTTGATGAGTTATATGAATGACTCATCATGATCTGTTGAATGAATGCAGGGGAAGAGGCGGACTCAGATTTCGTGGCTGCAAGTCCGGGCAGTTTACTTAGCAATGCCAGACTACCAGAGGGAGAGATTAGTAGTGATGAGGTTCGTGGAGCTTCTTAGCATAGAGGTGATAAGGATCGACACAACCTTGTTGTATGCACTCCACGAGCGATGGGACCTGATCAGCAGAGTTTTCTTATTCCCGTGCGGACATATGATCCCGACGTTGGAGGACGTCACGAGGATCACAGAATTGAGAGTGCACGGGGATCCAGTGACAGGATGGACATATGCAGACGACCGGGAGATGGCACAAGAGCTACTAGGGCTAGACCTGATGAGACCAAGGCACCGTTACTCAATGCTGGCCAGAGCAACTCTCTAGGAGAGTTTGGGATTGAGAGGAGCAGCTATAGCCGTCGGAGATTTACTCGAGGAGCACATTGGGAGACTGACAGACCGGGCACGAGAGAGAGTGTCTGCGGAGCTGGGACCATAGGGGGACATCACCCTCCGACGCTTCTTGATATTACTATTTGGGAAGCTTCTATTCACGACGAGGGCGGATGGAGTGAGCGTCAGGCTCCTTTCTCTATTGAGAGATATGGATGGCGTTGGCGAGTATGCTTCGGGAGCAGTAGTGCTAGCCTTTCTGTTCGACTCCCTCAGTATGACCGACCGACAGACGATGCTGGGCGGGTTCACACCTTTCCTTCAGGTAAATGCTTGACTCTAAACTTTTATGCTTATATGCCCACTATGTGCTTATTGTTGATGTATGTGGACATTTACTAATGCAGGTATGGAGCTATCTGTACCTCCCTGGCATCGTGCGAAGGAAGAAGGTACATCTCGATCGGATCCCCGTTGTAAGACGGTGGTCGGTGGCTCGGGATATGGGGTCGCTTCGACGCTTAGTGCGGGCGATCCAGGACGATTTAGATACATTCCCATACACATTGGTAAGCTTCTCAAATTCAAACTCTCTGAATGCACTTAAATGCATCTAAATGCTTCCTAAATACTTATCTAAATGCTGACACTTGACTTCATTGCCCTTTTTAGGTGCACTGGACACCCTACCATGACGAGGGTCACGAGGGGTAGTCCTGGGTGGAGGCAGCCCAGGCATACGCCGGACAAGAGATCTGGCTTCACTGTTTGAACATCATCGAGCCTCTACATCATCGGCTGATCATGAGGATGAGAGGAGTACACCAGCCAGATGTGGAGTTCCCAGTGCGAGACGATGAGCGCATCGGGCGGTACTCGAAGGGACTAGGCGGGGACATAGATTGGGTCACTCGGGCACTCGACCAGGTACGAGACTGGTCATGCAGAGGCCGGGTGGTGAGGGCCCAAGCTGACAGTGATGAGGCTTACCTGAAGGCCTACACACAGAGGTACGGCGACAAGGTGTTCCACGGCGTCTGACGACCGGTATGACTTTCTAAACTCATACCCTTTAATTAATTAAATTATTCCTATATGCATTGACACCTTGATTCGCTATATGCAGCTAGACCCCCAGGGTAGGATAGCAGAGCTCCAGGGCCTCCTCCACTCCACCATACAACAGAGGGATGAACTCCAACATGCTCTGGATCTTCTGGTGAGAACCTCAGACTTAATTACGCTTATGATGATGAATGTGACTGACCTTGACTTCTAAAATGTAGCGAGCCAAGGGAGCGCAGCGATGCGGGCCAGATGCTCCTTCCTCTTCGTCCCAGCCTGCGGGAGATCGAGCCGAGCGAGATGCAGACTTTGCTCGGGCAGTGGCTCGGGCCGAGGAGGCCGAGGCCACTCTCGTGGAGAGGGTAAGCAAAAAACCAAACCGAGACCCTTTTGACTTAAATGCTTATGATATGCAAATGCCTAATTGTGATGAATGCTAATGCAGGCGAGAAGGCTGACTACGGCCTTGGTCGAGGTGGAGCGGTGGCGAGCAGAGGCGGCGGAGGTGACTCGCCTTCGTGAGGAGGTGACGCGATTGGGCACAGGAGCGGCTCGTCGTTGCAGAGGAGGAGGAGGTGGAGCGACTCAGAGCGATGCCGCGCAGCTGAGGAGCGAGCGAGACCAGTCCCGAGTGCAGGTCATCGAGATGAGGGGGGTGATTGCGGGACTGAAGGATGCCCTCCGACTTCTGGGAAAGAGGTCGGCTGCTAGTAGGAGCCAGAGCGTTGCACCGAGCAGTGCGGTCCGAGGTTACTTCACTGGTTCTTTCGGCTACTGGAGGAACAAGGAGGAGGAGCAACGACGCCGTCGCGAGGAGGAGAGCACTGCCATGGAGCTGCCAGCGAAGCGGTATGAGGGCACGGGTGAGAGTGGTGGTCCAGGAGAGGGACCGGCCGAGTGACTTGTACCTTTTCTTTTCTTTTTTTGTTATGATGGACACACATGTACATGACTTCTTATGATTAGTGATATTTTATTTTATTTTATTATTCCCCCCCCCCCCTTTTTTTTTGTTTGTTTATGCAAAACTGTGTGAAATGCTGACTCACTGACTACTCCTGGGACTGACAGAGAGTGGGAGAGGATGAGAGAACGGAACAGGACTGGCGAATGAGTAAGATGAAAGTTAGCCAAACCTAACAGAAACTGGAAAATGGTCTAATGTAGGACCGCCACAATGGAAAAAATGGTCTAACGATATACCGTTAGGGGAATGGGAGATAAGGTGGTGAAAAAGAATGGAAAACGGTCGTTTGACGACCGTTTGTGAGCTCTTAGCGGTCGAACGATAGACCGCTAGGGACAGGACACAGTGAAGTCTGAGCGGGACTCTTCCGTGAGAGTCCTAACCTGAGGATAGGGGTCCCTAATCTGCACCAAACCCATCCTAACTCAATTTGAAGCTACCCAGCCCTAATCCTAATGCAATAGGACTAAAACCAAAGCCTTATAAGTAGGACTAAACCCCAGAATTTGCAGCTCATAGGAATTCTCTACTACAAGCCTTGAAATTTCATCAAAAATCATCCAATTCATCATGAATAGGAGCTTTGAAGCTAGTGCTATGGGAGAGGTCGCCCACACCGGACCAAAGGCGGCTAGGAGAGAGCACGAGGAGCTACAGCGGCTGACTTTGATCCCCAAGCACCTGAGTTCAAGTTCTTCAAGAGAAGTAAGCATAATTCCAAGTTTCAAAAAAGTTTATGCACTTCCTTAATTTCTTCTTATGGCATTCCCCTCTCTTCTTCTTCTTCTTTTTCTTCTTTTCAGCTCCTTCCTGGCCCAAGATGCTACTCTAGCCTTAAGTGGGTGGCTCCCATGATAAAAGAACTTCCTTTAAAGGTCCTTTCCATCCTAAGGGCATGGCACCTCCACCCTTTAGTAGTTCTAGCCAAAGCATTTCAGCCCAATCAATACTGCCCTTCATGCAGGTCGTACACCAAATCTCTGAACTGAAAACATTCTTCAATCGTATGCCTGGGCTGCCTGTGGAACATACAATATTTCACTTGATCAACGGTCGGGTTCCAGTTGGGCCGTTCTGGAGGAAGCTGAATAGCATTAATTGACATGAGAGCCGAGAAAATGTCCGTGAGGGACTCGGGCAAAGGAGGGTATTGGGCCCTCTTCGGAGTCGGGCGCTTGTTGTTAGTGTAGCCGTTGGGTGGGGGGACATTATGATATTGCGGAGGTTGTGGAGGTTGTTGTGGAGCGGGGAGCGTGTTTTGTGGAGTGGAGGAGGTAGGGTGAGAGTTTTGTGGAGTAGGGAAAGTGGGTTGGGCATTTTGTGGGGTGGAGAATTGGGGATTGCGGGGGTTTTATGGAAAGCGGAATGGCGCGGATTGGAAAGGGAATGCAACGGCTTGCACCTGCTCATTTGTTTGGACCCCCTCAGTGACAGGCCCCTGAGGCTTCTTGTGATATTTGGGCTTTTGGGCTTCAAAAAGAGAGTGGATGGGGGAGTCCTTGAATTGTGTTTGTATGAATCTCGCCCGGCTATAAAGTTGGTGCATATTAGCTATATCATTCATAGCCAAAATATTTCAGAATGTGGGAGTAGCATTTGAAATCAACAGTTTGACCTTTTCTTCTTCTGAAATATGACCCGGCACTCGGGCAGCCATCTGCCTCCATATGTCGACATATGTAGCGAAATCTTCATCTGCCTTCATTTTCTCGGCTACTAAATATGTGAAGGAATATTACGGGTCGACCCGGTCTTGAAACCTATGAATAAACTTTTCTTTTACCACCTTAAAACTCTCGACATCTTCCAGCGGTAGAGAATAGAACCATTCTAGAGCAACTCCTTCCAACGAGCGGCGGAACAGATACGCCATAAGGTGGTCATCATATTGGAACTGCGCCGACTCATAAATAAAATCCCTGACATGAATGAACAGGTTGTTGTTCCCGTCATATTCGCGATATGTGGGGAGCTCAGACTGCGGAGGGAATCGAATATTATGGAAGCTGGGGACCAGAACATCAACTAAAGATTGTAGGCCAACCCGCTTTTGAAGGACATCGAGTTGTTGTTGCATGGAGGCCCATTTATCTTGTAGTTCCTGCTCCATGGATGGAGTAGGTGGAGTAAGAGAAGGGAGCTCAAGACGAGGAGTTGAAGGGTAGACAGAAGGAGGAGGAGGTGGCCCATAAGAATGATATTGGGCCAGAGGATGACCCGAATTGGGGTGGATATGGGCCGCCCCTTGCTGAGGATGAGCAAGATCTACCGGGCTGACAAGGGCCTGCGGTAGTGATAGAACATGCCTAAAAGACTCGGCCTGGGTGAATGAGGGAAGAACGATCTTCCCTTTATCAAGAATTTGATAGGCCAAGCTAGAGGGCTGGCCTACTTCTAGATTGGAGAACTGGAGGGTCCTGGGATGGACTGGGGTAAGCTCGATTGGAATGGGTGAGACCCCATGCCCATCAACCCTAGATTGTGAAATGGAAGTAGTGGAGAGACCTTGTGCAATTGTAGGAGATGGGGCACCGGACCCCTGTAAGGTCTGATAAAGGGCCTGAAGTTGGGCCGGATCCAACTGGGCCATCATGTGCAAGATCTGACTGGTAGGATTTTTGGAAGAAAGGGAGGGTTGCGCTCCCTCAATGGGGACAGAAGATGGAGGAAGGATAGACCCTTCTCCTGATTGAAGTTGGACAACCCTAGGTGGGTCTCCAAGAGTCCCTGGGGAAGAGATTCCTCCTGGGAATGGGGAAGATCGTAGGGAGACATGTTTGACTCAAAGAAGGGATTGGAATAAGACGTGAAAGAGGAATTGCCCCTAGAAGATGACTCTAATGATCGGAAGCAACTCCACATGCAACGAAGCACCTTAAGATGAAGCAAACAACATAAACAAACACAAATGAGTGACCAGACAAGATGGCTCCAAACTTATGCACACAAGAAAGGGATGAAGAAGTAATCAAAGTCAACCAAGTTGTAATGATGCACAAATTTTACTTGTTTCTTCCTTTAGAACCTTGATGATTTGAATTTAATATGTTCTCTCCAACAATAGGTTCCTAATAGGAAAGCGTATGGGGGACTTGGTTGACTCTAAATGTAAACTCTCCCTCACTTATGTAACCTAAACACGGGGTAGGCAAAGGTACAATTGGCTCGACGTCCGTGAGGGAATCCACGGCTCACGGGGACTTATGGAGGTCCCTGATGTGATCGCCTAGTCGGCCCCAAGGAATATGGAGACGAGAGGTTCACACACCAAGATAGGAAATGCAACTATAGTATGAAATATGAATGACCCTATGTGCACCGGAGTGTATGCAATTTTTAGCCTAAAACTAACAATCAATATGCAAACAATGATGTATAAATGAATAACAACAAAGGGGGAGACCAGATAGCACCCAAGAATGAAAATCACAGTGAAAAACTGTAGAAATATAAGCAACCTCGGTGTGCGTACCTATACTGGAGAAACGGTCATCCAGGAGACCGCTATAAGATAAGACGGTCTATCGCTAGACCGCTTTTAAGTCAAAAACGGCCAGACAGAAGACCGCCAAGGAACCAGGTGTAGACACGCCAAATTTGACATCATTTTGAGCATATCTCCTATCACACTGTGATGCCCCATTTGACCCTCAAATTGACTTATTTGAGTGGTTTTCCTCTTTTTTCTTGAATATCCAACTTCCCCCAGCTTTCACACATCTTTTCCTTTTTTTCCAGATTTTTCTGAGCTTTTTCTCCATTTTTTCGAGCCTTGAATCAATTAGAGGCAGGGACCCGGGCGCCATTTAAATAGCGCCCAGGCAGGGGGCGCCCTTCCAAGAAATAACGCCCAGGCAGGGGGCGCCCTTCCAAGAAATGGCGCCCTTGTCCCGGGCGCCCATTAAATAGTGCCCAGGCAGGGGGCGCCCATTTCCAGCTGAGTTCAGTTTGGCCGTTTTCGAAATCTATGAATTAGTGACACTGCGGAAAGTCGCCATTTCTTTAAATAGCGACTGTTCGAAAGGTCGTCAATTTCCTTGCCATATTTTGAGGTTTTAACTCTGTCTAAAACTCGTATTAATTTCTAAATAGTGACCACCTCATGGTCGCAAATTCTTTTTAAATTTCAGAAAGTCCGAATCCGTCTCGAAATGCCTCAGAATTAGCGACGCTTCGCGCGGGCGTTATTTTAAATAGCGACCACCTGTGTGGTCGCCATTTCTTCCAGAGATCCGAACTCTGGTAGAACCTCCTTGTTTCTCTCTTTTGAGCCCCTTTTCACTTGGGAAAGGAGTTCTAAGGCTTTCTAATGTTGAAGGGACACCTGGCCATGGTTTATCACCTTCCAAATCCCATTAAAACATCTTTTCCTAATTTCCCTTGGATTAAACTCTAAATTTTAGCCCTATAAATAGGACCCCTCTCTCCCTTGTGTCTAAGGCTGCTCAACTAATCTAAGGGGAGGTGCTGCTGGATTGGAGGCTCAAGCAGGGAGTCTCCCACATGCTTAAGGCTTCATCCCATGGAGATTTCCTTCCTCCCTTGAAGACTTGAAGCCCCAATTGGAGAAGAAACCAATAAGTCTTTCACTTCCTCTTTTCTCTTTATTTTATATTCTTAACATTGCATGCATCATATTTTTTTTTACTTTTCATTATCTCAACCACGTTGAGATCTTCTTTTCGTGCAACACTTGCACCCTCCCATATTTTCCTTATCATGCCATCATAATCTCACATACCCTTTGCATAGGGGTTTTAAAGGCCAACACCAATAAGGTGTGTTCATATCCATGCTTTCCATGCTCATATTCTTATTTGGATTTTGATGCTACACACCATGGTTTCTAATCCATATTTGTTTATTGGTATTTTCTTTGTCTTTGCAAGGGTAATCAAGCTATAAGAAGAACTCTCTTCATCGGCCAGCCGATAGAAAGAGAAGATGACTCTCACAATCCCCCGCACTTAAAAGGTATTTTTTACGATCCCTCCATATTCTTTATTGTTATATCTTTGAGGCCCTCGCGTCTCTGGCGATCACCTTTCCATATAGCATCCTCGCATGCTCCCCTTTTCTATCCTTTTCCCATTCTTTTCATAGCTTCTTTTCTTTCTTCATTGTTGCTTATTGTTTCATGAGTGGGTTATTTCCATAATCTACAAATTGGCGTGGGACACCTTTTGTTTTTATTTTGATTATCCTCCCCTTGGGCACCCACGTGTGCCACCTCCATTTGCACCCACGGTGCACTTCCATTTGTGCTCCACATAGCACCCTCCCACTTAGATTGTTAATTTGCTAGATTTGGATTTTTCTCATTTTTTTATATCCATATAAAAAAATATAAAAAAGTTTGAGCATGTCATGCTTTCCATGATCCATGATTAGAGTTTGTGAGTGTTTCTCTCTCTTTTTCTATTGATATTCTCACTGTTCTAAGCTTTCTAGCCACTGGTACGGGTTCTGGGAAACAGGTAATTGGCGCCCACACAGTGGGCGCCCTTTTCTTAAGTAGTGGCAGGGTGTAGGGCGCCAATTCCCTGCCTTCATTAAAAAAAAGAGAGAGCCACAGAATTAACGCCCCCATACAGGGGCGCCCATCAAAGAATTAGTGGCAGTGAGGGGGGGCGCCATTTACAAAATTCTAAAAAGAAAAAGAAGGGTCACAGGAATTGGCACCCACTCACAGGGGCACCCTTCCAGGAATTGGTGGCAGCCTTCTAGGCGCCAATTTCTTGAGTTTTCGTAGAATTCTCTTTGTGTGACTTATTTTGTATCATTCTTTCATATTTTTGTTCATACATATATATTCTCTTCATTGCTGCATCCATATTGCATTTGGCTTGGGGAGACCTCCTCTCTTTACACTTTTTAGGATCCATACCCTCTCTTGGTTAAGGAAGGACCCTCCATTGAGCACTCCGTCTCTTTGGATTGGAATCTCCTAAACCAAGGCCTCCATAAGTCCCCGCACCCGTAGATTCCCTCACGGAAGCTTGGGTAGGTTGTACCCTTGAAGTACCCCGGGTTTAGTTGGCCTATGCATGGAGAGAGAGTGTACCTAGTTGGCATCGAAGAAAATCCATATTGAAACTAGGTTCTTACCTTGTGTGAATCATATCAAATTTTGTCAAAATCCCTTAATTCACATCAAGGTTTAACTTAAGAAATCAAGCGTAAACATCCAACTTGTGTGATGATTACAAATTGTTTTGATTGAACTATTGCTTAATTTGCATAATGTTTCACTTTGATAACCAAACAAACATGTTTAATCCTAATAATAATCATGAGGATGCACAACCTAGTACATCTTATGACCCTCAATTTTAATATGTTCATTACAATTCTCACCACAACTCATCTAAGGGGCCACGCCCTCACTCTCATGATCTTGCCCGACCCATGGGCAATGTCCAATCTCATGGTCCCTTGAATCCTTCGTGAGCCACTATTTCACCGGGACCGTCTCCTCCACACGACGAGAAGGTTTCCCAAGTCCTTCATGCATTAGATCATCTCACCCCTCAACAAATTCAAGCCCTTAAGGCTATTGTTGAGGGTGCATCTCCATCTCAACCTTCCAATCCCACATGGGTGGCCCATCACCCACCTTCTTCCATTCATACCTGGGTGGCCCATCAACCGCCTCCCTCTTGTCACCTGTCTTCTTCTTCGTCAACACACATTCCTTCTCGGGTGGTCCGTCACCCGCCTCCTTTTATTCCTCCTCCTTCACGGCCCCAAGGCCCACATGCGTCTTGTAACTCGACCCATCCGGGTCCTTTTGTGGGTCGGCTTATTAACCCTCCACCACGGCCTCTACATCAAGCCGCCCCTCCACGGTATTCCTCTCAAGGCCAACCCTCTAATGTTCAAGTTACACCCCTCCAACAAACTCTTCTTGATAAAATTGCTTCGATGGAGGAAAACTCAAGAGTGTCACAAGCCCGCGGCCCACTCCTCCTCCTCCTTCTCAAGTCAATCCTCTTCACGATTTCATGAATAATATCACCAAGATGGAAAAAGATTGGAAGGAGAGGAGAGATAATGGCATTACAGATTCAAGCAAGCAAGATATCGATGACCAAGTGGACGCCGTCCGCCCTCCACTCATCCACCCCACTCATTCACATGGCCCTCCGCCTCCTTTGCCTTCGCCTCCGCCTTCATATTTACCTCCACGAAATCCTCCACCGCAACATTATCCTCCATCACCCATTATTACGTCTCCACCACGGCATCCACGTGATTTTGATGATTATGAAGAGTTGGAGCCGGCACAAAATGATGAAATTTCGAAGGCACACATTCCGAGTTTCCTCCGTTTCCCACTCCCTCCATTGCCTCCCGATGAACTCCCTACTCAAGACGATGCCACCATCCCTCACCCCGTCTATGAAACCTCTTGGTGTTACGATGATGGGTCGATACTCCAATCACCCACGCCGGCTCACCATGACCCTTCCATTACCTCCAATCCTTTACGCACCACCAAAATCCAACATTTTCTATGAACCAAACACACCACACTATTAACCTCCGCACCAACGGCTTCCGCCGAGCCTATATTAACCTTCACTCCACCGGCCTTCGTCGAACCTCCCGCTAAACCTCAAACCATTATACCTCCTCCTTGTTCGCCACCTAAGGTTTCCACTATCCCCATAACCTCAAGGCCAATTACACCGAACCTCACTTTATCTACCCCTCCATCTAAATATTTACCCGAACCCGTGGCTAAGCCTGAGCAGGATTCACATATTTTTGCACTCGAGCCAACCCCATTTGCTTCCGAACAAGGGGAGAAGCCCGACGTGTTTCGACCTCCGCTTCCACTTACCCTTCCACCGACGCTTCCCATTAAACCACCACCATCTATTGAACCTACCGCTTCACCTCCTTTTACCACTCAGAGTGGGTATATTGTTGCAAACACTTGTGCCGAAGATGATCAAGAGCCGGGCAAGAGGGATTTGGCCTCGGTTATGTTATTCAAAGATCAAGAGTTCATTTACCGGATGTTAATCCGTGTTCTTGTGCCGAGCATGGTTGAAGAGGCCAGGTCACCACCGCTGCTCACCAAAAGAGATTTGATGCCATGTAAGTCCATGCTCAAGGGCCGGGCAGGGCACCCCTTGTTTCAACTTTCCAATCTCGAACCCATTTTTCCATACAAGGGGCGAATGCCCATTTTGTTCAACACTCTCTATATGGCATAGTCTCTGGGCAAGACGATGCTTCCCATTCCAACTTTCCAACTCCCTCACATTATTGCTCTTCGACTTCCAAGGGAGTTGGTGTTTATTATTGAAGCTTCGTCAGAGGGCTTTTACCTTACCCATTGGGCCAAGTGGCCATACACTTCTATTACTATGGAGGGACGGTCATCCTGGTGCTAAGGGGCCTTCCGCTACCCTACTCACCCTCTATTCTATTTCATCCACATTTCTATCTATCACTGATTTGGCCATCCGTGGGATGAAGAGGGAATTCTCATCCTCTCACCCCTCGTATTCTTTGCATTTCATGCATCCCATACCTCTGTCGCATTCATTGCACTGCATTTGCATTCCTTCTTTCCCGAGTTTCCGGACCCGTATTTTCCCCGCCTTTTGGAATCCCTAGTTCTTCTGCACTCCACATCTCATTCACCTCTATCTTTGGGATCTCTGAGTCTCCTTACACTTCTTGGGCACCATGCCCCATCCGATCTTCTTTCAGGGCATCGCTCCCCTTCCAACCTTTTCTCCGGGCACATCGTCCCTTTCCACCTTTTATATCCGGAACCTCTGCATTCCCCATCTCATCCACATCTACCTTAGGGATCTCCGGGTCCTCTAACATTGGTCGGGCATCGCGCCCCCTCCCACTTCTTATATCCGGACCCTCTGGATTTTTCTCTAGATGCAGGGCATCGCGCCCCTTCTGATTCTATTCCTCCAGAACCTCCGGACTTTCTCCCGGGACATCACGCCCCTTCTAATTCTATTCCTCCGAAACCTCCTAACTTCCTCTCAGGGCATCACGCCCCTTTCTATCTTCCTCCGGATTCTCTATCTCATTCCTTATCCCTTCTCCCAAGGCCTCGCGCCCCTTTCCATCTTATCCCTCCGGATCCTCTTTCTCTCTTCCTAGGGCATCACGTCCCTTCTCTTAGCCTTCCTCCAAAATCCCCGGATTTTCTATCTCTCCACAATGGGCATTGCGCCCCTTTCCATTTTCTTCCTCCGGAGCCTCCGGACCTCCTCTATTTCTTCCGATTTATCTTCTTATTCTCCCAGGACGTCGCGTCCTTCATTCTTTTCTTCCTCCTAAAGCATATTTTTCCATACCTTTTCCCTGGGCATCACGTCCCTCGGGGTTTTCTTCCTCCAAAACCTCCAGACTCTTCTTCTTCCCGTCATGATTCTCCTCCATTGTCTCCGGACCCTCCAGACCCACCTCTCTCCATTTACCGGTTTCTCTTCTTAATCCCTCCTAATCCCGAGTCTGACCCAACTTCTTCCACATCCATTGCTTTGGGCATCTGCCCGTTCTCTCACTGCTTCCGAGACTTTAGTCCTCACCCCTTCTCTTGATTCTCCTTTCATTCTATAGACCTTTCATGTGATCAGGGTCTCTGCACCTTAGTGAGGGAGTTCTAGCCCTCGCCTCTTTTTCTTTACCCTCATTCGTCTCAGTCTAGTCTTGGTACCACCCCTTCTTGTTAAGCCACTTCAAACCTTGGCTTCCAATCATTTTATCTGCCACTTGAGGATAAATCTCACGATGATCAAGATCGCCTCCGGCGGTTGCTGTTTCTTAAGGTTTACATTCAATATCTCTCACGCATGGTTTTCAAAATGAAGTGCTTCTTAACATGATTCAGAGAGGTATTTTTAAGGCATTTATCTTAGGTCTTTATCTTCGTCTTTATTGAATTTCAGAAAAAAGAGTCTTTAGGCTTTCTTTTGCAGCACCTTTGGCTATAAGAACCTCATGCTGGGAGTTCAGCATTCTCTCCCCGTTTGTTAAGTGTAACCCTTAGTTGGGCACTCCCCACACTTCACGGCGCCCTTAGCCGACTTCTTTGGTAAAACATCGTTGCTGCTTTGGCCATGCCATGAGTATGCGTAAAAGTCTTTTCTCTTCTTCACTCGGTCGAATGCAGGTACAAGAGGTTGAAGGATGAGATGACCAACCTAGGTACTCCCCAATACGAGAGAAGTCTCAAATAGGGGGAGTCTTGACCCAAATTAAAGTGAATTTTCATGATACATCTAGCCAAAACGAGCTATTATGAAAATCAAGTCAAAATTTCGATAAAAATAAAATTATAATAAAGGCATGTCAAGAGAGGTAAAGTCCCTGCAGGAAAAACCCTGGTTGTATGCATGTCAAGGGTCTAAAAATCAAAGGCACAAAGCCTCGGCGCAACAGACTACCTCTTTGAGGGGAAATGCCCTAGCAAGAATTCGAGTCCTGACATCTCCCATACTGTATAAAGCTTATCTCCAATTATTCTTCTCTTCTCCCTCCAAGACCGAATGTTTCTCGGGTATGGCCTTGGTAGAAGCACCGTTAACCAAGGGTAGCCGGTCATAGGGCGCCACCTTTAAATGCACGCCCGGCTTTGGGCAGTTTTTAGCGAAAGGGGAAGGAACAAGGACCCTTGGCCAGTGGTTTAAACATCCTTTGATGCTGCTTTAGCAATGTCTAAACCAAAATCTAAAAAAAGTTGAATATTTCTTGCAAAAAATCCAAAAAAAGTTGAATATTTCCTAAGTAAAAATCCAACAAAAATTGAATATTTTCAAAATCCATAAAAAAAATTCAGATATCTTCCAAAAATCTACATAAAAATTCAAATATTTTCAAAACCCATAAAAATTTGCATATTTTAAAATAAAAAAATATATATTATATTTTATTGATGGTGCTTTTGCAGGGACAACAACTTTGCAAGGACCAAGAGCACGAGATGAGTCCTCTCCATTCATTGCTATCTACCTTTTGATTCTCCCCATGTTCACAATGATCACATCTTCATGATTTGCTACGCATTACTCCGATTATTCATCTCCAAATCTTTTTAATCAACTCTTGCTGATTTCACTTGCTCACTCATGCCGCTGATCATTCAAGTGACTAGCCAGGTTGTCATCCTCATGACAAACAACAAACAATGATGCTATGCTATCTATGCTTTAATGATGCTATCTATGTTGAATGCTTAAATGTTATTCATGCCTTTTACGCTGTGCACACTTGAATGCTATTCATGATATGATACATACATGCTATTGATGCTTTGATACATGCTATATTTTCATGTTATTCAATGCTATTCAATGCTTTCATGCTTGAATTCTATCCCTTCTATGGTTGCAATGCTTTAACGCCTTATTCATTGCTTGTTATCTTTTATATCTTGGCTAATAAATTTTTGAGCGCAGGAAAGAAGCTCTTGGTCCTACCATCCGGGTATCATCACTCTGGCCCCACGACGCTTGCATTTTCTAAATTCCCTCATGCTTATTGCTATCACCATCTTCCCCATGTATGCATTTTACTATATGTTACCTACACTACTAGATCATATCAAGGACCTTGTGGCTTTGATAAATTTGGAATCTGAGTTCCCCTTTATCAAAAATGATGATGATTTCAGAGGCGTCTTAGTCATACGGATAGGCCGTTGAGCCGTCTAAGACTGGGGATGATGGTTCCCTTTTGTGAGTTGGTGCGCGGAAAAACGAGCTTCGACTTAGTATCAGCTCACGAATGGGTTTCTTGACCCAGTCTCGATAGTTTAATAATATTATCCTTGATTATCTTATATTCTCATTTGCTTTACTTTCCCCTTTAAACCAAGCATGCATTCATGTAGGAATTTGAATTAACTTTGGAAAACCCTTCTGATAAGCTGATTTTGAAGGTAAATATAATTCTGATTGTCCATGATAAGAGATATTCCATGCCGAATTGTGTCCTCAATTCGCCTTGCTGCCGTTTTGGGCCGCTTCCCTGAAAACTCCTTTGTTTGGATTTCTGTCTCTCGTTCAATTTCTTTTCCTTTGATCCATCTTGGCTGCAGCACGTCCACATTGGCTGGTAATCGCTCCCCAATGGTGAAACCTACAGGTTTGTGACCTGGGGTACTTCCACTGTGCTGGAAGTTGATCGCTCTTTTTATCTCCTTCGTGCACTGGTGCACACTCCTTCTTTATCCAAACATTGTTGCTTTCATTGAATCTCCTCAAGATTGCATCATTCCGAGCTTTTGATTCAATTCCTATCAGGTGGTGTTGATTGCGTGTCTCATCACACTTTAGCATCTGCTTTTCAGTTCGCTCTCACTTCATTCTATTCCATTCCATTCCATTCCATGTTGCTTCACTTCATTTTATTCCATTCTACTCCGTGTCACTCCCTTGCAAAGCAGACGCTAAGGCGGGGCAGCTGTAGACACGTCAAATTTGACATTATTTTGAACATATCTCCTATCGCACTACGATGCCCAATTTGACCCTTAATTTGACTTATTTGAGTGGTTTTCCTCTCTTTTCTTGAATATCCAACTTCCCCCAGCTTTCACACATCTTTTCCTTTTTTTCTAGATTTTTCTGAGCTTTTTCTCCATTTTTTTGGGCCTTGAATCAATTAGAGGCAGGGACCCGAGCGCCATTTAAATAGCGCCCAGGCAGGGGGCGCCCTTCCAAGAAATAACGCCCAGGCAGGGGGCGCCCTTCCAAGAAATGGCGCCCTTGTCCCGGGCGCCCATTAAATAGCGCCCAGGCAGGGGGCGACCATTTCCAGCTGAGTTCAGTTTGGCCGTTTTCAAAATCTATGAATTAGCGACACTCCAGAAAGTCGTCATTTCTTTAAATAGCGATCGTTCGGAAGGTCGTCAATTTCCTTGCCATATTTTGAGATTTTAACTCCGTCTGAAACTCGTATTAATTTCTAAATAGCGACCACCTCATGGTCGCCAATTCTTTTTAAATTTCGGAAAGTCCGAATCCGTCTCGAAATACCTCAGAATTAGCGACGCTTCGTGCGGGCGTTATTTTAAATAGCGACCATCTGTGTGGTTGCCAGTTCTTCCAGAGCTCCGAACTCCGGTAGAACCTCCTTGTTTCTCTCTTTTGAGCCCCTTTTCACTTGGGAAAGGAGTTCTAAGACTTTCTAATGTTAAAGGGACACCTGGCCATGGTTTATCACCTTCCAAATCCCATTAAAACATGTTTTCCTAATTTCCCTTGGATTAAACTCTGAATTTCAGCCCTATAAATAGGACCCCTCTCTTCCTTGTGTTTAAGGCTGCTCAACTAATCTTAGGGGAGGTGCTGCTGGATTGGAGGCTCAAGCAAGGAGTCTCCCACATGCTTAAGGCTTCATCCCATGGAGATTTCCTTCCTCCCTTGAAGACTTGAAGCCCCAATTGGAGAAGAAACCAATAAGCCTTTCTCTTCCTCTTTTCTCTTTATTTTATATTCTTAACATTGCATGCATCATATTTTCTTTTACTTTTCATTATCTCAACCACGTTGAGATCTTCTTTTCGTGCAACACTTGCACCCTCCCATATTTTCCTTATCATGCCATCATAATCTCCCATACCCTTTGCATAGGGGTTTTAAAGGCCAACACCAATAAGGTGTGTTCATATCCATGCTTTCCATGCTCATATTCTTATTTGGATTTTGATGCTACACACCTTGGTTTCTAATCCATATTTATTTATTGGTGTTTTCTTTGTCTTTGCAAGGGTAATCAAGCTATAAGAAGAACTCTGTTCATCGGCCGGCCGATAGAAAGAGAAGGTGACTCTCACAATCCCCCGCACTTAAAAGGTATTTTTCGCGATCCCTCCATATTCTTTATTGTTATATCTTTGAGGCCCCCGCATCTCTGGCGATCACCTTTCCATATAGAATCCTCGCATGCTCCCCTTTTTTATCATTTTCCCATTCTTTTCATAGCTTCTTTTCTTTCTTCATTGTTGCTTATTGTTTCATGAGTGGGTTATTTCCATAATCTACACCAGGGAGCAGAAACAATAAGAAATAAAATAGGAAAATCGAGGAAAACACGAGGGCTACTCAGATAAACTAAAGATAGCAGGTGAAACAAGAACTCAGCACGATTGGCACTAGATGTCCCACTGTGATCGTCAAAAAAGGGGAGCTGTTGGTTTTAAATTGTTCCTTCAAGTGTGTGGGTATGATGGTAAACAAGACAATATGGATGATGAAAGTGGAACTATGAACAAGTGCAACATCAACTCAAGCAACCAACATGAAATGTAAAGCACCTGGGCATGTCATCTTAACAGAAATAAGCAGAGGAGAAAAAAGAAAACACACGCCGGGGTGTGGAGCAAGGGAATAAACTAAAAACACACACCGTGGGTGTGGAGCAACTAAAAGAAAGCAAGTAAAGAGCAAGATGATGGAAGAAGAAGACAAATGCCCAACTAAGGAATTGTGATCGCCACCAAGGTAGTTAAAATAGTAAGACTAAGATAAGTACCTTGGAAAGAAGGTGGATGAAACACCCGCCCACGGGAGATGAAACCTGGATGCTGTGAACGAAAAATGGTCAAGTAGTGAACCACTAACCAACGACAAACGGTCTTACGATAGACCGCCTGAAGCCTGAAAACGGTCTTCTATAGGGCCGCCAACGCGCACGGAACAATAGCTTGGGACTTGGATCTCCACCTCTCCCGGTCGGCCAGAAGAGTTGGGCCTCGTGCTATGAACCCTGTAGACCTGCAAAATAATGTAAGAACAAAGAAAAATAACCCAATTAGCCCTTGGACAAGTGTAGTATCTATAATGCAATTAAGCTAAAGTGCATTAAGGAAGGGTGAATACCTGGGGGGTTTGGTGTTTTTTAACCCCTATGGGGCATGGAAAAGAATAGGAGGATGTTTTAAAATGTGATTGAGATGCAAAGAACGTGGAAGAAGAAGAGGGAAGGTGTTATGATCATGCAAAGGGACAATAGACCAAACTAAAGAAAAAGACACAAACTAGACCAAAGGAACTTGATACTCCCTGGACCAGAAGCCTTATGGACGTGGAAGCAGATTCTCCCTGGTTGGAAGTGGCTCCAGATCGCAGCAGCACTTCATGACAAACTCCAAAAATCTCCTCTTCAAGCCATGAAGTCAAGGGTCCTATTTATAGACCCTCAAACCCTAGGTTCGAGTTGGAGAGATAATGACTCGAAAACAAACCTGAAACTAGATAATCCTTGAAGATAATACTCCCAAGAGTCCATAGAAACAAACAGAAGGTTCTGTGAGTCTCTGGTGAGAGAGAAATCAAAGGATGAAGGACTCTAGTTCGTCCACGGCCGAGGAGAGGAAGAACAGGCAGAGTAGGACTCTCTGTTCCACTAGCGGTCTTGCGATAGACGGCCAGCCCCAAGAAACAGTCATGCGATAGACCGCTAAGAACATGCGTCCAGAAGAAGATAAGATCAAAGAGACCCAACAGGACTCTCTGCCCATTGGCGGTCTAGAGATGGACCGCCAAAGTCCACCTTACGGTCGTACGATAGACCGCTAAGGGAGAGGACGTGACAAAAGAGATAAAGGCTAATAAATCTATAACTTAATCCAAAAAATAATCTTCACTAGCCCTTATCTAGGCCCAATAAGGTGAAATAACGAGAAATCAATGGAGCTCAGTCCAACCAAGGAGAATGACCCATAAAATTAGGCCCAAAACTGACCAAAAATGGCCCAATAAGCGGTGAATAACTCGGGACATCATAAAAATAGATAAGGAGATGACCCAACTCATTAGTCATAAAATGGGTGTCAACATCCGCGAGTCTGGGATTCTCACTAGGACATCGAGCAGGTTGCACCCTAAAAATCTAAGTCTAGAAAAGCACTTCACGATTTATGTGTTCTACCCTGATAGCGGCCCTCGCTACCTGTAGATAGCGGCTGGCCAATGAGCGCATTCTTCCAGCATGTTGACTGTGTTTTCAGTCGACCGATGTTCCAGTTCAGTCGACTGATATCCTTGTTTTCAATCGACAGACTTCTAATCGTGGACTCCACTCGACCGCTTCCTCAAGTTAGCGGTCCTGTTCAAACCGCGTTCTATCAGATTTGTTCAACCCGAAGGCTTACCCGAAGGGTTGATTATGTTTCGTTCTCAGATGATCTTCTGACTGTCTGGAACCTAAAACTTTATTTAACAAGTCATTAATGAATTGTGGAACTAAGAAAGATGCCGTTATGCTGTCGAAATACTTCCATAGCATAACGTTCTTTTTAAGTCATTCTTGACCTCTTTTCAAAGATTTTAAAGCATTCTTACCTTGCTTAGTTTCGCCGTTAAGGTAATTATTGACTTTAACTTTCTTGGCCGAACTTATTGATAGTCTTGTGGAAGTACCTTGATTTATAACTTGAAGATGCAAGGGCGGGCACGGACGGTGTCCAAGGGCTCCAGTCTAGCCCCCTCGACAGATGGTCGAAAATATACTATTAACCATGGGGTATAATGATTATTGGCGTCGCATTGCGCTGGGAGTACTTTGTTTATAATTGGCGAAATCCATAAGGGCAATTCATGAAATTTATATACTTGTTTGAAAAGTACATTCTCGTTACATGCTTGTTACATGACTTTCTCGTGCATAGCCTTCTCAAGGTTATGAAAATTATACATTCTTGTTACATGATTGTAATATCCCGGACCCTTCGGATCTTTCTTTTTGGGTCCCTGATCTATTTTCTCGGAGAGTCCGACTTCATTGTGTCCGAAATTATGTTTCGGACATCTTTTGTGTTCGGATCCGTGCGATTCGGATTAGTTTCGGTGGTCTTGGAACGTGTTCCGTGGCTTTTTCTGCGTATTTTCTGATTTCCGCGTGTATGTTTCGGAAAGACCCACGGAATCCCATAGCGAGTGAACCGGGTCGTTCACCTAGGCGCGGATGGTACCACGTCGATCAGTGCGTTCCAACGATCGCGACGGTATATTTTTCTATTTTTCTATATTTTTTGGAAAATCCAGACTTTTATAAATCCCTAACCCTTTTTCCTTTTTCTTTCTCCTTTCTCTTTCTTCTTCCTCCTTCTCTTTTCTTCCCGTTGGAGAACCGACGCCCCCTCTTTCTCTCTCCTCTTCCGGTGATGACGCGGCGTGCCCCTCCGACTGTAGATGGCAGTGGGCGACGGCGTGGCGACGACGGCGGTGGCGAGGTGATCACGGTGGCGTGCGTGGCTCGTGGGAAGCTCAAGGAAGAACGAACTGTTTTTGAGGAACAAGGCGATCTAGTCATTTTTGGGCCTCTTTGAGGTAGGGGGACGCATTCCCATGCTCATCCCTTCCCTTCCCGTGATTTCTAGGTCGAGGAGAGTCGAGAGGGGTGTGATTTCATGCCGGGATGGGGAAACTCCATGTTTGAGGGGTGAGCCGGATTTCTTCGATTTAATGCGGTTCTAGCTAGATTTTTGGGGTTTCTAGCATGCTGGGAGTTAAGGGATTAATTTCCCTTTTGTTTTCCCTTCACCAGGGGGTGAATGGGCATAGTTTTTGAATTTCCCGTGCATATTTCATGAACCAAGCTCTGCCCGTTGTCGCACTACTATCCAGGGGCGCGATCTTGAGATCGCGCTGCCCTTTGTCGCCTCGTTCATCGAGGAAGATGAATAGTGGCTATCGACCTGTCGACAGGGAATGCGCCTGCCAGACCAGGCGTGACTTATGAACGTGCTAGGGTCCCCCAGCGCGTTCTTGGTCTATCGCGCTAGGGTTTCATAGCACGTTAATGATTAACGCGCTATGTATCATGAGCGCGTTCTTCCTTGATCGCGCTAGATTTTTGGGCGCGTGTTCATGAACGCACTCCTGGCCTATAGCGCGTTAAGGCCTCTTACAGATTCGAGAGTTTTTGCACATGTGGCAGCCTCTAGAATGGACTGCCACCCGTGTTCTATTATACCGGGGTCACGCTTTGCCGATTTGAGTCCCGGGTTAGTGAATCTCGATCTACGTGCTGACCCATGGCCTGATTGATGATGGGCATCATGTGGGGGCCACATGTGAGGGTGCCGTGGGATCCCGAAAGCTGATGTTCTCGACTTGTGTCACTGTGAGTCAGCATCGGTACGAGGAGCGGCCCTTGTACTTTATCCGATTTAGACGTTATTTTCCGTTGACTAGAGAGTCTACTCCTTCAGTGACCCTCCACAAGTCGTAGCCTTCCGACACGAGAGTGGTCCCACTAAGGAGTGGTGGCGAGGCTATCCTGAGAGACGGTTTTGGACTGGTTTCCGTTGGGCCCCACGTCTATCAGCCAGAGTCCGGCTGAGGGAAAAACCAGTCAGAGGGCCAGACCAGGGATGCACGGTCTATGTGTGCACACGTGGTTGGGGGCGGTTGGACCCGCACTGACGAGCGCGACCCCAGCTAGTCACTTGTTCTGTGGTTACTTGTACGGTGTCTCCGTTCCACCAGGGGATGATGGGGACACCCGAGGTGCGGTTTAAGCCGTCAGTGGACGCATCCGGCCTTGCTTCTAGTGGGTTGGTACTCCTGTCTTTGTCTGGTAGCGACTCTTGGGTTTTTCTCAGCTTTCAACGAGTTGCCTCAGTTTTTGTGCTGTGTGTTCGGTACGAGCCGTAGTCATAGCTCGCAGTTACTTTCTGCACAATTTCTCGGTTTGCGAGGTGGGGACCGGATGATCCCTACTGAGCCTTGTGTTTTGAGGCTCATTCCCTGCGTGTTTTCCGTGTTTCAGGTGAGACGCGGCTTCAGGGGAGCGCTTCAGAGGCTCCACGTGGTTCTGGTGCCCAGGGTTAGTTGTCAGTTTCCAGGCCGGGGTATGCCCCGTGTAGTTCTACTTTTCCCTTTGGACTGTACTAGTTGTGGACTACTGTCTTTTTAGACTGATGTTGTTATTTTATGGACCATGTAATTTAATTAATGCAATTTATTTATTTTCTGTTTATTCATATAAACTGTGTAATTATACAATTATTTTAGATTCTTGTGTATCTCTACACCATCCTTTCAACCCTTCCGAGTCTTCAGGCTTGTGGGTGGCAGTTCGAGATTCAGGTTATCGGGCCTTCCCGGTGTTCGGATCTCGGGTCGTTACAGCTGGTATCAGAGCACGGTTGTGGATATGTATAAGAATCATAAATAGTTACAGTGGTCCACTAGTCCATAATGATGATGAGGAAGTGGAAGCTCTGGGAACAGGTGCCAGCCATGACATTTAGGCTCAAGGTTCCCCAGGAGCTGGGGTCAGCTGTTCTTGCGAGCTTGACTATCACGCCAGCGATTCATCGTCAGGTGACAGATGCTCAGTGTGCAGACCCTGAGTTGCCCTGGATTTTGGCTTTGGCTGACGTTGACTTCGGCGAGGACGGAGCTGTGAGATTTCATGGCAGGCTGTACGTCCCAGCTGAGGAGTAGGTGAGGCGTGCGGTGTTACTGGAGGCTCATGGGAGTCGGTACACTGTGCACCCAGGTGCGACGAAGATGTATCGGAACTTGAAGAGGCAATTTTGGTGGCCAGGCATGAAGAGAGATATTGCCGAGTATGTGGCCCGATGCCTGACCTGTTAGCAGGTGAAGGTGGAGCATCAGCGACCTGGAGGCACTCTTCAGCCCTTGGATGTTCCCACATGGAAATGGGACCACGTGACCACGGATTTTGTTGTGGGATTGCCGAGGACTCCGAGTGGACAAGATAGTATTTGGTTGTTGGTGGATAGGCTGACGAAAGTGGCTCGGTTGTTACCGATCAAGGTCAGCTGAAGTGTGTCCAAGTTGGCTCGTCTCTATGTGGAGCGGATTGTGCCTTTGCATGGGATTCCCATTTCCATTGTGTCATATCGAGATCCGCGCTTCACTTCTGGGTTCTAGAGGAGTTTCCGGTGAGCTCTTGGCACGGAGTTAGCGTTTAGCTCAGCGTATCATCCTCAGTCAGATGGTCAATTGGAGAGGACCATTCAGACGTTGGAGGATATGTTGAGATCATGTTGCCTGGAATGGCAAGGGAGTTGGATTCACCATCTGCCATTGGTGGAGTTTACCTACAACAACGGCTATCATTCGAGCATTGGGATGGCTCCTTATGAGGTGTTGTACGGGCGTCCTTGTCGGACTCCACTCGATTGGTCTGAGGTTGGTGAGCGTGTTGTGACGGGACCGGAGCTGGTGCAGCAGTGCATTGATGTGGTGCATCTGGTTCGTCAGAACATGTTGGCGGCGCATAGTCAGTAGAAGAGCTATGCCGATCGGCGCAGACAGCCACTCTGCTTCGCGATCGATGACCGTGTATTTTTGAGGGTTCCCATGAAGGGAGTGATGATATTTGGACAGCGTGGGAAGCTGAGTGCCCGCTATGTTGGTCATTTTCTCATCGTGGAGTGCATTGGCGAGGTTGTCTATCGGTTGTAGCTTCCTCCTAAGTTTGAGGCAGTGCATGACGTATTCCATGTCTCGATGATGAGGAAGTATATGTCTGATGTTTTTCATGTGTTGGAGGACTCGATTTGGCCTGAAGTGACTCCCGATCTGTCTCTATTGGAGTTCCCTATCCGTATTGAAGATCGGTGAGAGTAGCACCTACGGAACAAGGTTATTCCCTTGGTTAAGGTGGTGTGGCAGCGGCACTCTGGCGGTGAGGCTTCTTGGGAGCGTGAAGACGAGATGCGTCAGCAGTTCCCTTACATGTTCGAGTGAGTATCCCTTCTCTTTCCCCTGTGCTTTATTTTAAATTTCTAGGATGAAATTTGTGTAAGGGGGGAGGGCTGTAGTATCCCAGACCCTTCGGATCCTTCTTTTTGGGTCCCAGATCTGTTTTCTCGAAGAGTCCGACTTCGTTGTGTCTGAAATTATGTTTCAGACATCTTTCGTGTTCAGATCCATGCGATTCGGATCAGTTTCGGAGGTCCCGGAACGTGTTCCGCGGCTTTTTCCGCGTATTTTCTGATTTTTGCGTGTGTGTTTCGATAGGACCTACGGAACCCCGTAGCGAGTGAACCGGGTCGTTCACCTAGGCGCGGATGGTAACACATCGATCAGTGCGTTCCAACGATCGCGGTGGTATATTTTTATATTTTTTCATATTTTTTGAAAAATTCGGACTTTCTATAAATCCCTAACCCTTTTTCTTTTTTCTTTCTCCTTTCTCTTTTTTCTTCCTCCTTCTCTTTTCTTCCCGTTAGAGAATCGGCGCCCCCATCTTTCTCTCTCCTCTTCCGGCGATGACGCGGCGTGCCCCTCCGGCTGTAGACGACGGTGGGCGACGGCGTGGCGACGACGGCGGCGGCGAGGTGATCACGGTGGTGTGCGTGGCTCGTGGGAAGCTCGAGGAAGAACGAACTGTTTTTGAGGAACAAGGCAATCTAGGCGTTTTTGGGTCTCTTTGAGGTAGGGGGACGCATTCCCATGCTCATCCCTTCCCTTCCCGTGATTTCTAGGCCGAGGAGAGCCGAGAGGGGTGTGATTTCATGCCGGGATGGGGAAAACTCCATGTTTGAGGGGTGTGATTTCTAGCCGGATTTCTTCGATTTAATGCGTTTATAGCTAGATTTTTGGGGTTTCTAGCATGATGGGAGTTAAGGGATTGATTTCCCTTTTGTTTTCCCTTCACCGGGGGTGAATGAGCGTAGTTTTTGAATTTCCTGTTCGTATTTCGTGAATCGGGCTCTGCCCATTGTCGCGCTACTATCCAGGGGCGCGATCTTGAGATCGCGCTACCCTTTATCGCCACGTTCATCGAGGAAGATGAACAGTGGCTGTCGGCCTGTCGGCAGGAAATGCGCCTGCCCGACCAGGCGCGACTTGTTGACGCGCTAGGGTCCCCCAGCGTGTTCTTGGTCTATCGCGCTAGGGTTTCATAGCGCGTTAATGATTAACGCGCTATGTATCCCGAGCGCATTCTTCCTTGATCACGCTAGATTTTTGGGCGCGTGTTCATGAATGCGCTCCTGGCCTATAGCGCGTTAAGGCCTCTTGCAGATTCGAGAGTTTTTGCACACGTGGCAGCCTCCAGGATGGACTGCCGCCCGTGTTCTATTATACTGGGGTCACGCTTTGCCGATTTGAGTCCCGGGTTAGTGAATCTCGATCCACGTGCTAACCCGTGGCCTGACTGATGATGGGCATCATGTGGGGGCCACACGTGAGGGTGCCGTGGGATCCCGGGAGCTAGTGTTCTCGACTTGTGTCACCGTGAGTCGGCGTCAGTACGAGGAGCGGCCCTTGTACTTTGTCTGGTTTAGACGTTGTTTTCCGTTGACTAGAGAGTCTACTCCTTCAGTGACCCTCCACTAGTCGTAGCCTTCCGACATGAGAGTTGTCCCACGAGAGAGTGGTGGAGAGGCTACCCTGAGAGATAGTTTTGGACTGGTTTCCGTCGGGCCCCGCGTCTATCAGCCAGAGTCCGGTTGAGGGAAAAACCAGTCAGAGGGCCAGACCAGGGATGCATGGTCTGTGTGTGCACACGTGGTTGGGGGCGAGTGGACTCGCACTGGCGAGCGGGACCCCAACTAGTCACTTGTTCTGTGGTTACTTGTACGGTGTCCCCGTTCCACCAGGGGTCGAGGGGGACACCCGAGGCACAGTTTAAGCCGTCAGTGGACGCATCTGGCCTTGCTTCTAGTGGGTTGGTACTCTTGTCTTTGTCTGGTAGCGACTCTTGGGTTTTTCTCGATTTTCGACGAGTTGCCTCGATTTTTATGCCATGTGTTCGATACGAGCTGTAGTCGTAGCTCGCAGTTACTTTCTGCACAATTTCTCATTTTGCGAGGTGGGAACCGGATGATCCCTACTGAGCCTTGTGTTTTGAGGCTCATTCCCTGCGTGTTTTCCGTGTTTCAGGAGAGACGCGGCTTCAGGGGAGCGCTTCGGAGGCTCCACGTGGTTCTGGTGCCCAGGGTTAGTTGTCAGTTGCCCGGCCGGGGTATGTCCCATGTAGTTGTACTTTTCCCTTTGGACTGTACTAGTTGTGGACTACTGTCTTTTTAGGCTGCTGTTGTTATTTTATGGACCATGTAATTTAATTAATACAATTTATTTATTTTCTGTTTATTCATATAAAATGTGTAATTCTGTAATTATTTTAGATTCTTGTGTATCTCCACACCATCCTTTCAACCCTTCCGAGTCTTCAGGCTCGTGGGTGGCGGTTCGAGATTCGGGTTATCAGGCCTTCTCGGTGTTCGGATCTCGGGTCGTTACAATGATAGTGTATTCTTGTGATTGAAAGGCCAATTTATATTCTTGCTAGATCATTGTCATTTATTCTTGCAATATCATGTTCTTACATTCATATATTGCTACTTGTTGTTACTATGATTTTTATCACATGTTTTATCGGATTCTCATTATCATACCTTCTAAAGTTAAAATGTTAATTATGTAAACTATTCCCTCATATTCTCATTCCCTACTTTCTTTGACTTTTCAGGCAGTGCTAATGGATCAGAGTCGGATTATTCAAGTGATGATTCCGAGAGTGATTGAAGATTGAGAGAAGCCCCAGAGTGTCTTGAGTCCATTATGTTAATTCAAGGACATGTCCATGTATTTTCTATTTTCTTGAGTCTAGATTGTCATATTGTCAAAAGAGTCCTTGTCAGTGGTAAACTTTGATTATTTGATCAATAAAGTTGAAGGTTTTTTGTCATATGGTATTGCGTACAATACTTATGCTTTTGTATGAATATGGCGCTCTGATTGTCTTGCAAGCTCGAGGCTTACTTTGTCGGGTGTTCATGTTCCCAACTTGTTTCCACTGTATATATCTCGGGGCGTGACAGAGTGTGCCACCAGTAGATCTGGGAGGTGTTATGCAGATGCTTCAGGGGTTGGTAGAAGCTATGCAGATGCAGGCCCTGACATTAGTACTGGTGCAAGCCCAGTTGTAGGCTCAGGCGGAAGAGTAGCATGGCAAGACGACAATTATCGTGGAAGTTGAATGTGAGGGAGTTTCAAAGGAAAATAAGAGGGGCGGAACTAAAAGAAGGAACCCCCATTCAGACATGAGAAAGAACAGAGGGAAGAAAGTGGCTCGGCTTGAGGAGAAGGGAAAAGCATCATTTTTCTGCAATGTGGAAAATCATAAAGATGAGAGTGCTGGCTAGTTTTAGGTAGATGCTTGACTTGTGGCCAGGCTGGCCATTTTGTGAGGGATTGCACTAACCATCGGAATCAGTAACCACAACAGTAGTAGCGAGGAGGTCTACCAGAGGGTATGCACTGAGGAGGGGAAGATGCTCAATGTGACAATGCTTAAGGAAGGCATTGAGATGACCAGTCTGTTAGCAGGAAGGGTGTAGGTGGTTTCATTTTGAACCTTCGGATGTTTTGTAAATTTAGGAAAGTCTCGTAATCATGACATTATCTAGGTAAAAGGAATGTATATATGCTTCAATTAATGTTCATATGTGTTGGAGTTGAATGATCTAATTTCTGTGTGTTTTAGATGTTGGAATGATTACCGTGTATTTTGGATGTGGGAGTTCAAATAATCTGGTGTTCTATATTATTGCGTATGTTTAGGTGGGCAGGTAATCAAAGGGGTGTAGCGAGTACAATAAAGTATGAAAGTCAAGAAAGTAGAGGAATAAATATTGAAATAAAATTAACAAAGAAAGATTTTAGGTTTTTGGAGATCTCCTCTTAGAGAAATAATAATGAGATTTAGTAAAAGATAAAATACAATAATGAGATTTAGTAAAAGATAAAATACCTACAATTATTCATTATATGTCAAATTTTAAATTTCGAGGATGAAATTTCTTAAGGAGGAGAGATTTGTAAACACTCAGATTTCAGGAAACTCATTAAGGTATTGGGCTACCTATGTTGAGAGGCCATTATGGTGGCCCATTTAATGAATCTGAGCCTATTAAGAGAAATACGTAGTTTTAAGATAGTAGTCCATTATTTATAACATAACTCTGTATATAAATGTCCAAATGAGATGAAATTAGACTCATTAGAAAGATAACTCGATTATATATAACTTTTGTGTTAAACACTTTTTGATATTCAGCCATTTAATAAGTCAAAAATGCCAAATAACAAGATATAGATTTAAACGATGAGTTAGTTTAAAGATAGGTGAAGTTAGGGCTTAAGTTGAGATAAGTGTTGAAGATAGGCGAAGATAGGGCCTAAGTTAAGATAGGCGCTGAAGATATGAGAAGTTATAGCCTAAGTTGAGATAGGCGATGAAGTTAAGATAGGCGCTGAAGTGAGATAGACACTGGAATGAGATAGGTGCTGAGTTGAGATAGACGATAGTTCTAGCGCCTATGTGAGTTAAGATAGACAGTCTTTAGTAAGATAGTCGATGGAATTTTATGAGATAAGTGATTAAGTGAGCTTAGCTTTAGAAGGTAATTGACTATGAGGACTTAGTTTCTTTTAGTTGCGCCTATATTATACTTAACTAATAATTATTTGTTGGAATGAGATTAAAGATTTGTGTAAACTACGATGTTGCTCTTATTAAGTCTAATTACTCGTAGAAATGTCAGATCGGGTTGGGGTTAGACTCGTTGGAAAGATAATCAAATTTTCATTAAATCTTGTATTAAGTATGTTTTCTAATTATGTCATTTATTAAATTAAAAATAAGAAAAATAAAATTAGATAACGAGTAAAATTATAGTTTTGCCACTCAATAGAGTCAGAAACTATATTATATGGGTTAACAGGTGGTTAATGTGGGTGAATTAACTTAAGCATAGAAAATTAAAAACTCGAGCTATACATCAATGGTCAACAAGATTGGGCAGAGGGTATACCAGAGATCTAAAGGATTAGGCAGAGGGTACATCATAAGTCAATAAGATAAGGCATGGGTGTGCACCAGAGGACAGCAGAGTAAGGTGGGGAGTATGCCAAGTGATGGCAGTTGGGGTAGGTAGCAAATATCTTGGATAAAAATAATTAAATAAGTCTTTACTAGCTAGTCTTGGGGCTGTCTATTTAAGACCTTGGTTGACTTCTTGTTACCCCTTTGTCTGCCCAAAACGTCCCAGTAAGAACTAGAGAAGTGGGAAAGAGGAGCAAAGGAAGAAATGAGAGAAACAAAAGGAGCAAGGGCAGAGTAGCAGCAGCAGTAAGAAGAAAGCTCAGAAAAGGAGGAGCCGTAGGAGCTGCAGAAGAAAAAAGTGTTAGAAGGAAGGTCGTCCGCAGCGTGAGGAGGACCCTTAGGAGCGATTCTGGGAGGCAGCAGAGGCTAGAGATCAGGGAAAGCAGTAGAGGTTAAGG
Organism: Amorphophallus konjac; assembly: GCA_022559845.1. Lineage (NCBI taxonomy): Eukaryota > Viridiplantae > Streptophyta > Magnoliopsida > Alismatales > Araceae > Amorphophallus > Amorphophallus konjac. The sequence goes on along the minus strand of CM040118.1, from coordinate 463,734,974 downwards.
GTCTCTCATCACATGTAGGTATATGAACAGATCGAGTATATATTATTTGTTATTTGTATTGTTTTGATTTTATTTTGATATTCAGAAATATGTGCATGCAAGGGTGGTAGTGATCATGCACGGTTAAAACCTGAAATTTGCATATTAACATTATGTTTATGATCTGCATACGCATCTTATTTTTCTGATTTGATGTGTGCCATAGTTGTGATATCCATGTTCATTAAGGCCCTATTTGATAATGGGTTAAGCCCGAGTAGGATAGGTTAACCGGGGTCGGGGTGGGCTATTCCTTGTTGGACATTTTTTTTCTTAACCGGGGTTGGATAGGGTTAAAGTGGATTAACTCATTCCTAAAAAATAGGTGTAGTGAGTTAACCGACCCCGGTTAGGATTAGGGGTCGAGTGGGCCACCCCGGGTAGGCCACCCGCCCCTAACCCACTCTGTTATCAAACTCGCCTTAAGCAATTAAAGTTGATTCAAATGAAAGACAAATGAAAATATGAATAAGAGATTAAGCACATGGATAGTGCCACCGTTAAGGAGGGTAGGGCAACCGGGTAAGTGTCTGTCCAGCAGTGACTCTCATCCGTGGTACGGATGGACGAAATCCAGAAGCCAGGCCAGACGATAACCTGGTGGAAGGCGGGGAAGAGTCTCATGATGTTGTACAATTTGGATCAAGACTGGTCGGACAAGCGTTAGGCCATCCGCGATCGTGTGCCTGCGCCTCTAGACCTTAGTGGTTAATTTCTTGTGTAGTGGATTAGATGCATGTCTGAAATATGCAAGTAAAAAGAAATCAAAACCTTCATGTAGGTGGGGTTTAGATTGAGAAAAAGGAACATCTCGATTGAGTGAGACTAGTGTAAATAATTGGCTACTCGTAACCGTATGATTCTATTGCAACCGACCTGCAGGCCTCTTGAAATCTGAACCCAGACAGAGATTATTTCTGTATTATATACATTCTTTGCTTTATAAATATAATAGAAACCTACTTAGAAATGGGTGCACATATATGTATATTGCATGAATGTTTTCTTGCATTTGCAAAAGTTTATTATATGGTAATGCATGTGACTGGTTTTTCAAATGCCTATTAAGTCTTCAGACTCACGCCTGTGGCTTAACAAGTTTTGGGAATCCAAGAAGTTGATCTTATAACCCATTAGTAGAGCACCATAAGGAGAGGTCTCGGGGAGTTGCAGCAGTCGCATAGAAGACTTTAAGGTGATAGTTTTAGACGCATAAATCTTAGTGTTCACTGTGTAATTGAGGGCTTTTGTAAGCTAAGAATTAAGACTAAGTTGATCAGTTTAAGTATGATTGTGATCTTCGGACATGTTTTCTAGTACGTGGGTTGTGGTTTATAGTGAAATTAGATTTTATGGTTTAGATTATTCCAAGATTTTTTATTTTGATCTCATTAAGTGCATGAGGGATTGTGCAATTGATTTCTCCATTGAGTACTGTAGAGATAGGAAAATAATCCCTAGACCTCGTATCACACTTTTAAGATTTATTTGTTGGGAAAGATCGTCCAGCCACCCATGGAAGCCTGCGAACACTAGGAAAATGACATCAGAAGGAGCACTAGGCGTTACCCTAGAGGGCAACCCTCCGATGCTTGAGTTAGGATCACACTGGGAAGAAACTAGTAAGAGGGAGAGAGAGAGAGAGAGAGAGAGAGAGAGCATAGGAACATGGTGTACAAACCTAGGCGTAGGAACTGAGACCCCTGAAGTGCTCGATGCATCTAGCGAGTGCTCGCGAGACTCGGGGTGTGCTCGAAGAGCCTTGGGGGTGCTCGGAACGGTGGATCTTGTCTCTCTCTGTGCGTTTCTATTTCTATATGTCTGTGTCCGTTGTTTGGACGCTAAAGGGTGATTTAGAGGGGGGTGAATAGATCAATCACCCGTTAAAAATTACTGCAGCAGAATCAAATGCGGAATGAAAACTTCTACTGAACAGATAGTGGGCACAATGCGAATGTCACCCAGAACAGATGAAGAACCTTCCTAAGCATACATCTACTGTGCGAAGATAGAAATATAGAAGCTAGGCAAACCACAAAACAATCACACAGTAGACAAAGGCTTTTAGGTGGTTCGGTCCTCCAGACCTACATCCACCCCACACTCAACCCGAGTGTGGCTTACTGCTGACTCACAGCTTGAACAGCTGGGCATCACAGCTTGCCATACAACCGCTGGGCAACACAACTTGCCGTCTGAGGAATCCTCCTCGCCCCGCTGAGCAACACAGCTTGCTGTCCAGTGGAATCCTCCACTGCAAACCGCTGGGCAATACAGCTTAGCCGTCCAGAGGCAGCACCTCTGCAATCCGCTGACTAACAGCTTGAAGAAAGATGTAAAATAGAAAACAGAAAAGATGGAAACACAGCAATCTGAAAGCTGTAAACAATGAAGCACGATGTGGCTCTTAAAGAGCTGGATGGCCTGGATTTGATCCACGGTCCATCAAGAACAAATCTCCCTCGATCTCACTCTCTTTCTTCACTCTCTCTCTTCTTCTTCTTCACACTCTGCTCGAGCTCTCTATCTCTTTCTCCTTCTTCTTTCTCTTCTTCTTCTTCACACTTCTTTCACTCTCTACTCTTCTCTTCTTTTCTTCTGCTGGATCGTGGAAGCTCGCTCTCCTTTTTCTCTTATTCTTCTCTCAGCTTCTGCTCCCTGGCTTCGATCACGATCAACCTCCATCTGAAGACGAAGGCTCTATTATATACCAGCAGCAGCAGCAGCAGCAGGGCGCGTGTGGCTTCCACAGTTCCCGCCCTAAGAATTCGGACCACGTGGCAGCATCCAGCAGGCTGTCAGTACACGTGTCCTCATCTGGGCACTCTCCTTATCCTCGGATCACGTGCCCAGCACCAGTACGCTCAGCAACTGGAGTTAGATGGCGTCAACCCACTTGCTCCAAGGAGTTGACGCAGCCTTCAGAGATATTTTATCAGCAAAGCTCAAGTCTGCTGCGTTGACGCTTCCAACCCGCAGCGTTGACGCATCAGAGTAATCCAGTAAGCTTCTTTCTTGATTATATGAACTACAGCGTCCACGCCACTTGATCAAGGCGTTGACGCATTGGTGTCCAGTGATCAATGTCTTCAGTATATAGGCATGCTGTGTCGACGCTGCTAGCCCATAGCGTTGACGCAGTGGTGTTCCAGCAGCTAATACTTTAGCTTGTTTGCTTGCTGCGTGGACGCTACCAGGCCGTGGCGTTGACGCAGTGATGTGTTCCAGCAGCTAATACTTCTACTAGTATACTTGCTGCGTGGACGCTGTGGTCATTCTGCGTTAACCCTGCACACACAAAAATCTTATAATCATATCATAGAACAAGTGGTTATTTAAATCATATAACACTGAGTGTATATATTCTGAAACAGCAAATGGGCAAGTATGTACACTGAGAGAGTGTAGAGACTTGGAAGTCTTATTGTGAGCTCAGTGTATATACTTCCCAATGACTAGGCTTCAGGAGATGAAGACCAAAGTGCAGACATCACGCTAGTACAGACTTGATCAAGAAACTAGCTGCACAGATTTCAACATAGCTGCGATGTACAGGCTTTGACAAAGCAGCATTGCACATACTTAAAAGTTCAAGGCCACGATGTATAGACTTTCAATGAGGAAGCATTGTGTAGACTTGAGAAGTCTGAGCCAGTGTACAGACTCTGCCTCAATAATGAAAGGGCAACACGGATGTACAGAGTTGGCCAAACACTTGAAGACAGGCTGTACAGACTGTTGGGTTCGGTGCAAGTATTCAGAGGGGGGGTGAATGAATATAGCCTATAAAAATTTCACCCAATATAAACTTTCGTTCAATTAGAATTTCGCTCACTCAACAGATTAAACACTTAGAACAAAATCTGATCAAGTCATCTAATGAACCTGTGATCGAACACTTGGAGCGCCCCTATGCAAACATCTAGCCGAAGCAAACCATAAGCAATCAAACCACAATGCAATAGGGGTTTTTAGGTGGTTCGGTCATGCAGACCTACATCCACCCCACACTCAACCCGAGTGTGGATTCCGCTGACTCACAGCTTGAACAGCTGGGCATCACAGCTTGCCTTACAACCGCTGGGCAACACAGCTTGCCGTCCGAGGAATCCTCCTCGCCCCGCTGAGCAACACAGCTTGCTGTCCAGTGGACTCCTCCACTGCAAACCGCTGGGCAATACAGCTTAGCCATCCAGAGACAGCACCTCTGCAATCCGCTGACTAACAGCTTGACAAAGGAAGTTCAAAAGAAAATAAAAGATGGGAGTAAACAGCATCGGAAAGTTGTAAGCACTAAGCACAGAATATGGCTCTTAAAGAGCTGACTGGAGTGGATCTGATCCAACTTCCAGCAAGGACAGATCTCCCTCGATCTCACTCTCTTTCTTCACTCTCTCTCTTCTCAACTCCTTCACGTCTGCTTCTCTCCTCTTTTCTTTCTCTTCACACTCTGCTCGAGCTCTCTATCTCTCACTTTTTCTCTTCTGCTTCCTCTCTCTTTCTTTTCTTCTTCTTCTGTTGGATCGTGGAAGCTCTCTCTCCTTCTAATTCTTCTCTCAGCTTCTGCTCCCTGGCTTCGATCACGATCAACCTCCATCTGAAGACGAAGGCTCCATTATATACCAGCAGCAGCAGGGCGCGTGTGGCTTCCACAGTTCCCGCCCTAAGAATTTGGACCACGTGGCAGCATCCAGCAGGCTGTCAGTACACGTGTCCTCATCTGGGCACTCTCCTTATCCTCGGATCACGTGCCCAGCACCAGTACGCTCAGCAACTGGAGTTAGATGGCGTCAACCCACTTGCTCCAAGGAGTTGACGTAGCCTTCAGAGATATTTTATCAGCAAAGCTCAAGTCTGCTGCGTTGACACTTCCAACCCGCAGCGTTGACGCATCAGAGTAATCTAGTAAGCTTCTTTCTTGATTGATTGAACTACAGCGTCCACGCCACTTGATCAAGGCGTTGACGCATTGGTGTCCAGTGATCAATGTCTTCAGTATATAAGCGTGATGCGTCAACGCTACTAGCCCATAGCGTTGACGTAGTGGTGTTCTAGCAGCTAATACTTTAGCTTGTTTGCTTGCTGCGTGGACGCTACCAGGCCGTGGCGTTGACGCACTGCAGTATTCCAGTGAGCTATGGACTCTGCCTCATTAACTACTGCGACGACGCTGCTGTAGCATGGAGTTGACGCAGCCAGGTGAAGCTCTGAAATCCTCTTCAACTGAAGCGTGGACGCATTGAACTCCCAGCGTCGACCCTGTTCTTCATTGGTGTCATCATCTGAAGACAGTGTATAGACTTTAGAACTGGTGCACGATGTACATACTTCATGATACTCATCCAATGTATATACTTAGCTGAACAAGACACACAATGTATAGACTTGCAGCCATGAACAAATGTAATGTATAGACTCTTCAATCGACAGGCAGATAATGTATATACTTGCTCAACCTGAATCAATGTCTAGACTTCAGCTCAAGGCCAGTGTATAGAGTGTACAGACTTCATGCCATGAGACGCTGAGCAAGACGCTCCAATGAATAGACTTTGGCTAATAAATGAAGACAGACGCTGTACGGACTTGGGTAGCGTGAGACGCTGGAAGAGACAGTCCAATGTATGGACTTCAACTCATGCGACCAAAGCATCAATGCAATGTGCAAACTTCGCTTGAGACAATGCATGAGACGGACGATGTATAGACTTCAGCAACAATGCATGACTTGTATAGACTTGTGTTCTCAACGAAACACAAACACAACACAATGTATAGACTATGCTGAGTGTCTAGACTTGTGAGATGCATAGAACACACATGAGGCTGTATAGACTTGGAAACCAATGCACACGGCTGACAGACATGAAGTGAACTTGAATGAACATGATGTATAGACTTTCATATGAAAGGCTATACAGACTTTGAAGTCTGGGGGCATCGACGCATGATGCATGAGACACACTTGCTGCGTTGACGCTGCATGACTTGCGAAATGCATAGAACATACAGAGGCTGAAATGCATCGATCTTAATTCAAGCACAAAACACTTGATGCACTCTCATGCATTCTCCACAGAATATATCAGTTATATGCATTCAGATTGTTATGATTCAATGATTCAATGTCAAGCTATTAGCAAAATAAAATGGTGACTCATTCGTGTTGCTATCATTAAAACACCACATTCATCAAAGCACAAGGGGAACAACAATCTCCCCCTTTTTGATGATGGCAACATAATGAGTCACACTGACTCGTCAAACTATTCTCCCCCTTTGACATAATCAAAAAGAAAGGGAATGGTTTGAGAGACACAATGCCGCACACAAAGACACTTATGACAATGAAACATCACTCCCCCTATCAGCATGCAAGATTAACTACTGTCCCCTAGATGCAAAGAAACCATAACTCCCCCTGAAGCACAGGAATGGATTCAGATTATCCAATAAATCAATCTGAATTCTGCCTTTACAAAGAATCTGAATTCTGGTGAAAAGACCACATAATCAGAACTTATTGCAGAACAAGGTGGAAGATTCCAACAGTGTGGAGAGTAAAGTGATTGGTGATAGAAGGGCAATAATAGACAACAATCATCACAAGACATCTCAATGAATAATCAGACTGAATCTGATCAGGCTATCTGGAAAATCTGATCATGAGGGATTTTAATGCATACATCACTTCAATAAGTCTTAAAAGATGTAGACTCTTCTATCATAAAGGGTTATGAAGTGGCAACTTAACCAATCTGATTTAATTTTGATGTATACCAAATTTGTCAAATTAAACTCAATACTCATATCTGAATCCAAGTTTTAATAAAGGTGAACCAAATATTCAGATACCACCCAAAATCAATCATCTTTTATCTTACACATATGATCTCAATAGCACCTTTGAAAGATACACAGATTAGTACAGAAGTTAAACACTTTTCAAGAACATGAGTTGACAGATTTTTCAAGATAATTTCATTTGAAGCACATTATATTTTTCCTGAGCAATTTAAGTTGATCAACACCTTTTTACATGAGGCACAACAAGTCTTAGTTGAAGTGACCCAGTTACTCAGTGTGATAACTGTCATTGCCTCTCACTTTGAGAGCAGAGTTAGTAATATGAGTGTCTTTTTACATGAGAAGACACCTTTATCAGAGACCAGACTCCCCAGCTACTCAACACAGATAAGCTATTGCTCCGTCAGGTTTTGTTTCACTAAATTTTTATCAGAGGTAACTATGGCACCTCATGACATGAGTTGCTTTATTTCATTGATAAAGAACTCAGTTTCTCAGAGACCGAGTCATTGCTCTGAATTCATAATTTCTTCATTTAGTCAACATTTTCAAATTAATGTTTAACAACAGTACACACTATATGCATCTTAGCCAAAGAAGCCCTGAATTCAAATTTTTAGATATCTGATGAGAGAGTCTAAGGTTTACATGAAACATGTGGTTAAAGTTTATTAAACCTTATCATTCAGATATTTTCAATTCATTTAACTACAAATCTGAGAATACATTAATCTTATATCAGTCTGATTCAGTGATAATTCTTAAACCTATATGATAGAAATTTCTACAATGTTCTCAGACTGAATTGCATGACATGCAGCTTAAGTTCCTCAGATCAGAAAAATAAGTTTAGCTGACCAACAAATCAATAGTAGAACCAATTCAGTCACACCAGCTGAGAAGAGTGTGAAGGGTGAGTATAGGCTAGAATATAGACAGATAGTATCATGAAGGGAGTTGAAAGAAACTCTTCTTTAACAGCTCAACAAATAGAAGGCAGAATCCTTTTTCAGGAGAGAGAAATATGACATCAGATGAGAGTTGATCAATTTTTAGGCAAGAGGTGTTCAAGATGTGACAAACAAAACACCAATTCTAAGTGCTCCCCCTGTCTAGATGCAATTAAATTTCTTTTCAGGTTTTTCAACTCTACTACACTTCATATGCAACATTAGTCAAACTCCCCCTGACAAAGTGCATGAAATACAATTAATGAACTGCTCATGATTTTAGAATATGCTCAAAAAGAATAAATGCTTTGTTCAATCAGAGAGAGAATTTATCAAATGCATCATTTTCATTTCAAATTTTCAGATTTTTCATCATATGATGTAGTGCACTGTTCTACATGAAGGCAGGACCCATGGTACTCGGCGGAGAACCTGGTCTCAAAGACCATCTCACACATGGTAGAAACCTCCGGGCAGATTTCCTTACCTTTTAGTAACATACCATTTGATATACCAGGGTTAAGCAAATGATAATGCAGTGCAAAGCATCCCTATTATGCATTGAAAAATATGCAGTCTACGACAATGGGCAAATGACAGTCATGCAAATGATGTATGCAAGTACTAGACACATGCATTGACTGTATGCACTAACTGACCCGTTCAAGCTCAGTCCAAGTATGTAATCAAGCATGCAATGCATTGACACCAGACACATGCATTGACTCTAAAAATGATTGTGCAGAGCATCTATCAGCCTATTTATTCAGTGCAATAATCAGTGAGAGAAGAGCGTCAGATATGTGTAAAGTAAAACTCAGTAGCTGAGTCTGGAATGAAGACTGATCAGCTAGACATGAAGAGAGTATCAGACATCAAATGAACAGTTCAACAATTTCAGATATCAAACAGATAAATCAGCATTTTCAGATGATAAAATTTAAAGACAAGTTCAGAACTAACCTGAAATGTAGAATCCTGGGGCTTCCATTTTAAGTGCCTTGGCTAAATTACCCATTTTATTTCTCTCACCAAGGCACACCTGCAACATATCAATCAATGTGATCTTGTAGGGACCCAAGCAGTCTTGGGTCCTGCACTACCCCTATCAGGTGTTCTAAATATTCTTTTTGCAACATTATCATCAAATTCCATAAAAGAACAATCAGACATGGAATGTCCAAAATTTCCACAATAATAACATGAAACAACAGATTGTCTGGTCCTATGATGCTTCTCAACAGGAGCATGAGACCTATGACCATAAGCATTAAATGTTCTGTTATATGCATGAAATTTTTACTTACTATTACCTGCCCACCAGTATTCAGAAGCTCGGTGGCCAGGTTTTCCACATTCAAAGCATACAGGTGTCTTTCCTTTAAAAATAGATTTATTTCTGCCAAGAGAATTTCTATTTGAAGGGAATTCAACAAATTTTGAAGTAAAATGATTTCCCTGAGCATACCAATAGTCCTTGACTGCATGCCCATACTTACCGCATTCAAAGCACCTTGGGTGCTTACCTCTTGAGCCAGTAAATCCCCATGAAGGCCTAAACCAACACTCAACAGCTTTATGACCACGTTTGTTACAATTATAACAAATGATATGTTGGTTTGAAGAAGACATGTTTCTTTTGGGGGTGGTGATGATTATTTGAAAATATTTTATCATGCATCATATCATCACTTTTCATCACACTGCAGTCATCCATATAATGACCATGCCTACCATAGTAGTAGCAAGAGACATCAGATTTCCTAGGAGCATGGTTTCTATCATATGAGTTCCTAGATGCATATGAATGAGTATAGGAAGCATGAACAGTATGTACACCATCAGACTCAACCGAGCTAGCAGATTTCTGTTCATGAGCAGGAATAGTCTTTACCTTATTTATTTGACTCTTTCTTTTCAATTTCTGATTATCCTTAACAGGTTTTGTTTATTTTTCTATTTTCTGGGCTTTGAACTGAAAAATGGATTTTGAAGGTGATTTCTGATTTTCATTTTGTTTTGGGGATTGCCTTGAAGTACCAGCTACATTAGAGCCTTTCACAAAAGTAGCATATAGCTGGTTTTTAGAAATTTCCTTAACATCAGGACTACAGCATGTCCCCTTTCTTAAATTGTCATCCTTACTTTTCACAACAGTTTTTATTTTTCTTTCATTCTTAGCAGAGTTGGATGCCAAATTTTCTAGATCCTGAATCTTATTTTCCAAAGATGTTATGTGAAGTTCATAACTGGCTATTTCCTGTTCACTGCAATTAACACATTCGCTTAGAAATTGGTTTGCAGTTTTATACTTCTCAATTTCTTGTTTTAGACTGTTCAAAATTTTTGAATTTTCATCATAGACAGCTTTTCCTTTTTCTGTGGTGAGAAGTCTTTCAGACAAGCCAGTGTTTAACCACTTCAGTTTTTCAACTTCAGCTTTTAATTCAGTGTTTTCTTCCTCAAGATCTCTAGCCTGAAATTCATTACCCTCACATCTCTCTCTTCCAGACATTAGCTCCAATTTTTTAATTAATTCCTCTTCTCTTTCCTCCACTCTAATTTTCTCAGCCACCAAGTTTTTGTGATCCTCTTTAAGTGAGATAATTTGTTTACTCAGCCATTCATTCTCACTATAAAGATCTTTATTTCGTTCTCTTAGAGCTGAGCACATATGGCAGGTTAATTCAACAAAAGAAGAATGTGAAGCCTCCCCATTGATTTCATTTATTCTACCCATAAGATTTTCAATTTTCTTTTGAAATTCTTCATTCTCAAGTTTCAGTTTATCCAATTCAGAATTAACTTGAGTGAATTCCTGCAAGCCTTTTAGATGCTCCTTTTTCTTATCATTCAACTGATTCTCTATTTCTGACATTTTATCCAACCATGTTTATTTTTCAATTTTTAGAGAATCATTTTATTTCTTAAGATTCTGAACATCTAGCATGCAAGCATCATAAGACTCTTTCATATTTGCACAGTTTCACAGGACTCTTTTAGATTTATTCTATCACATTTCTTTTTCAATTTCTTATTTTCAGATTTCAATTTCTTGGAAACTTCTAACAAATTTTCATACATCTCTATCAATTCATCGAAAGAGTATCCTTCTGATTCAGAACTTACCTCGGATGAAGTTTCATCATCAGCATTTCTATGATCAGCCATTAAGCACTTGCTGTGATTCCTGATTAGCTTCAGTTTATCCAAAATGTCTTTGGCAGACCTGCAAGATGAAATGCATTCAATTAGAGATCTGTCAATTGATTCTTTTAATAAAACTATAGCTCTATTATTGACACAGTCTTTCAGCTTGTCCTTCTTGGTCCATTTAGATTTATCCTTCGACAGCTTGTATGGGCCGTGAGTCATTACCTTCCACAGTTTTGGATCAGTAGACTTTACATACCGATGGAGGTTTTTGAACCAAGAGTCGAAGTTATCACCTCTGAACATTGGAATATTAGCCATCAAATCAGATAGCAGACAAATTCAGAACACAAAGCAATCGACGAGAACTGCGCTAGAAAAGATGAGCAACGCAATGCACTAAATCAGTGAAGCTAAACTACGAATACAGAACGCACTCTGAAATGCACCAAACAAATAGCAGGATCCTCTGTAGATTGTTAGATCTGTTAAGTCAGAGACCGCTCTGATACCAATTGTTGGGTTCGGTGCAAGTATTCAGAGGGGGGGTGAATGAATATAGCCTATAAAAATTTCACCCAATATAAACTTTCGCTCAATTAGAATTTCGCTCACTCAACAGATTAAACACTTAGAACAAAATCTGATCAAGTCATCTAATGAACCTGTGATCGAACACTTGGAGCGCCCCTATGCAAACATCTAGCGGAAGCAAACCATAAGCAATCAAACCACAATGCAATAGGGGTTTTTAGGTGGTTCAGTCCTGCAGACCTACATCCACCCCACACTCAACCCGAGTGTGGATTCCGCTGACTCACAGCTTGAACAACTGGGCATCACAGCTTGCCTTACAACCGCTGGGCAACACAGCTTGCCGTCCGAGGAATCCTCCTCGCCCCGCTGAGCAACACAGCTTACTGTCCAGTGGACTCCTCCACTGCAAACCACTGGGCAATACAGCTTAGCCGTCCAGAGGCAGCACCTCTGCAATCCGCTGACTAACAGCTTGACAAAGGAAGTTCAAAAGAAAACAAAAGATGGGAGTAAACAGCATCGGAAAGCTGTAAGCACTAAGCACAGAATATGGCTCTTAAAGAGCTGACTGGAGTGGATCTGATCCAATTTCCAGCAAGGACAGATCTCCCTCAATCTCACTCTCTTTCTTCACTCTCTCTCTTCTCAACTCCTTCACGTCTGCTTCTCTCCTCTTTTCTTTCTCTTCACACTCTGCTCGAGCTCTCTATCTCTCACTTTTTCTCTTCTGCTTCTTCTCACTTTCTTTTCTTCTTCTTCTGCTGGATCGTGGAAGCTCTCTCTCCTTCTAATTCTTCTCTCAGCTTCTGCTCCCTGGCTTCGATCACGATCAACCTCCATCTGAAGACGAAGGCTCCATTATATACCAGCAGCAGCAGCAGCAGCAACAGGGCGCGTGTGGCTTCCACAGTTCCCGCCCTAAGAATTCGGACCACGTGGCAGCATCCAGCATGCTGTCAGTACACGTGTCCTCATCTGGGCACTCTCCTTATCCTCGGATCACGTGCCCAGCACCAGTACGCTCAGCAACTGGAGTTAGATGGCGTCAACCCACTTGCTCCAAGGAGTTGACGCAGCCTTCAGAGATATTTTATCAGCAAAGCTCAAGTCTGCTGCGTTGACGCTTCCAACCCGCAGCGTTGACGCATCAGAGTAATCCAGTAAGCTTCTTTCTTGATTGATTGAACTACAGCGTCCACGCCACTTGATCAAGGCATTGACGCATTGGTGTCCAGTGATCAATGTCTTCAGTATATAAGCGTGCTGCGTCAACGCTACTAGCCCATAGCGTTGACGCAGTTGTGTTCCATCAGCTAATACTTTAGCTTGTTTGCTTGCTGCGTGGACGCTACCAGGCCGTGGCGTTGACGCACTGCAGTATTCCAGTGAGCTATGGACTCTGCCTCATTAACTACTGCGACGACGCTGCTGTAGCATGGAGTTGACGCAGCCAGGTGAAGCTCTGAAATCCTCTTCAACTGAAGCGTGGACGCATTGAACTCCCAGCATCGACCCTGTTCTTCATTGGTGTCATCATCTGAAGATAGTGTATAGACTTTAGAACTGGTGCACGATGTACATACTTCATGATACTCATCCAATGTATATACTTAGCTGAACAAGACACACAATGTATAGACTTGCAGCCATGAACAAATGCAATGTATAGACTCTTCAATCGACAGGCAGACAATGTATATACTTGCTCAACCTGAATCAATGTCTAGACTTCAGCTCAAGGCCAGTGTATAGAGTGTACAGACTTCATGCCATGAGACGCTGAGCAAGACGCTCCAATGAATAGACTTTGGCTAATGCATGAAGATAGACGCTGTACGGACTTGGGTAGCGTGAGACGCTGGAAGAGACAGTCCAATGTATGGACTTCAACTCATGCGACCAAAGCATCAATGCAATGTGCAAACTTCGCCTGAGATAATGCATGAGACGGACGATGTATAGACTTCAACAACAATGCATGACTTGTATAGACTTGTGTTCTCAACGAAACACAAACACAACACAATGTATAGACTATGCTGAGTGTCTAGACTTGTGAGATGCATAGAACACACATGAGGCTGTATAGACTTGGAAACCAATGCACACGGCTGACAGACATGAAGTGAACTTGAATGAACATGATGTATAGACTTTCATATGAAAGGCTATACAGACTTTGAAGTCTGGGGGCGTCGACGCATGATGCATGAGACACACTTGCTGCGTTGACGCTGCATGACTTGCGAAATGCATAGAACATACAGAGGCTGCAATGCACCGATCTTAATTCAAGCACAAAACACTTGATGCACTCTCATGCATTCTCCACAGAATATATCAGTTATATGCATTCAGATTGTTATGATTCAATGATTCAATGTCAAGCTATTAGCAAAACAAAATGGTGACTCATTCGTGTTGCTATCATTAAAATACCACATTCATCAAAGCACAAGGGGAACAACACAGACTTGAAACTTTGAACGTTGAAGGCACAAGACGATGTACAGACTCAGATACTAGACCAATGTATGAAGCAAAGCAAGAGCTCTTTCAAAATGATTCCAATGCGTCAATGCATTGAGTCCACTGTGTCGACGCACCAGTTGACACATTTTATAGACCAGCTCTGGGACAGACCAGTGAGTTGACGCAATGATCCCATGCGTCAACGCATCATGCAATACTCATGCATTCAATGCTGTATATCAGACACAGTCCTATGCAATCAAATCAGCAGCCTTATTCAAAACACAATATCATAATGCACTGACTGTGTTGCAATCATCAAAACAAATCAGCATGATATCATCAAAACACAATGCACATGCTTGTGCCTAAGAGACACAACATTCTCCCCCTTTTTGATGATGGCAACACAATGTGACAGTGAGTCACACACAAGATTTTCTCCCCCTTTGATATGATCAAAAAGAGAAAAACAGTAAAAATAAGAGTGCAAAGTGCATTATGCATGCAAATTCCTCTAGAACATTCTCCCCCTGAATGAATGCTCCCCCTTTGAGAAGGAATATGAACAGATAAACAAGGTAGAGAAGGTAGGAGGGTCACTTGACAACAGCTGAATCATAGGTTCAGAAGGGAAGCATGATTATAAACAACTGTTAAAGTATAAGAATCAGCAACATACAATTTTGATAAAACTTCAGGTTTAACAGTGATAAATCTAGAGTAAAACATTGGATCCTTGAACAAGAGTTTATAGATTCCATTTATAGAAATGAATCTAGGGCACATGGTATTAATAGATAAGTCAGAAATAATATCCTTTTGTGATTAAACAAGGAAATTCAAGAGAGGCAACTTGAACATGTATTGATAAAAATAATTTTCACTCATTGACTTTTGATTTTTCGAAGGGTTACAGCAGTTTGATTTTCACCTTTGAATTTCAGAACTTGAACTAAATGAATAGATCAGTGGCATTTATGCTGTTGACATTAGGTGTACACCTTGATCAGAGGTAGGTACCCCCAGTTACTAGACATAAACTACTAAACCTATTTCAGATCAGAACCCACAAGGGATAGTCTTCACTTTTGACATTAAGGGTACACCTTGATTAGAGGCCAGTACCCTCAGTTACTTGGTGAGGACTCCCCCTATAGATTTGACCCTTTGAACAGAGATATTCTGAAGCACTTCATGACTATGAGTTCTCCTGCTTTATTGGAGGAGATCACAGTTTCTCAGTGCAATCAGCCATTGCTCTGTCACAATGTTCAGTTCTTTACATTTATGATCTTATTTACTGCTGCCCTTAATTTTTTAGAGTGATTGTTTGAAAAACATTACACACTCTTGTTCACCTGTTCTAGACATTTCCAGTTCAACACATTTAGGCATTTAAAAAAAAAATTTTCTATTTTAGCCATGAGACAAAGATTAAGAGCTATAAAGGTTTTCTTTTATCTCAAGTTCTGAAGTGCAGACACTTAACTCTCCAATTTATAAATGTTAAACCTTTAGTTCTTTTCAATTTGTAAGAGTGATTCTTATAAAAGAGCAATTGAAATAATCACAACTCAATGTACTAAACCAGAAATAGAACTGTTGTTCAGTGAAGGTTAGGGAAATGATAGCAATAGACATTGAGTTCCAAGAGCATTTGATGTCAAAGGATATGAAAGAACTAAATGGGGTCGGTGAGAAGTAGCAAGGATTCAATGAATTGACCAGAAAAACTCTCAGCTCCCCCTGACACCATGATGCAAGGATTATGCTATGCAACACACTGTTCTACATGTAGACTATGCACCAATGATATATGAGGCAAGTATGCACTCAATTCAAGTTTATGCATCCAAATTCAGTTCAACATATAGCAAGAGAAGAGCATCAGATATGCAGACTGATCAGCTAGACAAGAATAGAATATCAGACATCAAACAATCAAATCAACATGACTTTCTCAATTCAGTTCTGAAGGTAAATCACTTACCTGCTTTACCAGATTGATTTATTTTTACCCTTGGTGTTGCACCAGATATTTTGACAAGGCCTCCAATTTCTTTCAGCTCTTAGGATTTTGGCCCTGTCTCTTGTCATATGCCTGAAGTAGCTTTTTCTGTTTCATCATTTTGTTCCCGACTACCAGACATACCTGCAAACACACTTAGGGAGCAGGTTTTGAAACCCAGGATATTTTGGGCTCCAAGACAGAACCAGATACTTGAGAGTGAAAACAAGACAACAGCTGTTTAGGGATCCACATTTGTGTAAAGATGGAAGGTTTAGTGGATTCTACAGCTTGAGAGTTCTTTTGGTTATTTTTCATTTTCTCAGCACCAACAGGTTCAGTTTTCTTTTTCTGGTGCTTTGATGGTTGTTGTGTAGTCCTGGCATTCATTTTATTAAAAACGTTTTTGTTTTTCTGCCAGTGCCTTGGCCAATGAATGTACTGAAGGTTATGGCCCAAATTGGTCCTAGGCTGACCAAAAAACCTTTGGTGACTAGGACTCCATGTCCTAAACTGACTATCCCATCTCCTAGCTGGCTGAGGTCTATATGGCTAATACCAAGTGGGGAAATTTTGATACCCGAACCTCATGTGTACAGGGTTCCACCCAAGCCTATTAAGTGGTTGAGGATGAAAGTTATGATAGACTTGGGCTCTAGGGAAATAGGGATGAGCAAATGGGTTCCTAGCTGCACTTGGTCTCCCTGCCACCTTTGACCCTCTAGGTTTCTGAACTGACTTATATTGGGTCTTTTTCTGAGCAGTTGATGGTGATGGAGACTTAGCAGCCTTGGGCTGGGGTTTTGATGTGCTAGCTGGCTGACCCCTAGCCTTGGACTTATTCTTGGAAGAAGAGCATGCAGCTCTAGGCTCTACAACTTCCTGCTTTCCCTTGTCCTTAGCATTGGACACTTTTGATTTAACATTATTGAAGGCAAATTTTTCATTGACCATTTTTATGAGTGGTCCTCTATTCTTTTCTCCCACACATGAAATGGTTTTCAATTCAAAGCTCTCTTTAGCTGAGGGATTAAAACCAAGACCCTCCTTTCTGAAATTAACTTTTGACCCTAGCAAGGCATTTAGATTTTCAGTTCCTTGGGTCATGCTTTCAATGATTTTCATTTTGTCAGAATTTTCATTTTCCAGATTTTCAATAGTTTTCTTTAATTCAGCATTCACTGACAAAACAGCTTCATATTTTTCATTTGAAGTCTTTATTTCATTTTCAAACTTCTGAATTTTCAATTTCAACTCATCAACAACATTTTTCAGCAAATTATTTTCTTTCCTACAATCAATCACAACATGCTTTAATTCATCAAAATCAGAACACGCATTTTTCAATTTGTCATTCTCTGATTGTAAGTGTGCAACTATATCAGAAAGAGATTTATCATTAACCAGAGAGTTCATTTTCTTCTTTAAGAGTCTGTTTTCCTTCTTAATATCATTAGCTTTATCTAACAGGTCTCCATAAGCATCTGCCCAATCAGAAATAGTGTAATGTTCGAAAAGGGATGATACCTGATCAGACTCTTCTTCTTCATCTCCATTTCTAGCCATCAAGCAGATGTCCTTTTCTGATTTTCCACTATCTGAGGAAGTGCTCAGCGTGCCTTCTTCCTCATCACTCCATGTACTGACCATGGCCTTTCCCTTTGGCGCCTTCTTCCATGGTCTTCCTTTCATTTTCTGTAACTCTGGACAATCAGCCTTCATATGACCTGTCTTCCTGCAATGATAACAAGCATTAACATCAGACTTTTCAACAGGGTTAAATTTATACCTGTTTTGCTTCCTACTGTGGTATTTTCTATGGAGATTCTTCCCTTCTCTTCTAAGAAATCTACTGAACTCTTTTGTGATCATAGCTATTTCATCCTTTTCAAGATCTGATCCAGATGAATTCCGATCACTGGATGATCCAATGCTGCTGGACTGTTTTGAGTAGCCATGCTTGGCCTTCAGAGCAATAGGCTTCATGTTTTCAAGCTCTTCAGCTTGTAGTAAATTCATCTCGTACGCCATCAAGGAACCTATCAGCTCATTGGGTTTCATCTTTTGTAGATCTTTTGACTCCTCAACCACAGTTGCTTTGGTATGCCATATAGGAGTCAACGATCGAAGGATCTTCCTTACAACTTCATGATCAGTATAACTCTTTCCCAGATTTCTTAGACCATTTGTGATGATGGTCAGACGAGCATACATTTCGGTCACTGTCTCACCAGGCTTCATCCGAAATGCTTCATACTTTGACACTAGCATATTTGCCCTCGTCTCTCTCACTTCAGATGTTCCCTCATAGATAACTTCGAGGGTATCCCACATCTCCTTCGTTGTCTTGCAGGATGACACTCTATCAAATTCAGTGGGATGGAGTGCACACTGAATGGCGTTGATAGCGCTCCAATTCAGAGTAGATTTTCGGACTTCTTCTCTGGTCCATAATTCCTCATTCTCATGTAGCTCATAAGGACCTTTGCTCACAATTTTCCATACCTCGTAATCTTTGGCTCTGAGGAAGACCTGCATCCGGTTCTTCCAATATGGGAAGTTGGAACCATCGAAGAATGGTGGCTTCGTAGTGGACTGACCCTCTGCTGTTAGCCCTCTAGCATCCATGGCCGATCCTCTTTAGGATGTTAGTCCTGCACAAAGAGTTAGGCTCTGATACCAATTGTTTGGACGCTAAAGGGTGATCTAGAGGGGGGTGAATAGATCAATCACCCGTTAAAAATTACTGCAGCAGAATCAAATGCGGAATGAAAACTTCTACTGAACAGATAGTGGGCACAATGCGAATGTCACCCAGAACAGATGAAGAACCTTCCTAAGCATACATCTACTGTGCGAAGATAGAAATAGAAGCTAGGCAAACCACAAAACAATCACACAGTAGACAAAGGCTTTTAGGTGGTTCGGTCCTCCAGACCTACATCCACCCCACACTCAACCCGAGTGTGGCTTACTGCTGACTCATAGCTTGAACAGCTGGGCATCACAGCTTGCCATACAACCGCTGGGCAACACAGCTTGCCGTCCGAGGAATCCTCCTCGCCCCGCTGAGCAACACAGCTTGCTGTCCAGTGGAATCCTCCACTGCAAACCGCTGGGCAATACAGCTTAGCCGTCCAGAGGCAGCACCTCTGCAATCCGCTGACTAACAGCTTGAAGAAAGATGTAAAATAGAAAACAGAAAAGATGGAAACACAGCAATCTGAAAGCTGTAAACAATGAAGCACGATGTGGCTCTTAAAGAGCTGGATGGCCTGGATTTGATCCACGGTCCATCAAGAACAAATCTCCCTCGATCTCACTCTCTTTCTTCACTCTATCTCTTCTTCTTCTTCACACTCTGCTCGAGCTCTCTATCTCTTTCTCCTTCTTCTTTCTCTTCTTCTTCTTCACACTTCTTTCACTCTCTACTCTTCTCTTCTTTTCTTCTGCTGGATCGTGGAAGCTCTCTCTCCTTTTTCTCTTATTCTTCTCTCAGCTTCTGCTCCCTGGCTTCGATCACGATCAACCTCCATCTGAAGATGAAGGCTCTATTATATACCAGCAGCAGCAGCAGCAGGGCGCGTGTGGCTTCCACAGTTCCCGCCCTAAGAATTCGGACCACGTGGCAGCATCCAGCAGGCTGTCAGTACACGTGTCCTCATCTGGGCACTCTCCTTATCCTCGGATCACGTGCCCAGCACCAGTACGCTCAGCAACTGGAGTTAGATGGCGTCAACCCACTTGCTCCAAGGAGTTGACGCAGCCTTCAGAGATATTTTATCAGCAAAGCTCAAGTCTGCTGCGTTGACGCTTCCAACCCGCAGCGTTGACGCATCAGAGTAATCCAGTAAGCTTCTTTCTTGATTATATGAACTACAGCGTCCACGCCACTTGATCAAGGCATTGACGCATTGGTGTCCAGCGATCAATGTCTTCAGTATATAGGCATGCTGCGTCGACGCTGCTAGCCCATAGCGTTGACGCAGTGGTGTTCCAGCAGCTAATACTTTAGCTTGTTTGCTTGCTACGTGGACGCTACCAGGCCGTGGCATTGACGCAGTGATGTGTTCCAGCAGCTAATACTTCTACTAGTATACTTGATGCGTGGACGCTGTGGTCATTCTGCGTTAACCCTGCACACACACAAATCTTATAATCATATCATAGAACAAGTGGTTATTTAAATCATATAACACTGAGTGTATATATTCTGAAACAGCAAATGGGCAAGTATGTACACTGAGAGAGTGTAGAGAATTGGAAGTCTTCTTGTGAGCTTAGTGTATATACTTCCCAATGACTAGGCTTCAGGAGATGAAGACCAAAGTGCAGACATCACGCTAGTACAGACTTGATCAAGAAACTGGCTGTACAGACTTCAACATAGCTGCGATGTACAGGCTTTGACAAAGCAACATTGTACATACTTGAAAGTTCAAGGCCACGATGTATAGACTTTCAATGAGGAAGCATTGTGTAGACTTGAGAAGTCTGAGCCAGTGTACAGACTCTGCCTCAACAATGAAAGGGCAACACGGATGTACAGAGTTGGCCAAACACTTGAAGATAGGTTGTACAGACTTGAAACTTTGAACGTTGAAGGCACAAGACGATGTACAGACTCAGATACTAGACCAATGTATGAAGCAAAGCAAGAGCTCTTTCAAAACGATTCCAATGCGTCAACGCATTGAGTCCACTGCGTCGACGCACCAGTTGACACATTTTATAGACCAGCTCTGGGACAGACCAGTGAGTTGACGCAATGATCCCATGCGTCAACGCATCATGCAATACTCATGCAAACTCATGCATTCAATGCTGTATATCAGACACAGTCCTATGCAATCAAATCAGCAGCCTTATTCAAAACACAATATCATAATGCACTGACTGTGTTGCAATCATCAAAACAAATCAGCATGCTATCATCAAAACACAATGCACATGCTTGTGCCTAAGAGGCACAACATCCGTATCCGTGTGTGTCCTTGGGTGTCTGATCGGAGGCCTATTTATATAGGTCATCCTGGCGGTGAGGGTCCGTTCCTCAATGGGTAAAGGCGTAGGTCATGGAGTAACGCCTCCTTGATCATGGGGGGAGTTGCCCATTGTGCACCTGTTTATTTAGGAAGAGAGGCCTCAGTGTTAGAATCTCAACACTATTGACGTGACCTTGTCCCTACCGGGGAAGGGTCTATGATGGCGGAGGCAACGTTCAGTTGGTGGAGAGTTTCCCGACGCTTGAGATGCTCGCGTCGATGTTTCCCGTGGGTTGGCGAATCCTTCATGGGCCTCAGTCGGGTCACTTGGCTTCGACCTGACTGGGCCGAGCCACCGCGGGCCTGGCGTTGATGGGCCACACTGGGCCTGGTGGGTTTTACCCTCCTCAAGTACCATAGTGGAAGTGATTGGATTGTGCAATGTTGTAATTACCCACTTGTATTTTTATGGTTGTGGTATGGTTGTGTGTTCGTTTTTGGAATTATAGATGGTATGGCCATGTGTGCCTTGCAGGTACCCAGGTCCACAGTGATAAGGAGTGTAAAGGTGGTGTGATGTCACCTCGACCGGGCACCGAGTGTGCCCCAGGACGGGGGCGCCACAGACACCCTACTCTCACTTGCCCACTCTCTCTCTACCACCCTACCCCTGGTCCCCTCACTCCAGCACCCTCCTCTCTCTCTCTACCACCCTGCCTCCGATCCCCCACTCCCCTCACTCTAGCATCCTCCTCCCACTTGCCCACTCGCTCTCTCTCATCACGTCCCCCTCTTGCCACCCCGCCCACCTTCCTTCCCCTTCCCCAACCGATTGCTCTTCCCCATCCCCTTTGAACTGTCACCTATCCCACTGTGGCCCAGTGCCCTCCCCCAACTTCTCTTTCTCTCTCACACACACACTCTGCCACCCCGCCTCTCGATCCCCCCTCTCCTCACTCTGACACCCTTCTCCCACTCGCCCACTCTCTATCTCTATCTCTCTGCCACCTCGCCCCTGATCCCCCTTTACTCTGGCACCCTCCTCTGTCTCTCTCTCTCTCACATTCATCATATGTCCCCTCTCTGTCGCCCTGCCGTCCGTCCCCCCCCTCTCTCTCTCTCTCTCTCGTTACATGTTCAATCACCCACTATATATGGGTGCACACGTTGGGCGATCCATCGACAACCTAGACCCCTCTATCAAGAGAGCAATCGTGGGCAATATAGTTTTTTTAAGTCTAGTTAAAAATAACCATGATTAGGTTAACGTGTGGTCACGGTGATGGAATATTTAAAATTTTTGATTAAAAATAATGACATGACTGTTAATATGTTTCCACGAGTGATATCTATGCCATTTTCACTCTAGCAATAGTTTATCTGCAAAAAAAATATATTTGAAATAACTTTCTTTATTCAAAAAATTAAGATTTTTAGTTGATGATCTAATAAATTTATCATATTTTAATTTAAAATAAAGTAAATAAATATAATAATAATATTATGCCATATTTTTATCACTCTTTTTACGATTCTTGTAGATGTATAAATTTGAGTGTCTCTTTTGAGGTATTCTCCCCGCTACGCACGAGGACGATTTGAGTTTTGTCATTTTTACTGGTAAAAGGACTCTCAAAGGAGAAGACTTGGATTTTGTTTATAAGCTGTTGACACCTAAAAATTTGCCATCTACAACAGGCAAGCCCCGCATCGGGCAAATAAGAAAAGAAAGAAGAAAAAGATGAAAAATCAGAGGTGCTATGTCTGCACCTTCACCGGGCATGTCGTAACGGCACCTTCGTCAAAACTCCGACCGGTCGCTCTGGCATCGGCAGAGAAGAAGAAAAAGGATAAGAATTAAATGAGAAGAAGAAAAAGGATAAGAATTAAATAAGAAGAAGAAGAGAGAGGTGGGAGTCCCATCCGATACCCCTACTCGAGTCCTTATTGACACATAAAATTTGAACACCACAATATACCACGATATGACAGAAATCGTGAGAAGTCAAGGTGTTCTTAAGGCGTGTTGCCGCGAGCTCGACTGTAAGAACTCGGCAGCGAAGAAATAGAAGAAGAGGCCGAAACGGCCGAATTTCAATACCAGAGATGACGGTGCCATATCGTAAATGTGACATCGCGTCGTCATAAATTTACGTCCCGATGGATGAATTGAATTCAAAATTAAAGAGGCCAAGGCACCCTTGAAGATGTACCACCGTGAGCTAGAATGTGAAAGCCTGTTCGTCAAAAGAAAAGAAAAGAAAAGAAGAAAAAGAAGGACATAAAGAAAATAAAAGAAGAAGAAAGGAGAAAAGAAGAAAGAAGAAAGAAGAATAGAAAGGGGGGTGGTTTGTATCGATAGAAAAAAAAAGGGGATGGATAGGGTTACGTGCACAAATAACAAACATAAAAGGTTGATGAGAAATGGCATTTAATGTGCAGTGA
Source organism: Amorphophallus konjac (assembly GCA_022559845.1). NCBI lineage: Eukaryota > Viridiplantae > Streptophyta > Magnoliopsida > Alismatales > Araceae > Amorphophallus > Amorphophallus konjac. The sequence goes on along the minus strand of CM040118.1, from coordinate 463,711,575 downwards.
GATTACACTTGCATGACGCTATTCATTTTAAAAGTTATTGTTCATCATTTTTGTGTTTTAATCACTTTTTTATTTATTTATTTTTAAAAAGTAAAAATTGAAACAAGTAATGGGTAACAATTAGATTTAACAAAATATTTTAAATCAAGAAAAAAAATCTAGAAACTCAAATGTAACATTGTTCTATGGGTTAACGGGACGAACAAAAAACAAAACACACAGAAAAAAAAAATAGAGGGACGAGGGAAAACAGAGTGACAAATTCTGGAAGAAGAAAAAGAAAAGGCATGGGAAGGTGCAACTGGCAGCCCATTTGATGGGCTAATTCACCCCATCTGGTAGCCCCTTTACACCCCATCCAGTGGCCCCCATTTGCCTATCTGGCAGCCCTTTGAGGAGCTCGAGCGACAGCTACGGAACGGTAGCAGCGGCTTCATCCGACAGCCACGACCCCGATCCAGTAGCATCAACCCCCATCCGATAGCATGCGTGCAAGTCTCAATCTGGCAATAGCGGCAGTGCCCTTATGTGCGTCCGGCAGCAACGTTCTTGTCTGGCAGATACGTCCTTGATCAACAACGCCTGCCCCATCCGACAACGACGGAGCGTCCTTTGGGCCGTTCAACTGAGGTCCCCATAGGCACCTCTCCTTCGTCCCTCTATAAAGGGAGGGATGGCACTGTCGAGCAAAAAAAAAAGAGAAGGAGAGAGCATCGAGTAGAGAAGAAGAAGACTCGCGAAGAGAAAAAGAAAGAGAGAGCCCAGGAAAGGTTCGAAGAAGCTCCCCTTTCTTGCACCTACATAGCTGGAGAGAAGAAGAGAGGAAGAGAGAAGAAAAAGGAGAGAGTGAAAGAGAGAAAAGAGAGGTGAGGAAAGGGGGGAGAAAGGGGTCAGTACCCCGTGTCTTCCCCTCCCCCCTTGTATTTCTTTTCCCATGTTTCTTTTTCATTCTTTTTCTACGATGTACCCCCTTTCTGCTTTAGTTATTTTATTGCAGTGAATGAATGAAACAAAGTTCTCTTAATAGCCATGTCTAAATTTGACCCAACTTACTCGTGCTCCACAATTTTCTTTCATTTTTGCTCTATTGTCTCCTCTTCAGCATGGTTATTTCTTCATGGGAATATGAGGCAGTGGATGTCCCAGGGTGGAAATGTATATATCTTCAAAAGCGCTCATGCTCGCGGTTTATCAAGTGCCATGGATATGATCTCGAGCTTCAACCCTCGTGGGTTGCTCATCACAACCCTCATGCATGTTATACAACATCCCCCTTATCCTCTTCCCCCTTGTCCTGCTGTTCATGGGAAGGTGCTTTGGAGGCATTACCTGTACTCTGTTTTCTTGGTTGTCATGTTCATTTTGTTTCACATGTTGGAGATCCGACGGCACCCCTTTTGAACCAGCAGGCCCATTTAATGGGCTAAACTCCTCATCCGACAACATAACCATGCCTTTTCCGATAGCACCCCTATCTGCTAATACGTCATCCATCCTCTTCCTTCTCCTTTGGCATTAATGTGGCATTTAACCATTTAATCAATGAGTCGACAGCCATCCTCTTCCTCCAGTATATGTGAATCGGCAGCCCCTTATTCTCCTTTTTTTTAAAGTGTGAGCCAGCAATCCCATTTTAACCCCTATATAGTGAGCGGGCGACCCCCCTCCCTTTCTTTCCTTTCCTCATAAGGGTGTTGCCACTTTTGTACGTATCCATTTATTCAAGGGATCATCTTGGATTCTCCGTGGACGAACACCCGCTTCACACCCCCTAAAGTCTCAGGTCCGGGGGAAGTGCTGCCGAAATTTCGCCAGACCTTGGGCTAATGAATCAGAGGAATAAACAATAATAATAATGGTAATAATAAATAAAAAGGGGGCAATATAATTCATAAAAGAAAAAATGCATAATCAAAAATAATAATAATACTAAATAAGTAAAATCAAAATAATAAAAAATAAAAAATAGTAAAAAAAATTATATATGTTTAAGAGATCGTGAGCGGTGCAGGGCTCCCGCCTCGCCGCATCAATAAGGTCCCGTTAGGGACTTCTATTCATTTTCATGCATGCATTAGTATAAATTTCTGGCCATAGGGCCCTTTCTCCGGGCGATTAATCAAGGGTTTTCTCTCTTTCGGAGAGATGTAATTAACGTCGTAGCCTTTATGCCACGACGGGTTCCAGTCCCGACACACTATCCACTATCGTCAGATCAGTTAGACGGTGCGCATACCTCAGTGATTCCAAGCCTTCCGATCTTTGGAGTCTGAATAAACTGTCACCTTGTGACTGGCACGCTTGCGCACTAATGAACTAAAATAAAATAAACGAACAAAATAAATAAATAAATAAATAAATATAAGCTACCACATAAGTACATGCCTATCTTTGTAGTTTTCAATAAAAGATCTTGTGAGCCCCTTTTTTAAGCCTCCACACTAGCCCCCTAGTAAAGGTGGGCTTGTACTTATTAGGTTGGGGATTCCCACAGATGGTGCCATTTTGTAGACGTACAAATTTAAGTATCTTTTTTTAGGTATTGTCCCCAGTATGCCTGGGGGCAATTAGGGTTTTGTACTTTTTGCTAGTAAAAGAATCCTCAAAGGGGAAGACTTGAGTCTTACTTATAAACACATACCCATCTTTGTAGATTCGGATAAGGGATCTTGTAAGCTCTTTTTTTAACTCTCCACAGTAGCCAAGGTGGAAACCAGCACAGAACGCCTCAATATAAATGCCAATTCCCCCGGGGTAACACACTCCCAAACTCTCATCTTGTGTAGGGAAGAGTATGTTACACTCCGCCAAAATCTGATAAATTTCCCTTAACCCCAGACTGCGTGGTAGACGACTCGGGAAACAAGAGAAGAACAGGGACGAGTGAGACCCCCTTAGGTGCTCATACCACTTTGTGGTCCTCTGCAAGAAGTTCTTAGAGCCTCAAAGGAAGATTCCTCACCGGACCCCTCGGAAAGAAGAAGCTTCCTACGATGAGACATGATGTAGCACTAAGGAGAAGAGGTCTCACAAGAAAATAGGAAGCCTGAGAGAGTAGAGAGACGGCGAAGGAGTAGCAAAAGCCTGACACCGGAGAAGCTGAAAGTGTGTCCACATGGCCTCTTCTCACATTTATTTAAAAGGAGAAAGCAGCCACAACACTTCTGTTGAGTCTCTCCAGATGATTTTAATGACAACAAAACCCCTGTATTACAAACAGGTTGGTGACTTGCTTAAACCGCTCTCAAAGCCATCTTTCATCAAAGCAAACACCTAAATCTATCTTGCCTAAAAAATGCCTAGGATAAGTCAAAATCAACTCAAATTGTTTGGAACAAGATGTGGTCTCAAAGTATATTGTATAAGGATATGATTTCTGCACTAATAATGTTATTTTTGCAAGTTTTTCATGGTCCGGTCGACTTGTCCATCTGGGGCGGTCGACCTAATCTCCCAGCGCTCAGAAACCCTGAAAAGTGATAGAGTCCGGTCGATCGTCGACCGGATCTCCCAGCGTTCAAAAGCCTTAGACTTGTAAAAGTTAGGTCGACCGCCCACCTATACCCGGTCGACCGCCCCCTTCGAAGCCTCCATTTTTGACTTTATATTCTTCACAAGGGTAAATCATCTATAAAGATTTTTTAATCCCAAAAGTCTCCAGACATCCTTGGAATTGTGGATCTTTGTCTTGGCTTGTCCTTGACCATTCAAGGCTTATAAAAACATCTCCTTGGGCCAAGAAAATCCTAATCACTCAAGGGAGATCAAGGAGGCTATCAAGGGGAGAAAGAAGGCTGCTACTGTAGCTCCGTGAACAGTGCTTCGTCCAGGAATTTTTCATCTATCTCCAAGCTTTTCAAGATCAATCTGAAGCCAATCAACCCCAAATCAAGTGGAGATTCAAGCTTCATCCAAAATCTGCATCATCTACTCAGGGGGAGCTTAAATCAGAGTTTTTCTTTTGTGTTTCTTCTTCCATATTCCCTGAGCTTCAAGAGTGTGCTTTTTGTAATCTCTAAACATTTGTGTGTGTGTGGATCTTGTCAGATCCGTGTGTGCGTGTGTTTGATTTCTGTCAGATTTATGTGTGCTTTGGTGTGTTTACACCTTTGTGGGAGTTTCTATCTCCCTACATGTGTGTGTGTGCAGATCTTGTAATCCCTTACAAGATAGTGTGTGAATCCTCACAATTTGTGAGGGGTGGACGTAGGTTGCTGTTGTTGCATCCGAACCACCTAAAAATCGTTGTCTCTTATGTGGTTTGATCCTTTTCTCCTATCTCCATTCTGTGCAAGCACACACGTAGATTAGATCATTTATATCTCGAGTTAGATCTAGCACAACTTATCATCTTCACATCAGATCTCTGGTATATTAAAAGGTGGGTTTGGATAGACAAGGCAAACATTGTCAGGAAGATAACACTTTGCGTGAGTAGAATCTTCGGATTCACATCTCCGCCACAGTACTAAGGATCCGTTGTGTGTGATAGATTTTGTTAAATCTAATAGTTTCTATATAGATCTGAACTTCCTTGTTGTTGTTCTTCACACTTGTTTAAATCGGCTAAGGTTTTGTTAAATTTTGTAATTACCCAATTCACCCCCCCTCTTGGGTGTCATTGATCGCGGGACTTCAATTGGTATCAGAGCTAAGGCTCTATATTCTTCAGATCTAACGATCTAGAGTAAGATCCAGATCAATGGCCAACAAGGGAATGATGCCTGAGGGTCACTCAATCCACCGTCTTCCATACTTTGACAGCTCGAATTACTCCTATTGGAAAAATAGAATGCATATTTTTTTGAGAGCCCAAGAGTACGAGATCTGGAGAGTGGTGGACAAGGGTCCATATGAGCTTTCCAAAAATGAAGACGAGTGGAACCCCGAGGATATTAAAAAATCCACAGTGAATTTTAATGCTATGAATATTATGCAATGTGCTATTCATTCTAACGAGTTTTCTCGTGTATCCATGTGCAGTTCAGCAAAGGAGATGTGGGACAAGCTGCGGCTTATCTATGAAGGAATCTCTGAGGTCAAGGAGACCAAAGCCAATCTACTTGTCAGAGATTATGAGCTATTAAAAATGAAACCTGAAGAAATCATTTCTGAGATGTTCGCAAGACTGACTGAGATCACTAATGGTCTCAAGAGTCTTGGAAAGGAATACACCAACTCTGAGCTCCTGAGGAAGGTGTTAAGATCTCTTCCATCTGCCTGGCATACAAAAGCCACAGTCATTGAAGATTCGAATCTGTCCACACTTTCCTTGGACGAGCTCATAGGGTCACTCATGACCTATGAGATTATGATGCGGGACGAGACCACGGACACGACTCGAATGAGGAATGCAATTCTCGGACTCTAGGTGAGCTCGTGATTATCCCTTAACGAGGGAAGCGTCGGACGTGCACGGTTGAGAAACCGGCAAGAGCTAGGGTGGTCAATTCTCTTTTGTGCCCGGATCAGGTCACGGGACGGTCACGCTCTCTCTCTCACAGCAACGATGATATAAAAAATATAGCGAGCTAGGTCCTAAAACATGCTCTCTAGTAGCGGCATATGAAGCATATATGAATTAAAGCAAAATGCCAAGGGAGCGAATGCGATACCTCCACGCTCTCGGCGCGGGGACGACGGACCCAACTGAACTCGTACTCCCGGGACGGTTAACACACAAATGTTACAGCAATGAATCAATGCCCACTCCACGCAGGGAGGTAAAGGGCTACACAAATGGGCCCGGGAGGACCAATTCCGGGTTGACGGGCGGCTTCACGCGTAGCTTAGGCCGCACCCGTATTCACAACCGTGGGGCCCACGTGCTGTCCGGAGGGCCGTGTGGGACCCGGTGGCACCTCTGTAGTGGGGACGCTTGAGGAAGCGTTCCCAGGGATGGCGGCACGCTGGAACGTCACCCGGAGGTCGGGCGGCTCCATTCGGCACCGGTCGGAATAACCGGCCACGGATCTGCCGGTTCTGTTTTCAGGCGCGCGCTTCGGCGAGAACGGACGCTGCGATCAATCCCGATGTCGGATCGGGGCACATGAGCTATCGTTGGAAAGTTCTCTTGAAGTCCTTCAATATAAACCTGGCGATCGGACCTGGATCTGCACGGATCTGGGCTTTATTGAATTTTTGAGTTCCTATTGTACAGTGCCAGAAATCTTAGAACAGCAGAGGAGTTGTCTGAGAACTACCATTGACCGCTAGGAAGACATCCGATTCAGCTTCTGAGCTATTCACCAATGTTGTAGGGATTTGAACAAGGAAGATGGCAATAATTTTTATGAAAGGTTTGGTGGAGGCTATGATTTGTTATGATTGTTTCACTGGAAGGTGGTCGGATCTGGAATCTGACTGATAGTAGTGTAGCTGAAGTAGAACATGAATTTTATAAATTAGGTGGAGGGCGGATCAAAATTCAAGAAAAATCATGGGTGGAGGGGTTGATGGACAGAACTCCCAGTAAAATTGGGAGGGTTTGAAAAAATCAACAAGATGGTCGGAGTGGGGGATTATAGGGGTGCTATCACACAGATCTGAAACTAGACAGAACTGGGAAACAGAAACCCACGAAATTTGAAAAATAGTAAATGATAGAATTTGGACGGGATTTGTTTTGTGGTGGTGGGGATTGAATATAGGAACACACCATAAAATTTTTAGATCAAGAAGAACTTGGGGCTGACTGCAGAATTTCGTGGAAGGAGCTCCTGTTGGCTAAAGACAGAACTTTGACGGTGGCTCGATGGCGGTCCGATGGCGGCACGAACGACGGTGGTGGCGGCACAGATCACAACCATAGATTGAGGGGAGGAGATAGAGATGAAACCACTCTAGAATTGGGGGTTGGAGGAGATGAACACCAGGGGAGAGGGGAGGGTCACAAGAAGCACTCTTGATTTTCCAACAATTTTCTCTTCATTAATGCTAACAAATGGAAAATACAACCTTTTATATGCCATGTATCAAACTCATTCTACACCCTTGGATCTAGGGATGGGGAATGGATGACTGGGATTAAGTGTGATTAACACACCAAAAATAATAAAATAATAAGAGGAGAGGGGCGCCCCCTTGACCAAGAGACTTGGTAGGTGAAGGTAGGTAACCTACCTTGGACTAATCTAACCACTTGTCTACCCATGTGGCATTTTGACATTCAACCCTTCTAGATGGCCACCTAGGATGGTTGACCAACCCCACATGAGTGACATGGACCAATGGGAAAGGGCTGAGGGCCCCCTTGCTTGGTCCTACTGGAATTTTACATATAAACCCACTAAGACCTACAATTGCATACCCATATAACACAAGGGTATACATACAAATATGAAAGGACATAAATGCAAACAAAATGCAGACGGTCTTGCCTCGATGTCCCCATCAATTCTCCCCAGGTGGAAGGAACTCGACCCCGTCGAGTAGGGGTATGGATGCTCGAATACTCCGGCGAATCCGTCACCGTGCCAAGTAATGCGAGTATGCTCCACTCCAAGTGACCGTCACCTGCTCATTCCATATATACTCGATATGCACAAGCTGCTATGGACTAAAGGTGGACACTCCGGGTGGGGCACTCTCAAAAGGGGAGGTGGCGACTCGAAGACTCACTAGGAATCACCGCTGAGTCCCTGTAGGTGACTAGATCCGGGTATAGATGTAGAACCGATCCCATACTCATCGAGCGAGTCCACTCGCCTCTTACTCATCAGAGATCGACAACGAGCTTACACAAGACACATGTAGACAAACAAATGACACACAAACCATGCAAACAAGTCATACAAAACAAACCACACAAAGAAAAGCACATTGACTCAACTATGACCCTAGACACACCTAATGTTAGTCCGACCCGTGCATGGATGACGGCGGACCAGGACACCCGAATGTGTGCCATGCCTGCATTTGACGTAACCGGTGGTTGACGTCATGGGGAACTCCTAGACACCCTACGATGCACCAATCATGGACATTGGGCTTGGATGTGGGAAGTCCGGGAGGTATGGGTGGTTTAGATGGATCGGGGAAACCAAAGTTTTCATGACCCCCAAATGAAGGTTCGGACCTATGACTATGTGGAGGTTGCTTGGCCCGAGTGGTAAAGGCATGATAGTGAACTCCGCGGAGGAAGTGGAGTGAAGATGGAGCCTCGGGAGATTCACTAGTGAGGGGGTCAAAAGGGTCGAAGAAGGTATGACCCCCTGAGATGGGTTCCAACATGACATGGTCCCAAATTTAGAATTCATAGTCACCGTCATACATTATGATCGGTGGGACGACGGACATGTGTAGAAAATAGGACTCCTCCCTTGGGCAAAAGGGAACGAAGTCGGGTTCGGCCGGCATCGGGAGGAGTAGAAGAATCTCCGTGGTGACACAACCCACGGTGCGTTTGGAGGTAATGGACCCTAAGGCCGGATGAGTGAGGCTAAGACTAGTGGGTTGGTCAAAGCCTCGGGCCAAAAGATGCGTCAACTTCTATTGTGAATCTAATCCCATGACAAGATCATCCAACGTGTCAACATGGTGACTAGATCGAAATGTGGTATTGAAGGAATTGACCGGCACTAAAGGGAGGATGTGGTCCATAGGTGGGAAGGGAGGGGGAACCAAGCCATCCTTGAGCCAATTAAGAAGCGGCTCGGCTATGAAAAGCGTAACCGTTAGAAACACGGGTGGCTCGGGATGGACATCCTCTAAATGTGGCTCCTCTACGGGAGGGTGGCTCCCATGATGGGTGGCTAGAACTATGGGGGTGCTCGACTGAGCCTTGTCCGTAAGGGTGATCTTGCCGGGTAGGTAAGGTGGGCATAAGGTGCAAGTCCTCTTGTCCCAGTCAAGATTGGCCTTTCTCTCTCCTAACCACTTTTGCCCTAGAATGATGCATGGACCAACAAGTGTGCCGATCCTGTACCAAGCGCCATCGGTGTAGAGAACGGAGCCGATCCTCCTATAGAACTCAACACAAGCAAAATCACCATCGCGGACAATCTCGCCTGTCTTGGAGAGGGACTCCACGATGTCAAGAGAAACCCAATTATCCGACTCCCTATCGGTGAAATGGAGTTCCGTTGTGGACCCGTTGGGTAGAATGGCTTTCATAATGAGAGGGGTAAAACCAAAGGCTCGGGTCATGAGGACATTGAATTTGGCCACAAAGGTTGACCACTCGGACGTATGGTCTTGGGGAACGGCCATGGGTAGCGGACATGGACATGCATACACACGGTGACAAGACACTAGACCTGATTATACAAGTTTAGAATGCATGCACACTAAGGACCCTAGACGTAAACCAAGACTCGGTACGTGGCGGAGATAACCGATCCGAAGATCACTCGCGCAAGTGTGCGGCCTTCCCGATAGGCATAGCCTAACGTTCGGACAACACCTTTTGATATACCGAGTTATTGGGATGCGATGCAAAAAGACACTTTTTTTTGTATTAAAACAATGATGACCCTAAACACGACTTAAAAAATGACTAATGACTAGACGTAAATGACACTCTTTTTTTTTGACACCCTAGACTCAACCTGCTCTGATATCAAATTGATGCGGGACGAGACCACGGACATGACTCGAATGAGGAATGCAGTCCTCGGACTCTAGGTGAGCTCGTGATTGTCCCTTAACGAGGGAAGCGTCGGACGTGCACGGTTGAGAAACCGGCAAGAGCTAGGGTGGTCAATTCTCTTTTATGCCCGGATCGGGTCACGGGACGGTCACGCTCTCTCTCTCTCGCAGCAGCGATGATATAAAAAATATAGCGAGCTAGGTCCTAAAACATGCTCTCTAGCAGCGGCATATGAAGCATATATGAATTAAAGCAAAATGCCAAGTAAGGGAGCGAATGCGATACCTCCACGCTCTCGGCGTGGGGACGACGGACCCGGCCGAACTCGTACTCCCGGGACGGTTAACACACAAATGTTACAGTAATGAATCAATGCTCACTCAACGCAGGAAGGTAAAGGGATACACAAATGGGCCCGGGAGGACCGATTCCGGGTTGACGGGCGGCTTCATGCGTAGCTTCGGCCGCACCCGTATTCGCAACCGTGGGGCCCACGTGCTGTCTGGAGGGGCCGTATGGGACCCGGTGGCACCTCTGTAGTGGGGACGCTTGAGGAAGCGTTCCCAGGGATGGCGGCACGCTGGAACGTCGCCCAGAGGCCGGGCGGCTCCGTTCGGCACCGGTCGGAATAACCGGCCACGGATCTGCCGGTTCTGTTTTCAGGCGCGCGCTCCGGCGAGAACGGACGCTGCGATCAATCCCGATGTCAGATCGGGGCACATGAGCTATCGTTGGAAAGCTCTCTTGAAGTCATTCAATATAGACCTAGAGATCGGACCTGGATCTGCACGGATCTAGGCTTTATTGAATTTTTAAGTTCTTGTTGTACAGTGCCCGAAATCTCAGAACAGCAGAGGAGTTGTCTGAGAACTGCTATTGACCGCTAGGAAGACGTCCGATTCAGCTTCTGAGCTCTTCACCAATGTTGTAGGATTTGAACAAGGAAGATGTAAATAATTTTTATGAAAGGTTTGGTGGAGGCTATGATTTGTTATGCTTTTTGCACTAGAAGGTGGTCGGATCTGGAATCTGGCTGACAGTACTGTAGCTGAAGTAGAACAAGAATTTTATAAAACAGGTGGAGGGCGTATCAAAATTCAAGAAAAATCATGGGTGGAGGGGTTGATGGACAGAACTCCCAATAAAATTGGGAGGGTTTGGAAAAATCAACAAGATGGTCGAAGGGGGGGATTACAGGGGTGCTGTCACACAGATCTGAAACTAGACAGAACTGGGAAACAAAAACACACGAAATTTGAAAAATAGTAAATGATAGAATTTGGACGGGATTTTTTTTGTGGTGGTGGGGATTGAAGATAGGAACATACCATAAAATTTTCAGATCAAGAAGAAGAACTCGGGGCGGACTGCAGAATTTCGTGGAAGGAGCTCCTGTTGGTTGAAGACAGGACTTCGACGGTGGCTCGATGGCGGTCCGATGGCGGCACGAACGGCGGCGGCACAGATCACAACCAGAGATTGAGGGGAGGGGATAGAGATGAAACCACTCTAGAATTGGGGGTTGGAGGAGATGAACACCAGGGGAGAGGGGAGGGGCACAAGAAGCACTCTTGATTTTCCAATAATTTTCTCTTCATTAATACTAACAAATGAAAAATACAACCTTTTATATGCCATGTATCAAACCCATTCTACACCCTTGGATCTAGGGATTGGGAATGGATGGCTGGGATTAAGTGTGATTAACACACCAAAAATAATAAAATAATAAGAGGAGAGGGGCGCCCCCTTGACCAAGAGACTTGGTAGGTGAAGGTAGGTAACCTACCTTGGACTAATCTAACCACTTGTCTACCCATGTGGTATTTTGACATTCAACCCTTCTAGATGACCACTTAGGATGGTTGACCAGCCCCACATGAGTGACATGGACCAATGGGAAAGGGCTGAGGACCCCCTTGATTGGTCATACTGGAATTTTACATATAAATCCACTAAGACCTACAATTGCATACCCATATAACACAAGGGTATACATACAAATATGAAAGGACATAAATGCAAACAAAATGCAGACGGTCTTGCCTCGATGTCCCCATCAGATTAACATCAAAAGAACTGCGGAGGAGGAATCCAAAAAGAAGAAAACCGTGGGCTTGAAAGCCAACCAGTCTTATGCCGACTCCCAAGAAGAGGAGTCCAACGAGGAGAGTAATGAAGAAGAAGACTTGGCTATGCTGACCCACCAAGTGAAGAAATTTCTGAGAAGAAAGAAGAATTTCCAAGAAAATTTCAGAAAAGGGCAAAGGAGGCCCTTTCAAACCAAGGGTGAGCCGAGCAAGCCTAACAATGTTGTTTGCTATGAATGTAAGAAGCCCGGGCACATGAGAGGAGAGTGCCCAAATCTGAAAAGAAAGTTCAAGAAAGAAACATTCAAAAAGTCAAAAGCTATGGTCGCCACATGGAGCGACGAAGAGGACGAGTAGTTCGAAGAGGAGCTAGAACAGCTCGTGCAAAGCCTGTGTCTCATGGCACATGAAGATGATTCGCCTGAGGTAAATTCTGACCCTGATTTTATTTCAAATGAACAATGTGAGTCAGAATATGAAAAGTTGTATATGAAATATAAGAAAATTAGATCTGAAAATAAATCTCTCAAAAAGAAACTTGAAGATTTAGCACATGAGGACTCTGCTGTTAAGTTTGAAAAACTCGAACAAGAATGGTTCGAGTTAACAGAAGAAAAAGAAAGTTTGTTACAAATAATTTCAGCTTGTGAGAAAAGTCAAGAAGAATTGCTGTGTAAATTGTCTGAAATTGGAAAAGGTTTTGAAAAATTGAAAACTGAAGAAGGAGTTCTGAAATCCACAAATTCAGAACTTGAAAAGAGGAACGTGAGCTTAGTTGAAGAAGTGGTTGAACTACAGTCCATCTTATCTAAGTTTGTCAAGGACAAACAAAATCTAGATAACTTATTAGGAGTTAAGGTTAACTTCCAGAAGGAAGGTTTGGGGTATAGTCCCCAAAATAAAAAACCTTTTGAGCATAAGATTACTACATTTTATGTTCATGAAAAAGAAAATAACTGTGCATCATGTTCACACTCCAAGCCAAAACATGTCCAAACTAAACCACATAGATACCAAAAAAGATTTTTAAATGTCAATTATTTTTATTGTGGTAGATTTGGTCATGTTATTGCTAATTATTGGTTCAAACAAAACACACAAAGCAATCATGCTGGTTGGACCACAAAAAGATATATGCAAAATTGGACTAACTCTCGTGGACCCAAATTAGTTTGGGTACCAAAATCAATTGGATGAGAATTTTGGTTCCTGCAGATATGCCTTGAAGTCAGGGGGAGCAAATGGTATCTGGACAGCGGTTGCTCAAGACATATGACAGGGGACAAGAAGGTGTTCTCTACTCTGCAAGATAAGGACAGAGGCTCAGTTGCCTTTGGTGGAAAGGACAAAGGTAAAATAATTAGAATTGACAACATAGGTAAGAATTCTAAAATCTTGATTAAAAATGTCCTTTTAGTGAAAGGCTTGAATCATAACCTGTTGAGCATAAGCCAATTGTGTGACAAGGGGTTTAAAATTATTTTTGATGAAACTCACTACCTTGTCATGAATAAAATCTCTAATGAAATAAGATTCATCGGCAAAAGGAACAACAATGTATATACTATTGATATTGATGATGTTTCCGGTGATGATATGTGCTTGGTAGCAAACAACCATGACAATGCATGGCTATGGCACCGAAGACTAAGTCATGCTAGTTTTGGAGTAATCTCCAAATTGTCTAGACATGACTTGGTAAATGGTTTGTCAAAATTAAAATTTAAAAGTGATAAGATATGTGAGGCTTGCACAAAAGGCAAGCAAGCACGCATCTCTTTCAAAAATAAAAATATTATTTCTACCGCTAGGCCTTTAGAACTACTGCACCTTGATCTTTTTGGTCCGACTAGGACATACAGCATAGGAGAAAAATCCTATGGATTTGTGATTATTGATGATTACTCCAGATTTACATGGGTGTTATTTTTAGCCAATAAGAGTGATGCCTTGATGGAATTTCAAGTATTTTACAGAAAAATCCAAAATGATAAAGGATACCTCATCACCACAATCCAAAGTGATCATGGTGGTGAGTTTGAAAATCATGAATTCAGCAGTTTTTGCCAAGAGCAAGGATATACGCATAACTTCTCATCACCCAGGATGCCTCAACAAAATGGAGTAGTGGAGAAGAAAAATAGAACCTTGATAGACATGGCATGGACCATGTTAAGTGAGAACTCCCTACCCAAATACTTTTGGGCTGAGGCGGTAAGTACATCATGCTACATCATCAACAGAGCAATGGTAAGGCCAATTTTGAAGAAAACACCATATGAGCTCTACAAGGGTAAGAAACCAAACATCTCTTATCTTAAACCTTTTGGATGCCCATGCTTCATCCTGAATAACGATAAGTCTAACCTAGGTAAGTTTGATGACAAGAGTGACAAAGGAATCTTCCTAGGTTATGCATTAAACTCTAGAACTTACAGATTATTTAATAAAAGGACTTTGGTGGTTGAAGAAAGTCCTCATGTTATTTTTGACGAATCTGAATTAAAATTGACAAATCAACTTGCTCCAACTGTGGATGTAGATGAAGATTCCGAACGTTCAAATAATGCTATGGCAAAGGGTGAACCAAATGAAGGGACTTCCAGCAAGGCTGAAAAGGATGAAGATCCGTCAATTGAGAGACTTCAAGAACAGCAAGTGCAACACGTCGACTTGCCCAGTTCTTCTACGTTCTTGAAAGATCACCCCGCTGAAAATATCATAGGTAATCCTGAAGATGGGGTAAGAACTAGATCTTTACTAAGGCAAGTGGAAGAAGAGGATTTGATGGCCTTTATCTCACAAGAAGAGCCTAAGGATATTCATGAAGCTCTTCAAAATGAATCTTGGATTCAGGCTATGCATGAAGAGTTACACCAGTTCGAAAGGAACAAAGTGTGGTCTCTCGTGTCGTGTCCCAAGAATCATCCCGTAATTGGAACTCGTTGGGTTTTCAAAAACAAATTGAATGATACAGGATTGGTTGTTAGGAACAAGGCCTGGCTTGTAGACAAATAGTATAGCCAAGAGATGGGCATTGATTTTGATGAGTTTTTTACACCGGTTGCTCGATTAGAAGCAGTCCGGATTCTATTGTCCTTTGCTTGCTCTCTCGACTTCAAATTATTTCAGATGGATGTTAAATCTACTTTTCTTAATGGGTACATCAAAGATGATATTTTTATAGAACAACCTCTAGGTTTTGAAGACCCAAAACATCCACAACACGTGTACAAGCTACAGAAGGCCTTGTACGGATTAAAGCAAGCACCAAGGGCATGGTATGAAAGGCCCACTTCATTCTTAATTGAAAATCGTTTCAAAAGTAAGGTTGACCAAACACTCTTCACGAGAAAATCAAGTAAAGACATATTAGTAGTTCAAGTGTATGTTGATGATATAATCTTTGGAGCTACTAATAATGCCTTATGTGATGAATTTACAGAAATAATGTAAGGAGAATTTGAGATGAGCTTAATGGGTGAACTTACATTTTTTCTTGGATTGCAGGTGAAGCAAACGTCTGAAGGCATTTTTATAAATCAAGCTAAGTACACATTGGAGCTGTTAAAGAAATATGGGATGGCAGAAGTAAAACCCCTGTCTCCGATGGCCACAACCACGAAGTTAGACAAAGATGAAAATGGTAAAATAGTAGATCCCATACTGTTTTGAGGTATGATCAGATCACTACTGTATCTCACAGCATGCCATCCTGACATTCAATACAGCGTATGTCTATGTGCTCGCTTTCAGTCATGCCCTAAAGAATCTCATTTATTGGCTGTTAAACGGATTTTTCGATACTTAATTGACACAATAGACTTTGGCTTGTGGTTTCCCATCGGTAGTTCATTTGTTTTGATTGCATATATCGATGCGAATTATGCCAGATGTATTGTTGATCGCAAAAGTACCACTGGGTACTGTCAGTTTCTCGGAGGGTGCATAGTTTCATGGGCCTCCAAGAAACAACATTCAGTAGCTCTCTCAACGGCAGAGGCTGAATATGTAGCCGCCGGAAGTTGTGGAGCCCAAGTACTATGGATCAAAAATCAATTATTTGATTTGGCTATTGAAATGAAATGTGTTCCAATCTTGTGTGACAATACTAGTGCAATCAGCTTGTCAAAAAATCCTGTACAACATTCTAGGACAAAGCATATTGACATTTGACATCACTTTCTGAGAGATCATGTAGGAAAAGGGGTCTTTGAATTGAATTTCATTGACACACACAATCAGTTAGCCGATATCTTCACAAAACCCATAAACCAAGAACAATTCAATAAAATAAGAAGGGAACTTGGTATGTGCAAGGGTGAGAGCATACATACCTAGGTTTGCACTTAGGGTAAGAGTTGCACTTATAGAAACTCATTTGCATAAAGGGTAGATTATCATGCATATTGTATGTATTTATTTTCAATACCTTGTATGTATTTACACCCCTGCTTGCTTGAATGTAATTATACATATAGCCCTCCTTGAAACTTTTCTAAGGATGAATATTCCTTGATTAAATAAAGGTGGACCCACTGACTTTGGATCTAAGGCACTTTTTGAGGGGGAGTTAGATAATTTTCTCAATATCCCATCCTTTCTCATTCCAAGTCCTTCCCTCTACTCTTTTTCATGATGATGGTTCAATCTAGAAGGATAGTTGATGGAGTTCAAATCAAAAAAAATGGGAATTTTGGGCTAGGTCGACCACCGCGGTCGACCGCCACCCCCGTCCGGTCGACCAGTTACGGCGAACCGGCCCGACTGAACCAACAACCGAACCACTTTTTAAGGGGTCTTTACACCCCATTCTCTAATTCCAACCGCCCCCATTCTAACCCTAGAACACCCAAACACCACCTCTCAAGCTCAAAAACCTCATCTCTCTTCCACCCGCACAAGATTCGGTCCGTTCGTCACATTTTTGGGATGAAACTTCGGCGGCCGTTCGTGCGAGTGTGAAGCTCTTCCCAAGGTTCCAGATTGCGGAGAAGGTCATTTCAAGCCCTTGGAGTGTCTTTTGGTCCATCTTCATCCCCAAGGACGAGAGTAATCCCTTCAAGGGTTTCCACATCGGGTTTTCTAGTTTAGGATGCTGCCTAGACGGAGGAGCTCTCGGCATTCTACCCAAGGGGAACCCCATGCTCGGAGACAAGAGGCCCTAGCTCCTCCACCACGGTGGGCTCCTGCACCTCCTCGTGCACCTCGGTTGGTTGCCTCCACGGCCCATTATCGACCCTCGACTGGTCGACTTCAATGAGGTGAACGAGATTCTGCCCGATCTATGTGCTGTTTTTGAGATTCAACAGGGTTGGACTGATTTTGTCACTAGATATACTCAATATTATCCCAACCTAGTGCAGCAATTTTATGGAAATTTGGTTGAGAGGAATGAAGAGTTAAATACGATTGTCCAAGGTGTTGAGATTCATATTACTCCGGACCTTTTTGAACATGCCTTAGGAGTTTCCGCAAGAGGTGCAAATATGGTTTTTGGACATGGTGAATCGAAGTTGAGGCCACCTTTACTGCTATGACGAGCTGTGACTATGTGCGTAGTGTCAGTGATTTAATTACTTTAAACGCCAACTATTTTCCTCTACTACAGCGAATTCTGTACCACATGTTTACTTCACTCATTTATCCAAAGAGTGGGAGTCACAATGAAGTAACAAAGATTCACAAATTCCTGTTTTACCATGTGATGAATGGGATACTAGTCAACATGGGTCGGCTCATGACAGATCTGATTGGGATGTGCCGTACCCATCTACGGAGATCTTTGCCATATGCTTTACAGTTGACCGACATATTCATATATGCTGGGATCAATTTGGCAGATGAACTGTTTATTCAAGTTAGAAAGGATGATATCTACAATGAACATAAAATTTTCATAGATTTTGGATATTATTGGGGTCTCGATGGTGAGCTATGCCGCAATGTGCCTGTTTATGGGGAAGAAGCAGATGGTGAGGAAGAGCAGGAACAGAAGCAACAACAGGTTCAAGGAGAAGTTCCCCCTCTAGTTCAGGCAGAGGACCAGTCTCCTCCACCTTCACCTCATCATATGGATCCAGAGATGCCTCCTCCACCACAGTATTTTCATGGGGAGTCCTCTACTCAGGGGGCCGGACAGCATTCTTGGGTGGACCAAGAGACTTTTGATAGGCGTCTTACTGGGCTGGAGACTCGAGTGGATACTTTTGGGGGTCACCTCTCTACCTTTGGGGACTGCATAGACACTATGTGTGATATGCTTGACACTATGTCAAGTCGCATAGATTCTTTCTCCATGGTCTTGGACACTCTATCCACTCAGATGACCACTCTCTCCACTCATATGACCACCCTCACCACCAGTCATGAAGACTCCCGCCAAGCCCTCCATATCATGAACACCACACTTCTTGGTATGCAGCGCCGTGACATAGCCCGTGACAACTCCATTGCCAATATTCAGCACTGGCTTCTGTTCCAGGACCACTCCCTCATGGATATTCGCCAACGTCTTGGCTATCAGCCTTCTCCTCCCGAGGATCAACCTCCTGCAGACGGTCACTAAGGATGTTCTTTAGCTTCCTACAGTATGTTGTCCATGGGTCATGTGTCTTTTGGGTTCGCTTTTCTCTTATCCTATCCCCTCCTTTGATGATGCCAAAGGGGGAGAAGTAGTTAGTGCAGGTCTTATATAGTATATGCATGCATGGTCATGTGTTTAGCATAAATGTGCACATGTGAGGTTCATTATGCATTTTGTTTGAGTCAGTTCTACATTTGCCTTGTCATATGTGTCTAGAAGTCTTGCATTCTCTCAAGTATCAATGTACTTTGTAATGAAATGATGAAATGAATGCAATTGGTATTGGACATTACATGTTGGTTCTTGTCTCTCATTTCCTCTCTATTTGGCAAATAAAGTGTTGAATGGTTTGCGTTGATTTGACTAATGAAATGAATTATTGGTTTAATCACCTTATGACTATTGGCCTTGCTCAGTTCCAAATTTGCTTAAAGGCATGCCAATGCACTTGTAATATAGAGTTTTGTCATCATCAAAAAGGGAGAGATTGTTGAGTCTCTCCAGATAATTTTAATGATAACAAAACCCCGGTATTACAAACAGGTTGATAACTTGCTTAAACCGCTCTCAAAGCCATCTTTCATCAAAGCAAACGCCTAAATCTATCTTGCCTCAAAAATGTCTAGGATAAGTCAAAATCAACTCAAATTGTTTGGAACAAGATGTGGTCTCAAAGTATAATGTATAAGGATATGATTTCTTGACTAATAACATTATTTTTGCAGGTTTTTCATGGTCCGGTTGACCTGTCCATCTGGGGCGGTCGACCTAATCTCCCAGTGCTTAGAAACCCTGTAAAGTTACAGAGTCTAGTCGATCGCCGGCCCTGGACCGGTCGACCGGATCTCCCAGTGTTTAAAAGCCTTAGACCTGTAAAAGTTAGGTCGACCGCCCACCTATACCCGGTCGACCGCCCCCTTCGAAGCCTCCATTTTTGACTTTATTTTCTTCACGAGGGTAAAGCATCTATCAAGAATTTTTTAATCCCAAAAGTCTCTAGACATCCCTGGAATTGTGGATCTGTGTCTTGACTTGTCCTTGACCATTCAAGGCTTATAAAAACATCTCTTTGGGCCAAGAAAATCCTAATCACTCAAGGGAGATCAAGGAGGCTATCAAGGAGAGAAAGAAGGCTGCTACTATAGCTCCGTGAATAGTGTTTCATCCAGGAATTCTTCATCCATCTCCAAGCTTTTCAAGATCAATCTGAAGCCAATCAACCCCAAATCAAGTGGAGATTTAAGCTTCATCCAAAATCTACATCATCTACTCAGGGGGAGCTTAAATCAGAGTTTTTCTTTTGTGTTTCTTCTTCTATATTCCCTGAGCTTCAAGAGTGTGCTTTTTGTAATCTCGAAACATTTGTGTGTGTGTGGATCTAGTTAGATCCGTGTGTGTGTGTTTGATTTCTGTCAGATTTGTGTGTGCTTCAGTGTGTTTACACCTTTGTGGGAGTTTCTATCTCCCTACGTGTGTGTGTGTGTTCAGCTCTTGTAATCCCTTACAAGATAGTGTGTGAATCTTCACAGTTTGTGAGGGGTGGATGTAGGTTGCCGTTGTTGCATCCGAACCACCTAAAAATCGTTGTCTCTTGTGTGGTTTGATCCTTTTCTCTTATCTCTATTCTGTGCAAGCACACACGTAGATTAGATCATTTGTATCTCGAGTTAGATCTAGCACAACTTATCATCTTCACATCAGATCTCTGGTATATTAAAAGGTGGGTTTGGATAGACAAGGCAAACATTGTCAGGAAGATAACACTTTGCGTGAGTAGAATCTTCGGATTCACATCTCCGCCACAGTACCAAGGATCCGTTGTGTGTGATAGATTTTGTTAAATCTAATAGTTTCTATATAGATCTGAACTTCCTTGTTGCTGTTCTTCACACTTGTTTAAATCGGCTAAGGTTTTGTTAAATTTTGTAATTACCCAATTCACCCCCCCTCTTGGGTGTCATTGATCGCGGGACTTCAACTTCAAATTCAACGACTGAGATTAAGTCGTCAGAAGCAAGTTGGATCGTCATCAACGGCTGAGGGGGAGTGGGAGGACTCCAAGAACCATGGTGGGAGCCCTCTATGCCTACCTTCCCACACGCGATGTGATTTGATCATGATGAAGGTGACATCACATGCAAAATGATGTCCAGGGTAATGAGAGCTCTAGAGAAATGCCATGTGGCCTATACAGGAGTAGGTCGAGGAACCTTCCTTGAGAAGGAAACCTTGAGAAGGCAACTAGAAACTTGGGTGGATAAACATTTCAAGCGATCACTTCCTCCTAAACACCGAGCACCCTCACTACTTGAGAGTGGAGGGCTAGTGGGGACTGGGGAGGGAATAATCCCCCTAGACCAACTAAGGCCCAACGGTGACTGGCCCAAGAGCCCAACCACAATTGAGCCAAGGTCCAGGCCCGTGCCCTATACATGTAACTGCCCCACGATCCGCACGACGCATGATCTGGGAGCCATTATCATCATAATGGCAGGTGGAGTAATGGACATTAAGGGATGACCTATGCCTCCTCGCCTTCTGCTAAATGGAAAGCCAAGTGTCCCATGATCTCACGATCTTGGACAACCGTTCCCCCATCAAGTCAGGTAATGCAGAAGATAAAAACGTGCTCGAAGTGGACCCTATAAGACCCTAACCAGATGCCTAGGGGGTAAGGACTCTAAGTCTCTAAAACCCTACACTCACTATACTCTATGCTCTACTCACCCTTTCGAGCACTTCCATCACCATCTAAGCACTCCTCATCTGCTCGGAGCACTCATCTGATTTAGGTATCGAAAGACTGTCACCTGAGATCACATCTAGGATTTTTTGTGACGTACATTTTTTGCTCGTAATTGTTCCCCTTAGAAAGTATATCCTCTTTCAAGATAAACAAATCTAAAATGCGTAGCTTTCGATTCGAATAACAACTTTTAGAACTCTAAAACTCTCGTCTCTACTGTTTGACTGTGATTGAAAATATCGAACTTAAATTTATTTTTTTGACAAGGCGAGAAAAGAAGCATATCTCTAAAAACAATATAAATATAAACATTCTTCGATATGACACGAAGGTGGGATTCTTCATTTATTTTCAAATTGTCATCGTCAATCTCACCGGACAATTCCTTCCAGTGGACCCATCGAATTTCAGGCAACGATATAATTAATGACAAGATAATAGTTTATTTAGTCACTTAATCTAATCTCATATATGTTTAGTTAAAGTCTTATATTTGTATCTCATTAGTCGGCCGTACCAAACAGTGGCCTACATAGTAGATCGACCATGGTCCATATAATAATACATCGAACCAAGTGGCTAATAAATCATATCTTATTATTAAAAGAGTAATGCTATGGTATCACATTTTTTCTATATTTTTTGATTCATTTTTCTTTATTTATTTGATTTGAAAAATTAGATAATAAAAAATCTTAAATTCAATACTTTTATGTTTAGAAATATGGTTCTTAAGTCATTTAGTTCGAACATTTGATTACGTGCATTTAAATTAAAAGTGATAATAGTGTAAAAAATTGTAAAACTAGTATTAGTTAGAGAGCTAACCATGAAGATGTCAATTTGATGGGAAGAATTATATCTGGGATGGTGGTCCCGTCGTCATCTAATTCTTCCCTTTGAACAAATCATATTATATACGCCACCTCGGAGATTCTGCTGCCGTAATGAGAAGACCACCTGATTCCCCACTCCGCGAGATTCGCGGAGAACAAACGCGAGCTTCTTATATTCAAACCCGTGCTTCTAGAGTCGTCACATTTATAATCATGATTGTTGACTCGGTCCGAATCGAATTGACTCGGACGTGTAGCACTATATTTAAAAAAATTTGATACGATCACCCTCAAGATTGACAGTGTGTGAGAGAGAGAGGAAGGAGAGAGAGAAAGAGAGGGTCAAGTGCGTCCGAGTCAATTATGACTCGAATATATCTTATCAGATCAAAAAGATCTCGATCTAACCTATAACCACCGGAGTCTCCCGATCACACGGTTCGTAGAAGGCCTCTCTTTGAACTCCACCAATCTGACGGCAAAGACGGCGCCGGCGCCAGATTCCCACGAATCCCCATGTTTCCCGACGCCTCTTCTTCGACGCCACGTTTCCAACGGCGTGGGCTTCCATTACAAATTAAGGGCGGTGAAAACAAAACAAAAGACGAAGCCCGCCGGCGGAGTGAGGGCGGAAGAACTAACTCGGAAGAAGTAAGCGTCGCGGGAGACCCGGGGAGAGGAGTTGGGACGGGGAAGCCTCCGAGCTCCGCCGGGTTCCGACGCGTGAGTCCCCTTCCGATCTCTCCCTGCCAATCCTGGTCCTCCCCATGGGCGTACTTGTCCGGCGGATTTGGTCTCCGTCCACGGCAGTGGTGGCATCTCTCGCCCCCCAGCTCGGTTTCGCCTCCCCGATCTCGATCTAGGGCTGTGGAAATCTTGTTTTTCTTGGTTGCGTGTGCCCGTTTGATGTATCTTCTCCTGCGCGAGGCCTGCTCGGGTTCGGAAGGGACCCGCCGGGAGTTCCCTCGGATCGGGCCGGCATCCCAGAAGGAGGACTTCTGCCTCCCGAGGGACCGATGGGATAAGGAGTTCACGGAGCTGCAGGCCGGGTGAACGGGGCCCTCGTCGGGGCGTTCGCCTGGTGCGGGCTTCCACATTTTTGCTGGGTTTTGGGTTCTCTGGTTTCCCCTCTGTTTGCCCATTTTGTGCGGCGATGGAGATAGGATCTTCTGAAGGGTCGGCGTTTACGACGTCGCCTGCTGCTGCTGCGGCCGCGGCGAATATGAAGGTGCATTTCGTGGATGTGGTGCCAGTTTTCGTTAGGGAGTTGGTCGCCGGGGGGGTGGCGGGTGCGTGTTCGAAGACGGCTGTCGCTCCATTGGAACGGGTTAAGATACTCCTGCAGGTTGGTGGGGCTGCCCAGATTGTTCCTTGACTTGTTTACTGTATTGTCTTTTTCCTGTTGGGACTGTTTGAATTTAGTGCGAGATTTAATTCATGATCCATTCACTTCTCTGTTGTTCTTGTTCATGTGATTGTGAATTATGTGTCCAATGCTGATGCGTTCTCTTGTTAAAGTGCATAATAGCCTGTTCTTCAAGAACTGTATTGTTCAAAAGGCATTGGATATATCTCTTAAATGGTGTTTTTGAAGCGGCAGAAGAATACTGCTTAGGAATTCCAACGGTTCCTAGCTTAGGGGCCACTTTTAATGGACTTGGTTATGTGAGGGTGGCTCTAAAACCCACAGTTGCTTGGCACACTGTAACAAGGCAAAGTCAAAGTTGAAACTGTGTGCTCTTTGTCATACTACCTTGAAATAGATGTTTTTAGGATTCAGTCTGCTGTTTAGTCTCTCTAATTTTGAACAGGCTGGTTTGAATTACCTTACATAATGTGAACCGTTAGCAATGCTGTTGCTTGTTCCTCCATTTTGCACTTTTTTCCCTCTCTTTTCCCAGTTTTATTTTCAAGTCTGCCGTCATGGTAGGGCTAGTTAAGCCAGACAAATCCAAAAGTCAAGATTCTTCTCATCCTTACTGGAATTTGTCCTTCAAGGCAAAAGTCAAAAAGGATATGGTAGGAGAGTACCCTATAAATGCTCCTTAAATTGTCTACCCATAATGGGACACTATCAGGCTATCACTATCCTTTCACCTCTTTTGAGTGCTGTAATAGGGGTATATTTTTCTCTTCCTCCTTTTTCAGTGGGAGTGAAAGAGATCTGAGGTGAATGGCACACTTTTGATGTTATATCATAAACACATGATTGCTCCTGTCATGCTAAGACTTTTTATTTTATTTTTTGCAGTTAATTTTTCTATTACATCATGCTACTATGATGCTCCTAAGACATGGACACCTTTTAGATGTCAGTTTAATGGCTGTTTTTTTTTCTTTCTTCCTTCTAAGTAGAGTTGTTAAACTTGTCTCACTGCATGGTTTACTATGTGTCATTCTATTTGATGAATAGACGAGGACTGAAGGGTTTCAATCTATTGGGATATTCCAATCTTTGAAGAAAATGAAGAAACATGATGGTATTTTAGGATTCTACAAGTAAGTCAAGAAGATTGGTCTTTTCAAAATATACCTTCTTTTAAATTTTTTTCTTTGTGATGTGATCTGAGTCTGTTTTCACTTTCAATTGCAGAGGAAATGGTGCTAGTGTGCTCCGGATCGTTCCCTATGCAGCATTACACTTTATGGCCTATGAGCAGTATCGTTGTTGGATCTTGAATAATTGTCCATCATTGGGTACAGGACCTTTTATAGATCTGTTGGCTGGTTCATCAGCAGGAGGAACAGCAGTTATATGTACTTACCCTCTGGACCTGGCTCGGGCAAAACTTGCTTATCAGGTAAGACTATTGTATCTGCTTTACTATCAATTTTTATCTTTTCTTTATCCTATTCCTTTAACATGGTATCTGTGTGACTCTATGCTGAAGATTGTTTTTAGTGAATTTCTAGGTTGCAGGTATGGGGTCAACGTCAAGGATTGGTATGAGCAGTTTGGAGAGCCAAATGGCAAACCATGGAATCAAAGATGTCTTCAGGAATGTTTATATGGAAGGAGGACTACGATCTCTCTATCGTGGAATTTGTATGCATCTTTTTCTCCCATTTTTTTAATTTGTTTACGGGGGCATCAACATTATAACATTACAAGTAGGCCAAACATCTTTGCTACGTTCTTTGAGATGTACTTTTTTTTTTTTGGAAAGTGGGTGGTAGCACTATTGTATTAAAGAAAATAGAGATGTACAAGTATAGTTAGTAAGTACCCAAAAAATCCCTGTACATGCACGGAGCTCACCAAACCAGTGCACCCCCCACTAATCCCCTAGCAAAGCAAAAAGAGACGAGTTATGCTATGTAGTTAGAGGCGTGAGGCGACCGAGGCGACCAGGGGATCGCTTCACGCCTCAAACGTCTAGGCGATGGCCTAGGCGTTTGAGGTGAGATTTTATTAAATAAATATATATAATTCAAAAATTAAACTATATGTCTAAATATCACAAAAATGCATTTTTTGTGATACATTTCTAAACAAGAATAATTTTTTATGTAGACATCTTACAAAAAATCAAACAAATTTAAATAAAATTAATAAAAACTTTAAATAAGATTAAACAAAAATAAATCAAATAACAAATTAAAAGGTGATTTATTGATTGTTTAAAGCTCCTTGACTCCCAAGTCCCAACATAATAGAGATCCGATTGCCCTGCACTCCTGCAGATAGAGAGAGAGAGAGACAGATTGATCATTTGAGATAGAGAGAGAGTGTGACGGAGAGAGAGGGGCTCGGCCCCTCTGTGTGTGTGAAAGAGAGAGAAAAAGAAAGAGTGTGAGAGGGGCCGAGCTTGTGTCTCTCTATGTGTGTGCGTGAGAGAGAGAGAGAAGGTGAGAGAGTGGGGGTCAGCCTGTGTGTGAGATAGAGAGAGTGAGTTAGATAGAAGGGAGAGGGGTTGAGCCCCTGTGTGTGTGTGTGTGTGTGTGTGTGTGTGTGTGTGTGTGTGTGTGTGTGTGTGTGTGTGTGTGAGTGTGAGAGAGAGAGAGAGAGAGAGAGAGAGAGAGAGAGAGAGAGAGAGTAGGGAGGGGCCGACCCCCTCTCTCCTTGTCTGTGTGTGCGTGAGAGAGAGAGAGGGGGGGGAGGAGGGAGAGGACCGAGAGGTACCGGTCGTCGGTCGCCGTTTGCATGTTGGCTACTGATCGCCGCTCATAGGGTTGTCATTCGCCGCTTGCAGGACCGTCGATCACCACTCGTAGGGTTGTTGTTTGCCTTGCGCAGGACTAGGGTTTCCGTCAAATGTGAAAGGGAAGAGTGATTGGGGAGAGAGAGAAGGGGGCGAATAGGGTTTATATAAACATTAGATCCTCTTTCGGGCAGATAGTGATTCACAGGCGGAATTGGGCTAGGGCAGTGGAGGCGGGCTCAGCGCGTTGAGGCTTTAGAGGCGGCCCAAAAGCTGCCCAGACGATTGCCTAGGCGATTTGGGCCGACACGAGGCGAGTTATCACCGTCTCGCCTCGCCTCGCCTCAGCGCCTATGCAAACACCTCAACTGCTTTTGCCTACACAAGAGTTAGGAGAATTCACATTACAAAGGAGATCTATCCATTCCCTCATTCTATCACAGATAAATAAAATCACTGACTCCCCAGGCTTGGCTTCTCTTTTGAAGGTCCTGTTATTTCGCTGCCTCGCAAAGGCCATAAGGTAGCATGGAGAATCATCCACCAAACGACTCTACCCCCTCTAAGGGTCCAACATTTGCCCCAAGTCCTAATAAGGTGGAGCACCTCTCTATGGCGGCCGATGGCGCACATTATCCTCCTAGCCAGCTTCTCCCATACACCCTGAGAGTTAGAGCAGCCCATGAACAGATGGTCCATGGTCTCGTCCTCCTGTCCACACATGTAGCAAATCGGAGAGATGCCCAGGAGGAAAGGAACCAGACTGCCTTAAGTAGGCAATCTCCCATGAGAGATCCTCCACATGAGAATCTTCACCTTCAGCGGACTCCTAGGCTGCCAAATTTGCAAGGGAGGCTATGGCGGACACCTCCATCAAAGAGAAAGGAGTAGGTTGAACGGACTGAGAAGGTACCCTCACTCCCCCACCTCCATGTCCACTCGTCCTCTCTGTCAGGCTGAGGAGCGAAGTCCATGAGGAGGTGAAGGAGGTTCTGAAGCTGCTCCATCTCCTCAACTCTGAGGTTCCTCCTGAAAGTCGATGCCCAGGTACTTCTTGATAGCTGAGTGTCAAAAGTTTGGGAGATTGACCTCAAAGGGGTGCTGAAACTGCAAAGAGGCACGGGAAAGAGGCCTCCAAAGTGAAGTTGTCACACCATCTGTCCTTCTAGAAAAGACATTGATTGTCTTTCCCTAGTTGGACCCAGACGTTGGAAGATACAATGTCCCTGCAAGTCAAGATATCTCACCAGATGGGAGAAAGATGCTGGTACGAAGATGGAGCCAGGCCCCAGACCTGCCTCCTGCCATAACACCTCCGCCTGATCACCTACGCCCACAACCCTTCCTCACCTGCTCCCAACTTCCACAACCACTTGCACAAGAGAGCCAAATTGAAGTCCCTAATATTTTTAAGTCCCATCCCATCCTCTTCCTTGCTTGTAGCCACTCTACCCCACCTAATATCAGTGCTTATTTACAACTGTGATCATTGTAGGACAGTATTCGCATCACGGAGTGGGTACATATGGATTGACTTTATCCATTTTAGCTTTGTATTTTGATGCTTAATGCTTGATGGTCCTTGCTTACATGCATTGCTTTCAAAATGGGCTCTCATTAGTTTTGAAAAGATTGATTTTCTTTTAAGTTAAAATAGAACTTTTCCTGTCTGATTCTTCTGAAATTTGTTGGTTAGAAACTGTAATCGTTCACCTTATTAATGCAAAAGAGATTTGTAGCTGCATGTGTGGCAGCAGCATAGACTTCTTGGATAAGATTATTTTTCTTTTCCTTTTGATTTTTATGTTAAAATCATTACAGTTACAAGGGTTATAGATGTTTAATGATGGCCTTATAACCTTGGTATTCATTTTAGTCCCATGTTGTTTGAAACTGCTGTTAACTGGCAGGAAAAGGTAATTGATGTCCTTATGGATGAATGTGGTGCATTGCATATGTGACGTACCTAGCAGATTTTAAGATCTAGAATATTCATTTCAACAACTTAACTCTTTTATATTTCATGGCTAACCATGTCTATTAGAATGTGTCTTTGTTGGAGGAGTGTTGGCAATGAAAAGTAGATTTTAGTTGCTATGTTAAGTAAAAATAAAAAACAATATGTGCCTGGTGTGCTAACATATGTCCTAAAAGTTCTTTTGGAGCCATTCAATGCTCTAAGATCCTCGAAGGCCTTGTCTCTTATTTATCTCTCTTTCTATGTTTCACTTCGCTTTCTGTTAGGTCCAACACTCATTGGTATCCTTCCTTATGCTGGTCTGAAGTTTTACATATATGAAGAGCTCAAGTCCCATGTTCCTGAGAAGCACCAGAAGTCCATTGGTTTGAGGTTAACTTGTGGGGCTTTAGCTGGCCTGTTTGGTCAGACATTGACTTACCCTTTAGATGTGGTTCGAAGACAGCTGCAGGTACTTCATTGTAACACCACCACCACCACCTGAAGCCCCCCCCCCCCACCCAAACCCAAAAAAAAATAAAAGGAAAAAAGAGATCACAGATCTGTTAGTCAACACTCTTCCATGGGTGCGTTGTGTTATGCCACTAACTAATGTTTGTCCTAAACTATCTGATTCTTGCAGGTTGAAAGCCAGCAAATGTCAGCTGAGCAAAATGATCTTAGAGTCAAGAGCACAATGCAAGGGCTTGCTACTATTATACGCAATCAAGGATGGAGGCAACTATTCGCTGGTTTGAGCCTGAACTATCTAAAGGTAAACAAACAGAAGTCAATTTTCATTTTCTGAGACAAAAAAGTGTAGGATTCTTTTAGCATTTGAAGACGGGAAACATGCGTATGATGGCAATACTAATGCATTCCAAAATGCCCGATTATGGCAGCCAGAAATGCAGTTTTGTGTAGATTATTCCACATCCCAGTCTAATTTTTGTCAACGTAGGCTATCCCAGACATTTTTACTCTTGTCAGGGCCAAATGTGGGACAGAATAGACTGAATTTAGGCTGGTCTGTGCAAGCTTGGGCTGACTTGATTTTGAATTCAGGCGAGAAGCCTGCCCAGCCAAAACCCTGATGCTGCCTCCTCCCTTACCTCTTTGACCCCTCCACTTCCTTCTGGCTCCCCCTAACCACTACCTCTGCAGCCCCGCGCTTACAACCTCTGCGGCCCTGTGTTTACAACCTCTGCAGCCCTGTGCTTAGAACCTCTGCAACTTCATTTCTGTTGCTTTAGGTGTCCATATCTATGCCCTTGACAGCTCCTTGTACCTCATGTGGTTCCATCACTCGACATGCTGTGTCTTGAACAAAGTTTGCATGTGTTGCTGACTTGCTGTCCATGGCATTGCTGGAATTGGACAGATTATTATTGCCAGTGGTGTGTCTCAGCATTTGATGTTCCATAGTGAGGTCACAAAAGTGAGTTTGATGGAGAGGTATAATGTCTCAAGTGGGGAGTGGAAGGTGGAGGTTGGAATGCTTAGATGTTGGTCAGGTTTGCAGTGGAGGGGAGGGGTAGGACATCTGATGATGGTTTTGTGGAGATTGCTGTTTCACCTAAGGATTATTTCCTGTTGATATAGTACAGAGATGATTTGTACTGGTGCTGAGAGGTGGGAAATGGAGGGCATTTCTTGGTGGCATGGTGGCATGAAAACAAAAGGTGGAAGCTTTGTTCATCAGCTGTGTTGGAGGGAGAGAATAGAGATGAGGGGATTTACCAGAGGAGTGGTAGGGTGTTGAGGGAATCACTGGTGGATTTAGACTTGTCGGCATTAGTGGTAGACATCCCATGGGTACTTCGCTGTTGAAATGAGTGATATTGGGGGAGCTATCAAAGCCCATGGGCAGTCCACTATCAAAATGCATGAAATTGGTGGGAGCGATCAAAGCTCCAGTGGCAGGGTTTGATATTAGGGGCCTGCTCTGGGGTAAAAGGAGCAAAACTATGGAGGGTGGAGGGCTGTGGAGCATGGCCATGCTGATTTTTTCTTCTTTGCTCTTTTCTGGCTTGGGGGGTTGGGCAGTAGACATCACTCTTCTGGGGGAAGGCAACATATATATATATATATATATATATATATATATATATAGAGAGAGAGAGAGAGAGAGAGAGAGAGAGAGAGAGAGAGAGAGAGAGAGAGAGAGAGAGAGAGAGAGAGAGAGAGAGAGAGAGAGGCATGGTGTTGGGGATATGGAGTACCCAGACGAGGAGGACAACCAGCAGAGGAGGAAGAAGGAGAGAAGAAGAATCACACAAGAACACACAGTGATTTTTTACGTGGTTCGGAGGCAAGATGCCTTCCTACGTCCACGGCCGCAGCAGGATTCCACTAAGATAATCACAGACTAGAGTTATAATACAATGAGAGAGCCCACCCTTTTATACTAGGAGATTAGGGCGTCATAAGTCAGGGCATTAAGGACAATAATACCTCTGATCAACAGAAATCCTCTTCCGGGATACATCAGTCGCGCATGCTCGTCTATCCCCCCGGATGCTCTCCTGGGACCGAGTATGCCCTCCAGCGACTGCAGATGCTCCCCCACCATCAGACAGATCAAAGCATTGCCAAGGCAAGGTCGACGCATTGCCAAGACAAGGTCGACGCATCCCAAGTGATATCGACTTGCCTTGAACCCGCAATGCATGCTTCCCTGACGCCAGTGATGCTCTCCTGGGACAATGAATGCCCTCCAGTGACAGCATGTGCTTCCCTGCTAGACCCGGACAGCATATGCTCCCCTGGAGTAACGAATGCTTCCCTGGCACTGAAAGATGTTCCCCTGGAGCAGCGAATGCTCCCCTGGAGATGCGATATGCTCGCCATGCTCCCCTGAGCTGAGGATGCTCCCCTGGAGCAGTGGATGCTCCCCTGGGGCAGCGATTGCTCCCCTGGAGATGGCATAAGCTCGCCATGCTTCCCTGATGCTGTGAATGCTCCCCTGGAGCAGTGGATGCGCTCCTGAGGCAGAGTGTGATCCCGTGCAGAGGCGCACGAATGAAAGAGTTCTGACTCCACACTCTAACAATCTCCCACTTGGAGTCTGAACTCCAAAGAAAGCAAACCTCTCACTGTATTAACCCTGCTCAATATAACAATGGAAATAAACTGCTACGGCATCCCTCCATCAATCATCCATGGAGGCCAACTGAGGCTTTGCACAGCCTCAGTTTCTCTGTGGTCACCACCTTGGTTAACATGTCTGCTGGATTCTCTGCACCAAGTATTTTCTCCAGCAGCAAAACATCATCTTCAAGCAAACCACGAATGAAGTGATACTTCAGTTGTATGTGCTTAGTCCTTGCATGAAAGACTGGGTTCTTGGCAAGGTGAATTGCACTTTGACTGTCACAAAATAACACACTATTGCTTTGTTCTTGGCAAGGAGATTTATGATGACGTTACACATAGGATTAAGGCAGGCTGGTTAAGATGGAGAAGTGCATCAGGTGTCCTTTGTGATCGTCGTATGCCTGTGAAACTCAAAGGGAGGATTTATAGAACGGCTGTGAGACCTGCTCTTTTATATGGTACCGAGTGTTGGGCAGTACGAAAGGAACACATCCACAAAATGTGTGTAGCAGAGATGAGGATGTTGAGATGGATGTGTGGCAAGACTAAGAAAGACAAGATTAGGAATGAGCGCATCCGTAAGGACTTAGGGATAGCTCCAATTGATAGTAAAATGAGAGAAAATAGACTCAGGTGGTTTGGACATGTGTTTCGTCGCCCTAACTCAGCGCCGGTTAAAAGATGTGATCAAATCTTAGTGGATGCTAGCAAAAGAGCTCGAGGAAGGCCTAAAATGAGATGGTGCGATGTTATTAGGAAGGACATTAGTTCCTTGAGTTTAAATATGAATATTGCACTTGATAGAAATCTTTGGCGGAACAGGATTCATGTAGCCGACCCCAATTAATTGGGATAAGGCTCTGATGATGATGATGATGATGATGATGACCATCTCTTTGCTAGCTTCAGAGATAGCAACATACTCTGCTTCTGTTGTTGAGAGAGCAACAACCTTCTGAAGTTTTGAAACCCAACTCACTGCAGTGCCACCCAAGGTGTAAACATAGCCAGTGGTACTTCTTCTGGTGTCCAGATCACCACCAAGATCTGAATCAACAAAACCTTGTAAGATAACATCACTTTTCCTGAAACAAAGTGATTTGCCTGAGGTGCCTTTTAGGTATCTCAGAATCCATTTCACTGCCTCCCAGTGTTGCTTGCCCGGATCTGCCATATGTCTGCACACAACTCCCACTGCATGTGCTATATTCGGCCTGGTACAAATCATGGCATACATCAGACTTCCTACAACTGATGCATAAGGAATTTTCTTCATGGACTCATGCTCTTCAGCAGACTTTGGTGACTGCTCTTTAGACAGCTTGAAATGACTTGCCAAAGGAGTGCTAACAGGTTTTGCATCCTGCTTGTTGAATCTGCCCAACACCTTCTAGATGTAACCTTCTTGAGATAGCTTCACAATACCAGCTGTTCTATCCCTCACAATTCTCATCCCAAGAATTTGCTTTGCTGCTCCTAAGTCCTTCATAGCAAATTCCTTTGATAATTGTATTTTCATATTGTTAATCTCTGTCATACTTGATCCTACAATAAGCATATCATCCACGTACAACAACAATATGATATAACAATTATCAAACTTCTTAAGATAACAACAATGGTCCATATTGCATCTAATGAAACCATTGTTACATATGAATCCATCAAACTTATTGTACCATTGTCTGGGGGCTTGTTTCAGACCATACAAACTTTTCTTGAGCTTACACACAAGATTTTCTTTGCTTGGGACTGAAAACCCTTCTGGTTGTAACATGTAGATGTCTTCCTCCAAGTCACCATGGAGAAAGGCTGTCTTCACATCTAGTTGCTCTAAATGTAAGTTCTCAGCAGCAACAATGCTCAACACCAGTCTAATAGTGGTTAGTTTCACAACTGGAGAAAAGATCTCAGTGTAGTCTATACCTTCCTTCTGTTGGAAGCCCTTCACTACCAACCTTGCTTTGTACCTCTTACTGCCATCAGGTTCATCTTTGACTCTGTAAATCCACTTGTTATGCAATGTCTTCTTGTTCTTAGGGAGTTTAGTTAGCTCCCAAGTCTGATTCTTTTGCAATGAGTTCATCTCATCTTTCATGGCTAACTCCCACTTAACAGAATCTGTAACCTGCATTGCTTCATCATAACACTCGGGTTCACCTTCGTCAGTCAACAGTAGGTAATGCAAAGATGGAGAATACCTTTGTGTAGGCCTAGGTATTCTTGCAGATCTTCTCAGTTGTACCGGTGTACAAGGTTGTGCTTCTATTTCAGATACATCCTGTATCTTATCATTCACATCATCTTGTGAAATTTCTTCTAGCTCAACCTGTCCACCATTCTCATTTTGTTTCCCTGCACTGTCAGATTCTACAACAGCCCTGTCTTTGTACAAGACATTTTCATTGAATATAACATTTTTCCTTCTGAGAATTTTTCGATTTTCATCATCCCAAAATCGATATCCAAACTCATCAGAACCATATCCAATAAAAAAGTACTTTATAGACTTAGCATCTAGCTTATCCCTGTCATTAGAATCTACATGCACATATGAAACACAGCCAAAGACTCTCAAGTGTGAAAGATTTACCTC
This sequence comes from Amorphophallus konjac, assembly GCA_022559845.1. NCBI lineage: Eukaryota > Viridiplantae > Streptophyta > Magnoliopsida > Alismatales > Araceae > Amorphophallus > Amorphophallus konjac. The sequence continues at coordinate 463,677,937 of CM040118.1, read as the reverse complement.
TTTCCCTGTCCAGGTCTCCTCTGGAATTTCACCATCCAAAGGGACAGATGGTCCTCGGTTTATCAAGAAAGCTGCTGTGTTAATTGCATCTGCCCAAAATGTTTTTGGCAGTCCGGCATGTATTCTCATACTCCTAGCCCGTTCATTCAAGGTTCTGTTCATGCGCTCGGCAACTCCATTCTGCTGTGGCGTTCTTGGAACAGTTCTTTCCATCCTGATACCACTAGCTGCACAAAAGTCCTTGAATTCTTTGTTGTCATACTCTCCACCATTGTCTGATCTCAGACACTTCACCTTCAAACCTGTCTCATTCTCTACAAGGGTCTTCCAATTTTTGAAAGTAACAAATACATCAGATTTCCTTTTCAAAAAATAAACCCATACCTTGCGAGTAGAGTCATCAATGAAAGTGACATAGTAGAGTGAGCCTCCAAGAGATGGTACTGGTGAAGGACTCCATACATCTGTATGTACAAGCTCTAGTTTCTGTGTCTTCAAAGTTCTAACTGTCTTTGAGAATGTAACCTTCTTTTGCTTCCCAAAAATGCAGTCTTCACAAAGACCAACTTCCACAGATTTCAAGCCAGACAATTTTCTTTTGACAGCAGTACCTTCATCCCTTTCTCACTTATGTGACCAAGCCTGCAGTGCCATATATTGGAGTCAACTCCTGAATTTGCCACTGCCACTATATCTTTGTTGTTGCTAGTCATGTAGAGAGTACCCATCTTGTTGCCTCGTGCTATAATCATAGCACCTTTGGTGATCTTCCAAGATCCACCCATAAAGGTTGTGACATAACCTTCATCATCAAGCTGTCCAACAGATATCAAGTTCCTCTTCAAGCCAGGTACATGCCTTACATTTTTTAACTTCCACAAAGTGCCATTTGTGGTCCTTACATTGACATCACCCTTCCCCACAATATCTAAAGGCTCATCATCAGCAAGATAAACCTTCCCAAAGTTTCCAGCAACATAATTTTGCATACTTTCTTTATGTGAGGTAGAGTGAAACGACGCACCTGAGTCAAGAATCCATGACTCTAAAGGAGTGTCAACACAAAGAACTAAAGCATCTTGAACTTGCTCTGCTGTAGTTGCATTGTCAGACTCTTCATTATGATTTTTCTTCTTTGGAGCCTTGCAATCTTTCTTTAAGTGTCCCTTTTTACCACAATTCCAGCACCCATCACCACCAAACTTTGATTGACCTTTCTTCTTGGACCTAGATCTGCTCCTATTTTGACCCCGCTGTTTTGTTCTTCCCCTGCTCTCTGTATTCAAGACAGAACCTGAGACTTCACCTAATTCCCTTCTGCGAATATCTTCGCTTAGAATCAGGTCTCGGACCTCATTAAGCTTCAACTTGCTCGAACCGGAAGAACTACTTACAGCCGTCACAGTTGCACCCTAACTTTCAGGTAAGGAGGATAAAAGAATCAAGGCCCTAATCTCATCATCAAAGTTTATTTCTACAGAACTCAACTGAGTTATAATCACATTGAATTCATTGATGTGGTCTGTAACAGAAGCACCTTCGGCCATCTTCAGATTAAATAAACGACGCATCAAATATACCTTGTTTGAAGCCGAGGGCTTTTCATACATATTTGATAGCGCCTTCATCAATCCTGCCGTGGTCTTCTCGTTCACGATGTTGAAGGCGACGTTTCTGGCCAACGTCAAGCGAACAACTCCGAGTGCTTGTCTGTCTAGTAGATCCCAATCTTCCTTCTTCATCCCTGCCGGCGTCGTTCCAAGAAGCGGCTCATGCAGCTTCTTTTGATACAAGTAGTCTTCGATCTGCATCTTCCAGAAACTGAAGTCCTTGCCATCGAACTTGTCGATCCTCACCTTTCCTTCATCCGCCGCCATTACTCCCACTACTCCCTCTAACCAGAACAAGGCTCTGATACCAGTTGTTGGGGATATGGAGTACCCAGACGAGGAGGACAACCAGCAGAGGAGGAAGAAGGAGAGAAGAAGAATCACACAAGAACACACATGGATTTTTTACGTGGTTCGGAGGCAAGATGCCTTCCTACGTCCACGGCCGCAGCAGGATTCCACTAAGATAATCACAGACTAGAGTTACAATACAATGAGAGAGCCCACCCTTTTATACTAGGAGATTAGGGCGTCATAAGTCAGGGCATTAAGGACAATAATACCCCTGATCAACAGAAATCCTCTTCCGGGATACATCAGTCGCGCATGCTCGTCTATCCCCTCGGATGCTCTCCTGGGACCGAGTATGCCCTCCAGCGACTACAGATGCTCCCCCACCATCAGACAGATCAAAGCATTGCCAAGGCAAGGTCGACGCATTGCCAAGACAAGGTCGACGCATCCCAAGTGATATCGACTTGTCTTGAACCCGCAATGCATGCTTCTGCCAGTGATGCTCTCTTGGGACAATGAATGCCCTCCAGTGACAGCATGTGCTTCTCTGCTAGACCCGGACAACATATGCTCTCCTGGAGTAACGAATGCTTCCCTGGCACTGAAAGATGCTCCCCTGGAGCAGCGAATACTCCCCTGGAGATGCGATATGCTCGCCATGCTCCCCTGAGCTGAGGATGCTCCCCTGGAGCAGTGGATGCTCCCCTGGGGCAGCGATTGCTCCCCTGGAGATGGCATAAGCTCGCCATGCTTCCCTGATGCTGTGAATGCCCCCCTGGAGCGGTGGATGCGCTCCTGAGGCAGAGTGTGATCCCGTGCAGAGGCGCACGAATGAAAGAGTTCTGACTCCACACTCTAACACATGGCACATCCATTGTGGTGAATTTGTGCATATATGCAGATTATGTTGGAAAGAGTGGTTGGGAAATTGGTGGGAGGGGCCAGAGAGGGGAATGTCCATAATGTGACATCACTTTTGTGAGTCTGCATATATGTAGATTCTATGATTCTGTTGCTGGTCAGTATTGGGTTGTTTTTGGGCTTTCTAGATGAATATCTCTGAAATTTTATTTACACAAGAAACCTTATTAAATAGTATTGTCTTAAATATCCTCAGTGTAGGAAGTTTCATATTACCCTTTTCAATGTCATCCAAGGGGTACATGCGTAAACTGTACTGCTACATAATGGTAGTCTTGACATCAATGAGGGTATTGTGATATTGCTTTTTCTCTAAGGAGGTTCTTCGTGAGATTACAAATTTAAGGAACACTTTTATGTAGATAGAATTTTTAACAGTGGCATTCATACAAATCTCATCATCTTTTATTAATGGAATTACCCATTCTTTGATTTTTTTTATTGAAATCATGCGAGGATACTCAAATGTTGGCATACAAAGGGAATGACTATGGTTTCATACATAGGGCTGGTCATTGCTCGTCAAAGATGTATTGCGCTTATATTTGTTATGTTTGAAGTCTTGCATTCTTGCTACTGTCGTATATATTGTGAAGATAGGTACAGCTTGAAGCCCCAAATCATAACGCTGAAACCCATTCTGCTCCTTGTTCCTGTGTCTATCTCTGAGTTCTACGGCTTCCTGCTCTCTCATATCCTCCTTAGTTCTCTCGATTCCTCACTTTGCATTAGCTTCACGTTGGAATGATCACAGACGGTGGCCGGGGGGGGGGGGGCTTTTGTTGATTCCCGAAAAAGCTTGATAAATATTTTGTTTATATTAATTTTTCATTATCCTGGGTTGTATCCCTAATTTAGTGTGTTTCTTTTTTGGGATCACTGGATCAAAATAAAAAAAATGAAATTTGGATCACCATTTATGGTGCCAAAGGATACCTTCCATGATTCCACAATGTTTAATTTGTCCAATTGATAGTTAATTAACATACTTTATACGTATATATGTGTACGTGCGTATAAAGCTGAAAAACTCTCAGATTTGCAAAGATATGGTTTCATAAAAACCGTGTGTATTTAACTAATGTAATATGCGTGCACATATAAACATCAGTTTTTTTTGCCGATTTTGGTACTATAAGGCCCCTTTGACAACGGGGTGGGGTGGCTTATTTGCACCTTGCCCGAGGAGAAAGGTGTGGGCCTCGTCTTTCTCTCTCCTCCGTTAACTATCCGACTCTATCTTATTTCTAAATCAAGGAGGCCCTTAAAAGAGTATAACTGGTCTGATGAGTCAGAAAAAGAGTACATTCCTCCGATGCTTCTCTAAATACGATAAAAAAATGTGCTATTGAAAAATTCGGCACAGAATACATGCTTATTATATGATGCTGGGTATTTTGATCTAATTTTGAATTTCCGTACTAGATTTAACTAACCATGCCTGGCCTTCCAAACAAAATTTTCCAGCTCCCCCATTGATCGCACACATGGGACTCTTTCCTGTCTGGATTGGATCCCGTGCTCCCACATTGTTATGGATTCATCGTAACTTTATTATCAACGTTTGTCCATTCCTCTATTAGGTCGTACCTTCCGTTGCCATCGGTTTCACCGTGTACGAGAATATGAAGGCATTGTTACGGGTGCCGTCAAGGGAGAAGCAGCGTACTGTCTCTGCTGCATGAATCACATTCTTGATGGCATGCTGGGTTGTCGCGATATTTGAAACGAGACTTTCCGCCGACCAGGGGACGAGCCTCAGCTCCATTCTGATTCCACAGGTGCTTCCACACGATCCATCTGCTCTTCTATGTTGATGTTTAGAGGGCTTATCTCATTTGCCCTTCCCCTTGCTTTTCCGTGGAGACCGACGGTAGAACATGACAGGAAGCAACTACTCCTTAACATGTACCGCGACATTGATATATGTAACCATGGTGCATTGTTTAAAATGTGCCAATCTTGTTGTTGCAAGGAATGTTGCTGTGCCATAATATCTTTTGTCGAGGTCATTGGGGGTCATCCACTCGAACAATCTCAGGGGGTGTTCGGTATCAGTTATTGGGGGGACCTTAATCATTGAAATCTTCACGCTTCGTTAAATGTTTCAAAAGAGCGTTGTCACCTTTTTCCAAAAGTAGATTACGGAGAGGGAGTTTGAAAAATCTTTAGCCACATTTTGACAGATGAATAGACAAATGTAGGGATATTTTTTCAGGATTAATCTGTCCCCCCACTTAGTTTCATTTACTTTGATAGGTAATAAGTTAAAAGGAGATTAACTCCTCTTTAATTTCAATTATTTTGGTTGTATCGAGAGATAAAAAAGTGGGTTAACTCTAGAGATTGTCTTAAATGTCTCTCTAATTCTAACATTATTATAATCTTATTTTAATAAATAATACTCTAAAGAGAGATTAAAATAGATATCAAATAATAATATTAATAATTATTTTTAATAAAATAATTATTATTATTATTTATGTTAATAAATAAATGAGAGAAATATTCCGACGGAAATATTTTCTCCGTCGGAATAATTATCGACGGATTACAGTGTCCGTCCCGTCGAAAAATATATGAACGTAATTTTTTTAAAAAATAAATTTAGCAAAGGAATTGTCGACGAACAAATTTTTCGTCAGAATATGTTTCGACAGAATTTTCGACGGTAAGCGGCGTCCGTCGTAAAAATTGTACTGACGGAATTTTTATCTATTAATTTTTCGTCGAAAAATGTCGACGAAACTTGGATGGATAACGATTCTGTCAGAAAAGTCACGACAATGAATACCTGACGGACGGTTTTCGTCGGTATTCCGTCGAAAAAATTATTTCCGACGGAATTTTCGATGAAAACTGTCCGTCGAAAATGGCGTCTTTTCTTGCGGTGAGAGAGAGAGAACGTAATGAAAGAGAAATAGATATTTAATAATAATAATAAATAATTATTATTTAATTAATTTAATAATATAATTATTATTTTATTGTTTGAATTACTTATTTTAGGTTGAGTAGGGTAGATTTTAATATTTTTTATTTTAGGTATAATAAGAAACTAGTTAACAAAAGTAGCCCTATTTGATAACGTGGTGGGTTAGGGGCGGATAAGTCACTCATGGAAGTTCACTTTAAACTCATCTCGGGTGATTTATTTCACCTTTTTGATTGGAGTGAAAAAATTCAAACTTATCCCTAACTGACCCCGATTAAGACAAAAAGAGTCAAACTAAGATTAAGTCACCTCACCCCGAGTAATCCACCCTAACCCGACTTACCCTTTTATCAAAGTGGCCCCGAAGAGTTTTAACCCTGGAACACTTTACTTGAGTTTACCCTAACCTGCTAATCCTAATCAGTAATCAAAGTGGCTCCAAAAGTTGTCCAAGATCAGTTTTTGGGGGAGAAGTGGATCATGTAAAAAAAAAAATCTATAATCCCAAGCCTTTTTCCAAAGGCGTCCTTAATGATATTGTTTGAGAAGCTTTCATAGCACAGACATTCGAACGAAGTCTTGTCTGGATCTGATTCGCAGTGCGTGGATGCGAATAAATGCAACTTTAATGTTTGAAAAGGATAGAGGTTAGACGGCAGAATCATTTTGACTAATCTGTATCCCACAAAAGCACACCGCACTAGACACGTTTTTCTGCACATTTGATGCGATAGATAGAAGTATTAATATGCGGAAGATGATATAATAAGTACGAACTTAGTATTTATAATATTTTTAATGCATGTGAATCTCTGATACTGAATGATTAGAGAAGAGCTCAAACGTACTTACACAAATTCTTCTCTTCAGCTAGCCATTTGCAGCCTCTTACCAAAATATTATTACCTATTGTAACGGCTACGTAACTTTTAATCTTACATGTTCATGACATGCCAATAATGATCACCGAGCTTCCATTTTCTTCAAGAGATAGCCCACCAATGGACGTACGGGATGGCCTCTCCTGCACCAACGGACACACACTCATGGGCCATGATATGTAGATGACAGCTCAACTTGGTTTCATTTCATATAAGAAAGGTAGGAAATTAAATTGAGACATGCCGTGATTCCGTGGCACCCATCCCTTTCAATTCGGACGTCGACGGTCTCATTCGGTGTAGCTCTAACACACAAATGTGGGTATGACTTTGTGCATCCAACGAAAGCACAGTCACGTACCCATGCACAGCCCATGATCGGCCCAAACAATGACATGAAGCCCAACAACGTGGACGCCCATCTCGACAAAACCCATGAGATTAAGAGGGTAGTCCTCCCAAACCTAGCCATTTTCGATCCACAGCTCATTCTTAACGGTACCCTCCCCCGAGCTAGCGGAGGGCACAAAATGTGGAGAAGTGGTTTGTCCCAACTAAAAGAGGACTTGAGATCTCCAAAATATAACAAGGGGCTGGTGGACAGATTAGATAAATTGGAGATCGATCGGATATGCGATTTTAAGGGCATGCATGCAAGCGGCGCCAAGCGAAGGGACAACTATCATGATCGATCAGAATTGAAGGTGGTACGTAGTTTTCCAAGTTTGATGAGAGGGTGGAGGCGGCCAAAAGAGCTAAATTTAGAGAGGGGAGAGAGGGTGGTGGAGGGCTGGCCGGGGGGGGGGCAGTGCATGGTGCGGACGTCCTCATGGAGATCGTGGGGAGGCCATGCTTCTCTCTATAAACAAACCACGCAACCCCCCTCTCGATGGGTTCGCTTTACCCACCTCCCCCTGATCTCCTCCCCCTTCCCAGGGTTGGCACCTCCGGGTGACCAACATCTCGATCATGGCGAGCCGGAAGGCCGTGGCGGCCCTCTTCCTCACCGTGCTGATGGCGCTGGCCGCCGTGCAGGCGGCCGTCGCCGTCACCTGCTTCCAGGCATGCATGCGCAGCTGCTTGCCCGTGAAGTACGCCACGTGGGACGACTGCGCCTACGAGTGCGACAAGGCCTGCGTCTCCATCGGCCGCCCGGGCCGGCCGCCCCACCTCCGGAGGCCGCGCCACCCCAGCCCGCCGCCCCACCTCCTCCGCAGGCCGCTGGGGCGGCACCACGACCACCACCACCACTGACGAACGATGGGGAGCTACCTCATGCACGGTGGATCCGTGCTTTCTGATCTATTGTCTACAGCGATGCGATGTTAATTTGGCGAATAAATTAAGCATGCAGTCTGCGGCTTTGCATATGCTTTCGTTTGAAATATTGTTTGATCTCCCCCTTCTTGCAGAGCTGACTTAAATGTGAATCCCTGCTCTCAATCCAAAGATATGGTAAGCAACTCTATATGCTGTTGATATTATGTGCATTATATATGCTGCTTGGTTAATTTGCATGTCAAGAGCTTAGCTACGTACGTAATTAAGGCCGTTCAACTTAGGTTTTTTTACGAAAATAAATCTCCCTCTAGGTGCGGTCATCCAATGATCGATTTGTTTTATGTGTTTATATATATATATATATATATACTCGATAACAAGAACAATTCCTGTTTAACAGTTTTCTATAAGCATTAGATTCAGATCCAGTGATCAAACTTAAAAGGAAAAAGGAAAATTTACAATAATACCCCTATGAACTTTTGTATTTGAATACAAATGCCTACCTTTAGCACAATGCCATGTATACCCCTGCTATACGTAACCCCGTATTCTTTCGATTATACCCCTATAGTTCTAGGTCGTCGATGTGAGATGAACATTCAGACAAATATATATGCTGGGAGATTGTTTGGACATATGAACATCGAAAATGCCTGTGTCCTCAAGACACCTTATTCCCCTTTGAAGAGAGAGAGAGAGAGAGAGAGAGATGTTAATTTGAGGGTAATTTAGTCATTTATTCTCTTAACCCACACTTCACTCCAGTTTGTTCAAACTGATTGAGATGGTCTATTTCACTTTGTCCGCACCATCTGTGCATATATTTGACTACAATTAAGCTTAAGAGAGAGCATGACCGTCCAATTAAAAACGTTGACTCTACTCACTTTTGAAATATTTTAGAGAAGCTGCAAGTTTTCCACATCTACAGCAATACTGACACGTTAATTTCTGAGTTCAATTCTCAAATGATTTGGTTCTCATCAATTGATCGTCTTCTATTATGAAAATAGTTATCTGGGGTTATAAACTGGATTATAACCAAATCTGATCAAACCAATATGTCTAGAATATGATCATCGCCCAACTCCAAACATGCATCGTCTTGAGCATCTATATCCTCAGTATTGAATAAATTTCAGATAATTTAACAATCTCCTCAAAGTTTAATTTATAGAACATGGAGGGCTGATATCACTGGATCACCAAGCATGTCATTAGACTTATTTCTAATTTCATATCTTTAACAGAAACAATAGAAACAAGAACCCAAGGCACCTGCAGGGTTCTGAACAACAGCACAAATTAACAACGGCAATTAATCCCCACCCATGCGATCTTTATAATCACGGAATGAATATAAACTAACGCGGAGGCGGGGAAAAGAGAGAAGATAGAGCTTTGATCAATCAATCGAAGAGCTGTTCATGGCAGGCGGTGAGCAGCCTCTCTCTCTCTCTCTCTCTTTCCCTCGGTGGTCAGTTGATCCTCAGTTGTGAGCCGCAGACGGATGGTTCTGGTGTGCAGCCTGGGCGGAGCTCTTCTGCGTCGAGTGGCTGAAGCACGCTTTCCTGCACGCGTCAACGCAGGAGGGTTTGGTGGCGAACCGCAGTTTCATGCACTCGACCATGCATGCATGCATCTTTGTTCATGTCCATGTCCCACCGCGGCCAGCAACACCAGCGCGGCCACCAGGAACGCTGCTGCAGCTCTCCTCTCGTAGTCCATGCTTCGCTTCCTCCTCTCCTCTCTGTAAGCAGCGGGGTCTGGGTGGGCTTGTGGGGCGATATATATATATGAGATTGAGGAGGGAGGAGAGGGGGGCGTGGGGCTGGGGAGAAGTGGGCAGGGAAGGGCTAGTGTTTACAGTTTATATAGCAGAGCTTGAGGTACGTGTGGCTTGGGAATCGATCCGGAAGAAGAAGAGAGAACAACTGAGCAAGGCTGGGAAACTGTTATTTGTGACCCGGTTGGTTGTCTTGGCAGCAACAAAGTAAGGACCCTTTTCTTAGCCAGTACTGTTATCCTTAATTATGCGGTTAGCGAGTGTATTTTTCTTAATAAAGCAAAATATATTGATATAAGGATCGATTTAGTTTTTATTGCTTTTTTTAATTTTCATAAGTTGCAACGTTAGGAAAGAAGTTATTAAACATATATACTTCATAATCTATCTTTGTAATTAATGGTGTGTTGTGTGCATACTGAGTGTCAGTAGCTTCCTTAATTAAGGCCGGGGTTACCCTTTATTTTAATGATTAACTGTAAAATTACAGAACTAGATCTTTTACATGTAATTACGTAGAATTATCATCTTTACATAATTATTAATACGAATAATCTCATCACATTTCAATACTTGTAAAAAGATATCCGTAGGAAAATGACATTTTTATTGGGATATTATCGTACAAAATTTGTATATTCTTTATATGCTGAACGACAACTAACCTCAATGACAGTTTTGTATTATTTCCATATAAGAGGTTTATTAAGATTAATACCTATAATTAAGAGGATGCCATTACATAATTATGTATATAATTAAGAGGGTTATCTATCAAATTAATCCTTATTAATTTGAAAAATATTGTCTGTACATTGTCCATTGATATAAAACATCAAATTTAAAAAAGTAAAATGTAAATCTTTACTTTGTACTGATACATTCTTATTTTTAGCATTCATACATACTTAGATGATATTAACTAAAAATATTTAAAAACCATATATGCCAAAAGACCTTTCACTCGTAACCCAACAACATAAGACATTTGAGCTCAAAGTTTAACTATGTTGACGTTAATATTTAAAAACCATATTGCCGCTTCATTTTCCCGCTGATGTGACCATCGCCTGCGTCGCGTGACCCTTTTTCCCGTGCGGCGCTGCATGCCTCTCTCCTTGATCGCGCTCGAGCTGTCCTGCCATCCGCCGCGTGTGTCTGTACACGACTTCGGGAAGATAGAGCCGCTGCCGCCGCCGCGTCTGTGCACGTCTCCGGGCTGCCAGAAGTCACTCCCATCGCTGCCGTCGCGTCTGTGCCACCGTGTCTGTGCTCGCCTCCGGGCTGCCAGAAGTTGCCGCCGCCACCGCCGCCGTGGGACGACGCCGCACCCTTGCCCCCTCCCGCCACCATCGGTTGTGTCGATCTCTGCTGCCAGAGGGTGTTGCCACCGCTGCGTCTGTACACGTGGGAAGACAGAAGCCGCTACTGCCGCCGCGTCTGTGCAAGTCTCCGACAGAAGCTGCCGCCGCCGCTGTGGGAATAAGTGGGGAAGTCATTTGGTAAGAGTGTTTTGACCATCTATCTGATGCTTTGTTTTAAGATTGAAAATTTCTTGGACATTAAAAGGTTAATAATATAGAATCCTCATCTTTTTTTCAAGGCTGCATTTCTAATCCACCGAATCTATCTTTATAGTCGTATATTATATATATCTGAGAGAGATCATGGGCAGCAAAATAATGAGAGTTCAAAGAAGAATCTGCTGCTATCAACTAATCTCATCTTCATTGGTTGGACTATAAACCCCTCCCCCTGCAAGCAAAACCAAATATATAGTAACATTTACAGTGTATCGACGTCGTCTCCTGGATGCTCTGATACCATATGTCGATTTCTTTTGGTATAACGTATGGATGTGTATCTTGCAAAGATCAATAATATAACACCCCTAATTTTTCTAGAAATTTTTTAAGAATTTTCTGAGATTAAATATAATTATTAGTATTAAAAAGGTTTAATAGGCTATTAAGAGAATTATGGGATAATTAAATCTATTTAAAGGTCCTATATTAACCAAAGGGTTAAGCCCAACTCAAATAGGTCCAAAGACTCAATTCCAAGACCTTTAGACCAAAACCCACTTCTAGAGACGTAATTAGAGTAATTTATGGATTTAAATGGGATAAATAAACCAATTAGAGGATAAATTAGAGATAGTAAGAAATTTAAAAATTTTCGGAATAAGCGCCTAAATGCGGTCTATCACATGACCGCTATATCATAATAGCGGTCCCCATTCGACCGCTACTATGTTCCGTAAATAGAGGTGTTAGAAGTGTGAAAAAATTAGAATTTTCCCATCCCAATCTCTATGATTTGAAGTTACTTGGCATGGAAACTTAGTATAGGACTCTTGGGGATCGATCCTACTCTAATTTAGGACTCCTAGATCGATCTAATCCTTCAAACCAAAGCAAATCCTATAAATAAGACCCATGTTCGACCTGCGTGAACCCTTGTTTTGGCTCGTGTTGTTCGACGGTAAGTCATTGGTATTTCATGTTGGTCCTTTAGACTTTATTGTTCTCCTTAGTTTTATCTAGCTCCCCTCAAAATCTCGTGCTAGGAGGACAGGCCATTGGAGAGTTAGAAGCCCTACAAGTTGCTGGTTCACTACAGTCCGCACAGGAACCAATGTGGCCGTCTAGCAAAGATTTAGAGATTGGAAGCCTTAATTGAGTATTTAGAAGTTAATCCTTTAGAACAATTTGTTAACCTTCATATCTTCTATCTACCCTTCAAATTTCATAGATTTAGGTCAAGTGGTTAAGGAGAACGAGGGACGAGAAGTTGCTGGTTTAGCATAGGGCGTGCAGAAACTAGGGTCGACTTCCGGTCAGTAATTTGAAGTCTAGGGATCGAATCAAAGGTAGGTTATCTCATGAAAATGTTAAATTAACGTGTTAGGAACAAAAGTCCCCTGATTTCATATTATTTCATGCTTTCTACTAATTGTATTTCATGTTTTACTACGACTACGCATCTAGGTTATTTCTGCATGCATAGTCCTGCACCTTCTAATTAAAGATAAGAACTTTGGCTTGATCAATGTATTTCCATGCACCCTCTTCATTATAAACATGTTCTTACATGTTATCCATTTATTCCCCATGCTTCCTATGCATTTATTGCCCTAGGATAGGCCTTGCACTCGATAGCTACGTGCTGTCTGATGTAGGATAGAAACGGCCTACCAAAGACTGCTAATATCTTATAGCGTTTCCCAAAGGATCGCTACTGTTTAAAAGCGGTCCCACGAAGACCGTTACTATCAGAAACGGTCCTCATAAGACCACTTTTATATTTCAGTTTCATACAATTTGTTAACTCCAAACAGATTGCAGATTGACCCTATTGTATATATGTTAAGCCTAGTTAATGAGGTTTTATTCCTAGTTTTGACTTTACCTTTTTGAACTTGGTTATATTGTTCATCCATCATGATAGATTTCATGTCCTTAATATGTTTTGAACCTATTTTAAACTTATGCAATTTTCATGTCAAAACTCATATTGTTTGTATTAAAGTTAATTCTACATGGTTCATGGACTTATCTTATTGATGTTTTGATCGCTATTTTTACACGATCCACTCTCACCTTGAGTCTTTCATAAGTACATAGTCCGTACTCTAGTGCGTGACTATTAGCTTCACTTTGTACGTTATAGGAACACAATCTTGGACTTGTGATCCTCTCCGTTGTATATTCCTTCCACCGGATTAGGTGATCCTTGTTTCAAGGCCTCCGTAAGTCTCCGCGAACGTGGGATTCTCACTAGGACGCCGAGCTGGTTGTACCCTCAAAACCCATTGATCTAGAGAGCACTCAAACTTATCGATGTTTTCTGCAGCCAGTATAATAGCGATTCTCAGGCGACCGCTACTGTCTAGTAGCGGTTCTGGAACGACCGCGTCTGTCCAGATTTCATCCCTATGTCGACCCTTCTCTCTCTGGTGTCGACTCTGTCATAGAAACGGTCTTGGCATGATCGCGTCTTCATAGAAACGGTCCTGGAATGACCGCCTCTTAAAGAAACGGCCCCGATACGACAGCTTTATGTCTAAGTATTGATTAACCCGGGGTTTGACCCAAGGGTTGATTTTTCTATGTTCCTAGATGGTCTATTGTTAATCTAGAACCCCACACCTTATTCAATAAGTTATTAATGAATTATGAAAGTTAAGGAATATGCCGTTATGCTGCCGGGTTTCTTCCGTAGTATGACCTTGTCATTAAATTATCCTTGATCTCATGATTTCAAGTTGGAACATTCTTACCTTCATATTGATTATCATGAACTTATTGTTGAATTGTACATTATTAGCCGAACTTTATTGATATTTCTCGTGGAAGTAACTTGATTTATAACGTGAAGATGAAGACCGGACACTGAATGTGTCTAAGGGCTCCATGCTAGCCCTCTCGGTTGATTGTCGGAAACGTGCTGAAAATCATGGGGTATGATGATACTAGTGTCGCAATTCGCTGGGAGTACTTATTTTTATAGATGAGTGAAAACCACGAGACAATCTAGTGAAATTACATTCTTACGTGTTAAGTGACTTTCTAGTGCATATCCTTTATGGTAATGAAAAGTGCATTCTCATTATATTCTTGTTCGTGAAAGGCCATATTTACATTCATGCTATATTCTTGCTTCATCATATTCCCAGTCTGTATGAACTCTTGTATCTCGTCTTGATCATATCTTGTTACTTGTGTTGCTTTGGTTTATACCGCATGTTTTACCGTATTTCCTTTATCTTATTTTCTAGAGTTAAAATGTTAATTACTTAAACATTATCTTCATGTTGATACGAAGATACCTACTGGGCAAGTGTGCTCATTACCTTACTTTTTCAATCTTTTCAGGACATTCTAGCAGGTCGGATTCAGATTATTCAGGTGATAGATCTGAGAGTGATTTATGGTTCGAGAGAAGCCGTAACTAGTCTAGTCAAGAGTCAATTATATAATTTTCACTTTATTGAGTCTAGTTAGTCAAAGAGTCTTTGTAAACATTTCATTATGATTCAATAAAATCAAGGTTTTTGGATTATATGCTCTTGTGTTCACTTTAATGTGTGAATGATTAGCGCTCTGATTGCTATTATCACTTGAGGCTTCTCTTTCCGGCTGTTCACGTTCCCGATTAAGGCTGCTGCATAATCTCGGGACGTGACAAATAATAAATTTGCAAAATAGTGACAAATGTGGTCTTAAATGAATGTTGAATATAATTATGAATTTTGTTTGTAAAAATAAATATGTAAATATGTATGTTACAAGAATTCATGAAACATGTGAATATATATGTTGTAGGTGACAAATATCAATATGTAGGTATTAGGAAATAAAGGGAAAAAATAGGTTGGAAGAAAAGCCGACGGTTTTCAAACTGTCGGGAATGATATTTTTGAGAAAAAAATAAAAAAAAGAATGGCCGACGATTTTCATAAAATGACGATTTAAAAATCGTCGTCCAAAGAATAGCCGACACTATATTAGCCGACGGTAAAAAGTCGACGGTTAGACCGTCGTCTACTCTTTAGCTGACGTAAACAGTCGGCTATTTAAGAAGCGCCGACGGTTTTAACCGTCAGTAGTAACCAAGGCGGATAATTGAACCGTGGATGGCGTGTTCGATTTATCAGACCGTTTTTCTTAGAAGATCTGATCTACACACTATTTAATGTTTCAATTCTATGCTGGGTTAAGAAGATCTGATCCATTCCGATCAATGAAATCTATGGGTCATCTAATAGTACATAGAAGTTGCAAGTTTTCATTAATGAAAAATCGCTTACTTGGTGGCCGGGGTGGCACGTCCTGTCCCTTTCGTAATGAAGGGATGAACGGACTCCCTCGTTTCCCACCTTCCAAATATTACCTTTCAGTCAAAAAAAAACTGTCAGTTTTCCACATCTACAGCATATGTATAATATTGACATGTTAACTTCTGAGTTCAATTCTCAAATGATTTGGTTCTCATCAATTGAAGTCTTCTATTATGAAAATGGTTATCTGGGGTTATAAACTGGATTATAACCAAATCTGATCAAACCCATATGTCTAGAATATGATCATCGCCCAACTCCAAACATGCATCGTCTTGAGCATCTATCCTCAGCATTGAATAAACTTCAGATAATTTACCAATCTCCTCGAAGTTTAATTTGTAGAACATGCATGGAGGGCTGATATCAATGGATCACCAAGCATGTCATCAGACTTATTTCTAATTTCGTATCTTTAACAGAAACAATAGAAACAAGAACCCAAGGCACCTGCTGGGTTATGAACAACAACATGTACAAACAACAGCAATCCCCGATCCCGAACCCCACCCCATGCGATCTTTATAATCACGGAATGAAAAGAGAGAAGATAGAGCTTCGATCAATCAATCGAAGAGCTCAAGTTTCACATGAATTAAAGGAAGAAGCTGCTCATGCATGGCAGGCGGTGAGCAGCCTCTCTCTCTCTCTATCTCTTTCCCTCGGCGGTCAGTTGATCCTCAGTTGTCAGCTGCAGACGAATGGTTCTGGTGTGCAGCCGCGGCGGAGCTCTTCTGCGTCGAGGGGTCGAAGCACGCTTTCCTGCATGCGACAACGCAGGAGGGTTTGGTGGCGAATCGCAATTTCATGCACTCGACCATGCAGGCGTCTATGCAGGAGAAGTGGGCAGGGAAGGGCTACTGTTTACAGTTTATATAGCAGAGCCTGAGGTACGTGTGGCTTGGGAATCGATCGGGAAGAAGAAGAGAGAACAACTGAGCAAGGCTGGGAAACTGTTTCTTTCTGATTCTAGACCGTCTTTGGATTTCACCGGGGACTTAGAATGGATTAGGCTGGGTTATCGGTCATCTATTTTTCTTAGTCTCTTTTAGTAGTTAATCTTTAAGCTCTTGTTTTTTATTTCCTTGCTTTCTATAGGGTTATTTCTCCACGAGAATGTCCCTTTGTCTGTGTAATCTTTTCTCAATATTAATAAAATCTAGGATCACAGGTACCGTCTGAGAGAGTGAGAACATTCTCCCTTTTTGAGGGAGGGTGCATTCGACCAGTCTCTATCCTGCTTGGTCGATTCTTGGCTTAAAAAAAAAAGGCTGGGAAACTGTTATTTGTGACTCGGTTGGTTGTCTTGGCAGTAACAAAGTAAGGACCCTTTTCTTAGCGAGTACTGTTATTCTTAATTATGCGGTTAGCGAGTGTATTTTTCTTAATAAAGCAAAATATATTGATATAAAGATCGATTTAATTTTTATTACCTTTTTTTTAATTTTCATAAGTTGTAAAGTTAGGAAAGAAGTTATTAAACATATATACTTCATAATCTATCTTTGTAATTAATGGTGTGTTGTGTGCATACTGAGTGTCAGTAGCTTCCTTAATTTAGGCCTGGGTTACCCTTTATTTTAAGGATTAACTGTAAAAATATAGAACTAGATCTTTTACATGTAATTACGTAGAGTTATCATCTTTACATAATTATTAATACGAATAATCTCATCACATTTCCATACTTGTAAAAAAATATCATTTCCGTCACCCGTGGTCAGCGTTATACATGTTGAAATTTCTTATTTAATATTCATTTTTAACTAAAATTTGAAAACTATCAAAATATCTCTGAAAATAACATTTTTATAGGGATATTATCGTACAAAATTTGTATATTCTTTATATGCTGAACGACAACTAACCTCAATGACAGTTTTGTATTATTTCCATATAAGAGGATTATTAAGATTAATACCTATAAGAGGATGCCATTTTATCATTATGTATATAATTAAGAGGGTTATCTATCAAATTAATCCTTATTAATTTGAAAAATATTGTCTGTACATTGTCCGTTGATATAAAACATCAAATTTAAAAAAGTACAATGTAAATCTTTACTTTGTAATGATACATTCTTATTTTTAGCATTCATACATACATAGATCATATTACCTAAAAATATTTAAAAACTATTATGTATATATTTTTTGATGATATATATATATATATTCTTTTATGGGGAACTACGCCCATCCGATAATTTCTCATTCCCTTGTTGTAATTTGTTATCTCGTAACTATTAGTTAACTACAAAAAAAAGTTATAGCACCTCTAAATAAAGATGTTCTGAAACCATGGAATCATTAGAAAATCATCATCAAACACAGGGTTTAGTAACATATCTTCTATCAATACCAGCCAAAATGATATACAAGTATAAAAGGTCAAAATAATCTAATCAAGTTTTTCACTAGTACAACTTAAACTTTTCCATAATCAGGTCTTGAAATCAGCAACTAGAATTTTTAGATGCAATAAAATTTTTATCACTTTCACATGAGGAATTCATATAATACAAAATCTTTGATCTCTGATTTTTAAATGACTATGGTTCACATGCTAATACCTATGGCAATGATAAAATGAGAAACCAATAATATGGATAAAAGAAGATCATGCAACCTAATCCTACAAATACCCATGCTAATATATAATCTTTGGGTTTCTAATTTGTCTTAGTTTCTCATTCTCTTTTATAATTTGTTATCTTGTAATTATTAGTTAACTACAAAAAAAAATTATAGCAGGTCTAAATAAAGATGTATTGAAATGCTACTTTTATTTTTTGTATCACAAGTTTTTTGGTTTTATTATAGTTTCAAGAGAATAATTAATGTGAAATACTCTTCTGTTTTATTGTAAATTAAACTCTGTTTTATTTTTTATTTTTTATTTTTGTGGGTTGAAGATTCAAGATGGCACGATAGAATGTCCACCATTTATGTTGATAGAGATGCAACCTAATCCTCACAATGACATCAACTAAAGCTTATAGCTAGTTTCTTTTAGTTTTTAAACTACAAAAAAATAGTGTAGTTGTCTTTGGACACGTTAGATTAAACTTTGAATTTTATTTGGAGATTTATATTTAAGTTGCGTGAGTTGTAATTTGAATCTTATACTTTAAGTAAATGTTCACTAAAGTGACCTTTTGGCATAGTATGTGGATGTGGATGTGTATTTTGTGTAGAATGTGCTTTCAAGAAAATATTTGAATGTATATGTCGATTTCTTTTGGTATAACATATGGATGTGTATCTTTCAAAGATCAATAATGTAACACCTCTAATTTTTCTAGAAAATTTTTAGGAATTTTCTGGGATTAAATATAATTATTAGCATTAAAAAGGCTTAATGGGCTATTAAGAGAATTATGGGATAATTAAATCAATTTAAAGGCCCTATATTAACCAAAGGGTTAAGCCCAACTCAAATAGGCCCAAAGACCTAATTCCAAGACCTTTAGGCCCAAGCCCACTTCTAGAGACGTAATTAACATAATTTACAGATTTCAATGGGATAAATAAACCAATTAGACGATAAATTAGAGATAATAAGAAATTTCAAAATTTTCGGAATAAGCGCCTAAACGCGGTCTATCGCACGATCGCTATATCATAATAGCCGTCCCCATTCGACTGCTACTATGTTCCGTAAATGGAGGTGTTAGAAGCGTGGAAAAATTAGATTTTTCCCATCCCAATCTCTATGATTCGAAGCTACCTGGCATGGAAACCTAATCTAGGACTCTTGGGGATCGATCCTACTCTAATTTAGGACTCCTAGATCGATCCAATCCTTCAAACCCTAGCAAATCCTATAAATACGACCCAGGTTCGACCTGCGCGAACCCTCGTTTTGGCTCGTGTTGTTCGACGGTAAGTCATGGCTATTTCATCCTTTAGAAGCCCTAATCGAGATATTTAGAATTTCATCCTTTAGAACAATTTTTTAACCTTCATATCTTCTACCTACCCTCCAAATTTCATAGATTTAGGTCAAGTGGACGAAAAGTTGCTGGTTTAGCACATGACGTGCAGAAACTAGGGTCGACTTCCAGTCAAAAATTTGAAGTCTATGGATCAAATCAAAGATAGGTTATCTCATGAAAATGCTAAATTAACGTGTTAGGAATAAAAGCCCTTCGATTTCACATTGTTTCATGCTTTCACAGTGACTTTCTAGTGCATAGCCTTTATGGTTATGAAAAGTGCATTCTCGTTACATTCTTGTTCGTGAAAAGCCATATTTACATTCATGTTATATTCTTGCTTGATCATATTCCCAGTCTACATGAACTCTCGTATCTGGTCTTGATCATATCTTGTTACTTGTGTTACTTTGGTTCATATAGCATGTTTTACCGTATTTCCTTTATCTTATTTTCTGGAGTTAAAATGTTAATTACTTAAACATTACCTTCATGTTAATACGAAGATACATACTGGGCTTGTGTGCTCATTACCCTACTTTTTCAATCTTTCAAGACATTCTAGCGGGTCGGATTTAGACTATTCAAGTGATGGATCCGAGAGTGATTGATGGTTCGATAGAAGCTGTAGCTTATCTAGTCAAGAGTCAATTATGTAATTTTCACTTTATTGAGTCTAGTTAGTCAAAGAGTCTTTGTAAACATTTCATTTTGATTACCCTCAGAGTTAGCTGCGGTGCATGATGTGTTCCATGTCTCCATGCTGAGGAAATACATGCCCGATGATTCACATGTTTTGGAGGATTCCGTTTGGCCCGAGGTGACTCCCGATCTGTCACTTTCGGAGTTCCCCATCCGTATTGAGGATTGGCGAGAGCAGCACCTGCGGAACAAGGTTATTCCCTTGGTTAAGGTGGTGCGGCATCAGCACTCTGGCGGTGAGGCGTCTTGGGAGCGAGAGGACGAGATGCATCAGCAGTTCCCTTATCTATTCGAGTAAGTCCCCCGTGCTTTATTTTGAATTTCGAGGATGAAATTTATTTAAGGGGGGAGGGTTGTAATGCCCCGAGTTTTTTGAACACTTTTCAGATCTGGATCCGTGGGTTTCGGATCAGTTTAGGGAGTCCTGGAACGTGTTTCGCGGTTTACACGTATTTTTCCCTGACGAACCTACGGAACCCTGTGTAGGGCAAACCGTTGCGTTCTCCTACTCTGGGACGGTACCAGTTCGTCCGGTGCATTCTAAGGATCGAGGAAATATATTTTTCAATTTTTTCATATTTTTTGGAAAATCCAGATTTTCTATAAATATCCCTTTTCTTTTTTCTTTTTCTTTTTCTTCTTTCTTTCTTCTTCCTCCTCTCTCCCGTGAGCGCTTCCGACTGTGGCTTCCCCCCCCCTCTTCCGGCGACGACCACGGTGACCTCCCCTCCGGCTGCAGATGGTGGCAAGGTGACGGCGCGGCGACAACGGCGGTGGCGTGGCGATCGTGACGACGTGCGTGGTTCGTGGGAGCTTTGGGGTGTTCGTGAGTTTTAAGCAAAGTTTTGTAGATCGGCGGCGATCCGCAGCGTTTCGGGCGACCCCGAGGTAGGGTGATGGATCCTTAGCTTATTTATCATCTTCCCCGCGATTTCTAGGCCAAGAGGAGGTCGAGAGGGGTTCATTTGAGCCGAGGAAGGGAAATCCATGATTTGGGGTTTGAGCGCCAGATCTAGAGATTCACCGCGTTATTTGGTGGTTTGTGAGCATCAAATGGTGCCATGGGACATGGGGAAGGGTTCCCCTTTTGATTCCCCTTCACCTGGGGATGAATGGGGCGTGGAATGGTATTTTTGGGCCATTCCCGCCGTTCTCGATTTTTTGGAATGAAAATGGTCCTAACAGGAACTGTTTCTGTCAATAGGCGGCCCTTGGTGGGCCGTTTCTAGCCCAATATGTTGGCAGGGCTGGGCGGTCACGCGACAGACCACCCAGACCCAGCGGCGGCCTGGTGGCCGACCGTTTTCCTCGTGGGGCCAGCGTGACCCCCGAGACGTTTTGGACCATTGTATTCTGACCGTTGAAAAGGTTTTGGGAATAGTGATCACGGGCTGACCGTTTAACCCCGTTTGGCAGTCCCAAGGAGACCGTTTTATGTCCCAACGATCACAGGGCTACCGTTTCACCTTTTCACAGTCCCAGGGCTGGGCGGTCCCAAGGGGACCGTTTCATACCCTGAGACAGCCCAGAGCGGACCGCTTTGGTTTTAAGCGGTCTGCAGGAGACCGTTTCCCCCTGTTGGCTGGCGGTCTATGGAGGACCATTTCTTCTCTTCGTGCGGTCCATAGAGGACTGTCTTTTCTTGGGGCGGTCTGGCATATGACCGTTTTATCAGGGGCGGTCCAGAGTGGACTACCACCTATCTTCTGTCCGACCGGAGTTCTTTTCTCGCCGATCCAAATCCCGGGGGAGTGGACCTCGATCCCCGTGCTAACCTGCAGTCCGACTGATGCTGGGCATCATGTGGGGGCTGTACGTAGGTGCCGTGGGAGCCCCAGGGAGTGGCGTGGTTCTACAAATTGACGATCATGGTGGGACCACCATTATTTTTCTTTGATCACCCTCTCCTATTTGTACCCACGGTGCACCTCCCTTTGTGCTCCACATAGCACTCTCTTTTATTTTTATCCCTTGTGCACCGCGTGTACACCTCCCACTTGTGATTGTTATTTTGTTAGATTTTTGGGAATTTCATTTCTTTTCTTATTATCTTAAAAAGAATGAGCATGCCATGCTTCTTTTCATGTTCATATTTGATTGCCATGAGTTATGTGATGTGGTCGTGAGTGTTTTCTTCTTTTCCATTGGTTTTTCCTGATTGTGTAAGCTTTCTGGCCGTTGTTGCAGCCTTTGGGAGAGGAGAATTAGCGCCCACACAGAGGGCGCCAATTCCCAAATTGGTGGCAGTGAGGAGGGAGCCAATTCCATGCATTATTTCAAAAAAAGTGTAATTGGCGCCCATCAGATGGGCGCCCATTAAAGAATTAATGGCAGTGCGAAGGGCGACATTTCCTTAATTTTCCTGAAAAAAAAAGGAATTGGTGCCCAGACAGAGGGCGCCCATTCAGGAATTGGTGGCACTTGTCAGGGCGTCAATTTCTTGAGTTTTCACAGAATTCTTCTTCTGTGACTTCTTTTGCATCATTCTTTCATATTTCTGTTCATACATGTATATTATGTCTATTTTGCATTAGTTTTACATTCATAGTGCATTTGGCTTGGGAGACCTCCTCTCCCCACACTTTCTCGGAGATCTTATCCCTTCTTGGTGAAGGAAGGACTCTCCATTGAGCATTCCGTCTCTTTAAACCGGAAATTCTTAAACCAAACATCCATAAGTCCCTGCACCCGTGGATTACCTCACGGACGCCGGACAGGTTGTACCATGAAGTTCCCGGGTTTAGTTGGCCTATACGTGGTGAGAGAATCAACCTAGTTGGCATTGAAAGAAACCATATTAAAACTAAGTTCAAAATCATTTAATTCACATCAAGGTATAACTCAAAAATCAAGCGTAAGCATCTCACTTGTTTGATAATCTTTGCAAAATTACCTTGATCGAATATTGCTTGTTTGCATGATGTTTCACCTTGATAATAAAATCAACATGTTAAACCAATCATATGTTCATGAGGATGATAAACATAGCACATCATATGATCCTCGATTTTATAATTCTCACCACAAGTTTTCAAAGGGACCATGTCCTCATTCTCATGATTTTGCCCGACCCATGGGCAATTCTCACTCTTATGGTCCCGTGCATCCATCGCGAACCGCTATTCCCCCAGAATCGTCTCCTCCCCATGATGAGAAGGTTTCCCAAGTCTTGCCTGCATTAGATCATCTCACCCCTCAACAAATCCAAGCCCTTAAGGCTATTGTTGAGGGTGCATCTTCTTCTCATTCTTCTTCCATGCCCCCAAGGGTGGCCCATCACCCGCCTTCATCCATTCACCTCCTACTCGGGTGGTCCATCACCCGCCTTCTACACATAATCCTCCTCAGGTGATTCATCATTCGCCGCCTTCTATTCAACCTCCTCCTCCACGGCCCCAAGGCCCACATATCTCTGGTAACCCAGCCCGTCTGGGTCCTTCCATGGGCCGGCCCATTAACCCTCCTCCACGACCTTCATCACATGCCGCTCCTCAAAGGCCACCATGCCAACCCTCTACTTCACATATCGCACCCCTCCAACAAGTTCTCTTTGATAAAATTGCTTCAATGGAGGAACAATTGAAGAGGGTCACGAGCCCGCGGCCCGCTCCTCCTCCCCCTTCTCAAGTCAACCCTCTTCACACTTTCATGATCAACATCACCAAGATGGAGAAAGATTGGAAGGAAAGGAGAGATGGCAATGGCACCAATAACGTATGTGAGTAAGAAAATTTCACAAGCTTTGATGATCAAGTGGACGCTGTCCGCCTTCCACTCATCCATACCACTCATTCATATGGACCACCGCCTCCACATTCACAAAGCCCTCCGCAACATTATACCCCCTACACTATTCCATCACCCATCATTACGCCTCCACCACGGCGTCCACTCGATTTTGTTGATTGTGAAGAATTGGAGACGGCACATGAAGATGTTGGAGTCCTTCAAGAGAAACCCACTCCGAGTTTTCTTCACTTTCCTCTCCCTCCATTGCCGCCCGATGAACCCTCTGCTCAGGACAAAGCCACCATCCCAAACCCCGTCTATGAGCCCAATCGGTGTTACGACGATGGGTCGATCCTCCAATCGCCCACGCCGGCACATCATGAGACTCCAACTACCCCTAACACTTCTCACCCCAAAGTCCGACGCTTATTGCGCACTAAACCTCCCTCCGCTACACCTCCAAATACCACATTATTAACCTCTGCTAAGCCATCTGAGTCTACCTTCACACTATCGACCTCCGCCGAACCTCCCGCCGAACCTTTTCCCAAACCAATTAACCCTTCAAACTCGCCACCTAAGGCCTCCATTCCTATTTTAACTCCAAAGCCAATTACACCAAACCCCACTTTGCCTATCCCTCCACCTAAACCTTTACCCGAACCTGTGGCTAATCCTGAGCAGGATTCACCTATTTTTGCACTCGAACCTGTTGTATAGTGGACAACGGATCTAGAGGGGAGGGGTGAATAGATCTGCCCCTCTTTTTACAATGTAACACTCTTTAAAGCTAGATGATGAAATAAGCAGCGGAATATAACTAGCTTGACGAAGAACACGAATGATTTACTTGGCAAGATGATTACGCAATATAGATATTGAACCTAAGCATGCATCTAATATAAAGCAATCGCACAAGCAAACCACAACACATGAGATTTTAAGGTGGTTCGGACTGAATTTCCAGTCCTACGTCCACCCCTCACCAAATCCGGTGAGGCTACACTAGTGCCACGCACTGAACCGCAAATCGGAAAGACCACCAATTGCCTTCCTACTAACCACCGGTAGGGACGTCAACACCGCAGATCGGACAACTTCTGATTGCCTTCCTACTAACCACCGGTAGGGACGATCTTCAGTTCCAAATGTTTGAATGAAATGGAAAAGAACAAGATATGAAAACACTCAAACAAGATATGAAATATGCTCAAAGAGAAAGGATCTTGTCTGAGATTGATGGGGCTTGAATCTTCTTTTGAAGTAGCTTGAATCACTTGGAGATTTGATGAAGAACTTCTTCCCGGAGTACTGTCCACTGCTATAGTACTCGAACTCCTCTCCCTTGAACACACCCTTGTAGCCTTCTTTGATCTCCCTTATTAGCCTTTCTTGCTTCTACTCTTCCTTGGAGGTTGCTGGATTGAGATATGAACTTGAATCACCTTGAGTTGATGGAGAGAGTGTTGGATGTAGCTTTGATCTTCCTTTTGATCCTCTTGAATTGATGAAGAGAAAGAAGGATGCAGTTTAGATCACCCTTGAGAGTCTTGATTGCTTCTTTTTCCTTGGAGGATGAGATGGCTTCAGATCTGGACTTAAATGCCTTGGAATGGATGAAGAGTTCTTCACGGAGTAATGTTCACGGCTACAGTACTCGAACTCCTCTCACCCTTGTAGCCTTCCTTGAATCCCCTTGAAGTATTAGGGTTTCTAACCCTTCATGTGTTGGTTTTATAGACCTTGAATGGTCCTTGGACACCCCCCAGACCAGATCCACAAATCATGGGAGATTAGGTGAGTTTTGATTTAAAAAATCCATGGAAAGGGGCTGGCCACGAGGTGGATTTCGAAGTCAAACATGGCTGCATCGGGGCTGGCGGTGGACCTGTGGCTTCTGGCGGTCGACCGCTACTGAGAAACACTATAGACGGATGGTCACTGGGAATTCCGGTCGACCGCTACGGACTGGCGGTCGACTGCCAGCTGAAAGACATGCAGACTGGCGGATGCTGGCTGGGGCGGTTGACCGCCCCTGTGCTGGCGATCGACCGCCAGCTGGGCTGATTCCGGGCTTGCCAGGGTCGGTCCGTTATCCGCTTCAGCTCCGTCGTTCAACTCCATTAGCAGCCCATTCATGTCTGTAACTTCATCCTTGTTGGTCTAGAAAGTACCAACTGAATCTTTATCTTTTGAGTCTCATCTTGTGCAGTGGCCTTGGCTATTTGAATGAAGCTTGTAGTTGTTGTATAGACTTTGCATCGGCTTGGACATGTAGACTTTGTGTGCATGTATGAACTCTGTACAGACTTTGCACCTTGAACATGCATGAGCCTGTACAGACTTGCTTCATGAACGTACAGACTTGGTAACTTGATGCACGAACACAACATAACACAATATATAGATTTTGCGTGTGAAGTAGCCGGCCAATGTATAGACTTGTGTTGCAGCCATCAACCAACGTACAGACTTGGAGTTGTGCTAGCAGCCAACGTAAAGACTTTGTGTTCAGCAACGTTCAGACTTTGTCCAACGTATAGACTTTGTCCAACGTATAGACTTGGAATGCAGTGCACATGCCCGCAACCTGTTCGATGAAATGACAAACTGCTTAAACAGATACACAATGATATCATATGCAAACACAATGTGACTTATAGTAGTTGCTATCATCAAAACCATAATAGTAATCATGGTGCACATGTGTTCAACACTCTCCCCCTTTTTGATGATGGCAACACTGTGAGTCATTATATGGTAGAAATAGCCAAGATGACAAAGTGTATGATATATGTAACATATGCAGCTCAAGATCCATGATAGTAATAGCATGTGAATGCAATTATGAATGCAGATATGAATGCTATGCAATTATGCAAACCCCATCACATACACATATGAGATGCAAAGTGAGCAATGGATTCTCCCCCCTTTGACTCTCCCCGTACACCATTCACACATCTCCCGTGACAACTCACAAAGCACATAAGCTCTCCCCTCTGACAATGCGATAACGCATATAGCTCTTACAAAGGACTCACACAAAGAATTCTCCCCCTTTGCCAACAGCAAAAAAAGAGTGATAATAGTAAAATTTCTGTGAGACCAGAGCTGAAAGGAGTTAAGAGCAAGCCATTATATGCAAACCTGAAACAGACCGTGAGCAATATATATGGTTCAAAGCTAATGAAATCCGAATTCATCAATAGAGTTCGAAAAGTAGCTACATCCAAGATGTAATAGAAATGAACCAAAGGTGCATATCATGGCAATGTTTAACCGTCCCTTGTCTTATATATCCATATTCAGTAACTACAAAGGGAATAACAAAAAAAACGAGTATTGCGGCTAAACAATCATGACTAAGGCATGGAATTTTATGAGTTCAACAAATTTGATTTTCAATATCTTTTGAATTTGAAGGCACATGACTCATATTTTACGAGCAATCAAGTCTAGTACATGCCTCCAAGCCGTAAGAATACACGTTGTTTAGACGCCAGTATTCCTAGGTATTTGGCAAGATTGACGGTTATGCTTCAGAATGAACAGTGATAGCAAAGTCACGTCATGACATATTCAAACTCATTTCATTGATGAGAAGATATGTTTCTCAGCAATTATGCCATTGCTCTGCCTAGAGTCCATTTGAATTAAGACAGAGATAACAGAGGCACATCATGACATATCATTCGTCACTTGATTTGATGACGTGACATATTTCTCTATGCAACACTATCATTGCTCTGCAAATTTATTTTCAAGAATTCCAGCTCATCAAGATGTTTAGAAATAATACTAAGCTCTAGAGTATCACCAATATTGTCATGAAGTCTAGATTTTTAGATTTCAGGGTAGGCATTCAAGACATAACATGCAGTCT
Source organism: Amorphophallus konjac (assembly GCA_022559845.1). Lineage (NCBI taxonomy): Eukaryota > Viridiplantae > Streptophyta > Magnoliopsida > Alismatales > Araceae > Amorphophallus > Amorphophallus konjac. The sequence goes on along the minus strand of CM040118.1, from coordinate 463,650,127 downwards.
TTAGTGAAAGTCTTTTAAAACTACAGAACATAGATGCTTTCAAACAAGATATATCAGAACTATAAGGAAATCATTAAATCTGAACCATTTTCATTGAATGGACAATCATTAGGGCATATAATAGAAAGCTCTTACACCATATGTCCGTTTGTCTCATGAACTCAAACCAGACTGTAAGCCACTGAAGTGCAGTTTGCAAGAGGTTAAGAGAATCAACAAAACTCCCCCTAAGGATATGCAATGGATACACGAAGGAGTTATGTTTGCAATTAAGTGGAATGGCAAAGGAGGTTGACCTAGTCACTCATGAAGGTAGCAGAAATGAAATGTATGACCCAACGCATGGTTGTACACTTATTAAATGCCATAGAATGAATATGAAATATATGCATGAATGTTGCAAAAGGATAACTCCCCCGTACTATATGGCCTATATGCGATATTGACACATGGTACTTGGCGGAGGTGAAACCTCACGCATATTTAGTGCTTCGAGACAAGCATAATCTGTCTTTCCATACATCAACATTTGATATACCATGGCCATGTAAGAATGATGCGACACAAACCATGCAATGCATTGGGAACATAGATTCAACTTGATTATGCAACTACATGCAATGCGACACCATATGCAAAAAAGACATATTGACATATAAACAATGTATGAATACCAACGTGTAAAACACACAACTAATTGAACATGATCATCATTTCAAATTCTTATTGGCCTGAGGTCGGCAAAGACCAAGCTCCCTTCTGAGTGTTGAAAACCTGTCATTACACAAGGGCTTGGTGAAAATATCAGTAATTTAATGCAGTTCAAAATTTTTCTTACTGACCTCGTCTCTAATGAAGTGATGCCTAATCTCAATATGCTTAGTCCTAGAGTGCTGGACTGGATTTTTTGTAAGGTTGATAGCACTAGTGTTATCACACAGAATCGGGACACAACCAAGATCCACCAAGTAGTCTTGGAGTTGGTGTTTAATCCACAACACTTGGGTGCCACAGCTCCCCGCAGCAACATATTCTACCTCCGCGGTTGAGAGGGCAACCGAGTGTTATTTCTTGGAGGCCCAAGAAACTAAACACCCGCCTAGAAACTGGCAATAGCCACTAGTACTCTTACGATCCATCTTGCATCCAGCGTAATCCGCATTAGAATAATATATAATAGATAAATCACATGATGACGGATACCACAATCCCAAATCTTGAGTGCCAGCAAGATATCGAATGATACGTTTGACGGCAGTCAAATGAGATTCTCTAGGACTAGCTTGAAATCTAGCACAAAGGCATACACTAAACTAGATATCTGGTCGGGATGCAGTCAAATAAAGCAAAGAACCAATCATACCTCTATAGACCTTTGCATCAACCAATTTACCATTTTCATCTGAATCCAATGAAGTTGAGGTGCTCATCGGAGTTGCAATGATTTTGCTGTTTGCCATGTCAAATCTTTTTAGCAGCTCCTTGATGTATTTGGCTTGGCTTATGAAGCAACCATCTTCTCCTTGGTTGACCTGCAAATCGAGAAAGAATTGAAGTTCTCCCATTAGGCTCATCTCAAATTCGCTAGTCATGAGGTTAGCAAATTCTTCACACATTTCAGATTTTGTAGAACCAAACACAATGTCATCAACATAAATTTGAACAATCAAGATGTTCTTACCTTGCTTCTTGGTGAAAAATGTTTGATCTACCTTACCTCGTGTGTACCCTTTTTCAACAAGGAACGAGCTTAGTCTCTCATACCAAGCTCTTGGTGCTTGCTTAAGTCCATAAAGTGCCCTGTCTAGCTTGTATACAAAATCTACATTATTAGAATTCTCAAAGCCAGGGGACTGCTCAACATAGACTTCTTCTTTGATCAAGTCATTCAAGAAAGTACTTTTGACATCCATTTGATACAGCTTTATTCTAAGGAAGCAAGCAAAGGCAAGTAAAATTCTGATGGCTTCGAGTCTAGCAACTGGGGCATAAGATTCATCAAAATCTACCCCAAACTCTTGATTATACCCTTGAGCCACCAATCTAACTTTATTTCTTATTATCTTGCCATCATCACTTAGTTTGTTCCTAAAGACCCATTTAGTGCCTATGACAGATTGTGATGAAGGTCTAGGAACAAGATGCCAGACTTTATTCCTTTCAAACTGGTTTAACTTGTCTTGCATTGAATTTATCCAGCTTTCATCTTTTAATACTTCATCAATGTTTTTGGGTTCAATCTGAGAGACAAGAGTAAGTTGATCTAGTTCTTCCACAATTCTAAAATGTGACCTTGTTCTAGGTGGGTCATTCAAGCTTCCAATGACATTTTCCAAGGGATGATCCTTAAGAATTCTAATGTTTGTAGAATCGTTACCTTCCCCTAGAGCTTGATCCCTTGCATTGCTTGATTCAGTTAAGTCACCATCTTCTTTTATTTGTTCTTGTGGAGGATCACTCTTATCCTTCATGTTTAGGAATTCCCCATCTTCATCGTTTTTCCTGCAATAGTTATCATTGTTAGAATCATGATATTCATCAAAGGAAACATGGGGTGATTCTTCCACAGTTTGACTTTTGATATTGTAAATTCTATAAGCCCTAGATCTATCAGAATATCCAAGGAATATACCTTCATCGCTCTTGGGCTCGAATTTATCTAAGTCTCTTTTGTCATTGTTGTGGATGAAGCATTTTCATCCAAACACTTTCATATGTGAGAGAGAGGGCTTTTTACCTTTCAGCAACTCATAAGGAGTCTTTTTGGTGTGTGGCCTTACCATAGAGCGGTTGATAATGTAACATGCCGAGTTTACCGCTTCAGCCCAAAACCTCCTTGGAAGTTGCCGTTCAGCAAGTATGGTTCTTGCCATCTCTACAAGTGTTCGGTTTCTCCTTTCAACTACACCATTTTGCTCCGGCGTTCTTGGTGAAGAGAATCGGTGTGAAATGCCTTCAGCCCTGCAAAGATTATAGAAGTCAGTGTTTTCAAATTCACCACTGTGATCAGATTGAATCTTGAAGATCTTGAACGCACCGTCCTACTTTATCTTCATGTAGAGCGCCTGAAACTCATCAAAAGCATCATTTTTATGTGTGAGAAAGAAAACTCATGTGAACCTAGAGAAGTCATCCACCAAGACATATCCATATTTTCTACCACTTAAACTAGTAGTTCTGGTTGGACCAAACAAGTCCATATGAATTAGCTCGAGTGGTTTGGATGATGTACTTTCAGATCTTCCCTTGAAAGATTTTCTTGTTTGTTTACCTAGGGCACATGTATCACACAACTTGTTTTCTTGTTTAAATGATAATTCAGGTAACCCTTTCACCATTGAATGCTTTAACAATTTATGTAAGACATTGTAGCTAGCATGTCCTAATCTACGATGCCATAACCAAGCAATTTCAGATTTTGGTGCAGCAAGACAAAGATTTAAATGAGCAGGATCATCTAAGTCAATCATGTAAACATTGTTGACTCTCTTACCAGAAACTTTTACCTTGTCAGATTTTGGTTCAAGAATTCTGCATTCATGAGAGTCAAACAACACTTTTTGACCTTTATCACACAATTGACTTATGCTAAGTAGGTTATATTTCAAACCTTCAACTAACAACACATTTCCAATGGAGTTGGAGAGGTTCTTACCTACATTACCTGTTCCAATGATTTTTCCTTTGTTATTCCCTCCAAACGTAACGTATCCTCCTTCCTTTTCCTCCAAGAGACAAAATTTTATTTTATCTCCAGTCATGTGTCTTGAATAGTAGCTATCAAGATACCACCTGTTATGCATGGCTGCAAGACATTCCTGCACAAATAATTAAGCAATTGTATTTGGAACCCAACCAATTTTGGGTCCCATCAAACTCTTAAGATTTTCAAAACATGAAACCATTTCTTTTGGAATCCAAACCTTTCTAACATTCATGTTTTGTTTGCTTAAAGCAAGGATTTGGTTTTTCTTTTCAGCCTTGACATTTCCTTTTTGTTTAGAGGCTCTTTGTTGGATTTTGTGAAAGTTTGATGAAGTTGGCTTCTTAACCCATTGTGACCATTGGTTGTTTTTGGGTTGAAAGTGATTGTTCTGCCACCTAGGAGATTGAAAGTTATAGGATTGATGAACACATGAATCACAATTTCTCCGAAAGTATGGTGGTGTTGGCCTATATGAATGAGCAATCCAGTTTTGGTGATATCTGGAAGATTGAGCATGCAATGGCCAAGGAAGTGTTGACCTATCCTGCGGGGAAGGTCGACCTTTCTTAGGTTTTTGGACAGGCTTTTTGGGAATGTTGGTGACTGCCTCTTCAATCTTTTCTTTCCCTTTCTCCTTTTGTTTTTGCTGGTATTGTGTGGGAGTTGTGTTTGAGGTGGAAGCTTCGGAAGATGAAACAAATGTGACAGTTTTGAGCCCAATTGGCCTTTTGTTTGTTGGTTCAAAACCTAACCCTTCCTTGTTGAAGTTCATTCTGGTACCTAGCAAAGCATCTAGGTTTTCTCTTCCATCCACAAACTTTTCTAAAGATTGTTGTTTATCCTTCAACTCTTTTTGTAGGTTTTCAATATTTTGAAGAAGTTGAATGTTGACTTGTTTGACAGCTTCATACTTTTCATTGCTCAATTTACTATCTTTTTCATAGCTTTGCATTTTGAGCTTCATGCTATCAATCTTATTTCTCAAATCCTCATTTTTAGTTTCCAAGTCAGTCATTTCTTTTCTTCCTTCCTCCAAATCCTCAATCATTTTCTTAAGATCTTCAATTTCAGTCTCAAGTAGCGCATTCTTATCATTCATATTATGATCATGCACAAATGAGTTAATTTTCTTTTTCAATGATTTATTCTATTTTTTGTACATTTCATATTTTTCATGAGTTGTATATATGCATCCTCCCAATCATCAATTGTATAATCTTCAAATGGAGAATTTACCTTAGTTTCTTCATCACCTTTGGCCATAAGGCAGAAATCTTCTTTTTCTTTGTCCGAGGAGCTGGTTCCGTCATCACTTTCCTCTTCATCGCTCCATGTGGACACCATGGCCTTGTTCTTCTTCTTGCCCTTCCATTTGTCAGCTTTTATGAATCTGTCGGGACAATCATTCTTGAAATGCCCTGGTTTGTTGCAAGAATAACAAATGATTTTGTCAGATTTCTTAGAGTTTTCAGAATTAGATTTGAAACCATTTCTTGTCTTTGACCTTCCTCTCATGAAGCTCTTACCTTCCTTTCTCAGGAATTTTTTGAACTTACGTGTGAGCATGGCTACGTCATCCTCTTCTCGCTCACTTGCCGAATCCTCATCTTCATCAGAAGTGCCATGACTGCTGGGTCCTGCTTTAAGAGCTAGGGACTTCTTCTTAGGTGCCTCAGCCTCTTTGTTCTTGAGGTTGATCTCATAGGTCATCAATGACCCAATGAGTTCATCTACCTTGGTAGTTGCGAGATCTCTCGATTCTTCAACCACGGTAGCCTTTGTGTGCCATGCTGGAGTTAACGATCTGAGAATTTTCCTTACAATTTCTTGCTCTGAATATTTCTTTCCCAAATCAGTTAAACTATTAGTAAGCACAGTCAATCGAGCATACATATCTTGAATTGATTCATCAGGCTTCATGCGGAACATTTCATATTCAGAAACTAAAATGTTGGCTTTTATTTCTCGTACCTGAGAGGTTCCTTCGTAGATTATCTCTAACTTGTCCCACATTAGTTTTACAGATACGCAGGTAGCCACTCTTGAGAATTCAACTGGATGGAGTGAGTATTGCATGATGTGTTTGGCACTCTAGTTGACAGTGGATTACCTTATCTGTTCTTTGGTCCACAAGTCCTCATTATCCGTAAGCTCATACGGACCTTTGCTGATCACTCGCTAAAGTTTGTAGTCTTGGGCGCGAATGAACACCTGCATACGATGTTTCCAATAGGGATAATTAGATCCAGTGAAATAAGGAGGCCTATTCACATAATGTCCTTCAGGTAAATAACCCTTATATGTTGATCCACCATTTCCCTCAAGGTCATTGGACCTCATAATGAGATATTAGGCTCTGATACCACTTGTTGTATAGTGGACAACGGATCTAGAGGGGAGGGGTGAATAGATCTGCCCCTCTTTTCGCAATGCAACCCTATTTAAAGCTAGATGATGAAATAAGCAGCGGAATATAACTTGCTTGACGAAGAACACGAATGATTTGCTTGGCAAGATGATTACGCAATATAGATATTGAACCTAAGCATGCATCTAACATAAAGCAATCGCATAAGCAAACCACAACACACTAAATTTTAAGGTGGTTCGGACTGAATTTTCAGTCCTACGTCCACCCCTCACCAAATCCGGTGAGGCTCCACTAGTGCCACGCACTGAACCGCAAATCGGAAAGACCACCGATTGCCTTCCTACTAACCACCGGTAGGGACGTCAACACCGCAGATCGGATAACTTCTGATTACCTTCCTACTAACCACCAGTAGGGACGATCTTCAGTTCCAAATGTTTGAATGAAATGGAAAAGAACAAGATATGAAAACACTCAAACAAGATATGAAATATGCTCAAAGAGAAAGGATCTTGTCTGAGATTGCTGGGGCTTGAATCTTCTTTTGAAGTAGCTTGAATCACTTAGAGATTTGATGAAGAACTTCTTCCCGGAGTACTGTTCACAGCTATAGTACTCGAACTCCTCTCCCTTGAACACACCCTTGCAGCCTTCTTTGATCTCCCTTATTAGCCTTTCTTGCTTCTACTCTTCCTTGGAGGTTGCTGGATTGAGATATGAACTTGAATCACCTTGAGTTGATAGAGAGAGTGTTGGATGTAACTTTGATCTTCCTTTTGATCCTCTTGAATTGATGAAGAGAAAGAAGGATGCAGTTTAGATCACCCTTGAGAGTCTTGATTGCTTCTTCTTCCTTGGAGGTTGAGATGGCTTCAGATCTGGACTTGAATGCCTTGGAATGGATGAAAAGTTCTTCACGGAGTACTGTTCACGGCTATAGTACTCGAACTCCTCTCACCCTTGTAGCCTCCCTTGAATCCCCTTGAAGCATTAGGGTTTCTAACCCTTCATGTGTTGGTTTTATAGACCTTGAATGGTCCTTGGACACCCCCCAGACCAGATCCACAAATCATGGGAGATTAGGTGAGTTTTGATTAAACAAATCCATGAAAAGGGGCTGGCCACGAGGTGGATTTTGAAGTCAAACATGGCTACATCAGGGCTGGCGGTCGACCTGTGGCTTCTGGCGGTCGACCGCTACTGAGAAACACTATAGACGGATGGTCACTGGGAATTCCGGTCGACCGCTACGGGCTGGCGGTCGACCGCCAGCTGAAAGACATGCAGACTGGCGGATGCTGGCTGGGGCGGTCGACCGCCCCTGTGCTGGCGGTCGATCGCCAGCTGGGCTGATTCCGGGCTTGCCCGGGTCGGTCCGTTATCCACTTCAGCTCCGTCGTTCAACTCCATTAGCAGCCCGTTCATGTCTGTAACTTCATTCTTGTTGGTCTAGAAAGTACCAACTGAATCTTTGTCTTTTGACTCTCATCTTGTGCAGTGGCCTTGGCTATTTAAATGAAGCTTGTAGTTGTTGTATAGACTTTGCATCAAGGCTTGGACGTGTAGACTTTCTGTGCATGTATGAACTCTGTACAGACTTTGCACCTTGAGCATGCATGAGTCTGTACAGACTTGCTTCATGAACGTACAGACTTGGTAACTTGATGCACGAACACAACAGAACGTAATGTATAGACTTTGCGTGTGAAGTAGCCGGCCAATGTATAGACTTGTGTTGCAGCCATCAACCAATGTACAGACTTGGAGTTGTGCTAGCAGCCAACGTACAAGCTTTGTGTTCAGCAACGTACAGACTTTATCCAACGTATAGACTTCGTCCAACGTATAGACTTTGTCTAACGTATAGACTTCGTCCAACGTATAGACTTTGTCCAACGTATAGACTTGGAATGTAGTGCACATGCCCGCAACCTGTTCGATGAAATGACAAACTGCTTAAACAGATACACAATGACATCATATGCAAATACAATGTGACTTATAGTAGTTGCTATCATCAAAACCATAATAGTAATCATGGTGCACACGTGTTCAATAGGACCAATCCCGTTCGCTTTCGAGCAAGGGGAGAAGCACGACGTGCTTGAACCTCCACTTCCACTTACCCTTCCATTAACACTCTCCATTAAACCTCCATTACTCATTAAGCTTATCGCTTCCATCTCGTCATCCATCCCCACTCGGAGTGGGTGTATTTCTACAAGCGTGAGTGTCAAGGATGTTCAAGAGTCGGGCAAGAAGGATTCGGCCGCGGCTATGTCATTCAGGAGTCAAAATTTTATTTTTCGGATGCCGATCCGTGTCATTGTGCTGGGCATCTTTGAGAATGTCACCTCTCCATTAAAGCTCACCATGAAAAATTCTTACGAGTTGATGCCATGTCGGCACAATGCCATTGTCAAAATCACTTTGTTCATTGGCCGACATTCTTTTGATGCTCTCATTACCCCTCGCTCTATTGATATACAGCTTCCTAACGGGATCTCTTCACGCATTACTATAACACATTCTACTGTTGACGAGAGCACTCGAGTATTGACTTTATCCATTGGATCGCCTGGTTGGGCACGTTCTTCACCGTGGAGGGGCGAACCTTCTTTTGCTAAGGGGCATTCCACCAATTCACCCACTCTTTATTTTATTCTATCCACCACAACTTCCTCTTCATGGGCCATTCATGGGTTGAGAAGAAAGATCTCATTCTTGTTGAAGTTAGATGGAAGGCTCTATCACCACAGGATGTGGATCTAGAGGGGGGGGGGTGAATAGATCAACTGGCTATTTAAAAAATTAGGCCTAGAATCAAATGCGGAATTAGAAGAACACTAAACGAACACAGCCAATGCACCGAATGAAACACACAAGATCTGCTGAACAAGCAATCAAACACACGAGAGGCACAAAAACTTTTAGGTGGTTCGGTCAATCCGACCTACGTCCACCCCACATTCAACTCGAATGTGGATTACTGCTGATACACAGCTTCAATCTGCTGGGCTCTACAGCTTGCCAACAACGGCTGGGGCTTACAGCTTATCCCGACCAGAGGAACACTCTCTGCAACAGCTGAGCTTCACAGCTTGCTCTGCTGGGCACTACAGCTTAGCCGACCAGAGGTAACACCTCTGCAACCCGCTGCCTCACAGCTTGAAACCGCTGACTAACAGCTTGATCGAACAAGAGTTTTCAAAGAAAAATAACAAAGACTGAAAAGCAAGAAAAACACAATCGAATGGAAGAAAACCAAAACGACTGTAGCTCAAAGTTGAGCAATATCAGCTCTGGTAACTGGACCAAGAGACTGATTCACAAGCTCTCATATAACTCTCTCAACTCATCTCTTCTCACTTTCTTCTTCTCTCCTTTTCTTCTTCTCTGCTTTTCTTCTCTCACAGTGGATCTCGGTGGCTCTCTGCTGCCTCAGGCTGGATGTATAGACTTCGCCAACTTCGATCAGCCTTTACATAAGATGGGGACTGCTATATATAACAGCAGCAGGTGGATAAGGGCGCGTGGCTTCCACGTTTTCCCGCTCAAGGAATTCTCCAAATTCGAGGTGCTTCCATCCACGTGGCAGCATCTGGTCACCTCGTCCTCCTGGGATCACGAGCCATGTCAGCAATCTCAGTAGAGAATCCCTGTCAGACAGAGTATCGGATGATCAGATTAAATAACAACTCTATATAGACTTATCAGAAGAACTGCGTTGTATAGACTTCATATAAGTGAAAGCTATGTACAGACTTGCTGTATGAAGCAACCGCTGTACAGACTTAGGTGATATGAAGACTGTCAATGTATAGACTAAGTGAAGATCAATGCAATGTACAGACTTTGCAAATGAAGATGCAATGTGTAGACTTCAGTGAGACTCAAATGAAGACAGACGATGTATAGACTTCACGACTGATGAATGCAATGTACAGACTTTGCAAGATGTGAAGGAGTTGAGTGTATAGACTTCACGATGTGAAGACTTATCAATAAATGACTGTACAGACTTGAGGTGAAGACCGATGTATAGACTTTCTAAAAGAACGACTGTATAGACTTGAAGCAATGGAAAACATCGACTGTATAGACTTTGAACTGCAACGTAGGTAAAGGCATCGATGTATAGACTTCGAAGCTGAACGTAGGTAAATAACCCAATGTGCAGACTTTGAATCGCAACGAAGGAACAGATGCCAATGTACAGACTTTGGCAAACAGCGATGTACAGACTTGGCCAAACAGTCCAATGTATAGACTTGAGGCATGGAGGCCAATGTACAGACTTTACCTCGTGCAAGCTACAGTGATTGAATGTATAGACTTCGAACTCTTGAGCTCTGCATAGACTTTGCAGTCAACATGCGATGTATAGACTTTGGAGTCTGAAACCAATGTACAGACTTTGTAAAACAGAAGCCTGTATAGACTTGGAGGATTAAGACGCTAAGGAAGACGCTCATTGTACAGACTTAGATGCCATTGACAAGTGCATGCTACAGTCCAATGTGTGGACTTACATGAGACGCTCATTGAGACGCTCAATGTACATACTTCGCCTGACACCGTCCAATGTACAGACTTTGCCTTAGACTCTAAATGAGACGGACAGTGTATAGACTTAGCCAATGCAATGAGTTGACGCAGTCCAATGTACAGACTTTCAAGCCTGAAGGCCAATGTGTGGACTTGCATGAGACGCTAGTTGAGACGATGTGTGCATTGTAACGAATGTATAGACTTTCCACCGACCAATGTGTAGACTTTGCAAGCCTAAGACGCTGAATGAGATGGTGGGTGAGACGGTGCAGCTACAGTGGTGTACAAACTTCATGAGACGCTCACTGTATATACTTAGCACCGACAAATGTAGAGACTTTGTGAAGCACCGTCCATTGTATAGAGTTTGCAAGCAGTCCGATGTACAGACTTCAAGAAACTCTAGACAATGGACGCTATATAGACTTGCCAATGAAACGCTCACTGAACAGACTTTACGAATGAACAATGCAAGAGACGGCTGTACAGACTTGGTGTAATGCAGTGTGTTAACCTGTGAGATGCATAGAATACACAGACAATCTGATAAAATCAATTTCATCAAAACATAAACAGTGTTGCCAATAAATCAAAACAATGTGTTGCCATATGAAATAAAGTACATGTCAACACCATCAACACAGAGGAGTCACAACAATCTCCCCCTTTTTGATGATGGCAACCCCCTATCATATAGAGTAGCAACATCCTGTCATACAGATGCATTTTTTTGATGAAGGACATGATTTGTTATTCAGATTGTTATGCAGATGCATGTAGATGCTATGAATGACATGCTGCATGCATGTAGATGCTATGAATGACATGCTGCATGCTTCAAAATGTAAGCAACTCCCTACTAACAAAATTTCCCCCTTTTGCCTGCCATACCATGATGCAGATGCATACACTCCCCCTAAATGCAGAATTCTCAATTCAGAATTCTCCCCCTGAACAGAAGGAATGAATTCAGACAATATTCTCCCCCTTTGCCATCAACAAATAGGAGGGAAAGTGAGTGCAAGGGAAGGAAAAAGAAAGTTCAGCTGACTGGCATTCTTAGCAAGTAGTTCAGAAATTAAGCAACTAAAGCACAGAACCTTCAGTCATATGAACTGAGAAATGGCTTAGAAATTGAAATTCTGGTTTAAAGGTTATAAAAATGAGAGTTCATGCACTACATTCATTTGATAAGGTAGATGTGCATGATAAAACAATAAACCAGAGTCATATTTACATGAGAGATTCAGTTTCAGAATATCTTACTTTCATAGACTCAGTAAAATGTGTTAAGAGAAACCATGTCATGTATTGAAATTAAACAATTGACATCCATGAAATTTCTTTGAAGGAACAGCATTTTCAATATTATTTCATTTAGGACATTCAGGTACCAAAAGTCTTTTTGTGTAAGGGTATACGTTTATCAGACGCCAATACCCCTAGATACTCAACATGATGGACCACCTTGCCTATGATCAAACTCAATAGAATTGATTGACACCTTTTTGTGTGAGGGTACACGTTTATTAGACGCCAGTTACCCCTAGGTACTCAGTGAAAACAACTTACTGTTTTGATCATTTTATACAGAGATAGCTGATACACCTCATGACATGAGTGGTGTCCACTTCTTTGATGGATCACTCAATTTCTCAGTGATTTACCAGTCATTGCTCTGCCAATACTATTTTTTAAATAATTTTCAATATTTTTCAATATCTTTCTTAGCTGCCCTTTATTTGTTTCAGAATGACTTGTTTAAGGACAATACACATACCTAGCTTCTTTAACATGATTTCAGATGAGTTTTCCGATTTCAGATATAATTGGCTTTGTCTGACATGTGATAAGATAAAGGTTGAGAGCTTTATCAATTTTCAGCATCCTTATTTACTGATTGTAGTCTTTCAACTCTAAAGATTATAAACTTTAAACCATTAAGTCAGTCTTTAAGAAATTAAAGTTCTTATGAAGGAAGAAATCTGTTTTCTATTGCTTAATATTAGAACTGACTAAAAGATTGCCATACTGTCAGACTCAACTCTGAATCATATGCAATACTCCCCCTGTCTATGTGCATGTGATCTTGCAGATGTGGACTGAACAAATGATTTTGAAAATCATGCTTACTCAGACTATCTTATCGTGCAGTATGACCCATGGTACTAGGCGGAGAACCTGGTCATAAGAACCATCTCACACATAGTAAGAACCTCTAGACAGATTTCCCTGCCCTTTGGTAGCTTACCATTTGATATACAAGGGTAATGCAAGGAGACGCAGTGCAATACAATCATGCAGAAATATAGACATATCATGCATCTAGACATATATATGCAATGATGATCATGAGTGCAATAAAAAATATGAGAGTCATGCATTATCATAAATCTGTTGCACAATGTTTATTCAATCTATCAACAGCAAGTCCAAATCAGAAGTTTATTCAAAGCAGCTCAAAAGTTTTATTCAAGTCAACAAAGAGTTCATTCATTATGCTGAAATTTACACAAGCCAAGTTCTCTTCTAAAAAATTTAAAATTTTCATTTCCAAGTGGCTTAGTAAAGATATCAGCAACTTGTTTGTCTGTTTCAATGAAGTCCAGTTCAATTTCCTTTTTGTTCACAGCATCTCTTAGAAAATGATGTTTTATTTTTATGTGCTTAGTCCTAGAATGATGAACAAGATTTTTAGCAAGGCATATGGCACTAGTATTATCACATAGAATTGGAATACATTCCAGTTTTATCTGATAATCATCTAGTTGGTGCTTAATCCAAAGTACTTGGGCAGCATAATTACCTACTGCAACATATTCAGCCTCAGCTGTAGACAAGGCTACAGTGTGTTGCTTCTTAGATGCCCAAGATACTAGACAGCCACCAAGGAATTGACAATAGCCACTAGTGCTTTTTCTATCTACTCGACACCCAGCATAATCAGCATCAGTGTAAGCTAGAAGCTCTAACTCACACCTAGCAGGATACCATAATCTAGCTCTTGGGTGCCTAGCAGATATCTAAAAATCCTTTTCACTGCTTTAAAATGATTTTCTTTAGGACTGGCCTGAAACCTAGCACATAATCCTACAGCGAATTGAATATCAGGCCTAGATGCTGTTAAGTAGAGAAGGGATCCGATCATACCTCTGTATAACTTCTGGTCAAATGGGTTACCTTTAGTGTCTTCATCCAAGCTTGTAGAGGTACCCATTGGAGAAGCTATCTCTTTAAGGTTATCCATCTTGTATTTCTTGAGTAGATCCCTTGTGTACTTGGACTGAGTGATAAACATTCCATCCTTTGTTTGTGTAACCTGCAGTCCAAGAAACAATTTGAGCTCACCCATTGAGCTCATTTCAAACTCATTAGTCATTGTTTTAGAAAATTCCTCACACAATTTGGGGTTAGTTGACCCAAAAATGATATCATCCACATAAATCTATACAATAAGAATTTCAGAATGACTCACCTTTGTAAACAAGGTCTGATTAACTACTCCTCTAGTAAATTTTGATCAGTGAGGAACTTGCTCAACCTGTCGTATCAAGCTCTGGGAGCTTGCTTAAGACCATAGAGAGCTTTATTTAATTTGTAAACATAATTAGGGAAATCTAGACATTCAAACCCAGGGGGCTGTCTAACATAGACATCCTCATTAATTTCCCCATTCAAGAATGTAGATTTTACATCCATCTGCTGGAAGATTATACCTAGGGAACATGCATAAGCTAATAAAATTCTAACAGCTTCTAATCTGGCTACAGGGGCAAATGACTCTTCAAAGTCAATACCAAACTCCTGGTTGTACCCCTGAGCAACAAGTCTGGCTTTATTTTTGACAATATTCCCTAATTCATCATATTTATTCCTGAAAACCCACCTAGTCCCTATGACTGTTCCATGATCAGGAGGTGAGACCAAGTGCCACACCTTGTTCCTGTCGAATTGATTAAGCTTCTCATGCATGGCATTAATCCAATGCATATCCTTGAGGGCACAGTCAATGGACTTGGGTTCAATTTGAGAGACAAGAGCATATGCATTTAATTCATCCTGAATTCTAAAGTGACCTCTAGTTCTAGGGGGATCATTCAGATTGCCAATGACATTATTCACAGGGTGATCTTTAAGATATCTAATATTAACAATCTGAGTTTCATGAATTTCACTTACCTCCCCCTGAACTTCAGGTTCTTCTTCATTTTGCTCTTCTTTATCTTCCTCACCATCAGACTGGTCTACAGAGTTTTCATCTTTCAAAATGTTCCCATCTTCGTTCCTGCAATAACCATGGTTAGTTTCCATCAAGGTTTCATCAAAGATAATGTGTGGAGATTCTTCAACAATTTTTGAGTTTAAATTGAACACTCTATAAGCCCGGTGTTTTCAGAATAACCGAGGAAGATTCCTGGTTCACCTTTTGGCTCAAATTTATCAAGGTCCCTCTTGTCATTTATATGTATAAAACATTTACAACCAAAGACCTTGAAGTGGGCGATTGAAGGTTTCTTACCTCTCAAAATCTCATAAGGGGTTTTCTGGGTGGAAGATCTTACCATTGCCCTGTTAATTACATAACAGGCTGTGTTATCTGCTTCAGCCCAGAATTTTCTTGGCAGTTGACCTTCAACTAAGAGAGTTCGGCCCATTTCCACTAGAGTTCTGTTCCTCCTCTCGACAACACCATTCTGCTCAGGTGTCCTGGGTGAGGAGAACTTATGATGAATCCCACTTGACCTGCAAAATTCTTCAAAGTGTGAGTTTTCAAACTCACCTCCATGATCAGTCAAAATATTTTCAATTTCTTGATTTATTCTTATACAGAACTCTTGAAATTCTGAGAATGCATCATTCTTATGTGACAGAAAAAATACCCGGGTATACCTAGAAAAATCATCTACTAAGACAAACCCATACCTCTTCCCTGATAAACTAACAGACCTGGTTGGCCCAAATAGGTCCATGTGTATTAGTTCATAAGGTTTAGTGGATAGGTTTTCTGTCCTAGATTTGAATGATTTTCTAGTCAACTTGGACTGAATGCATGCATTACAAAATTTATTTTCCTTTTTAAAAGAGACTTCAGGGAGTCCTCTAACCATGCTATGCTTGTTTAGTTTATGCAAAATAGTATAACTCGCATGGCCTAACCTACGATGCCCTAAAAATGCTAAATCTTCTCTACTGGCAGTAAGACATAGGTTAGAATGCTGAATATCATCTAAATCTATCATGTATGTGTTATTTATTCTTTTTCCAGAGAATTTTACAATTTATGAATCAGGTTCAAAAACCTTGCAGCATTGAGAATCAAATAAAACCTTATGACCCTTATCACACAACTGGCTGATACTAAGTAAATTGTAAGCTAACCTTTCAACCAGCATAACATCATCAATGCAGCAGGTAGAACACTTACCTACTTACCTGATCCAATGATCCTACCCTTTGTGTTGCTTCCAAAGGTGACAAGGCCTCCTAGCTTTTCAGTTAGCATGCAAAACTTGGCCTTATCTCCTGTCATATGCCTGGAGCAGCCACTGTCCAAGTACCACAAGTTGCTCTTGGCTGCCAGGCATACCTGCACACACAATTAGGGCAAAGAGTTTGGAACCCAAGTCTGATTGGGCTCCAATGCAGATGAAAAGCAGTTAAAACAAGAAAGCAGATTTTTAGGAATCCACATTTGTTTGAAGCATTTCTGTTCAGTGGATTTTCCAGATTTCTTTTTATTTTGCCTTTTCTTGTTTTTCTTATTATTTGCACCAACAGAGTTATTCACAGAATTGTTGTTATTGTGCCAATGCTTCGGCCAGGTTGCATTCATAAAGTTTTGGCCATAGTAGTTCCTGGGCTGGCTGTGGAAATGTTGGTAATTCCTAGGCATCCGACTACCATACCCATTTTCCCAATTTCTGACATAGGGTCTGTAAAAGTGTGTAGGTTGATGAACATACCATGTATGCATCCCTTGAGTTCTAGTCCACCCACACCCATTAGGATAGATTGGCTGTGTGGGGTAGTAGGACTGAACTCTAGGTGGATTGAATTTGTTGGGTTGACTTCTGAAAATATTTTGTCTTCCCTGCACCCTTGACCCTGCTGACCTATTCATAGGTTTTGGTTGGGTCCCTTTCTGTGATGATGGTGGTGAAGACTTTTTGGCATTGACATGAGTTTTGTTTACCTGAGCAGGCTGACCCCTAACCTTGGGTTGAGCACTAGAGCTAGGTTTGGAAGTCCCAATTCTACTAGGCTCACCTACTTTCTGTTTGCCCTTCTCCTCTGCATTTAGCCTTTTCAGATTCAAATTTATCTTTACAGCATTATTAGAATTCATGTTGATCAGAGGTCCTTTCTCCTTTTGTGCAACAAAGGAAATAGTTTTCATTCCAAAGCTTTTAGTTGCACTAGAGTTGAATCCTAGGCCCTCTCTTCTGAAATTTACCTTTGACCCCAATAATGCATCTAAATTTTCAGATCCTTGGGTCATTTTCTCAATTGTTTTTATCTTATCCTCATTATCTTTCTGAACTTCATCAATAGATTTTTTTAACTCATTATTCACATTGAGGACAACTTCATATTTTTCAGAAATAATTTTTATCTCATTTTCATAATTCTGAATTTTCAGTTTCCATGCATCAATTTCATTGTCTAATCTCACATTTTCTTCCTTAGAAATTTTCAGTTCTTTATTGATTTCTTCAAATTCAGAACATGTGAGTTTCAGCTTACTGTTCTCAGTTTCTAAGCACGCAATTTTATCAGACAATGAAGTATCATTTTGCATGATTTTAATTTTTCTTCGTAGATGCCTATTTTCTTTTCTGACCTCATCTACTCTATCAGTAAGTTCATCATAAGCAACCATCCAATCAGTAATAGTAAAATTTTCATAGCGAGAGGATACCTCATCAGATTCTTCCTCTCTATCTTCTGAGCTGGTTGCCATGAACAGATTGGCTTCTCACCTTCAACTTCACTGTCCAAAGTGACGCTCAAGGATCCCTCGTCCTCATCACTCCAGGTACTCACCATAGCTTTCCCTTTTGTGTTCTTCTTCTTGGACTTATCCTTGAGGTTCTGATTTGTCGGACATTCAGCTTTAAAGTGACCCGCCTTCCTGCATTGATAGCAAACATTAGTTTCAGCTTTCTTTACAGGGTTTGATTTATACCTTGTGTCTCGGCGGCCACTGTTGGGATTTCTTCGGCTGAATCTTCTTCCTTCCTTCTTGAGAAATCTCCGAAATTCCCTAGTAATCATGGCAATATCAGCATTTGCCACTTCTTCTTCAGACAAGCTCTCTTCAGTTGATGATCCGTTGGGGCTGGATTGACTGGATCTGCTAGCACCAGCCTTCAGAGCTATAGGCTTCCTCTTTCTGTCAGCCTCCTCTATCTTCGGCATATTCATCTCATAAGCCATTAGAGATCCGATCAGCTCATCTGCCTTAGTATTGTGCAGATCTCTTGACTCTTCCATAACTATGGCCTTGGTGTGCCAAATTGGAGTCAAGGATCGCAAGATCTTCCTGACTACATCATACTCAGAATATTTTTTCCCGAAGCCTCTGAGACCATTTGTGATAATAGTCAGCCGAGCATACATTTCTTTAATCGTCTCATTAGGCTTCATCTTGAAAGCTTCGTATTCTGAAACCAGTAGATTAGTCTTAGTCTCTCTGACTTGTGAAGTCCCCTCATAGATGACTTCAAGTGCATCCCACATTTCCTTCGCTGAGGAGCAGGCAGATATTCGTGAGAACTCGGTGGGATGCAGAGAGCACTGGATTGCATTGATTGCACTCCAGTTGAGCGTGGACCTTCTAATTTCCTCCTTGGTCCATACATCTTCATTTGGGGACAGCTCGAAAGGTCCCTTGCTAACTACCTTCCAAATTTCATAATCTTTCGCCCTCAAGAATACCTGCATACGGTGCTTCCAGTATGCGTAGTTGGTTCCATCGAAGTACGGGGGCTTGGATGTGGAGTGTCCTTCAGCTATCATCCCTCTTCCGTCCATCTGTGCTTATCCTCTTCGGGCGGTAAGTCCCTATAGAAGAGTCTAGCTCTGATACCAAGTGTTGAAGTTAGATGGAAGGCTCTATCACCACAGGATGTGGATCTAGAGGGGGGGTGAATAGATCAACTAGCTATTTAAAAAATTAGGCCTAGAATCAAATGCGGAATTAGAAGAACACTAAACGAACACAGCCAATGCACCGAATGAAACACACAAGATCTGCTGAACAAGCAATCAAACACACGAGAGGCACAAAAACTTTTAGGTGGTTCGGTCAATCCGACCTACGTCCACCCCACATTCAACTCGAATGTGGATTACTGCTGATACACAGCTTCAATCTGTTGGGCTCTATAGCTTGCCAACAACGGCTGGGGCTTACAACTTATCCCGACCAGAGGAACACCCTCTGCAACAGCTGAGCTTCACAGCTTGCTCTGCTGGGCACTACAGCTTAGCCGACCAGAGGTAACACCTCTGCAACCCGCTGCCTCACAGCTTGAAACCGCTGACTAACAGCTTGATCGAACAAGAGTTTTCAAAGAAAAATAACAAAGACTGAAAAGCAAGAAAAACACAATCGAATGGAAGAAAACCAAAACGACTGTAGCTCAAAGTTGAGCAATATCAGCTCTGGTAACTGGACCAAGAGACTGATTCACAAGCTCTCATATAACTCTCTCAATTCATCTCTTCTCACTTTCTTCTTCTCTCCTTTTCTTCTTCTCTGCTTTTCTTCTCTCACAGTGGATCTCAGTGGCTCTCTGCTGCCTCAGGCTGGATGTATAGACTTCGCCAACTTCGATCAACCTTTACAGAAGATGAGGACTGCTATGTATAACAGCAGCAGGTGGATAAGGGCGCGTGGCTTCCACGTTTTCCCGCCCAAGGAATTCTCCAGATTCGAGGTGCTTCCATCCACGTGGCAGCATCTGGTCACCTCGTCCTCCTGGGATCACGAGCCATGTCAGCAATCTCAGTAGAGAATCCCTGTCAGACAGAGTATCGGATGATCAGATTAAATAACAACTATGTATAGACTTATCAGAAGAACTGCATTGTATAGACTTCATATAAGTGAAAGCTATGTACAGACTTGCTGTATGAAGCAACCGCTGTACAGACTTAGGTGATATGAAGACTGTCAATGTATAGACTAAGTGAAGATCAATGCAATGTACCGACTTCGCAAATGAAGATGCAATGTGTAGACTTCAGTGAGACTCAAATGAAGACAGACGATGTATAGACTTCACGATTGATGAATGCAATGTACAGACTTTGCAAGATGTGAAGGAGTTGAGTGTATAGACTTCACGATGTGAAGACTTGTCAATAAATGACTGTACATACTTGAGGTGAAGACCGATGTATAGACTTTCTAAAAGAACGGCTGTATAGACTTGAAGCAATGGAAAACATCGACTGTATAGACTTTGAACTGCAACGTAGGTAAAGGCATCGATGTATAGACTTCGAAGCTGAATGTAGGTAAATAACCCAATGTGCAGACTTTGAATCGCAACGAAGGAATAGATGCCAATGTACAGACTTTGGCAAACAGCGATGTACAGACTTGGCCAAACAGTCCAATGTATAGACTTGAGGCATGGAGGCCAATGTACAGACTTTACCTCGTGCAAGCTACAGTGAGTGAATGTATAGACTTCGAACTCTTGAGCTCTGCATAGACTTTGCAGTCAACATGCGATGTATAGACTTTGGAGTCTGAAACCAATGTACAGACTTTGTAAAACAGAAGCCTGTATAGACTTGGAGGATTAAGACGCTAAGGAAGACGCTCATTGTACAGACTTAGATGCCATTGACAAGTGCATGCTACAGTCCAATGTGTGGACTTACATGAGACGCTCATTGAGACGCTCAATGTACATACTTCGCTTGACACCGTCCAATGTACAGACTTTGCCTTAGACTCTAAATGAGACGGACAGTGTATAGACTTAGCCAATGTAATGAGTTGACGCAATCCAATGTACAGACTTTCAAGCCTGAAGGCCAATGTGTGGACTTGCATGAGACGCTAGTTGAGACGATGTGTGCATTGTAACGAATGTATAGACTTTCCACCGACCAATGTGTAGACTTTGCAAGCCTAAGACGCTGAATGAGACGGTGGGTGAGACGGTGCAGCTACAGTGGTGTACAAACTTCATGAGACGCTCACTGTATATACTTAGCACCGACAAATGTATAGACTTTGTGAAGCACCGTCCATTGTACAGAGTTTGCAAGCAGTCCGATGTACAAACTTCAAGAAACTCTAGACAACGGACGATGTATAGACTTGCCAATGAGACGCTCACTGAACAGACTTTACGAATGAACAATGCAAGAGACGGCTGTACAGACTTGGTGTAATGCAGTGTGTTAACCTGTGAGATGCATAGAATACACAGACAATCTGATAAAATCAATTTCATCAAAACATAAACAGTGTTGCCAATAAATCAAAACAATGTGTTGCCATATGAAATAAAGTACATGTCAACACCATCAACACAGAGGAGTCACAACAATTCTCTCATTCCATATGTTCTTCGCATCTTTTGCGTTCCATGCATTCCCTGTATCCATCACATTCATTGCAATTCATGCATTGGCATCTATCCTTCTTTCACGAGTTTTCGAGCTCACACCTTCCTTGCCTTTCAGATCCTTCGGACTTACCGGGACATCGCGTCCCTCATCATCTCTTGCCTCCGGAACCTCCGGACCTTCCTCTCTGCCAAGGGCATCTCGTCCCTACTCACTCTTCTCGATTTCCAGAATCTCCGGAGTTATGTCTTTCCGTAAGGCATCACACCCTCTTCGATTTTCCTCCTCCAGAACCTCCGGATTTCTCACTAATTCTCCTTGGGCCACTCAGCCCATGGTATCTTCCTCCTACGGATCTTCCCCATTCTATCTCTCTTAATTCACCTCCATCTCCGGAATTTCTAGATTCTTCACTCTTCCCCGGGCACCGCGTCCCGCCATATCTTACCCCTCTGGACCCTCCAGATTCACCTCTCTTCCTTGGGCATTGTGCCCCTTCTTCTATTTTCTCTCTGGAACCTCTCGACTTCATCTCCTTCCTCCGATTTGTCCTCTTACTCCTCCAGGACATCGCGTCCTTTGTCCTCTTCTTCCTCTTAAATCATCTTTTTCCATGCTTCCTCCTAGGGCATCGCATCGCTTTCCACCATATTCCTCCGGAGCCTCCGGACTTTACCTCCCATCATGATTCTCCCCCTTTACCTCCGGACCCTCTGGATCCTCCATCTCTTTCTATCTACCAATTTCTCCTCTTAATTCCTCTCGATCCTGGGTCTGACCCGACTTCTTCCACCTCCACTGCTTTGGGCGTCTGTCCGTTCTCCCACTGCTTTCGAGACTTTAGTCCTCACTCCTCATCTTGATTTCTCTTTCCTTGTGTAGACCTTTCAAGTGATTAGTGTAATGCCCTGAATCTTGATGGATCTTTTGCGGATCTTGTTGGATCTTCGTTGGATCTTTTCGGATCTTTTTCAGATTGGTTTCGTTGAGTTTCGGTTCGCTTTCGTGGCTTCCGAGTTGAGTTGACGAGCCGTGTGGGTTTTTCTCATGTACTAGTTACGGAACCCTACGGTGAGTTTGTTCGTCGACTCTCGAACTCGTGGATGCTACAGCGATGATGTACTCTTCGAGCCGGTCGTTTCGACTATTTTTGCGTATTTTTCTGAATTTGTGCATTTTCGGCGCATTTTCGGAATTTCCGGAAATTAGGAAAATTTCCTAATTTCTTTTCCTTTTCCCTTCCTCTTTCTTCCCTCATTCGCGCGACCATCCCTCTCTCTCCCGTTCTCTCTCGTTCTCTCCCCTTTCCGGCTCCAGCTGCAGACGGAGGCGTAGGTGGGCGAGTTGGCGAGGCCGTGGAGCTGGTTGGATGCGCGCTGGAGCGAGGATCGGATCGATTCTGGCGCGATCCCGAACGGTGGATTCAAAGCCGGTGAAATCGGTTCGCGAGTGGTTTTCGGCGTGGTTTAGTCCCTTCGGGGCACGGTTTCTTCGGTGGAGGTAGGGTGACGGATCCTTACTTCATCCTCTTCATTTTCCCTGCCATTGCACGGCGTTCGGCTAGGAAACGAGCGTGTTTGGGCTTGTTTTGCCTAAACCGTGATTTTCATGATTTTTAGGGTCGGCCGGTAAACGGCGACCGTTTGCGGTTCAGTTAGTTTCTAAATGACCACCGGGATGTTAGAATCCCATCCACGTTGATTTCGTGCGATTTGGTGTTCATTCGAGGCCGGTAGAAGCCCGGGAACCTCGGTGACCCATTTAGGGTTGATTTGGTAAAATCGCCCGAATCTTGCGTTTTTGATGTTGCATGTGGGGTTTTTGATGCCCTGGTGTTGTCTTTTGCCATTGTGGTTTGTTCCCCTGCGTTTCGGCGTGAATGGGGCGTGGATCGGGCCGATTCGGCCAATCCTATGTTTTCCCGCCGTAACCGAAGTAGCGGTCTAGCCAGCGACCGTCACTTGCTTTTGACGGCCCTACGATGGACCGTTATTTGGTTTGAGGGTTTAGCCCTTTTTACTTCTGGGTAAGCGACGGCCCTAGCTTGGAGCGTCATTCCCGTGTAACGCGCCGGTGCCTGGCCGTTACTTGCGTTTTGTCGTTTTTCCTTGGGGTTTAGTCGGTTGGTCTAACGCGCTTGACCCAGCGCGTTAGATGGAAATAACGCGCCTTGCCCAGGCCGTTACTTTCCGTTGACTGACGTTTGACTCGTTGAGGCGTTGCCTCTAACGGTCGAGCCCTTGTGCGTTGTTTGAGTGTAACGCGCCTACCCCTGGCCGTTACATTCTGTGTGGACGAGGTAGGGTGGCTGCACCGTTGGATGTGACGGTGGGGACCCCTGTGCGTCGTTAGAGAGTAACGCGCATGCCTCCGTCCGTCGTTTGCTGTCGTGTTGGGTTGAGGGTGGCTATGCCGTTGGATGTGACGGATAGGCCCCTGCGCGTCGTTTGTCTCTGACGGCCCTCTCCTGCCGCGTCGTTTGGTTGTAACGCACCTGGCGTTGTGCGTTACTTCGCGTTGGTTTGGGTTTGCTGCCGTTGGAAGTAACGGTGGGGACCCCGTGCGTCGTTTGCTTGTAACGCGCCTAGAGCCGTGCGTTACTTGGCTTTTGTGTGGTTTTGTAGGTTATTAGGGTGGTGTGTGACGGCCCGAGTCCGTCCGTCGTTTGGGAAATAACGGCCCTGAGCTAGACCGTCACTTGCTAATAACGGTCTAGGGCTGGTGCGTTACTTTCCTTGTGCCTTGGTTTTCCGCCCGATGATTCTGTGTGTCTTGGCTTGGCCTAGTGGTCTGCCCGTTGTCCCGTGGATGTCTCTTGATGTCCTATGAGGGTTAAGACTACGTTGTAAGGTAGCCAGGAGTCTTCTTACTTGTGGTAGGATTCTTGATCCTACTCTTGTATGCTGTTGTTGTTTGGTTTCGGTCAACCCGGTTTGACCCAGTGGTTGACGCGTGACCTTGCTTGTGCGTGTCTTGGCAGTTCTGTCCTGTCCGAGACACTGCTTCTGGATGCTTCGAGGTGTTGTTCTACCTCGGTTTGCGTGTCCAGCTGTGCTGAGGGTTCTTGGTGCTTCCCTCAGGTCTCCGTGGGTTGTTTTCTGCGGAGCGTGGTTTCTTTGGCCTAGGATTAGACCGATTGGCGGCTTGTTCCGCTGTTTGTGACGATCTTGCCTTGAGTCGTTCGACTCAGGATCGTTACATAGGAGGTCTAGTTGCTTGTCCTGAGTTGTCGGCAGTGGCGATGCTGCCATTTGGTGCCTCGAAGTACGTGTTGAGGGGCGTGGTCGCCCGTTTGTACTTCAGCACTTGTGTTTGAGCTTCTGTGTCGTGTGAAGCCTCCACTTGTTGTTGCTCTAAGGTCTGTTGAGTGCCGTCCTGCTTGCGAAAAGCAGAGGAGTGTTTCCCATTGAGCGGTTGTAGCTGGTTCCGCGGGCTCCTGGCCATACGGTAGCATCCTACCGAGGGAGAATACTAGCTAGAGGACCTGGCTTTGGGCTAGAGCCAGTGTGTGCACACGTGGTCAGGGACGGAGGACTTACGTCGACGGGCGTGACCCTGACTAGTTACTTGTTTTGTTGTTCCTGTTTGGTTCAGCTTGTGTCTATGTCTCTGCTGTTGTAGTAGCAGTGCTGTAGGCAAGACACTTGAGGTGCGGCGTAAGACGTCAGTGGACGCAGCTGGCTTTTTAAGGGGGTGCTTCCGTCACGTGACGCGTAGCTTTCGCATTTTCTTGCGCGTTGTGACCTTTGCGAGTTGCCCGTTCGTGGCCGTGCTCGAGGTCAGTGTTTTGCTGTCCGCACAGTGTTCTGTTCGTGCGTGGGGCTGTGTGCACGATGTTTCCGGTCGTGTACGTGTTTGTTTGGCGTCTGTCTAGGTCTTTTCTAGACCTGGATTGTTTGGGGCTGGTTGACGGATTGGTGTACCCTTCTGCGTGAGTTCAGGGTCATCCATCTGTTGCCTTTTGTTTGGAGTAGTTTGGGGTGCTGAGGTTAGTTCAGCAGCCGCTTGTTTGGTGCGGGTTCTCAGCCTCTCCTGCGTGTTCCCTACTCCTACTTCCCGTCTGTTCCTTTACAGCTTTGTAGTGTAGCTTTTCCTACTTTGCTACACCTGCTGTTCTTGCTGCGTTTGTTGCTGCTTCCGTTGCCTTTGCTTTGTGCGTTTTCCAGTGGGGATCCGCGTGACCCCTACTGAGTTTCTGTTGAGACTCACCCCTGCTACTTTTCAGGTGGGTTTCGCCGTCTGCCTCTGCTGTTCCTGGTGGAGCGCTCTCTTGCTGTTGTAGCTGCCAGCCATACCTGCGTCGGGTTTCTCCCGACTTCTGTGTACGTTTCTTTCTGTCGTACTGTACTGTGCTAGACTTGTTGTCTTTCCTTTGGGCTGGACTCTGTGTTTAATTGTTAAAAATTTATTAATGAAAAGGTAATTTTATTTCTGCTACTTTAGCAATCCAATCTAATGAAATTGCTTGCTGTTATATCTCTGTGGCTTCAATGTACTCTACACATGCCTTTTATCCCTTCGGCGCTTTCCCGCGCTTGGGAGGCCTCGCGGGTCCCTCATGGTATCACGTGTATTCGGTATTTATACCGGGTGCACCGGGTATCCGGAATCCGGGTCGCCACAGGTGGTATCAGAGCAGTGTTCTGAGATGTTCAGAGTTTTTCTTTTCTGAGCTATCAGAGCGTTGTTGTGTGAAGTACATGGGAATCCGAGATATACAGTTTCCAGAGTCCTTAGGCCCAGTACAGTCTCTTGCTGGCGTAGGTGTTGCGATGGTTTATCGCAGTCCTTCTCGCGTGTGGTCTTGTATGTGCTTGGTTGGCACTGTACGAGATGGTTTTTGCTCTCGTCTAGATGTGACGATGTGCTTCGTTCGTTTTGAAGTTGGTCTCGATCGTGTTGCGCTTGGCAGTGTTTGTCGGTTGGCATGAACCTGCAGTGCATTGTTTGAGCTGTTTTCTGTATTTTGCTCAGGTAGCTTATGACTTTTAGCGTTGGTGTGATGGCCATGCACGTTCTTACGTTGCTTTGGTTGTCTCGGCTTGAGTCTGTTTAGCTTCTGATGCATTGTTGTTTTGGTTGTTTTGTTGTCGTGTTGCCTCGATTGAGAAGTTGCTCGAGCGAACCTAGGATTTTCCCTTCCTGGTGAGCTGCTGTTGTTGAGCTTGTTGCTTCTCGTCCTTCGTGGTGATGCTTTTCCGAAGTTTGCCTTGGATTTGCTGTCTTAGTGATGCCTTTGTCCTGTGTCTGCTTAAGTGTAGACAGCTTTATTTTGAGCCTGATCTGCTCCTTGTTGTACGGTTGCTTGGCTTTGGACTCCATAATGGTGTTAAGAGCTGTTGTGTACCGTAATTGTCGTGCTGTGTCTAACGGCCGATGTGTTGTGAAGGCTCATTTATTGTGTCGGGACGTGATGGTAAGCTGAGATTGATGCTTTCCTTGTGCTTTGCGCTGAAGCTGGTGCTCTTCTCTTGTTGCACTTAGGCTCCTTGAGTTCGGTTATTCGTTGGATCGGTGCGCGTGGCGTGTGAATTGCGATCTTGTTGATTGCGATGGCGCTGGTGTGTGCTGAGATGCGATTACCGATGTTGTTCTGTTGCCTGTGCACGTTGTTGAGAGTACAGTTGTAGTGTGTGGGTTGGCTACCCACTTGTCGAGAGGTTCTTTCCTTCTCGATGTGACTTCGTCTTGGCTTCTCGTGCCTTGATGTCGTCAGTTGCCGTGCCTTTATTTGTGGTTTTTCTTGTGTTGGCATTGGCAATTGTGTGAGTGTTGGGGAATTGGTTAGCATTCCTTGCTGATTAAGTACCCTTTGCTCTACTTTTTCCTTCTTGGGTGTTGTGCTCTTGAGGCGTGTTGCTAGTCCTTGAGTTGCGTTCCCCGAGATTGGTGTCGTTTCTCGTAGTTGTGGGTCTTCTCTTGGTGAGCAGTCTGATGCGTGACCTGTCCCGTGTGGTTGTGTGTTCAGCTGTTCTTGTGCCTTGTGTGACCCTGCTTGCAGATGTGTTTCTTGGCACTGCGTGTTGTGCAGAGCCAAAGTTCTGCAGGTGCTGCCGTTGTGTTGTTTGGGCGCTGTTTCTTTATGATTTTGTGTTCTCGTCTTGGACCATTGTCTTGTCAGTTAGCTTTGCTGTACTCTTCTTCCTTGGAGTTAGCTTGCGACTTGATCAGATGTGATATCTGAGTGAGTGCTGACGTGATTGTGTTCCTGGTCCAGTGGTGTTGTTGTTGTCGTTGGTGTCCTGTGTGCCAGGTGTTCCCTGTTACCTTTGGCACTGGAACCGATGATGTGGTCGAGCTGTCAGCTGTGAGGACTGCGTCTCCTGGTGTAAGCTGCTGCTTGCCGTGTTGTTGTTGTGTTTTCGGTGTTGGTTCTCGATTGTTGTGGCTATCGTGTCTCCTGCCCTGTGAGACGTAAACGACGTTGCCCTTGCTTCGGAGGTGTCAGATGTGTTCACTTTGGTGCCGTACTCGTGCTGTAGACTTGCTGTCTTGGAAGCTAGAGTGTGTACCTGTAATTGTGGTCTGACGGTGTTCCTCTGAGCTGTGTTTTCTGAGATTTGTGCTGTTGGGTTGTTCTTCCCCGCTTCTCCTTTGTTAGTCCTTAATTTCGAGGGCGAAATTTCTTAAAGGAGGGGAGGATGTAATGCCCTGGATCTGGATGGATCTTTTGCGGATCTTGTTGGATCTTCGTTGGATCTTTTCGGATCTGTTTCGGATTGGTTTCGTTGAGTTTCGGTTCGCTTTCGTGGCTTCCGAGTTGAGTTGACGAGCCGTGTGGGTTTTTCTCACGTACTAGTTACGGAACCCTACGGTGAGTTTGTTCGTCGATTCTCGAACTCGTGGATGCTACAGCGACGATGTACTCTTCGAGCCGGTCGTTTCGACTATTTTTGCGTATTTTTCTGAATTTGTGCATTTTCGGCGCATTTTCAGAATTTTCGGAAATTAGGAAAATTTCCTAATTTCTTTTCTTTTTCTTTCCTCTTTCTTCCCTCATTCGCGCGACCGTCCCTCTCTCTCCCGTTCTCTCTCGTTCTCTCCCCTTTCCGGCTCCGGCTGCAGACGGAGGCGTAGGTGGGCGAGTTGGCGAGGCCGTGGAGCTGGTTGGATGCGCGATGGAGCGAGGATCGGATCGATTCTGGCGCGATCCCGAATGGTGGATTCAAAGCCGGTGAAATCGGTTCGCGAGTGGTTTTCGGCGTGGTTTAGTCCCTTCGGGGCACGGTTTCTTCGGTGGAGGTAGGGTGACGGATCCTTACTTCGTCCTCTTCGTTTTCCCTGCCATTGCACGGCGTTCGGCTAGGAAACGAGCGTGTTTGGGCTTGTTTTGCCTAAACCGTGATTTTCGTGGTTTTTAGGGTCGACCGGTAAACGGCGACCGTTTGCGGTTCAGTTAGTTTCTAAATGACCGCCGGGATGTTAGAATCCCATCCACGTTGATTTCGTGCGATTTGGTGTTCATTCGAGGCCGGTAGAAGCCCGGGAACCTCGGTGACCCATTTAGGGTTGATTTGGTAAAATCACCCGAATCTTGCGTTTTTGATGTTGCATGTGGGGTTTTTGATGCCCTGGTGTTGTCTTTTGCCATTGTGGTTTGTTCCCCTGCGTTTCGGCGTGAATGGGGCGTGGATCGGGCCGATTCGGCCAATCCTATGTTTTCCCGCCGTAACCGAAGTAGCAGTCTAGCCAGCGACCGTCACTTTCTTTTGACGGCCCTACGATGGACCGTTATTTGGTTTGAGGGTTTAGCCCTTTTTGCTTCTGGGTAAGCGACGGCCCTAGCTTGGAGCGTCATTCCCGTGTAACGCGCCGGTGCCTGGCCGTTACTTGCGTTTTGTCATTTTTCCTTGGGGTTTAGTCGGTTGGTTTAACGCGCTTGACCCAGCGCGTTAGATGGAAATAACGCGCCTTGCCCAGGCCGTTACTTTCCGTTGACTGACGTTTGACTCGTTGAGGTGTTGCCTCTAACGGTCGAGCCCTTGTGCGTTGTTTGAGTGTAACGCGCCTGCCCCTGGCCGTTACATTCTGTGTGGACGAGGTAGGGTGGCTGCACCGTTGGATGTGACGGTGGGGACCCCTGTGCGTCGTTAGAGAGTAACGCGCATGCCTCCGTCCGTCGTTTGCTGTCGTGTTGGGTTGAGGGTGGCTATGCCGTTGGATGTGACGGATAGGCCCCTGCGCGTCGTTTGTCTCTGACGGCCCTCTCCTGCCGCGTCGTTTGGTTGTAACGCACCTGGCGTTGTGCGTTACTTCGCGTTGGTTTGGGTTTGCTGCCGTTGGAAGTAACGGTGGGGACCCCGTGCGTCGTTTGCTTGTAACGCGCCTAGAGCCGTGCGTTACTTGGCTTTTGTGTGGTTTTGTAGGTTATTAGGGTGGTGTGTGACGGCCCGAGTCCGTCCGTCATTTGGGAAATAACGGCCCTGAGCTAGACCGTCACTTGCTAATAACGGTCTAGGGCTGGTGCGTTACTTTCCTTGTGCCTTGGTTTTCCGCCCGATGATTCTGTGTGTCTTGGCTTGGCCTAGTGGTCTGCCCGTTGTCCCGTGGATGTCTCTTGATGTCCTATGAGGGTTAAGACTACGTTGTAAGGTAGCCAGGAGTCTTCTTACTTGTGGTAGGATTCTTGATCCTACTCTTGTATGCTGTTGTTGTTTGGTTTCGGTCAACCCGGTTTGACCCAGTGGTTGACGCGTGACCTTGCTTGTGCGTGTCTTGGCAGTTCTGTCCTATCCGAGACACTGCTTCTGGATGCTTCGAGGTGTTGTTCTACCTCGGTTTGCGTGTCCAGCTGTGCTGAGGGTTCTTGGTGCTTCCCTCAGGTCTCCGTGTGTTGTTTTCTGCGGAGCGTGGTTTCTTTGGCCTAGGATTAGACCGATTGGCGGCTTGTTCCGCTGTTTGTGACGATCTTGCCTTGAGTCGTTCGACTCAGGATCGTTACATAGGAGGTCTAGTTGCTTGTCCTGAGTTGTCGGCAGTGGCGATGCTGCCATTTGGTGCCTCGAAGTACGTGTTGAGGGGCGTGGTCGCCCGTTTGTACTTCGGCACTTGTGTTCGAGCTTCTGTGTCGTGTGAAGCCTCCACTTGTTGTTGCTCTAAGGTCTGTTGAGTGCCGTCCTGCTTGCGGAAAGCAGAGGAGTGTTTCCCATTGAGCGGTTGTAGCTGGTTCCGCGGGCTCCTGGCCATACGGTAGCGTCCTACCGAGGGAGAATACTAGCTAGAGGACCTGGCTTTGGGCTAGAGCCAGTGTGTGCACACGTGGTCAGGGACGGAGGACTTACGTCGACGGGCGTGACCCTGACTAGTTACTTGTTTTGTTGTTCCTGTTTGGTTCAGCTTGTGTCTATGTCTCTGCTGTTGTAGTAGCAGTGCTGTAGGCAAGACACTTGAGGTGCGGCGTAAGACGTCAGTGGACGCAGCTGGCTTTTTAAGGGGGTGCTTCCGTCACGTCACGCGTAGCTTTCGCGTTTTCTTGCTCGTTGTGACCTTTGCGAGTTGCCCGTTCGTGGCCGTGCTCGAGGTCAGTGTTTTGCTGTCCGCACGGTGTTCTGTTCGTGCGTGGGGCTGTGTGCACGATGTTTCCGGTCGTGTACGTGTTTGTTTGGCGTCTGTCTAGGTCTTGTCTAGACCTGGATTGTTTGGGGCTGGTTGACGGATTGGTGTACCCTTCTGCGTGAGTTCAGGGTCATCCATCTGTTGCCTTTTGTTTGGAGTAGTTTGGGGTGCTGAGGTTAGTTCAGCAGCCGCTTGTTTGGTGTGGGTTCTCACCCTCTCCTGCGTGTTCCCTACTCCTACTTCCCGTCTGTTCCTTTACAGCTTTGTAGTGTAGCTTTTCCTGCTTTGCTACACCTGCTGTTCTTGCTGCGTTTGTTGCTGCTTCCGTTGCCTTTGCTTTGTGCATTTTCCAGTGGGGATCCGCGTGACCCCTACTGAGTTTCTGTTGAGACTCACCCCTGCTACTTTTCAGGTGGGTTTCGCCGTCTGCCTCTGCTGTTCCTGGTGGAGCGCTCTCTTGCTGTTGTAGCTGCCAGCCGTACCTGCGTCGGGTTTCTCCCGACTTCTGTGTACGTTTCTTTCTGTCGTACTGTACTGTGCTAGACTTGTTGTCTTTCCTTTGGGCTGGACTCTGTGTTTAATTGTTAAAAATTTATTAATGAAAATGTAATTTTATTTCTGCTACTTTAGCAATCCAATCTAATGAAATTGCTTGCTGTTATATCTCTGTGGCTTCAATGTACTCTACACATGCCTTTTATCCCTTCGGCGCTTTCCCGCGCTTGGGAGGCCTCGCGGGTCCCTCATGGTATCACGTGTATTCGGTATTTATACCGGGTGCACCGGGTATCCGGAATCCGGGTCGCCACAATTAGGGTCTCTTCGCCTTAGTGAGGGAGTTCTAGCCCTCACCTCTTTTCCATTTCTCTTTATTCATCTGAGTCTAGTCTAGACACCATTCCTTCTTGTTAAGCCACTTTTAAAACTTTTCTATCCTTTCTTATCTGTCATGAGGACACAAATCCTACGTTCATCAAGATCACCTCCGGCAACTACTACGAAGGTCACAAGGTAACGTATGTGCGTAAATATGCATTTTTATGATCACATTCATTCTTCACACATGGTTTTTTAAAAATGAAGTGCTTCTTAACAGGATCAAGAGTGGTAGTCTAGGCCTTTATCCTAGGTCTTTATTTTAAATCAATGTCAAACAAGAGTCTTTAGGCTTGCTATGCAACACTTTGGTAATAAGAACCTCGCACTGGGAGTTCGGCATTCCCTCCCCACTTGTTAAGGGCAACCCTTAGCTGGGCACTGCATACACTTCACAGCATCCTTAGCCGTCTCCTTTAGTAAAATACCGTTGCTGCTTGGGCCATGCTCGAGGGCACGAGGTCTTTTTCTCTTCTCTACTCGGCTGAAATATGAGGATAGATGTATTCTGGGCAAAACAACCAACCTAAGCACACCCCGACAAGAGGAAGTTTCAAATAGGGGTAGTCAATTATGACCTTATTCTCAAATATTAAGCTCAATTGCAATATCTGTCAAGTCCAAAGGACACGATAGTGAAAAATCAAGTGAAAAAAAGAAAAATATATGAGCAAAAGTCAATGAATTTGGCATGGCAAGAGGGTAGTACAGTTTTCCCACGGAACGTTATGAGCCCGGTCGTATGCGTGCCCAAGAGAGAATCTAAGGTTCGATGATATGACACAAAGCCCCAGCGCAACAGACCGAATCTCTAGGGGTTGTGCTATGGACGGAAGTCAAAACCCGATATCTTCTTAACTCACATTAAGCTTATCTCCAAATGTTCTTCTCTTCTTCCTCCAAGACCGAGTGTTTCTCGAGTGTGGCCTTGGTAGGGGCACCGTTATCCAAGGGCAGTCGAGTGTAGGGCACCATCTCTCAATGCACGC
Organism: Amorphophallus konjac; assembly: GCA_022559845.1. Taxonomy (NCBI): domain Eukaryota; kingdom Viridiplantae; phylum Streptophyta; class Magnoliopsida; order Alismatales; family Araceae; genus Amorphophallus; species Amorphophallus konjac. The sequence continues at coordinate 463,617,486 of CM040118.1, read as the reverse complement.
CCTGTTTTGGGCAGTTCTTAGTGAAGGGGGAAGGAACAAGGACCCCTAGCTAGTGGTTTAAACATCCTTTGATGCTGCATTAGCAATGTCTAAATCAAAAATTCCATAAAAAGTTGAATATTTTCAAAAAATATCCAAAAAAAAAATTCTCAACAATTTTTTTGAATATTTATAAAAAATCAAATATCTTCAAAAAATCCACATAAAAATTCGAATACTTTTTAAAACCTATAAAAATTTGCATATTTCAAAATCCAAAAAAATTGCATTATATTTTCTAATGGTGCTTTTGCAGGGATGACTTTTTGTAAGGACCAAGAATACGGGATGAGTCCTCTTTTCACTTACATCATTGTTGATTTTTTTCCCTATGATCATTACCTCCATGATCTGCCACTCTAGGCACCATCTTTCTAAAAGCAATTCATGCCAATCTGATTAATTCATGCCGCTATGGGCGCTCTTGATTATCATCTCTCATATCTTTCCATGTTGTTCATACCAGTCTGATTATCCCTATCGCCCTGGACATCATTCAGCTCCAAATCTTTCTAATAAACTCTTGCTAATTTCACTTGATCACTCCTGCCGCTGGGCATTACTTGATCTCAATCTTTCAACTCAGCTTCTTGATATTCCAAGATTATCATCCTCATGACAAATAACAAACAATGATGCTTTGCATGTTTCACATTTCAATGCTATCTCTGCTGTGATATTCAATGCAATGCTATGCTTCAACTTATACTACTGATGTTATACATGCTTGAATGCTTTCATGCTATGTCTTTCATGATATGCAATTGCTATTCATTGCTTATTATACTCCATTATATCTTGGCTAACGACTTTTGAGCGCAGGAAAAGAAACTCTTGGTCCCACCATCCGGGCATCATCATCATGCTGGTCCCACGGTGCTTTCATTTTCTCAGTTTTCTCATGCCCATTGCTCCACCATGCTTTCCATGTATGCATTTTTACTATATGGTATCTACGCTATTATATTATATCAAGGACCTTGTGACTTTGGTAAGTCTGGAATTTGAGTTCCCCTTCATCAAAAATACTGATGATTTTAGAGGAATCTTAGTCGCACGTATAGGCCGTTGAGTCATCCAAGACTGGGGACGATGGTTCCCTTTTGCGAGTTGGTGCGCAGATAAATGGGCTTCGGCTTAGTATCAACTCATAAATTGGTATCTTGACTCAGTCTAGACAGCTTAACAATATTATCATGGATTACTTTCTATTTTAATTTATTTTATTTTTTCTTTAAACCCAGCATGCATTCATGTAGGACTTTGAGTTAACCATGGAAAATCATTCTAATAACTCATTTTGAGGTCAATTGATCCTTAATGTTTCAAGATTTGAGATATTCCACGCCAAATTATGTCTTCAGTTTGCCTTGTTACCGTTTTGGACTATTTCCTTGAAAACCCATTTGTTTGGATTTCTATCATCTTATTTTAATCATTTTCCTTTGATCCACCTTGGCTGCAACACGTCCACATCGGCTGGTAACCACTCTCCAATGGTGAAACCTGCAAGTTTGTGACCTGGGGTACTTCCACCGCGCTGGAAGTTGATCGTTCTTATTATCTCCTTCGTGTCCGCGTACACGCTCTCTCCTTCTTTATCCAAATGATTGTTACTTTCATTGAATCTCATCAAGATTGCTTCATCGCGAGCTTTTGATTTAATTCCTATCAAGTGATGTTGATTGTGTGTCTCATCACACCTTGTCATCTACTTTTCAGTCCGCTTTCACTCCTTTTCATTCTATTCCACTTCATTCCATTCCACTCCATCTCGCTCCCTTGCAAAGCAGACGCGAAGGCGGGGCATCTGCAGACACGTCAAAATTGACATCATTTTGAGCATATCTCCTATCGCATTGTGATGCCCCAATTTGACTCTCAAATCGACTTATTTGAGTGATTTTCCTCATTTTTCTTGATCTCCAGCTTTCTCAAACGTTTCCACATCTTTTCCTATTTTTCAAATTTTTATGAGATTTTTCTCCATTTTTTTGGCCCATAAATCAATTGGTGGCCGGGACTAGGTCGCCATTTAATGGGCACCCCTGACCTGGGCGCCCATTCATCTAAATGGTGCCCAAGACCTGGGCGCCCATTCTAATTGGCGCCCAGGTCAGGGGCGCCCATTCCAGTTGAGTGTCGTTTGGCCGAGTTTTTGAAATCGATGAATTAGTGACACTCCGGGAAGTCGCCAATTCTTTGAATAGCGATCGTTCGGAAGGTTGCCAATTCTTTTCTTCATATTTCGAGTCAAATTCAGATTATTTTTCATTCCATAACTGTCTGGAAGGTCGCCATTTGATAAATGGGCGCCCGTGCAGAAAGTCACCAATTTCCTTGCCATATTTTGAGCTTTTAACTCTGTCCGAAACTCATATTAAATTCTAATTAGTGACCACCTCATGGGCGCCAATTCTTTTCAAAATTTGAAAAGTTCTAATCCGTCTTGAAATGTCTCAGAATTGGCGACGCTTGGGTCTATCGTCCTTTTAAATAGCGACCATTGAGTGGTCGCCAATTCTTCCAAAATTCTGAAATCGAACAGAACCTTCTTGTTTCTTCGTTTTGAGCCCCTTTTCCAATTGGGAAAGGGTCCTAAAGGTTTCTAAGGTTAAAGGGACACTTGGGCAATGCATATCTCTTTCCAAATCTAATTAAAATATGATTTCCTGATTTTCCTTGGATTAAACTCTGAATTTTGGCCCTATAAATAGGACCCTTCTCTCCCTTGTGTGAAGGCATCAATATCAATCTAAGGGAAGGTGCTGCCGGATCGGAGGCTCAAGGAGAAGACTCCCATGAACCTCAAAGCTTCTTCCTATGGAGATCTTCATCCTTTGAAGCCCCAAATTGGAGCAAATCAATAAGCCTTTCTCTTCCCCTCTTCTTTTATTTTATTCACTTTAGCATTACATGCATCATATCATATTCTTCTTTTATTTCTTTTCATCTTAATATTGAGATCCTCCTCTTGTGCACTCTAGCACATCTCCCTTTGTGCAACACTTGCACCCTCCATCATTCATAATTATTTTCCTCACCCTTTTACATAGATGTTTTAAAGCCAACACCAACAAGGTGTGTTCATCTTCATGTTGTCATGTTTGTTTATCTTAAGGATTTGATGCTACACATCTCATAATTTGATGAGGACATCTCTAGTTACCCAATCATTTTTTAGGACTACAGTTGCTCGCCATCAACACGACATCATCTTCGTCACTTAATTTCGAGTCATAGCATATAATTCTCATTTTATTTGAGTCTCTCTTATGTAATTTTTCTTTTTTTGAGTCATGTAGTGAGTTAATGGGTCATTAGAGTGGTTAGTGGAGCCAATTTGGCCCAACTAGTGGGCTAGGCCCATGGCACCCCCTCCTGGACTGAGCTGGTCAATTGTCCATTTGGTCAGGGTTATTTTGGTCATGTAAGAATTTGGGTGCCTATAAATAGGACCCAACACCTCCATTGTAGAACACTTGATGCTTGAGAATTAAGATCCACTTTTGAGTGAATTCTTCATCTCCCTCTAGTTGGAGTGTGACTCTCCTTCTCTCTCTCTCTCTCTCTCTCTCTCTCTCTCTCTCTCTCTCTCTCTACTCACCTCTCCTAAGACTAATTCAAATTTAAATGTGCCTCCACTCCCACTTCCCAAGACACCTTTCTCTCTTCCCAAGGCATCCCCCACCCTTCCCTAGGCCCATCTGTACACCCTATCACCTCCCCCAAGACTAATTCAAATTCGAATCTCGCTCCACTCCCACTTCCCAAGATACCTTTCCCTCTTCCCAAGGCATCCCCCACCCTTCCCTAGGCCCTTCTTTACCCACCATCACCTCTCCCAAGACTAATTCAAATTTCAAACTCCATCTCCCACTTCCCAAGACAACCCCCTCCCTCTTCCCAAGGCATCCCACACCCTTCCCTAGGCCCTTCTTTACCCACCATCACCTCTCCCAAGACTAATTGAAATTTCAAACTTCATCTCTTGCTTCCCAAGACAACCCCCTCCCTCTTCCCAAGGCCTCCTCCACCCTTCCCTAGGCACCCATTATCTCCCCATCCCCTCACCAATTCAAATTTTGAATTTCATCCCCCACATCCCAAGAGAGAACCCACCAATCCCCCCATTCCCCCTCTCTCTAGTGGACACCCAGCCCAACCCCCTTTCCAGCAACTCTAGCCCATTCCACCCCTGCCCTCTCAACCCCCCAAGAGACCCCAGCCACGTCCCCCCCCTCTCCCCCTGCCATCATCCCTCCTTCCCTTGCAAACTCCCCCATTTCCTCCCCTTCCATAGCCCCCACCACTAGCAGTCCTGGTTCAGTTCGTAGGCAGCAGAGAACTTATAGTTTGCAGAGCGTGCCACGGCAACATCTTGAGGCTTCAGGAGGTGTATCATACATCGTTGGAATCGTCATCAAGTCAGCTTCGTAACGAGAGCAGCCCCGCCATCGTCCAACCTCGGAGGTGCCCGGAGGAGCAAATCTCGGTGACCTGCGCAGATCCTCCCAGGCAGACAACCTGAGAAGGCTTGCGGAGGCTACCACTGTCTGATTCCTGCGATTCTTGGAGCGCCACTTGGCTGAGAGCTTCCTCTACAAGTCCACTGTCATCTCCAAGAAGTAGAGTGAGTTTCGGACCTCGGCATCAAAAGTTACAAATTTTCACTCCTAGGTGTGCCAGGTTAGTTTCCCTGAGCCTAAACCGACACCCCCTACTGACGATCAGCTCCGACATCTGCCGATGGAGCCGTTGGTCTCAGATGAAACTAGACTCGACCACGATCGTGACGGCTCCAGTCTCACCTTCAACGGAGCACGGCACTATTTGTGACGCCCACGTCTTCCAGCAGCATCTCTCTGGGAGCAGCCAGAACCAGAACAATCTAGCCCTGTTCCAGGCCCTACCTTGACCAGCAACATCGTCAGGGGATTCCAAGAACATTCAGGTGCCTTCCTGGGTCAAGTCAGAGAATTTCGACACTGGTTTCAGCCCATTTGGAGTTCGATAGTGATCGTGGCGGCGCCATCTTCGACCGTCTGTCCGGTGGTTCCAGAAGCTGGCAGCATCAGCGGAGCTCGGCCCAACAATTTTCTAGCTTCACTTTCCCTCCCCGCCTAGCCGGCTTACAGCCCCTCCCTGTGTGGAGGTAGTGTTTGGTTGTAATTGGACTTCCCCACCCCTAGTCCCACCCCTCTGCGAGGGAGTAGTTCATGTACTAGTAGGTCTTCGCCATCCAAAGTTACATCGGCGTGGCGTGCGGGTGCATACCCACGCCTCCCCACTCGTCATCGTCTCCGACCGGGATTGGCGTCTTCACACTGATCAAGTGAGCTTCTACCATTCCTCCCTTTGCTGGTTTACCTTGCTTAATTAGTATTGCTTCTTAGCTCCGTCGGACGGTGAGAGAGTGCCAAGTCTCGAATTCTTATTGAATTGAGTGCCACCGCGGAGCGAGTTGTGAGAGAGACCCCTTCAACCCACGCCCTCGGCGTGCTAGCCGCCCATTGAATTGGGCATCCCAAGTTCTTAGGGGTTCAGCCTCAAGCTAACCAATCCCCGGAACAGCGAGGTCCCATCCCGGACCCTCTCCACCATCACCGAGTTGCCTACGAGCACTAGTGTGCGCTACGCGAGTGAGCTCGCCCTAGTGATCCCGCCGTCAAAGTTGCTTGCTTGCGATTGTATGTCCAAGGGCATCGGTCGAGTGGCTGCCACCTCTAAGGTGGTGTCACATCATAATTCTAATCAATATCTTTCTTGTTGGTGTTTTCTTTATTTTGCAAGGGTAATCAAGCACAAGAGAAACTCTCTTCATCGGCCGGCCGATTAGAAGAGAAGGTGCACTCACAATCTCCCCCGCTTTTCAAAGATATTTATCCGCGATCCCTCCTTTATTTATTGTTTATATTCATTGAGGCCCGTGTGCCTTTGGCGATCACACTCCATATAGCATCCATGCATGCCCCCTCTTTCTCTCTCTTTCCCATTCTTTCTTTTTCTTTTTCTTATTATTTCCTTAGTGGATTTTCCATAATCTACAAGCGATAGGAAGATCAGGGAGAGGGAAAACCAATAGAGAGAGGGAGCCCCCATCTTCTACGGATAGGTAAGTCTTTTGCCATGTAAATGCCCCTGAGGGGCTACATCATCCTCCCTCCCCAACGTTTTCTGAGCTTTTCTTCAAGTTATGTAACTTCTTAAGCTTTCGGTCACGTAGCATCCCGTTTGATATTAATAAAGAATGAAAGGTTGTTTCCAGCCTGGATGATTCTGTTTGTTCTTTCTCTCTCCCTCTTTTCCTCTGTGTATGATTACCCTGTGGCCAGAATTCGTCTGAACCGGACAGAGGGCCCCGTGGGGCTATAGGTGCATTTCCTATTGTTTACATCTATTCTCAATATGTTCTCTCCGATGATTTCTCCGTGGATAATGCTCTATCGGTCGCTAGGGATTCGTCACTTCCTAAACGTGATCTCTGTGCATCCCCCTGAGGGGAAACATATTACCTCGGTGCTCATCCTCCGTACGATTTCGCACTGGGGGTTATTGACTTTGTTTTAACCCTTTTCTGGTGTGTTGTGTTTAAGGGGGATCTGATGGTCGATCACACCTCGAGTGAAGGCCAAGGACCTGTTAATCCATGACATGGCCTTTGGTTCTCCTGTGAATGAACGAGGTATAAGAAAACCTCACTCCGTTCCTCTATCTTGCTCTGTCTGCAACTCGATTTGTTCCGGCCGCTGTCTCATCAAGATTTGTTTGGTTTGGGCTTGAGTCCAGTCTATTTTCATGTTCCATTATGTTCCCTGACCTTCGTATCATTTTTCCCGAGCAGTTAAACCCCCTTCCCAAGCTTCAGACCCCTCTAATTAGCCTTCGTTTGCCTTCTCTTATTCTCAGTTGTTTTGATACGGCGGCTAAACCACTGTAGCTTTGATCCGGCACGAGAGGCCGCCGGATCACCACCTTCCCATTTTGCCGCCGGGTAACTCCCGCTTTCCCAGCCGTCAGATCAGCAACCAGCCAACATGTCAATGCCATTCGCATGCTGCCGCCATCTCACCCTCACACAACACCTTCCCAGCCGCCGAATCATACATTACCGTCGTATCAGCCGCTTTACCCGTCGCCAGCCACTCCACCATATATATAAACAAGCAGCCATGAGTATAACATGGGTATAAGATAAATGCATGCATGGCACCCATACCCAGCTGCCGTATATGTGCAATAGACCACCTAAATTAACCCGGCCACCAACCCACCTAGTTACACATATGTATGGGCATATATATCCGCATGCATGAATTGGTTATCACCCCACTCCACCATGCGTCTGAACAAGCACACATGGGTATGTGAATTAAATAAACCATGTAATCCACCTTACATGCGCCGCAAGCTCACTCACTCCACTATGTTTGCCGCCAGCTAACTTAGGGTGCGTTTGGAAAGGATGTTGGAGAGGGATTTTAAACTCTCCAATCATTGGAATCCCACCTTTTTCAAAAGCTTTTCCAAATGTCCCAATGTCCCATCAACTTTTCTTTATGATGGATTTTGAGGTTTAGAGAGATATAGGGAGAAAGGGAAGAGAAGTGGAAAATCTCCAAAAGCTACCTAAAAGGTGCTTCTTCTCTCTCCAAGAGATTTTGAAAAAATCCCTCCACCCTACATCCTTTCCAAATGCGCCCTTAGCCACAGGTATAAAAAGGCATATTTGCATGATAGTTTACCACTAAATGATCCAATACCCACCAGTCACCCAGCTCACTTCATAATACATGTCGCCAGATCATATGCAAGTCATGCCCTCATGCATATATATATATATATATATATATATATATATATATATATATATATATATATATGTGTGTGTGTGTGTGTGTGTATTTGGCCGTCGGATAATGTCCCAACCTCATTGGTCGCCGGTTCACACACTCGATCATGCATGTGTATATAAATAAAAATATGTATTTTCTTGAGTCAACCATTTGGGCTATCTATCCCAGCCGCCGGATCACCCAACTCCATTGGTTGCCGGTTCACGCTTCTACTCATGCAGCACGCTTCTGACTCCCTTGTTGCCTGTGGATTAAATTTTATGTCCCTATTCTATCTGCCATATCATCCTCCTCACTGTTCCACCGATTGATGAGCCGTACCCAGTCCCATGAGATGCGAAGGAGCTACATTAACGGAGTTTTTACCCCTACAATATTTGTTGTGTCCCCTGTGGCTCTGTGGTTTTGATGATGACAAATGTTATGGGGTTCTGTGGTTTTGATGATGGCAACTGTTATGGCTCATTATGTATTGATAATCTAATCCTGATGAAATATGAGGAACTGTCAGAACAGGTTTAAGGATGACTCACACTCATGAAGTCAACCTATGTCAAAGTCAAATCTCTGACAGGTACAGTCAATGCACAGTTAGACCAGGTAATGTTCTATGCATTTCACAGGTTTACACATTGCACACACATACACGTCTACACACTCAAAGTTTACACATTGCATTGCAGAATGCATGTAGAGTCTATACATCACTTTGTGTTGTGTTTGCGCATCGTTTAGAACACAAGTCTATACATCCATTGCTTCAGTTCAATATCTGCTATGTGCATACATTGCATCGGTGCATTGCTTCCTCTGTGCATATACTGCATCAGTGCATCCATCAGGCATACAGTCTATACACTAATGCATGTGAGGTCATGTCTGCACGATAATGTCTATACATGCATGCAGGCAGTCAAGTCTATACATTGCAGCTCACACATCCAGCAAGTCTTTACATTGAGTTTGCTTGTTGGCTTTCAAAGTCTACACATTGTGGATGCAGAGTCTATACATTCGTTTACCTTGCATTGCATGGAGTCTGCACATTCCACGCCAGCAAGTCTGTACATTCGTTGCAGTTTAGTTTCTCATGCAAGTCTATACAATGCATCAGACTAAGTCTGTACATTGAGCGTCTCATGTTGCGTCTCATGCAAGTCTATACAACGCATCAGACTAAGTCTGTACATTGTGCACTTTACATCAGACTAAGTCTGTACATTGCATGCACTACTATGCTTGCACGAGCTGAAGTCACACATTATCCTGTTGTCGAAGTCTGGACATTGTGTGCTGCATGCTTATAAAGTCCATACACTGCATTGTGGCATGCATACTAGCAAGTCTGTACATTAGGCATCTTTACCTACGTAGGACTTGCAAGTCTATACATCGTGCAGTTTGCACGTTGTGGGTAGCAAAGCCTGTACGACGGTGTCTCAGCAAGTATGTACATTGCTCACCGTCTCACTGAGCGTCTCAAGTGGACACCAAGTGTATACACTACCATCTTGCAACATAGCATAAGTCTATACACTGGTCCGTCTCATACAGCGTCTCAAGTGGACTTGAAGTCTATACACTGGACCGTCTCTCTTAGCGTCTTGTGCATGAGTCAAGTCTGTACAGCATGTGTTCAGCAACATCAAGTCTGTACAACGCATAGCTGCACGCATGATTAAGTCTGTACACTGGCATCTTGCAGCGTTAGCACAAGTCTATACAGCATGTGTGCTTCATATTGCCAAGTCTATACAACGGCTTGCAGCACTCAAAGTCTGTACACTGGCTGCAGCAGGCTCGCACACACTAAGTCCATACATTGCACAAAGTCTGAACATTGGTATCTTTACCTACGCCTAAGTCTATACATTCTTATAGGCATTGTGCATTGTTCAAGGCGGAGTCTGTACATCGTTATGTTGTTCTTGTGCCGTAGCAAGTCTATACATTCCTTACGCTTGGCATTTGACGCCCACCAACAGTGGCGTCACTTGTGAAACAAACGTCTTGGTGTAAGGCATCTTTCTGTTAAGCATGACTTCATAAACTCTATACATTATTTGCTTGCATAACACAGAGTCTATACATTCTTTCAGCATGACAATGCATTCACTTGCAATGTATATACTTTGCTGTCTGCAGCTGAACATGCATTTCACTCTAACTCTGTACATGCCATACATGAAGTCTATACATGCTGCTGCTTAGCATTCACTGAGTCTATACACGCTCATAGTCTGCATACGTGAAGTCTGTACATGCTTCAGTGTCACATTCACTAAGTATGTACACGCTTCAGTCTCGCATACGCGAAGTCTGTACATGCCTTACAATGCCACAGTCCTGCATGCGTGAAGTATGTACAAGGCCAAAGCACTGCATATATGTAGTCTGTACATGGCATTGTTCTGCATTCACCAAGTCTATACAATGCCATAGCCACGCATTCATAAAGTCTGAACATTGCATTGCTTCGCATTCATGAAGTCTGTACATCGCTTCTGCAGTGCCTTCATTAAGTTTGTACAAGGTTTTAACCTTATACTAATAACTCTGTTCGAATGTCTGACAGGGACACTTTACAGAGACTGATGATTGGCACGTGATCCGAGACTGGAAGGACTGACAGAATGGTGACACGTGTACTGAAGCATGCTGAGATGCTGCCACATGTTCAAGTCATTGGGCGGGAACTCAAATGCCACACGCCCAATTCCTACTGCTCTATATATATGAAGCTTCTTCCACCTGAAGAAGTGAGATCGAGAGACAGAGAGCTCTAGCAGAAGAGAGACAGAGAAATAGCAAGAGTAGAAGAAAAAGAGTAGAAGAGCAGAGCGCCTGCACGATCCAGGAGAAGAAGAAAGAGAGTGAAGAAGAGAAAGATAAAGAAAGAGAGATAGAGTGAGAAAGAGAAAGAAAGAGAGACTGAGTGATCTGAAGAAGAAGAAAGGCAGAGAGAAGCTTCGTTCTGAAGATCTATCTTCACTGGACCGTGGATCAAATCCAGGCCAGTCAGCTCATTCTGAGCCACATTGTGCTTCATCGTTTACAGCCTTCCGATTGCTGTTGTCTATATTTTTCCTTTCCATTTTACACCATTTCTTCAAGCTGTTAGTCAGCGGATGCAGTGGAGGATTCCACTGGACGGGTAAGCTGTAATCCCCAGCGGTTGCAGAGAAGGTTCTTCTCTGGACAGCAAGCTGTGTTGCTCAGCAGGCGAGGTGGATACCTCAGACAGCAAGCTGTGTTGCTCAGCGGTTGCAGAGGATTTGTTCCTATGGTCGGAAAGCTGTTAAGCCCAGCGAAGCTGTGTATTAGCGGTTGTAGGCAAGCTGTGATGCCCAGCTGTTCAAGCTGTGAGTCAGCGGAATCCACACTCGATTTGAGTGTGGGGTGGATGTAGGTCCGCTGGACCAAACCACCTAAAAATCATTGTGCAGTGGTTTGATTTCATATTTGCTTCCGCTACATGAATGTTTAGGCTTGATATGCTTTCACATGTTCATTGAGCTATTTGACTGCACATTTACGACTTGATTGAACACCTTATAGTAGTTTAGATTCGGTTGATCTGAATCTGTTTTTGCCTCAGCTTCTTTGAGTGTTCTAAGTTTTAGTCACGAGGTAGTTTTAATTGGGCGAATTTTTTAAGGGGAGATTCATTCACCCCCCTCTGAATCCCTAGCACCGAACCCAACAATATTATGTTTTATTTTTTGAATTTTCCAATTACCCCATCGAGCCACGGGGATCTGCTATCTACCATGACATGTTCTCCGATGACTGCATTAGGGGAACATCGAGTGAGCCGCCTTATGGCGAATGGTACCTCATTATGGCCCTCAAGGGTTACGGGCTCCGATATGCCCATCTCTTATGGATCCCGTCTCAGCTCATTGTGGATGGGTTTCCTATTGGTCTCCCTGGCATATTCTGAGGGAAGGGGAGATGCTACCGGAACTTGCTCATACAACTACTTTCCGATATTACATCATGCTTTCCCGGCCCTTTTCGATCATCCCATCAGGTCACGGGACTTCGTTATATATACTAGGACGTGAGCTCTGATGACCTTGCAAGGGAAATAGTATATTGACCGCTTTAAAGGCGAACAGTGCCTCAATCCTCTTATGCCCCTATATGCCGGCTGAAGAGGCGAAATCTCGCGCTGGTTCCTGAGCGGGCTGGTAATCACCAAGTTAGTGAACTGCAAGATAGGGAAATGGGTCAGAGGGCCCAGGGGGATTCCCTGGGGCGAAACCCTCCGACGCTCAAGTTAGTAGAGCAATGGTGGGAGCAGCGATAGGGAGGAGAAGGTGAAGGCGCAAGATCCCTCTCCACCAATGGGGTGAAGTGATCCGTGCTCAGGAATTGGGGGTGGATCAATGTCCTTGGACTTACCTTTCGCCGGAGGGTATCCCAGGTTTAAATAGTGTGCCGCCCTCTGGAGTCCTACAAGCCGAGGGGTCTCGGTGGAGGTTACGTCCTCGTCGTGGACGTTTATGGCCTCATCGTGGGAGCGTAATCCTCGCGGGGAAGCCGGAGCTACTGAACTTCTTGGCGCCCGGCCCGCTGTAGACTCTAACGGCTGCAATGAATAACATTTTATCGGTCGTACCGAGCTTAGAGGGGCGGGCCCTACTTGGGCAATAGGCCTAGCTCGGTGAGGAGATGGGTCGGACAGACCGGCTAGCGCTTCCCTCCTTCGTGCGGAGAGATAGCTCGTGCGCGGGTCTTCCTGTGACCTGACCGATGCTCGGGCTCTCCGAGCCTTGGGGCCGCCTAGGAGAGTTGTTTCCTCGAGCATTGTTTTATTGGGCTTTTTCCAAGTGGGCCCTGTGGGCTGTCACTTGGACGAGCTTGCCTCGTTGGGCCCTGTTGGGCCTAGTTGGGTCTGCTCTTTGAGTGGGCTGCAGGAATCCCCCTCTCCACTTGTCCCCCTCCTACTCCCGAGCCAAGGGGGCTCGGTTGAGTAGTTTTTCGAGGCTTTGGACCGGCGTGGCTCGGGTGGGTGGAATCCTGTCGGCGTTATGAAGTCACGTGTAGTGGTCGCCTGAGCCCGTAGTAATAATGATCCTGACGGATTTGAAATGAAGGGGCCCCCTTTTTCTCGGAGGTCGGAACGGCGCGCCGCCTCCCGCGAGGGTTTATAGGCGTAGGGCGCTGCTCGTCCTCCCAGCCTTTCTAGGGTTTTTGGCCTTTCCTCCACTTCTTTGCTTCTGGGGCTCCTTGATGCACCGTGAAGATACAACGGGGGAGCGAGTTCTTGCGGCAGCATTTGAGGAGCTGGCGCGTATAACCGCGGAGGCGATCCGGCAGCTTCTTCCTCTAGCTCTATGGCGGATCTGCGCTCGGAGATCGAGCAGGTGAGGCGGGAGCCCGTCCCTAATCGCAGCGAGTTGGGGGAGGCTGATGTGAAGAAACTGGAGCATCGGTTTCGCCTGCCTCTCTGATATAGCTTTGCGCCGCTGCCCCATACGACACGAGCTTGGAGAGCCGCACGGGCCATATCTGTACTTTTCTCCTGGCATGGAAGAGCGGGATGAAGAGGTGAAATCTCGCGCTGGTTCCTGAGCGGGCTGGTAATCACCAAGTTAGTGAACTGCAAGACAGGGAAACGGGTCAGAGGGCCCAGGGGGATTCCCAGGGCCGAAACCCTCCGACGCTCAAGTCAGTAGAGCAATGGTGGGAGCAACGATAGGGAGGAGAAGGTGAAGGCGCGAGATCCCTCTCCACCAATGGGGTGAAGTGATCCGTGCTCAGGAATTGGGGGTGGATCAATGTCCTTGGACTTGCCTTTCGCCGGAGGGTATCCCATGTTTAAATAGTACGCCGCCCTCTGGAGTCCTGCAAGCCGATGGGTCTCCGATGGAGGTTACGTCCTCTTCGTGGGCGTTTATGGCCTCATCGTGGGGGCGTTATCCTCGCGGGGAAGCCGGAGCTATTGGACTTCTTGGCGCCCGGCCCGCTGCGGACTCTAACGGCTGCAATGAATAACATTTTATCGGTCATACCGAGCTTAGAGGGGCGGGCCCTACTTGGGCAATAGGCCTAGCTCGGTGAGGAGATGGGTCGGACAAATCGGCTAGCGCTTCCCTCCTTCGTGCGGAGAGATAGCTCGTGCGCGGGTCTTCCTGTGACCTGACCGATGCTCGGGCTCTCCGAGCCTTGGGGCCGCCTAGGAGAGTTGTTTCCTCGAGCATTATTTTATTGGGCTTTTTCCAAGTGGGCCCTGTGGGCTGTCACTTGGACGAGCTTGCCTCGTTGGGCCCTGTTGGGCCTAGTTGGGTCTGCTCTTTGAGTGGGCTGCAGGAATCCCCCTCTCCACTTGTCCCCCTCCTACTCCCGAGCCAAGGGGGCTCGGCTGAGTAGTTTTTCGAGGCTTTGGACCGGCGTGGCTCGGGTGGGTGGAATCCTGTCGGCGTTATGAAGCCACGTGTAGTGATCGCCTGGGCCCGTAGTAATAATGATCCTGACGGATTTGAAATGAAGGGGCCCCCTTTTTCTCGGAGGTCGGAACGGCGCGCCGCCTCCCGCGAGGGTTTATAGGCGTAGGGCGCTGCTCGTCCTCCCAGCCTTTCTAGGGTTTTTGGCCTTTCCTCCACTTCTTTGCTTCTGGGGCTCCTTGATGCGCCGTGAAGATACAGCAGGGGAGAGAGTTCTTGCGGTGGCATTCGAGGAGCTGGCGCGTATAACCGCGGAGGCGATCCGGCAGCTTCTTCCTCTAGCTCTATGGCGGATCTGCGCTCGGAGATCGAGCAGGTGAGGCGGGAGCCCGTCCCCAATCGCAGCGAGTTGGGGGAGGCTGATGTGAAGAAACTGGAGCATCGGTTTCGCCTGCCTCTCCGATATAACTTTGCGGCCGCTGCCCCATACGAGACGAGCTTGGATAGCCGCACGGGCCATATCTGTACTTTTCTCCTGGCGTGGAAGAGCAGATTCTGCCTCCCCTTCGATCCCTTCGTTCTGAAGCTTCTCAATTTTTTCGTGTTGGCGCCTGTTCAGCTGGTGGCCAACTCGTATCTTCTGTTGTCTGCCTTTCGGATCCTCTGCCGCCTACAGGGGGTTCCCCCGTCCTTGGATCTTTTTCATTATTTCTTCGAGCTGAAGGCACATCCGTCGGCGGGGAAAGGCTTCTACTTTATTCAGGCGCGCAGGAATCGGAGTTGTATTCCACTGGTGGCGAAGGATTCATCACACAAAGGGTGGAAGATGCAGTTTTTCTGGGTGAAGGCGGAAGCAGTGGATGAATCCTGGACGTGCCAGGTTATGCCCAACTTCCATCCGAATCTTCCCCCGTGGCAGGAGGAGTTCTCCGCCGATGTGGAGGAATACGCCGCTTGTTTGTTGACAAATCGCCGGTCGACTGAGGAGCTGGTGACGCTGGAGAACGTAGAGCAGTATCTGCTTACGCAGCTCAAGCCGTCAGGTATCATCCTTCGGTTCCTTCTGCGGGGTCGGAGGGTCGCCTTTTCGCTTCTTAACCGAATCTTCTTCTTCATTACAGACATCCGACGGGAACCTTTGGAAGAGGTCACCGAGGTTATCGATCTTGGGGATGACTCGGCGGCTGATGAGCCTGTCGTTCCCGAGGGTCGTTCCCAAGCCCGGGATAAGGGCAAGGGAGTGGCCTCCGAGGGATCTTCATGGCCAAGCGGGGCGAAGCGCAAGGATCCCATGGAGGGAAAATTGCGGGAAGCCGCGAAGGCCAAGAAACGGGCCAAGAAGGCCGGCCTTCCTACCGCTGCCGGGGGCAACTCTGGCTCGGCGGTGCTCCCCTCTCGGGGGCAAGATGGCGCCGACCCTTCCGGGCTAGCTCCCCCACCTACCAGGCGAGAGGGGGCCGAGGAGACCAAGGGCCCCCTAGAGGGCGGAGATGGGTCGGCTCTCCCCTCCCCGGGGATGGAGGGGGCCGGTGCTGAAGTAGCCGACGTCGAGACCAGGTGACCGGTCGAGGTCGGCGATGTCTCGGGCGGCGAGGTGCGGGCCGAGACGGATAGGGGTGGGGGTTCGCCTGCGAGGGCGTCGCAGCCCCAAGTGCTCGAAGTTCCCGGTGCGGTCGATCCCGTGGCGTCGTTCGAGGTTGGGGGTTCGCTCGGGGAGGCGTCGCAACCCCAACCGACCGCGGCGCGCGGGGCGGTCGGCCCCGTTGCTCGAGCCGAACCTTCTGGCGGGGCGTCCGGGGGGGAGCGGATCTCCGTGCCGGAGGCCTTGGGAAGGCTCGGTGTTTCGGGCCTGTATTGGGTTTGCCGAGAGGTTGCCGCAAGGACGAGGGGGGGAGACAAGCGCCACTCCCCCTCTGTTGTGCCCCTGTGGTTTTGATGATGGTTTTAATGGTGGTTTTGATGATTGGCCTTTGAGGTGAGTTATTCACTGTGAGTCATCTTGCTGTGTGAGTCATCATGTTATTATTCACTTTCTGATCATAATGCAGTTCTTCATAAGTTCTGATATGGCATTGCATATTTGATTATGTTCAGTCATGTTACTGTTGCTCTTTAGACTGCAGTTTGATACTGCAGCGTCGACCCATCGAACTGCAGCGTCGACGCTGCCAAGGCACTTCAGAGGTAGCAGTAAGAAATATTTGATTTGCTGTGTCCACGCTGCTTGGGCAATGCGTTGACGCTTGGTGCCTCTTTAACTTTGCTGCATTTATTCATTGGTCTGGTCTGTGGTGCGTTGACCCCTTGTGCTGAGGGGTCGACCCCTCAGTTCATATCATCAAGTCTATACAGTGGACTGTGCAGCCTGTTTGATTAATGAAGTATGTACATCAGTCTTCACATTCTAAGTCTTTACAGCCGTTGGGTTTGGACTCAGAGTCTGTACACTTGATTCACCTTTGAATTGGTCAAGTGTGTACATTCGTTTCTGAAGCCTGAAGTCTATACAGTCCAGCCTATTCCTACGTTCAAGGCTTCAGCTACACTCTAAGTCTGTACAGCCACTCCTTGAGCATCAAGTCTATACATTGGCCGTTGTTCTCCAAAGTCTGCACTATGGTCTTCACACCTGAAGTCTGTACATCCACAGTTAAACTTGAAGTCTGCACAATGGTCTTCAAATCCAAAGTATGCACATTGGTCTTCGAATTCAATGTCTATACATTGGGCTCTTACATGAAGTCTATACATTGTAGTTTGCATTGTAAAGTCCATACATTGGTTGTTGTTCTTCAATGTCTATACAGTGCCTTTAGGATTTAAAGTCTATACAGCCGCTGTCTCTTTGTTGAAGTCAACACATTGGGCAAGTCTGTACGTTGCATTCGCCTTCACAAGTCTATACAACGAAGTATATACACTGCAATGTACATACTTAAATCTTATGACTTCATTCTTGTTGCTGAAGGGAACAGGGTCGACGCTGGGAGCTTAAAGCGTCCACGCATCAGTTGACGAAGCCTTCACGATATCTTCCACTGCGTCAACGCCACAAGCAAGCAGCGTCGACGCAGCAGTTAAAGAAGCAGAGACTTTTACAGGCTATTCCACTGCGTCAACGCCACAATTGAGCAGCGTCGACGTAGCAGCTAAAGAGACGAAGCTAATGGCTTACTGGAATGCCTCACTACATTAGCGCCATTGATTGAGAGCGTCGACGCAGCACGCCCATCTGCTGAAGACTTGATCACTGGATCACCGATGCGTCAACGCAGCAGGCTGATGGAGTCAACGCAACAGACTTGAGTTTTGCTGGTTGAATATCTTTGAAGGCTGCGTCAACCCTTTGGAGCAAGTGTGTTGACGCCACCTCAACTCCAGTTGCTGAGCGTACTGATGAATGGGCACGTGACCCGAAGCTGGCACCTGACATGTGATCCGAGGTGGGTGCTGAGCACGTGATCCGAGGAAGAATCTTCTGGACGGAAGGCGTGGGAAGCTCACGCCCTAGCTGCTGCTGCTGCTTATAAAATGAAGCCTTCATCCAACAGATGAAGACTGATCGAAGCTGAGAGAAAAAGGGAAAAAGTCTATACAGTGAGAAACAAGCAGCAGAGAGTCTTCGATCCACAGAAAGAGGAAGAAAAAGGGAAGAAGAAGAAATAGAAGAAGAGTGAGCCGGCAGAAGAAAAAGGGGTGCAGAGAAAAAGGAGAGAATAGCGTGAGAGAAAAGGAGAGCAGAGGAGAAAGAAAGAGAGATAGAGAGAGAGAGAGAGTTCGTGGAGAAGAAGGAAGAAGCTATTGAAGATCTGTCCTCTGGCGTCTGGATTAAATCCAAGCCAGATCTGCTCCTTTGAGAGCTACATTCTTGTTCTTCATTTACAGCCTTCCGATCGCTATGTATTTTCTGTTTCCTTATTTTTTTCTTTTGTGTCTTTGGTTAGCATTGTTCTTCCGAACCTCTGGACTGAGGTCGGGTTCCTCCTGGTGGGTCAGGAGAAGGGAGATCTGATCTCCGATTGCAAGTAGCTGGGAGCTACTTGTGGGTTCCTCCTGTGGATTCAGGAGAAGGGAGACTTGTCTCCGGTTCTGGGCTTGTGGCTAGCAAGTCCAGGGGTCCCTCCGGTCTGGAGGAAGAGAGACTTCGGTCTCTGGTTTCCAAGTGGCTGGGAGTCACTTGGGGTGTCCCTCCGGTTTGGAGGAAGAGGGGAGGTTGTTCCCCTGGTCAAGTTGTGTGGCAGCAACTTGTTTGCAGACTGAGTCTGCGTTCTAGCTTGTGCTAGTGGAAGCCTCACTCCGGTTGGGAGTGAGGGGTGGACGTAGGTCTTGGTGACTGAACCACCTAAAAATCCTCTGTGCAGTGTGGGTGTGCTTTGCTCCTTATCTTCTACCTCATTCACAGGTTGCCTTAGCATGCTCGTTTATATCTGTGCTGCTTCCGCTAGTTGATTGTTTAGGCGCGAGATGGACGTTTGTTCTTCGGTTCAAAAGAGATTCTGATTAGTTATCCTATCTGTCTATCGTGTTCTAGTTAGTGTTCTAGTTTTTATTGAGCGAAAAGTTTTTTAAGGGTGGGATTCATTCACCCCCCCCTCTGAATCCTTGCACCGATTCTATCAATTGGTATCAGAGCGGTGTCTGCATAGAAGGTTCAGCGACCTGCAGATCCGTTCTTGCTGTCTTCGGTGCATTTTTGTAAGACTTGGTTTATTGGTTTGAATTCACTGCTTTGAATTAGTTTTGATCTGTGTTAATGGCTCATCCTCCGCTATTCAGTGGTTCACATATTAATTTCTGGCTATATCGTATGTGCAAGCATGTTAACTCTATTAATCCCCAACTGTGGAAGGTTATATCTCACGGTCCATATAAAATTCCTAAGGATAAGTCTAAGTGGACTTATGATCACAAGATGAAAAATGATGATAATGTGAGAGCTCTAAATCTAATGAAGGCTGCAATTGATTCTGACGATTTTTCTCTTATCTCAGATTGTAGCACTGTAAAGGAAATTTTTGATAGAGTGACTGCAAAACGTGTGGAACAGGAAGAAGAATGTCTCATGGCAAGAAGGAGTAATCAATCAGATGAGTCCTCATCCCAGGTAATCTCTGAGACCGAGGATATTAGCCATGATGAGTTAGTTGCCATGCATGAGTACCTTCTAGATAAATATGAAAGAGTCAAATCAGAAAAGAGAAAATTAAGAAAAGAGAAAAATGCTGAAATCACAAGTCTAAAGGCTGAAAATGAAAATCTAAAATCTAAGTTGAAGGAATTGATTGAAGAATTACATTCTGATGATAATGTACAGAAAAACTTAATCACTTCCTTGAAAGAAGAACACTACCAGAAAAAGCGGGATTTCAGATGGACCTTATCCGTCTCAAATCCGTCGGAACATCCGTCGCAAACCATATTTGTAACGGAATTCCGACGGATTTAAGACGGGAATCGACCGTCTGAAATTCTTAGTCACAAATTTGTGACAGTTAATTTATCTGTCTGAAATTCCGTCTGAAATTAAGACAGAATAAATTTCGGTCACAAATTCCGTCTAAATTTCATACGATAAAATTTTCGTATGTAACTTTCCGTCTGAAATTATCCGTCTGTATTTCATACGGTTTTTAAGACGGATTTATAATCCGTTTTAATTACCGTCAGTAATCCGTCTGAAATATTGTCTGAAATCCGTCGCTATATCTGCCGGATATTACGACGGATTACTTATTCGTCGTAACTACCGACGACGACTCCATATGCAAATTCGTCCTAAATCCGTCGGTGTTTGAAACGGAAATAACGACGGATATTAATTTCCGTCTGAAATTACCGTCGCTATTCCAAACGGCAATAGCGACGGAGTGAAAATCCGTCTGAAATCAAAAATATTTTTTTTTAAATATTAGGTTTATTTATCTAATAAACATGTTAAAAAAATTATTAGGAACCTACTGGTAACCACAAAAACAAACTCAACATCAACGTACCCAAATAAATAACCACCACCAACATCAACATAGATGTTCAAATAAATAAACACCACCAATAAAAAAATTCCACCATGCTGATCAAATAAATACAAAAAAAAAACACATTAACCCTGCTGATCCGTCTGAATAACATAAAACAAATATCATTAAACATCAAGAAATATCTGATACATCGTCAATATCCTCATCATCCATATCGTCACTGCCCTGCTCATCTCCTCTGTCGCTGCCCGCAGAAGGATCCCCCTACATTAAAAAAATAATAACATTCATTTATAGATAAAAAAAATAGTGCAAAGAAATGAGCATAAATATAAATCAAACATATCAAATTGATAACTGCAGATTTTATAGATCAACTACTAGCTTGAAACAATATTTAGACCCCCGGACCCGACCTGGTAGTTCATTTAAACTAAGTGTATTTTAAAACTGAACTTTGAGCGCCGAGCTCAAACCGGGCATCCGATTTGGATTCCGTCAGTTCTGACAAGTCACTTTCATCTCCCCGGTCGTGTTGGAATGATCGGCACGGCCGTCCGACCGGTATTTCCAATTTTAGACCCCCGGACCCGACCTGATAGTTCATTTAAACTAAGTGTATTTTAAAACTGAACTTTGAGCGCCGAGCTCAAACCGGACATCCGATTTGGATTCCGTCAGTTCTGACAAGTCACTTTCATCTCCCCGGTAGTGTTGGAATGATCGGCACGGCCGTCCGACCGGTATTTCCAATTTTAGACCCCCGGACCCGACCTGATAGTTCATTTAAACTAAGTGTATTTTAAAACTGAACTTTGAGCGCCGAGCTCAAACCGGACATCCGATTTGGATTCCGTCAGTTCTGACAAGTCACTTTCATCTCCCCGGTAGTGTTGGAATGATCGGCACGGCCGTCCGACCGGTATTTCCAATTTTAGACCCCCGGACCCGACCTGGTAGTTCATTTAAACTAAGTGTATTTTAAAACTGAACTTTGAGCGCCGAGCTCAAACCGGACATCCGATTTGGATTCTGCCAGTTCTGACAAGTCACTTTCATCTCCCCGGTCGCGTTGGAATGATCGGCACGGCCGTCCGACCGGTATTTCCAATTTTAGACCCCCGGACCCGACCTGATAGTTCATTTAAACTAAGTGTATTTTAAAACTGAACTTTGAGCGCCGAGCTCAAACCGGGCATCCGATTTGGATTCCGTTAGTTCTAACAAGTCACTTTCATCTCCCCGGTCGTGTTGGAATGATCGGCATGGCGGAACGACCGGTATTTCCAATTTTAGACCGCCGGACTCGACCTGGCAGTTCATTTAAACTAAGTGTATTTTAAAACTGAACTTTGAGCGCCGAGCTCAAACCGGACATCCGATTTGGATTCCGCCAGTTCTGACAAGTCACTTTCATCTCCCCGGTCGCGTTGGAATGATCGGCACGGCCGTCCGACCATTATTTTCAATTTTAGACCCCCGGACCCGACCTGATAGTTCATTTAAACTAAGTGTATTTTAAAACTGAACTTTGAGCGCCGAGCTCAAACCGGACATCCGATTTGGATTCCGTCAGTTCTGACAAGTCACTTTCATCTCCCTGGTCGTGTTGGAATGATCGGCACGGCTGTCTGACCGGTATTTCCAATTTTAGACCCCCGGACCCGACCTGGTAGTTCATTTAAACTAAGTGTATTTTAAAACTGAACTTTAAGCGCCGAGCTCAAACCGGGCATCTGATTTGGATTCCGCCAGTTCTGACAAGTCACTTTCATCTCCCCGGTCGTGTTGGAATGATCGGCATGGCCGTCCGACCGGTATTTCCAATTTTAGACCCCCGGACCCGACCTGATAGTTCATTTAAACTAAGTGTATTTTAAAACTGAACTTTGAGCGCCGAGCTCAAACCGGGCATCCGATTTTGATTCCGTCAGTTCTGACAAGTCAGTTTCATCTCCCCGGTCGTGTTGGAATGATCGGCACGGCCGTCCGACCGGTATTTCCAATTTTAGACCGCCGGACCCGACCTGGCAGTTCATTTAAACTAAGTGTATTTTAAAACTGAACTTTGAGCGCCGAGCTCAAACCGGACATCCGATTTGGATTCCGCCAGTTCTGACAAGTCACTTTCATCTCCCCGGTCGCGTTGGAATGATCGGCACGGCCGTCCGACCGGTATTTCCAATTTTAGACCCCTGGACCCGACCTGATAGTTCATTTAAACTAAGTGTATTTTAAAACTGAACTTTGAGCGCCGAGCTCAAACCGGACATCCGATTTGGATTCCGTCAGTTCTGACAAGTCACTTTCATCTCCCTGGTCATGTTGGAATGATCGTCACGGCCGTCCAACCGGTATTTCCAATTTTAGACCCCCGGACCCGACCTGGTAGTTCATTTAAACTAAGTGTATTTTAAAACTGAACTTTGAGCGCCGAGCTCAAACCGGACATCCGATTTGGATTCCGCCAGTTCTGACAAGTCACTTTCATCTCCCCGGTCATGTTGGAATGATCGGCACGGCCGTCCGACCGGTATTTCCAATTTTAGACCCCCGGACTTGACCTGATAGTTCATTTAAACTAAGTGTATTTTAAAACTGAACTTTGAGCGCCGAGCTCAAACCGGACATCCGATTTGGATTCCGTCAGTTCTGACAAGTCACTTTTATCTCCCCGGTAGTGTTGGAATGATCGGCACGGCCGTCCGACCGGTATTTCCAATTTTAGACCCCCGGACCTGACCTGGTAGTTCATTTAAACTAAGTGTATTTTAAAACTGAACTTTGAGCGCCGAGCTCAAACCGGACATCCGATTTGGATTCCGCCAGTTCTAACAAGTAACTTTCATCTCTCCGGTCGCGTTGGAATGATCGGCACGGCCGTCCGACCGGTATTTCCAATTTTAGACCCCCGGACCCGACCTGATAGTTCATTTAAACTAAGTGTATTTTAAAACTGAACTTTGAGCGCCGAGCTCAAACCGGGCATCCGATTTGGATTCCGTCAGTTCTGACAAGTCACTTTAATCTCCCCGATCGTGTTGGAATGATCGGCACGGCCGTCCGACCGGTATTTCCAATTTTAGACCGCCGGACCCGACCTGGCAGTTCATTTAAACTAAGTGTATTTTAAAACTGAACTTTGAGCGCCGAGCTCAAACCGGACATCCGATTTAGATTCCGCCAGTTCTAACAAGTCACTTTTATCTCCCCGGTCGCGTTGGAATGATCGGCATGGCCGTCCGACCAGTATTTCCAATTTTAGACCCCCGGACCCGACCTGATAGTTCATTTAAACTAAGTGTATTTTAAAACTGAACTTTGAGCGCCGAGCTCAAACCGGACATCCGATTTGGATTCCGTCAGTTCTGACAAGTCACTTTCATCTCCCTGGTCGTGTTGGAATGATCGGCACGGCCGTCCGACCGGTATTTCTAATTTTAGACCCCCGGACCCGACCTGGTAGTTCATTTAAACTAAGTGTATTTTAAAACTGAACTTTGAGCGCCGAGCTCAAACCGGGCATCCGATTTGGATTCCGTCAGTTCTGACAAGTCACTTTTATCTCCCCGGTCATGTTGGAATGATCGGCATGGCCGTCTGACCGGTATTTCCAATTTTAGACCTCCGGACCCGACCTGATAGTTCATTTAAACTAAGTGTATTTTAAAACTGAACTTTGAGCGCCGAGCTCAAACTGGACATCCGATTTGGATTCCGTCAGTTCTGACAAGTCACTTTCATCTCCCCGGTAGTGTTGGAATGATCGGCATGGCCGTCCGGTCGGTATTTCAAGTTTTAGACCCCCGGCCCCCGGATTTTCTCAATTCTTCTGAAGTAAATGAGTTTTAAAATTAATAATGAACATAATTGAGTAATTCCATCAAAATAAAAACATAGTAAACACTCACCTGTGCGGGCTGTGGTGTGGTGGTGGTTGATTTCTGAGGGACCATTCCGCTCTGGGAGAGGAGGCCACTAATTACCTGCAAGAATACTGACACTTGGCTAGAGATCTCTTGCTGGAAATGCTGCTGCTGCTGCTGCATATCAGAAATCTACGATCGGACCATGTCCATCATGTCGCTGGCAGAAGCGCTTGGGGCGACGGAAGGTATAGTGAAGGCACTGCCACTGGAAGAAGTATAGCTAGAACTCGCACACGCTGATGTCACCGCGCTTGCGTCTAGGCTCTCCCCAAAACCATATAGTCGGCCTTTCTTCGGTACGCCAGTTGCTGCCACCCACTCCACCGGATCGAACTCCGGCTGCTGCGTGTCTCCCTCCCCGTACTTCTCTGTCACTGCTTTGCTATATGTTTCCTACAAATTGAATAAAATAACTAGTCAATTTCATATGAATTACATGCCAATTTAAATGAACGGTACAAGTTACATATGTAGATAAACTTACCGCTGCTGACTTAGCTGTGTCACTCACAAAATCATTAGTCCCCTTCTTTTTGTGTGTTCTGTCGAACACCTCGAGGAACGACGGAGGTCGATTAAGCTCCACAGCCTGTTATACAATTCATAGTAAAAAAAAAGTCAAATATTGGGATAAATTGTAAGAAGATAAATTGGTATATTACTTACCAATTTTTGTTTATGAGCCGCATAAGAGATGGACCCACTCGTATGCAAATTTGAACCTGGTTTTGACGTCCTGTTTGCTTTGGCTTTTTCGGACTTTTCTGTCCACTTGGGGTCGGCAAAATGGTCACAAGATATCTCCCAATCGTCCTGCCTCATCCATAGAGGGCGATGCGCCTTCCACAATTGTCGGTCTTCACTCCCCCCACTCAATTTTTTAGCGTGTGCTCGGGCCTCATGTATTCTCCTCTTGTAACTTGAGAGCATAGTAGACTCCCAGGCACGACGACATCTCGCCGCGTCATGTCCACATGTGAATTGAAAAGACCGCTGTAAATCAATTGCTTTTCACACTTAGTATAAAGTTGTAAATTGACTTTGGGAAATGCTTGAATTAAATGACGTAATTACTTACTAAGAACATGTTGTACAATGAATCGCGGACGGACATTGGAAAATCTCTAAAAGTGGAAGCTGCCCCGGGCACATGTGCCAACATGAGTTCGGTGGAATGATAGACAGCGCTATGGGGTTCAAATTTCATACTGCAATTGCAAATGTCAAAATATTCATATTAGACAGTTGAGGGCTAATTAATGTAATATAACCTTATAGATTTACCCGGATACCCAACACGGGCGACGTCTATAATGGGTCGTGCCTCCCTCGTGACAACTGCCGACATCGTCAAGGGGCTGACTGGTGGGGGTGTGCCCTGTACAAGTGGGAGGTGGTGGGAGGGCACTGAGACCTGCATGAATTTATTGTCATGTGGAGTGATACATATACTGTGAACATATAATTAAAATATACATACCTGCAGCGGGAGGTGGTGGGGGTGGCGTATGCACAACAGGTGGGAGGGCACTGAGACCTGCAAGAATTTATTGTCATGTGGAGTGATACATATACTGCGAACATATAATTAAAATATACATACCTGCAGCGGGAGGTAGTGGGGGTGGCGTATGCACAACAGGTGGGAGGGCACTGAGACCTGCAAGAATTTATTGTCATGTGGAGTGATACATATACTGCGAACATATAATTAAAATATACATACCTGCAGCGGGAGGTGGTGGGGGTGACGTATGCACAACAGGTGGGAGGGCACTGAGACCTGCAAGAATTTATTGTCATGTGGAGTGATACATATAATGCGAACATATAATTAAAATATACATACCTGCAGCGGGAGGTGGTGGGGGTGGCGTATGCACAACAGGTGGGAGGGCACTGAGGAAGTGAATGTATAGACTTTGAGGAAGCCAATGTATAGACTTTGTGAAGCCAATGTATAGACTTTGAGGAAGCCAATGTATAGACTTTGAGGAAGTCAATGTATAGACTTTGAGGAAGCCAATGTATAGACTTTGAGGATGTATAGACTTTGAGGAAGCCAATGTATAGACTTTGAGGAAGCCAATGTATAGACTTTGTGAAGTCAATGTTGTATAGACTTTGAGGAAGCCAATGTATAGACTTTGAGGAAATGAATGTATAGACTTTGAGGAAGCCAATGTATAGACATTGAGGAAGTGAATGTATAGACTTTGAGGAAGCTAATGTATAGACTTTGATGATGTATAGACTTTGAGGAAGCCAATGTATAGACTTTGAGGAAGCCAATGTATAGACTTTGTGAAGTCAATGTTGTATAGACTTTGAGGATGTATAGACTTATGGAGTTGCTGGAAATGTGAATTAAGATCTTACTCAACATAAGGTTCAATCTCGAGGCAATTCAAAAGAATATATATCTCAGCGGCGTGCAACTCTCTATCTTCGAGCGTGCGAGTCAAGCAACGTCCGAACGCACGTCCAGGATGTTTAAATATGGAGAGCCGATCGGACGAGACCTCCACTCCCCCATCATCATTACGTGGAGGTCGAGTACGACGAGTTTGAATCTCTGGCTCAAAGTACATAGAACAGAAGTTCAAAATTTCTTCAAGAATGTATGCCTCAGCAATCGAACTCTCCACCTGTGCCTTGTTGCAAACTTTCATTTTTAATTCATGCATGCACCTACAACAACAAGTCAGATGGCAACAATATGTAGCGGCTATGGACGACTTATAAGTTAACAAAAATTGTCACATACCTCTCAAATGGATACATCCATCAAAATTATACTGGACCTCCGACGATAGCCTCATATGACAAATGAACGACCAGGTGCTCCATCGAATCAAAGAATGCCGGAGGAAATATCTTCTCTAGCTTGCAAATGGTTGTGACAACTTCTTGTTCGATAGTTTGTACATCCCGAAGTCTGAGTTCAGATGCACATAAAATCTTAAAAAATTGACTCATCTCAGCTAGTGCTCCCCATATCTGCTTTGGCAACAAATCACGAAATGCAATGGGCAGCAGCCTCTCCATGAACACATGACAGTCGTGACTTTTCATACCATATATTTTCCCCTCATTAACATTCACACAACGGGCTATGTTGGATGCATATCCATCTGGGAATCTCAGTTATTTCAACCACTGACATACTTCCTTGATCTGTGTATTATGAAGCACATAAGTTGCTTTAGGCTGCACAGTTTTGCCATTGACACTTTGTAGTTCCAGTTCTGGACATCTACAAAGCATCTTTAAATCCATACGTGCTTTGGCGTTGTCCTTTGTTTTCCCATTAACATTCATGATCGTATTGAACACATTATCAAAAAAATTCTTCTCGGTATGCATGACATCCAGATTGTGTCGTACAAGAAGAGTTGACCAATAAGGTAATTCCCAAAAAATGCTTTTCTTGACCCAGTTGTGATCCTTTCCAAAATCAGGGAGTTGCCGTGTGCTACCAGACAATTGAACTACATCTGGTAAATTGTGCACCCGTGACGCCATATGTAGACCCGACACCCGTTGCAAGTCAGCTTCATCCATTTCAACAGTATTTTTTTTAAACGAGTCTTTTTGCCTTCGAAAAGGATGGTCACTTGGTAGCAACCGCCGATGGCAATCAAACCAGCAGCTTTTCCCCCCATGTTTCAATACAAATGATTTGGTATCTTCCATACAGTAAGGACATGCTAGCCTCCCATGTGTGCTCCAACCAGATAGCATTCCATATGCAGGGAAGTCACTTATTGTCCACATCAGTGCAGCCTTCATAATAAAATTTTTCTTCCTATATGCATCATAAGTAACAACTCCATCAGTCCATACAAATTTGAGCTCATCAATCAACGGCCTGAGATATATGTCCAAATTTTTTCCGGGACTTTTTGGACCAGGAATTACTAGGGACAAAAACAGATTTTCTCGCTTCATGCACATGTGCGGCGGAAGGTTGTACGGTGTCATGAACACTAGCCAACAAGAATAAGCTGCCACTGAACCACCGAATGGATTAAAGCCATCTGTGCATAAACCCAATCGAACATTACGTGACTCCCTTGAAAAGGCAAGATGAGTACGACTAAAGTGAGTCTAAGCTTCACCATCGGCAGGATGACTGATTATATCATCGGCACGACGTACTCTTTCGGTGTGCCATGTCATATGCCGAGCCGTCTTTGAGGACATATACAGTCGCTGCAGCCTAGGCACAAGAGGGAAGTATCGCAACGCCTTATAAGGTACATCTTTTGCCTTTGAATTGACCCCCCCCCTTAGGTTTGAATCTGTCATGGCCACAAATGGAACATGATATCTTATCTGCATCATCTTTGTAATATAACATACAATGATTTGGACATGCATCTATTTTCACATATCCAAGTCCTAAGTCATTGACCATCTTTTTTACACGGTAAAAAGTTTCTGGCAACTTCTCGTCTCGAGGCAACATACACTTGATTAAGAGGAGGAGACGGTCAAAACAAGTCTCACTGATGTGAAATTCAGATTTCAAGTTCAACAACTGTGACACTGCAGACAATCGAGTGTGATTTTTACAACCATCCCACAGCGGCTCATCAGCATCCCTAAGTAGTTCATAAAATCTTCCGGTTGTCTTATTCGGCGCTTCATCATGAATATTAAAACTAGGACCAGCAGCATCTACAACCATATCCACGTACCCACTTGTGCCTGCAATATTGTCGGGCTCATACCTCAAGAATTGCTCACCATGACACGTCCAATTCGTATAACCATCCACGAACCCTTTCGTGTACAAATGATGTTGCACATCCCATGTTGAACACCACCTCAAGTTTCTACAACTTGAACAAGGGCATCGAATGTGACCGTCGCAATCTATTGCTGCATTTGGATTCCCCAATGCAAATTAAATGAAACTCTCAACCCCAAGCTTAAAGTCATCTGACACCACCCGGTCAACTATTCTACGATACATCCATGAACGATCTGTCGACATTTTGCCTGCACCCAATAAATGACAATACACATCCTAACTTTCAAATCATTACTCATAATATTACACCCGACCCTTTCCTCACATCGTTCATCATAGACCATTTGCAGTTGGAAGAGGAATATCGATTAGATTATCACTTTTTAACCCATCCATGAAGGTTTGATCGCACAATCACTTACCATATGTGCTGCACGATTTGCTAAAAATTTCGGCATCATCTCCCCACACTTCTCCGATATATCATATATATTTATTGATTTTGAAATTTTCTTAAATACTTACAAGTAAGTGGTTAAGAAAACACTCAAAATCAATAATGGTATATCAGAGAAGAGTGAGGAGACACAACCGAAATTCTCAACAAACCATACAAACACATATAGTAAATGACTGCCTAAGTGCGATCAAACATTCACAGACTGTCCAAACGGGACAATTCAAGACTTTGAGGTAGATATATATATTCTCATAAACAAATGAGAACATACACATCAAACCCAAAGTCTTGAACGGGAAGGCACATTGACACGGTTTTAACGCGCTCTCCTGAGGTGCGTGTAATGTTAGGTCGCACCCACGCACCTCAGCTCACAGGGAATACCCCATGCATTTATATAACATAAAATTAAATAACAACGTAGTTATCATTATGGACATATCAAATTAAATAACACCCAAATTACAAAATTTTTCAAATGAAGAACATCGAAGCTAAACAATCTACATTTTTTAGTCAAATTAACATCAAATTTCTATTAAAATCAGATTTAAAAATATATTTACATGCAATAAAAATCCACAAAGTTTTAAAAATCCACAAACTTATGCTGTCCAAATGCTTAGATTGAGTCAACCACTCACCTTCTCTTACATAGCAAGCTGTCAGCTGCCACTTGGGCTCTTCTTAAGCCCTGCATTCATATTGATCCCCCTCATGATGGCTGCCAATGCCATCTTATTGGAGCCCCCCTCCCCAGTCTCTTCCCACTGACCCCCACCACACGCCGGAGTGGCTCCGGTGATATTGCACCCCCACCCCCACCCCCACCCTTCGACCAAAAGTCATCCCAACCCCTCCCTACCCCCTTTCTCCCTCTAGCAATATTCGGGTGAGCTCGCGGCCCCACACCCTCCCAACCAGCAGTCCCCACCCCGGACCCCTTGTAGCACCTCTCCCTTAACCCCCCACTCCCAGAGTAGCCCCCCTAGATCCGCCTGAACTCTCCTCCCCCGGACCCCCCACCCTCCCAGAGATGATCCCCTACCCCAGACCCTCTGTTGGATCCCCCCGAAGATGGACGATCAAGCACATGCTACTTCTATGCCGGAGAAGTTAGACAATCTTCTTTCAGAATTTTCTGATGTGTTTGCTGAACCCAAAGGATTGCCTCCCAAGCGGTCCCATGATCATCGTATTCCTTTATTACTGGGCTGCCCCCCCACTAATGTTCGGCCTTACCGTTATCCATATATTCAAAAGGCAGAGTTTGAGAAGATGGTCTGGGAATTATTGCAAGCTGGTATCATCCGCCCAAGTGTCAGTCCTTATTCTTCGCCGGTTCTCTTGGTGCGTAAGAAGGATGGTAGTTGGCGTATGTGCGTTGACTATCGGGCATTGAATCGGATCACAGTAAAAGATAAGTATCCGATCCCCGTTATTGATGAACTTCTAGATGAGCTTGGTGGCGCTCATTTTTTCTCAAAGCTTGACTTACGCTCGGGATATCATCAAATCCGAGTATACGATGAGGACATCCCGAAGACGGCCTTTCGTACTCACGATGGACATTATGAATTTTTGGTCATGCCATTTGGTTTGACTAACGCTCCTTCAACATTCCAAAGTCTAATGAATGACATCTTTCGGCCGCACCTACGTAAGTTCATTTTGATATTCTTTGATGATATCCTTATCTTCAGCTCTTCATTAGAGGACCACTTGTACCATCTTCATATTACTCTCACCCTCCTGCGGGAGAATTCTTTGTATGTGAAGAGGTCTAAATGTAGCTTTGGAAAGACTGAGGTCGAGTATCTCGGCCACCTTATTTCCAAGGAAGGAGTGGCAGCTGATCCGTTGAAGGTCAAGGCTATGGTTGACTGGCCCACCCCACGAACTGTCAAGGCATTACGCGGCTTTCTCGGACTCACTGGCTATTATAGAAAGTTTGTGCGAGACTATGGCAAGATTAGTGCTCCACTCACAGCGTTATTGAAGAAGGAAGCTTTTAAGTAGAACAGTGAAGCAGAAGGTGCATTCAACAATTTGAAGGGGGCCATGTCTACAACTCCGGTCTTGGCTCTGCCTGATTTCCAAAAGATGTTTGTTATTGAGTCTGACGCTTCCGGCGTAGGCATTGGGGCAGTCTTAATGCAAGAAGGGAGGCCCTTGGCCTTCACCAGCAAGGCACTATCATCCCTACATTTGTCTCTTTCTGTGTATGATAAGGAGATGATGGCTATTGTACATGTAGTTACCAAGTGGAGACCGTACCTCATTGGTCGACGTTTTCAAATACGAACTGATCATAAAAGCTTGAAGTTCCTGTTGGAGCAGCGAATTACTTCTATGGAGCAGCAAAGGTGGATCACAAAATTATTGGGGTATGACTACGAAATTGTTTACAAGAAAGGCAAGGAGAATCTGGTGGCAGATGCCTTGTCACGGATACCAGAACATGCGACAATTGAAGCCATTACGGTGGTATCTTGTTCTAACTTGGAGGATATACGAAAAGAGGTAGCTGAAGATCCTACAACCCAAGATATCATTCAGAAGCTTCGAGATGATCCATCTTCTATGCCTCATTACCATTGGGACTCCACAGACCTGCATTATAAGCATCGAATTTTCTTGCCTTCAAGTTCCAAACAGAAGCTCATCCTCTTGCAAGAATTTCATTCTTCACCTACGGCTGGTCATTCCGGGTTCTTGCGAACCTACAAGCGTATATCTCAAGTGTTCCATTGGAAGGGAATGAAGAATGAAGTCAAGAAGTTTGTGGAGGAATGTGCTACATGCCAAGCAAATAAAGGGGAAACAGTGGCGAGCCCTGGTCTTCTCCAACCCCTTCCTATACCTGAGCATATTTGGACTGACATATCTATGGATTTTATAGATGGCTTACCCCCGGCCCACGGCAAAACTACTATTTTAGTGGTGGTGGACCGCCTCAGTAAGTATGCTCACTTCTGTCCAATTTCTCATCCTTACACAGCGGTTTCTATTGCTCAAATATTTGTTGATAATATCATCAAGCTGCATGGGGTTCCTAGATCCATTGTGAGTGACCGGGATCCAATATTCACTAGTAATTTTTGGAAGGAGCTCTTTCGATTACAAGGGACACAGCTGAAAATGAGCACTGCTTATCATCCTCAATCTGACGGACAAACTGAGGTGGTCAATCGGTGTGTCGAAAACTATTTACGCTGCTTTGTGGGTGACCGACCCAAAGAATGGGTGCGTTGGCTTCCATGGGCAGAATGGTGGTACAATACCACTTACCACTCTTCCACCAAAATCACTCCTTTTGAGGCTGTGTATGGGCGACCACCTCCTGCCATGTCCAACTATTCAAATGGCTCCTCCAAGGTTCACCAAGTTAATTGTGACCTGCGTGACAGGAATCATGTTTTGCATGTTCTTAAGAACAATCTTCAAAATGCTCAATCACGCATGAAACAACAAGCTGACAAGCACAGGACAGAGAGATCATTTGAAGTTGGTGATTGGGTTTACCTTCGATTGCAGCCTTATAAGCAAGCATCCGTTAGTATACGGGCTTCTATGAAGTTATCACCGAGATTCTATGGGCCCTACAAGGTAATAGAGCGTATTGGCCCTGTTGCTTCGCCTCAATCTGCCAGCTGAATCAAAGATACATCCTGTGTTTCATGTTTCGTGTTTAAAGAAGAAACTTGGTGATCAAGTTACTGCTCAACGACATTTGCCAGAGCTATCTTCAAGTGGAGAGATCAAATTTCTGCCACAAGCTATTTTGGATCGGCGTTTTGTTAAACACCGTAATCGAGCAGCAACTGAGGTTCTTGTTCAATGGGCCAATTTACCAATTGAGGATGCAACATGGGAGAGCTATCAATCTTTTGCGGAGAAGTTTCCTGAGTTCATTGCTGCCCAACCTTGAGGACAAGGTTCTTTTGAAGGGCGAGGGAATGTTACGAATCTTACTCCATTTAAGCTTTCTATTTTATTTAACCTCTCTGTTTCCTTCTCTAATTAGAACTCTTCTCTGATTAGGACTCATTTCTATTTTCTGTTTGTGAGGCTATAGCCTATTTATGTTTGTAGCCTGCGGGCCTCTAAAATTATGAATGGAATGTCATTTTGCTTCTGGCCATTGGAGGTTGATCCCCTCGAAGAGATCAAACGTTCTTCTCCCCCTTTGGGTTCCCTGTTCTTGATCGATAGAACTCTCGGGTTCTATCAGTAGCCCCCACCCCGGACCCCCCACCGGAGACCCCCTCCCTGAAATCCCCACTCCCAGAGCAGCCCCTCACCCACCGAAACCCTCCTCCAGACCCCCCATCGGAACCCCCCCACCCTCCTAACCCATTGCCCCCACCCTGGACTCCCTGCCGGATCCCACTGCGCGCCTGAACCGCCCTCTGCCAGAGCACCCCCCGGCCCCCTCCGCTCTTGACCCTCCTTCCCGAAAACCGCTGTTGGAACCCCTCTCCCTGCCAGACCAACCTCCCCCTCCCGGATCGGCTAGAACCCCCGCCCTCCCTGATGATCCCCAAGCTTTAAAAAAAAGGAACAACAAATGCAACAATGGCGATGGTGGAGGCGCGTCAGGTAGGGAGAGTTTTACAGAGAGAGGGTGAGGGAGGGGGCTTACCAGACCAGAGAGGATGGCTTGGAGGATGGCGACAACGCGACACTGGCGGCGACAACGAGGACGGCTTCGATGGCAACGACGAGGACGGCTTCAACGGCAACGGTGAGGGGGGCTCTGCGGGGACGACGACGACGAGGAAGGCTTCGACGACGATGGCGAGGGCGGCTTTGGCCGCGACGGCGAGGGCGGCTTTCGCCGCGACGGCGAGTACGGCACCGGCAGTCTCTCCTTGGCAAGGAGATAGTGGAAAGAGAGTGAGAGGGAGAGTGGGAGTTAGACGGAGATCGCGGGGGAAGGGGGGAAGAAGGGGGGAAAGCTCCGTCGTGGGGGAAGGGGGGAAAGTTTCGATGGAGGTAAAGAATATTTGTAACGGATTTCAGACGGATTATTTCCGTCTGAATATCCGTCTCAAATCACGACGGATATAAAGACGGAATATATTCCGTCTATAATTATAGACGGATCTTCAGAGGGAATATAGTATGTCGTTAATAACAACGGAATTTGTAACGGAAACTAATCCGTCACAAATACAAATGGATTTTACGACGGAAAAATATCCGTCTGAAATATCCGTCTGAAATCCCGCTTTTTTTGGTAGTGGAAAATGATTCTCTGCTGACTCAGAAGAAGGAAATTGATAAATTAAAAGATAAGCTGGTTGAAGAAAACATCCATCTGAAGGAACAAAATAAAAAGCTAATGGTCCTTAACACTGTTTTCTCTGAAAGATGGCTAACGGTAGAAAGAGAAAAATCAGCTTTGAAAGAAAAAGAAGTGAACATTGAATTGAAGTGAACTCAGGAGAATGAGATCCTGAAAAGTCTGAATGATGGGCTACAAAATCAGGTTATTTCGTGTGAAGACCACATTATGACCTTGCAAATTGAAATTGAAAATCTAAACAACTCTCTGTCAAAATTTGCCAAAGGTAAAGAAAAAATGAAAGATTCTTTGAACGTGGAAGTCACCAAATTGAATGAAGAGAAAAGGTGCAATTCTCAAGTTAAGCAAGCTGTAAGGAACAAACTATACTCAACATTTGTGAGTAGCTCAAACTTAGCTAGTACTTCTGCACCGTCTTCAAAACAGTCTGATGATCAGAAGATTCAAAAACAGAAGAAAAATGTGAAAATGAGAACACTGAAGAAGAATAGTAAATTTCATGCAAACAAGCCTAAGGCTAGAAAATTTCCAATTATTCACGGAAGGAATGTTGAATGCTTCTATTGTGGAAATTCTGGCCATGTACTTGATGATTGCCTTGTCATGAAGAATGATAATGATAGATTTCATGCTAGGACCTCTTATGCTAAGAAATCATATTCTGCTCAAAACAGAATATCCAAATGCTTTTACTGTCATGAAATGGGTCATCTCATACATGAATGTAAATCTATGGAGTTAGATGACTTTGCTGCTACTACTGCACAGAAATATCATGCTAGAAATCGTGTTCCTAGGAGAAAGAATCTGAATTGCTTTTGTTGTGGGAAGCCAGGCCATAGGGCAAAAGATTGCTGGCATAATCACGGAAAGAAATTCAATTCTGAAATTGTCAAATTCCCTATAAAACATTTTCCAAAACTTTCATGCTATAACTGTGGAAAGTCAGGTCACAGGGCTGTAACATGTTGGCTGGCAGGATATCGAAACCAAACTGGTTTTGGTAAACAGAATTTTTATTCTGTTAACAAAAAATTTCATGCACATGCACATAGAATTCATGCTAACAAGAATGTGCATAAATCAGATTTGAAAACTGCTGCTTCTTGCCATCATTATGGCAAATCTGGACATTTGATGGATGGTCATCCTCTGATGAAATTTAATGATCATCAAGTTAAAAATGTGGTGAGAAAACCTGCTAGAAGTGATACTGTCATGTCAGGACCCAAGACTTCTTGGGTACCTATTTGTGCAAAATAACATTCCTATGCAGGTGTGCCTTGGGACTGGAATAAAAGGGGTAATGATCCAAGGCACTCAAGAATGAAAACCCCATTCTCACACTGTTCAGGTAAACTCTCTGCATTTCTTGTTTTGAAACTCATTGCATATCTGATTTGATGTATTCCTGCATATCTGCCATTTGTAGTTGTTTGATAATTGTTGAAATGCATAAAACTCTGAAAATAAATTACATTCTGAATAATCTGAATTGCTTATGTATGTGGCTTGAAATTTGTCTATTGCATAGTTCATTGAAAATCTGTCCATTGCATCCTGAAAAATCTGATAAGCTGAAATTTGATCCATGCATGCTGCCCATGTTGAATTATCATGCATGACCTCAATGGTATATAAATGGTAAGCTACCAAAAGACAGGGAAGTCTGTCTGGAGGTTCTTACTATGTGTGAGGTGGTCTTTTAGACCAAGTGCTCCGCCTAGTACCATGGGTCACCTTGTTGGATAGGACAGTCTGAATGTGCATGAATCAAAATCATATGTTCAGTTTCTCATGGCAAACATTGCATGTTTTAAGGGGGAGTTACTTGCATGTGTTTTTGCATACATAAAGTGCATTGCATTTCCTTAGATTGAAAATGCCAAAAAGATTGTCTAAATGCATGTTGTCAGGGGGAGTCAATGCATTGCATATAGGTTGTCAAATGCATACTCATGTGAGAATTCATTGCATATCCTTCCTTATTGATTCTGTTGACAGACCTTGAACATATTTTTGAAAACATTGAGCTTTGAAATCTCTTCTATCAATTGGTATCATTTGGCTTCAGAATTCCATCAGTCCTTCATGAAGATTTCAATAGGACTATCTCGATCATAAATCTGAAAACTCTTGAACTAGAAATCTTCTATTATACATTTTTATGAATAATTGAAATAACTCATGTGGTTTAAGTTTAATGTATTCAATGAGTTTGGCTTTAAAATCTCTTAAAAATATCTGAAGCATGTTTAATAAACCTTAACCATCTGTTTCATGCTGTGTCTTGTAAAATCTTCTGAAATCTGCATTATTAAATACATGACTTTATTTGGTTAAGTACATGAAATTGTTATTGATTTGAAGCAAATGAATTTTTCTGAAATGTCTAAACGGTATTTTCTGTCAGAGCAATGACCTTGGTCACTGAGAAACACATGTCCAAAGGACTGTGTCATGAGGTACCATAATTAACTCTGATTAAGAATAATTGAAATTCAGGCAGAGCAATGGCATGCACACTGAGAAATACAACTCACTCATCAAGAAATGATTTGCAGTGTGTCATGATGTGTAAATGCTATCTCTGTTCATATAAAGCATGATAGTTAGTCACACTAAGTGCTTAGGGATATTGGCCTCTGATCAAGGTATATCCTCTAGTTACAAGGTGTGCACTGAACTAGAGTGCTCGTAAAATTTGTAGCATAAAAAATTGTTGAACGAATTGAAATATCTGAATATTGATGCTAAAATCGAATTGCTACAACCCTAGATAAAATCATATGACTTCATAATTGTTTGATTTCAATACTGATGCATGTAATTCCGAAAGAAGTCAATAAATTTGATTGTGTAAGAGATAGGGAGTTTTATCAAGATAAATATGAGGGCTTGGTTCATTTTTATTAAACCATGTTTTTAGATATCAATACAGAATTTTATTGATAAACTCTACATACATCATGTTTAAACCATGCTGTTCAATAAAGCTCATTCATAAGCCCTTATAATGGAAGACTTTGAAAACTTATGTTTGAGATTTATGAGATTCATATCTCTTTGAAAATCTGGCTGAATTTCTTGTGTCTGGAGCATCCTTGAAAAATATGTTAATTGAAACTCTTCTGCTCATGTCCTTGGCTCATTGACCTGAACTTCTCCTTGTTTGCCCCTGTGGTCTCCTTCTCATTCATTTCATAAGGTTCCATTTATTGAGGGGGAGCCTCCTTGTCATATGCATCATGCTGCATAGAAGGAGAAGAATTGTGCTCTTGCATTCATATTTCTGGTATCTGCATCTACATTCATACCCCTTCCCATGGTTTATTATGATTCTACCAAAGGGGGAGATTGTTTGCCAAAGAGGGAGAATATCATTCAATCAGTGCATGCAGGCTCCTTTTGATCATTTCTAACTCATGTTTTTGTTGCAACTCTTAAAGGGGGAGAATGTTGTTCTTGCAAGGGGGAGAAATTGATTTTTTTTACATGCTTTAATTTCTCAAACTATTTTCTTTTTGATGAAGTCAAAGGGGGAGAATAGTTTGAGTCATTAGACTGACTCACTGTGTAGTGTTGCCATCATCAAAAAGGGGGAGATTATTGTGCCCCTATGATTTTGATGATGGTTTTAATGGTGGTTTTGATGATTGGCCTTTGAAGTGAGTTATTCACTGTGAGTCATCTTGCTGTGTGAGTCATCATGCTATTATTCACTTTCTGATCATAATGCAGTTCTTCATAAGTTCTGATATGGCATTGCATATTTGATTATGTTCAGTCATGTTACTGTTGCTCTTTAGACTACAGTTTGATACTGCAGCGTCGACCCATCGAACTGCAGCGTCGACGCTGCCAAGGCACTTCAGAGGTAGCAGTAAGAAATATTTGATCTGCTGCGTCAACGCATTGTTGTGCCCCTGGTTTTGATGATGACAACCATGAGATATGAATGATGTGTTCAATTCAGTGATGAATTAAATTTTCATTCAATAATACTTTCACTTGATTTCATTCTTGTTGCTAGAAAGAACAGGGTTGACGCTGGGAGTTTAAAGCGTCCATACATCAGTTGAAGAAGCCTTCACTGATATCCACAATGTTAACTCCACGAAGCAGAGACCCTCTCGAGTTATTTCACTGCGTCAACGCCAAAATAGAGCGGCGTCGATGCAGCAGTTACAAAGGAAGAGCCAATGGCTTACTGGATTACTCTGGTGCGTCAACGCATTCATCAAGTGGCGTCGACGCAGCAGGTTGATGGATCGACAAGGTGACCAGAGGGTGGACACAGTTGCACAATGCGTCAACGCACTCCACACGAAACGTGAGAGGGCTGAAGCCATCTAAGTTCAGATGCTGGAACACCAATGCGTCAACGCAGCATGCTGAGAGCGTCGACGCAACACGTCTATCTGTTGAAGACTTGATCACTGGATCACCGATGCGTCAACGCAGCAGGCTGATGGAGTCAACGCAGCAGACTTGAGATTTGCTGTAGAATGTCCTTGAAGGCTGCGTCAACCCTTTGGAGCAAGTGAGTTGACACCACCTGACTCTAGTTGCTGACACGTGGGCCAAGTATTGGGCAGGAAATGTGGAAGACACACGCCCTAACTGCTGCTGGTATATATTGGAGCCTTCGTCTTCAGATGGAGGCTGATCATGATCGAAGCCAGAGAGCAGAAGCTGAGAGAAGAAAGGGAAAAAGAAGAGAGAGCTTCCACGATCCAGCAGAAGAAAAGAAAAAGAGAAAGAGAGAAAAGGAGAACAGAGATCGAGAAGAAGAGAAGTGCAGCAGAGAAGAAAGAGAAAGAGAGAGAGTGAAGAAAGAGAGTGAAATTGAGGGAGATCTGTTCCTACTGGACCGTGGATCAGATCCAGGCCAGTCAGCTCCGTTGAGAGCCACATTGTGCATTTCATTTTTTCAGCTTTCTGTTTGCTGAAGTTATTTTCATTTCGTGTTTTTACTTTTCCTTTTTCATTTGGTTATCATTGTTCTTCCGATCCTCTGGACTGTGGTCGGGTTCCTCCTGATGGGTCAGGAGAAGGGAGATCTGATCTCCGGTTTACAAGCAGCAGGGGGGCTGCTTGTGGGTTCCCTCCAGGCTAGGAGGAGGAGAGGCTAGGCCTCTGGTGGATTGCTGGTAGCAGAGTGCTACTGGCTGGTTCACTGGTAGCGGGGCTGCTACTAGTGGGGTTCCCTCTTGGTATAGAGGAAGAGAGACGTGAGTCTCTGGTTTCTAGTGACCGTGGGTTGCTAGAGGTTCCCTCCGTGTAGGAGGAAGAGGGGAGGTTGTTCCCCTGGGTAAGCTGTGTATCAGCGTCTGTTGGCAAGCTGTGTTGCCCAGCTGTCAGTGAAGCCACACTCGGTTTGAGTGTGGGGTGGATGTAGGTCCGTGGACCGAACCACCTAAAAATCTCTGTGCAGTGGTTGGTTGCTCCATATCTCCTATCTACTTCACAGGTTACATTGCATTCTCGTTTATATCTGTGCTGCTTCCGCTAGTTGTTTATTTGGGCGCAGGTTACGTATTTGATCTTTGGTTTAAAAGGATATTCTACCTGTTCTTCAGATTGGTTGTCTTTCTTTGTTAGAGTTCTAGTTTTATTATTGAGCCGAAAAGTTTTTAAGGGTGGGATTCATTCACTCCCCCTCTGAATCCTCCGCACCGATCCTAACAATTGGTATCAGAGCGGTTCCCTATTTCTCCAGATTCAACGATCTGTAGGGGATCCTGCTGGTCTAATAGGTGCATTTCTGATCGGGTTTTATTGCTTGGTTTTACTCCTGAATTGATTCAATAAAGCATCCACCGATCTTTAGTGGTTCTGGATTTAAGTTGTGGCTTAGAGGTCTGCGTATCTATGTTAAACAACTTGATCCGGATCTGTGGAAGTTGATTTCGCATGGTCCACACATACTGCCAAAGAAAACGTGCAAATGGACTGACAGTGATAGATACATGTGTGATCAAAACATGAAGGCTATGGAAATTATGAAGGCTGCCACTGACAAGGCCTTACACTCGTGTTTTTATCATTGCAGGTCAGCCACCGAAATCCTGGACAAACTGAAGATAGCCTTCCAGTCAAAGGAGGACGCTTGCATGATGAAGTCAAAGGGGGAGAATAGTTTGAGTCATCAGACTGACTCACTGTGTAGTGTTGCCATCATCAAAAAGGGGGAGATTGTTGTGCCCCTGTGGTTTTGATGATGGTTTTAATGGTGGTTTTGATGATTGGCCTTTGAAGTGAGTTATTCACTGTGAGTCATCTTGCTGTGTGAGTCATCATGCTATTATTCACTTTCTGATCATAATGCAGTTCTTCATAAGTTCTGATATGGCATTGCATATTTGATTATGTTCAGTCATGTTACTGTTGCTCTTTAGACTGTAGTTTGATACTGCAGTGTCGACCCATCGAACTGCAGCGTCGACGCTGCCAAGGCACTTCAGAGGTAGCAGTAAGAAATATTTAATCTGCTGCG
Source organism: Amorphophallus konjac (assembly GCA_022559845.1). Classification (NCBI taxonomy): domain Eukaryota; kingdom Viridiplantae; phylum Streptophyta; class Magnoliopsida; order Alismatales; family Araceae; genus Amorphophallus; species Amorphophallus konjac. The sequence goes on along the minus strand of CM040118.1, from coordinate 463,576,263 downwards.
TCCACGCTGCTTGGGCAATGCGTTGATGCTTGGTGCCTCTTTAACTTTGCTGCATTTATTCATTGGTCTGGTCTGTGGTGCGTCGACCCCTTGTGCTGATGGGTCGACCCCTCAGTTCATATCATCAAGTCTATACAGTGGACTGTGCAACCTGTTTGATTAATGAAGTCTGTACATCAGTCTTCACATTCTAAGTATGTACAGCCGTTGGGTTTGGACTCAGAGTCTATACACTTGATTCGCCTTTGAATTGGTCAAGTCTGTACATTCGTTTCTGAAGCCTGAAGTCTATACAGTCCAGCCTATTCCTACGTTCAAGGCTTCAGCCACACTCTAAGTCTGTACAGCCACTCCTTGAGCATCAAGTCTATACATTGGCCGTTGTTCTCCAAAGTCTGCACAATGGTCTTCACACCTGAAGTCTGTACATCCACAGTTAAACTTGAAGTCTGCACAATGGTCTTCAAATCCAAAGTCTGCACATTGGTCTTCGAATTCAATGTCTATACATTGGGCTCTTACATGAAGTCTATACATTGTAGTTTGCATTGTAAAGTCCATACATTGGTTGTTGTTCTTCAATGTCTATACAGTGCCTTTAGGATTTAAAGTCTATACAGCCGTTGTCTCTTTGTTGAAGTCAACACATTGGGCAAGTCTGTACGTTGCATTCGCCTTCACAAGTCTATACAACAAAGTATATACACTGCAATGTACATACTTAAATCTTATGACTTCATTATTGTTGCTGAAGGGAACAGGGTCGACGCTGGGAGCTTAAAGCGTCCACGCATCAGTTGACGAAGCCTTCACGATATCTTCCACTGCGTCAACGTCACAAGTAAGGAGCGTCGACGCAGCAGTTAAAGAAGCAGAGACTTTAACAGGCTATTCCACTGCGTCAACGCCACAATTGAGCAGCGTCGATGCAGCAGCTAAAGAGACGAAGCTAATGGCTTACTGGAATGCCTCACTGCGTTAACGCCATTGATTGAGAGCGTCGACGCAGCACGCCCATCTGCTGCAGACTTGATCACTGGATCACCGATGCGTCAACGCAGCAGGCTGATGGAGTCAACGCAACAGACTTGAGTTTTGCTGGTCGAATGTCTTTGAAGGCTGCGTCAACCCTTTGGAGCAAGTGTGTTGACGCCACCTCAACTCCAGTTGCTGAGCGTACTGATGAATGGGCACGTGACCCGAAGCTGGCACCTGACACGTGATCCGAGGTGGGTGCTGAGCACGTGATCCGAGGAGGAATCTTCTAGACGGAAGGCGTGGGAAGCTCACGCCCTAGCTGCTGCTACTGCTTATAAAAGGAAGCCTTCATCCAACAGATGAAGACTGATCGAAGTTGAGAGAAAAAGGGAAAAAGTCTATACAGTGAGAAACAAGCAGCAGAGAGTCTTCGATCCACAGAAAGAGGAAGAAAAAGAGAAGAAGAAGAAATAGAAGAAGAGTGAGCCGGCAGAAGAAAAAGGGGTGCAGAGAAAAAGGAGAGAATAGCGTGAGAGAAAAGGATAGCAGAGGAGAAAGAAAGAGAGATATATAGAGAGAGAGAGTTCGTGGAGAAGAAGGAAGAAGCTATTGAGGATTTGTCCTCTGGCGTCTGGATTAAATCCAAGCCAGATCTGCTCCTTTGAGAGCTACATTCTTGTTCTTCATTTACAGCCTTCCGATCGCTGTGTATTTTCTGTTTCCTTATTTTTTCTTTTGTGTCTTTGGTTAGCATTATTCTTCCGAACCTCTGGACTGAGGTCGGGTTCCTCCTGGTGGGTCAGGAGAAGGGAGATCTGATCTCCGGTTGCAAGTAGATGAAAGCTACTTGTGGGTTCCTCCTGTGGATTCAGGAGAAGGGAGACTTGTCTCCGGTTCTGGGCTTGTGGCTAGCAAGTCCAGGGGTCCCTCCGATCTGGAGGAAGAGAGACTTCGGTCTCTGGTTTCCAAGTGGCTGGGAGTCACTTGGGGTGTCCCTCCGGTTTGGAGGAAGAGGGGAGGTTGTTCCCCTGGTCAAGCTGTGTGGCAGCAACTTGTTTGCAGACTGAGTCTGCGTTCTAGCTTGTGCTAGTGGAAGCCTCACTCCGGTTGGGAGTGAGGGGTGGACGTAGGTCTTGGTGACCGAACCACCTAAAAATCCTCTGTGCAGTGTGGGTGTGCTTTGCTCCTTATCTTCTACCTCATTCACAGGTTGCCTTAGCATGCTCGTTTATATCTGTGCTGCTTCCGCTAGTTGATTGTTTAGGCACGAGATAGACGTTTGTTCTTCGGTTCAAAAGAGATTCTGATTAGTTATCCTGTCTGTCTATCGTGTTCTAGTTAGTGTTCTAGTTTTTATTGAGCGAAAAGTTTTTTAAGGGTGGGATTCATTCACCCCCCCCTCTGAATCCTTGCACCGATTCTATCACCCTCCGGAGTCCTTGACGTCCTCATGGAGGGTGGCCTAGTCATGGCTCGGTCGGCGGCCTTGATGGCGGAGACGTACGCCCGGATGGAGGCGGAGCGGTCGAGTCTCGCCTGGGCCCTCGGGGGGTGCGAGAGGAAACTGGCCCGCCTCAGCGAGGAGCATGAGGGGCTTCGACGGGAGTTCTCCGTGATCAAGGATTTGGCACGGGCGAGCCGGCTAGAAACCGAGGCGCTGACTGAGCAGTTGGCTAAGGCCCAAGAGTCGCTCGAGAGGAAGGGCAAACTCTTGGAAGAGGAGCGTCTGCGTCACCTCGAGCTGGACGGTCGCTGGGAGCTCGAACGCGCCGAGCTACTGGACCGGGCGGAGGTGGCGGAGTGCCTTCGTTCCGTGGCCGAGGCGGACCGAGCCCGGGCGGAGAGGCGGTCAGCGAAGCCGAGCGAGGGATGGTCGAGGCAGAGGAATGCCTGGCGGGGGCAGAGGAGCGTGCGGCCTAGGCGGAGCGGGCTTGGGTCAAGCTCGTTGGAAGGACGGAGCAGATCGAGGCGGAGGTGATCGAGCGGTATAGGAGCTCGGACGCCTACTCAGTCGACCTAGAGAGAGCCGCCCTACCATATTACGAGGTAGCGCTTCGCCGGGCGCCCGAAAGGGGTTTAAGCAGGGTTATCGTCGGGCGGTGGACTACGCCGACGAGCGAGACTCCGGGATCGAGTTCCCTTTGGGCCAGAGCTATGACTCGGATGAGTCGGCTTCTAGCTCCTCTACGTCGGGCGGGGAAGATCCAGAGGGGTCTCCTCCGGCGGGGTCACCAACTCCGGACGTCTCGGGAGGGCTCACGACTGAGACAGTTCTCGCACAGGCGAGGTCAGTACCCGGGTCGGCCGTCACCGAGGGTGCCGGGGGTGACTCGCCCACTTTCGTCGCTCCCGAGCTTCAAAGTGGGCCCGAGGCCTGATGTATTTTACCTTATTTTGCCCCTTTCTCTTATTTGTCTCTCTTTCCTCCTTTAGAGAGTTCCCTCTTTATGAGATAATGAATGACTTACTTGTTTGATCGCCATCCTTGTCGTGATTTGGTTGGCGTATCTGAAGTAGTTGGCGAGTGCCGATATGTCCTGCGTGGTTTTTGCATGCTGATTGGGTAGGCTTCTGACGGGGCGTCTTTCCGTTCCCTCACGCTTTGAATGCCAGGCCGCTTCGTGAATCCCGCTGGGGCGGGAAACGAGGAGTTGGAGGTGACCGTTCAGGGGAGAAATCCTTTGGCGTGTTTTCGAGGGGGGGAGTCATTTAAGGCGTGTAGCCTCCTTTGGCCTATAAGAAGGATCGAAGGGCGCCCTTTCCTCTTTACCGCTTGGGATTTTCTCTAACGGTCTTTCCTCACTCCTTCTTCTTCACTCTGCGTTGTGCCGTTGCATTCGGAGCATGGAGGATCCTTCAGAGGGTGACGCCGCCGACGACGGGGAGTAGAGAGCTCTTGCTGTCCTGGCTTGTTGGACGGGTCCCACGGTCGCCGCGCGGGTTTGAGACGGGTCCGATGGTCGCCGCGCGGATCTGGAGAGGGCTTCGACGTGTGAGGGCACGGCTCTTGGCCTTTCTCAGTTCTGGCGTGGCTTCCGGGCGGGCGCCGAGGCGGAGGACGGATGGGGGTATTAGGGATGGCTACCGCCACTCCCCCTCTGCATGGGGGGGAGGCGCACCAAGTTCCCTCCTCACCGGAGCCTTCCTCCGTCTGCAGCCTCTTTTTCCCACTTCTGCTCTTCATTTCTTTTACTCTTCGGAGGCTGCTTGCTCTCTGTTCCCTTCCAAGGAGTTGGTAGGTTGGGAAAGAGGAGGTCTTCACGGCGCTCCTTCTCCCTGGCCTCTATCAACTTGGAAGGTAGCCTTCCCCAACCTTGGAAGGTGGTTACCTTCTCTGCAGTCCCTCTGTCACCTTTGTCAGGGGTCATCTGAGCCAACTGGATCGGCCCCCTCTTGTCCGAGCCAGTTTCTACGCGAGGCAGAGTCAGTGGCTGGACGCGAGGAGATCGAGATCGAGTCAAACAAGCGATGACCCCTTGCAGCAGTGTTAGACGGATTTTCTTACTTTTTGTCATGCAATGTACTGGCCTTTGCCTTTCTGATGTATCAATAGTTTTGAATGAAAAGAAAAGAATTTGTTTCGTCCATCTTGTTATACAATTTCAAAAATAGAATTTGCGTGGTGCGGCTGCGTTCCATGTCCGAGGAATAGGTTCCCCTTCCATTGTTGCTAGCCTATACGCACCTTTCCCGAGCATCTCGACCACTCGGTAGGGGCCTTCCCAGTTAGGGGACAGCTTGCCCGCCGCCTCTAGTGGTCGAGAGGCCTCGACTTTTCTGAGGACGAAGTCTCCCGGTTGGAAGTGTCTGCTTCGGACTCTGGCGTTGTAGTATCGAGTGAGGCGTCGCTGGTATTCCGTCGCTCGGATGCCGGCAATATCCCGGAGTTCATCGGCTAGGTCGAGGTTCTCGAGTAACTTTTGGTTGTTTTCCTCGAGCGAGTAGCGGATGACTCGGAGAGACGGGTTGGCGATCTCTAATGGAATGACGACCTCAGTGCCGTACACCAACTGAAAAGGACTTTCACCGGTTGCCGTCCTGGGAGTCGTTCGGTGCGACGACAGTACGCTAGGCAATTCCTCGAGCCAACTACCCTTGGCTTTGCCGAGTCTGGTCTTTATGCCTTTCAAGATAGTCTTATTGGCATTTTCGACCAGCCCGTTGGCCTGAGGGTGGGCAACCGAAGTGAAGTGGTTGCGGATGTTTAGGTCGGCGCATTTGTCTCGAAAATACCGAGAATCGAATTGCCGACCGTTATCGCTCACTATCACTCGGGGGATGCCGAAGTGACAAATGATCGATTTTCAGATAAAACTCCAGACGACTATCTCGGTGATCCTTGCAGTGGCTTCGGCCTTGATCCATTTAGTGAAGTAGTCGATGGCGACGATAATGAACCTTTTCTGGGACTGAGCCGTAGGGAATGGCCCGAGAATGTAGATCCCCCACCGAGCGAAGGGATAAGGCTCGGTGAGGGTGATGAGTTCTGTAGCCGGCTGATGGACCAAGTGGTCGAACCGCTGGCATCGGTCGCATTGTTGAGCGTAGGCCGAGCAGTCGCACTGCAGGGTGGGCCACCAGTACCCCTGTCGTAACAGGATCCTGGCCAGTGACCTTGCCCCTGAGTGCGCTCCGCACAGGCCTTCATGATCCTCTCGGATGGCTCGGCTGGCTTCGTCGGGGCCGAGGCACTTCAGGAGAGGGCCGGCGAAAGACCTTCGATAGAGTGTGTCATCCAGGACGACGAAGCGCCGGGCTTGGTACTTCATTCGGCGTGCTTCTCGAGGGTTGGAGGGCTCTTGGGAGTTTCGGAGCCAAGACAGGTAGGGGGTGCGCCAGTCGCTTGGGACGACCGAGTCAACAGTGAGGAGCTCCGAGTTAGTGCTCGGGCGTTCTAGCTCTTCGAGGAGGACCGATCGGGTACCTTCTGGGTCTAGGCAGGAGGCCAACCGAGAGAGGGCGTCCGCTCGGGAGTTTTCTTCCCAGGCTATTCGGACTACCTCGAACCCCTCGAATTGTTGGGCCAGGCTCCTGACCAGCTGGAGGTATTTGATCATGGGTGCCTCTCGAGCTTTGTACTCGCCGTTGACCTGGCTTTCGACCAGCTGAGAGTTGGTGTGGATCCTGACTCGCTCAGCCCCCAACCGCCGGGCCATGCGCGCTCCCGATATAAGGGCCTCGTACTCGGAAGCGTTGTTGGACGCCTGAAAGTTGAATTTCAAGGCGTACTGTAGCTCCACCCCTTCGGGGGATCTTAGGAGGATTCCAGCACCACTACCGACCGAGTTGGAAGATCCGTCGACGTATAGTTCCCAGGTTGGCCTGGGAATGGTCGATAGTCTACCTTCGGTCGGGATGGTGCTTTCGGCGATGAAGTCGGCGAGCGCTTGACCTTTTATAGCTAAGCGCAGGCGATACGAGATGTCGTAGGCCCCAAGCATAATGGCCCATTTGACGAGTCGCCCCGAGGCCTGGGGGTGGGCCAAAATCTTCTTCAACGGCTCGCCGGTTAGCACGGTGATGGGGTGCCCCTGGAAGTAGGGTCGGAGGCGTTTCGCGGAGGTAACCAACGCTAGCATGAGCTTCTCGGTTGCGGGGTACCTCCTCTCGGCCTCGTTGAGCACCTTGCTGGTGTAGTAGACTGGTCTCTCGATTCCCGAGTCATTTCTTACTAGGACCGAGCTGACCGTTGATGACGTCGCCGAGAGATAGAGCAGCAAGACTTCGCCCGGCACGGGCTTGGAGAGCACCGGGGGTGAAGCCAGGAACTCCTTGAGCTCGGCGAACGCTTTCTGGCATTCCTCATCCCATGCGAACGTAGCATATGCCAATTTGGGCCCCCTCAACAGTTTAAAAAAGGATAGGCATCATTCGGCCGCACGGGACAAGAAACGGCTGAGAGCGGCGACACGCCCCGTCAGACGCTGGACGTCCTTAATGTAGGCGGGTGGGCGCATGTCCAAGATGGCCTGGACTTTGTCGGGGTTGGCTTCGATCCCGCGCTGAGTGACCAGAAAACCCAGGAACTTCCCAGATCTTACTCCGAAGGCGCACTTGGCAGGATTGAGCTTCATGTTGTACTTCAGGAGGATGCCGAAGGTTTCAGCGAGGTCGGTGAAGTGGTCCTAGGCCTTGGGGGTCTTGACGAGCATGTCGTCAATGTAGGCCTCAACGTTCCGACCTAGCTGCTCCTCGAACATGTGATTGACCAGTCTTTGATATGTGGCTCCGGCGTTCTTCAACCCGAAAGGCATCCGGGTATAGTAGTACACGCCATAGTCGGTGATGAAGGCAGTCTTTTCGACGTCTTCAAAATTCATTCTGATCTGATGGTAACCCGAATAGGCATCCAGGAAGCTGAGCATCTCGTTGCCTGATGTCGAATCGACCACTTGGTCGATGCTGGGCAAGGGATAGCAGTCCTTAGGGGTCGCCTTATTCAAGTCGGTGAAGTCCACGCACATCCGCCATTTGCCGGAAGCCTTTAGTACCAGGACGACATTGGCTAGCCACGTCGGGTACAGGACTGGTTTAAAAAGACCAGTCTCTTGCCCCTTGGTGACCTGCACCTTGATAATCGCCTGCTTCTCGGGTGCGTGCTTCCTTCGGCGCTGCTGCACGGGCTTCATGGTGGGGTTGAGGTTGAGTCTGTGCATCACGGTCTCCTCTGGTATCCCAGGGAGCTGATCGTCAGACCAAGCGAAGACTAGGATGTACTCAGAAAGAAATTTCTTATATTGCTGCTGTTCCTCGGGTGGTAGGTCGGCTCCGATCCTTGCTCCTAGGGTCGGGTCATCGTTTAGGAAAATTGTTAGCAACTCGCCACCTGGCTCGGTGGTTGCGGATTTTTCCTCGACTTCCCGGGGGCCCTTATCATTCCCGCCCGGCCTCGTGGCCTCCGTAGAGATATTATAGCACCTTCGGGCCGTGGCCTGGTTACCTCGGATTTCCCCTACCCCATTTTTAGTGGGGAACTTCATTTTTTGGTGATAGGTAGATGGTACTGCCTTGATCCGGCTGAGGATTCCCCGGCCGAAGATGGCATTGTACGCTATCATACCTTTGATCACCATGAAGTCTACCATGACCGTAACGGTTTTGGGTGGGGTGCCGAGGGTAACCGGCAGGCTTAGGGCTCCTTCGGGGAGAGTGGCCAGGCCGTTGAACCCACAGAGGGGCGTTCGGACCGGGCGGAGTTTGGATGGATCCTCTCCCATTTTGAGGAAACAGTCATAAGACAACACATCAGGGGCACTTCCATTGTCCACAAGAATCCTATCTATGTTACAATGGTTTATAGTGGCCGAGATTACGAGGGCATCATCATGCGGGGTGCTCAGCCCCTCCAGGTCTTGATCGGAGAAGACTATGACCTGGGGTAGGGCCTTGGGTGGCTCTGGGGCTCGGCTCGCCCGCTCGGCATGACGCTTCCTTCCACGGCTGCTGTCGCCTCCTGATGCTATTCCTCCGGAGATGACGTTGATGTGGACCCCTCGGGGGGCGTTGTCGATCTCTTCTGCGGCGCCTTGATCTTCTCTGCGCTCGGCAGTGAACCGAGCCAGGTGCCCCAGGCGGATGAGGCGCTCGATTTCGTCATGGAGCTGGTGGCAGTCGCCGGTGTGATGCCCATGATCGCCGTGGAATAGACAATGTCTGTCTCGCTTGCGGTTTTTCGACCTCATCGGCTCAGGCCGAGGGAGGAGTCCCGAGCCTTTGACGTCTTCATAGATTTCATAGACTGGTGCGGTTAACGGGGTGTACCGCTCGTACTTCCGCTTGCGTTCTCCATCTCGGTCTCACTTCTTCCCCGAGCTAGGATTTGGCTCGGGGCCCCGCTTCTTGTCCCCCTCCCGACCCGAGCTGGTTGCGTCTCGACAAGCGCTGAGTACTTCTTCGCACTCGGCGTGGCGCAGAGCCAGAGTCACTAGCTCAGCAAGGGTCGAGGGAGGGTGGAGGACAAGTTCACGGCGGAGGTTCTCATCCCGGGTACCCCCGGTCAGTGCGGTTGTGGCCAAGGCCACGTCCAGGCGGGGGATTCGGAGGGCTTCCGATTTAAATCGGTGGACGTAAGCCCGGAGCCTTTCCCCTTGCGCCTGTTTAAGGGCCAAGAGCCCCGCTACCGACCTTAGGGGGGCACTTCTGGCGAAGCTCTCCTTGAAGACTCGCCCGAATTGCTTGAAGTCTCGGATGGATCCGGGGGCGAGGGCCCGGAACCATGCTTAAGCGCCCTGGACCAGAGTGGTCACGAAGGCTCGGTACTTGATGGGGTCCGACGCTCCGTGTAGAGTCATCAGGGCGTCGAAGCTATCATAATGGTCGGCCGGGTCGCCCTGGCCGTCGTAAAGCTTGAAGGTTGGTATGAGGGCTCTGGGAGATACCTCTACCTTCAAGATATACTCGGAGAATGGGGATTTTTCCTCTTCTTCTGGGGAAGAGGCCTTCTGTAGGGTGCGAAGGGCGCGCTCCTGCTTAGTGAAGCGCCTTTCGAAATCTCGCAGCCGGAGGGATAACTCCGGTTGCTGTCGTGCCCCGGGGCTGGGGGGAGCGTCTTGGCGGTCTCCGGGGACGTCGGCTTCCGGATCTTGCTGTTGCGTCCCCCGCCTTCCTTTCCTCGGCGTGGAGGAGGCCTCTTGCTCTGGAGGCGGAGCTTGCGAGGGTCCTCCGACCCTGTTACGGATGAGCTGCTGGCTGCGAAGGGTGAAGCGGCCCCCAGCTGTGTGCTGGGACGTACTCCTGCGAGGGGGGGGGGGCTCCCTGATGGGGCACGGGACCTTGCATCCCTGGCTGCCTGGGTCCTCATGAGTTCCACGAGGACATCCAATTTGGCGTTGAGGGCCTGGAAGGCTTCGGCGCCACCGTAGGGGGGTAGCCCCACCGCCGCAGGGGGGGTGGTGGTCCGTCGGCGGGGATGCTGGCGTTGGAGGGAGGGTTCTGTGAGGCCCTGGAAGGGCCATCCCCTGCTGCTACCATGGCCTTACCCCTTTCGCCGGCGGACCTCCTCCCTGAGCTCCTTCTCACCATGTTGGCTCTTCGTGCGTTTCCCATAGACGGTGCCAGATGAAGAGGTGAAATCTCGCGCTGGTTCCTGAGCGGGCTGGTAATCACCAAGTTAGTGAATTGTAAGATAGGGAAACGGGTCAGAGGGCCCAGGGGGATTCCCTGGGGCGAAACCCTCCGACGCTCAAGTCAGTAGAGCAATGGTGGGAGCAGCGATAGGGAGGAGAAGGTGAAGGCGCGAGATCTCTCTCCACCAATGGGGTGAAGTGATCCGTACTCAGGAATTGGGGGTGGATCAATGTCCTTGGACTTACCTTTCGCCGAAGGGTATCCCAGGTTTAAATAGTGCGCCGCCCTCTGGAGTCCTGCAAGCTGAGGGGTCTCCGGTGGAGGTTACGTCCTCGTCGTGGGCGTTTATGGCCTCATCGTGGGGGCGTTATCCTCGTGGGGAAGCCGGAGCTACTGGACTTCTTGGCGCCCGGCCCCCTGCGGACTCTAACGGCTGCAATGAATAACATTTTATCGGTCGTACCGAGCTTAGAGGGGCAGGCCCTACTTGGGCAATAGGCCTAGCTCGGTGAGGAGATGGGTCAGACAGATCGGCTAGCGCTTCCCTCCTTCGTGCGGAGAGATAGCTCGTGCGCGGGTCTTCCTGTGACCTGACCGATGCTGGGGCTCTCCGAGCCTTGGGGCCGCCTAGGAGAGTTGTTTCCTCGAGCATTGTTTTATTGGACTTTTTCCAAGTGGGCCCTGTGGGCTGTCACTTGGACGAGCTTGCCTCGTTGGGCCCTGTTGGGCCTAGTTGGGTCTGCTCTTTGAGTGAGCTGCAGGAATCCCCCTCTCCACCGGCTTTCCTTGAAGCCTTCGTGCATACACTATGGTACCAAAGTGGGTCAAAATTAATCGGCAAAGCATGCGTTACCCTGGGGGTGTCATTCTGACATGACCGTCTTTTCAGAGTCCGTCTCAACTCACTATGGATGGATTTCTTATACATCTCCCCCAACATATTCCGGGGCAAGGGTAGATGTTGTCGAAATTCTATTAGGAATTTGTGGTTTAATTTCTTATCATGTTTCTCATGTTTTCCGCTTGGTTTCTATACCCTACGGTGGTAATGGCCTCACGGCTACCCATGCCGAATTATGAGATCCAAGTATACAACCAAAGGGAATAAATCATTAATAAATGCCATTCTCGGCATACATTGTCTCGGCAACATATGAGTCCGCCTGAATGCGGTTATGCTGGATCCACACTCGTGGGCCCATATGCATGCGTTGCCATGATTAAAGCGGTTTCATAACAAAAAGGCACTATGGATCGACAGCCCTACGAGTGACCACGGTTTTTTTTTATGGCAATACCTAGGCAAATCCGAGGATCAGCTAGGCGATTTTATTAATATAACAAAAAATAAAAAATTTAAAATAGGAACCAGAGCCAAATTGTAGACACCCTACGCAGAGGGGTCAATGGAGCTTAAATGTGCGGCTCTAAAAACATAGGAAGATACAGATTTGTGAGATATAGATCACAACCCCAACATATAGAATGCTTCATCATGATCCCAATCAATGTCGAACGAGTTTCAACATTTGTATGAACTCCTAGTGCGAACTCCTTGACAACGGGCTGGAGAGGCTGGCCAATCTGAATAATCCATATCGGAACCATCGTGATATTGTGCAGGAAGGCAAAGGATGGCATCATCATACTCGTACTCCACCAAGGGGGGAGAGTGAACCGGCGGAGGGGGCACCGGCGGTGCCTTCCGAATCCGAAGAGAGCAACGGGGAGGAGGAACGTCCTCCTCAAGACTGGCCTCCGATCTGCGGATGTCAGATGCTCTAACTTTCTTGCGCAGGGCAGCGGCGAATGACGTTCGCATAGGAGACAGAGAAGCACCAGCTGAGGATGAAGACGAGGTCGTGACACTCGAGGGGGACACGATCTTGGAAGGGCTCGGAGAAGATGTCGCGGCAGTCACCCTCGAGGGCAGATGTAGAGCTTCACTAGGTAATGAGGAGGCCGTCACTCTTGAGGGCGACGTGTGTCCAGCAGGGGCTATGGAGGCTGGAGACTAGGCTGGCACATCCGGATTGAGAGAGGTCAAGGGATTGGTAGAAACCGGTGCAGCATGTGCGAGATTAGCAGCAGGGTTAAGAGGGGACTCGAGCACATCTACAGATGTCGATGGAGGCTCTGGCGCCGCAACATTGGGGAACTTGGAACCGCATAAGCAGAGCCATGCACATGCATGGTACAGTTTACGTGAGGTGGGGGAGCACCATGGTGGAGATCTTCTGGTGGCGCTTGAAGGGTGCTGGGAAGCGACCTTTGGAGAGGAGAACCGCCACCTGAAGCATCAGAATTGTTGCCACCGAGCCAGCAATAATATCATCATTATTTGGTGGCAAAATAACTACAGCATTATCACCAGCCAGCACATGAGAAGGCGCCACATCTTGTGCCTCTTCAACAGCACATGCGATGGTTGGAAAAATAGGGCCAGCATTCTGATCGCCATGGCCGTTACTCGGAAGGTGAACAGGTCTGGAAATGGCCCGCAAGACTTGCGCAGCTGATCTCGCCAGAGCACCCTTACCGGCGGCCGGAGGAGCACCGCCAGAAGACCCATGACCATGGCCACTAGAAGCTCCTGCTTTTTTACACTTACCAGCCATATGGCCCAGCCGATGATAGGATGAACAATAGTTTGGCAAGTTAGGGCATATAGTAGGCTGCCAGAAACCATCTGAACCAATCCCGATCCATACTCGATCAGGGATTTTTTGAGACACGACCAGAAGCACACAAGCCCGGGCAGCATGCGATCTGGATAGGAAGATAGTATCTCTATCGACATGAAGCACAGATCCTACGCACCCGGCTATTGATCTTATCATGGCATCAATGAAAAAGTTGGCCGGGAGTCCAGGGAACTCGATCCACACCGGAACCACCGGAGAGTCGGCATCCGGGGAGAAATCTAACGACCAGCGTGAAACCTTAAACAGCCGTCCAAGAATAAGCAAAGTGCCTTTCAATAATACCTAAATAAAATCCTCTCGGCATAAGAAACGAATCAGTAAATGATGATTATCTAGAGCACTGAGCGCAAAATCATTCTTGAACTGAAAATGCGGCGCCAGATGCGTCCGGATCTCAGGATACGATGGCCGGCAATGAGAAGTATGGGAGATGATAGCATGCTCAAGAGGCCTGCACGAAGCTTCAATCTCCTCCAAGGAAAAGAACGCTGCAGGGTCGCCCAAATATATGCACGCTGGAGGATGGACAGAAACGGGGATGGCCGGAGGCGCCATGGCCTGCCGGACCATCTGCGCAAAGGAGAAGGTGTTGGCGCCTGATCTCCATGCAGAGGAAGAAGGGTCGTTGGCCGTATCTGGAGGAGAGGGATCCAGTGATGTAGCAGCGGCGAGAGGAAGGGTCGCTGGAGCATCAAACACAGGAGGAGCACTCGAAGGAGAAGCAGAAACCGCGAGGGAAGGAGGAGCGATGGGGGGAGGGCCAGCCCCCCCCCCCCCCCTAGGCTGGCCATCGTTGCACTCTAGATATAAGATCTCATGCATTTGTAGTTGAAGATCCATTGGGGGGATTGGAAAGCGGTGTGGTGAGTGACCACGGTTACCCAGAGGGCTAGCCCTCAGGTTCCTGTTGGCACTCAAAAAAAATGGGCCGAGCCCAATACAAAAATTACAATAGAAGAAGATGGAATGGCCCAAGCATACGAAGGCCCAATTAAAAAAAAGAAAAAAATGTTACCCATGGGCCAAGTAGAATGGGCGGCTCTCAATTGGGCTTAGCCCAATACCAAGGAGAAGGGCGCAAGGGAGACATGTACAAGTACAAGAAGAAGAGGGGCTAAGAGGAAAATGGGGGGATTTTTTTTAAACAAATTGAAATAGGAAGAAATTAGCGGCCACTATAGCTGTGTGTCACGCCCTCTCCTCGCAGGAGTGGCACTGTACGCCCCCCCACCTCCCTGTGCATCCTCTCCGCAAGGGCATTGAATGCCCGCCGTTCGCCCATCTCCTCGCCCATGCAGCCATGCCCTGCTCCTTCCCTCCGCCGGTCTCCTCTGCAAAGCCACGACAACCATGGCGACATTGCAACAACATCGATGACAGCAACGGCCACGGCATCGACACGCAGCAACACCAGCGACAGCAGGAACGTGGGGATGGCAACGGTGACGACAGCAGCCTGCGGGGCTTCGTCCTGAATGGAACGCCTATAAGAAGGCTTCCTTGTGAAGCTTGAACCCCTCTTCGGCAGTCCTGGAGAGATAGCCCCCCCCCCCCTCTTCGGTAGTCTTGGAGAGAAGCCTTGTCTTGGCTCGTTCGAGCCTGAAACATTCGAAGCCCACACCGCCGGTGTGAGAAGAAAAGAGACAGAGAGAGAGAGAGGAGCTTGAGAGAGGGAGAGATCAACAGAGGGTGGGTCTGTATTCGTTCTTTCTCCCTTCTCTCCATTTTATTTTTTTCTCTGCGATGCATGGGGCTTTCATACCCAGGTTGTAAACCTGTTGAAGAAGCAATAAGAGAAAACATGGCCTTCACCCTGATCCTTTTTACTTTTTTTTTTAACTCAAGGTTGATACTTGCAAGGTGAGGTGAGCGTTCCCATTCACGCCTTCATTACGGAAGGAAGCGGATGTTCCACCCCTTGCCACCAGGCAAGCGTTTTCATTAATGGAAGCAAGAGGTTACAGATGAGAGAAAGGGGGAAAGGGGGAGGGCAAAAGGCACCCAAACTTATAGAGACGAAAGGGGCCACATACAACGAGATGGAAGAAAACTCAAAGATAACATAGGTGGTGGGCCTGATCCTTTTTACTTCTCTTTGCATGAATCCACATGTTCCCATCGATATATATACACACACACATATATATATATATATGTGTATATAAATATATGTAGATATGATACATTCATTTTTTTGTTGTGTTCTACTTCCCTTCCTACAGTAGACAAGATGAACCCTTTTTTTAGGCCACCCATACGGCGATTTAGCTACTATCACGATGGCCACCGGCCCGGAGCTCACTCCGACCCATGAGTGTGGCCCCAGGTTGCCAACCATCGGAAGCCCAATATATGCCTTCTTTGCTTTGCTATGAGCATGATTTTCTTCTCAAAATCCCATTTTGGAGTTTGGACCGATTCTATGGCCATGATTCTAAAGGGGTGAGGAATATGGGATCCAATCCCTAAACAACCGATTATTTTCGACCGATTCCGGATTTCAAGTTCTTGATCACTCAGGGACCCCCAGGGGCTCGTTACTTCTTAACGTGGACCCCAGGCAGGGTTTGCCGACCCGTCCGACCCGGCCGACCCAGTCTCTGCGCGGGACGGGTCGGGTCGGGCGGGTCGCACTGCGACCCGGTCCGCCCCGGTGCCTCTCCCACCTCCGGCGCCCCCCGCCCCCTCCTGCTGCGGCCCTCCGACGCCTCTCCCACCTCGGCGCCCCCCCGCCCCCCTCCTGCTGCGGCCCCCCCCACCCCCTCTCCCACCTCCGGCGCCCCCCGCCCCCTCCTGCTGCGGCCCCCCACCGCCCCCCTCTCCCACCTCCGGCGGCCACCACCGCCCCCCCACCTCTCCCACCTCCCCCTACCCCTCCTGCTGCGCCCCCCCACCGCCCCCCTCTCCCACCTCCGGCGGCCACCACCGCCCTCCCACCTCTCCCCCCTCCCCACCGCCCCCCAACCTCCGGTGGCCCCACCACCGAGATCGCTCCCCCCCGCCCCCACCGCCCCCTCCCTCTCCCACCTCCTGCGGCCCCCCACCACCCCCTCTCCCACCTCCGGCGCCCCCCCGCCCCCTCCTGCTGCGGCCCCCCACCGCCCCCCTCTCCCACCTCCGGCGGCCACCACCGCCCACCCCACCTCTCCCACGGTCCAACCTCCCCCTCCCCCTCCTGCTGCGGCCCCCCACCGCCCCCCTCTCCCACCTCCGGCGGCCACCACCGCCCCCCCACCTCTCCCACGGTCCCACCTCCCCCTCCGGCTGCGGCCCCACACCGCCTCCTGCTGCGGCCCCCCACCGCCCCCCTCTCCCACCTCCGGCGCCCCGACCTGCCCCGACCCGCTCGTACCGAGCCGGGTCCCGCCTCGCACCGCACCGGTACGTGGCGAGACGCACGGGACAGAGCGGGTCGGTCCGTCCCGTCCACGACCCACGGCCCGTGCGACCCGGCGCCCGCCTGGGTCGGGTCGGGTCGTGCGGGTCAGTGCGGGTTGGGGCGGGACGGCAAACCCTGACCCCAGGTGGCTTCCCTTCTAGGAGTGAACATCGATAGTCTTACACGGCGATATTCCAAGTCCATGTCTCGGCAACGAGGTTGTGGCAACCCATGGGTCGACGGGATCCTTTGTAGGCTAGCCCTCGGGATCCCCGCGCCCAACTCGGGTCGTAGTGTTGCCGCTTCCGTGTGCACCTTATTATTTCGGGGCCGTCTTGGAGTTTCTCTGTTTGACACGCCCCTATTTATACCCCCCAACGCTCTGGATCTAGGGGAGGTGCTGCCAATTTTTTTCCAGGAAGATAATGATACAAAGAACAATGATAATTGAACCACACTAAGGTGACTTTGGACTAGCATGCAATAAATCTGAGCTACAACCTTGAATGGGAGAACAAGTCGCCAAGACGACCTTAATCTCAAGAGAAAATCAATATGAATTGATGCATATCGAACCCCAAGAGAAGAAGAGATAATGACTAATGCAATTTTCTTAAAACTACTAATTCTGAATGTGCAGAACGAAAGTGAATGATGAACATGAAGCTAAGTTTCTTAAAACCAAAATTAAGATTTCTGCATAAGGACTTTTCTGCTTTTGCATTGGCATGACATTTGCTATGTGGGAACTGGGAACCCACTTTATGGTTCCACAAGCGTGACAGAAGTTCCATTGGCATCATACATGCATGAATTAAAGAAATCCCACACGCACTTTACATTTCCTGCCTTTGTGCGGATAACAAAATATGGAAGAGAAACACAAACAAATGAATGGAACGTCATGATATACCATCTACTGCATACAGGTTTAGAAGTGCATTCTTGCTTGCATGAGCTTAACAATTTCTTCTGAGCTAAGAGATACACCTACATGCAGAAGTCTAGAGAAACCCATTCACATAGGTGAATTCAGGATTTGAACACACGGAAGCCGTCCTACGGGTGGCACCCAGAAATTCATATGCACGTTTCCCCTTTGTGGCTTGTAGTCAGGTAGGTCAACAGCCCCCATTGGGGGGGATTTACTGAATTTTTCCTAACAGTAGAGGCTTCCTTTGCTCATTCATCCATGGCATATCCTTGCCAAACTATCATTGCTTCATATAAACCCAATCTTCTGAACTACTGAAATCAGAATGGACAAAATAAAGATGAATGATGAGTATGAAATTAAACTCCCTAGATCAAAACAGAAATTCCTGCATGTCGCACTCGCATATGCCATACATTTTACCCCTTGAACACTTTATGCTCTGAAGAGATTAACCATAAAAATCAATATCCAAGCATGTTTCTATCTGGGTCCCCTGTGCAGCCATCTGTAGAGGGGTTGACCCCCACATCCCAGGGGTCGACCCCCTTTGAGGCCTGCCAGCCCGTTTCACATGGTATTCAAGCCTTGCATATGATTTGATGTACATAGTTGCATTGATAACTGAATTTGTGGTAAATCTCCATGCATTTCCCTCACCCTTGCGGGTAATATCTCCACCAAAAGCTTTCATACATTCCATGAAATGCATGCTCTTTTCTGTAAGAGTTAGAAGTCTTAAGGCCACCCAGACTTCCTTGAATCATACCCCAAGCAATGTTTGCTGGAAGCACCTCTGTGTCGACGCAGGCCGGTTCCTGCGTCGATGCACCCTTGATCAAGTTCTGTCCAAGCCACCTGTAGTGCCCTCTGTTTGAGAGGTGCATCAACGCACTGTATACAGTGCGTCGACGCATCCCCCTCTCCAAACCTTTAGCTCGGTTCTTGGTCACACGCGGGGTCGACGTAGGTCCACCCCTGCGTCGATGCATCCCCTCTGTCGAACACCCAGCCCAACTTCCTGACGCGCGCTAGGTTGATGCAGGCATCCCCTGCGTCGACCCCGTCTTGCCTGGTCCCTGGGACTGATCCCCCTTTGCGTGCATTGCGTTGACGCAGGGAACCCCCCTACGTCGACGCGCCCTTTGTCTGAAATGCCAAACCCAGCTCCTTTAGCTTCTCTGCATGCACACATGTGCACATTGCATTGTTCTGCCCATTTGTAAGAACAACAGTAAGGAAAGAGGGAGAAAAGAAATAAACCACATGAAAAAGGGGTGATGATGAAACCATAATGTGAACCCAATGAGAGTCAGATGTAAAGACCAAAAGAAAGAAAGAAGAATACAAGAACAAAAAAAATTGAAATAACTTTGCTACTGAATTCGGCCGACCGAACTCAGGTTTTGGTTGACCGACCAGTGGCCGACTCGACATAGCGCTTGGTTGCGTCGACCCGGCCAGCAAGCCCCCCACTTCTGGGAGATTCGATCGACCGAACTGAATATTCGGTCGACCGAACTCCCTTTTTCAACAAAAAAAGACATCAAAGAAACAACGATGAAACACAAACAAAAATCAACTTGAACAAAAAATCAATGAAGCAACAATAAAAGAAGGAACGATGGACCATGGATATCAATGAAAATGATGAACCTAAAAGCCATCCTCGGCAAGAGATCAAACTCGGTCAGACGATTGTGTGGTTCGTGTCGGGACCAAAACCCGTCGTGCCGTAAAGGTCACGACGTCATTTACATCCCCCATACGAGGGAACACCCTTGATTAATCGCCAGAATTCGGGGCCTCATGGCCAGGAAATTGATTGCATGAAAGGTCTATTACGAGATATTGAAATCCTCGTGCGAGGGCGAGAAGAAAAGCATTCGAGATCATGTCGGTAGTGTACTGACCATTTAATGTCGGACGAATGTCCGTCTCGAGATAATCGCGGTTGTCTCGGGAAAACCGGAACGCATGTATGCCGAGGTACGGCAAATTTATTGTTAGGAAGAACGGAAAACGTTCGGCTGAGCCTTGGTTGGAGCGGTCAAAACCCAGTAAATCTGTTGGCCCGGTGCGAGAGCAAGCTGCGACCATACTGCGGTGGGCCCCCCGCGGTCGAAGCAAGACTCGCGTGAGCGTCATTAATATTTTCGGTGCCAAAGGACAACGGGAGATATCCCTTGAATCGGCTGGAAAGCCCTGTATCTAGGGAAGCGAACGTTCGAAACGCATCGATCATTCGGGAGACCGTTTAATGTTCAGACAGGTGTCCGGTATTAGGAATATCGTGATCATCGCGGGAGGACCTGTAACATATGTATTCGCTGAAACATTCGGTTAAATCTCGGTTAGTGTAGTAGGAAACTAGCGAATTTATTGGCCCGGTGCAAGATCAAGTCGGGGCCATACCGGGGGCGCCTCCCACGGTCCAAACGGGGCTTGCGTGGGCATCATTATTGTTCCCGGTGCGGGGGGGCAACAGGGAAGAGTCCCGGGACTAGATTCCAAAACCAAAACATGTTCGAAGGGAACGAGCTATAAGCCGAGGATATGGGTCAGATAATGACCATAATCGAGACAGACCCGAGGTCCAAACATAGCCCACGAGGGCCTCATTGATATACCCATGTATGGGGTCCAGGGATGACAGGAGCCATCTCGTTCCATTCAGATTTCGTCGGTCACTTGCGGATCATTTGACGTTCGGACAAGGGTCCATATTGAAAGTACGACGTAGATAGAGGCAACCCCATACAAATGTATGGCGAGTTCGTGGCAATTTCAATGAAAGAGCGGGAACAAATCCCATTAGGATGAATCCGATTCGACAGGCTATTGACCCAGAGCGATGCCGGGTTACGACCACGTTGGGGTGGGGGGCCGTCGGCCATGTTGGTCGCTCATGGGTCGTTTCATGTTTGGACACATGTCCGTAATAGAAACGCGGCAAAAATTGAGGTGAATCTGTTCAAATGTCTGTCGAGCGTACGGCAATTGTTAATAATGGCTCGGGAGGGATCCGGCCCGAGAAACGAGTCCGGTTTGATCGGAATATTTACCCGAGGCGAGGTCAGGTCTTGGCTATTTTAGGATAATTCCCAAGACTCAGACCCAACCTAGAAGGGCGGCATTATTGTTCCTTTGACACCGGGTCACGGGAGAGACGGGGCTGCAATGTGGATTCTGCCATTCTTTTATTTGGGCTTTAAATTATATGGATATATATTTTATTGCTTATTTCCCTTTTATGTATTTATTCTGAATGGTTTTATTTATGTTGTTTATTATTATTATCATATCTTTTTCCCTTTTTATTATTATTACTACACAAATTCCCTCCACTTTCGTTATTATTATTATTGTGTTCACCCTCTTATGACTGGAGGTACGGTGGAGTGAAGGTTGAGTGTACCGCTGGAAGCTGAGGGGTGCGTCGCTGAAGGCTGGGAAGTGTGTGTCGCTAGAGAGCTGAGAGCGCACCATTGAAGGATCTGGGGGTGTACCGCTGGAAGGCAAAGGGGGTGTACCGCTGGAGGGTTTGAGGCTGTACCGCTAGAGGGTTTGAGGGGTATACCGCTGGAGGGCAGAAGGGTGTACCGCAGGAGGGTTAAAGGGGGTGTACCGCTGGAGGGTTTAAGCTGTACCGCTGGAGGGTTGAAGGCTATACCGCTGGAGGGTTTGAGGCTATACCGCTGGAGGGTTTGAGGGCGTGTATCGTTCAGAAGGCAAGGAAGAGTGTACCCCTGGGGAATTTAGGAGTGTGCCGCTGGAGGTTGAAGGGTGTTCCTCTGGTTGATTAGAATGTTTTATTAATGTTGGTTTCATTTGTTTGTTGCTTTCTCTCAGTCTTTTAATTCGTTATTTCCCAATTTATTTGTCACTTCCTTTTTATCTTTTAAATATGTTATCGTTTCTAACAAAAATTTAGCAGCATCTCCCCTTGACCCGAGCGTAAGGGAGATACAGGGAACATGCCCACATGGAGTGGCGGAACCCGACAGTTGAAGGTGGGCGCCAGAGAGCGGCAACACCTTAATAAAATCTCAGAAAACTCGGAGAGGACGACCGACGGGGAACACTGGGCTAATGCAGCCTAAGGATACTCTGACTGGAAGGGAGAGGGCCAGGTGTGCCGGGTAGAGGCAGGCCAAGGGTGTGCCGCTGGGGCACAGCTGGGGTGTGCCGCTGGAGGCACAGTTGGGGTGTGCCGCTGGGGCACAGCTGGGGTGTGCCGCTGGGGCACGGTTGGAGTGTGCCGCTGGAGGCACAGCTGGGGTGTGCCGCTGGGGCACGGCTGGAGTGTGCCGCTGGGGCATAGCTAGGGGTGAACGGAGGCGAAAATGCCTAGGGGAAAACGAACACTAAAGAAGGGAAAGAAAGAAAGGGATGGATCAAGAACACACAAGCAATGGGACAAAGCAAACAGACAGTTTATTCATGAGGATACCGTGAGGAGGTTACATGTTCAAGGAAAACAAAGAGAAAAAGAAAAGAAAACAAGGTAACGAGGTGGTGAGGGGTGAATGTGGCCCCTCCCGCTACATTGGAACCTCTTGTTCCGTCTGTTCTTCCCTTCTACCTCCTTCTTTCCCTCAGACGGTGGTCGGGCTCTCTTCGCCTATTCTCTCTTCGTCTCTTCTCTCTTCTCACATAGGTGGCGGTCGGAGCAGCCGTAGAGGTGGGGGGGAGTGAGAGGCCGGAGCCTCTCTTCTTCTTCTTCTTCTTCTTCTTCTCCGTTCTCTGGGGAGCTCACCAGTGTCCAGTCCCCTTTGTGCAGCCAAGAAGAGGGGTTTGATACCCCGGTGGCGGTGAGATCGGTCGAAGGCGGGAAACGCCCCACGGGCATTGAATGGGAGGTGACTCCTTCGTCCTTAGTGGTAGGAGTGGTAGGCTGCGTGCCTCCCTCTCATGGTGACACCTCAGCGAGTCCACTGCGTGCCAATGGGTCATAGGGGATGGGCGTGATGTTCGCTTTGTCAGGGTGTGCCGCTGGGGAGCCAGCAGGCGTGCCGCTGAAGCGCAGAATGCCCGTGCCGCTGGGGGCTGTTTGGGGTTGTGCCGCTGGGGCATTCGGCAGTGTGCCGTTGAGGGCTCTTCAAGGGGCGTGCCGCTGGAGGCTGAGGAAGGGTGCCGCTGAGGGCTAGCAGGGGCGTGCCGTTGAAAGGCCACCCCAAGTGTGCCGCTGAAGGGCCGTTCGAAAGCGTGCCGCTGGAGGGGCACTTGAAGTGCACCGCTGGAGGCGTCAAACTGGTTTCTTTTTCTTCCTCTCTTCTTCTCATCTTCTCTCCTACTTTCTCCTCTTCTTCATTTCCCTGCACGTAAACGTGGGGTGAGAATTTTTCAGTGTCCATAAATGCCCCCCAGCCGCAGACGACGCAAGAGAGGGACGAGAGAGCGGGGCCTGTGGGTGTAGCCCAACTGAGGGACTTATCAACATGACGAGGAGAACGGGTCCGCGGAGCGGGGTTAAGGTCGAGAAATCAGGCCACGCAGGCCAGAATCTGGGAAACCGGCCATAAAAGCCGAAGTTATTTGAAAGCGAGCTATGAAAGCCAAGGTTAGGCAAGGTGAGCCACAAGGGTAGAGAGAAGGATTTGTTCCTTTAATGGTCTGGACGGAAGGTCCAAATCAAAAGGGGTATTCGTCACCCAAAGGGACGGAGAGAAGAGTTTGTTGATTCAATGACCCGGACGGAAAGTCCAAGTCAAAGGGATATTTGTCGCCCAAAGGGACGGAGAGAAGAGTTTGTTGATTCAATGACCCGGACGGAAGGTCCAAGTCAAAGGGATATTCGTCACCCAAAGGGACGGAGAGAAGAGTTTGTTGATTCGATGATCTGGACGGGGGTCCAAATCAAAGGGATACTCACTGCATAAGGGCGGAGAGAAGAGTTTGTTCATTCAATGACCTGGACGGGAGGTCCGAGTCAAAGGGGATATTCGTCACCCGAAGGGGCGGGGAAGAGAGTTTGTTCATTCAATGACCCGGACGGGAGGTCCAAGTCAAAGGGGATATTCGTCACCCGAAGGGACGGAGAGAAGGGTTTATTTATTCCATGACCTGGATGGAAGGTCCAAGTCAAAGGGGTATTCGTCACCCGAAGGGACGTAGAGAAGAGTTAAGTCGCCGACACCGGCTGGTGTTAGCGCAAGTAAAAGGGGATGATTCCTTACCCGAACGGCAGTCTCGGGCCAGGGAGGAAGGTTGTTTTGTTCTTTAACGAGCCGGGGAAGTCGGCCAAGAAAGGTCTTTTTTGTTCTCCAATCGGACGGAAAGTCTACGAGCCAGATTAGAGGAAGAGAGTCCCTTATTCTTTGGATGCATGGAGAGTCCAGGCTGAAGTGACAAGGATATGTCTATTCTCTAACCATATGGAAGGTCCGATCTAGAGTGAAAGGATCTTTTTATTCTCTAGCCGGACGGGAGGTTCAATCCAAAGTGAAAGGAATCTTTTTATTCTCTAGCCGGGGAGAAGGTCCGATCTAGAGTTGAGAGCATCTTTTCATTCTCTGGCTGGACATCAGGTCCGAGCCAAAGCGGAAGGGTCTTTTTATTCTCCAGCCGGACGGAAGGTCCGATCTGGAGTGAAAGGATTTGATGTTCTTTAATGCGTCGGGAGCACCGGCTGTGAAATCCGAACCCGGGGAAGTGGACCGCAAGGGCCAGAATCGGTGTTGCGGAAGTAGGCCGTGAAGGCTGAAATCATGGAAGCGGACTTTAAGAGCCGCAATCGGGAAACTGGCTACAAAAGCCGAAATTAGGATAGTAGCAAGCTGCAAGGGCAGGAAGTAGGCCGTGAGGGCCATGATTGGGCTGTAAAAGCCAGAACTGGGAAAGTAGGCCGCGATAGCCGAAATTGAGTTTATTTTTTATTTTTATTACTTATTTCTTTATTCAAGCATACATGCACTCGTCAACAGGCATAACGTAAGTATAAATAAGGCAGCTCCCTCTATAGGGGATAGGATAGGGACATCACCCATAATTTGCAGACGCGGTGCGGGCCAAAAGGCACAGCTAAGGGGTGGTGCACCCGTCAAGAGGATATCGCACGTCTTGTAGGCATAACCTAAATTCACGCATTTCACCCGAGGCAATTCTCTGTGGCATGGCAGTGCAAATGTGTGAGCAAAGAGCCCTAACCATAGGGATATGCAGGTTTTCCTGGTGACACTCGAGGATCACTCTAGCGTCTACACATTAGTTTTAGGCTTTCGACTTTCGGTAGCTTCACACAGCCCCGTCTATTTATTTTGGTAGCAGATTTCACCATTCGGCGCGAGTCTCCTCATGTGTCTCAATGGGGATTCCCGGCTACTAGGATTCGTCCTTATTGCAACTCGCTTCACCATTTCGTGCGAGTCTCCTCATTTGTTTCAGTGGGGTTCCCGGTCACTTGGATCCATGCTTCTCTCTCTTTTCTTTTTTTTTCTTTTTTTCTTTTTTTTTTACAGTGGGGGTAGGCAGCTTTTTCCTCACGATTACCTTTCACGCGAGTGCAGGAATTCAAGCATCCGTAGAGTGCTAAGAAGAAATTCGAGCAATCCCTATGGTTGAAAGCTATTGAACACGTTAAGTGCGAAGTGTGGGAGCGTTATCTCAGGTTTATTTTATGAGTTGGGCTTAGCAATTTAGCCATGACTCTTCCCCTTGACGTATGCACCCGCCATAATTGGGTTCCCTTCGAGCATATGCTATGACGCACGTGCATCCGGAATCAGGATGATATTATTATTTTAGCAAGGAAACACGGCCCTAGAAAATTTCAAGGAGGTGTATTATTCTATATTAGGCAAGCATGCAAACAAGGCAATCAAGCATTCTCTTCTTTCTTCTTTTTTGTTTTGTCATTTTTTTGTTTTTTTTTGTTTTACTTTTTTTTTGCATAAGAAAATATTGTTGTTACGTGTAAGTGTAGCGGTAGTAAAGGTATTAGGGAAGTAGACCACGAACGGCTGAAAGGGTATTAGGGAAGTAGTCCATATTTTTGTTCTCTGGCCGGGGAAGGATCCGAACCAAAGTGGAAGGTTTATTCTATATTTTTTTTAACTAGGAAACTATCGATTGGGGTGCCAATGATGAGGTAGCTGTCGGCTAGGAGCCGATGATTATATAGCTGTCGACCCGAAGGCCGATGAAGGGGTAGCTGTCGGCTTGAAGCCCCGATGGCTGAAAGTTGGTCGGTTTAGCGCCCCGCCGGCGGAAGGTCTAGTCAGTTTAACTCCCCGTCGGCAGAAGGTCTAGTCGATTTTAACGCCCCGTCGACGGAAGGTCTAGTCGGTTTAACGCCAGGTCGGCGGAAGGTCTAGTCAGTTTAACGCCCCGTCGGCGGAGGGTCTAATTGGTTTAACGCCCCATCGGCGGAAGGTCTAGTCAGTTTAACGCCCCGTCGGTGGAAGGTCTAGTCGGTTTAACGCCCCGTGGGTGGAGGGTCTAGTCGGTTTAACGCCCCGTCGGCGGAAGGTCTAGTCGGTTTAACGCCCCGTCGGCGGAGGGCTTAGTCGGTTTAACGCCCCGTCGGCGGAAGGCTTAGTCGGTTTAACGCCCCGTCGGTGGAAGGTTCAGTCGGTTTAACGCCCCGTCGGTGGAAGGTTCAGTCAGTTTAACGCCCCGTCGGTGGAAGGTTCAGTCGGTTTAACGCCCCGTCGGCATAAGGTTCAGTCGGTTTAACGCCCCATCGGCGGAAGGTTCAGTCGGTTTAACGCCCCATCGGCGGAAGGCTTAGTCGATTTAACACCCCGTCGGTGGAAGGTTCAGTCGGTTTAACGCCCCGTCGGCGGAAGGTTCAGTCGGTTTAACGCCCTGTCGGCGGAAGGCTTAGTCGGCTTAACGCCCCGTCGGCGGAAGGTTCAGTCGGTTTAACGCCCCGTCGGCGGAAGGTTCAGTCGGTTTAACGCCCCGTCGGTGGAAGGCTTAGTCGGTTTAACGCCCCGTCGGCGGAAGGTTCAGTCGGTTTAATGCCCCGTCGGCGGAAGGTTCAGTCGGTTTAACACCCCGATGGCTGAATATCTGTCGGCTTGAAGCCCCGATGGCTGAATATCTATCGGCTTGAAGCTCCGATGGCTGAATATCTATCGGCTTGAAGCCCCGATGGCTGAGTATCTAATGGCTTGAAGCCCCGATGGCTGAATATCTGTCGGCTTGAATCCCCGATGGCTGAATATTTTTTGGTTTAATGCCCCGTCTGTGAAATGCTGACTGGTTTCTATTTGTTGGGTGGCTGGAGGTCGGAGGTAAAAGTTTACCTCATAAAGATTTTTCGAAGAGGCAGGTGCAAAGACCATGTTTGCCTCGTGGTCGTTCTTTCTCTTCTTCTCTTCTTCTTTTGTGTGGAGAGGCGGGTGCAAAGACCATGTTTGCCTCGTAATTGCTCTTTTTCTTCTTCTCTTCTTTTTTATGGAGAGGCAGGTGCAAGGACCATGTTCGCTTCATGTCTCTTTTCTCTTCTCTTCTTCTTTTGTAGAGAGGCAGATGCAAAGACCATGTTTGCCTCGTAATTGCTCTCTTTTTTTTCTTTTGTGGAGAGGCAGGTGCAAAGACCATGTTCGCCTTATGACTGCTCTTTCTTTTCTTCTCTTGTGGAGAGGCGGGTTCAAGGACCACGTCTGCCCCATGTCTCTTTTCTTTATTTTCTTCTCCCTTTTTTTTGAGAGGCGGGCTCGAAGACCACGTCTGCCTCATGTGTATTCTTTCTTTTCTTCTCTTCTTTTGTGTGATGAGGCAGGCTTGAAGACCACGTCTGCCTCATGCGTGTCTTTTTCTTTATTCTGCTCTTCTTTTCTCATTAATGCTTCCACGCTAGAGCGTAGTTCTCTTAATGTGCCCCCAGGTTGGGGTGTAGCTTTATTTGGTATGCATCCCCCTGAGGGGTGTATTTTGCCTCTTTGCCCCTGTACCCCCAGGCGGGGCGTATTTTTCAAGGCTTCTATGCCCCCAGACCAGGATGTGGTTTTTTTTTAATGCCCCCGAGGCGGGGTGTAGCACTCTTCAAATGCCCCCAAGGCGGGGTGTATCTCTCTTCAAATGCCCCCAGGATGGGGTATACTCTTCACAGCTTCTATGCCCCCAGGCGGGGTATGTTTCTTCTTCAAATGCCCCTGGTACGGGGCATGTCTTTTGTTTCTTATACCCCCCACGGCGGGGGTGAATTCTACTTTTTCTACCCCTGAAGGCGGAGGAGTGCTTCTCTTCATGTGTCCCCGGCACGAGGGTGTATCTTTTGCTTCTTATGCCCCCCCTGAGACGGGGGTGTATCTCTTTACGGCTTATGTGTCCCCGAAACAGGGTATGTTGTTTCTTCAAATGCCGCTTGGGCGGAGTATATCTTTCTTCTTGTGCTCCCAGATCGGGATGTATGTTCCTTCGCTTCTGTGCCCCGGGTCGGGGTAGATGCTTCTGCTTCTTATGCGCCAAGGGCGGAGTATATTTTTTGTGCCCCTAGGCTGGGGTAGGTGCTTCTGCTTCTTATGCGCCAAGGGCGGAGTATACTTTTTGTGCCCCCAGGCTGGGGTAGGTGCTTTTGCTTCTTATGCGCCAAGGGCGGAGTGCATTTTTTTTATGCCCCCAGGCCAGGGTACATTCTTCATGTTTCTTATACCCCTTTCGCAAGGCATATTCTCTTGCTTCTTATGTCCCTAGATCGGGGTGTATGTTTCTTCTTCTGACGCCCCTAAGTCGGGATATGTTCTTTATGGCTTCTATGCCCCCAGGTGGGGCATGCTTCTTCTTCTGATGCCCCTGAGCTGGAGAGTCTCCTCTATGGCTTCTATGCCCCAGGTGGGGTGTATGTTGCTTCGTATGCCCCCGGGGCGGGGATGTATTCCGCTTCTAATGCCCCCATGGCGGGGTATGTTATTGGTTTCTTATGCCCCCAAGGTGGGGTGTGTTTTGCTTCTTGTGCCCTCGAGGTGGGGTGAGTTTCTTTCTTTGTATGCCCCCAGTCCGGGTGTGGCTCTTTCTTTGAGTGTCCCCAGGCCGAGGTGACTTCTTTTCTTTTGCCCAGACACACCGGGGGGAATGTTTGCTTCTTGTGCTCCCAAGGTGGGGTGTATTGCTACTTTTGATGCCCCCAGGGCGAGACGTATTGCTGCTTCTGATGCCCCAGAGCGAGATATCTTTTTTACTTACCCCTGGCACGGGGTATATTCTGCTTCTAGTGCCCCTGTGGCAGGGTGTATTGCCGCTCCTGAGGCGGAGTGTAGTTCTTGCTTTTTATGCACTCGAGGTAGGGTGAATTCTTCTTCTTATGCTCCCATGGCGGGGTATGTCTTTTGCTTCATGTGCCCCCATATCGGGGTGTATTTCCCTTTGTAGCTTCTAGGCCCTCGAGACGAGGTATGCTTCTTCTTCAAATACCCCCAAGATGGGGGTGTGTTTCTTGGCTTCATATGCCCCCAGGCCAGGGTGTATTCTTCTGCTTCCTCTGCCCCAGAGTGGGGTATATTTCTCTTTGTATTCCCCTAAGCCAGGGTGTATTCTTTGGTTTCATACGCCCCTATACAGGGTAGGATCTTTGCTCCTTTGCACCCAAGGGAGGATGTGTCCTCCGCTTCTCATGCCCCTAGACAGGGGTGGATTCTCCTGCTTCTTACGCCCCCAGAATGGAGTGTATTCTCTTCATGCGCCCCCGGGCGGGGTGTGTCTTTCATGGCTTCTATTCCCCCAAACGGGGTGTGGCTTCTGCTTCTTATGCTCCCTGGGGCGGGGTATATTCCTAGCTTCTCATGAACCCATGGCGGGGTGTGGTTTCCCTCTTTGTGTGCCCCCAGGTTGGGGCGGATCCTGCCTCCTTGCTTCTGTGCCCCGGGCGGGGTATGTTCTTTATGGCTTCTATGCCCCCAGGTGGGGTGTATGTTACTTTATATGCCCCCAGGGTGGGGTGTAATTCTTGCTTCTTATGCCCCCAAGGCAGGGTGAACCCTTCTTCTTTGCTTATGTGCTCCCATATCGAGGTGTATTCCCTTCTTCATATGCTCCCCTAAGCCGGGGAATGTTGTTTGTTCTGCTTCAGATGCCCCCCCCCCCCGGGGGGGGGGGGGGGGGATATATGTTGCTTCATGGACCCCGAGGCCGGGATGTATTCTTTCTTCAAATGCCCCTAAGCCGGGGTGGACTTTTTTTTCCCTCTTATGCTCCCAAGATGGGATATAGCTTCTTCAAATGCCCCTAAGCCGGAGCGTATTTTTAATGGCTTCTATGCCCCCAGGCGGGGTATGTTTCTTCTTCAATCGTCCCTAAGCCAGGGTGTATTCTTCTCTTTATTATGCTCCCAAAGCGTGATGCAACTTCTTCAAATGCCCTTAAGCCGGGGTGCGTCCTTCATGACTTCTATGCCCCCGCTGGCGGGGTTTGTTTCTTCTTCACATGCCCCAAAGCCGAGGTGGACCTCTCTTCATATGCCCCTGAGTCAGGGCGTGTTCTTTATAGCTTCTAGGCCCTCGAGGCGAGGCGGGCCTCTTCTTCAAATACCCCCAAGACGGGGGTGTGATTCTTGACTTCATATGCCCCCTGACGTGGGGTATATCTTTTGTTTCTTATGCTCCCAAGTCGGGATGTGGCTTCTTCAAATGCCCCTAAGCCAGGGTGTGTTCTTATGCTTTTTGCGCCCCTCAGGGCAAGGTGCATTCCTCCCCATATGCCCCTAGCATGGGGTGTGTTTTTGTTTCTTATGCCCCCAGGTCGGGGTACGTTTCTTCTTCATATACCCCTAAGCCAGGGTGAGTTTCTCTTTTTTTTTGGGTGTCCCCAGGCCAATGTGAATTCTTTTCTTCTTATGCCCCCATGGCGGGGTATGTCTTTTGCTTCATGTCCCCCCATATCGGGGTATAGTTTCGTCTCATATGCCCCTAGAGTAGGGGTGTATTTCTCTTCATGTGCCCTTCAGTCGTGGTATATTTCTTCTTCAAATACCCCCTGAGCCGGGGTGCATTCTTGCAGCTTCTTATGCCCCAGGGCGGGGACATGTTCTGCTTCTTTTACCCCCTCACGGCGGGGCATATTTCTCTTCATATGCCCCCCCCAGAGTGGGGGTGTAGCTTTTCTTCATCCGCCCCCTAGATCGGGGGGTATGCCTCTTCACTTCTGTGCCCCCAGGCGGGGTACGTTTCTTCTTCAAAGGCCCCTGAGCCGAGGTGTAGCTTTGTTGTATGTTGTGCCCCCGAGCCGAGGCGGATTCCCTTCATGTGCCCCTAGACCAGGGTGTATATTTTTTGCCTCTTATGCCCCTATGGCGGGGTATATCTTCTCTTCTTATCCCCCACGGCGGGGTATGTGCATGCTCTCTTCGGGAGTGGTGGCCGTGCTTGGCCTCATTGCTATACAGCATTCCCCACAGCGGGCAGCCATTCACCAAGCTACAATTGTGGCTTGCTGGGTCTTTTTAACAACCACTCGGGGGGCCGTTTTGTGCCTGATGGACGCAGCAGGAAGGAGGAATGAGCTGGGTCATTGCACCGCAGACTCGGAGCCTCATAGAGTCGGGCGGGATGTCGGGTTTCTTCTTGCTCTTTTGACTGGCGATGCTAGCCAACTTTTCTTCTTTTCTTCTTTCTTTCTCTTTTTTTTATCCCTGCTTCCCTTCTCCTCTTTTGTATGATTGACCAGGGTGGAGGTGCAGGAGAGCGCTCACCCCCTCAGGGAGGGGATGAGTAGTTCGCTCCACCGCATCAACCCCACAATGGTAATCTTTGTCCAGCACGGGGCTCGACGGATGTGGCCGTACAACCCTCTCTTGCCAATTCTTTCTCTTCTTCTTTTTTGCTTCTTTCTTTTCTCTTTTTCTTCTTTTCTTCTTTTCTTCTCTTCTTCTTTTCTTCTTTTCTTCTTTTATTCTCTTTCTTTTTGAGAAAAAAGGGGGGTTTGATTTCCCCTCCCTTCTCTTCTCTTTCTCTTCTCTTCTCTTCTTTTTTTTTTATAACAGCCCCCATGATTCCTGGAAGCCGCATATGCTTCGAAGCAGCGTCCTCGAGGCCATGAAGGCAGCTGCACCGAGTCTGGCTTTTTTTTTATAGGACTGGCGAAGACAGCACCTGCAATTCATCAAAGCAGGTAAACATTGTTTATTAGGGGGCCATGAGGCCCTGAATCCCGGCGAAGAGATGAAGGGTGGTTCTGTCCCACCGGGCGTGCCAGAGTTGTGGACGCACTTTTTGTTCACTTATTATGTTGTTCTATTATTCGGGAATGGTTGGTTCGTCTATTAAGTGCGTGGGCGTGCCCATCACAAAGTGACAATTTATTCGGGCTCCGAAGAGCCCATGGTGCGCTCGATCTGACTCGGTCAGACGATTGTGTGGTTCGTGTCGGGACTAAAATCCGCCGTGCTGTAAAGGTCAAGACGTCATTTACATCCCCCATACGAGAGAACACCCTTGATTAATCGCCGGAATTCGGGACCTCATGGCCAGGAAATTGATTGCATGAAAGGTCTATTATGAGATATTGAAATCCTCGTGCGAGGGCGAGAAGAAAACCATTCGAGATCATGTCGGTTGTGTACTGACCATTTAATGTTCGGACGAATGTCCGTCTCGACAGAATCGTGGTTGTCGCGGGAAAATCGGAACGCATGTATGCCGAGATACGGCAAATTTATTGTTCGGAAGAACGGAAAACGTTCGGCTGAGCCTCGGTTGGAGCGGTCAAAACCCAGTAAATATGTCGGCCCGGTGCGAGAGCAAGCTGCGACCATACTGCGGTGGACCCCCCGCGGTCGAAGCAAGACTCGCTTGAGCGTCATTAATATTTTCGGTGCCAAAGGGCAACGGGGGATATCCCTTGAATCGGCTAGAAAGCCCTGTGTCTAGGGAAGCGAACGTTCGAAACGCATCGGTCATTCGGGAGACCGTTTAATGTTCGGACGGGTGTCCGGTATTGGGAATATCATGATCGTCGTGGGAGGACCTGGAACATATGTACGCCGGGATACGGCAAATATATATATTATTTCGAGACACTGAAACATTCAGTTAAATCTCGGTTAGTGTAGCAGGAAACTAGCGAATTTATTGGCCCGGTGCAAGATCAAGTCGGGGCCATACCGGGGGCGCCTCCCGCGGTCCAAACGGGGCTTGCATGGGCATCATTATTGTTCCCGGTGCCGGGGGGCAACGGGGAAGAGTCCCGGGACTAGATTCCAAAACCAAAACATGTTCGAAGGGAACGAGCTATAAGCCGAGGATATGGGTCAGACAATGACCATAATCGGGACAGACCCGAGGTCCAAGCATAGCCCACGAGGGCCTCATTGATATTCCCATGTATGGGGTCCAGGGATGACAGGAGCCATCTCGTTCCATTCAGATTTTGTCGGTCACTTGCAGATCATTTGACGTTCGGACAAGGGTCCATATTGAAAGTACGACGTAGATAGAGGCAACCCCGTACAAATGTATGCCGAGTTCGCGGCAATTTCAATGAAAGAGCGGGAACAAATCCCATTAGGATGAATCCGATTTGACAGGCTATTGGCCCAGAGTGATGCCGGGTTACGACCACGTCGGGGTGGGGGGCCGTCGGCCATGTTGGTCGCTCACGGGTCTTTTCATGTTTGGACACATGTCCGTAATAGAAACGCGGCAAAAATCGAGGTGAATCCGTTCAAATGTCTGCCGAGCGTGCGGCAATTGTTAATAATGGCTCGGGAGGGATCCGGCCCGAGAAACGAGTCCGGTTTGATCGGAATATCTGCCCGAGGCGAGGTCAAGTCTTGGCTATTTTAGGATAATTCCCAAGACTCAGACCCAACCTAGAAGGGCGGCATTGTTGTTCCTTTGACATCGGGTCACGGGAGAGACGGGGCTGCAATGTGGATTCTGCCATTCTTTTATTTGGGCTTTAAATTATATGGATACATATTTTATTGCTTATTTCCCTTTTATGTATTTATTCTGAATGGTTTTATTTATGTTGTTTATTATTATTATCATATATTTTTTCCCTTTTTTATTATTATTACTACACAAATTCCCTCCCCTTTCGTTATTATTATTATTGTGTTCACCCTCTTATGACTGGAGGTACGGTGGAGTGAAGGTTGAGTGTACCGCTGGAAGCTGAGGGGTGCGTCGCTGAAGGCTGGGAAGTGTGTGTCGCTAGAGGGCTGAGAGCGCACTGCTGAAGGATCTGGGGGTGTACTGCTGGAAGGCAAAGGGGGTGTACCGCTGGAGGGTTTGAGGCTGTACCGCTGGAGGGTTTGAAGGGTATACCGCTGGAGGGCTGAAGGGTGTACCACTAGAGGGTTAAAGGGGGTGTACCGCTGGAGGGTTTAAGCTATACCACTGGAGGGTTGAAGGCTGTACCGCTGGAGAGTTTGAGGCTGTACCGCTGGAGGGTTTGAGGACGTGTATCGTTCAGAAGGCAAGGAAGAGTGTACCGCTGGGGGAATTTAGGAGTGTGCCGCTGGAGGTTGAAGGGTGTTCCTCTAGTTGATTAGAATGTTTTATTGTTGTTGGTTTCATTTGTTTGTTGCTTTCTGTTTATCTTTTAATTCGTTATTGCCCCATTTGTTTGTCACTTCCTTTTTGTCTTTTTAATATGTTATCGTTTCTAACAAAAATTTGGCAGCATCTTCCCTTGACCCGAGCGTAAGGGAGATATAGGGAACGCGCCCACATGGAGTGGCAGAACCCGACAGTTGTAGGTGGGCGCCCGAGAGCGGAAACACCTTAATAAAATCTCGAAAAACTCGGAGAGGACGACCGACGGGGAACACTGGGCTAATGCAGCCTAAGGATACCCTGATTGGAAGGGAGAGGGCCAGGTGTGCCGGGTAGAGGCAGGCCAAGGGTGTGCCGCTGGGGCACAGCTGGGGTGTGCCGCTAGGGCACAGCTGTGGTGTGCCGCTGGAGCACAGCTGGAGTGTGCCACTGGAGCACAGCTGGGGTGTGCCGCTGGGGCACAGCTGGGGTGTGCCGCTGGGGCACGGCTGGAGTGTGCCGTTGGGGCACAGCTAGGGGTGAACGGAGGCGAAAATGCCCAGGGGAAAACAAACACTAAAGAAGGGAAAGAAAGAAAGGGATGGATCAAGAACACACAAGCAATGGGACAAAGCAAACAGACAGTTTATTCATGAGGAGACCGTGAGGAGGTTACATGTTCAGGGAAAACAAAGAGAAAAAGAAAAGAAAACAAGGTAACGAGGCGGTGAGGGGTGAATGTGGCCCCTCCCGCTACATTGGAACCTCTTGTTCCCTCTCTTCTTCCCTTCTACCTCCTTCTTTCCCTTAGACAGTGGCCGGGCTCTCTTCGCCTATTCTCTCTTCGTCTCTTCTCTCTTCTCACATAGGTGGCGGTCGGAGCAGCCGTGGAGGTGGGGGGGAGTGAGAGGCCGGAGCCTCTCCTATTCTTCTTCTTCTTCTTCTTCTCTATTCTCTCGGGAGCTCACCAGTGTCCAGTCCCCTTTGTGCAGCCAAGAAGAGGGGTTTTATACCCCGGTGGCGGTGAGATCGGTCGAAGGCGAGAAACGCCCCACGGGCATTGAATGGGAGGTGACTCCTTCGTCCTTGGTGGCAGGAGGGGTAGGCTGCGTGCCTCTCTCTCATGGTGACACCTCAGCGAGTCCACTACGCGCCAATGGGTCATAGGGGATGGGCGTGATGTTCGCTCTGCTGGGGCGTGCCGCTGGGGAGCCAGCAGGCATGCCGCTGAAGCGCAGAATGCCCGTGCCGCTGGGGGCTGTTTGGGGTTGTGCCGCTGGGGCATTCGGTAGTCTACCGTTGAGGGCTCTTCAAGGGGCGTGCCGTTGGCGGCTGAGGAAGGGTGCCGCTGAGGGCTAGCAGGGGTGTGCCGTTGAAAGGCCACCCCGAGTGTGCCGCTGAAGGGCCGTTCGAAAGCGTGCCGCTCGAGGGGCACTTGAAGTGCACCGCTGGAGGCGTCAAACTGGTTTCATTTTCTTCCTCTCTACTTCTCATCTTCACTCCTACTTTCTCCTCTTCTTCATTTCCCTGCATGTAAACGTGGGGTGAGAATTTTTTAGTGTCCACAGCACCTCGGGCTTCGGACCACTCCAGTCTCGAAGCCCGAACACATTGTCACATATGTTACTGGCACGCCCTCGCACTTGATAAAATGATAAACTGATAAACCAATGAAAGATACCCCGATATTATAATAATACCATTGAATTCTTAGTGTGCCCAACAAGTTGGCATGCCCGGTGGGACTGAAATCTCCTCTCATCTCTTCACCAGGATTAGGGGCCCGATGGCCATTTCCAAGACTCTAACTTCCATAATTTGAAATTGCAGGAGGGATTCTGTTCTGAAGAACCAATGGCCGTCACTTTCGGTCCGTTGGTTGTGGCGAGCCATGCAGAGCATGGCTACTTGGTAGTGCCGATCTAGTTCGGCGATTTTCCCCCGGTCATCGGTTTCCCCAACTTCCTCGGGGTTATGTTTGTAGACCTTCTGGACGTCAAGGGGGCCGAGCCCGTCGCCGCTATGGAGGCGACACTCGAAGCCGTGAAGGTGGTGGGCTGCTACGTCCACCACATTGAAGTGAAGAAGAAGCGCACTTCGGCTGCCAGGAGGGCAGCCAAGAAGAATGGCGGGACGCTTCAAAGCCGGACCTCTACTTCGGGCAAGTCCATACTCATTGGAAGCGTCTAAATCTTTCTGAACGGACAATTGGCCTGGATTACGCCCGACAAGGTGATCTTCACAGTCCCAGTGCGTAACTCTTTCCAGGCACTGGCCCAACAAAGAATGGACCGCTTCGAGTCCAGAATGAAGGGAGGACTAGCCCCTAAGCCAGTCAAATTCAAACAAATTTGGGTGTTGTGGACGTGTAAAATCACACATCCATATGTCTTACCAAATCCCCGCATTGGTATCAGAATTAAAGAGAGAAGACCCGGGGAGACTGGCCATCCAGGGCTCCGGAGAATACTACCGTCCGGCAAATCCTCACATTTTCACGGGCACATTAAATGACAAAGAAAATATAGGAGACCCCTCCTAAATTTATACACTGCTATGGACCCACCCTGGAGTCGCTAACGATGAAGAAATGTCCCAAAGAGTACACAACTGTAAGCTCCTGAAGCAAAAGCAGAGGCCCCTTCCAAACGACACACTCTGTGCCCTTTCAACGGCACACTGCTTGGAATGCCCCAACGGCACACACTCTGAAAGGCCCTCAGCGGCACACTCCCAGTGCCCCCAGCGGCACACTCACGCTGTGCCCTCTAACGGCACACCCCTTTGTGCCCCCTTCTAGCGGCACACTCGCCTTGGCCCTTCCAACGGCACACTCTGTGCCCTCCACCGACACACCCTTGGGTGCCACTCAGCGGCACTCCTGCCAGACAGCCCTTCAATGACACACTCTTTAAGTGCCCCAGCGGCACGCCCTTCAGAAGCCTCCAACGGCACACCCCTTTGTGCCCCATCCAACGGCACACCCTTGTGCCCGCCAGCGACACACCAAATGTGCCCTCCAATGGCACCAGTCTTTCTGCCCTTCAGCGGCACAACTTTGGGTGCCATTCAACGGCACACTTCAACCAGCTTCCAACGCCATAGCGTTGCAACCGCCAGAACGGAACAAGCCGGTAGAAAACACAATGGTCATTGGGTGAGCCCCTTGGCGTGCAGCTCAGCCACTTCAACGTTAGCTAACACCCTGCCATCGTGTCCCCCTCTGGTTGGACGAGGAAGATCCCCACCTGACGAAGATGAGACCAGGGTCAACCTCGGATGGAGATGCCATCATGAGGTCCGCCCCGTCAACGACACACATATAAAAACCCTACTGGAAGAAGAACAAGGCATGCGAGAAGAAGGAGACCCACAGTGGGAACGAAAGAAAGAAGAAGAAGAGAAGAAGAAGGTAGAGGAGAGCCCATGGAGGAGGAGAGAGTTTGCTGAATGTAGTGGAGGGGAAGGAATGGGGAAAGGGGATGGTTAGCCTTCTTCATTCCAACCTTCTCCCCGATTGTTTTCTTTCTTTTCTTCCTTCTTGTTTCTCCTCCCCCCCTTTCGTTTGAATGCACTGTATTGTATTTGGCCTTTTGGCCATAACCTTTTTTCATCATGTTCCCCATGAATGAAATACCTTCTTTTTTGTTTGATTATTGTTGCTCTCATTAGCTTCTCCTCACCATCGACCTATGGCTTGCATTCTTCCCCCGATTTTCTAGCCTTTTGTTCAACCCGCCCCTTGTGACATTGGCATGTTTAGTTCAGTGTACAGTGTTCCTGGCTTGTCAGTACAAGGCTAGCTCCCTTATTCTTCGATGGTGCTCCATGGCATAAACATTATCCCACTTCCTCTCACACAGGTTCGTTAGAACCTACTGCCCTATTCAACACTTGAGATTCACCCATTGGCCAGAGCATTCTCCCTCGCCTCCCTTCAAAAGCCCATGGTGTACGTGCACCACCCAGGCTCCTACCCGGCACACTCCCTGACTATGCCTTAGCGGCACACCCCAGCCAACTCTTGGCCGGCACACTTTGGCCATTCCCTGTCCGGCACACCCCTAGCCAGTCTATCCCGGCACACCCTAGCCATTGCTTCCCCGGTGCATTTGTGACCTGTGTAAGTCCAGTGGCTTCTCGTTCGGTGTTTCCCTTGAGTTTTCTGAAGTTTTCTCAAAGGTGGCTACCTCGGCACACACCTCAAACCATTGGGTCATGCCACTCCTTGTGGGCGTGTTCCTCTTTTACTATCTTACCATCCGGATCAAGGGGAGATGCTGTCGAATTTTTGTCAGAAATAACAATATGTTAGAAGACAAAAGGAAGCAACAAACAAATGAAATAAGCAACAATACAATATTCTAATCAAGATAAAGGAACTATGCAAAACTCAAGGAATTGGACTACTGAACATGATCATGGATTTAATTATATGACAGCAAATTGAAATCCTACCGTTTGGAACCCTCCACCTGAACTACACAAGCCAAAGACCTCCCTTCAGACCTCATCCCATTCATGTGGATTTTGCCTCAGCGGCATTGCCCTTTTGAACCACCTCAGTCTGAAACTCCCCTGTATAGCCTTGAACGGTACACTCCAATTGACTCCAGCCCGGCACACCTTTCAGCCTACGTAGCCCGGCACACTCATGCTCCCCGTTCCTCCAACGCCTTGCCCGGCACACTCCTTCAGCGGCACACTAGTACTCTCCCCCTTGAACGGCACACTCCCGCTACACCAACCCTGCCAATTTCCCCCAGCATAATCGTGCCTTCATCTCTTCCTCTCTTCGGCACAGTCTTGGCCACCCCTTACCCGGTGCAGTCAAACCCATGCTCACCCGGTACACCCCCAATCAAGCCTTCCCCGACACGCTTCAGTTGTATTGACTTGCATTCCGATCTGGCATGCCCATGCTCAGACTTTGGCCAACGTGCACTGACCTTGGTCCCTCTTGCACAGACCTTACTCCATGTGCTCAGACTTTAAACCCAAAACCTGCATAGACCCCAAGCCTAGCTTGCATAGACCCTGCTATACATGCTCAGACCTTACCCCAAACACACTCCCCAGCGGTACACTCGTGCCACCCCAACCCGGTACACTCCCCAGCGGTACACTCTTGGCACCCCAGCCTGACACATTCCCAGCGATACACCGTCCACCCCCAGCCCGCACACTCCTCAGTCCCCCCAGTCGGTACACCACCTATCACCTTGCCCGGCACACCCATGGCCTTGCCTAGAGGTACACTCTCCAGCATCCCTGTCCCGGCACACCTTGCCTCCAAAGCATCACACCAAAAAGGGGTATAATAAAAAAAGGGAGAAATTTATATAATAATAATGATGATAAAAAGGGGCTTTAATTGAGGACAACAATAATAAAAAAATCAAAAGGAAAGATATAGCAAAAAGAATAATAAATAGGAAAAGAGTTCATGACCCATGGGTAATAAAAAAGGGGAATCAACAAAAATAATAATAATAATAAGTGGAAATAGATGATGATAGTGAACAATGGCAATAATCATGAACAAACGACACGGCCTTTGTCTCCCTTGGACTCCAGATCTGGGAATATTAACGATGCCTTTGTAGGTCGGGCCTCACCTTCGGGAGTCACCTTCCCCCCACTATGGTTATCGTCCGAATCTCATTGAAGTCCTCCTTTCCGCTGGGACTTGATCCCATCTTTGTATCAAAATTGTCATCTCCTGGCGGACATTTGCATGGATTTATCCCCATTACCGTCTTGTTTTCCGTATGGACTTTTGTCCAAACATGGAATGGTCCACCAGTGACCGACATAATCTGAATGTTCATATCCCCGATATGGGCTTTCAACATAGCCCGACTGCCCCTTTCTTCCTGCATTAATTAGCAATTCTTTTGGCCTTAATCAAGGGTGTTCCCCTCTCCGAGGGGATGTAAATGACCGTGTGACCTTTACGGCATGGCGGGTCTCAGTCCCGACCTGAACCACACAATCATCTAACCAAGTTAGATCGAGCGCACCATGGGCTTCCTTGAAGCCCAAATAAATCGTCACTTTGTGACTAGCATGCCCACGCACTTAATAAACTTAATAAAACCAATAAATGAATAATCAACTAATGAATAGAAATAAGTGAGTCCATAAGTTTGGCACGCCCGATGGGACTGGGCCACCCTTCATCTCCTTTCCGAGACTAAGGGCCCGCGCCCCCCTTCTTGTAATACTAATTGTTCGATTTGTAAATGCAGGTCGCACTTCAGACATCAAGGATGGCGCTCACTTTCGGCCAGCAGGCCGTCGAAAGCCACGTCCAGAATAGATACTTGGCCGTTCCCCTCCGCTTTGGGAGCTTCCCTCCCGTGGTGGGCTTCCCCAACATCCTTGGGGTGGCCTTCGCAAACCTGTTGGACGTGAAGGCGTCCGACGTTACTGAAAGCAACGCTCCCACCAAGGGAGCCATCAAAGTTGTTGTTGCCCGACCAATGGCCGAGACTTCCGAGACCATCCCAACTGGGACGTTGAGCTGCAACGTGCACCATGTGCACCAAACTGTCGGCCCATCTCACCAGGGGTTGGCCTCACATCGAAGGAGGCTCTGGGGGAGCCATGCTACCACTGCGCCAAGGGGTGGACTTTCCAGCACTGGCAGATCTTTTATCATGGGAAGCATCCGAGTCAACACCGACGGGCAACGAGCCGAAGCAATCCCTGATCAGGTCGTGCTCGATGTCCCAATGTGGAACTCTTTCCAAGCATTGGAAAAGATGATGGCGAAGATGATGCCCCCTACCCCAACTGGAGCATCGGAGCATGTGCCAGCTCGTAGGCCGACCAAGACGAAGCAAGCATGGATTCCCAGGGGAGCCCGTATTATTTCACCCGCCCAAGCAGGGCCCAACGCCTCTCGTCCCGTGGGGGCACGACGAGAAAAGCGGGTCGAGGTAGTGACCCCTGATAAGTGTCCATTTCTATGATAATTTATCACATGTACACCATTTTATGTGCATATAATTTGGTAATTATGCATGTTCTTTCATTAATCTCAACTTCGCATGTAGATTGGACCTTTCACGCAAATTAATTAATTTGATGATTTTATTTAATAAAATGGAGTTGAGGGTCATGAACATTAATTATCCATTGCATGAAAATGAGCAATTGAGATCCATGTTCACATTATGATAATTTTTCTGGACTAAATCATAATTATGTGTGTGTGCAGGACACCGAAGGTAAATGTAAAAGAAGCCGGGGCAAAACTGTCATCACTATTTTGACCAAGTCAAATAAAGAATTCAAAATATTTTGGTTGGAGGAAAAAGAAAGTTCAAAATTTTGAATTCAAAGTTTGAAAAGGAAGAATTCAAAGTTTAAGTTTGAAAATGAGGAAAAGGACATTCAATGTTTGAAAAGGAGATTCAAAGTTGGAAAGGGGGTGTCCAAAGTCCAAGAAAAGGGGGTGCCCGCCTCATTTTCCTTTTTCCCATACATCATCTTCTACCTAAATCTCAGTCATCCATCTCCTTTTGATACAATCTTCACCCTCCATTGACCCAACTTTCCCTATAAATAGCCCATGACAAGGAGAAGGGGAGTTCTTCTTTTGGCAATCTCTCACTCTTTCTCTCCCAACCTTAGGCCGCCGATTTCACCCTCTTCTGTTCCTCTTCTCCTCTGGCTTTCTTCATGTAAGTTCTTCAATGTTAAATGCTATACAACTTCTTCTACTGCATCATCTTCTAATTCCTTCTAATTTGTAAGCTATTTCGTATTTGTCACTATGTTATCATGTTCATCTATGAACCAGTGTTTCTCTCTGTTCTTCCCCTTATTTTGCACCCTTCTAGTCATTTTCTCCTCTTTCTGTCTTCATAAAAGTTCTTTGTTTTTATGTTTTCTACAACTTCTTATTTTACATCATCTTCTAATTCTTTCTGGTTTGGAAGTTATTTCTCATTTCTCAACTTACTGTCATGTGATTTTACTGTTCATCTGAGGTGCTAGCTTCTATTATTCCTCCGTTTTGAAGTCCTTCTGCTCTTCTTTTCTATCTGAGTTCTTCATGAAAGTTCTTCCTCTTTTGTAGATCTAGATTTTATTTTTCATACCGCTTCCCTTCTTTCTCTGATTTCACCATCTTCCTCACATTTTCTATCTCTATGCCCTTCATT
Organism: Amorphophallus konjac; assembly: GCA_022559845.1. Lineage (NCBI taxonomy): Eukaryota > Viridiplantae > Streptophyta > Magnoliopsida > Alismatales > Araceae > Amorphophallus > Amorphophallus konjac. The sequence continues at coordinate 463,534,606 of CM040118.1, read as the reverse complement.
AAAGTTCTTCCTCTCTTCCTCCTCTTCAACTTCTTCTTCTTCGGCATCCCCTAATTCGTCTTGGTCTCAAAGTTATTCACCCTCCAAAGGCCACTTCAACGACGAAGGTGGCTTCCTCCCGGCGTAGATGACATCTTCCGCAATGTGGTTCATGATCCAAGGCCAAGAGAGGACGGCACCATCATCACCATTGTTGCCACCATCTTCACATCTCAGGCTCCTCTTGTTGCTGTTACTTTACTTTCATTTTACTTCATTGTAATCTCGTCACATCTTTATTGTAAGCTTATCTTACACTTCATGTACTCATTTCTTTATGTTAATGAAAGAAGTGTCCATTTGATCTAGAGTTTGTTCATCTTCCCTCTCTTCCTCCTTCTTCTACCTCTTCTTCTCAATGTTATGCAATTATTTTCCATGGCATAGGCTCATAGTCATAGGTATTTTTAATTAAGTGTTTGGTTCATTCATCTTTTCACCATTATCCTTAAACAAAATAAAATCACAAGTGTTTTCCAAAAGACTCTAAGGTTGTTAACTCAAAAAATCTCTTCTTCCCTGTGGATTTGACCCTTCTCGCCACCATATTACGTCTCTCTTTCATCTAGTGCGAGTTGGAATTTTTAAGATTGATATGCGTGTTTTAAACGATGAATTTTTGCGTTATCAACCCTGCCTACCAGCCGGTAATCACAACATCGGCATCACCTGAAAACACCCATCGCCAACACTACAGGCGCCGTCACCAAGCCGCCCATATGAGACCCTCAGCTTACACCCCTGCCACTGTTGTCGGTACATTGTCACCGGTTTCTCCTCCTGATCAAGATTGGGAAGGAGTGGAGCAAGCCATGAGGAATTACTTACGGGGCCCGGGGAGCACTCCCCTGGGTCGCTAGAGATTACTGGGGGCAGTAGCCTCCGCATTCGAAGAAGAAGAGACCCGACCGGTGCCCAGCACCGAGTCAAGAAACTGCTCCGAGGAGCGTTATTAGTCCCCGTTGAGGGAAGAAGTGAAGCCACGAAGATCGGTCTTTGACAAACTAGTCTTCCCAGGCAGGTCGTCGAGAAGAGGAGCAAGAAGAGGTAGAGACCTGAGGGTCTACACTTGTAACATGGCCGGAGTATTTGGCCGGTATGGGGCCTTAGCGACTGAGCCCGAAGAGGTAGCCAGACTCGCCACAAGGCCAGGGCCTCTTACCAGAAGGGGGAGAGCGGCAAGTGAAAAGGTGCAGGTCCACACTGAAGAAGCTGACTATTGGGAACCTTCAATGGCCTTGGCCGCCAATGTTATCGCCGAAGGCACCATGGGAGGACCATCCACGTCATCCGAGGAGGCGCCGGCCGAAGAAAGGGGGGGCACCCCTAGCCTTTCCATGAATGACCCTGCTGTATTACACATGATGCAGCAATATCAGCGAGAGATCGAATTGTTGAGGAAATAATTAACTGAAAGAGGTGCTCAACCTTCGACATCCGGGTAGACCGAAGCGTTGCCCGAGACCCCTGGGGGCAACGGCCAGACCTCGGAAGCTTCTCCACAGGCGATGGTGTCTCCACCGATCCCCAGCTACACTGGGGGCATACCCCTACATCAGCCACATCATACTGCACCGGCACCACCACAGAACTTGCCGTTCTAGGGGTCCACTATTGTGCCACAGGCAACAGCACTAACAACGCCATTGGCGCAACCGGCCCATTTCTACCCAAATCCGATCGACCCGGTAGCAGTGAGCAGATTAATGCTCGAACAAATGATAGACATGAAGTTAGCAGAGAGGAGCGATGGTGATCACACACCATTTGATGTATACCGGGTACCTTACCCGACGCACTATGCTGCTAGAAGGTTGCCGACCGGCATCACTAAGCCGCCGAAGTTTGAGAAATTTAATGGGCAAGGGTCTCCCAGGGAACACATTGCCTACTATGTGAATGTAATGGGGGATCTAGCGGCAGACGATGCTTACCTCCTTAAATTCTTCGGCTCAACACTCACCGAGCTTGCTTCCGAGTGGTACTCAGGCTTGCCCGCCGGGTCCATAGCAGATTGGCCCGACATGCAAAAGAAATTTAAAGAAAGGTTTTACGTAGCCGAACGAGAGGTAACCGTGGGAGAGTTTTATGCCACAAGACAAAGAACTGATGAGTCGGCTCTCGACTACATAAAAAGATGGAGGAACCTCAGCATGAGGTGTAGACGTCCCCCACATCAGGAGGACGAGGTTCAAATTTGTAAACAGAACCTGAAGAAATATATCCTTGAGAGGATGATTGGTGCTGAGGTGAGGTCATTTGACCGCTTGAACAACATAGTAGTAGAGATTGAGGCATTCCTGGCTCGATACTCTTCCGCTCCGTCTGCATCAGGCCAGAGGGCCAGATAGGCCGAGAAGAGACCAATGCTGCCAGAAGTTCACACGCTGGACTTCGAAGCTTTCGAGAAACAGAAAGAGAAAGCCAAAGAGACAGCCGACCCTCCCCCGCCAAGGTCCATTGAGCGACGGGAAGGTCCCTCCTTGAGGGAGAAAATGGGAATAAATTGTATTCTTTTTCTTGAGACAAAGCCCGGGTCCTGTTTGAATGGGCCACCAGGTAAACAAGATCACATTACCAGATCCAAAGAGGCACGGTGACTTGAAGAAGAAGGATGATCCACACTTTTTCCCATACCATCAGATGCTTGGGCATACCATTGAGGATTGTTACATCTTCAAGGATGTCATTGAGTCGTTGATCAAGAAGGGAGAGCTGGACATGGGGGAGCTCAAAGTGGATCCTCCGCAGTCGCACGAGATGCCGAACCTCGGCACCACTGTCCACATGGTATCTTTATACCAGCAGCTGCCTGAAGAATGGGCGGAGGCCAGTACACAGGCCACTTATCAAGCCTTTGTCATGGCGCTAGCTCAAGACCAAGGAGGTTGGCAAGCCGCGCCGACAAAGAACAGAAGAAGAAGACAAGCTCCCCGACCCACTCCGGAAGTTCACACAAGGGGTGTTACATGTCGACCAGCACCACCACCTGTAACACCAGTTTGGCATGACACAGCCCCCAGGCTAGTTATGAGGTGGCCTACTCACAACAAGAAGAAGCACATCCCGATGCGGGTGCACAAGGAAATGAACCCTGCGGTTGAAAGACTCCAGGCTATTATTGATGGGCTTGAAGATTATGAACAACCCGAGATCCAGCCTGTGGAACTGAAAGAGTATGTCCCCTGGGAGGAGTTCGAGTCACTCAAATTGGCTCCAAGAGCGAAAGCCGAAGCAAGCGAAGAACCTCTGATGGGAATCGACGCCGAGCATGTACATTTTATTTTACATTTATGTCCTTTAGTTTATTTTTATATCCATGGGAAAGCATATACACAATTGTAAGGCTTTGTAAGTCAATGCGTCATTTGTTGTGCCCCTTAGGCACAAGCATATGCTATTTAATATTGATGATTTAATGATAACAATGTTAGTTTTGTTTTGATGATTGCAACAAAGTGAGTGTATTTCTGTGCATCCTTATCCTTGAGCATTCTGCATATGATAGCAACATGAATGATGCTGAAATGATGTTTTGAATGCATTATTCTGCTGAAATGATGTTTTGAATGCATTATTCTGTTTGAAGAGATTGTATTAATGTGTCTCAGCATACATTGCATCTCCATGTTTGCATCATTCATAAAGTCCATACATTCACTGAAGCTTGCTTAACTGAAGTGTGTACATTGCATTGCATTGGAAGTATGTACAACGGACTGTGTTAGGCAAAGTCTGTACATCACTATAGCTGTATCGTCTCATGCAGCGTCTCATTCAAGTATGTACAGCCAGTGTATTACATTAAGTCTATACATTTGCACTGTAGATGCACGCACTCAAAGTCCATAAGTTTATACACTGCACTGTTCATGCACAGTGTCTGTATCTCATGCATCGTCTATGCAGAACAGTGTCTGTGTCTCATGCATCATCTATGCAATGTCCATACATTGCGTTTAAAGTCTGTACATCGGTCCGTCTCTGTTAGCGTCTAAGGCTTTGAGCAAAGTCTATACAGACTTCAGCGCCTCATTCTGCGTCTTATAGCATGTTTATACATTGCATCATGGCGTTTATGCTCTAAGTCTATACACTGCATAGCAAGCTCAAAGTCTATACATTGAGCTTCTCATTGAGCGTCTCATGCATCATTCTTCTAAGTCCATACATTGGACTGTAGCATGCATTCGACGAAGGCATCGCAAGTCTAGACAGTGGACCGTCTTTCCCAGCATCTCAATTGGACTAGTCTGCAACGGCTAAGTCTACACATTGGACCGTCTTCATTAGCGTCTTTGCCAAGTCCATACATCGTCCATCGTCTCACGTTGCATCCAGCAAGTCTTTCACAAGTCTGTACATCATTGTAGCTGCATCGTCTCATGCAGCGTCTCATTCAAGTCTGTACAGCCGTCTGCATTGGATTTTAAGTCTAGACATTGCACTAATACATCCACCGTCTCATTCAGCGTCTTAGGCCTGCAAAGTCCATACATTGGTCGGTGGAAAGTCTGTACATTGGCTTCAAGACTCTCAAGTCTATACATTCGTTTCTGAAGGAAAAGTCTATACATTCCTTCCTAAGGCAAAGTCTGTACATTGACTTTGGACCTCAGAGTCTATACAGAGTCTGCATCCTCTAAAGTCTGTACATCCGATTGTCTTTGCTTTGGTCAAGTCTGTATAGCCAACGGCTTCATTGATTCCAAGTATGGACACTGGTCTTCAGGCGTTCCAAGTATGCACATTGATTCAGGTTCTCCAAGTCTATACAATGAAATCTGAACATTACATTTGCATTCACAATGTCTTCACACCTGAAGTCTATACATTGTGTCATTCACATCTGCAAGTCTAGACATTGGAAAGTCTATACATTCTATTGTTCAACGTCTGCATGCATTACATGAAGTCTGTACACTGCATCGTCTCAACTTGCGTCTCACTGAGCATCCATTCACTGTAAAGTCTATACAGACTTCATCGTCTTAGGGAACGTCTCATGCCTTTGCCAAAGTCTACACAGTCTGTATCTGCGTTGCATTGCATGCATCATGATTTAAGTCTAGACATTGCCTCAGGCTGAGCAAGTATATACATTGCATGTTCGCTCAATCAAGTCCATACACTGAGCAAGTATATACATTGTCTGTCTGTCGATTGAAGAGTCTATACATTGCTGTTTGTCTTGTAAAGTCCATACAGTAATGTCTGTACGTTGGCTTTAAACTGAAGTCTATACAATGCATTGCATTCTTCAGAGACTGTACAGGATTTATACTTAAACTAATAATCCGATACTCTGTCTGATAGGGAATCTTCGTGAAGCCTAATGAAGGCATGTGATCCAAGGAAGGACGAGGTGCCCAGATGAGGACACGTGTACTGACAGCCTGCTGGATGCTGCCACGTGGTCTGAATTCTTAGGGCGGGAAATGTGGAAACCACATGCACCCTGGCTGCTGCTGCTGCTGCTATATATATGAGTCTTTGTCTTCAGATGAAGGTAGATCGAAGCCTGTGAGTTGAACCAGAAGAGTAGAAGCAGAGAGCCCTTCGATCCAGCAAAAGAGAAAAAGAGGAAGAGAAGAGAAAGAGAAGAAGAGCAGAAGATAAAGAAGAGAAAGAGAGAGATAGAGAGCTCGAGTTGAGAAAGAGAGAGAGGTTGAGGTTGTCTGGCTTTTGGATCAAATCCAAGCCAGAACTGCTCCTTCGAGAGCTATATTTGTGCTTCATTATTTCAGCTTTCCGTTGCTGTTTTGTCTATCTTTTGTTTTATCTTTTATCATTTCTTCAAGCTGTTTGTCAGCGGAGCAAGCTGTGTTGCTCAGCATTTGTAGTGGAGGATTCCACTGGATGGCCAAGCTGTATTGCCCAGCGGTTTGCAGAGGTGCTGCCTCTGGACGGGTAAGTTGTAATCCCCAGCGGTTTGCAGTGGTGGATTCCACTGGACAGCAAGCTGTGTTGCTCAGCGGGCGAGGAGGATTCCTCGGACGGCAAGCTGTGTTACCCAGTGGTTGTATGGCAAGCTGTGATGCCCAGCTGTTCAAGCTGTGAGTCAGCGGAATCCACACTCGGGTTGAGTGTGGGGTGGATGTAGGTCTGGAGGACCGAACCACCTAAAAACCCCTTGTGCATTGTGGTTTGTTTTGTCTATTTGTGCTTCCGCTAGATGTTTGCGTAGGGGCGCTCCAAGTGCTTGCTTACAGGTTCAATAGAAGTTTAACTAGTCTTTCAGATTTGGTAAATCTGTCTAGTTAGCATTCTAGATTTTATTTGAGCGAAATTTTAGCTTGGGCGAAGTTTTAAATGGCATATATTCATTCACCCCCCCTCTGAATACATAGCACCGAACCCAACAATTGGTATCAGAGCGGGTCTCTGACTGAACAGATCTAACAATCTGCAGAGGATCCTGCTAAGTGTTTGGTGCATTTCAGAGTGTGCTTTCTGTGCTCGTTGTTTAGTTTCACTGAGTTAGTGCTTTGTCATGCTTATCTGGTTGTGGTGTTTTCTGGTCGATTACTTTGTGCTTTGAGTCTGCTTGTTATCTGCTTTGATGGCTAATCCTCCGATATTAAGAGGTGATGACCTTGGCCCATGGCTGGAAAAGTTGCATCGGTATGTAAGCACAACCGATCCTGATTTGTGGAAGGTAATAACTCACGGTCCATACAAACTATCGAAGGATAAATCCAAATGGACCAAGAAGGATAAGCTGAAAGACTCTGTCAACACTAGAGCTGTAGTTTTATTAAAAGAATCAATTGACAGATCTCTAATCGAATGCATTTCTTCTTGCAGGTCTGCCAAAGATATTTTGGAAAAACTAAAGCTAATCAGGAATCACAGCAAATGCTTGATGGCTGATCAAAGAAATGATGATGATGAGACCTCATCTCAGGTAAGCTCAGAATCAGATGGATACTCCTTTGATGAATTGATAGTGATGTATGAAGATTTGTTCAAAGTATCCAAGAAATTAAAATCTGAGAATAAAAGGCTGAAAAAGAAAATTGAGAAATGTGATTCAAATTTATCATGTGAAAAGTGCCCGAAGATAAATGAATTATATGAGAGATGTCTTTCTGAGAATCACTTGAATATGAAACAAATGTGCATGTTGAAAAAGGAAAACCATGAAGGTATCAATAAAATCTCAGAATTAGAAAGTCAGCTGAAGCTGAAAGCTAATGAACATTTGATGAATTTGGAAGAGTCGGAAAGGATTAAGGTTGATCTGAAGAAATCCAAAGCTGAGAAAATTAATGTGGAAGAAAGAGAAGAGGAACTAATTGAAAAACTGAAACTGATATCTGGAAGAGAAAGATGTGCTGGTAATGAAACTCATGCAAAAAATTTTGAGGAAGAAAACAATGAACTGAAGGATAAAGTTGAAAAACTAAAGCTGTTAAACACTGGCTTATCTGAAAGACTTCTCACCATAAAAAAAAGAAAAGCTATCCATGATGAAGAATCACAAACTTTGAACATTCTGGAACAAGAAATTGAGAAGTATAAAACTACAAATAAAGTCTTGAGTGAATGTGTCAATTGCAGTGAACAGGAGATAGCTAGTTATGAGCTTCATATAACATCCTTGGAAAATAAGATTCAGGAACTAGAAAAAACAGCATCCAATTCTGCTAAGAATGAAAGAAAAGTAAAAACTGTTGTGAAAAGGAGGGATGACAATTCAAGAAAGAGGACAAGCTGTAGTCCTGATGTTAAGGAAACTACCAGAAACCAGTTATATACTACCTTTGTGCATAGTTCTAATGTAGCTGGTACCTCAAGACAATCCCCAAAACAAAATGAAAATCAGAAGTCACCTTCAAAATCTGTCTTTCAGTTCAAAGCTCAGAAAATTGAAAAGCAAACAAAACCTGTTGAGAATAATCAGAAATTGAAAAGAAAAAGTCAAACAAAGAAGGCAAAGAATAATTTTGGTTATACTCTGAAATTTATTAGCTCTGCTGAATCTGATGCTTCTTGTACTCATCCGCATGCATCTAAGAAATCATATGATAGAAACCATGCTCCTAGAAAATCTGATGCCTCTTGCTAATACTGTGGTAGGCATGGTCATTATATGGATGACTGCAGTGTGATGAAAAGTGATGATATGATGCATGATAAATTTTTCTCAAATAATCATCACCACCCCAAAAGAAACATGTCGGCTTCAAACCAACACATCATTTGTTATAATTGTAACAAACGTGGTCATAAAGCTGTTGAGTGTTGGTTTAGGCCTTCATGAGATTTTAATGGCTCAAGAGGTAAGCACCCAAGGTGCTTCGAATGTGGGAGGCATGGCCACAAAGTCAAAGACTGCTGGCATGCTCAGGGAAGTAGAATTAATTCTAAATCTGTAAAATTTCCTGCTCCCAATGCTGTTGATAAGAAGAAAATTGAATTCATGAAAAAGAATTGTTACTGCTTTGAATGTGGTAAGCTAGGCCACAAAGCTGCCAACTGTCGGCTGGCTGAGTAGGGAAAGAAAACTTTTCATGTCAATAAAAGAAATACTCATGCACATGGGCATCATGTTTCTGCTAACATGAACAATAAAAATAAAAATTCTGTGGCTTCATGTTATTATTGTGGAAATTTTGGACACTCTATGACTGATTGTTTTCTAATGGAATTTGATGATAATGCTGCAAAAAGAATGTTTCGAACACCTGTTAGGGTAAATGTAGGACCCAAAGCTGCTTGGGTCCCTGCAGGATCAAAATGATCATAATGTTGCAGGTGTGCCTTGGGTCAAAGAATAAACAGGGGTTAACAAACCAAGGCACTCAACAGAAAATCCCAGGATTCTGCCTTTCAGGTCAGTTCTGAACTTTGCTTTAAATTCATTATCTAAAAATGTTATTTTGCTTGATTGATATTTGATGATCTCTTCATGTCTAGCTGACCAGTCTGCATTCCATACTCAGCTACTGAGTTTTATTCTGCTCAAATTTGATGCTTTTCTCTATTGCCATATTTTGCACTGAGGCTGAATGGGTTTTTACACTCGATGCAATATATACACTTTGTGTCAATGCATTGCATGCTTGTTGTTAAATGCATAACTTGCTGATTGTGAATGATTCATTTAGTGTACATAGTCAATGCATGTGTCTTATGTCTGCATACATCATTTGCATGACTGTCAATGATGCTGTTCAATGCATGTAGGACTGCTTTATGTTGTATTGTCTTGCATAACCCTGGTATGTCAAATGGTATGTTACCAAAAGGCAGGGAAATCTGCCCGGAGGTTCCTACCATGTGTGAGATGGTCTTTGAGACCGGGTTCTCCGCCTAGTACCATGGGTCCTGTCTTCATGTAGAGCAGTGTCCTGCATATAATTAAATTTTGAAAAATCTAAAAAGAAATGACTTGGGCGCATAAAATTAAAATGATTGCATACTTGTCTCATGTTTCATTGTTGCATAGTTTGCATATAGAGCAGTGTGTTGCATAGCATATCTCTTGCATCATGATGTCAGAGGAAGCTGAGATTTCTGTTCATTACATTGATTCCTTTTTCACTTCTCATTGTTCCCATTCAAATGATTCATATTCTTTGACATCAGTTGCCCTTGAACCTTAATGCCAACTGCTATCTTTTCCCCATCATTTTCACTGAACAACAGCAATTGTTTCTGGTTTAGTATACTGAGTTGTGATTATTGCAAGTGTTCACTTATAAGAATCACTCTTGCAAATTGAAAGGAACTAAAGGTTTAACTTTTATAAATTGAAGAGTTAAGTGTCTGAACTTCAGAATTTGAGATAAAAGAAAACTTTTATAGCTCTTAATCTTTGTCTCATGGCTAAAATAGAAAAAGTTTTTTGTAAAGCCTAAATGTGTTGGACTGGAAATGTCTAGAACAGGTGAATAAGAGTATGTAATGATTTTTTAAACAATCACTCTAAAAGAATTAAGGGCAGCAGTAAATAAGATCATAAATGTAAAAGAGCTGAACATAGTGACAAAGCAATGGCTGATTGCACTGAGAAACTGTGAACTCCTCCAAAGAAGCAGGAGAACTCACATGTCATGAGGTGCTTCAGAATATCTCTGTTCATAGGGTCAAATCTATAGGGGGAGTCCTCACCAAGTAACTGGGGGTACTGGCCTCTGATCAAGGTGTATCCTTAATGTCAAAGGTGAAGATTGTTCCTTGTAGGCCTTGACCTGAAGTAGATCTTGTAGTTTATGCCTAGTAACTGGGGGTACCTGCCTCTTATCAAGGTGTACACCTAATGTCAACAGCATAAATGCCACAGGTCTATTCACTTAGCTCAGTTTCTGAAAATTCTAAAATGAAAATCAAACTGCTGTAACCCTTTGAAATCAAAAGTCAATGAGTGAAAATTATTTTTCTCAATACATATTCAAGTTGCCTTTCTTGAATTTTCTTGTTTAATCACAAAAGGGTATTATTTCTGACTCATCTATTAATACCATGTGCCTTAGATTCATTGCTATAAATGAAGTCTATAAACTCTTTTTCAGGGGTCAGGTGTTTTACTCTAGATTTATCACTGTTAAAGTTAAATTTTTGTCAAAATTGTATGTTGCTGATTCTTATACTTTAACTATTGTTTATAATCAGGCTTAGTTTCTGAACCAATGATTCAGCCGTTGTCTAGTGACCCTCCTACCTTCTCTACCTTTGCTTATCTGTTCATATTCCTTCTTAAAGGGGGAGCAATTATTTAGGGGGAGAACCAGTTCAGGGGGAGTCATATCTTCAGGGGGAGAATTGCTCTAGAGGAATTTGCATGCATAATGCACTTTGCACTTATGTTTTTACTATTTTTCTCTTTTTGATTATGTCAAAGGGGGAGAAAATTATGTGTGACTCATTGTCACTTTTTGTTGCCGTCATCAAAAAGGGGGAGAATGTTGTGCCACTTAGGCACAAGCATGTGCTATTTAATATTGATGATTTAATGATAGCAATGCTAGTTTTGTTTTGATGATTGCAACAAAGTGAGTGCATTTCTGTGCATCCTTATCCTTGAGCATTCTGCATATGATAGCAACATGAATGATGCTGAAATGATGTTTTGAGTGCATTATTCTGCTGAAATGATGTTTTGAATGCATTATTCTGTTTGAAGAGATTGTATTAATGTGTCTCAGCATACATTGCATCTCCATGTTTGCATCATTCATAAAGTCCATACATTCACTGAAGCTTGCTTAGCTGAAGTGTGTACATTGCATTGCATTGGAAGTATGTACAACGGACTACGTTAGGCAAAGTCTGTACATCACTGTAGCTGCATCGTCTCATGCAGCGTCTCATTCAAGTATGTACAGCTAGTGCATTACATTAAGTCTATACATTTGCACTGTAGATGCACGCACTCAAAGTCCATAAGTTTATACACTGCACTATTCATGCACAGTGTCTGTGTCTCATGCATCGTCTATGCAGAACAGTGTCTGTGTCTCATGCATCGTCTATGCAATGTCCATACATTGCGTTTAAAGTCTGTACATCGGTCCGTCTCTGTTAGCGTCTAAGGCTTTGAGCAAAGTCTATACAGACTTCAGCGTCTCATTCTACGTCTTATAGCATGTCTATACATTGCATCGTGGCATTTATGCTCTAAGTCTATACACTGCATAGCAAGCTCAAAGTCTATACGTTGAGCTTCTCATTGAGCGTCTCATGCATCATTCTTCTAAGTCCATACATTGGACTGTAGCATGCATTCGACGAAGGCATCGCAAGTCTAGACAGTGGACCATCTTTCCCAGCGTCTCAATTGGACTAGTCTGCAACGGCTAAGTCTGCACATTGGACCGTCTTCATTAGCGTCTTTGCCAAGTCCATACATCATCCATCGTCTCACGTTGCATCCAACAAGTCTTTCACAAGTCTGTACATCATTGTAGCTGCATCGTCTCATGCAGCGTCTCATTCAAGTCTGTACAGCCGTCTGCATTGGATTTCAAGTCTAGACATTGCACTAATACATCCACCGTCTCATTCAACGTCTTAGGCCTGCAAAGTCCATACATTGGTCGATGGAAAGTCTATACATTGGCTTCAAGACTCTCAAGTCTATACATTTATTTCTGAAGGAAAAGTCTATACATTCCTTCCTAAGGCAAAGTCTGTACATTGCCTTTGGACCTCAGAGTCTATACAGAGTCTGCATCCTCTAAAGTCTGTACATCCGATTGCCTTTGCTTTGGTCAAGTCTGTACAGCCAACGGCTTCATTGATTACAAGTCTGGACACTGGTCTTCAGGCGTTCCAAGTATGCACATTGATTCAGGTTCTCCAAGTCTATACAATGAAGTCTGAACATTGCATTTGCATTCACAATGTCTTCACACCTGAAGTCTATACATTGTGTCGTTCACATCTGCAAGTCTAGACATTGGAAAGTCTATACATTCTATTATTCAACATCTGCATGCATTACATGAAGTCTGTACACTGCATCGTCTCAACTTGCGTCTCACTGAGCATCCATTCACTGTAAAGTCTATACAGACTTCATCGTCTTAGGGAACATCTCATGCCTTTGCCAAAGTCTACACAGTCTGTATCTGCATTGCATTGCATGCATCATGGTTTAAGTCTAGACATTGCCTCAGGTTGAGCAAGTATATACATTGCATGTTCGTTCAATCAAGTCCATACACTGAGCAAGTATATACATTGTCTGCCTGTCGATTGAAGAGTCTATACATTGCTGTTTGTCTTGTAAAGTTCATACAGTAATGTCTATACGTTGGCTTTAAACTGAAGTCTATACAATGCATTGCATTCTTCAGAGACTGTACAGGGTTTATACTTAAACTGATAATCCGATACTCTGTCTGATAGGGAATCTTCGTGAAGCCTAATGAAGGCACGTGATCCAAGGAAGGACGAGGTGCCCAGATGAGGACACGTGTACTGACAGCCTGCTGGATGCTGCCACGTGGTCCGAATTCTTAGGGCGGGAAATGTGGAAACCACACGCGCCCTAGCTGCTGCTGCTGCTATATATATATGAGTCTTCGTCTTCAGATGAAGGTAGATCGAAGCCTGTGAGTTGAACCAGAAGAGTAGAAGCAGAGAGCCCTTCGATCCAGCAAAAGAGAAAAAGAGGAAGAGAAGAAGAGCAGAAGATAAAGAAGAGAAAGAGAGAGATAGAGAGCTCGAGTTGAGAAAGAGAGAGAGGTTGAGGTTGTCTGGCTTTTGGATCAAATCCAAGCCAGAACTGCTCCTTCGAGAGCTATATTTGTGCTTCATTGTTTCAGCTTTCCGTTGCTATTTTGTCTATCTTTTGTTTTATCTTTTATCATTTCTTCAAGCTGTTTGTCAGCGGAGCAAGCTGTGTTGCTCAGCATTTGCAGTGGAGGATTCCACTGGACGGCCAAGCTGTATTGCCCAGCGGTTTGCAGAGGTGCTGCCTCTGGACGGGTTAGCTGTAATCCCCAGCGGTTTGCAGTGGTGGATTCCACTGGACAGTAAGTTGTGTTGCTCAGCGGGCGAGGAGGATTCCTCGGACGGCAAGCTGTGTTGCCGAGCGGTTGTATGGCAAGCTGTGATGCCCAGTTGTTCAAGCTGTGAGTCAGCAGAATCCACACTTGGGTTGAGTGTGGGGTGGATGTAGGTCTAGAGGACCGAACCACCTAAAAACCCCTTGTGCATTGTGGTTTGTTTTGTCTATTTGTGCTTCCGCTAGATGTTTGCGTAGGGGCGCTCCATGTGCTTGCTTACAGGTTCAATAGAAGTTTAACTAGTCTTTCAAATTTGGTAAATCTGTCTAGTTAGCATTCTAGATTTTACTTGAGCAAAATTTTAGCTTGGGCGAAGTTTTAAATGGCATATATTCATTCACCCCCCCTCTGAATACATAGCACCGAACCCAACATCGTTCCCTTGGATTGTGTGGGTTTTTGTGCAAATATGTAGTAGGTCCAGCTAGGGGGCCCTCACCCCTTTTCCATTGGTCCATGTCATCCTTGTGGGGCTGATCAACCATCCTAGGTGGCCATCTAGAAGGTTGGAATGCCAATTGACCACATGGGAGACAAGTGGTTAAAATTTTCCAAGGTAGACTACCTACCCATTCAACCATTTCACCTAGTCAAGGGGGCGCCCCATTCCACTTGCATTAGTTTATTTTTTTTGTGTGTGTTGATCACATTTAATCTAGACCATCCCTTCCCCATCTCTAGATCCAATGGTGGAGATTGGATTTGGTGTGTAGCCTATAAAAGCTTTTATTTTTCATTTGGAAATTAATGAATGATAGAAAATTTGTTGAATGCCCAAGAGCTTCTTGCGCCCCTCCCCTCTCTCCTGGTGTTCTTCCCTTCTCAACCCCAATTCTAGAGTGGATCTACCTTCTATCCCCTCCCCTCTACCTTCTGGTTCATCTCCGATGATCTCCGCCGCCGCCACCGTCATGCCGCCGTCGCTCAACCGCCATCGTCTTCGGTAATCTGTCCAACCAGGACAGAAGCATCTTCCCCGAATTCCTGCTCCCACCTCCTACGTCCTCTGGAGTTGAAATTTTTAAGCGTGGTTCCCCTCTCGAACCCCTATCTTCACAAAAAAATTCAAGCCAAAATTCCTCCTTTTGCTATTTTTCTATTTTCGGTCTTCTGGTCATCCCAGATCTGCCAGGATTCTGTCTACAGTGACAGAAACCCTGAGTTTCCCATATCCGAACCTTTTTACTGGGATTTCTATCCACCTTCCTCTCTACCACCAATTTTTCGTGAAATTTTGAAAGCTCACTTCATAGTTTTAGAAATTCCCTTTCCGAACCGTCTACAGTTCTATCAGCCTGTTTCCAGATCCGACCACCAGTCAGTCCAAAATCCATAATAAATCATAGCCTCTACCAATCCTTCCACAAGAATTATGGCCGTTTTCTTTGTTCAAACCTCTACAACTTTGGTGAAGAGCTCAGGAGCTGAATCGGACGTCTACCTCGCGGTCAACGGCAGTTCTCAGACAACTCACCTGCTGATCTGAGAGTTCGGGTACTGTACAACAGAAACTTCAAAATTCAGAAAAGTCCAGATCCGAGCAGATCCAGTCAATCCCTCTGGGTTTAGATTGAAGTATTTCAAGAGAGCTTTCCAACGATAGCTCTTGTGCCCCGATCCGACATCGGGATTGGACGCAGCGGCCGATCTCGCCGGGTCACGCGTCTGAAAATAGTAAGTGCAGATCTGTGGGAAGCTTTTCCGACCGGTGCCGATCGGAGCTGGCCGGAGACGAATCAGCGTGCCGCCATCCCGGGGAGCGCTTCCCCAAGCATCCCCACTACAGCGGTGTCGCCCGATCCCACGCGGCCCCTCCGACCAGCACGTGGGCCCCACGGTCGCGAGTACGTGTGCTGTCGAAGCTACGTGAGAAGCTGCCCGTCAACCCGAAATCGGTCCTCCCGGACCCACTTGTGTGGCCCTTTACCACCCTGCGTGGAGTGGGCAGTGATTCATTGTTGTAACAATCGTGTATTATTGTTCCGGGAGTACGAGTTTCGGCCGGGTCCGTCTTCCCCACGCCGAGCGCGTGGAGGTATCGTATTCGCTCCTACACTTGGTATTTTTCTTTATTTCATATATGCTTTATATGCCGTTGCTAGAGAGCATGATAGGGTAATTAGCTCGCTTTATATTTATATCACCGCTGCAGCGAGAAAGAGCGTTACCGTCCCGTGACCCGATCCGGGCACAAGAGAGAACCGACCACCCTAGCTCACTGCCGGTTTCTCAACCACGCACGTTCGACGCTTCCCTCGTTAAGGGACAATAGTTTATTTTTATATCCATGGGAAAGCATATGTGCAATTGTAAGGCTTTGTAAGCCAATGCGTCATTCCCTTGGATTGTGTGGGTTTTTGTGCAAATATGTAGTAGGTCTAGCTAGGGGGCCCTCACCCCTTTTCCATTGATCCATGTCATCCTTGTGGGGCTGGTCAACCATCCTAGGTGGCCATCTAGAAGGTTGGAATGCCAATTGACCACATGGGAGACAAGTGGTTAGAATTTTCCAAGGTAGGCTACCTACGCATTCAACCGTTTCACCTAGTCAAGGGGGCGCCCCATTCCACTTGCATTAGTTTATTTTTTTTTGTGTGTTGATCACATTTAATCTAGACCATCCCTTCCCCATCCCTAGATCCAATGGTGGAGATTGGATTTGGTGTGTAGCATATAAAAGCTTGTATTTTCCATTTGGAAATTAATGAATGATAGAAAATTTGTTGAATGCCCAAGAGCTTCTTGCGCCCCTCCCCTCTCTCCTGGTGTTCTTCCCTTCTCAACCCCAATTATAGAGTGGATTCACCTTCTATCCCCTCCCTCTACCTTCTGGTTCATCTCCGGTGATCGCCGCCGCCGCTGTCGTGCCGCCGTCGCCCCACCGCCATCATCTTCGGTATTCTGTCCAACCAGGACAGAAGCATCTTCCCCGAATTCCTGCTCCCACCTCCTACCTCCTCTAGAGCTAAAATTTTCAGGCGTGGTTCCCCTCTCGAACCCCTATCTTCACAAAGCAATTCAAGCCAAATTTCCTCCTTTTCCTATTTTTTTATTTTCGGTCTTCAAGTCATCCCAGATCTGCCAGGATTCTGTCTACAGTGACAAAAATACTGAGTTTCCCATATCCTAACCATGTTTTGATTTTTCTTGGAGCCCCCAATTTTACTGGGAGTTCTGTCCACCTTCCTCTCTACCACCAATTTTTCGTGGAATTTTGAAAGCTCATTTCATATTTTTAGAAATTCTCTTTCTGAACCATCTACAGTTCTATCAGCCTGTTTCCAGATCCGACCACCAGTCAGTCCAAAATCCATAATAAATCGTAGCCTTCACAAATCCTTCCACAAGAATTATGGCCGTTTTCCTTGTTCAAACCTCTACAACTTTGGTGAAGAGCTCAGGAGCTGAATCGAACGTCTACCTCGCGGTCAACGGCAGTTCTCAGACAACTCACCTGCTGATCTGAGAGTTCGGGTACTATACAATAGAAACTTTAAAATTCATAAAAGTCCAGATCCGAGCAGATCCAGTCAATCCCTCTGGGCCTAGATTGAAGGATTTCAAGAGAGCTTTCCAACGATAGCTTCTGTGCCCCGATCCGACATCGGGATTGGTCGCAGCGGCCGATCTCGCAGGGTCGCGCGTCTGAAAATAGTAAGTGCAGATCCGTGGGAAGCTTTTCGGACCGATGCCGATCGGAGCTGCCCGGAGATGAACCAGCAGGCCGCCATCCCGGGGAGCGCTTCCCCAAGCGTCCCCACTACAGCGGTGTCGCCCGATCCCACACGGCCCCTCCGACCAGCACGTGGGCCCCACGGTCGCGAGTACGTGTGCTGCCAAAGCTACGCGAGAAGCAGCCCGTGAACCCGAAATCGGTCCTCGCGGACCCACTTGTGTGGCCCTTTACCTGTCTGCGTGGAGTGGGCCGTGATTCATTGTTGTAACAATCGTGTATTATTGTTCCGGGAGTACGAGTTTCAGCCGGGTCCGTCTTCCCCACGCCGAGCGCGTGGAGGTATCGTATTCGCTCCTACACTTGGCATTTTGCTTTATTTCATATATGCTTTATATGCCGTTGCTAGAGAGCATGATAGGGTAATTAGCTCGCTTTATATTTATATCACCGCTACTACGAGAGAGAGCGTTACCGTCCCGTGACCCGATCCGGGCACAAGAGAGAGCCGACCACCCTAGCTCACTGCCGATTTCTCAACCGCGCACGTCCGATGCTTCCCTCGTTAAGGGACAATAGTTTATTTTTATATCCATGGGAAAGCATATGCGCAATTGTAAGGCTTTGTAAGCCAATGCGTCATTCCCTTGGATTGTGTGGGTTTTTGTGCAAATATGTAGTAGGTCCAGCTATGGGGCCCTCACCCCTTTTCCATTGGTCCATGTCATCCTTGTGGGGCTGGTCAACCATCCTAGGTGACCATCTAGAAGGTTGGAATGCCAATTGACCACATGGGAGACAAGTGGTTAAAATTTTCCAAGGTAGGCTACCTACCCATTCAACCCTTTCACCTAGTCAAGGGGGCGCCACATTCCACTTGCATTAGTTTATTTTTTTATGTGTGTTGATCACATTTAATCTAGACCATCTCTTCCCCATCCCTAGATCCAATGGTGGAGATTGGATTTGGTGTGTAGCATATAAAAGCTTATATTTTCCATTTGAAAATTAAAGAATGATAGAAAACTTGTTGAATGCCCAACAGCTTCTTGCGCCCCTCCCCTCTCTCCTGGTGTTATTCCCTTCTCAACCCCAATTCTAGAGTGGATCTACCTTCTATCCCCTCCCCTCTACCTTCTGGTTCATCTCCGGTGATCGCCGCCGCCGCCGTCGTGCCGCCGTCGCTCCACCGCCATCGTCTTCGGCATTCTGTCCAACCAGGATAGAAGCATCTTCCCCGAATTCCTGCTCCCACCTCCTACCTCCTCTGGAGCTGAAATTTTCAGGCGTGGTTCCCCTCTCGAACCCCTATCTTCACAAAAAAAATCAAGCCAAAATTCCTCCTTTTGCTATTTTTCTATTTTCGGTCTTCAGGTCATCCCAGATCTGCTAGGATTATGTCCACAGTGACAGCAACCCTGAATTTCTCATATTCAAACCTTTTTTTGATTTTTCTTGGAGCCCCCAATTTTACTGGGAGTTCTGTCCACCTTCCTCTCAACCACAAATTTTTCGTGGAATTTTGAAAGCTCATTTCATATTTTTAGAAATTCCCTTTCCGAACCATCTACAGTTCTGTCAGCCTGTTTCTAGATCCGACCACTAGTCAGTCCAAAATCCATAATACATCATAGCCTCCACCAATTCTTCCACAAGAATTATGGCCGTTTTTCTTGTTCAAACTTCTACCGCTTTGGTGAAGAGCTCAGGAGCTGAATCGGACGTCTACCTCGCTGTCAACGGCAGTTCTCAGATAACTCACCTGCTGATCTGAGAGTTCGGGTACTGTATAATAGAAACTTCAAAATTCAGCAAAGTCCAGATTCGAGCAGATCCAGTCGATCCCTCTGTGCCTAGATTTAAGGATTTCAAGAGAGCTTTCCAACGATAGCTCCTGTGCCCCGATCCGACATCGGGATTGGTCGCAGCGGCCGATCTCGCCGGGTCGCGCGTCTGAAAATAGTAAGTACAGATCCGTGGGAAGCTTTTCTAACCGGTGCCGATCGGAGCCGCCCAGTCTCCGGCCGGTGAACCAGCGTGCCGCCATCCCGGGGAGCGCTTCCCCAAGCGTCCCCACTACAGCGGTGTCGCCCGGTCCCACACGGCCCCTCCGACCAGCACGTGGGCCCCACGGTCGCGAGTACGTGTTCTGCCGAAGCTACGCGAGAAGCCGCCCGTCAACCCGAAATCGGTCCTCCCGGACCCACTTGTGTGGCCCTTTACCTCCCTACGTGGAGTGGGCAGTGATTCATTGCTGCAACAATCGTGTATTATTGTTCCGGGAGTACGAGTTTCGGCCGGGTCCGTCTTCCCCACGCCGAGCACGTGGAGGTATCGTATTCGCTCCTACACTTAGCATTTTGCTTTATTTCATATATTCTTTATATGCCGTTGCTAGAGAGCATGATATGGTAATTAGCTCGCTTTATATTTATATCACCGCTGCTGCGAGAGAGAGCGTTACCGTCCCGTGACCCGATCCGGACACAAGAGAGAGCCGACCACCCTATCTCACTGCTAGTTTCTCAACCGCACACGTCCGACGCTTCCCTCGTTAAAGGACAATCATGAGCTCACCTAGAGTCCGAGGATCGCATATCCATTCGGAGTCATGTCCGTGGTCCGTCGTCACCCATGTACGGGTCCGCCGTCACCCATGTCTAGAGTCCTGCATGAGTCAGTCTGCTTGTTTGTGTGGTGTGTTTTGAGTCGATTATTTGTGTGGTATGTCTATCTGCATGTGTCTTGTGCAAGCTCATCGATATCAGTCCCTTATGAGTGTGAAGCGAGTAGACTCACTCGATGAGTATGGGATCGGTTCTATATCTACACCCGGATCTAGTCACCTATAGGGACTCGGCGGTGATTCCTAGTGAGTCTTCGAGCCTCCACCTCCCCTTGTGAGAGTGTCCCATTCGGAGTGCCCACCTCTAGCCCATAGCAGCTTGTGCATATCGAGTATATATGGAATGAGCAGGTGATAGCCACTTGGAGTGGAGCATATCCGCGTTACTTGGCACGGTGACAGATCCGCCGGAGTACTCGAACAGTCGCACCCCTTACTCGACGAGGTCGAGTTCCTCCCACCCGGGGAGAGTTGATGGGAATCGACGCCAAGCATGTACATTTTATTTTACATTTATGTCCTTTAGTTTATTTTTATATCCATGGGAAAGCATATGCGCAATTGTAAGGCTTTGTAAGCCAATGCATCATTCCCTTGGATTGTGTGGCTTTTTATGCAAATATGTAGTAGGTCCAGCTAGGGGGCCCTCACCCCTTTTCCATTGGTCCATGTCATCCTTGTGGGGTTGGTCAACCATCCTAGGTGGCCATCTAGAAGGTTGGAATGCCAATTGACCACATGGGAGACAAGTGGTTAAAATTTTCCAAGGTAGGCTACCTACCCATTCAACCCTTTCACCTAGTCAAGGGGGCGCCCCATTCCACTTGTATTAGTTTATTTTTTTGTGTGTGTTGATCACATTTAATCTAGACCATCCCTTCCCCATCCCTAGATCCAATGGTGGAGATTGGATTTGGTGTGTAGCATATAAAAGCTTGTATTTTCCATTTGGAAATTAATGAATGATAGAAAATTTGTTGAATGCCCAAGAGCTTCTTGCGCCCCTCCCCTCTCTCCTGGTGTTCTTCCCTTCTCAACCCCAATTCTAGAGTGGATCTACCTTCTATCCCATCCCCTCTACCTTCTGGTTCATCTCCGGTGATCGCTGCCGCCGTCGTCATGCCGCCGTCGCTCCACCGCCATCGTCTTCGGTATTTTGTCCAACCAAGACAGAAGCATCTTCCATGAATTCATGCTCCCACCTCCTACCTCCTCTGGAGCTAAAATTTTCAGGCGTGGTTCCCCTCTTGAACCTCTATCTTCACAAAAAAATTCAAGCCAAAATTCCTTCTTTTGCTATTTTTCTATTTTCAGTCTTCAGGTCATCCCAGATCTGCCAGGATTCTATCTACAGTGACAGCAAGCCTGAGTTTCCCATATCCGAACCTTGTTTTGATTTTTCTTGGAGCCCCGAATTTTACTGGGAGTTCTGTACACCTTCCTCTCTACCACCAATGTTTCTTGGAATTTTGAAAGCACATTTCATATTTTTAGAAATTCCCTTTCCGAACCATCTACAGTTCTATCAGCCTGTTTCCACATCCGACCACCAGTCAGTTTAAAATCCATAATAAATCGTAACCTCCACCAATCCTTCCACAAGAACTATGGCTCTTTTCCTTGTTCAAACCTCTACAACGTTGGTGAAGAGCTCAGGAGCTGAATCGAACGTCTACCTCATGGTCAACGGTAGTTCTCAGAAAACTCACCTGCTGATCTGAGAGTTTGAGTACTGTACAATAGAAACTTTAAAATTCAGCAAAGTCTAGATCTGAGCAGATCCAGTCGATCCCTCTGAGCCTAGATTGAAGGATTTCAAGAGAGCTTTCCAACGATAGCTCCTGTGCCCCGATCCGACATCGGGATTGGTCGCAGCGGCCGATCTCACCGGGTCGCGCGTCTGAAAACAGTAAGTGCAAATCCGTGGGAAGCTTTTCCGACCGGTGCCGATCGGAGCCGCCCAGTCTCCGGCCGGTGAACCAGCGTGCCGCCATCCCGGGGAGCGCTTCCCCAAGCGTCCCCACTACAGCGGTGTCGCCCGGTCCCACACGGCCCTTCCGACCAGCACGTGGGCCCCACGGTCGCGAGTACGTGTTCTGCCGAAGCTACGCGAGAAGCCGCCCGTCAACCCGAAATCGGTCCTCCCGGACCCACTTGTGTGGCCCTTTACCTCCCTACGTGGAGTGGGCAGTGATTCATTGCTGCAACAATCGTGTATTATTGTTCCGGGAGTACGAGTTTCGGCCGGGTCCGTCTTCCCCACGCCGAGCGCGTGGAGGTATCGTATTCGCTCCTACACTTGGCATTTTGCTTTATTTCATATATGCTTTATATGCCGTTGCTAGAGAGCATGATAGGGTAATTAGGTCACTTTATATTTATATCACCGCTGCTACGAGAGAGAGCGTTATTGTCCCGTTACCCGATTCGGACACAAGAGAGAGCCGACCACCCTAGCTCACTGCCGGTTTCTCAAACGCGCACGTCCGACGCTTCCCTCGTTAAGGGACAATCACGATCTCACCTAGAGTCCGAGGATCGCATATCCATTCGGAGTCGTGTCCGTGGTCCGTCCTGCATCAACCTCTTCTGTGGGGAGAACCCCCTACGGAGCAGCCACCAGCTGGTGAGGAAAAGAAGAAAAAGAAGAAGAGAAGGCCCAGAAACAAGAAGAAGAGTGGAGTCGTCCTTTCCTGCAACACCATCTCAGCATTATTTGACACAACCCTCTCCCTGGGAGAGCAAGAACAAGAAGTGCTCATCGAGCCGTCAGAGGTGAGTAAGGCCAAAGCATCCACCTCCCAACATGCCACCAGGTTGGGAAGGAAGTGGGGACGCCCTCCTCAGGCCAACCACAACATCCTGCTTAGGGGAGAACAACCATATCACGTCCCCGAGCCCAGGGTCCAAGGCATGGAGATCCCCCCTCCATCAGGCCTTTACCCTGGAGAACCAAGTGGCCAGGGCGCCCCTTCATTTATTGAGTTTCTGTCAACTCAGAGGGGAAGACAACCATGCCCCTGCAAGTCTCAGCAGACCAAAGAGGCAGGCAACTGCTCGGCCCCGTTGGCAGTGATTCCTCCTCGGCCAAGGGAAGAGCCCGACAACATCTCGAATCTTACTAAGTTCATGCAAGAAGAGGAAGTGACCCAGCAGGTCCCACAAGCTCAAGTGACACTCGACCCGGTGGAGGAGACACCCGCTGAGCCGGTTCCCCAGGCTCAAGGTGGAGGCAGGCGCAGTAGAGCCGAAGAAATGAAGATGCTCGAAGTCCGAGCTGGCAGCAGGATAGTCAAGCACCTGAAGAGGATCCTAGCTAGGTTTACCATCTGGGAGATCCTATCCCTAGATGAAGAGACACAGCAAGCCGTCATTGCGGCGCTCTAGACACTAGCATATGTGGAAGCTTGCCTCACAGAAATGTCACCTGAAGTAGCTGTGGCCTTCACAGAAGAGGATATGCTACTACCTGCCTGCAGTCACAATAGGCCACTCTACATGAAGTGGCAGCTGAATGGGCATCCCATCAACAGAGTCTTGGTTGACCTGAAGCAACCATGAACATACTCCCCTACCGAGTGTACCAGAAACATTACTTTGATGTACACCTGATTGAGGTTAAGAATGTCAAGATTGCCGGCTTCAACCAGAAGTGTGAGGTCCCTATGGGGGTTGCAGAGTTCAACCTCTCCCTTAGCGACTTCATAACCAAGGTCCAGTTCCATGTGATCAACTCCAACACCTCTTACATGACGTTGCTCGGCCGACCTTGGCTGCACCAAAATAGGGTGGTGCCATCCACTCTGCACCAATACATCAAGTACCCCGGCAATGGGAAGGAGGAGAGAATCTTCGCTGACCTTCATCCTTTTGAAGTGTTCGAATGTCACTTGTCGGACGCCACTTTGTATTTGGAGAAGCCGAAGCAAGATCCCCAAGTTACTCAAGACAGATGAAAGAAGAAGGTAGAGTCTGACAGCTGGTTCTCTCCACCACTGCCAGGCTATGTGGCTCCCCCTCAGGTGTCATTCATTTTTGAAGCAGAAGGGGTATTCAAGGCCACCTCTCTTCCCATCTACCCTACACCGAGAACACCATACCTTGAAGACCTATTGGAGGACGTCAGAGTCCCGCTTGGGATCACCAAGCCCCTCACAGAAGCTGACTACCAGGCGGTCGAACCATTAAGGACCTTCGAAGTGCCTAACCCTAGAGGCCCGCCTACCATTTTCTATGTGGCTGAAGAACACCCGGTCAGAGGGGATGATGATTGTAAACTCCCTGATGAACTGCACGATCCACTCGTCCCAATTATGGGGCTTTCTGACATATCCGGTCGTGTAGTCAAGATGACCAGAAATAAAGGGATCCCCTTTTATCAGCTCTCTAGTCGGAAAGAAATGTTCAAGAATATGTGGAACCCACCAAACCTGGACCGAAGGTTGTTGCACATTACCCGGCACCCAGGTTTGGGTTTCTCAATAGAAGATTCATACGAAGCCGACGTGGTATCAGTCTCAGCTCCAAACGGCAATAACCCCACAGGCAGTGCAGTCCCATGGAGGGTCGAAGACCGGCGGCACCCTATGCCTCCGACTGACGAAGATCAAGATGAGGAAACGTTCCTATGGAACCCACCTCCCTGCAGGGGTACGAGGAAGATCACATCCTCTTCCAAGGGATCGACCCCGAATGGCCACAACAATAGGGTGTCATTGCCCCCGCCTAACATTGATGCAAAGGACGAGGTCATTGCACCCCCGCCTCGCACTGGAGCAGAGAGTAGCGGTCTGAGTCGCACTCCGGACCCCCCTCAATGTGACCCTGCCCTGCTTGCCCTATGCTATCAGCAACAGCAGGAGATTGAAACGTTGAAGGCTAGGTTGGCTGAAGTGACTGCACTCGTGTCTAACTTAATAGGGGGCATCTTCCGCCAACGGAATGTTGGCATGCACCAGTCCCCGGACACCAGCCCAAAAAGAGGAGCAAGGGACGCAGCCGTTTCCCCAGTCGGACGACCGGCTAGGCGAAACCCTACACTACAAGAGAAGATGCAGAGGCCCTATTCTTTCCCTAAGAACAAGACCCGAGGAATCTTTGACTGGGCTTGCCACTACGGCAAGGTATCCCTTCCGAGGTCTAAAAGGCCGCAAGATGCCCGAAGAAGTGGTGACCCCTTGTTTTGTCCTTATCACCAGATACTGGGTCACTCAATTGAAGATTGCTATGTCTTCAAGGACATTGTTCAAGATCTGATTGAGAGAGATGAGCTCAGAATGGTAGATTATGTGGTGGCTCCGCCACGCCCCCATGTGACGGGCGGCCGCGAAAGAAGCATCAACATGGTGTCGGTTCGGCACCAGATTTTTGAAGATGCAGCTGGGAGTGAACAACCCCGGTCGCTGGTAGTGGAGCAGCCCCCAGTGTGGCAATCAATTACCTCGGCTCCAACAGGAGCCGTCTATGATAATTATCAAGAAGATCTCGGAGAAATCCCTTACCTCTCCGCGCCGGAGAACCCCTCGGAGCCGCATACAACGAGCCTGAAAGAGGGGGAAACAAGCAAAGCCTCACAGTCCAACGAGGCAGAGCTGGAAGACGCCTATGGTGTCCTTGCAGTAGAAGATGGTGAAGACCAGGATTTTATCGACCTACTGTCGGAGCCACCAGAAATTGAAGATGGCGGCCAAGCCACAGTAGATGAGCTCCTTAAAATTAACCTAGGCACGGAAAGAGACCCTAGGCCAACCTTTCTAAGTGCCCTTTTACCTCCATAGGAGAGGGAACAATATGTCAAATTGCTGCAAGAATTTTGGACTGTTTCGCTTGGAACTACAAAGAGATGCCCGGCCTAAGCCCCGGTGTGACCCAACATATTCTGACCATTGATCCCAAAGTGGAGCCGGTGAAGCAATCCCCCCGGCGCATGAGGCCGGAGCTGATAAATCAGATTTGCAAAGAAGTCGACAAGCTCATAGATGTCGACTTTGTGGCTGAAAATTAATACACCACTTGGTTGGCTAACATTGTGCCGGTGAAAAAGAAGAATGGACAAATCAGGATATGCGTGGACTTCCGCGACCTGAATAAAGCTTGCCCGAAAGATGACTTTCCGGTGCCCATCACCGAAGTAATGATTGATGCAACTACTGGCCATAAGGCCTTATCCTTCATGGACGGATCGTCTGGCAACAATCAAATCTAGATAGCTGAGCACGACCGAATTCACATGGCCTTCCGGTCGCCTAAAGGGATATTCCACTACAAAAGAATGCCCTTCGGCCATAAGAACGCTGGCGCTACATACCAGCGGGCGATGACTAGGATATTTGACAAGCTGTTGTACAACAAAGTTCAATGCTATATTGATGATCTGGTCGTCAAGACAAAGAAAAGGGGGGATCACCTGAACGACCTCATAGTCATCTTCGAGAGACTCCGGCAGTATGAGCTGAAAATGAACCCAATGAAATGTGCCTTCGGCGTCTCCAGTGGGAAGTTCCTCGACTTCATTGTCCGATATAGAGGGATCGAGATTGATCCTTTTAAGATAAAAGCCATTCAGTAGCTACCTCCTTCGAAGAATTTGGGAGAGTTGAGGTCCCTGCAAGGCCGGCTAGCTTACATCCGAAGATTTATCTCCAATTTGTTAGGACGTTGTCAGCCGTTTCACAAATTAATGATGAAGAATGCGCCTTTCAACTGGAATCAGGAATGCCAGAAGGCCTTCGACCGACTGAAGGACTACTTGAAGACCGCGCCCGTGCTGGGGGCACCCGTCAGGGGAAGGCCACTTATTCTGTACATAGAAGCCACCGAATGTTCGTTGGGGGCAATGCTCGCCCAGAATAATGATGAGGGAAAGGAGCAAGCTCTCTATTACCTCAGCCAAAGACTAGTAGGAGCGGAAGCAAAATATGCCCCGATTGAGAAAGTCTGCCTCGCCTTGGTCTTCGCAGTCAAGAAGATGAGACATTACATGCTCTCCCATGAAGTGAGCCTAATATCTAAGGCTGACCCAGTCAAGCACATTCTCTCCCAACCGGTCCTGAAGGGACATCTCAGCAAGTGAGCCATACTGTTAATGGAATATGAAATCACCTACGTGCCGTAGAAGGCCGTTAAGAGTCAGGCCGTGGTAGACTTCTTTGCAGCACACCATGTGCCTGAAGATTCCCCATTGGCCATGGAGTTTCCTGAAGATGAAACACTGGAGGTAGACCAAGTACAGCAGATTGCCTGGCAGCTATACTTCGACGGGGCTTCGAGAATAGAAACAACCCCGTCCGGGCATACAAGAGTGCGGGCCGGGGCCGGCGTCATCCTCAAATCCCCAAAGGGGGAAGTGTTACACACCTCATGTTCTATCAGCAAACCTTGCACAAATAATGAAGCAGAGTATGAGGCTTTGATTATCGGTCTCCAAGTCGCTTTGCAAATAGAGATCAGAATGCTACAAGTATTTGGCGATTCGCTATTGATCGTCAAGTAGGTCGAAGGATAGTTTGAAGTCCGAAAGCCGGAGCTACTCCCCTACCACGCTGAGGCAAAATGGCTCATGGAGCGGTTCTACCTCATTGAGATAGGCCACGTCGCCAGAGGAGAAAATGCACAAGCCGATGCATTGGCGAAGTTGGCAAGTTCATTGGCAGTACCTCCAGATGGGTCTCTCAGCGTCCGGGTGGTAAATCAGCACCAAGTTCCTAGTATGATAGAAGATCCAAAAGAAGAAGAACTTGAGGTCACTACAGTGGAAGCCATTAGCTTACCCGACTGGAGGAACCCCCTTATGCAGTGGTTTAAATACCAACAACCACCCAAGCAAAGGGAAGAGAAGATCAAGCTAATCAGAACAAAGGACTCTTACGAGGTCCGGAATGGGATCCTATTCCGAATCATGGTAGATGCCAAACGGAAGGTACTCCTACGATGCCTATCCACTGAAGAAGCTTGGAAAGTCATGAAAGAGGTCCACGCAGGAACAGTTGGTGCACACTAGGCGGGACAGAAGATGAAAATCGAAATAAAGAAACTTGGCTACTACTGGCCGATAATATTTGATGACTGTTGCAAATATGCCAAGTCTTGTCAGAAATGCCATGAGCATGCAGCGGTGCCAAGGAGACCGCCCGTGCCGCTACATCCAACACTACCCAGCTGGCCTTTTACCCAATGGGGGATAGATGTCGTGGGTCCACTACCTACATCATCCGCTGGGTGCAAGTACATCTTGGCGGTAACTGATTACTTCACCCACTGGGCGGAAGCCATTGTTTTGAAAGAAGTGACCGGGGAAATCGTTGCCAGGTTTGTCCGTCGCAATATTATATTCCGGTTTGGCACTCCGAACCGAATTATCTCAGACAATGGAAGCCACTTCTGCAACCAGAAGGTCTACCGGCTGGCAGAAAAGTACAAGATTGATTGGAGGACGTCAACCCCTTATAACCCACAGGCCAATGGCTTGGCTGAAACTTTCAATAAAAGTCTTCGTACTCTCCTGTCCAAAATTGTTAATTCTAACAAGAGAGACTGGGAAGAGAAAATGTATGAGGCCCTGTGGGCATATCGAACTGTATACAAAACTCCAATGGGTTGTTCACCCTTTTCCTTAGTGTATGGCTCAGAGGCAATCGTCCCCATCGAGCTGGAAATACCCTCCCTTTGGGTCACAATCCAACATGGGTTAATTCGGGAAGAGCAAACAAATGTCCAGCAAAGGCTCGAAGAACTCTCCAACTTGGAGGGGAAACGGCTCCAAGCCCAGCAGAACATCCAGGTCTATCAGTTCCAGATAGCTCGCGCCTTTGACAAGCTCGTCAAGGAGCGCGAATTCAAGAAGGGTGACCTCGTTATGGTTAAAAGAAGAGAAGTCATGGCTTCCAACCCCAAGGGCAAGCTGAATGAGAATTGGCTTGGACCCTATGTGATCCAGAAAGTCTATGAGGGCGGAGCGTATGTAATAGTCAATCATCAGGGGGAGGTTCAATTTCTATCCCTTATTGGCAGGCATCTGAGGTTGTATCACGCTCCGATTTCCCATTCAATGAATAATACACTTCTCTGCCCCACTGCGGGCGAATTTACATTACTATTGTCCTGATGGTTTGCCCACTATCCACCATGCATTTCAAAAAAAGGAGAAGAAGAAAAGAAAAAAAGAAGAACAAAAGGGAGAACAAAAAGGGAGAAGGAAGAAAAGAGACAAAAAAAAGAGAAGAAAAAAAAGAAAAGAAAAAGGAGAAGAAAAAGGAGAAGAAAAGAAAAGAAAAGAAAAGAAAGAAGAAAGAAAGGAGGAGGAGGAACCAGTCCTTCTTTTAATTAACCCGCGCTCTCATCTTCGAGAGTGTTTCAATAAATGAATCAACCATGTCAGCCCTTGACATCCTGTCGGTACTGACGAAGAACACTCCACCCGAACCTTTTGTCTGGGATTGGGGAATCAACCTTTCTCCTTGCGTTGGCACCAGCCCCGTACCAATGAATATTTCAATAAACTAATCAACCATGTCCGCCCTTGACATCCTATCGGCACTGACAAAGAACACCCCACCCGAACCTTTTGTTTGGGATTGGGGAATCAACCTTTCTCCCTGTGTTGGCACCAGCCCCGTACTAACGAATATTTCAATAAACGAATCAACCATGTCAGCCCTTGACACCCTGTTGGCACTAACAAAGAACACCCCACCCGAACCTTCCGTCTGGGATTGAGGAATCAACCTTTCTCCTTGCGTTGGCACCAGCCCCGTACCAACGAACACACCAAGAGACAAACAAACCACATCTTCCCCCGGCACCCTGTCGGCGTCGATGAACAACTCACTTTTGACCAAGACCTCCTGTCTCGGTCATTGAATGAACAAACTCTTCTCTCCGTCCCTTCGGGTGACAAACAACCCCTTTTGACC
Source organism: Amorphophallus konjac (assembly GCA_022559845.1). Classification (NCBI taxonomy): domain Eukaryota; kingdom Viridiplantae; phylum Streptophyta; class Magnoliopsida; order Alismatales; family Araceae; genus Amorphophallus; species Amorphophallus konjac. The sequence goes on along the minus strand of CM040118.1, from coordinate 463,504,837 downwards.
AAGACCTCCCGTTTGTGTCATTGAACGAACAAACTCTTCTCTCCATCCCTCCAAGGTCGAATCAACTTACTCGGGCAAGCACCCCGATGATACCATTTGGTTAATCGCACGAAGGACATGGTGGAGTGGTCCCCTTGTCCCTCCTCTGAAGGGCGAGCACTCTCCTATGCTCCTACGTGAACCCCACCGGGCTCTCCCCGAATGAGCTACTAGTACAAACCTGCACTCTATCACAAGGCAAGAGGAAGAAGGGAAAGGGTTCCCGAATACCATACACACGCAAGAGGCATGTGAAAAATTTGTATTATATTCCTTTTTGAGAGAGTTACATGGGCCTCGGGGCATACCCCAGTGTTACATGCAAAAAAAGTGAAAAAAGGAGGAGCCAGAAGAAGAAAGGAGGATCAGTGGCTAGTCTATCCCCCAGAAGATCTCCTCGAGAGGAAGGATCCCGACGCAAGGAAAGTTTACTATTTCATGTATTCGGCCTTCCTGTGCATCAAGGCGCTCTAGCTCTGTTGTCAAAGAGGCTACTTCAACCTCATCGACGCCCAGTTTCTCGATCTCTCTGGCCTTAGTTGCCTCAACCTCGGCAAGATCGGACTCAGCCTTAGCAAGCCAGCCCCTGAGCTTCTCTATTATATTCTCCAAGGCGTGAATGTGGCCACTGCATTCGTCCAGAACCCTCCGATGCTACTCCCTGTTGCTTCTCCTGGCCTCCAGGGCCTGCAGATATTCGTCCCTTTGGGCGCAGATGACTGTGAATTCAGTGGGGATTTGTGTCTCAAGGAACTCACGGCGGTTAGCATATTTCAAGAATAATAGAACCCATCGCGACCATTCCTCCAGGGGATAACCCATCTTCTGCAGGGCCCCGGTCAGTTGCATGACCACAGTATGCACCCCTCGGTACGTGGGGTGGGGGTCGACGAACATCATGGCTCGCAGCGTCAATAAGGTCTGATGGATCGGCAGGTCTGAAGTAACATGACCTATTGAAGGCATGGCCGGTGGGCTGAATTCGACAATGCTGTCCACCACGGCCCATAGCTCGGCATCCACCGCTGCTGATGAAGACGAGAGAGTCAACGTCGAACGGCTAGATCCTTCTGGCTCGGAGGATAATTCCTGGCCGATCATCTTATGGGAATCGACGCCGAGCCAGTACTTTTCATATTACATTTATATCCTTTTAGTTTGTGTTTATATCCTTGGGAAAGTATGTACGCAAATGTAAGGCTTTACAAGCCAATGAGTCATTCCCATGGATTGTGTGGGTTTTTGTGCAATTGTGTAGTAGGTTCAGTTAGGGGGCCCTCGGCCCATTCCCATTGGTCCATGTCACCTTGTGGGACTGGTCAACCATCCTAGGTGGACATCTAGAAAGTTGGACTAGTCATATGGACACATGGGTGATAAATGGGTCAATATTCCAATGGTTGGCCACCTACCCCATTCAACTCTTACCTTGGTCAAGGGGGCGCCCCTCTCCCCTTAGTATTTTATTAATTTTTGTGTGTCATTCACACTTAATCCCAGCCCTCCATCCCCCATCCTTAGATCCAAGGGTCCACATTAGATTTGATACCTTTCATATAAAATGTTGTATTTTCATGTGAAAATCAATGAAAAAATCAGAATTTTTGTGTATAAGCAAGGAGCTTGGTGCGCCCCTCTCTCCTCCCCTGCTGTTATTCCCTCTCCAACCTCCAGTTCTAGAGTGATTTCATCTTCTATCATCCCCTCTTCACCTCCGGTGATCATCTGTGTCGCCGCCGCCGCCGTTCGTGCCGCCTTCGAGCCGCCACGGAGTCATCTTCGGTTTTCTGTCCTACTGGATAGAGGTGTCTTCATAAAAATCCTACTATCAGACATATCCTCTTCGTGGATTGAAAGTTTTATGGTGTGTTCCTACCTTCTAGCCCCTTCTCCACAAAAAATTCCAGGTCCAAAATCCATCGTTTGTTATTTTTACATTTTCAGTCTTTAATCATTCCCAGATCTGTTCTGTCTCTATCTACAGTGACAGCAGCCCCGTGTTTCCCCCCTCCGGCAATCTTTTTGATTCGTCCAAACCCTCCCGATTTTACTATGAGTTCTGTCCATTACCCCCTATATCCACAAATTTTCTTAATTTTTTATCATCCTTCTATCTATTTTTAGAAATTTGTGTTCTTCCTCAGATACAGTGTTGTCAGCCAGATTCCAGATCCGACCCACTGCTAGTGCCAAAATCATAGAACTTCGTAGCCTTCCCCAAATCCAGATCCAAAAATATTCCTAAGTGCGTAGCTTGATTTCCCACAACTTTTCTGAAGAACACAACCCCAGATTCGGACGTCTACCTCGTGGTCAAAGGCAATCCACAGGAAAGTTCTCTGCTGACCTGAGATTTCAGGAACTGTACAACAGGAGCTTGGAAATTCCATAAGTCTAGATCCGTAAAGATCCAGGCCAGATCTCTAGGCCTAGGTTGAAGGATTTGAAGTTAGCTTTCCAACGGCGCCAGTCTCGTGTCGATCCGACATTGGGGCTAATCGCAGCGCCCATTCTCGCCGAGATGCGCGCTGAAAACCAGAAGTTGCAGCCCGTGGCCGGTTATTCCGACCGGTGCCGATCGGAGCCGCCCGGCCTCCGGCCGGCGAACCAGCGTGCCACCAACCCGGGGAGCGCTTCCCTAAGTGTCCCCACTACAGCGGTTCCATCGGGTCCCACACGGCCCCTCCGGACAACACGTGGGCCCCACAGCCACAAGTTCGGGTGCTGCCGAAGAGACGCGAGAAGCCGCCCGTCAACCCGAATTCGGTCCTCCCGGGCCCAGTTGTGTAGCCCTTTACCTCCCTGCGTGGAGTGGGTAATATTTCATTGCTGTCATCATTGTGTAATATTTATCCCGGGAGTACGAGTTTCGGCCGGGTCCGTCGTCCCCACGCCGAGCGCGTGGAGGTATCGCATTCGCTCCCTTACTTGGCATTTTACTTACTTCATATATATTTGTTTATGCCGCTGCTAGAGAGCATGTGTAGGGATATCTAGCTCCCTTTATCTATTCATTACCGCTGCTGCGAGAGAGTGCGAGACTGTCCCGTGACCCGATCTGGGCACACGAGAGAGCCGATCACCCTAGCTCATTGCCGGTTTCTCAACCGCGCACATCCGACGCTTCCCTCGTTAAGGACAACCGCGAGCTTGTCGTGTCCGTGGTCCCGTCCCGCATCAATTTGGTATCAGAGCCAAGTTGAGTCTAGGGTGTCAAAAAAAAAGAGTGTCATTTACATCGAGTCATTAGTCGGTTTAAGTCGAGTCTAGGATCATCATATTTCTAAAATAAAAAAGAGAGTGTTTTTAAATTGTATTTCATCCCGATAATTCGGTATATCAAAAGGTGTTGTCCAAACGTTAGGCTACGCCTATCGGGAAGGCCGCACACTTGCGCGAGTGACCTTCGGGTCGATTACCTCCGCCACGTACCGGATATTGGTTTAAGTCTAGGCGCATCATTTTGCATTAGTATGTTTACTTTAGTCGGTGTGTTTGCATGCCCACTCGTCGAGGTACCCAATACTCACCCCCACCACCACCAATGGCGGAATCCCGAGTCTATAGTTCCGATGAAGTGGCCACCATGTTCCGAACTCTTATGGGAAAAATGGATGGGTTGAGTGAGCGCATGGATGAGTTAAGTACTCGAGGGGATAGGATGGAAGGAGCGAGTACCCGAGTGAATGGCCTAGGCACCCGCCTAGACGAGAGGATGAAAGCCGTAGAGGATAGGGCCACCGGGTCGAACCAGTCCGTTCAGGGATTGGTTGGGAGAGTTGCTGCACTAGAGAAAGGACCAGCCCAGGCAGCCATCCCACCTACCCAAGGTCAACCGGAGCCGGATCACCAACCCGCAACTCCAAGGGTCCAAGCGGTAGCTGTTCGGAGGCACGAAGTCCCCGAGGTGCATGACTATGAGTCTGATAATGAGCATCGGGGACATGGTCGTGATCATCGCCATACACGGCGTACCCACGACCAAGATATGGATGAACGGGCCATTCGGACCGTTCGGGCCGACCCTCCCACCTTTGACGGGTCCTTAGACCCAAAGGTCTATCTTGATTGGGAGGCTAGTATGGACCGATATTTTGAGTGGTTCGAGATGTCGGACCAACGAAAAGTCAAGTACGCCAGGATGAAACTTTTAGGCCAAGCACAAACCTATTGGTGGAACATGGAGAACCTATTGTTTCATCGTCAAGAACCCTTGATCGATACATGGACCGATATGAGGGAGAAGCTTAGGAAGAAGTACCTCCCTACCTCCTACCGCCAGCGTCTTATAGAGAGGTGGCAAAGTCTCACCCAAAGAGATCGGTCCGTCTCTGATTACATCGCCGAATTTGATGAATACTACTTGCGATGTGATGCCACGGAGGAGGATTCCCTTACTGTCTCCCGATTTCGGCGTGGTCTACGCCCGCACCTACGGTATGAGCTTCTCCGCCGCAAGGTGGACAAGCTAGAGGATGCATACCAAGTTGCTCTCGAAATGGAGCAATTCGAGGGTGAGTTCGAGTCTATTCCCCGGTGGAGCCCCGCTCCTGCCCGTAGTGATTCCCGTGGCTCCTTAGGTTCATACCCGAGGGGACCCATGGCTCGTCCTTAGGAGCCCGCCCGTCAGGAGCACTTCGCTCCTAGACCTCGACCTCCCCCACCACATAATCTACCTCCACCACATCCACCGGCACCCGTTGCCCGTCCCCCGGCACCCATAGCCCGTCCCCTAGCCCCGACACTTCCTCCACTGTTACCCACGGCACCTACACCTGCACCCTTGTTGCCTACACCCCCTACCCGTCGGGAGGATAAGGGTAAGGCCCCTCTCATCGGGGAGAGTAGTCGATCGCGAGTGCAGTGTTTCCACTGTCACGGATATGGCCACATTGCCAGCGAGTGTCCCGCTCGCGCCACCCTAGCCTTAGGTGTTGGTAAGCCCGCACCCCCCGAGCTTGAGTATGTCAATTACATGGCCGATGAGGCACTAGCCGATGAGTACTATGCGTTGGGGGGGGGGGGAGAGTGGGACAGTTCTCCTGCCGCCCCAGATGCGGCCACCTAGTGGGATTGATGCTATCACCTTAGTCTAGAGTCGTGCATGAGTCAGTGTGTTTTCTTTGTGTGGTTTGTTTGTGTGGTTTGCATACGTGTGTTAGTGCATGGTGAGTCTACATGTGTCTTGTGTAAGCTCGTTATCGCTCTCTTATGAGTAAGAGGCGAGTGGACTCATTCGATGAGTATGGGATCGATTCTACATCTATACCCGGATCAGTCACCTACAGGGACTCAGCAGTGATTCCTAGTGAGTCTTCGAGCTGCTTCCTTCCCTTTGAGAGTGCCCCACCCGGAGTGTCCACCTCTAGCCCATGGCAGCCTGCGCATATCGAGTATATATGGAATGAGTAGGTGACGGTCACTTGGAGTGGAGCATACCCGCGCTACTTGGCATGGTGACGGATCCACCGGAGTACTCGAGCATCCATACCCCTACTCGACGGGGTCGAGTTCCTCCCACCTGGGGAGAGTTGATGGGAATCGACGTCGAGCCAGTACTTTTCATATTACATTTATATCCTTTTAGTTTGTGTTTATATCCTTGGGAAAGTATGTACGCAAATGTAAGGCTTTACAAGTCAATGAGTCATTCCCATAGATTGTGTGGGTTTTTGTGCAATTGTGTAGTAGGTCCTGTTAGGGGGCCCTCAGCCCTTTCCCATTGGTCCATGTCACCTTGTGGGGCTAGTCAACCATCCTAGGTGGACATCTAGAAAGTTGGACTAGTCATATGGACACATGGGTGATAAATGGGTCAATATTCCAATGGTTGGCCACCTACCCCATTCAACTCTTACCTTGGTCAAGGGGGCGCCCCTCTCCCCTTAGTATTTTATTAATTTTTGTGTGTCATTCACACTTAATCCCAGCCCTCCATCCCCCATCCTTAGATCCAAGGGTCCACATTAGATTTGATACCTTTCATATAAAATGTTGTATTTTCATGTGAAAATCAATGAAAAAATCAGAATTTTTGTGTGTAAGCAAGGAGCTTGGTGCGCCCCTCTCTCCTCCCCTGCTGTTCTTCCCTCTCCAACCTCCAGTTATAGAGTGATTTCATCTTCTATCATCCCCTCTTCACCTCCGGTGATCATCTGTGCCGCCACCGTTCGTGCCGCCTTCGAGCCGCCACGGAATCATCTTCGGTTTTCTGTCCTGTTGGACAGAGGTGTCTTCACGAAAATCCTGTTATCAGCCACGGACTCTTAGTGGATTGAACTTTTTATGGTGTGTTTCTACCTTCTAGCCCCTTCTCCACAAAAAATTCCAGGTCCAAAATCCATCGTTTGTTATTTTTACATTTTCGGTCTTTAATGATTCCCAGATCTATTCTGTCTCTATCTACAGTGACAGTAGCCCTGTGTTTCTCACTTGCGGCCATCTTTTTGATTTGTCCAAACCCTCCCAATTTTACTGGGAGTTCCTTCCATCACCCCCTACATCCACAAATTTTATTAATGTTTTATCATCCTTCTATCTATTTTTAGAAATTCGTGTTCTTCCTCAGCTACAGTGTTGTCAGCCAGATTCCAGATCCGACCTACTGCTAGTGAAAAAATCATAGAAATTCGTAGCCTTACCCAAATCCATATCCAAAAATAGTCTTGGTTTCGTAGCTTGATTTCCCACAACTTTTATGAAGAATACAACCCAAGATTCGGACACATACCTTGCGGTCAAAGGCAATCCACAGGAAAGTTCTTTGCTGACCTGAGATTTTAGGAACTTTACAACAGGAGCTTGGAAATTCCATAAGTCTATATCCGTGCAGATCCAGGCCAGATATCTAGGCCTATATTGAAGTATTTGAAGTTAGCTTTCCAACGGCGCCAGTCTCATGTCGATCCGACGTCGGGGCTGATCGTAGCGCCCGTTCTCGCCGAGACGCGCGCTGAAAACCAGAAGTTGCAGCCCGTGGCCGGTTATTCCGACCGGTGCCGATCGGAGCCGCCCGGCCTCCGACCGGCGAACCAGCGTGCCGCCAGCCCGGGGTGCGCTTCCCTAAGTGTCCCCACTACAGCGGTTCCATCGGGTCCCACACGGCCCCTCCGGACAGCACGTGGGCCCCACAGCCACAAGTTCGGGTGCTGCCGAAGAGACGCGAGAAGCCGCCCGTCAACCCGAATTCGGTCCTCCCGGGCCCAGTTGTGTATCCCTTTACCTCCCTGCGTGGAGTGGGCGATATTTCATTGTTGTCATCATTGTGTAATATTTATCCCGGGAGTACGAGTTTCGGCCGGGTCTGTCGTCCCCACGCCGAGCGCGTGGAGGTATCGCATTCGCTCCCTTACTTGGCATTTTACTTACTTCATATATATTTGTTTATGCCGCTGCTAGAGAGCATGTGTAGGGATATCTTGAGAGCTTTATCTATTCATTACCGCTGCTGCGAGAGAGTGCGAGACCGTCCCGTGACCCGATCCGAGCACACGAGAGAGCCGATCACCCTAGCTCATTGCCGGTTTCTCAACCGCGCACGTCCGACGCTTCCCTCGTTAAGGGACAACCGCGAGCTTGTCGTGTCCGTGGTCCCGTCCCGCATCATCATCGCAAGTGGCGAAGATGAAACTGCAATAGAAGCGTCTGACGCCGCCATGATGAGCGGCTGTTCCATCCCCACTGGCTGGGCAAGGCCCACATCTAATGATGACGTCTCCAAGGCCGGGACAGGAGCCACGGTCTCGTCCAAAGAATAAACGGCCGCAGGGACCGAGTCAGACACCGCAGTAGATGGACTTGCTTCTGCCTCCACCTCCTCAGCACGGCCCAGATCCGGTGTCTCCTCACAGGCCGGGAGTGCAAGAGTCGCGACCTCAGCAGAGGGAAGGGTATCAACTGCAATCGGGCCCGACGCCGCTTCTGAAAGACCTGCACCCTTGTCTGCCGGGGACTCTCCCGAGGGTGTAGTAATAATTGTTAATATTTTCCCCATGAGTCGAGCCTCCTCTGGTACAACCGACTTCAGAATAGGGGGGAGCGGGACCATGAGTCGCGAGACGGCCCCCATACGTAGAAGAGATATCAAGGATCCCGCGTCCGGTCCCAGAAGTGACTACAACCTTCGAACCGTCGGCCGACCAAAAGATGTTCTCTACCTGGGGACGGCCTTGCGAGCCCGGGTAGCATGTGCCCTTCGGGGCATTGTTATTGTCTGGCCATGCAAAGTGGGGTTTGCCACCCACCATGTGAAGTAAATTGCTGAACTCGTAAAGAAGCCGAGGGATCCCCATGCTTACCTCGTCCACTGGCACTATGCTGCACTCCGGCGTCATTTCTTCCCGAATTTCGGCTTCGGGCATTATTTCCTCTCGGGCCTCCGGCGCTATCTCCCCCTCTTCCAGGGCTTCGGCTACCGGAGTGGGAGTCTCCGCGACCCTTAGGGAGGTATGATCCTATCCAGCTCAAATAAGTCAACAGTCCCCAGAGGAAACCAGAAAAAGAGAAGAAGAAAGCATGTACTCACGGCTGCTATGGCCTCTTCTTGTGGCGGCACCTCGATGGCCGGGGCAGAGGCGTCCGAGCTTGCTGCGGCTTCTTCCTGCTGCAAGGCCTCGACTATGGATGCCAATTTGTCCAAAGCCGCAGTGGTCTTCTTCTTTCTGGCAGCTGCTGAACCCGGGGCATGGGTTTCTATACCTTCTGGGGGAGTATGTTCCTATTTAAATTCAAAAAAAAAGGAAAGCAACAACAGTGAAGAGATTAGTTGACGGCCTAGAGGAGAGCCCGAATAAATAAGTTCACACTTACAAGTGCCTGCTCCACCAGGCTTAGAGAAGCAGATAATATTGGGGCTTTCCAAGCAGGAACTTGAAATCCGGGCTCCTCGGGTATGCCCTCGGTTGAAAGCACTTCGTCGGAAGAATAGCCATAATCTACCTTTTCGCCTGACGAAGACTTAGTACAAGTGGGCACCTCTTTTGCTGCCGAGGGAGCCCCCGCATCAGCATCTGTGGTTGGAGCATCGTCACGCGGGCTCACTAGCCGCGACTTCCCGGGCCTTGGCCCCCCTCTTACATATGTTTGCTCAAATGATTGCACCCAGCGGACCGCCTTCGGCCGAGTGACTACTAGATCAACCCCTGTCGAGCAAAGTGTGATTTGAGTTAGGCCAGGCCCATGGGGGCATGGGAAAGGAAGGAAATCAACCAAGAATAAATAATATATATATATATATATACCTCCCTCGACTTCTACAGTAGGGGTTGTCTCAGAGAAAGCCTCCTCGACGGGCTGCATCACCTCGTCGACCCTGGCCTTACCCACACCAGGAATGGAAATGGACGCAGACCTCTCCACGGTGGCTGAAACAAAAACACGCACATGTTACAAAAGGGTCCCTCTTGATATGTAAATAAGCCTCAAAGAGCTTCAAAGACTAGAAGGCCTAACCTGCATGCCGACTTGCCTCCGCCCGAGCAGCGGTGAACTCCTCAAAAGACGGGGGTAAGGGAACTGGAGGAATCACCACCGAGGTAGATGTGGCCTCCGCCTTCCTCCGCTTCGCCTTCTGCTTCTCTGCCACCTTAGCGGCAACCAACGCTTCCTTCACGGGTGATTTCGCCCAGGAGCGCTTCTTGGCCTTCGGTAGAGGAGTCGTGGTGGGAGCCGGGTCCGCCGCATTAAAGTGGGGAGGCTTCTGTACCAACCGAAGAAGGTTCCTGTATTGCGCCAGTTGGGCGCTGGAGGGATGATCTGTCAAAAATCAATCAATTAATCAACCATCATTATGAAGAAGCATGACAATGGAAGGCAGAGATAAAAAGACACCATACCATGAGGGCCGGTGTACAACCGCAGAGTTAACGGCCAGTAAGTCAGTGATGATTCTTTGTCCCGGCGGGCCGCCTCTCGGGCCAACCAAAGAACATCCCCAATCTTCACGCAGCGGTCTGCAAGATGTGCTAGATCCGCATGCTGCTTGGAGGCAAGGTGGCAATAGAGGCTGAAGTGGTCCATGCCCTACCCATCAGCATAATGGAAAGAAATATTCAGGCGTTTGTCTAGGATGACGGATGTCTGGTCTTCCACCTTCAGCCCGTGCGGGCGGAAGAGAACGTACAGCCATGTGGTTTCTTTGTAATTTTCAGGCCTTCGCTCCTCTCTCCTCAAGAAGGTGCGATAGGGGCACGCCGTGTCCGTCTCCGGGCGCCAGGTGCATGCTGGCGTGCCTTCTTCTTCTATCGGGAAGGGGTAGTTAATGAGATCCAGACGGTCTGCCCCAATCTTGCACAAATGCGTAAGAGTCTTCTTGAACTCATCTTTGGCAACGGGCGGCATCTTCGGCTGCGGGGACGGTCTGGCTTCCCGGGCTTCCTTACGGGTAGCCAAGTATGCAATCACCTCCTTCTCCTTGCCATGCTTTAGTCAGAGCAGATGCTCCGAATCAATATCAAGGACGATCATCGACTATTTACTCAAGAACTTCCGTTTGGCGCTATCCCAGCAATCGGTCCTGCACAACCGATAGAAGCTTGTCCTCGCATTCCACCACTTTATATAGTCCACTGTCACCCATGGAACTCGTCCAGGCGCCGGCACTCTGAATGTGGACTCGTCGGTCCGATGGAAGTAATCCCACCAGCTCCGGGCATGCTCAGCAGTCGGGCTGCCCCGAAGGCTCCGTACAGGCAAATTAAATTGTGCGCCGTACGTTGGAATATGCTGGTCATATCCAAAGTTGCGCCCGAAGCGGAAAGGATAGTAGGGTTCCAACAACAAGGTGTCCTCTTTTCTGAAAACCAACACGCTCGGGCGGATAGATAACGCCCAATCGCGAAGCTTCGGCTCTATCAACGGGCGAACCACGGTCTGCTGGCTAATTGGATGAGGATACTTCTCCACCTGGTCATCCCAGCATTCTCTCTTACTATTTACCAGAGGACTGGAATGGGCGGCCAAGGTCCAGAAGTGGATGCTACCCGGTGAGTCATGGGGGACTGCTGTGAGCCTACCCCGGATGTTGAATAACTGCAATGTTGTCGTGCTTGCCTCGGCATTCACAAATTCCAACATACGCAGAAACAGCCCCCAATACTGTATGGTGCGGGGGGCGTACTCCGGGAACAAGGAACAGACCCAGGCGTTGAAAAAATGCAGTGGGCCGATGAAGCGGGCCTGGCACGGGAACTGATGAACACTGACGTCCCCCAGCGTCTTGAATATGAGGCACAGTGCGACCGGACACAGTGACAACTTAATGCTCCATGCCATTTGGCAAGCGGGGTAAATGGCGTCTGGCCGGATGACAGTTTCGTCCCCGTATGGCAGAGCAAAGGCTAGTGTGCGAGGAAGGTTGCACAGTGGGTCATCGGGTTAACCCCTGCTAAGTTAGCACCACTCCTACGCCCTTTTGAAGCTGGGAGCATCACATTAGCTCTGCTCTTGCTGCGCTTCTTCCGAGCCACAGCAGTGCCAACGCAAGGGAATTCTTCATACTTTTACGGTCCGTCGAAAAAGTACTTCAGCCACAGGCTCAGCTGGACCCTCTTGCGGTCCCCCCGGGAGGCTGCTTCCCGCCATGGGATGATTGGTATAACTCCCGGTATGCCTTCATGAGGAACCGATAAGAGTATCCTAGTGCATAGATGCCATCCCCATCTGTCTCGTCCTTGATGAGGTCGGGGAGGCACACCTCTTCATACGGCTCCCCGTCAATGGGCAGGCCGCTCAGCTGATGCAGACTCCACAAGTCCAGCAAAGTCTCGCCTTTCGCGGTGTAAAATGTGTTCATCTCAGCATTGAAGACCTCCATCATCCCGTAGCAAAGGCCTTTGGAGATCGGGTAGCCATACCGGGAAGCGTAGACATTGTGGTAGACGTCGGCCCAGATCAACAAGGGAGCATAGTTGAATAGTACATACTCGGTGAACTCCACCGCTCCCTCTCGGAAAGAGTGTGCATCTTGAACATTGAGCTCCCAAAACCAGCCCAAGGCGAGCTCATGCTTGAACCGGATAGTCACATAGTCTAGGAGGTAGGGCTCCTCCCGGTACCCCCACTTCAGTGGCGCTAGAAATAGACCAAAACGGGGTTGCTCCTTATGCACCCATCCTGTTGCATTATCCCAACGGGCAGGGGTAAACTCTGGCGCCCGCACTAGCTTGCCTTCCACTGGGGTCACTGCCTCCAAACCCAGCACTGGGTTCCACTCCCTCGGCTCGCCCACCAAATACATCGGTACACTCCGACAGAGGCTATATAGCAAGTTGTCCTGGGACTGCAGGATGGCGCATTCAGCGCCCCGGATTGTTCTGAAATCCCTCGTCATGGTGGCGAAGATATTTCAAGAAATGAAGAAGGTGCTTGTCCTTCGGATGATCCGCCTGATAGTCACAGGCTCGGTCAAATGTGAAATCACCGTCAGTCAGTGTCACGCCCCGAACCGATAGCAGCAGGAAGCAGCGCTCGGAACGTACATCGAAGCAGTCATGATAACAAGAGAAAAGTAAATAAACACAAATAGACACATGGAGGCCATATAATAAAATATATACATATTTTTATTGATGATTAAAATTCTAAATTTTTACAATTTGGACTCAAGAAAATAGATATACCAACTAGACTCAAGAAAATAAAAAGACAGACTCCGGTCTCTAAATCTCCAAGTTCACTCGATCACGTTGTCCCGATCCCAATTGCAAGCGTTCCATCTACCGCATTACCTGAAAAGATTTGGAAAGTAGGGGTGAGCAAGAAGCTCAGTAGGAATTACACTCTATCATCAGGCATAGTTTACGTAATTAACTATTTCTTGAATGTAGGAAATAACAAGAGGAAACAATTAAGCATGATAACAAGATAACTAGCACGATGAAGATTGCAAGTCATGATAGCAAGAGTAAGTAATCAAAACTTCAAGTGAATGGCCATATATCAAGTCAAGTCAAGTCGAGTCATGCATGCAAGTACTTCATATTTCAAGCCAGTATAGCAAGTTCACGAGAATGTGGAATGTCGTAGACCCAACACGCTAGATAGTACCGGTGCTAAATGCCACACCTAGTCATTCACCTCCCCGGGGATCAAGTACTTTTCGGGTGCGCCTCCCAGGACCAGACTAGGCCCTTTAATGTGTTTGCATTGGCATTGATTTTGATTGGATCATAGATCCCACAAATCTAGACATCCACGAGTACAAATGGCCAAGAGTTCCAAGATCAAGCTCACGAACTTACTTCTAAGATCAAGAGAAATTCCAACAACGTTGGAATGAACATTAGGTAGAAGGATTATGAGTAAACAAGGATGTAAACAAGGATCACGCACGATTTCACAGTTCAAGGCAAACCTTGATGACTGCTTCATGATAATAAACCAGGGAAAAACATCTTATTATCTTACCTATAACGGTCTATAACTGGGCCGCTACAGTAACGTGACGGTCTTACATGAGGCCGTTACGGTGACGTGACGGTCCAACCTTGGGCCGTTATAGTTCACATATCAGTCCAGTTTGGACTGGCCCAAAACACGATTCAAACCACGTTCATAGGTTCAGGTCTTTGGGGTACAACCTGCCCGGCGTCCTGGTGGGAATCCCAGGCTCACGGGGTCTTACGGAGGTCTTATAATAGTGGTCCTAGTCCGACGGAAGGAATATCCGACGGAGAGTCCCATCTATTACAAGAATTGTGACTTAAACAACTCGAAAACAAGACGGAGCGGTCAGTCAATCCCACCGGAGTGGAATGACTGTAAAACAACATTGCTAAGTTCCTAACATATATAGCATGGATCAGAATTAATACAAGTATTAACTTCATTCTTTATCAACTCTCATGTGATCATTCAACTTAGGATTATCTAAACAACTTTCATGTAGGAACATAAAAATTTAATGTTTATGATCATGATACTAGATTATTATCACGTTCTGTATTGTTTATAGATCAAAATATCATACCCAAAACACAACAAGTTCCTGGTTAAAAACACATAAATCAGAGTTTGAAACACCATGGCAGGAAAACGTGACGGTCCATAACAGGGGCGTTACAGTAATATAACGGTCTATCGAAGGTGCGTTACATATCAGAAAATAATGAGGTTTAAATCTTATAATTTAAAACTCAAGGGGGACGTGACGGTCTATCGTGGGTCGTCAGACGTAGGTGACGGTTTATCGAGCGACCGTCACGGTTGTAACGGTCACTGGCAGGTGCGTCACTTCGATCCCGAGACCTGTCAACGACGAACTCTGCCATGTGATACTAAAACCTCGATTTCTCATGATAGAGTGAACAAAAATTGGGGAAAATACTACCGTTGGAAAGGGCATTAAAAATCGTACAAGATAGCATACTTTGATTTAGATCTAGATCAATAAATTTCAACCTTTAACTAGAAATCATGAAATTTACCCTTTTTATGTGCCTCGGAGTAAAACATAAAATTCGAACAGTATAGAGAATGAAAATTGGGTAATTAAGTATCAAAAGAAAGGGCTCAGGAAGACGAACAAAATGGTATCATTAGATTTTTGTTTGGCCTGAGAGACACCTACTGATTTGGGAAGAAGAAGGGAAGACGCGCTCGTCGGAACCCTAATACACGCCACCACCAAACGCCTGAATTCGCCTAGGTTCGACCACGATCACCTACGCCACTTATTGGAAAATCAAAGGAGGTCTAGGGCTGCGAAAGCCCTCTATTAATAGAGCCTATAGGTCATTCTGGGGATCGAATTGGACTCGAGAGTCCAAGGAGGAAAAACCGGTGAAAAACTCGCACTCGATCATATCCACGCCGCCACCGTCGAAAGGGGGCTTTTAGAGGCTAGGGTTTCAGAGTGGAAACGAGCTCCTAGGGTTTATCTATCAAATGGGCCTGGTTTGGGCTCGAATGGTTGAGAAACGGGCTCGAATTTGGTCAATTAAGGTTGATCTAAGGAAAGCAACGATTGTGGCTAAAAATTTCTTAATTCAGCCTAATAAAATTTTTATTAGGAGTCGGCCCAGTTTACACTATTGTTTAACTTTTCGTTCCCTACAAGATGCGATTTTTCCATATTTTTAAAAATTAGTCAAACTTTGGCCTATGGTTGAAATTCATATAAAATTCAAATTATCATGAAAAATTAGATTATCTCTTGAAATATGAAATTTCTCTTATGGTAATTGTAGAAAAATAATTATTCCTTTTTATTGATATAATTTAGCCACTTTCAAAATAAATAATAAAGAGAAATCATTGAAGTCGTTAAATAGCAAGTAAATAGCTTAAATTCCAATACATATTTTAAAATTTTACTTTTATATTTTATTAGTTAACCAGGGTGTTACGGTCAGTCTAACACGGCTGAGTTCCATAGTGTCAGTCTTAGAATCCGAAGACTCGGCCAAAGGATTGAAGTCTATATATTGCTTCAGGTGCTCAAAGTCTATACATCCACTGTTGAACCTCAAAGTCCACACATCGCCTCATTTCTTCAAAGTCTATACATCCACAGTGGAACCTTAAGTCTGTACATTGGGCTTTCATGTAAAGTCTATACATCGGTTGGGTTGTGCATGCATTGTCTCGCAAAGTCCATACATTGCATATGTTCATCAAAGTCTGTACATCGAGTGAAGTCTGGTGAAGTCTATACATTGGTCTTCACACCTGAAGTCTATACATCGTCAGTTGTCTGTCAAGTCTTCATATTGCCCAAGTATGTACAGCGAGCAGGCTGAGCAAGTCCATACATTGGTCGGTGGAAGCAAGTCTATACATTCGACTGCATCCAGCAAGTCTGTACACTGAGGACACATGTTAGCTTTCAATGTCTATACATTGCTCATTCGTTCATTCAGCATTGTCAAGTGTGTACATTGCATCACATTTTGTCAAGTCTACACATTGGCACTGTAGCATGCATTCATGAAGTCCATACATTGGTCTTCATATCCAAAGTCTGTACAGCCATTCCTTGAGATCAAGTATATACATCGGACAGTGTTTAGGCGAAGTTTATACATCCGCCCGTACAGTGTCTTGGCCACCGTCTCACGACCACCAAGTCTATACATTGGTCAGTGGCAAGTCTGTTTTGGACTCTTGATCAAGTCTGTACATCCAAAAGTGTTCTTCCAAGTCTGTACATTGGAAGCTTCACCTACGTTTCCCTTCAAGTCTATACATCGGTGGTTTTACCGTCGTTTCTCTTGAAGTCTGTACACTGTTGGCTTTACCGTCGTTCCACTTTGAAGTCTATACACTCAAACGCCTGTGCCTTGATCAAGTCTGTACATTGGGTTGCTTGCATGCGTCATGAACAAAGTCTGTACATCCATTTACTTAATGAATGCAAGTCTATACATTCGTCTAACTTGCATTATTCATCAAGTCTGTACAGCCTTGTCTTGCATTCAACTTCACAAGTGTGTACAACGAAGTCTATACACTGCTATGTTTACACTTAACCTGATAAAGTTCTTATCTGTCTGACAGGCACCCTTCGAAGAGGCAAATGGAAGGCACGTGATCCAAGGAGGATGAGGTTCCCTGATCGTGACACGTGGATGCACTGTGCTGAAATGCTGACACGTGGACTGAGGTCCTTTGGCGGGAGATGTGGAAGGCACACGCTCGCCCTAATTGCTGCAGTATATATGGAAGCCTTCATCTTCAGATGAAGGCTGATCGATCGACAAAAGAAGAGCAGCAAAGTCTATACACCAGAGAGCCTTCGATCCAGACAGAAGAAGAAGAAGAAGAGAGGCAGAGAGAAAGAAAAAGAAAGAAAGTGATCGTGAGCAGAAGAAGAAAGAAGTAAAAGAGAAAGAGAGAGTGAGATCGTGAGAAGAAGAGTGTGAGAGAGGTTGTTTGAAGATCAGTCTTCACTGGACCGTGGATCAAATCCAGGCCAGTCAGCTCTTTGAGAGCCATATTATGCTTTATGTTTACAGCTTTCCGATTGCTGTTCATCTTGTTTTCATTTCCCATTTTATCCTTTCTTCAAGCTGTTAGTCAGCGGTTGCAGTGGTGGATTCCACTGGACAGCAAGTTGTGTTGCTCAGCGGGCGAGGAGGATTCCTCGGACGGCAAGCTGTGTTGCCCAGCGGTTGTATGGCAAGCTGTGATGCCCAGCTGTTCAAGTTTTGAGTCAGCGGAATCCACACTCTGGTTTGAGTGTGGGGTGGATGTAGGTCTGCTGGACCGAACCACCTAAAAACATCTGTGCAGTGGGTTGATTTCTTCATCTGTTTTATTGCTTCCGCTAGATGCTTGCATAGGGGCGCTTCATGTGTTTGCTTCCAGTTCAACAGAGTTGATTAGCTGCGCACGCTATCTGTTTGACACTGGTATTGTGTGTTGTTTGAATTCTCTAATTGCTGCGCTCATTAGATGTCTGCTTAGGAGTACTCTGCCTACTGGTTTACAGATGACTGAACTAGTTTTTCTTAGTTAGTCTTAGTGATGTTATTCCGCTGTTCTGAGCATTATAATTTCTATTTGAGCGAATATTTTTAAAGGGTATTCATTCACCCCCCACTCTGAATACATAGCACCGAACCCAACAATTGGTATCAGAGCGGGTCTCTGACTGAACAGATCTAACAATCTGCAGAGGATCCTGCTAATTGTTGGTGCATTTCAGAGTGGGTCTTTTGGAATCGTTTGTTGATTTACTGTTTTAGTGCTTTACGTTGATAATCTGGTTTACTGCATTTCTGTTTGGTGCATTCCAGAGTGTGTTTTCTGTGTTCATTGTTTAGCTTCACTGAGTTAGTGCTTTGCCGTGCTTATCTGGTTGTGGTGTTTTCTGGTTGATTACTTTGTGCTTTGAGTCTGCTTGTTATCTGCTTTGATGGCTAATCCTCCGATATTCAGAGGTGATGACCTTGGCCCATGGCTGGAAAAGTTGCATCGGTATGTAAGCACAACCGATCCTGACTTGTGGAAGGTAATGACTCACGGTCCATACAAACTGTCAAAGGATAAATCCAAATGGACCAAGAAGGATAAGCTGAAAGACTCTGTCAACACTAGAGCTGTAGTTTTATTAAAAGAATCAATTGACAGATCTCTAATCGAATGCATTTCCTCATGCAGGTCTGCCAAAGACATTTTGGAAAAACTAAAGCTAATCAAGAATCACAGCAAATGCTTGATGGCTGATCGGAGAAATGCTAATGATGAAACTTCATCCGAGGTAAGTTCTGAACCTGAAGAACTTTCAATTGATGATCTATGGAATATAAATGAGGAACTCAATAATAAATGTGAACAATTGAAATCTGAAAAGAAAAAATTGAAAAAAGAGATGTTGTACGAGATAAGAGAATTGAAATGTGAAAATGCAAAACTAAGAGATAGTCTGAAAAGTGATGAAAATTCTTGTAAGGCATGTGCTATTTTAGAAGACATGATAAATGAGTTTGATCATGATGGTAAATTACAAAATGAAGTAATCAAATCTCTAGAAATTGAAAAACAAGCATGCTTAGAAAAAATGTCAGAAATTGAGAATCAATTGAATGATAAGAAAAATGAGCATCTAAAAAGTATGCAAGAACAGACTGAAGTTAATTCTGTAATGGACAAACTAAGGCTTGAAAACGTTAGGGGTCAAAAGGAAATTGAAGAACTCAAGGCTAGAATAAATGAAATCAATGGGGAGGCTTCACACTCTTCTTCTGCTAAATCAAACTGTGATATGTGCTCAGCTCTAAGAGAACGTAATGAAGATCTTTATAGTGAGAATGAGTGGCTGAGTAAACAAATTATCTCACTTAAAGAGGATCACAAAAACTTGGTGGCTGAGAAAATTAAAGTGGAGGAAAGAGAAGAGGAGCTAGTTGAAAAGCTGGAGCTGATCTCTGGAAGTGGAAAATATAATGAAGGAGTCATGAAGCTATCTGAAGAAAATAAAGAATTGAGGGAACAAAACAAAAAACTGATGGTTTTAAATACTGTTTTCTCACAGAGGTTTCTGACTATAGAAAAGTAGAAATCGGTTTTTAAAGAAGCTCAACCTCAAAATTTTGAGAAGGAAACACTAAACTGAAAGCTGAAATTGAAAAATTAAAGTGTTTAAACACTGGCTTGTCTGAAAGACTCCTTACCACAGAAAAGGGAAAAGCTGTCTGTGATGATGAATTAAAAATCTTGAACAACTTGGAACAAGAAATTGAAAAGTATAAAACTGCAAACAAAGTTCTAAGTGAATGTGTTAATTACAGTGAACAAGAAATAGCCAGTTATGAGCTTCATATAGTATCTTTGGAAGATAAAATTCATGATCTGGAAAACTTATCATCCAAGTCTGCAAAAATTGAAACAAAAATAAAAGCTATTGTGAAAAGGAAGGATGATAATTCAAAAAGGGGAACAAACTGTAATTCTGATGTGAAGGAAATCTCTAAAAACCAGCTATATGCCACTTTTGTGAAAGGCTCTGATGTAGCTGGTACTTCAAGGCAATCCCTAAAATAAAATGAAAATCAGAAGTCACCTTCAAAATCTATCTTTCAGTTCAAAGCTCAAAAAATTGAAAAGCAAACAAAACCTGTTGAGAATAATCAGAAATTGAAAAGAAAAAGTCAAACAAAGAAGGCAAAGAATAATTCTGGTTATACTCTGAAATTTATTAGCTCTGCTGAATCTGATGCTTCTTGTACTCATTCGCATGCATCTAAGAAATCATATGATAGAAACCATGCTCCTAAGAAATCTGATGCCTCTTGCTACTACTGTGGTAGGCATGGTCATTATATGGATGACTGCAGTGTGATGAAAAGTGATGATATGATGCATGATAACTTTTTCTCAAATAGTCACCACCACCCCAAAAGAAACATGTCTGCTTCAAACCAACACATCATTTGTTATAATTGTAACAAACGTGGTCATAAAGCTGTTGAGTGTTGGTTTAGGTCTTCATGGGGATATAATGGTTCAAGAGGTAAGCACCCAAGGTGCTTTGAATGTGGTAAGCATGGGCATGCAGTCAAAGACTGCTGGCATACTCAGGGAAATAGATTGAACTCTAAATATGTAAAATTCTCTGCTTTCTATGATTCTGCTAGAAATAACTTGAGAGATAAAAGGAAAAAGTCTGCATGTTTTGAATGTGGTAAGCTAGGCCACAAAGCTGCCAACTGTAGGCTGGCTGAGTATGGAAAGAAAAGTTTTCATGTCAATAAAAGAAATACTCATGCTCGAACACATAATTTTCATACTCATATGCATGCACATGGGCATCATGTTTCTGCTAACATGAAGAATAAAAACAAAAATTTTGTGGCTTCATGTTATTATTGTGAAAAAACTGGACACTCAATGTTTGAGTGTAATCTGATGGAATATGATGATCATGTTGCTAAAAGACTGTTTAGAACACATGTTAGGGCTCATACAGGGCCCAAGGCAGCTTGGGTCCCTGCAGGATCAAATTGATTAACATGTTACAAGTGTGCCTTGGAATAAATAAAGAGGGGTAAAATAAACCATGGCACTCAACAGGAAGACACCCCAAGATTCTACTTTTCAGGTCTGTTCTGAATACTCATCTTAAATTCTGCCTTCTAAATTTGTGTGCTTCAGTTGATTGCATATCATGACAATTCAGTTTGATGAAATTGTGAAGTTGAAATGATTGAATATCATGTTGATTTGTTGATGTCAAACTGAAGATTTCTAAAATGTTGATTTGTTGATGGTAATTCTCCTCTCTCTGATTTGCATGAATCATATCTGAATGAATATTTGAAATCATGTGATGTGCTTTCAATACATTTCATGCATATCGACAGGGGGAGTCCAACTGTTTTTGTTTAATGCATATAGGAATGCTTTGCACTGCATTGCATAACCTTGGTATATCAAATGGTAAGCTACTAAAAGGTAGGGAAATCTGCTTGGAGGTTCTTATCATGTGTGAGATGGTCCTTGAGACCGAGTCCTCCGCCTAGTACCATGGGTTTAGTTTTCATATAGAGCAGTGTATTGCATATCATAAATTTAAAGAAAATAGAATTCGAAAAGAAATGATTCATTGCACATCATGTATTTTGTCAGGGGGAGCTTGTTTGCTGTTGATTGATCATCATGCTCTCCTTGTTAGAATTGTTGCATACTGCATATGTAGGATAGTGCATATTATAAAATTTTGAAAAACCTAAAAAGAAATTCATTGCACTTAGACAGGGGGAGCATTCCCATTTCATATCTTCTTCACCTCATGAACTCCCTTTGTTTAAGTAACCTGATTCATTCCATTGACTATGCGCTATTCAACTGAATTCTCTACTGATATCTCTAAAATAGCTGATCTGTCTGTATTCCAGACTCAGCTACTGTCTGATGATAAAATCTCTTCTGATGCTCTTATCTATTGCTGATTCACTCTTGCACCAGCTTATACTCACCTTTCACATTCTTCTCAGCTGGTGTGACTGATCTATTTCAACTATTGATTGTTGGCTGCTGAATTCATTATTCTGATCTGAGAAACTTATGATGCATGTCATGCAATTCAGTCTGAGAAATTGGTAGAAACTCCTATCATATAGGTTTAAGAATTATCACTGAATCAAACTGATATAAGATTAATGTATTCTCAGGTTTGTAGTTAAATGAATTGAAAAATATCTGAATGATAAGGTTTAATAAACTTTAACCACATGTGCCATGTATACCTTAGACTCTCTCATCAGATATCTGAAAATTTGAATTCAGGGCTACTTTGGTTAAGTTGCATAGAGTGTGTATTGGTGTTAAACATTAACTTGAAAAATGTTAACCAAATGAAAAATTGTGAATTCAGAGCAATGACTTGGTCTCTGAGAAACTGAGTTCTTTATCAATGAAATAAAGTAATTCATGTCATGAGGTGCCATAGTTATCTCTGATAAAATTTAGTAAAACAAAATCTGATAGAGCAGTGGCTTATTTGTGTTGAGTAACTGGGGAGTCTGGCCTCTAATCAAGGTGTCTCCTCACGTAAAAAGACATTTATATTGCTAAATATGTTCTCAAAGTTGAGAGGCAATGACAGTTATCACACTGAGTAACTGGGTCACTTCACCTGAGACGTGTTGTGCCTCATGTAAAAAGGTGTTGATTAACTTAAATTGCTCAGGAAAAATATAATGTGCTTTAAATGAAAATATTTTGAAAAATCTGTCAACTCATGTTCTTGAAAAAGTGTTTAACTTCAGTACTAATCTGTGTACTTTTCAAAGGTGCTATTGAGATCATATGTGTAAGATAAAAGATGATTGACTTTGAGTGTTATCTGAATATTTGGTTCATTTTTATTAAAACTTGGATTCAGATATGAGTATTGAGTTTAATTTGACAAATTTGATATACATAAAAATTAAATCAGATTGGTTAAGTTGCCACTTCATAACCCTTTATGATAGAAGAGTCAACACTTCTTAAGACTTATTGAAGTGATGCACGCATTAAATTCCCTCATGATCAGATTTTACAGATATCCAGATCTGATTCTGATTGATTATTCATTAAGATCTCTTGTGATGATTGGTATCAGACTTATTGTTGCCCTTCTATCATCAATCACTTTACTCTCCACACTGTTGGAATCTTCCATCTTGTTCTTCAATAAGTTATGATTCTACGATCTTTTCACCAGAATTCAGATTCCTTGGTATGGCTGATTTCAGATTGATTTATTAGATAACCAGAGCTCATTCTTGTGCTTCAGCGGAAGTTATGGTTTATCTGCATTTAAGGGGAGTGTAGTCATTCATGCATATTGATAGGGGGAGAGATGTTTTATCCATGAACCTTGTTTTATTCTGTGTCTTTGTGTACTGAATTTTGTCTCTAAAACCATCCCCTCTCTTTTTGATTATGTCCAAGGGGGAGAATAGTTTGACGATTCAGTGTGACTCATTATGTTGCCATCATCAAAAAGGGGGAGATTGTTGTGCCCCTTGTGCTTTGATAATTGTGGTGTTTTAATGATAGCAACAGTCGGATGGACTCCAGAGTTCCTGGGAAACCAGCTCCTGATAAATCTTGGATCCCAGTTACTACAGGTAAGGATAAAGAGCATACGTGCTCTGGGAACGATATCTCTGATATTCCACCTGCTCTGAGCCGTGGAAAGGAGGTTATGGTTTTGACGCCTGAGGCTTCGGCTCCTCACCCTACCGAGGCCGGGGAAACCCATCCTCCCAATCAGCAGATGACTGTGTTTATGGAAGGTGTCATTAATCCTGAGACGATTGTTGTGCGGGATGCTGAGGGAGCATCTTCGAAGGAGAGGAGTACTCTTATTACATCTGTGAGTACTGAAGTTGGGGCACCCCTGCTACGTGAGGAGGATGGGGCCTGTGAGCCTATGATGGGAGAGCGTACCCAAGGTAATCGGGTGAGATATGCAACTTCTACTACCGAAGCGGCAATTTCTGATGATCAAGGAACATCCTCTACCTTATCTGGACAACATGCCATGGGCACTGCTTCACGCGCTGCTGTGGATAATAGTCTTATGCCGCACCATTCCCTACGTGCTCCCCCATTGGTTAGTGGAGTTGAAGGGGTGGTAACCAGGTCCCGGGCTAAATCAGTGGATGGTAGTGCTTGTCCTCCCCAACAGTGATTATGGATTCTGCCTTATTTTGGAACATTAGGGGAATTGGTAATGCAGCTTCTAGGAGATCTCTTCGTCGGTTGGTTCTGAAATATCGTCCTTTGATTGTTGCTATTTGTGAACCGAAGATTCCTTTTTCTAAGGCGCAATCAGTGGCTAGACTTTTACACCTGGACCAGTATGCGGGTAATGAGGGGGAAAGTTCCAAACTATGGGTTTTTGGCATGCCTCTTTGCCCTTATCTGTGATTGCACATTCTGCACAATACATTACTTTGGGGTATGAGGAGATGAATTACTATTCTAAATATCTCACCTGTGTCTATGCTGCTTGCTCTAAAGATTCCAGACGGACCTTTTTGCTGAGCTCGGTTCCTTTGCGGCCTCTATTACTGTTCCCTGGCTTATTGGAGGGGACTTCAACTATGTTTCACATTCATTTGAAAAGGTTGGTGGGCTTCCATCTAATTTTGATGCTATGATAGAGTTCAATTCCTTCCTGGGTGGGGCGGGGTTATTTGATGCTGGCTATGTGGGGTCTGCTTTTACTTGGTCTAACAATCGCACGGGTGGGGCTAATGTCCGATCCAGGTTTGACAGAGTTTTATACAACCAACCTTGGCATGAGGCGTTCCCTTCAGTCCAAGTCACTCACTTACAGAGGGGGCCTTCAGACCATGCACCTCTTCTTGTATCTGTTATGGATTCCACCATGGGGCCGAGCAGGTTCATCTTCCAGGAGATGTGGATTACCCATTCGGATTTTCTGCAGGTTGTCCGAAGTGTTTGGGAAGAGGCGAACATCACACATCCAAATGCATTCGTTAGGCTTCAGCTTAAGCTCAAAGAGACCAAGGCTAAGCTTAAAGTCTGGAACCAGTGTGTGTTTGGAAATGTCACTCATAATATTCGTATGGCAGAGGATCAGGTTGACAGATGCCAATCTAGCTTTGATGATGCACCCAATGGCACTACAAGGATGGCTCTTAATGAGGCCAATGCTCGATTGCGCTTGGCACTACGCCAGGAGGAAATCTTTTGGCGGCAAAAGTCTAGAATTGATTGGCTGGATAATGGTGACCGAAACACCTCTTTCTACCATTCTGTGGTACAGGTAAACCGCAGGAGGAATTTCATATCTAGGCTGAAGATTGATGATGAATGGTGCTCTGAGCCAGATGTGCTCAAGGTTAAGGCTGCAGAGTATTACTCACACCTCCTTTCATTGGCTCCGCATTGTGTGGATAATGAAATGCTGAACTGCTTACCAGAGGCTATCACGGAATCTCACAACCAGATACTGTGTGCTGTTCCATCCAGGGAGGAAATTAAGGAGGCTGTCTTCAATCTTAAGGGCTCAAGTGCGCCTGGGCCAGATGGTTTCACTAGTGTCTTTTTCCAAACCTGTTGGGATATTTTATCTGATGACATGGTGGAGACTGTGCAAGGTTTCTTCCACGGTTATCCTTTGCCTCGAGGTATTACTTCATCTATTATCACCATGGTTCCTAAGGTTAAGGAGCCCACTACCTTGAGTGATTTTCGCCCCATTAGTCTTTGTAACTTTGTTTACAAAATTGTTTCGCGCATTTTCTGTGATCGTCTGACGCCTTTGCTGCCCCATTTCATTTCTGAGGAACAAAGCACCTTTGTTAAGGGACGCTTCATTCTTGACAATGTATCACTATCCCGCCAGCTTGTTGCAGATATAAACAGGAAGATTAGAGGCCATAATGTCATTTTTAAGCTTTACATGGCCAAAGCTTATGATAGGTTGGAATGGGATTTTCTCTTTGCCGTGATGCGAAGATTTGGTTTCAGTAATCGATTCACTTCGTACATGGGTATGCTTATTGCTAATTGTTGGTTCTCTGTCTCTTTTAATGGGTGCCTCACCGGCTTTTTTAAGTCTTCCAGAGGTATTCGTCAAGGGGATCCGTTGGCACCCATCCTATTCATTATTGCTTCCGAAGCTCTTAGTAGAGGACTGAAAGAGCTATATCTCAATGGTACTCTTCAATACTTTCACTCACCGCGTGGCTGCCTGGCGGTTTCCCACCTTCTATTTGCTGATGATACGATGATCTTCACCAATGCGGCTGACAGGAATATTGGTCGACTTTTGCGTTTCTTGAAGCGCTATCAAGATAGCTCGGGGCAAGTTGTGAATGCAGGGAAAAGCTGCTTTATTTTATCTTCAAAGGCGCCTGGTAATGTTGCACAAAGGCTCCACCGCCGCACTGGCTACAAGCGACATACATGAACTCTCACATACCTGGGTGTGCCTCTTAAGGCAGGCAAGTTAGTATCTGCAGACTTTCGGCCTCTCCTGGATAAGATCACTGTGATGCTCGCTGGATGGTGCTGGGCGCTCTTATCCCAGGCTGGAAGAGCTGTGCTGATCAAAGCTGTGCTTAGGAGTATGCCAATTTATTTGGCATCATCCCTGACTATTCCTGCTATGATTTGTAAGCAGATAGATAAGATCTGTGCTAATTTCTTTTGGTGCAGCAACACTGGGAATCACAAGAGACATTGGATTGCTTGGTCGACTATTCAGAAGCCTAAGGCAGAGGGAGGTCTGGGTTTTCAAAAATTAGAAGATACCCAGTTAGCTCTCACTATTAAGCAGCTATGGAATATCCTGCATGGTAGCTCACTTTGGTCCAGGTACGCTAGGCAGCGGTTCCTCAATGTGCACCTTATGGATACTGTTAAGCCTTTCCCCCGTGGTATCTCTAACAGCAGTTTCATCAAAGCTAAGGAAAAAATTCTTTCTCAATCTAGATGGATGGTTGGGAGTGGGGCAGGGATTGATTTCCTTCGAGATATCTGGATTGGTGACCGGCCCCTAAGGGATTATTTAACTAATCCTAACTGCCTCAATCTTCAGCAACGTTTTACTGTGAGGGAGATGTTGCTCAACCCGCAGCATCCTTTATGGCACAGTCTTTCTCTTAAACCTGCTGATGTCCAGGTTCAGTTGTCCACTGAGCAGGATCTCTGTTGCTGGACTGTAAGTAGCTCTGGCTTGTTCACCTCCGCTTCTGCATATAAGCTTGCAGCTACAATGGGTATTCAGCGCTGGGCTTGGCATAAAATCTGGCATCCTACATTTAATCCTAGAGCAGCCATGTTTGTCTGGAAGGTGATACATCGAGCAATCCCAGTTGATTCCAGAATTGGTGACTGTGGTATTCACCTTGCTTCTAGGTGTGAATGTTGCCATTCTGCAAAAAATGAAGATTTAAATCATCTTTTTATTACTAGTGATATTGCTAAGTCCCTTTGGGATTGGATGGCTCCTCTAATTAGCCCAAAGGTGAACATGAGCAGTCAGATTACTATTCGTTGCTGGAGTTTCATTGAAGGAACTTCTATGCGCTCTGCTTTTCAATGTGCTGCATTATATACCTTCATGCTGCTTTTATGGGAGATCTGGAAAGCCAGGTGTGCAGCTCGCTTTGAAGGTACTATAGCCAACATTCAGTTTATTAAACTCCGGATCAAGAATAATCTGGCTGCTGCTTTCAAGAATGTTACATTCCATCAGCCGCTCAAGCACAGTGAAGCTATTGTACTTAGCTCCTTCAATGTGCAGCCTAAAGCGAAGGTCCGTCCACCAATCATTGTGACCTGGAACCCTCACAGCTTTGGTCATGTCCTAAATGTGGATGGTGCTTCCAAAGGGAACCCGGGTCATTGTGGAGGTGGAGGTTGCATTAGAAACATGCAAGGCAAATTTCTTGCTGGGTTTTCCTTCTATTATGGCACTGGTTCTAGTCTGCTGGCAGAAGCACGGGTGCTGCACGATGGGCTCAGCCTAGTTTTGGAGCTAGGTTACTGTATCTCCATTGTTATGTCTGACTATGACTCCCTGGTGCAGGCCATCCACAAGGATGCTGTGCCACACTGGTCCATTTATCCCTGGTGGAGGGGAATTAAACATATGATGCAGCTCCTTGATTGTAGAATTATGCATGTATATCGTGAAGGCAATTCAGTGGCTGATGCCTTGGCCAAGGTTGCCTGTGACCCCACTGTTAGAAGGGTTTTTCACAATACTAAGGATCTCCCATATAAGGCTAGAGGAGCTATCTTGGTGGACAAATTAGGGCTACCTAGCTTCCGGCATATGTCTTTGCCTCTGCTATATATTTATGGTTATGCTCTGCCCTCTGATGCAGTTCTCTGTAATGGCATGGAATTAATTTTCACAACTATCTGCCAATTGGATTATGCACTGACTGATAGAGGTAGTAACGGACATGCACGGGGTTTTCTTTTCTTGGTTGGACTTACACGAGCTTGCAGCCTCTGGGAGTGGCTTGGTTGTGCACGAGCCTTGCTACCTGCACGGACCTGGAATGAACATACTGCCTCCCCAGCTGATATATTTGCACGGACCTGGAATGCTTGGACCAGATTTCCTGTTGACGGCACAAAAGCTGCACGGGCCTCGTTACCTGCTCGAGCTCGTTGTGTGCTTCATGTCGCCTGTGCACGAGGTCATGATATGCTTGGATTTTTTGTGGATTGTGGTGGAACCTGCACGGGCTCCTCGCAGTGGTCTATATGTATGCACGAGGTGCACGAGCCCATGCATGTACAGACTACTACCTCCCGCTTGGATCTGCACGGGCTGCTGATGGGTTATGCACGGACAAAGATCCGCAGACTTAACTGTATTGGCTCGACCTGCTCCATGGATTTAGGATGTTGCACGAGGCTCGTCTGGCGGTGGAATGCACGAGCTAGCAGTGGAATTGCACCAACTTTTGCTCTCGCTCTTTTTATATGCACTGATGCATATCTCAATAGTTTCTTTTTATTCTAGTCTTCATTACAATCTCTGTAATTTTGAGCCTGGACACATTGTGTACATCCATTTTTTTGGTAAATCAATAAATTAAGCATCTAATGGTTAGGAGGTGGAGTGAGAACATTCCCTTCCTTTGGAATGGGGGTGCACTCTCCCTTCGATCTATTAGATGACTGTGCTTATTAAAAAAAAAAACCACATTGAATGATAAACAACATTCATGTTTATAACTGATATACTCTGTGGGAAATGCATATGACTGTGACTGGTATATTATCTGGAGAATGCATGTGTTCTATCTGCATAAGTCTATTCACTGCATGTGTTCTGTCTGCAAGTCCATACATTGCATTCGCCAAGCATGTACATCCATCTGCTTGCATTGAGTCTATACATTGGTGGCAAGTCCATACAATGTCCTGCATTTAGGCAAAGTCTGTACAGCCGTTTGCTTGTTAAAGTCCATACATTCACAGTGCATTGCATTGGCTAAGTGTATACACTGTCCGTCTCATTTAGAGTATAAGGCAAGTCTGCACATTGGACTTTCATTCAAAGTATGTACAGCGTCTCGTTCATGCATTGTTCATGAAGTTTGTACATTGGATTGTGTCTTCGTGCATCATGTTAAGTCTATACACTGGGTCAGGGTCTTCAAATGTATACATTGGCCTTAGCTCACATAGTCTGTACATGGGTCCTCAGATTCGAAGTCCATACATTGGTCTTCATATTCAAGTCTATACATCCACTGTTGATCGGCAAGTCTGTACAGCGTACAGTGCAACGTCTCATGTATTAGTCTTCGAAGTCTATACATTCATTCACTGTAGCATGACTTCTACCAAGTCTATACATTGGTCGGTGGCAAGTCTTTACATTGGCTTCAAGACTCCGAAGTCTATACATCCACAGTGGATCTTCAAAGTCTGAACATCCGTACACTTCCACCAAGTCTATACATCGGACTGCCTGCAAAGTCTATACACTGCCCTTGGGTCTCCAAGTCTATACATTGGCAGCACTGGGCAAGTCTATACATTCCCAGCCTTTACCTATGTTCAGAACCCCAAGTTCATACATTGGTTCAATCTTCCAAGTCTATACATTGGACTGTGCTCAACTGAAGTCTATACATCCTTCAAGGATCCAAAGTCTATACATCGCCAGTGCATTTCTTGGATTGAAGTCTGTACATTGCTTCAGGAGCTCAAAGTCTATACATCCACTATTGAACCTCAAAGTCCACACATCGCCTCATTTCTTCAGAGTCTATACATCCACAGTGGAACCTTAAGTCTGTACATTGGGCTTTCATGTAAAGTCTATACATCAGTTGGGTTGTGCATGCATTGTCTCGCAAAGTCCATACATTGCATATGTTCATCAAAGTCTGTACATCGAGTGAAGTCTGGTGAAGTCTATACATTGGTCTTCACACCTGAAGTCTATACATCGTCAGTTGTCTGTCAAGTCTTCATATTGCCCAAGTATGTACAGCGAGCAGGCTAAGCAAGTCCATACATTGGTCGGTGGAAGCAAGTCTATACATTCGACTGCATCCAGCAAGTCTGTACACTGAGGACGCATGTTAGCTTTCAATGTCTATACATTGCTCATTCGTTCATTCAGCATTGTCAAGTGTGTACATTGCATCACATTTCATCAAGTCTATACATTGGCACTGTAGCATGCATTCATGAAGTCCATACATTGGTCTTCATATCCAAAGTTTGTACAGCCATTCCTTGAGATCAAGTATATACATCGGACAGTGTTTAGGCGAAGTCTATACATCCGTCCGTACAGTGTCTTGGCCACCGTCTCACGACCACCAAGTCTATACATTGGTCGGTGGCAAGTCTGTTTTGGACTCTTGATCAAGTCTGTACATCCAAAAGTGTTCTTCCAAGTCTATACATTGGAAGCTTCACCTACGTTTCCCTTCAAGTCTATACATCGGTGGTTTTACCGTCGTTTCTCTTGAAGTCTGTACACTGTTGGCTTTACCGTCGTTCCACTTTGAAGTCTATACACTCAAACACCTGTGCCTCGATCAAGTCTAAACATTGGGTTGCTTGCATGCATCATGAACAAAGTCTGTACATCCATTTACTTAATGAATGCAAGTCTATACATTCATCTAACTTGCATTATTCATCAAGTCTGTACAGCCTTGTCTTGCATTCAACTTCACAAGTGTGTACAACGAAGTCTATACACTGCTATGTTTACACTTAACCTGATAAAGTTCTTATATGTCTGATAGGCACCCTTCGAAGAGGCAAATGGAAGGCACGTGATCCAAGGAGGACGAGGTTCCCTGATCGTGACACGTGGATGCACTGTGCTGAAATGCTGACACGTGGACTGAGGTCCTTTGGCGGGAGATGTGGAAGGCACACGCTCGCCCTAATTGCTATAGTATATATTGAAGCCTCCGTCTTCAGATGAAGGCTGATCGATTGACAAAAGAAGAGCAGCAAAGTCTATACACCAGAGAGCCTTCGATCCAGACAGAAGAATAAGAAGAAAAAGAAGAGAAGAAGAAGAAGAGAGGCAAAGAGAAAGAAAAAGAAAGAAAGTGATCGTGAGTAGAAGAAGAAAGAAGTAAAAGAGAAAGAGAGAGTGAGATCGTGAGAAGAAGAGTGTGAGAGAGGTTGTTTGAAGATCAGTCTTCACTGGACCGTGGATCAAATCCAGGCCAGTCAACTCTTTGAGAGCCATATTATGCTTTATGTTTACAGCTTTCCGATTGCTATTCATCTTGTTTTCATCTTCCATTGTATCCTTTCTTCAAGCTGTTAGTCAGCGGTTGCAGTGGTGGATTCCACTGGACAGCAAGCTGTGTTGCTCAGCGGGCGAGGAGGATTCCTCGGATGGCAAGCTGTGTTGCCCAGCGGTTGTATGGCAAGCTGTGATGCCCAGCTGTTCAAGCTGTGAGTCAGCGGAATCCACACTTTGGTTTGAGTGTGGGGTGGATGTAGGTCTGCTGGACCGAACCACCTAAAAACCTCTGTGCAGTGGGTTGATTTCTTCATCTATTTTATTTCTTCCGCTAGATGCTTGCATAGGGGCGCTTCATGTGTTTGCTTCCAGTTCAACAGAGTTGATTAGCTGCGCACGCTATCTGTTTGACACGGGTATTGTGTGTTGTTTGAATTGTCTAATTGCTGCACTCATTAGATGTCTGCTTAGGAGTACTCTGCCTATAGGTTCACAGATGACTGAACTAGTTTTTCTTAGTTAGTCTTAGTGTTGTTATTCCGCTGTTCTAAGCATTAGAATTTCTATTTGAGCGAATATTTTTAAAGGGTATTCATTCACCCCCCCTCTGAATACATAGCACCGAACCCAACATGTAGTGTATGCGGCACGACAGAGTGGATGCCGGTTCATTGGGCAGGCCTGGTCGCACTGCCGGTTGGTTGTGAGTTCATCTCGGTTCTCTGAGGTGAAGTCCCTAGCATTCATACGGGGTGACTTGAGGCTTTGGAAGCTTGAGAAGTCTTTGGTATGTTGATCTTTATTGACTTCTGTGCTTCAGCGGGCCGCATCATTCGTCTTTATGGCTTGATCGCCGACGATCACATTTTGGGTGCCAACAAATGCCCCCCAGACATGGGTGTTGCAAGCGAGGCACGAGTGTCGCAAGGCCGACGGATGAGCTTCGCCTGGAATGATCTACTCTTCAATTGACAGGAGCTTGGGACGGCCCTTGATCCGGCACGGATGTTAATCCGGCGCCGTTCGAATGTTAATACGGTGCGGGTTAATCTGGCGCGGTCCTGGGCATTTGGCCAGTAATCCGGCGCACCTTTTCCATTGATGTTTTAATTCGGCGCGGCCAATTTCGGCGCCCATTTTTGCCGAAGGAAGTTAATCCGACGCGCTAAATTGCGCGCTGGATTAACCGAAGGGGAGGCTTCCGTATATATTCTTCCCCCTTCGGTTTTTCCTTCATTCTTCCTCATTTGCAAAATTTCTTTCTCTCTCTTCCTGCTCTTCCTGTGGCGCCAAGTGAGGTGAGGGCGAGAGTGGTAGCGGCTTCTCCTTCCGGGTGAGCGGAGTGCTGCTCTTTTGGGTTTCAGACCCATTCTTTGGACCCCGGGAGGCTTCTAGTAGGGCTTGCCCTCGGAGCTATTTCCCCGGGTGTTCCTTTTGGCCTTGGTGTAATGCCGATGGCTGCTTTTTGGGATCGATCCCTTAGTGGACGTGCTCCCGATTTTCTTTGGCAATCTCCCGTGCTGGGGAGACTCTGCCAAAATTTTGTCAGAAATCTGCCTTTGATCAGCTATTTTCTGACTTTGCTTATTGTTTAATGTGCTTTTTTTGCAGCCATCATGGCATCTGGTTCTTCTTCTTCTACCTCCCGTGCCGTGGTGACGTGGGAGAACGTTCACTCCCTTGATCGGGGGCACGATCAACTTGCTACAGTTGCAGAGTCCTCGGACTCGGAGACCGATACTGTGGACACTAGCCGTCTCCTCATCCTCGGGGGTGATTCTTTTCATTATGACCGGGGAGGCGCCGTCAGGCGAGATCACCCCAAGGACAAGCATATGATGTCCTGCCTTCGGCGTTTCAATCTTCAGGGGAAGAGAGATCTGTTCCTCATCCGCAAAGCCGAGCAGGCCTTGTTAGTAGAGAGGGATAGCCTATAAGACTGTGTGGTGCGGGGAAGGCCAATTTATTTTCCCGGAGAGGTCAGGAAATGGAGCGCCGTGCTGGGACTGCAAGATCTGGCTCCAGAAGATGGGCTGCTGACCAGGGCCCCTGAATTTGTACCCGCTCGGTGGAATGATTCCGCAGGTAGGGTGGACCAGGAGAAGCCGATCTTTGGCTTGTTTCTTGCCCCGTTGAAATGGGGGTACAGAGAATAATCATTTCTACTGGACTGCCTGGCGATCCACTTCAAGCACCAGATATCTGTGGGGTGGTTTACTGAGCTGAGGGCCACCGACGCTCACGCATTTAGACCTGGAGCGGTGGAGTTCACAGATTATGTGCTGCATCATTACGCTCTCATCCTGACCAGGGCTGACGTCTACCATAGCGTGTATGCCTCGAGATACCGCTATCCCATCTCCCGAGGCTTATGCTGCGGCATGATCGAAGTGTTTTGCCCCGAGTACAACACTTTCTATACCTCGGAAGGAGAGACCTCTCTGGATCTATGGAGCCTTTCAAAGCTTAGTGGCCTACCCATCGATGGAGAACCGTATGAGGAGGTATGCTGGCCTGACTGGCTGAAGGATCAGACCGACGGTGAGGGTCGGTATCTGGCGGGTTACGCTTATCGTTATCTGATGAAGGCATACCGCACCCTCTATCATTCGTCGCACGATACAAGGGAAGCTCGGAAGCTAGGCAAGAAGCAGAGGGTGCGGATGGGCGCCTGGCTCCAATATTTCTTCGGCGGGAAGAAGAAGTATGAAGATTTTCCCCTGATAGCGCCAGTGGCTCAGAAGTGGAAGAAGAGAGTCCGACGCTCATCATCATCTTCAAGAGGAGGGCAGATGGAGGACCCAAACCCTACTGGTGTCGATGCAGTCACCCACTGTGCTGCGTACCTGGTCTACTGGATCTGTTCTTTCGCTCTTCCGCAAGGTGACGAGAGCGTAATTAGGGCAGAGGCCATTTATCCTGCCTGTCTCATGGCTTGGGGTACCAAGCTATCTCTTTGCCCGGTGGCTCTATGTCTCATTTACAAGATGTTGGGAGACCTGCACAAGACACGTCTCCCTAGGAATCTTCAGACGGTTGGTCCGTTGCACTTTTTTAATGCTTGGGCATGTACCCTATTCCCAGAGGCGGCTCCTCGGGCGTTACAGTTGGTTCCTCTTGTTCCGCGGATGATAGAATTCACGAGTGCCGAGCCATCCTCACTAGCGGAGCAGATCTTCGCCATCCGGGGTAAGTTGGCCTGTATTCCCACAGATTCGCCTGGGGTTCTTCACTTTTGGAGCTTAGCTGCCCTTTCCAACCCGCTGGTGAACAGGATGAGGCAGTGCAAGCTTTTTGAGACGGAGGAGTATATCCATCCGATTTCTGAGGCCAAATGTACCAGACCCATTATTGAGCCAGACTTGGTTGACTGGGCGTTGACTATCAGGCTGAGTGTCCTTATATTCCGCAAGAGCGGCATTTTGTGGTTGGAGCCGTACTACCCATTCCGCTTCAGCCGAAACTTCGGCTACGACCAACACATTCCACATTCTTCTTCACAGTTTGCATTGCCTAACAGGCACAGGGTCGAGCAAGTTTCAAATGATGATGCCCGGATATGGTGGGACTTCTTCCACCGCCGGGAAGATGTTTCTTTCAGGGTGCCAACCCCTTCCCGTTTTCCCTGCGTCACGCCTGAGTATATGAAGTGGTGGAACGCGCGGACGGGGTTCTACAGGAGCTCCCGGCGAGAGTGTTGGGCCGTAGCAGAGCATAGGTTTCTGGATTCCCAGCCAGAGCCAGGCCTTGATATTGAGTCTTCTTATTTAAGGAAGTTGAAATCCTGGACCCATACGAAGCGAGGGCTTATCTGGAGGCCCGAAAGGTCGTGAAAAGTCGTAGGACGAAAGTTGACCCGAAGCTGCCTACAATCAGCAAGGATAATTATGTGAAAACACTTCGGGGCTTATGCCGGGTAAGCAGTGAGAGGGTGGTCCTTCAGCAACTCCCCCTGCCGGTGGAGGAGCCCATCTCGGCTATGGCCGACTGGCGTCCCGAGGTGGATAGGTTGTACCCTTATCGGACTTTCATCCATAGGGATGACAGGCGGGATGCTTTATATGACAACACCCCGTGGCTATTTGCGCTCCTTCGTTCACACGGCCTCTCAGTGGGTGGCCCTAGCGAAGCCATTCTAGACCGGCCCCTCCATATCTCATTCAAATATGCCGACAGATGGGGGCTGGATCACCTGAGCTTATATTATCACTTGTCTTCTCGTGGCCATGCGGATCTGGCGCTGCTGGCTGAGCCGAGTGAGAAGATAGGGGACTTATGCTGGCTTATTCGCGAGGCAGCTTCAAGAGACAAAATGCCATCGCTATATTATTGGTCTCTCTTCCCCTTCTACACGGGGCCGGCAAGTATGTTCCATTTCTTCATTCAGGCCCTTCGGCTAGCTTCCTTTCTTCATTGTGGTGCATTATTCTCACCTTTGTGCATGTGCAGTCTGACCAACTTCGGAGGAGACCCGACACTTTAGGGAGCTGATAATAAAGGCTCAGAAGCCAGCATACTTCGAGGTTCCCGAGCCGGCCCCGACCGCAACGCCACTGCCTCCCGACGATTCGAGAAAGCGGACTCGATCCCAGTTGAGAGAGGCCGTCGGGAAGGCGAAAGCGGCGGTGACCCGGGTGACACGGGCGCCCCGAAAGAAGGCCACAGAAAGGGAATCAGCAACCATTCTTCCTCCGGTTGTATCCTTTGAAGACACAAAGGCCAGAAGCTGGAGGTAGGCTCTCCTTTTCTTCAGAGTTCATTAGCTCACTTTGACTGCCTTGGCTAGCCCATGCTGACGGTCGCCGACACAGTTACCGCGGTCGTCAGGCTGGAGGCGACGATAGATGTCGCGACTAGGGAAGGGGCAGAGGAAATCCCTGCTGCTCCCGTAGAGAGAGATCTGCCTTCTCCAACGCCCAGACAGGAAATGGAAGGTAATCTATAGTTTAATTGTGACGCCACCGTGAATCTTCATGTCTTCAGCCTGCTTGACCATTTCTTGCCGTAAGTTTCAGTTGATATACAACCATCATTACTTCCGGGCTCGGAGAGTGCAGAAGAAGCAATTATCCAGGGGCAGGGTGAACTTGCCCTTGAGATCCCGTCTACTGTTGCTCCTGGTGTGGAGTGCACGGGGGAAGCTCCTGCTGCGGGTGATGCTCCTCCTGGCGAGGCTCCTGCTCCGATGGTGGAGCGTCCCGAAAGAGCAGAGGAGTCCTCTTCCTCTGAGTAGGTCGATTATGGTGGCGGCTCCAGTGATGAGGAGTTCCCACCTGTTGGCACAGAGACTGAGGATGTCGGGGCATCTTCGGCCTATGAGAGCGATCATCTGACTTTTAGCCCACCCCGGCTATCATGGAGTGGTCCCGGGCCGTCAGGCCTGCTTGTGAGTGGAGAGGCTGGCGCTGAAGAAGTTGCCCATAGAGATTTGAGCTTAGTACCGGCTGAGGTAAGGACCCACCCGTAGTCGGCGCCTGCTGCCCTTTCTTTCTCTTCCTTCTAGCTTTCTGATGTACATATTTCTGGTGGAGACTGAGGTGGTGCTGCCAACCATGACGGTGCAGATACCCCTCCCGACTCTAGGCGTGGGTCACGCAACCTTCCCGTCCATCTTGCGGCCTATCGCACTGCGATACCCCAAGGACTATGCGGCGGCAGTGGCTCCAGCTGGACCCGGAGCACTTGTAAGGGTTGATAGTTTGGTAGCAGTCGAGGACTCTCAGCCATTAGAACTCGCACAACAGTCAGCTTTGGAGAAGGATGGCCCCTCCGAAATAGAGGCGGGAGAGATCGTCGAAGAACAGATGTCCTTGGCTCTTGATATTTCTGTTGCAGCTCCATCCCAGGGGGCTGGGAGGGAAATTGTCATCATTGAGACTCCAGCTACCGTATCGGCCACTGCGGTTGTTCCCCATACCAGTGCGCTGCAGCTCATGCCGTCGTCATCTTCTGGGACGGGCGACGATATATGGGCCACTGTGGATAGCAGAGTGGAGTTCGAACTACCCGAGACGTCGCCGCTCGGTCTCCAGTCTTCGAGCGACCTTGTGTGGCAGTTCTTAGAGACCCTTCAACAAACCATAACAGCCAGCAGAGATTTGACTTATGTTCAGCTGAGGGGCTTGATAGAGCACTTATCCCGCTCGCTGTTGGCCTTTGGTTGCCCCATGGATGACTGGACTCCACGGGTGATTTTGCTTCTGAAATATGTAAACAGGAGGGAATTCTTAGGCCGGGAGGCAGCTGACCAGCTGGCGGCCGTAACACTGGAGCGAGCCGAATGTCGAACAGCTCTCATCTCTCTGAAAGGGACTGCGGCGAGGATGAGGGATGACGCCAATGCCTCTTTACAGCGTCGAAGCTTTCTCACGGCCCGGATAGCAGAACTACAGGCTGAACTTTCAAGGGCAGAGGCTGAGCTTCAAGAGGTAGAATGCCTAGAAGTCCAGAGGGTGGAGGAGGCAGAGATGGCCGAGGGACAAGTTGCTTCCCTCGGGGAGAGACTATCTCAGCTGGAGGCCACTGAGTTCAAACTGCAAGAACTAGCCCGCCATCCTTCCCTGGGCATTCCGGCGCTGGAGGACATCTTCCGACGCCCTCTGCCATAGTCCTTTTCTATTTGCCTCTTTTTAATGGACTTCATGTATTCCGGGGAATGCCCCGCGTAACATGTACCCTTTATTCTATAGGAATGAAAATCTTCATTTTGTTGTTAAATGACGACTCCACTCTTTCATTATTCTTTTCTTTTTCCTTTCCATTCGCCAGTTAATTCTAGTCCGAGCGTGTGGGTCACGAGGGCAGGAGAGCGCTCACGCCTTCAGCAAAGGGGTGAGGTGTTCGCTCCACCGCGCCGTGACTATTCTTGGGACTAAACAACGGCCAGTGCAAGCCGAGAGTCCAGAGGACCCAAAAGAGTATAGAGGCCTCTTCAGGGCTAGGCAATAAGGACAGATGGCCCATCAGCCGAATCCGTTGAAGCTGATGGAAATTGAGGATAGGGCTTATTCATCAACAGAGTCTATATGGAGCAAAAACAATCTGCTGCTCAATGAGGACGAGGAGTCTGGGTTAGGAGAAAAGTCGACTGGTCCTATCGAAGGTGACAGGGGTCGATAGAAAGTCGGTCAGTCTAGGAGACGAAAATCGAAAAAGATAGCGAGCGACCTTGCCGATGGTGACAAGGACCGAAAAGGGTAGCGACCGATTTTGCCGATAGTGACAAGGTCGAAAAGGGTAGACGGTCTTGCCGATGGTGACAAGAACCGGAAAGGGTAGCGACCGATCTTACCGATGGTGACAAGGGTCGAAAAGGGTAGACGGTCTTGTCGATGGTGACAAGAACCGGAAAGGGTAGCGACCGATCTTGCCGATGGTGACAAGGGTCGAAAAGGGTAGACGGTCTTGCCGATGATGACAAGAACCGGAAAGGGTAGCGACCGATCTTGCCGATGGTGACAAGGGTCGAAAAGGGAAGACGGTCTTGCCAATGGTGACAAGAACCGGAAAGGGTAGCGACCGATCTTACCAATGGTGACAAGGGTCGAAAAGGGTAGACGGTCTTGCCGATGGTGACAAGAACCGGAAAGGGTAGCGACCGATCTTGCCGATGGTGACAAGGGTCGAAAAGGGTAAACGGTCTTGCCGATGGTGACAAGAACCGGAAAGGGTAGCGACCGATCTTGTCGATGGTGACAAGGGTCGAAAATGCCGATGGTGACAAGGGTCGAAAAGGGTAGACGGTCTTGCCGATGGTGACAAAAACCGGAAAGGGTAGCGACTGATCTTGCCGATGGTGACAAGGGTCGAAAAGGGTAGACGGTCTTGCCGATGATTACAAGAACCGGAAAGGGTAGTGACCGATCTTGCCGATGGTGACAAGGGTCGAAAAGGGTGGACGGTCTTGCAGATGGTGACAAGAACCGAAAAGGGTAGCGACTGATCTTGCCGATGGTGACAAGGGTCAAAAACGGTAGACGGTCTTGCCGATGGTGACAAGAACCGGAAAGGGTAGCGATCGATCTTACCGATGGTGACAAGGGTCGAAAAGGGTAGACGGTCTTACCGATGATGACAAAAATCGGATAGGGTAGCGACCGATCTTGTCGATGGTGACAAGGGTTGAAAAGGGTAGACGGTCTTGCCGATGATGACAAGAATCGGAAAGGGTAGCGACCGATCTTGCCGATGGTGACAAGGGTCGAAAAGGGTAGACGGTCTTGTCGATGATGACAAGAACCGGAAAGGGTAGCGACCGATCTTGTCGATGGTGACAAGGGTCGAAAAGGGTAGACGGTCTTGCCGATGGTGACAAGAACCGGAAAGGGTAGCGACTGATCTTGCCGATGGTGACAAGGTTCGAAAAGGGTAGACGGTCTTGCCGATGGTGATAAGAACCGGAAAGGGTAGCGACCGATCTTGCCGATGGTGACAAGGGTCGAAAATGGTAGACGGTATTGCCGATGATGACAAAAACCAGAAAGGGTAGCGACCGATCTCGCCGATGGTGACAAGGGTCAAAAAGGGTAGGATATATATATATATATATATATATATATGGGACATTGGATGAAAACTCCGCTTCGACCCTGTAAAGGGTCTTTAGGACGGAGGATGGATCATCACTATCATCATTCATTTATATAATTTTTTTATTCACATTACTGACCTAAGCGCCCTTTCGGGTTTTCGCCGAAGCCAGCCCCCTCTTGCTTTTGCCCACGCGCCCTTTCGGGTTTTCACGTGGCGGGGTACCCGATTTTGCCCGTAACGCCCTTTCGGGTTTTCGCTACAGCCGGGTTATAGCCATTTTTGCCCTTGCCCTAATATAGGAACAAGGTCGGTGGGGTATCTCTATTTTTAACCCCTTTTTTTCTTTTCTTTTTTTTTTGTGTAGGAAGAAGCCGGGACACAAGAGAGCCTGCCCACTAGCATGCCGATCGGCCTTGTTGATGATGACAGGGGTCGGATCCTGGTTTAATTCGTCAACATTGGTTAAATGCCAAAGCAAAGGGTACATTTCTTAACAGGGACGGAAGGTCCAGGTTAAGGGTAGAGATTGACCGATCTCGCCGATGATGACGAGGGTCGAACATAGGTTTATTCATCGGCATGGGTCACATGTCGAAGCCAAGGCAGGACTATTAACAAGGACAGAAGGTCCAAGTTAGGGGTAGAGATTGACCGATCTCGCCGATGATGACGAGGGTCGAACATGGGTTTGTTCATCAGCCTGGGTCACACGCCAAAGATTAACAAGGACGGAAGGTCCAAGTTAGGGGTAGAGATCAACCAATCTCGCCGATGATGACAAGGGTCGAACATGGGTTTGTTCATCAGCATGGGTCATACGCCGAAGCAAAGGTAGGATTATTAATAAGGATAGAAGGTCCAAGTTAGGGGTAGAGATCGACCGGTCTCACCGATGATGACGAGGGTCGAACATGGGTTTGTTAGAGGATCTCCGGTGGGACTTTTGATGATTGTCCCTTATGGAAGTTTCAACGGGGGGAGAACAAAAGGAGGAATTTTTTAAATTACCACTTTACTGACTTAAGCGCCCTTTCAGATTTTCGTCGAAGCCAGCCCCCTCTTACTTTTACCCACACGCCCTCTCGGGTTTTCACGTGGCGGGTTACCCGATTTTGCCTGTAGCGCCCTTTCGGGTTTTCGCCACAGCTGGGTTATAGCCATTTTTGCACTTGTCCTAATATAGGAGTAAGTCTGGCGGGGTATCTCTATTTTTAACCCCCTTTTTTTTGAGGATATAAAAAGTGGTTGGTCGAAGCGTGGTGTTCGACCCTTGGTCGACAGTAGACGGCTGTTGGCCGGAGCACCGGGCCTTGTACCGAGCAGAGCGGTTCATTTGTTAGCAAGGGCTGAATGCTAACGCAAAGGAATGATCTTTCGCCGGTTCGGGCGTAAGGCCCGTAATGGCAACATTGTGAGAGGGCCGGCTGGGACACGAAGCCTTAACCCGAAAGGGTTTATTCGTTAGTAAGAAGATAATGCTAATGTAGGGGAAGGGTTTCATGCCAGTTCGGACGTAAGGTTCGTAATGGTAATATGGTGTATTCTTTTGAGAGCTCGGCCAGGGCGGGTGCCACTAGACCAAGGGAAGGTAGCTCGATCAGGGCGGAGTGCCACTAGACCAAGATGAGGGTAGCTCGGCTAGGGCGGAATGCCACTAAACCAAGGAAGGACAGCTCGATTAGGGCGGAGTGCCACTAGACCAAGATAAGGGTAGCTCGGCTAGGGCGGAGTGCCACTAAACCAAGGAAGAATAGCTCGATCAGGGCGGAGTGCCACTAAACCAAGGAAGGATAGCTCGATCAGGGCGGAGTGCCACTAGACCAAGATAAAGGTAGCTCGGCTAGGGCGGAGTGCCACTAAACCAAGGAAGGGTAGCTCGGCTAGGGCGGAGTGCCACCAGACCAAGATAAGGGTAGCTCGGCTAGGGCGAAGTGCCACTAAGCCAAGGAAGGGTAGCTCGGCTAGGGCGGAGTGCCACTAGACCAAGTTAAAGATAGCTCGGCTAGGGCGGAGTGCCACTAAACCAAGGAAGGATAGCTCGGTCAGGGCGGAGTGCCACTAGACCAAGGAATGATAGCTCGGCTAGGGCGGAGTGCCACTAGACCAAGATAAGGGTAGCTTGGCTAGGGCGGAGTGCCACTAAACCAAGGAGGGATAGCTCGGCTAGGGTGGAGTGCCACTAGACCAAGGTAAAGATAGCTCGGCTAGGGTGGAATGCCACTAGACCAAGGAAGGGTAGCTCGGCTAGGGCGGAGTGCCACTAGACCAAGATAAGGGTAGGTCATTCCGGGAATGCCGGTTGTGCCGTGTGATACAGCTTTATATGCTTTCCGTTGTGGGGAGAGAACTGGATGACTCCTTTGTGTTGGGTTCGGGGCTATGGATTCAGAGGGGGGTGAATGAATCTCCCCTTAAAAATATTTGCCCAATTAAAAATTCTTCCTGATACTAACAGAAGGCTAATGAGCAATTGCGGAATTTACAGATTCACTAAGTCAACTGATATGCTTACAGATGAACTGATCAGTGACTCTCAATACCACAATCAAACACACAGTGTGCAATCAAACCATATCGTCCCTATGCATTCATCTAGAGGAATCAGATAAGAAATCAAACCAATGCACAGAGGGTTTTTAGGTGGTTCGGTCCTCCAGACCTACATCCACCCCACACTCAACCAAGAGTGTGGATTCTGCTGGGCATCACAGCTTGCCTACATCAGCTGGGCCTCACAGCTTGCCATCTCGCTGAGCATCACAGCTTGCTGTCCAGAGGAGTCCACCTCTGCAACGCTGAGCATCACAGCTTGCTCCGCTGGGCAATACAGCTTAGCCGTCAAGTGGAATCCTCCACTGCAAAACGCTGACAAACAGCTTGAAGAAAGGTTTAAAATGAAAAAAAAAACAAGAGACAACAGCAACATGAAAGCTGTAAACTATGAAGCACAATATGGCTCTCAAAGAGAGCTGACTGGCCTGGATTTGATCCACGGTCCAGTAGAGACTGATCTTCAGACTGCTCTCTTCTTCTCTCGATCTCACTATCTCTCCTCAACTTCTTTCTCTTCTTCTTCTGCTAATCTCTTTCTCTTCTTTCTCTTCTTTGCTCTTCTCTTCTCTCTCTTTTTCTTCTCTCTACTTTTCTTCTCTTCTTCTTCTTCTGGATCGTGCAGGCACTCTCTCTGTTTTCTCCTTCTGCTTCGATCACTATCAGTCTTCTTCTGAGGAAGAAGCTTCACATATATATAGCAGCAGCAAACAGATAGGGCGTGTGCTCTCCATGATTCCCGCCCAAATGCCTTGACCACGTGGCAGCCTTTCAGCAGGCTTCAATACACGTGTCACGATCCTGGTACTCCCCTTATCCTCGGATCACGTGCCCTCCTTAAGCTCATTGATCATCAGTCAATGAGCAGTCTGAAATAGCATAAGATAATGGATCGAGTAAGTTTGTGAATGTACAGACTTAATGGCGTGGAGTTCTGTATACATATGAGAAAGTATATACATTGACGATGAGTGCTCAGACATGCCACCAATCGAGTGTACAGACTCTGTGTGCAATGTGCAACCAATGTGCAGACTTGCTAGTGGGTGTGTGCGAGACAATGTATAGACTTGATGGCATATGATGCAGTATGCATATGGTGAAGTATGCACATTGAAAGTTGAATGCACTATCATGCTGTTAGTGTGCAAACTTAGCATGCAACAATGTGCAGACTCAGCGTGCACCATTGTGCAGACTTACTCAAATGATGTGTGAGCATAGCAACACACAATGTGCAGACTTTGTGCAATGCATGAGGCAATGTATAGACTTATATTGAAGGAGTGCACAAATGCAGATAGCAAGGTATAGACTTTACATCTATCAAAGTATGCACAACAACAATGGATGTTCAGGCATGCAGACGAATGTGTAGACTCTGCGTGCAATGTATAAACAATGTGCAGACTTGCTTTGAAGAATTGCACAGCCTTTGAGAAATGTACAGACTTTGAACGTAGGTAAAGACAGCAATGTGTAGACTTTGAACGTAGGTAAAGACAGTAATGTGTAGACTTTGCTCATGTATGGACTTAGTGTGTGCGAGCATGGTAGCATGCAATGTGTAGACTTTGAGTGTGCGTACAATGCAGCAACCAATGTATAGACTTGCGTTCAGCAATAATGTATAGACTTGAACACATGCATGCTATGCGATGTATAGACTTGCCAACAACAAGTGTATGGACTTAACAGTTATGAATGTGCAGACTATGTGTGCGTGCATGCTGCAAGGCAATGAATAGACTTGGTGTATGCAGTCTAGACAATGTACAGAATTTGTGTTGCGAACACAAGCTGTACAGACTTTAAATGTGCATGCACAAAGACGCTAAGTGAGATGCTGGTTGTATAGACCTGAATGATGCATGCACAAAGATGCTAAGTGAGACGCTGGATGTACGAGAGACAAATGTGTAGACTCACAGAGACGTTGAGTGAGACGGTGAATGCACTCGAGAACAATGTACAGACTTGCTGCTGCCTGCAACTGGATGATGTACAGACTTTGCATCCTAGCGTTAATTCATGGGCTGTACAGACTTTAAGTGCATGGAAAGCAGACGATGTACAGACTTACTATATGCTCAAGTCCAATATATAGACTTGCTGAGATGATGCACCTGAAGAATGTACAGACTTTAACCCTTGAACATGCATGTGCCTAGGCATGCACTAACGTATGGCCACCATGAACAGAAACAGACAATGCACCAAATATGCACACAGCTTGTTCGATGGAATGATGACTTATAGTGTTTGCTATCATCAAAATCACAGGGACACAACAATCTCCCCCTTTTTGATGATGGCAACACTATGAGTCATACTGACTTGAATCAGATTATTCTCCCCCTTTGACTTCAACAAAAAGACAGTAGTTTGAGAGGGAAGTAAGAAATGCATAAGATGATTGAATTAAAAACTCCCCCTTTGACCAAGCAAGAAAGGCTTTCTCCCCTTATAGAACA
Organism: Amorphophallus konjac; assembly: GCA_022559845.1. NCBI lineage: Eukaryota > Viridiplantae > Streptophyta > Magnoliopsida > Alismatales > Araceae > Amorphophallus > Amorphophallus konjac. The sequence continues at coordinate 463,460,080 of CM040118.1, read as the reverse complement.
ACCCATTCTCCCCCTGAAGCGCAAGAATGAACTCTGGTTATTCAATGAATCAATCTGAAATCCACAACCATAAGGATTCTGAAGTTTAGAAGGCTGCAAGTGAACAAGGTAATAATGGGAGTGGCACCTCACATTTGTATGGTCAGAAAAAATGCAGATGGAATCAGTCAACTGATAAGAGAGGATTTGTCAATACAATTTCTGTTGATCAAGTTGTCAGGAATGAATCTGATCATGAGGGATTTTAATGCTTGCACCACTACAATAAGTCTTAAGAAGAATAGACTATTCTATCATAAAGGGTTATGAATTGGCAACTTAACCAATCTAATTTAATTATGATGTAAACCAGATTTGTCAAATTAAACTCAATACACATATCTGAATCCAAGTTTTAATAAGGGTGAACCAAATAGTCAGAAAACACTCAAAATCAATCATCTTTATCTTACACACATGATCTCAATAGCTCCTTTGAAAAATACACAGATTAGTACTGAGGTTAAACACTTTTACAGGAACATGAGTTGACAGAATTTGCAATATATTTTCATTTGGAGCACATTATATTTTTCCTGAACAATTTAGGTTGATCAACACCTTTTTACATGAGGCACAACACGTTTCAGGTGAAGTGACCCAGTTACTCAGTGTGATAACTGTCATTGCCTCTCAACTTCGAGAACAGAGTTAGCAATATAAGTGTCTTTTTACATGAGGAGACACCTTGATCAGAGGCCAGACTCCCCAGTTACTCAACACAGACATGCCATTGCTCTGTCAGGTTTTCAATGAATTTTCATTTTAAGTGACTATGACACTTCATGACTTGGGTTTACTCCATTTCTTTGATGGATAACCCAGTTTCTCAGTGAACAAAGTCATTTCATTACTCACTGATTTTATTTCCTGTCAGATTTTTGAAGTTTTAACAACAATACTCAATTTATGTATCTCAGCCAAAATAGCCCTGATTTCAAATTTTCAGATATCTGATGAGTGAGACTGAGGTTTTTATGACACGGATGGTTAAGATTTATTAAAGCTTATCATTCAGATATTTTCAATTCATTTAATTACAAATCTGAGAATACATTAATCTTATATCAGTCTGATTCAGTGGTTATTCTTAAACCTATATGATAGGAGTTTCTACATAGTTCTCAGACTGAATTGCATGACATGCAGCTTAAGTTCCTCAGACCGAATACAGATACAGCTGATCAACACTAGACACAATCATTCAAACCAGCTAAGAAGAATGTGAAGAATGAGTGTAAGCTGGTGTAAGAGTCAACAACATGAAGGAATATATCAGAAGAGTGTATATCAACAAACAGTAGCTGAGTCTGGAATTCAGACAGATCAGCTGACATGTAATAACATGAAGAAAGTAGAAAGAAACTCTTCTTTGATAACTTAATAAATAGAAGGTAGAATCCATTATCAAGAGAGAGAATATGAAATTAGATGAGAGTTATTCAATTACTAGATAAGAGGTGTTCAAAGTGTGACAAACTAAACACCAATTTTAAATGCTCCCCTGTCTAGATGCATCAACTATGTGCACGATATGAACCACTCAAACTCGATGCAAAGAAGATTTTTTCAAGTGATTTGACTGATTTTTCATGAGAAACAGGAGTTCTGAAGATGAGACAGAATATGTAGATATGACAATGAATCAGATGGGTAGACCGGAAGAGTTCAGACAATTGACACCACTAAAGAATTTAGAAAGGCTCCCCCTGTCTATATGCAGTGAATCACTTCATTTTGGAATTTGTAATATGATGATATGTAATGCAGTCACTACATGTATGCTTATGCAATGACTCTCATTCAGATATGATTCATGCAAATCAGACAGAAGAGAATTGCCATAAGCATGATTGTGCAATTCACATTTCAGAAAGTTTCAGTTTAACATCAACAAATCAACATGATATGTAATCATTTCAAGTTCACAATTTCATATGATGGAATTTAAGATGAGTATTCAGAACAAACCTGAAAAGAAGAACCCTCGGGTCTAACTGTTGAGTGCCTTGGTTATTTACCCCTCTTTTTCATTCCAAGGCACACCTGTAACATGTTAATCAATTTGATCCTGCAGGGACCCAAACAGCCTTGGGTCCCGAGTTAACTCTGACAGGTGTTCTGAACAATTTTTTAGCAACATCATTATCATACTCCATCAGGTAACAATTATTCATGAAATGACCAAACTTTCCCCAATATCTACATGATGTAACAACCCTTGAATTCTTTTTGTGAACATTATTATAATCATGGAATCTATGTGAGTTAGCATGAAATTTTGACTTACCATTACCTGCCCACCAGCATTCAGAAGCTCGGTGGCCAGGTTTTCCACATTCAAAACATACAAGAATCTTTTCTTTAAAATCAGCTTTATTTCTACAAAAAAAAATTCTATTTGCAGAGAATTTTACAAATTTGGAATTAAAATGATTTCCCTGAGCATACCAGCAGTCCTTGACTGCATGCCCATACTTACCACATTCAAAGCACCTAAGGTGCTTGCCTTTTGAGTTATTGTTGCCCCAATAATTTTTAGTCCAGCACTCGTTTGCCTTGTGCCCTGGCTTGTTGCAGGTGAAACAAATAGTATGATGGCTTGAAATAGATCTATATCTATGTGGGCCATGAGCATGTGTGAAAAATCTAGAATTCACATTGTTATCTTCTTTCATTGTAAAACATGCATTCATTAGATGACCACGCCTACCACAGTAATAACAAGATGCATCAGATTTCTTTGTGGCATGGTTTCTATTAGATGAATTCCTAGAATGCATTGCTTCACTAGCATGCTCATCTTCAAGCAACAGTCTGCAATCATCATTACATGCCCTATCTTGCCACAATAATGACATGACACTTGTGATTTCCTAGCAACATGATTACTAACAGACTGACTAGATGCATGCGAATGAGTACATGAGGCATGAGCCTTGTGCATTGACCCATCAAATTCAACTGAGTTGGCATATCTTAGGGTGTAACCAGAAATATTCTTTACCTTCTTTGTTTGACCCTTCCTTTTCAATTTCTGATTATTCTCAATAATTTTTGTTTGCTTTTAATTTTTCTGGACTTTGAACTGAAATACAGATGTTGAAGGTGATTTCTGATTTTCATTTTGTTTTGGGGATTGATTTGAGATACCAGCTACATCAGAGCTTTGCACAAAAGTGACATATAGCTGGTTTTTAGTGATTTCCTTAACATCAGAAGTGCAATTTGTTCCCCCTTTTGAATTATCATCCTCCCTTTTCACAACAGCTTTTATTTTTCTTTCATTTTTTTTAAACTTGGATGCTGAGTTTTCCAGATCATGAATTTTATTTTCCAAGCTAGCAATGTGAAGTTCATAACTAGCTATCTCCTGTTCACTGTAATTAACACATTCGCTTAGAACTTTGTTTACAGTTTTATACTTCTCAATTTCTTGTTCTAGACTGTTCAAAATTTGTAATTCTCCATCGCAAGTGAATTTCCCCTTTTTTAAAGTGAGAAGTGTTTCAGACAAGCCAGTGTGTAACCACTTTAATTTTTCAACTTTAGCTTTCAGTTCAGTGTTTTGGACCATGAGCTTCTTGTTTTGTTCTCTCAGTTCATTATTTTCTTCAGTCAGCTTTTTGACTTCTTCATTATAATTTTCTATTCCAGATCAGTTCCAGTTTTTCAATTAGTTCCTCTTCCCTTTCTTCCACTTTAATTTTCTCAACAAGCAGATTTCTATGATCTTCTTTAAACAAGACAATTTGTTTCTTCATCCATTCATTCTCACTATAAAGTTCCTCATTACGTTCACGCAGAGCAGAAATATGCATTGTTTCCTTGCTGATTTTATTCAGACTAGCCTTGAGATCTTCATTTTCTTTTTGAACTTCAGCATGTTCAAGCTTTAGTTTGTCCATTACAGAATTAATTTCAGTTAGCTCTTGCATGCTTTTGAGATGCTCAATTTTCTTCTTATTCAGCTGATTCTCAAGTTCTGATATCTTGTCCAAGCATGTTTGATTTTCAATTTTTAGAGAACCATTTTGTTCCTTAAAATTATGAGCATCTATTAGGCATGTATCATAAGACTGTTTCAATGTAGGACAAATATCACAAGTAAGTTCAGCTTTGCATTGTTCAATTCTTTTCTTTAGCCTTTTATTTTTGGATTTTAATTTTGTACATCTATCAGTAAGCTCTTCATTTATATTTCATAAATCATCAATCGAAACTTCTTCGGATACAGAGCTTACCTGAGATGATGATTCTTCATTATCATTTCTCCGATCAGCCATCAAGCATTTGTTGTGATTCCTGGTAAGCTTTAGTTTTTCCAAACTTTCTTTGGCAGACCTGCAAGAAGAAATACATGAGATTAGAGCTCTGTCAATTGATTCTTTCATTAAAACTAATGCTCTAGTGTTGGCAGAGTCTTTCAATTTATCCTTCTCAGTCCATCTTGATTTATCTTTTGATAAATTGTGTGGACCATGAATTATTACCTTCCAGAGATTAGGATCAGTTGATTTTACATACCGATGAAAATTTTCTAACCAAGAATCAAAATCATTACCTCTGAATATCGGAGGATTAGCCATCGAGATATGATGAGTGCACCGAAATCAGATGAGCAAATCAAGACACTAAACCGGTGAAACAAAACACAGAATACAAGAAACCCACTCTGAAATGCACTAAAAACTAGCAGGATCCTCTGCAGATTGTTAGATATGTTAGGTCAGAGACCCGCTCTGATACCAAGTGTTGGGTTCGGTGCTATGGATTCAGAGGGGGGTGAATGAATCTCCCCTTAAAAATATTTTCCCAATTAAAAATTCTTCCTGATACTAACAGAAGGCCAATGAGCAATTGCGAAATTTACAGATTCACTCAGTCAACTGATATGCTTATAGATGAACTGATCAGTGACTTAGGAACAATGTCAAAGACTCTCAATACCACAATCAAACACACAGTGTGCAATCAAACCATATCGTCCCTATGCATTCATCTAGCGGAATCAGATAAGAAATCAAACCAATGCACAGAGGGTTTTTAGGTGGTTCGGTCCTCCAGACCTACATCCACCCCACACTCAACCCAGAGTGTGGATTCCTGCTGACTCACAGCTTGAACGGCTGGGCATCACAGCTTGCCTACATCAGCTGGGCCTCACAGCTTGCCATCCCGCTGAGCATCACAGCTTGCTGTCCAAAGGAATCCACCTCTGCAATGCTGAGCATCACAGCTTGCTCCGTTGGGCAATACAACTTAGCCATCCAGTGGAATCCTTCACTACAAAACGCTGCCTGGATTTGATCCACGGTCCAGTAGAGACTGATCTTCAGACTGCTCTCTTCTTCTCTCAATCTCAATATCTCTCCTCAACTTCTTTCTCTTCTTCTTCTGCTAATCTCTTTCTCTTCTTTCTCTTCTTTGCTCTTCTCTTCTCTCTCTTTTCTTCTCTCTGCTTTTCTTCTCTTCTTCTTCTTCTGGATCGTGCATGCACTCTCTATGTTTTCTCCTTCTGCTTCGATCACTATCAGTCTTCTTTTGAGGAAGAAGCTTCACATATATATAGCAGCAGCAAACAGATAGGGCGTGTGCTCTCCATGATTCCCGCCCAAACGCCTTGACCACATGGCAGTCTTTCAGCAGGCTTCGATACACGTGTCACGATCCTGGTACTCCCCTTATCCTCGGATCACGTGCCCTCCTTAAGCTCCTTGATCATTAGTCAATGAGCAGTCTGAAATAGCAGAAGATAATGGATCGAGTAAGTTTGTGAATGTATAGACTTAATGGCGTGGAGTTCTGTATACATATGAGAAAGTATATACATTGACGATGAGTGCTCAGACATGCCACCAATCGAGTGTACAGACTCTGTGTGCAATGTGCAACCAATGTGCAGACTTGCTAGTGGGTGTGTGCGAGACAATGTATAGACTTGATGGCATATGATGCAGTATGCATATGGTGAAGTATGCACATTGAAAGTTGAATGCACTGTCATGTTGTTAGTGTGCAGACTTAGCGTGCAACAATGTGCAGACTCAGCGTGCACCATTGTGCAGACATACTCAAATGATGTGTGAGCATAGCAACACACAATGTGCAGACTTTGTGCAATGCATGAGGTAATGTATAGACTTATATCGAAGGAGTGCACAAATGCGGATAGCAAGGTATAGACTTTACATTTATCAAAGTATGCACAACAACAATGGATGCTCAGGCATGCAGACGAATGTGTAGACTCTGCGTGCAATGTATAAACAATGTGCAGACTTGCTTTGAAGAATTGCACAGCCATTGAGAAATGTACAGACTTTGAACGTAGGTAAAGATAGCAATGTGCAGACTTTGAACGTAGGTAAAGACAGCAATGTGTAGACTTTGCTCATGTATGGACTTAGTGTGTGCGAGCATGGTAACATGCAATGTGTAGACTTTGAGTGTGCGTACAATGCAGCAACCAATGTATAGACTTGCATTCAGCATCAATGTATAGACTTGAACACATGCATGCTATGCGATGTATAGACTTGCCAGCAACAAGTGTATGGACTCAACAGCTATGAATGTGCAGACTATGTGTGCGTGCATGCTGCAAGGCAATGAATAGACTTGGTGTATGCAATCTAGACAATGTACAGACTTTGTGTTACGAACACAAGCTGTACAGACTTTAAATGTGCATGCACAAAGACGCTAAGTGAGACGCTGGCTGTATAGACCTGAATGATGCATGCACAAAGACGCTAAGTGAGACGCTGGATGTACGAGAGACAAATGTGTAGACTCACAGAGACGCTGAGTGAGACGGTGAATGCACTCGAGAACAATGTACAGACTTGCTGCTGCCTGCAACTGGATGATGTACAGACTTTACGTCCTAGCGTTAATTCATGGGCTGTACAGACTTTAAGTGCATGGAAAGCAGACGATGTACAGACTTCCTATATGCTCAAGTCCAATGTATAGACTTGCTGAGATGATGCACCTGAAGAATGTACAGACTTTAACCCTTGAACATGCATGTGCCTAGGCATGCACTAACGTATGGCCACCATGAACAGAAACAGACAATGCACCAAATATGCACACAGCATGTTCGATGGAATGATGACTTATAGTGTTTGCTATCATCAAAACCACAGGGACACAACACTTTGTGGTCTACCAGGACGTAGGCACCCCCTTCATATACTCGGTGGACGACATATGGTCCGACCCAATTTTCGACCAGCTTCCCTTTGGGGTTGGAGGCCATTACTTCTCTTCTCTTGACCATTACCAGGTCTCCTTTCTTGAGTTCTCGACCTTTGACCAGCTTGTTAAAAGCACGGGCCATGCGGGCTTGGTAGAGTTGGATGTTTTGTTGCGCACGGAGGCGCCTTCCTTCAAGCTCAGCGAGTTCTTCCATCTTCTTTCTGCATTGGTTTGTTCACCGCTGACTAATCCATGCTGGATGGCAACTCGCAGCGAAGGAACTTCTAATTCGATTGGCACCACAGCCTCCGACCCATAGACGAGGGAGAAAGGTGAACAGCCGGTTGGGGTTTTGTAGACAGTACGATAGGCCCAGAGCGCTTCGTACATCCTTTCTTCCCAATCTTTTTTATTAGACTTCACAGTCTTTGCCAGAAACTTGCACAGTGTCTTGTTGAAGGCTTCTGCAAGTCCATTGGCTTGAGGGTTGTACGGGAACGATGTCCTCCAGTCAATCTTGTATTTGTCGGCCATCCGATAAACCTTCTGGTTTTTGAAATGGCTTCCATTATCAGAGATGATTCGGCTGGGGATCCCAAACTGGAATATTATATTCTGCCGGAAGAATCTTGCGATCAGTTCCCCCGTTACATCTCTCAATGCAACCGCCTCTACCCATCTGGAGAAGTAGTATGTAGCTGATAAGATATATCTGCACCCTAATGAAGATGCTGGTAGCGGCCCTACCACGTCTGTGCCCCACTGAGCAAACGGCCAGCTTGGTAGGGTCGGATGTAATGGCACTGGAGGTCTCCTTGCCACGTTAGCATGCTTTTGACACTTCTGACAAGCCTTGGCGAACTTGCAGCAATCATCAAACATAGTGGGCCAATAGTAACCCAATTTCTTTATCTCAATTTTCATCTTTGGGCCAGCCTGGTGTGCTCCAGCTGATCTCGCATGAATTTCTTGCATCACTTGTCCCGCTTCTGTTGAAGACAAGCAATGAAGTAGGACTTTCCTTCGGGCATCTGCCATTATTCGGAACAAGGTTCTGCTTCTTATCTCGTAAGAGTCTTTGACCCTCAGGAGTTTCATTCTCTGTTCTTTCTCTCTTGGGAGCTGTTGGTGCTGAAACCACTATAGGAGATGTTCTCGCCAATCGGGCTACTGAACCTCCTCGACGACTGCCACCTCAATTTCTTGCTCGTCGGCTAAGACTTCTGTTACACTGGGGACTTGTCGGCGGTTGATAATCGTTATATTCAGGCTTGCATCTGGCGGGAGTGCCAAGGAACTGGCCAGCTTAGCGAGGGCGTCTGCCTGAGCATTCTGGCCTCGGTTGATATGCTTGATGCTGATGAAGTAGAATCTTGACATCATGCGGGTCGCCAGCTGATGATAGGGGAGAAGTTCCTGCTTTCGCACATCGAACTCTCCTTCCAATTGTTTTATAACCAGCATGGAGTCTCCGAATGCTTCCAGCATCTGAATTCCCATGGATAGAGCAATTTGCAACCCGATTATCAGGGCTTCATACTCTGCATCGTTGTTTATGCAATGCTTGTTTATCGACCAAGATGTGTGCACCACTTCCCCTTCTGGGGATTTCAGGACTATGCCTGCTCCTACCCTGACCCTGGCCGATCCAGTGACAGAGGTGTCAATTCTGGAAGCGCCATCGAAATATAGTTACCATAAGGAGGGCTGCACATGAACGGCTTCCAGGGTTTCATCTTTAGGAAGCTCCAGTTCCAGCGGGCAGTCCCCGGGTACTGGGTGCTCAGCGAAGAAGTCTGCAATAGCTTGACCCTTGACGGCCTTGCGCGGCACATAGGAGATGTCAAACTCCATAAGGATTACTGCCCATTTGCCCAGGCGACCTTTGAGTGCCGGTTGGGACATAATATATTTCAGGGGGTCCTCTTTGGATACTAAGCTGATTTCATGCGACAACATGTAGTGTCGAAGCTTCTTAACTGCGAAGACCAGCGCCAGACAGACCTTCTCAATATAAGTATATTTCTCCTCAGTTCTGACCAGTCTCCGACTGAGGTAATAGAGGGCTTGCTCTTTCCCTTCTTCATTATTCTGGGCCAGCATTGCCCCCAGAGAGTTATGTGTGGCTGCTATATATAGTATCAATGGCCGTCCTTTCACTGGTGTGCCCAGCACTGGAGGAGTCTTCAGATAGTCTTTCAGCTTGTCGAAGGCTGTCTGTCAATCTTCATCCCAATAAAAGGGAACATCTTTCATCATCAGTTTGTGGAAAGGCTGGCATCGCCCTGACAAATTGGAAATGAACCGCCGGGTATAAGCCAAGCGGCCCTGTAGTGATCTCAACTCGGACAGGTTCCTTGGTGCAGGTAGCTCCTGAATTGCTTTGATTTTTGTGGGATCTATCTCGATCCCCCGATATCAGACAATGAAGCCCAAGAACTTCCCGCTCGACACTCCAAACGCACATTTCATGGGGTTCATCTTCAGCTCATGCTGCCTCATCCTCTGAAAGACAATCTGGAGGTCTTGCAGATGATCTTCTTTTCTTTAGGTTTTGACCACCAGATCATCTATGTAGCACTCGACCTTGTGGTAGAGCAACTCATCAAAGATTTTGGTCATTGCGCATTGATAAGTTGCGCCAGCATTCTTTAGCCTGAACGTCATCCTCTTATAGTGATATATGCCTTTAGGGGTTCGGAAAGCAGTATGGACCCGGTCATGCTCTGCGATCCAAATCTGGTTGTAACCGGATGATCTGTCCATGAATGACAGAGCCTCATGACCGGTTGTAGCATCGATCATGACTTCCGTTATTGGCACCGGAAAGTCATCTTTGGGGCAGGCTTTATTTAGATCTCAGAAGTCGACACATATCCGGATCTGTCCATTCTTCTTTTTCACGGGGATGATATTCGCCAACCATGTGGTGTACCAGTTTTCTTCAATAAATCCCACGTCAATAATCTTGTCGACTTCAGCACAAATTTGAGTAATGAGTTCTGGCCTCATGCGCCACGGTGGTTGCTTCACCGGCTCGGCCTCAGGGCTGATTGCCAGCTCATGTTGTGAGACAGCGGGATTTAGACCGGGCATTTCTTTGTAAGTCTAGGCGAAGCAATCCCAGTACGTGTACAGCTCCCGTTCTTCTGGTGACAGTTGGGCACTGAGGAAGGTAGGCCTAGGGTCCTCCTCATTTCCCAAGTTGACTTCTATCAGTTCGTCGACTGTGGCTTAGCCTCCATCTTCTATCTCCGGAGGTGCCGGTTGGAGGTCAACGAAGTCTGGAATATCATCTTGAGGGTCGAGTTCTTCGACTTCCTCATCTGACATCATCAGAGCCTCTTGAGGATTCTCTGTTTCTTATACTAGCGGCTGCGAGGATTGTTCTATTAGCAAATCCACTGACGTTGCAACTCCCAAGGGTCAGAGAGTAGTTTCAGTCTTTGTAGATGAGGTTGCAGCCACAAGCTGGTATTTGTTTATTGCCGGGCTCGAACAGCATCCCGATTTTGTAGCAGAAGTTGAGGAGGTCTCGCCTTCTAGGGCAGTTGTATCTTCCGTAGAGGTGACTTTTTCTTTCTTGGCAGCGTGTTCCTCTTGATCGGAGTCGACCGAGGCTTCCCCGATCAGTAGAAGGGGTGCTGAAGTTATCATCAGTAGGACTCTACTGGAGGGAGAAATTCCTGCTTCTTCAGTATCTTTGGCTTCACTGCTGCTAGCCGTATCAAATTTGGCTTGAAGGGCCGCCTCTTCAGGGTAGACATGCTCCCAGCATCGGCAGGGGACCGCTGTCTCTACTTCTTGATTTTCGGGCTGAGCCAGTTCAACATGCTCAGCTTCCACCGGGTATTCATCAAAAGTTTCCCCCAGCGGGCTATCTTCAAGAGGATAGAAGGCGGAGATGGTATCCACCTCGTATCGCCCACTGTAGTAATATTCTTCCAGGGTGAAGCCCAACCCTGGATGTTGAGAGACACGTCCCATTTCCTTATCTAGATTTGCGGGATACCACATTTTCTGGAAAGCTTCCTTGCGCTTTTGAGACTGATCGGGGGGAATGTGTTGCTTCTGAAACATCTTGGCCATCCGATCAGTTGTGAATGCCAGACCCTTGATGGGAACCGACGGGTTGCTTATATCTTCGGGGAGGCTACAGTCTGTGTCTTCCCTAGTAGGGTGCTCTTCAGCCGTATAGAACAAGCTGCTACATCCATCTTCCTGTGTCACCTCCCAAGTTTTGAAAGGCTCGACAGTAGGGTTATCCAGGCCGAGAGTTGGCTTGGTGAGGCCGTCCGGGATTTCAATATGATTGTTCTGCCGAGCGACCCGTACTTCATTAGCTTCAGGGTATAATGTTGGGGGTGCTATTCTGCCCACGTCCCCGGAGGCTGTGATATGGGAGACCACCTTGGGCTTGACATACCCGCGTGGTGGTGGTGGATACCAACTGCCGCCGGACGTGCTTCTGGATGCCCCCGTGGGGGTCTTAGCTTCAGAGGTCTTCTGGGAAGGCCCTGTATATAGGTTGGCATCCGCCAAATGACATTCAAACACCTCGAACGGGTGGGGGTCTGTAAATATCCTCTCCTCCTTCCCTTGGAGACTGTACTTGATGCATTGGTGGAGCGTGGAGGGCACCACCATATTTTCATGCAGCCATGGGCGACCGAGCAGTGCCTTGTACGAGGTGCGGGAGTCAATGACATGGAACTGCACCGTCGTAGTGAAATCTGCTAAGGTGAGGGTGAACTCTGCCACTCCCATTGACACTTCACATTTTTGATTGAAGCCGGCGATACGCATATCCCCGACTTTCTCGAGATGCACGTTAAAGTGGTGCCTCTCGTATATTCTATAAGGCAGGATGTTGACCGCTGCACCGGGATCGACCAGAATCCTGTTCAGCTCCCTTCCATTCAGGTGCCCCTTCATATACAGCAGCCTGTTGTGGCTGATGGTGGGCAGCAGCATATCGTCTGGAGTGAAGGTCATGCTAGCCTCCAGCATTGCTTCAGCCAGACATGTCTTAAAATGAGCAGGCGTCTGGAGAGCAGTGATAATCGCCTGTCGAGTTTCTTCACTCAAAGAAAGGATCTCCCAGATTGTAAATCAAGCAGGGAGCTTCTTGAGTAGCTTCATTAGTCGACTCCCAGCTCGGACATTGGAGAGCTTCATCTCTTCAGCCCATCTGGGCTTGGGGAAGTCTTGGTTTGCGGGCCCTGACGGACCTGCTTCATCTTCCTCGGATTCGACGCCCTTCTGGCTGGTACCGACTTCTGGGTGTTCTTTGTTAGCTGCTGCAGGGCAAGCTCGATCTGCACTTGGATCTTCTGCAGATTGAGCTAGCTGCGGGTGAACGTCCCCAGGTGTAGGGTTAGCCTCCTGGCAAGGCTACTTCCCCTTGGACATCTTCATGAATTCAAGAAATGAAGGGACCCCCTTGCCCCCGCTCTTGTTATATAGGCCTGGCGGAGGAGGGATTTGGATTCCCTTGACCTCCGGTGGAGGTGTTTTGTAGGGTTGCTCCCCCCTGAACATGATGTTGTGGTTGGGTGGCTGCTGGCGCCCCCATTTTTGGCTTGACCGGGTGGCATGTGCAGCAGTTGCAGCCTCGGCCTTGCCTCCCCCAGCATGGGGTGTGAAACAAATTTCCTCTTCGCCCTCCTCTCCGGGCAGGTTGAAGAGTGCTGATAGAGTATGACAGGAGACAATCTGCACTTTATCGGCCTCAGCAGCCTTCCTTTTCTTCTTCTTTTGTCTCTTCTTCTTTTTTGCTTCAGCGGGCGGGTGCCCCCAGAACAGACTGCCCTCTTTATCGGGTGCCGCTTCAGCTTCCTCCTTTTGTTCGAGTGAGAGCTACTCTAATTCTTGCCACGGGACGTGGTCCCGCACCAGCAAGGGCTTCAATTCAGGCTGCACGTACTCGTCTAGCCCCTCAATGAGGTTTTGTAGTCTACGGACCCCAGGATTGGTTTCCTTAATCACTGGCAGCGGAGATTGTCTCCTCCGATTATGTGTAGTTATCCTGACAGTTGTAGGTGGAGTGATCCATACGGGTGCCACCACTGGCGGAGCAGGTCGGGGTGTAACACCACAGATATGTGCCCCCTCTTTCGGGCGGGGTGCCCTCCTTTTCTTATGCTTCACAGGGACCTGCTGCCATCCCTGCTGTTCTTTCACGGGCTCCAAGAAATGAGCTTCATAGGTGCTCCGCGTACTTGTCTCATAGATCTCCTCGGGCAGTGCCTGGTATAGAGAGATCATGTTGACTCCTGCCCTCCTCCCAGGGGCTTCATGTGACTGAGGAGGATCCACTTTGTACTCTCCCAGCTCGATCACATTTTTCTTCACCATCCCTTAGATGATGTCCGTGAAAACATAGCAGTCTTCGATTGGATGTCCCAACATCTGGTGGTAGGGGCAGAATCTTGGGCTGTCTTTTCTCTTTAGGTCCTCCGACCTCCTTGGCTCTGGCAAGGTGACCATGCCATATTCCGTTACCCAGTCGAACAGAACCCAGGTCTTATCCTTTGGAAATGAATAGGCCTTCTTCATCTTGTCCCTCAGCGAAGGACCTTCTTTGCCTTCTGGGGCTTCTGCAGGCTGTGGGGTGATTCCCTTCTTGCCTTCACTTTTCTGTTGTTCGAACGCCTTTATGTCAAGAGCGTTCGCTTCTTTAGGCGACGAGCGCCGCTCCACCGCCTTGCCCTTCTGGGTCGTGCCGACAGCATATGTAGGGGTAGGTCTGGCCAGAAAAGCTTCCACCTCGGCCACGCCATTGTTTAATCGATCAAACGATCGTATTTCCATTCCGATCATCTTTTCTAGAACCTCCCTTCTGAGATTCTGTTTGCATATTTGCACAGCGTCCTCCTGATGCGGGGGCCGCTTGCACCTCATTCCGAGGTTCCTCCACCTCTTGATATAATCGAGGGCTGTCTCATCGGCCCTCTGCTTTGTTGAGTAGAGTTTGGCCACTGTGACCTCCCTCTCTGTAACATGGAATCTTTCTCTGAACTTCTTCTGCATATCTGGCCAGTCGCTGATCGACCCGGTCGAGAGGCTGGAATACCATTCAAATGCGAGTCCCGTCAGCGAGGATCCGAAAAACTTTAGCAGCTATTGTTGGGTCCCGTGAGGTGTAAACGGATCTAGAAGGGGGGGTTGAATAGATCCTATCACAAGTTATGGCCTATTTAAAAACTTTATCTAGCGGAAGCTTAAACCACTCTTATAAAGTGAATGAATCACTTAGGCACAATGCACAGCGGAATTAAGTAGAGTGGCTCAAATGGAAAGATTTGAATTACAAGCTATGAAACGTCCACACTTCTTTAAGTGAATTACAAAGCATAACACATAGATGAACATGCAATAGCTTGCAACAACCGTGCGTGTGTGTGTATGCTATGTTGATCACTCAAAGTGCATATGTATGTGAGCAAGATAACCAAGTATGGAAGCACACGAACCTGTGAATGGGGTTAGAAGATATAGAGCAATCACACACAATAAACAACCCACAACACAGGGATTTTTAAGGTGGTTCGGTTGCAACCCCGCAACCTACGTCCACCCCTCACCAAAACCTGGTGAGGCTTCCTTGCTGACTCATAGCTTGACCGGGGAACACACCCCAAACCACAGAACAGAGAAAACCCTCTTTCTATCTTCCTACACACAAAGCCGGCAGGGACGGCTACACCACAGATCGGAGAACTCCCGATTGCCTTCCTACTAACCACCGGTAGGGACGTCAACACCGCAAATCAGATAGCCTCCGATTGCCTTCCTACTAACCACCGGTAGGGACGATTCTCAATTCCAAATGTTTGAATGAAATGGAAAACGAACAAATATGAAATCACTTAAACAAGATATAGAATATGCTCAAGGTAAAAAAAGATCTTGTCTGAGTTTGCTGGAGCTTGAATCTCTTGAGGATTTGATGAAGAACTTCTTCCCGGAGTACTCTTCACAGCTACAGTAACTCGAAATCCTCTTCCTTGAACACACCCTTACAGCCTCCTTTGATTTCTCTTGTTAGCCTTGCTTTCTTCTACTCTTCCTTGGAGGTTGCTGGATTGAGATATGAGCTTGAATCACTTGAGTTGATGGAGAGATTGTTGGATGTAGCTTTAATCTTCTTTGAATCTCCTTGAGTTGATGAAGAGGTGTATGGATGTAGCTTTGATCACCTTTGCAAGCCTTGAATGCTTCTTGCTTGATTGGAGGTTGCTTGGCTTCAGATCTCACCTTGAATCACCTTGGAAGGATGAAGAACTCCTGCCCGAAACACTGTTCACGGAGGTGCTACAGTGCTCTCGAAATGGCCTCCCTTGATTCACTTCATCAACTCCATCAACTAGGGTTTCTAACCCTCTTGTAATGGTTTTATAGACTTTGAATGGTCTATAAACAAGCCCCAGACCAGATCCACAAATCATGGAAAGTTAGGTGAGTTTTGATTAAATAATTCCATGGAAAGGGGCTAGCCACGAGGTGGATTTCGAAGTCAAACAAGGTTGGCTCGGGGCTGGCGGTCGACCTGCAGCTCCTGGCGGTCGACCGCTACTGTAAAACTTGCATTCGGGTGATCCCTGAGAATTTTGATCGACCGCCACTGGTTGGCGGTTGACCGCCAGCTGAAAGACTGCAGACTGGCGGATGCTGGCTGGGGCGGTCGACCGCCCCTGTGCTGGCGGTCGACCGCCAGCTAGGCAGAACCTGGGCTTGCCTGGGTCGGTCTGTTATCCGCTTCAGCTTCGTCGTTCAACTCCATTAGCAGCCCGTGCATGTTTGTGGCATCGCCCTTGACAGTCTTGAACATTTTATTATTGAGTCTTCAATCAGATTTTTGTTCCGGGGGCTCCGCCCCCGGAAACCCCAGCAAGGGGCGCTGCCCCCTTGACCCCCGCGACCTGACCGGGCAGGTCGATCCCCGTGACCTGACCGCGCAGGTCGATCCGCGTGCGAGGGCGCAACATTGAGCTTTCATATTTGCATTGAGCTTTCACATTTGCATTGAGCTTTGACATTTGCATTGAGCTTTCACGTTTGCCTTGAGCTTTCACATTTGCCAATTCCACTTCATTCCTTGGATTATCTTGTAGCATGCTATCGAGAAGTTGCACCGACCTTGAATCATCCATAATGTAAGACATGCACTGACCATATGAAGAATATGCAATGACCTTATGTGTGATGCTATTCAGCTTGATTTCTGTGCTTGAAACATGCTATATTTTCGTGCATCCAATATTGTCATATGCCTTGATATCTGTCAATTCAGTTGTCTAGATTGGTGTGCCATTCTTGAGCTTTTACACTGGAAGTATAATAACCTGAAATGTATGAATATTAACATTATCAAATGCAGATATAGTTCATTAATGACTAAAGAGGCAGACATCATCAAAACCAACTAAAGAGGCAGACATCATCAAAACCATAAAATGATTTAATCATGTTGCACACATGTTCAACAGCTATGACTCGTCGGTGGCCAAGACGCCCATGACAGTCATATAATAGGCAATGTGTTCTCTCGGGGACCCCTTCCTGTTGAATTTGTCGAACTTGGGCGGCTTGTTGATTCCCGGGGGAAGCTGCTTAGCAGCATGATGTTGCGGGTATGGCACCCGGTAGGCATCAAACGCGACATAGTCGCCTTCACCCCTTTCTGCGAGCTTCAGTTCGATCATTCTTTCCACCATCATCGGTTCATGACTGTAGGGTCAACTGGCTCGGGGTAGAAGTGTGCCGGCTGCAGGTACGGGGTGACCAGGGTGGTCGCCTGTGGAGGACGTAGCAGCGGGGGTGTCTGGTGCACTTGAGGGAGCACCGGTGGTAGTAGCGGCTGGAGCTGTGGTGGCCGCTGTTGCATTGTCGCCATGCTTGGCTCTGACGACTGAGGCAGTGTGTAGAGCGGCGGAGGGTCGTCATGACGAACCACTCCCCGGGATGATTCGCCCTGGACTTCGGGTGGTTTGGAAGCTGAGGACTGTTCAGTTTTCTCCATCAGCTACTTCTTTAGCAAGTCTATCTCTTGCCGATATTTCTGAAGTAATATCAAGACTGATGGGTCCATAGTTGCTATAGTGGGGATAACTTCTGTTGTCTCCCCGGACGTACCCTCGGGCAGGATGTCGAGGGGGACGTCATCTTCTTCTTCAACCGTCACAACATTGGCGGTCAGGACGGGGGCCTTATCATCCCATTGGTGGTAGACCCGGGGTTGTTTTCCCTTAGTCATCATCAGGAGCTCCCTTGCTGCTTCTGTTATGCAAGTATTCGGCCCCGGCCATGAGGCCAATTTAGCCAACTCGCGGGGGCCTTCGGGAAGCCCCCCATATCGGTTGGGTATACCAGCCATGTTGCAGGTAAAAACATGTATCTCTCTTCTCTGTCGGTGGGCCCTTCTCTTAGCCTGATGCGGGAAGGTCAGCCTCTCGAACACAGAAGTCCTTCTTGTTTCTTCCCGCTTGGGGACGGCTTCATCGGCTTCGATCTCGAAGCCATTATCATATCCATTATCATCGACTGACGACACCATCATTCTTTCTCCTACATCTTCTTCATCTGCCATTGACGGGCAGTAGTCTTCATTGGCGGCGGCTGCTTGCATCAGTCGATGTTGCCCAAGCGAGGGGTTACCTAACCCTCGAAAATAGTTCCTGACCAGACATTTCATCTCTTCTTGACCCTGCTCTTGATGTTACAAGGGGGATAGTTGCCGACCTCCCACAGGAGGGGTATAAGCTAGCCGAGCTCTGTCGGCAGGTCGTTGGAACCTTCGTCCCATAGCTCGGACATTGGCTTGACGGGCGCAGGCCCAAAAACTTTCGCGGTGCGGAGGGTCCGCAACCACTTCTTCCTCTTTCGGGGCCAGGCCCCTTCCTCTCTTTCCTTCCACTCCGTCGTGAGCAAGACGGCGGGGGACAGGTGCAGCTTGATGAACGGGTTGGACCCTCTTGGGGACCCACCTGCTTAAATTTCCTTGGCCTGGGGGCCAACTTCTCTCGACCGTAATGGCCGGCTTCTTCCCTTTCTGCCCTCCTTCCAGCGAGGGCTTGATATGAGTTGGGGACAGGGATGGAAGGGACAACCCGATCCGGAGCTATCCGAGTGCTGCGTCCATTGAGGAAGACGTGCATGCCACCAACCATCATAGACTTGCCAGATTGGGAGAGGGTTCCGGTAACCACAGCAGTACTCCTCCGGATCTGCCTGCGCTGACGTCCACTGGGGTTCCTGTTGACAGCATTGGGGCGGGCCCCACAGATAGCATGGTGCACCAGGCAGCTGGCGACCGAGGTTGGACTCTTGAGCGAGTCGTGGCAGCATCGAGCCTTCAGAGGCTCCACGTTCTTTGTAGTTCCCTCGACAGGCTCCGAGGGTTCCACTTCTAGCATATCCATAAAGGCTAACCCCAAGAAGTTGGGGAAGCCAACAGCGGCAGGGAAGCTGCCGAACTCCATGGGCACCGCCAGGTACCCTTGCGCGTGACCGGCAATAATCGAAGGGCCGAAGCCGACGCCAGTCAACCCAGTCATCGTCATTGCTCGCCTGCAAAGATAAACAAACCAACGATCAGCAGCCTTTGGGAGGGCCTCGAAGCCCAAGTACCTCGGCAAAGAGATGAAAGGTGACACTGGTCCCACCGGGCGTGCCAGACTGTTTGCGATGGGATCTTTCCATTCTCTCCGGTTTTCTTTCTTTATTTTTTTTTATTTATCATTTGGGTTTATTTGGTTTATTTCACGTGTCGATCAATCGATTAACTGACTGTCAATTAACTGACTGATTGAATGCGCGGGCGTGCCAGTCACGTGAGTGACAAATTTATTATGCGCTCATTCTGACCCGTGTCGGGCGAAAGTGAGATTCGGTCGGTACCAGCAGTCCGCCATACCATAAAGGCTATGACGTTAATTACATCTCCCGCGAGGAGGGAAAACCTTTGATTAATTACCGAGATAGTGGTTGTCGAGGCCGGAATAAAGATGCGATGTTGTGAGCATGACGGGATCACGTGAGATGCGTTTATCTATCATGCAAGAGAGGCTTGGTTCATTAAATTGGGGGCCTTTGGCATGTGGCGGAGGGCGTAAGTCCGAAGACCACCATCGCGCATAGCAGAGACTTCCGATCGGGGTTAACCCGGTCTTCCGTCAATGCCATTTGATATACCCGAGGGTCTATGCGAGCATGCATGCATGATGTTCGTGACTATGCTAAGCATGGCAATAGAGTTATGAAAACAAACAGTGATCAATCACATTTATTAATCTCCGCCAAGGGGAATGAAAATGGTAACACAAGCATGATAACGAAAGCTAAGTGTTGACGGACATGGTAGTGAAAGCATGATAACAAGACGATTCGGACTCGAACAGCCCTTCCCTTATTCAGTTTATTACTAATTAGGGTTTATTAACTCTGACCACGGGAGGCGAGTGAGTGATTAAAACAGCATAAGGGTTCAAAATCGGCACGGCCACGCGTAGGGGTAGGTTTCCCCGGCGCGGCCAAACGTAGGTGAAAGATTCTTAATCCGGCGCGGCCATGGCAAAGTTAGCCCGGCATGATGGCTTTGGGGCGCGCTGGTTTAGGGCGCGCCGGGAACGAACCATATAAAAACAAGAAGCCATGAGTCTACTGTTAATCCGGCGCGGGGGGGTACTGCGCCGTATTAGGGCGCGCCGAATTAGGACCGCGCCGTTTTAGCTTATTTTTGATGAATTTTGAAACCATTTAAGTTCATTAAGATTCTGTTGAGAGTTTTAAAGTTAGTTGGGCGATTGCTTGTTTAATTGGGGTCCAGAGCCCTTACAGAATGAAGTGATGAGCTAGTGCGAGGTCCATACTCGAGCACTAGGGTCCCTGATTCAGAATGAATATTCAATTACATCTAGTCCGCAGAGACGACTTGCCTGTCCAAAACCTGCCAAAAATTGGGCAGCATCTCCCCTGAACCTGAAAGGTTACAGGAGAGGAACAGGGTCATACTCACCTGTGGAGTAAGCCCCTAAACCGCCGGTCTGCATGGTGACAGCCAGTAAATTCCCAAAGGATAGGATACCCCGAGGACTGGCCTACGAGGGGCACCAAAGCTCTGTGGGTGGAAGCAGAGGACCGGGGCAGCTCGTGACGGAACCAACACCCCGAGTACTAGCCTACAAGGGGTGGGCGACCTATAGCATACACTGCACCGGCTAGGGAGAGACCCTTAGGGAAAGAGGCTCCGAGGACTAGCCTGCTAGGAGCATTTACCCCTTGGTCACCACAGGGTCCCGAAGGGCTGCGGGTTTGAGATTGTTGGGCTGGAGCCCCCTGTTGCTATCAGCTTTGTGACTCATGAGAAACATCCATCATTCGAGAGTGGAGTTCCCACGGCCCATTAGCAGCTCTGTGAATGGTGGGAGATATCCCCCTCCCTGGGTGGAGGGCCAAGATGTTGATGCTCACGAGACCGGGTTGCCATTCATGGAATAGAATGCAACAGCAGTCACGGAAAGAGGCAATCGATATGCAACTAGAAAAGCTTACCTACACACGCATACCCACAAATGACTGGGATGCAGTAGTCGCGAAGCGGGCTTCACTATCCCAGAAACATCACCGGCCTCCTCTGAACAACGGAGAAATGCAAAGAGGAGGGGAGGTGAAGGTCGGATTTCATATCAAAACGGAGAGTGACGTGTGCACAGGCACAGCCGAGGAGGACCCAGGGAGGGGTTATCCATGTAGCCCATGGGATACCAGGGCGCGTTCGGAATCTGGAGAAACCGAGATCTCAAAGTCGTATACAGGAAGACCTATATATATATACACATCGAACGAAATAGCACCAGAAGAGGAGGACAAGACGCTAAACATTCAACCCATTGGCACATTCATGTGGACATGCTATCATTCCATTGACGGGGGAAACCACGCACATATTACGAGTTCGATTCCGACATCGCGGCACGGCCACCACTCTACTCGCAGGAGAGTTCACAGAAGAGCAATCAGTAAAAAAAAGATGCGGAGAAGGGGGGAGAGGTTGGCTCATATCATCACCATCCCTCCCCATCTCGCTTACATTCAACACATAGAAAGGAAGGCCGGGAATCAACGGAAACACAGGCGCTCACCTGTTCCCAGAACAGAGTATCGGGATGCCTTGTTCTTCTCCGGCTCTAGAGGGCTTCAGGCGGAGGAGGGAAGACGGCGGCAACGGGCACTCCGGGGAACCCTGCTTTGCTCGCAAGAAACCCTTTCTCTCCCCTCGACGATTTTCCTTTCGACCTCTCCCTTTTTTTTTCCTGTTTTCTTCTCCCCCTAAAAGCCTCCTTATCTTCTATTTCCAATTGTCCCCCCTATCAATCGAACGGCTGCCTATATATAGGAGGAGGTTCGAAGCCTTAATCCGGCGCGGAGAATGGCGCGTCGGGAAGGGGAGCTCCATTCCTTGCGCGCCAGAGTAGGAGGGCACCGGGTGGAAGGGTTTTTGCGCGTCGGAATAAGGGGCGCCAGATGGGGGCGTGCCGGTTTAGGGCACGCCGTGTTAATGCTCTTCGCACGTTGCGAGTCAGCCGATGAGTCCGGGGATGATTTCGGGGGTCACCGTGAACATTTATCTCGCCAATGCTCCTTGAAAACTTGACGAGACGCCTTGTTGAAGCTTTCAGGCCGATGTACGGCCATTCTAGGAACTTCCGACGACTTTGGTTTGATCATGCGGGTTTTCCGCTGACACGGTTCTCGACACTATGATAAGTGCCGCTGGCTCGGTCTGGCTTGTGCTCAAAGCTCCTTAGAGGGTGGGATAACACCAGGGATAGTTCCGCCTGAGCTGGGCGATCATTCGGCCACTAAGGGGCCCATCTGGGTCGGAAGCCGTACCCGTGCCGGGTGACCGGGATCTTTTACCGACAGAGCTTTCGATCCTCCGTTCTGAAGAGCCAAGGGGACTCTTTCATCTCAGGAGAGTCTTTCATGAGGTGGGTAGCCACTAGGTAGACCATCGCCCATGGTCGGACAACGGGTGTAGTGTATGCGGCATGATGGAGTCAATGCCGGTTCATTGGGCAGGCCTGGTCGCACTGCCGGCTGGTTGTGAGTTCATCTCGGTTCTCCTGAGGTGAAGTCCCTGGCGTTCATACGGGGTGACTTGAGGCTTTGGCAGCTTGAGAAGTCTTCAGTATGTTGATCTTTATTGGCTTCTGTACTTCAACGGGTCGCATCATTCGTCTTTATGGCTTGATCGCCGACGATCACATTTTGGGTGCCAACAGGATGGTCTGCCTAAACCCCCCCTGGAGGAGGGGTTTAGGCGGACCAGACCAGCCCCTTGGGCTGGTCTGCCTAAACCCCATCTCCCCCACTCTGTTACACAAAGAAAAAATAAAATAATATATATTTTCTTAGGGTTTACCCGGACCAAGTTGAACCCTCAACTTGGTCCGCCTAAACCCCACCCCCCACCTCTTCAACATCCTATAAATTCCACCCCTTAGAAGCTCAAGGGGCAATGGACTAACGCTTGCACCAGCAGACTCATGGATTAACGGACAAACACCCCCGACCTAATTATCGCGCCCTCGGACTCCCGAGGCTTTTGGCAAGGGTCGGGAACGCGAGAAGCTAAGTGCGCGCGCGGTTGGCTTGCTAGTCGACTCACACACGCCGAGGGTATGTCACGTGTACTTCCCTCACGCGGTGTTTAGCCGTCTCACACCAAGTCCATCCTCGTCGCATGTAAGGTGACTATGTCAACGACAAATACACCTGCATCCCGGGTCTGCCCGTGTACGCCAACTTACGGTGATGAAATGCACTCCATGATGTCGCGCCTAACTCCAACACGGAATCACGTGCCTACCGCTCACCCCCCGGCCGACCGTTGGCCACTCAGATTAACAACTAGAGTCTAGTCAGACCTTTGGCTCGGGAATCATAGTCATGGGGCCGACCTCGACTCCCCAGCATGACGACACTTGCCTTCCGAGACCCGGGCCCGACCGCTCACCTCGAGCCGTGTCCAACCTCCGCCAGGCCCCAGTCCACGTCCCCCCGGCCACCAAGGCAGTCGGGCTCGTATCAATCCCTTTGTAAAGAGTTCCTGTAAGACACGTGGATATCTGCTTTATTACGCAATGACTCGGGGACCGACCCACGTGTCGGAGTTGTCCCACGGCTTGCGCCAGTTGTACTTTGGCCCCCTTGGCCTATTTGTAAAGCCTACATGGCCCTCATATAGCATAAAACCAGTGGAATACAAGCCCCCGCATTCGGGCCCCCAGCTTTCTACCTACACCACTCGGCATACGTGCCTAACATCCAAACTCCAGTAAACACCCCCTCAATCGAAAGCGCACCCACAGCTGCGGAATTCTCCCGGCCCTCTACCCACGGCTTCAGATATATATACATGCTTCTCTTCAGCATGGAACGAAGGTGTTCGGATTCAATCCGATCTTAATAAACACCGATTGCTTGCGGCCGGTGGAAGACGTCCAGTACACGATTCATACAATCGCCTACGCACTCGCACCCATGGAACCCCTTTTCTCCACGTGTCGCCCGCTCGCTCAAGCCCACGTGCCGGTGACGCTTCCCCAGTCTACCCTCGGTTCCATGAGTGATTGTCGAGAAATCGACTAGCACGCCCGCACCCTGTCCGACTAACCTATACCCTTACATTCCCGTGCCATTCGACCCTTTTCGACTTTCCGTAAGAGGAGAGTGCCCGATACCGTCGTGAGAGGCATGCAATCGTAAGGATGATACCCGAGATATATCAAACTCCCATGTCTTCCTTTCCCTCTGTATCCCTTCCTTCACCCCAGTCATCGGCATAAAAATAAAAACCCGTGCAACAGATACCAAGATCAAACTCAGATGAATAAGGATAAAAGGAAAAGAGGCGAGGGCTAGAACTCCCTCACTAAGGTGCGGAGGCCCTGATCACAAGGAACGGCGTATAGAATGAAAGGAAAATCAAGAGGAGGGGTGAGGATTGAAGCCTCGGAAGCAGTGGGAGAACGGGCAGACGCCTAGAACAGGTTACGCGGAGCAAGTTAGGTCGGACCCGGGATCCAGAGGAGTTAAAAGGACGAATTGGTAGATGGAAAGCGGGGAATCCAGAGGGTCCAGAAGTAAGGGGGGAGAATCATGCGGGAGAGGATCTGGAGGTTCCGAAGGGATAGAGTATCGAGGGACACGATGCCCTAGGAAGAGGTATGGGAAAAGATGATTTAGAAGGATGAAGAGAACAAAGGACACAATGTCCCAGAGGAGCAAAAGGATAAATCGGAAGAAAGGGAGAAGGTCCGGAGGTTCCGGAGGGAGAAGATAGAAAGGGGTGCGATGCCCTGGGAGATTGGTGGGAAGATAAGATCGAAAATTCGGAGGTTCCAGAGGAATGGGATGAGAAGGGACGCGATGCCCTAGAAAAAGGGATAAATTCAGAGGATCCGGATGTGGAGGTGTGGAGGGGCGCGATGCCCGAAAAGGGAGGTATGGATGTTCCGGAGGGATAGGGAGAAAGAGGGTGCGATGTCCCGCAAAGAGAGATAAATCCGGGGGTAAATAGAAAAGGGCTTGACACCCTGGGAGATCCGGAAGTTCCGGAGGTGGAAGATGAAAAGGGGCGCGACACCCCGGGAGGAAGAGAGAAAGATCCGAAGGGTCCAGATGCAAGAGTTGGGAGTGGGCGTGATGCCCTGCGTGAAATCTGGAGGGGGCACAACGCCCGTCAAGTAGAGAAAAATCCAGAGGATCCGGATATGGGAGGTGGGAAGGGGCACGATGCCCTGAGAGAAGATTGGAGATGGCGCGATGCCCTGGAAGTGTAAGGGGACCGGGAGATCCCGAGGATAGAGATGAATGAGATGGGGAATGCGGAGGATCCGGAGGTTCCGGAAGGCGGGGAAGATACGGGTCTGGAAAACCAGGAAAGAAGAAATACAAATGCATGAGAATGCAATGCATTGGATGCAATGAGTGTAAAAGATGCATCGACTGAGAAGGTGAGATCCTCTTTCCCAATCCGTGAGTGGCCCATAAGGTGATAGACGAAAAGGTGGATGAAGTAGAATAGAGAGTGGGTGAGGTAGCCAAAGACCCCTTAGCACCAGATAACCGCCCCTCCATAGTAGTGAAAGTATACAGCCAATCGGCCTAACGGATAAAATCAAAGTCCATGACGAAGCTTCAACAATAAATGACAACTCCCTTGGAAAGCGAAGAGTAATAATGTGAGGGAGTTGGAGTGTTAGAATGGGAAGCATCGAGTTGGCTAGGGATTGTGGCGTATAACGAGTGTTGAACAAAATGGGCATTCGCCCCTTATACGAAAGAATGGATTTGGCATTGGAGTGTTGAAACAAGGAGTGCCAAGTTGGTCCTCCTCATGAGAAACAATACTAAAGTTCTAATGATGAATATGTTTTGCCTACTTTGACGCGATGTTTTCACAGCCATTGCTTTGATGCTTTACTATATGTCATGCTTTGATGATTCACATGATTAATGATGGTTTAATTCATGCTATTCATGTCATGGCTGCTATACTTCAATTGCTTTATCTTTCATGATATCTTGGCTAACAAATCTTTGAGCGTGGAAGAAGCTCTTGGTCCCACCATTTGGGCATCATCATCAGCCCCACGGTGTTTACATCTCAAACCTCGGTTCCCCCCATGCCTATTGCTATCACCATCTCCTCCTGTATGCGTTTTACTATATGTTACATACGCTACTAGATTATATCAAGGACCATGTGGCTTTGGTAAATCTGGAATTTGAGTTCCCCTTCATCAAAAATAATGAAGATTCCAGAGGAATCTTAGTCGCACGGATAGACCATTGAGCGGTTCAAGACTAGGGATGATGGTTCCATATTGTGAATTGGTGCGCGGATAAACGGGCTTCGGCTTAGTATCGACTCAAAAAATCAGTTTCTTGACTCAGTCATGGCAGCTTAACAATATTATCCTTGATTATCTTCTATTTATTTTTATTTTCCCTTTAAAACCAACATGCATCCATGTAAGAATTTAAATCAACCGTGGGAAATCATTCTGATAAGCTGATTTTGAGAGTCAAAATGATCTTAATTTTCAAGATATGAGATATTCATTGTCGAATTGGATCCTCAGTTCGTCTTGTCGCTGTTTTGAGCAGTTTTCTCGAAAACTCCTTTGTTTGGATTCGATCCTCTCTTATTTCAATATCTTTTTCCTTAGATCCGCCTTGGCTGCAGTATGTCCACATTGACTGGTAACCGCTCTCCACTGGTGAAACCTATAGGTTTGTGACCTGGGGGTACTTCCACCGCGTTGGAAGTTGATCATTCTCTTATCTCCTTAGTGACCGCGTGCACACTCCCTCCTTTATCCAAACATTGATCGCGTGTCTCATCACACCTTGGCATATACTTTTCAGTTCACTCTACTCCCTTGCAAAGCAGACGTCAAGATGGGACAGCTGTAGACACGTCAAAATTAACATTACTTTGAGTACATCTCATATTGCTTTATAACGCCCCAATTTGACCCTCAAATCGACTTATTTGAGTGGTTTTCTCCATTTGTTTTGAATATTCAGCTTTCTTCTATTTTTTCAAATTTTTCATGGGCTTTTCTCCAATTTTTCGGAACCTTTTCTTGAACGCGTCAGACCCCTTGGACGCCGAGGAGGGTAAAATTCACCAGGCCCAACACGGCCCAATATTGCCAGATCCAGCCAAGCCCACTTCGGCAGAGCCTACAAAGGACCGCGAGCCCACATGTAAATTACTGCGTATACAGGATCCAGAGGTCGCACTTCTCTCCAACAGATGAGCGTCGCCACCATCATCACAGGGCTTTCCCCCGCATGGACTGGGTCACACCCTCCCTGCCGAGATTCTCGCCACGAAGCCTCCCTTCCAGGAATGGGCAAGAGCATAAAGGGCAACCCCCACGATCAAGGAAGCGGTGCCTCCACAGCCCGATGGCATTGATGACCAGGCACGCGCTCCTCACAGCAACGGCTGTCAACTCGTGCACGGCCTCGGGACCAAGCTCCCCAACGTGCTCGTGCCAACGAGCACTCCGCACCATGAGGTCGACAATGTCTGGGACCCCAGGCACCCCCGCCGGTGAATCCTCGGGCTGCGAGGACTGGCCACCCGGAGGGACCCTCTGCGGAGGGGGAGCATCAATTTCAACGGCAGCAGGGGCCTTGCCCCTCTTGCGCCCCCGTCCGCCAGAGACAGATGCCGGAGTAGCAGCCGCCGGTACCACAAGCGACGACGACAGGCGAACACTAGGGGGAGGCACCCCAGATGAGGGCGGGACCTGGATCCTGACTGGGATCACATCCCTCCCTCTCTTCCTCGACCGGCGACGACTGTCCATCTCCGCCAATTCATCCCCAGAATAGGACAAGACCCGGAGTCATCATTGTCAGCGTGGCTCCTGCCACCGCCAGAGGCGCCTTGCGCGCCAAGCAGGCTCTTGAAGCTACCAACTCCCATCGTACGAGGAAATCGTTGATGCTCGCTCGACAGTCGTTGTTAAAATTGCCGTGCCACACAAATTTCAAATATTTATAACCGCACTCACTCACTTATGGATTTGAAAACATGAGTATAATGGTAAGTACGGGTCGATCCCACGGGGAAGGAATTTGGTTATTTTTCTTAGTTGGAAAATATTCTTGTGTTTTGAAAAACCAATTTTTGGGTTTTGAGTGCGATTACAACTAACGGAAATGAAATTACAACTTGAAATGACAAGGGATAAGTAAAGAAAATTTAGCCAATTGAGTGAAGAACGTCGTCGTTTCCACGCCGAGCCTTTGATGATGATCGTTCCGCCTAGGAAGTCGACGCCGTGAGAGGATTTGAAGAAGAATTACCGCTTCGGGTATGTTTGAAACACTTAAGAAGAATGGGTTTGCAGATAACAAGTTTGAAACTTTAAGGTGAAAACAAAATAGAATTCAAGTGGAAATGGGGGTTGGAAGAAATGAAATAACTTGAAATCTGAATGGAATTAGAAAAAGTTGAAAACATGAAAGTTGTAGAGAATTAAAAAAGGAAGACCTTTTATGAAGAACACAGAAACAGAAAATGAAAGGAAGATAAGGAAAAACTTGAAAAACTAGGACCTATTGCTTCGGATGAACAGTAATTGATAGAAAACCAGCACCTTGAAAACTTAATTCTAAAGCTCAAAAGAAGAGGAATCTGACAAAGTGCAAGAAGAATAAAACTTAGAGATACAAGAGAGGAACAACTCTTATGAATAACTCAGAGTTATTTGAGGACTAGAAAGACTTCAAAATGAATGAATGGAAGAAGGTATCACCACGGATGAACAGTAAATGCACAGGACAGCACTTAAGAAAATAGGTATTAACTCTATGAATTTGGATGAATTTGAAGAAATGCTAAACAGAGAAGTTGAAGAAAACTTAAAAAGGAACAACTTTTATGAAGACAAGAATTTGAAATGAGGATCACAATAATGAGAAATAAGGCTATGAAAAGACTGAATTCCAAAATGAAACTTGTATTGCAATAAATTCAACTTACAAATTTGACTTCAAAAGCTTGGAAAAACACAACTCCAACAATCAAAAACTTCAGAAATGTAAAGAACTTACATTACAAATGCTTAAAGCTAGCTCTCTCTCCCTTGCAACCTTGCCATCTAGTTCTAACTCTAACAACCAACTCACTTGCTAACTCTTCATTCAAGACCAATGCACCCTTTATATAGGGGTTACAAAAACACTCCATTCATACTAATTAATACAAACAAATGTACCAAATTTTGGCCTAAAATGGTAGGCAGGTAGGTGCTGCCCACTTTATTATTTTTTTTTTCGGATTTTTCCAAATTTTTTTGGAAATTTTCTAGGCCTTTTCTTCTCTTTTTTCTCTCTAATTCTCTCTGCGGGCGCAACGCGCCGACGTTAGGCCGCGTTAGGCAGCCGGCCCGGTGGACCCACCTTCGCTGCCCCGCTCCGCCGGTGCCACGTGTCGCCTCATGGCGCACGCGCGCCGCGTGCGTCGCCTCCAGCTCTGCGCCGCTCCGCGCCGGCCACGACACCCCCACCGCTGTCGCCGCGTGCTGTCCGCGGGAGCCACCCGCTCCCCTCCTGCCACGAGCCCCCCCATCCGCCTTCGAGCCACGTCCCCCCCCCCCCCCCCCCCCGCATTCGCCCGCTCGCATCGTCGCCCGTGCCCGGGCGGCGAAGGCGGGAACGGCGGGGGCGGGGGGAGGGTTTTGAATTTATATTTTTTTTCGTTTTTTTAATTTTATTATGTAATATATATATATATCTATATATATATGTGATAGAAATAGTTAGAAAAATCTAAAAAAATATCAAATAATGTTATTTTTTTTCTAATTTTTTTTTCTTATCTTTTTGAACAAGTTTCCGGGCTTTTGGCCCAGTTGAACATATATATTGTTTATTCTTTTTTTTTTCTTTTTCTTGGAGCTTTCCTCGAACTGCGTGCCTACATAAATACATAAAAATATAATTAAAATTTAATTAATTTCAGAAAAATAAACATTTGATACAAAATCAACAATAAGTGTGAGAAGTGTATATTTAATATAATTTAAGCTCATAAGAATGTGAATAATTATGAATTAACAAGGAAAAATACACACTTATCACACCCCCCAACTTACTCATTGCTAGTCCCTTAGCAATGCACATAATGAAAAATTTAGGACTAACAAGAGTTTAAAGATATTCAGGCCTCATTTCCAGTTCATCTTTTATAGAGTTAACTAAAGATCAGGACTCTGGAGTAATTACCACAGACTAGCCTTATGTCGAAAATTCAGGTACATGATCAAGAATCTAATCAAAATTCAGTAGCACTTGTGCATGTGTAATGCTAAGTCCACAGTGAAGACAATTGCATCCTCCACTTGCTATTCTGAACAAATGCCTTTCAATTCTGCACTTCTTACTTAGAGCGTTCAATGCACACTAGCTTTTTGTCTGCCTTATTGATATGTCCCTTTTGGGATCACTATATATATATATATATATTTTTTTTCTTTTTCTTTTTCCCTGTTTTTTTTCTTTATACACATGATGCTGCACTACCCTTCACTGTTTTACACGAACCTCAACACGTCTTAGGTGAAGTAGGCCCGGTTCCACAAATCCAAGTTCCCTTTTCCTTTTGACGCGAACCTCAACACGTCTTAGGTGAAGTAGGCCCGGTTACTCAGAATCGGAGCATTTTTCATGGTGCTTTATTTTTTTCTCATACTTTTCTATGGTAGAAAGCTTCTAACATATTTCTTCTTCAGAAAATGCAGAATATCAGACAGTCTGTCTAAAATAACAGAAGGCTTGTCCTTCTTGTTTCATTAGCGTGCAACGTGATTTTTCTTTTCTTTGAAAGTGCATCTGAACTTTTAAAGAGATTCTTTAAATCAGTTTTCCATGGCTAGAGTAAATAAATTATCCATCATCCGATTCTCTAGTCATTTCCATTCTAGAATCACTTTTCATACGACATGAATCAAGAAATGCAACTCGGGGAAAACTGTTGTTTCACATGACAATTCAAGAAAGTAAAAAAAAAGTTTGTTGAAAGTTTTAGAAATTTTTGAACTTTTTGAATATCTCCCCCCCAACTAAAATGACATTGTCCTCAATGGCATAAACAGTAGAAAGATTAGAGGACATGTAAAGAGATAATATAGTTGGGATGGAAGGATACAACCTGATGGCGGGGTAAAATGACGAGGGTGTCGGTGCAGCTTGGCCTGACAACTGAAAAATAAACATACTAAAACAAGAAATCATATCAGAAGCTAGGAATTAACACAAGGAGTGGGACCCAATGTTCATGTATTTCAAAAGGAATCGACCAATGATGGCAACGTGAGTTACGGAGCCGGATTTCCCGCAGAAATGTCCCCTCAATGCGTGTGTTATGCGAAAGGTGGCCACAACGAGACAATAAACATAACGAATCTTTGGACCAATAAGAGAGAGAAAGTCAATAAAGCACGTCTCCGACTTGACCACTCCACATAGTAGAGTGGGTGCGAGATTAACGGGAGGATGACGTGTCGCAAAGGCTATGGTTAGGGGTGATGATGAGAGATGTAGATCACTTGCTCTCCAATCCTATAAATACCCCCCCTTCCCACTCGACTGGAGAACATCGAAGTTGTGAGAGTAGAGTCGAGTGAAAAGGTTGCAAAGGGGAGTAGTGAGTGTTGCTCAAGGTTCAGAATGGAGGGTGAATCGAGCTTCAGAGCTGAAGGGGAGTCTTCTCGTTCCTCGAAGAGGAGTAGATCGGGCAGTAGTGCCAGGAGATTCTCTGAAGTTGAAGGACTTGTGAGTGAAAGGACTCTACCACAGCTTGTAAGTGATTCCTTTCATTCCTTTCTTCTTCTCTGTTCTTTCTTTGGAAAGCTTCCCATTTCTCATTGCTGGCGTATGTGCAGAGTGTGATGAAGTCACACATCTCGTGGGAGCTGGTCGTGGCTGCATATCGAGGGCTCCCAGACTTCCAGAAAGCGAGGTTGGACGTGATGGGATTCGGGCCCTTTCTCAGAATTGAGCCACTCAAGATCGACCTTGCTCTGATCCAAGCTCTACGTGAAAGATGGGACCCGATAAGTAGGGCATTCCTGATGCCGTGGGGGCATATGGTACCCAGCTTGGAAGATGTGGTCCGAATCACGGGCCTCAAAGTGGATGGGGAAGCAGTGACTGGTGTCACCTACGCGGATTACCGTGAAGGTGCCCATAACTTGTTGGGGATGGACTTAGATAATCGGAAGAACAGGTCAGTAGCCAGGGCATCGATCATGGAAGCTTTAGGGCTTACTGACATGCGTCCGCGTGATGATGAGTCCATAGAAGAATTTATGGAAAGGGCAGAAAGAAGTGCCCGTGCTATGTATTGTATGGATACCAGTAATTGGGAGCGGACCAATATGGATCTGAGGAGGTTCCTCCTCTTTCTATTAGGCAAGTTGTTGCTGGGGTCCAAGGGAGACAGTATCCACTGTCATTTCTTAGAACTGCTTGTAGACCTGGAAAGAGTAGGACAATACGCCTGGGGAGCTACTGTGCTGGCACATCTGTTTACAAGTCTGTCGCAAAGGACAGACAAAGAGATGACACTAAATGGGTTTACGCCTTTAATCCAGGTAATGAAAATTTTTGTTTTGTTTTTATTTTCTGATTTTTGTTTGTGTTTTCATCAATGACACATGATGGTGTAGCTGTGGAGCTACTATTACCTTCCAATGGGGAGGGCTCGACACTGTCGACCACTGACGGTCCCTCTAGCGAGACGGTGGCAACCCATCATGAGCACTGCACCTTTACCCTACCAACTGATGGTGTTCAGGCGAGAGTTGCAAGAGTTCCCAGCAACGATGGTAGGATAATTGTTTTCTCAATTTTTTTTTATTTTATCATTTATTTCATTTTTTTAACTGAGAAGATACATGCAACCCATTAAAGGTGAACTGGAGGCCTTTTATGAACATGGTCGATGTTGACCAGCCTTGGGTAATTGGAAGCCGCGCCCGGTTTGGACGGGACCTCTGGCTCCATTGCTTAAATGAAATCGAGCCCCTCAGGCTACGATTAGCTATGCGGACCCTAGGGCTGGCTCAAGAATGGGTGCATATGACCATGTCACCTAGCGTCGGAAGGCAGACGCGTGGACCAGCCACCTGTGTTGATTGGAGAGTGCGCTTCCCCGAACAATATGAAGATTGGCAACGGGGAGGCACACTCGTGGAATCTCAAGCACAAGATAGCGATGATTATCTACGCCTCTACAGAGCAATGTATGCAGAAAGGCTCCAGCCTGGAGGGCTTGTAGAGGTAAGGAAACCATTTTTGTATCTTCTACATTTTGTTGTTTTTAATTTTTTTTTTCTTTGTTTGTGAACTCAAAAGCCATAACTGTAGGATGTTTGTGATACTATAATAACGAACCTACGAGCTCGTCTGGCGGACACGGAGCGAGAGCTGAGTGATACCAGAGCGGCTCTAGGTTCATCAGTAAGTATTTCAGTACATATTCCGGGTAGGCTTTGAGATTCGGGGCGCTAACCACTTAATGTTACCACATGTGCAGCGTGCTCAACTTGATGCAGTTTCTTCGACGATGGGAGCAGATGGTGTTTCTTCCAGTCTATGGATTCCCACATCCGAGCTGGATCAACTCCACGAGCAACTTGCTCATGCCACACAACGGGCTGCAGAGGCAGAGGGGATGCTTTCTGTACAGGTGAGGATTTCATCATTTAACATCCCTTATTCAAGTATTGCTATTTGCCTGAGATGTAATGTGTGGCAGGAGAAAGAAACACAAGAGGCACTTGCAAATGCCACTCAGAAGGAAGCTAGAATAACTGAGCTGGAAGAAGAACTACAGCGTCGTCCAGATGAGGATTCTTCAAGGGACGCTGTGGAGTTGAGAATCACCCTTCAATTAGAAAGAGAAGATAGAGAGAGAGAACGGGCTGAGAGAGAACAGGACAGAGACAGAGAGAAAGCCAAGAGATCGGCCGAGAAAGAGGAAAAGAGGGCCCTGGAGGCCCAACTTTTTGAATTGAGGACTAGTCTCGGCCTAGCCGAGCAATGGCTAAAGGATGGCGAAGAACGCTATCGAAGAGCACGAGAGCGTGGCTTTCGTGTCAGTAGCTTCTTTGCTGCCCCCTCAGATCGGCGTCCATAGTGCGGTAGTAATACCGCTGCTCTCGGCTTGGGAATACCCTCTAGAGAATCTTGCCCCAGAGAGCGGCAAGACAAGTAATGTGAAGAAAGAAGGTGGATTCCGATGTAATCTCTTTGTTTGCTTTTGTGTGTAATAAAATACTTTTTGCTTGGCTCTCCGTTGTCCTTATCTCTCGAATCCCTAAACACAGCTAATTTCCCACAATAATTTATTACCACACAAAAATCACTTAGGTTGCCTCCTAAGAAGCGCTAACTTTTATGTCGTCAGCCAGACACCATGTAGCTCATTAGCTCATTAACCAACGCGTGGCATTCAGAATGAGCCACCACGTGATCTTGTCTTCCTTCAAATTCCAGCCCTTAATCCATTGGAAGACAAGAGTAGACATGTACGGACCGGGGCTAGAAAGAGGCAGGACTCGCACATGATTGTTTGTAACATTAACCCTGTGTGCGATCCAGCTTTCAGCTTTAGATATCAAAAAATGATCTATGGCCAATAATTTATCAAGATCAAGGTATAACCCTTGCATGATATCAATCCATCGGTCCCCTTCACCTGTATCGTCCCTCCTGATGACCTCTTTATTGACTACTTCCTCCTTGGGAACTTGGTCATCGAACGGTGGCTTAGGGATAAGAGTGTCATTATTAGCCACAGTCTTCCCAGTAACAGCCTCATGTGTTAGATGGGTACTAATCAACTTGTCTTCCTGATGGGGAGTTAAATCAAAAGTGAATATTGTTGGTCCATCCCCCTCAGGTCCCATAATGTCATATGGAAGAGGCTCATCTGGTAGGGGTAGCACGAGTCCAGAATCAAATTGATCCAATGATTCAAACATGAGGGGATCGGGCTTAATGGGTAGATCAAATTGGAAAGTTTCTAATAAAACCCCTTTATCACTCTCATCATTTAATAGAAAATTGTGAATCAAATTTCCCAATAATGAAGTGGGAAGATCAAATGTAAATTGTTCCAGCTCGGCCCCTTCATCAAAGGTAAGATCAAATGGGAATTTTTCAAAGACGGAGCTTTCATCATACTCATCACTCACCTGAAGATTCTTAATCAAATTTTCTAACAATGGGGTTGATAGAGGAAATATAAACTTTTTGAACAAGGCCCCATCATCAAGTTCTTCCAAGGGAGGAGAATTAAGTTCCACTAAATCAACATGAGTATTAATCATAAAGCAATCCTCCTCGACATGTAGATCCTCAATTAAGTTGTTTGGGCCACTAATTTTCTCAGTGATATTCTCAATCTCAAAACATTCATAGAATGGGGTGATGATATCAATAGGATCATTTGTATTCTTTAATTCATCCCCTAATTCCGTCCCTTCCTTCATCATAGTATGGCTTGCGCACTCCCCCTCACTCCCAATAATGATATCTTGAGCCACAATGCCAGGCATCGGATCATCATCATCATCATTCACGTATCGAGGGGGTTGGTTGAATTTTGACGAAGGGTCATGGTAAGTAGACTGAGAGTACACGCTTTGAGCTTTAAAGTAGTGGCCCGGTGAATCACCCTTAGTATGGACATTGAGTCTGAAATTGGGGT
Organism: Amorphophallus konjac; assembly: GCA_022559845.1. Classification (NCBI taxonomy): domain Eukaryota; kingdom Viridiplantae; phylum Streptophyta; class Magnoliopsida; order Alismatales; family Araceae; genus Amorphophallus; species Amorphophallus konjac. The sequence goes on along the minus strand of CM040118.1, from coordinate 463,424,523 downwards.
GAGATGAGTTGAGATGAAGTTGAGTATACATGGGCTGCTCGTGAATTGCTTGGGGTAGAGGTGTAGACAAATGGGTTTGGATTGTTGAATCCATCCAAGGTAAATTTGTGTGATTACTCCAGCCAAGATTATCATCATCTGCAACATGCTTGAGCTGAGAGAATCCTAGGGAATTTTGGACCTGTGCTTGGATGACGGGAGAGAGTCGGGCTATAGTAGGGCATTCACTCACATGGTGAGTGAGACTGGCACAGAATTCACACACTTCCATGAAAGTGTGGATTGGGTTTTTCGCCTTTTTGACATGTCTTACAAGTTGTTGATGAGATGAGATGGAGGCACGCTTTATTGAATTTTCACTCAAAATCTCAAATAGATCATATGCCTCATCTTCACTTTTGCTTAAAAATGTCCCTCCACAAAATATGTCCACCATCTGCCTATCAAAATTGGATAACCCCTCATAAAATGTAAAGATAATTTGCCATCTGGGCAACCCATGATGTGGACATTGACTCACTAGCTCCTTTAATCTCACCCAAGATTCATGAAGTTGCTCTCCCGGACGTTGAGTAAATCCTGTAATCGCCCTTCTCATCATGTTGGTTTGGCCTATGGGGTAAAATTTTTTAAAAATTCTGACTGCATATCGTCCCAAGTCCTGATAATCTTTCGAAAACTCCTTAACCAACATTTTGCTTTATCTTTTAACGAGAATGAAAATAAAATTAATTTAAGGGCATCATCATTAAAATTCTGAATTTTGATCAGTGAGCAAACTTCTAGAAAATCATCTAGATGCCTATAAGGATTTTCATTGATATTCCCATAAAAAGATGGGAGCATCTGGATGAGACTAGGGCGAATCTCATATTGATCAACGTGAGTATCGGGGAGTTGAATACAGGTGGAGGGCTTGTAAGAAGAAGGATAAAAATGCTCCTTCATAGGCGTGGGTTTCCCTCCAAGATGAATGGCCATAAAATGAATTTTGTTTTTACATTTTTTTAAGTATTTCAAATTATATATTTTTTTTTCAATTTTTCAAAACTTTTTTTATGCAAACACAAACAAGTTAACACAAATTATCCTAATGACCTAGATGCGACTCAGACCTACAAATGTGGTTTCACAAAGTGATTAAAATGAACTTAAATTCACCCTCAGTATGTCCACCGGCCAGGTAAGGGGTGGGGAAGTGGGAGGTTCCCCCTACTTTCGTAGGGACCTTATTATACAAAACCACAATCCCGCTTAAGGCGTTTGCCATCTGACCGTCTTGCCTTAGACACCAGTTTTCATAAGAGGATAAACCTAAATATCACAGGAATCACAGTGTGATCCTAGGGCCAACGTCTACTCGCTTTTATTAAGGCCTAGGTAATGCAGAGATGCAAGGAAATTGTGGTTTTCGGGCTAAGGGAGGGTGATGAAATCCCCACCTTATCTTGTTAGGGGTGTTGCCCTTAAAGTATTTTGAAATGAAATGCACAACACAATTTCAAACAAGGGGTTCTTTATGCAAAAATGAATGCCAGACTGGGATCAGTAGAACGTACCTTGCCCCTCGCGATCTTCAAAATGCAATGCAGAAATTAAACAAAGACAAATTCTAAGCTAAATGATGCATGACCTAGAGCATGAAAGTGTAGTTTCTACTCTTGCAATGAGGTCTTTTATTTGGTACAAATGAAGATTTTTTTGCTTTTACTTAATGAACCTAACTAACCAGCATGCAAATTTTTCTTTTGTTTTGATTGTTTTTTTTATTTTTATAGAGTTTTTAAGAAATTTTCAGATTTTTGTAAAAAACATTTTCAGAAAGTGGAAAGATAGAACCTGTTTCTTGATTTCAGCCCTTTAGCAATGCTGCCGGGCTTTCAACAACGTAAGAATATCCAACTAAGATTTCATGTCCGATCTTCCGATTTCTTTGATTTGCGAATTTTTTTCGTTTTCCTGCACAAGTAAAAAGAGCAAAATTAATATTCACATATATACACCAAACACAAGAATATCCAACTATCAACATAATTCAGTCCCCAGCAACGGCGCCAAAAATTTGATGCTCGCTCGACAGTCGTTGTGAAAATTGCTGTGCCACACAAATTTCAAATATTTATAACCGCACTCACTCACTTATGGATTTGAAAACATGAGTATAATGGTAAGTACGGGTCGATCCCACGGGGAAGGAATTTGGTTATTTTTCTTAGTTGGAAAATATTCTTGTGTTTTGAAAAACTAATTTTTGGGTTTTGAGTGCGATTACAACTAACGGAAATGAAATTACAACTTGAAATGACAAGGGATAAGTAAAGAAAATTTAGCCAATTGAGTGAAGAACGTCGTCGTTTCCACGCCGAGCCTTTGATGATGATCGTTCCGCCAAGGAAGTCGACGCCGTGAGAGGATTTGAAGAAGAATTACCGCTTCGGGTATGTTTGAAACACTTAAGAAGAACGGGTTTGCAGATAACAAGTTTGAAACTTTAAGGTGAAAACAAAACAGAATTCAAGTGAAAATGGGGGTTGGAAGAAATGAAATAACTTGAAATCTGAATGGAATTAGAAAAAGTTGAAAACATGAAAGTTGTAGAGAATTGAAAAAGGAAGAACTTTTATGAAGAACACAGAAACAGAAAATGAAAGGAAGATAAGGAAAAATTTGAAAAACTAGGACCTATTGGTTCGGATGAACAGTAATTGACAGAAAACCAGCACCTTGAAAACTTAATTCTAAAGCTCAAAAGAAGAGGAATCTGACAAAGTGCAAGAAGAATAAAACTTAGAGATACAAGAGAGGAACAACTCTTATGAATAACTCAGAGTTATTTGAGGACTAGAAAGACTTCAAAATGAATGAATGGAAGAAGGTATCACCACGGATGAACAGTAAATGCACAGGACAGCACTTAAGAAAATAGGTATTAACTCTATGAATTTGGATGAATTTGAAGAAATGCTAAACAGAGAAGTTGAAGAAAACTTAAAAAGGAACAACTTTTATGAAGACAAGAATTTGAAATAAGGATCACAATAATGAGAAATAAGGCTATGAAAAGACTGAATTCCAAAATGATACTTGTATTGCAATAAATTCAACTTACAAATTTGACTTCAAAAGCTTGGAAAAACACAACTCCAACAATCAAAAACTTCAGAAATGTAAAGAACTTACATTACAAATACTTAAAGCTAGCTCTCTCTCCCTTGCAACCTTGCCATCTAGTTCTAACTCTAACAACCAACTCACTTGCTAACTCTTCATTCAAGACCAATGCACCCTTTATATAGGGGTTACAAAAACACTCCATTCATACTAATTAATACAAACAAATGTACCAAATTTTGGCCTAAAATGGTAGGCAGGTAGGTGCTGCCCACTTTATTATTTTTTTTTTTCGGATTTTTCCAAATTTTTTTGGAAATTTTCTAGGCCTTTTCTTCTCTTCTTTCTCTCTTATTCTCTCTGCGGGCGCAACGCGCCGACGTTAGGCCGCGTTAGGCAGCCGGCCCGGTGGACCCGCCTTCGCTGCCCCGCTCCGCCGGTGCCGCGTGTCGCCTCGTGGCGCACGCGCGCCGCGTGCGTCGCCTCCAGCTCTGCGCCGCTCCGCTCCGGCCACGACACCCCCGCCGCTGTCGCCGCGTGCTGTCCGCGGGAGCCACCCGCTCCCCTCCTGCCACGAGCCCCCCCATCCGCCTTCGAGCCACGTCCCCCCCCCCCCCCATTCGCCCGCTCGCATCGTCGCCCGTGCCCGGGCGGCGAAGGCGGGAACGGCGGGGGCGGGGGGAGGGTTTTGAATTTATATTTTTTTTCGTTTTTTTTAATTTTATTATATAATATATATATATATATCTATATATATATGTGATAGAAATAGTTAGAAAAATCTAAAAAAATATCAAATAATGTTATTTTTTTCTAATTTTTTTTTCTTATCTTTTTGAACAAGTTTCCGGGCTTTTGGCCCAGTTGAACATATATATTGTTTATTCTTTTTTTTTATTTTTCTTGGAGCTTTCCTCAAACTACGTGCCTGCATAAATACATAAAAATATAATTAAATTTTAATTAATTTCAGAAAAATAAACATTTGATACAAAATCAACAATAAGTGTGAGAAGTGTATATTTAATATAATTTAAGCTCATAAGAATGTGAATAATTATGAATTAACAAGGAAAAATACACACTTATCAATCGTCTTCTGATCAAACCCTCCAGAGGAACCCTCTCTTGGGCTACTCTCAGTCCCCTGTAAGTGCTCGGCAACTAAGAGTAGGGGGAAGTGAGGAGGGTAAAAATGGTTCGACCCAGAAATGGCCCAAACTTGAGAGGCCCATTAAGGCTTGGGCAAGCTAGGCCCAGACAAGGGGCGAACATACACGCTCAACCCAATAAGAGGATGGCTGGCCCAACAGAGTATCGGATTCCACGACGCCGATAAGGCCGGCCCAAGCGCAGTTCTCGCTGGAGGACACTCCGACGACCGACCGTTGCCCCCACGACGTCGACCTTGACCCCGTAACGGGCGAGCATGCGCCATGAGTGCCGTAAGACTCGCCCACGGATCGGTCGACGCCGAGGCTATCGCCATCCAACGGAAAACTCCTGCCAACATAGCAGGGAACGTTACTCTACTAAGCGGACCCTTCCCTATCAAGGGATGAGGCCCCTCGCTCCAGGACAACCCATATAAAAGGGACATCGACAGAAGAGGAGATACAATAGATTCTTCTACTAAACCCCCATACTACTATGCAAGAGGAGACATAGTGAGCACTCTGGTCACTAGAGCTTCCTGCTGAGAAGGGATCAACCCAACCTGCAACAACGACAGAGAGGCCATCCGCTACAATCAGAAAGCTTCCACCTCCTGCACGGCCTTACCACCCAGCGAGCACTCCCCGAGAGCCCACTGGGAGCGATGAGCACGCGTGCGGAGGACCTACACGCCTCTCGGATCATCTACTACGACCTCTACTTCTCTCTTACTTAGCTCTTTTCTATTGCTCATTGTTCCCTTGCTGACTTAAGCATCGGAGGGTTGTCCCCTGGGGTAACACCCGGGACTCCTTCTGACGCCCTTCTGGTTTCTTGGTGTGTTCAGGGCTCCACGGGCGCGAGACGATTTCCCCAATAAATAAATAGAGAAGGTGGTACATGGCCTAGGAACCATTTTCCTGCCGCTACACTTCTTGGCGCCGTCTGTGGGAAGATGAGTGAAAAGATATGGTGCCCCGTGGAAGCCTCCGCAACGCCAGCAACTTGGGGCGGGGTTCCCATCAGGGACCCAACTCTCACCGGGGATCGCAAGAAGCTTCTTCTGCTGCCCCCCGACAGGTCACCCCGAGTGACCTAGATGAGCTCCGCCAGGAGGTCCAAGCCCTGGCGGAATTCTGTCGAGAACTCCGGGACCAGAGGCCCCAGTACACCCCACCCGAACGACGGGAGGGCGAAGGAGGCGAGGCCGGAGAGAACTTCCGGCAGGTGCGGGAGGCATCCCACGCCTCCGTCACGAGGACCCGATGGTCACGCTTAATGCCTGCGCCTATGGTACGTAGCCCACTACATTCCAACCCGGAGATGGACTATCGGCTCCAACGGTTCGATGAAATGGAGAATAAGTTCTGGTACCTGGACAACGTCCTCCTGGCCGCGAAGAATCGTGGCCTCCTCGACGCCTACTCTGGGTACCATCAAATCAGCATGCACCGACCCGACCAAGATAAGATCACGTTCATCACCGACCACGGCTCGTACTGCTATACCCGCATGCCGTTTGGGCTGAAGAATGCGGGAGCCACGTATCAACGCCTAGTCAACCATATGGTTGACTCGCAGATCGGCCGCAACATGGAGGTCTACATCGACGACATGCTCGTGAAAAGTCTCCGAGCAGCCGAACACTTGCGCGACTTGGCGGAGACCTTCGCCACACTCAGAAGGTACAACATGAAACTCAACCCTGCTAAATATGCGTTCGGGGTGCGGTCAGTCAAGTTCCTAGGTTTCCTCGTCACCCACCGAGGAATCGTAGCCAACCCTGATTAGATCACAGCAGTGTTGGAGATAGAGCGACCTAAATGGGTGAGAGATGTACAGTGCCTCACCGAGCGCGTCGCCGCTCTGGCCCGGTTCTTATCCCGAGCCGCTGAACGATGTCTACCCTTCTTCCGGCTGATCAAGCAAGCCAATATGGCACTGGAGAAGAAGGGATGGATCGACTGGGACCGAGCGTACGAGCAGGCGTTCGGAGAATTGAAGCGCTACCTGACGACACCTCCTATCTTCGCCAAACCCCAAGGGGGGGAACAGCTACTCTTGTACCTATCCGTAAAGCCCAGCACCATGAGTGATGTGCTCACACGGGAGGAGATGGGAGTCATGAAGTCGGTCTACTATGTCAGCCGAGCATTGCAAGGACCAGAATTCCTGTATTCGCGAACCGAGAAATTCACCCTCGCACTGATTACAGCTGCTCGCAAGCTACGGCCATACTTCCTGGCCCATCTGATCGCCGTCCTCACCGATCAGCCCCTCTGGCAAATTCTTCAGAACCATGATGTGTCCGGAAGACTATTCAAGTGGGCCATCGAGTTGGGAAAATTCGACATCAAATTCTGACTGAGGACAGTGATCAAGGCCCAGACGCTCGCGGACTTCGTCGCTGAGTGCACCCTACCCGCCGAAGACTCACCCGAGAAGTCCTCGGGTCCCGCTTGGGAACTATATGTTGACGGATCGTCCTGCGCTGCAGGCAGCGGTGCGGGATTGGTCTTACTCTCACCAGAAAGAGTGTAGCTACAGTACGGCTTGCGTTTCAACTTCCCGACCACGTACAATCTGGCCGAGTACGAGGCGCTCCTCTCCGGGTTACGCACGGCGAAACTGATGCGGGACGGATGACGACCGGGCTAAGACGTACGACCGACTCGTTGTGCGGCCAGCACTAACACGCTAAGGCAAGCCGGGCGGCTGACTATCGTGGTATTCTCTGGGTGGAGACGTCTCTCTACAGCAACTCTCTTGAGCCCGACGATCGTCCCTTGCGAGGGAAAGGTGGGGATCACGGCGATTAAGAAACCACCGTCACCTAGGGTGCTAATCCGCGCTCGGTGCTCGATTGGAGCTACGGAACGGGCACTCACAACTCACAATCGCGGTGAAATTTAGAACTAGCTAACGGCCCTAATCTCACAAACGCAGCAATATAGAAAGCATACTAAACAGCAAATGTAAGGATCGGAACGAGCACGTACCTCCACGACTAGTCGTGGGGGAAGAATTCTCGACCGATTTCCGAACAACCCCAATACACACAAGATTAACTTTACAATTTCAGAAGCTTGGCCCACTCCACACAGGGAGGTATCGGGCTACAATCAATAACTTTGGGGTTGCTGGAACCCGGGTTGACGGTCCACACTCGCAGAAGGCGAGGAACGCGTGCCGGAGTCGCTCGGGTACGCCGACGGGAAGCCGACCCGGTTCTGCCCGCGCTGGTCACCCTGCGCAGCGAGCTTGCGGAGGCTGGTACGGCTGGATCCGATGCCCGATCGGAGCGCCGTTTGTTGGAGAATGTCGGCGACTGAATTTAGTATCTTCACTCCGAAGATCGGGAACAGATGCCTTCAGATCTGGGCGCAGTGATGAATCTTCTGAGGTTCTATTTTTATGCTCATAGAACTGCACAGAAACACAGTAAAATGTTGGGAAAATGGTTGCCGATGTCGGATCGGGCCGTTCCTTATGGGAGGTGGTAGGCGACGTCCAGAGGAAGAAATACTCTGAAGATCCTTCACAAGGATCTTGGCCGGATGAAGCGGGGAAGGCTCTAAAAGTTGATTCTAGTTCTCAGTCGGGCCTGCTCAGACCAGCCCACGCGATCCCACGAGAACTGTCGTCACGATCAGCACCGGTCACAGATCGAGGCGAAACCAGTGGCAACACGAAGATAACTTGAAATACTATGATTTCTCTTCAGGAACCAACTTCATATGGCGTCGGGGTTGGGCTGGAGAATTCAATACACAGTCACCTTCAGATCTGGGCAGCAATCTGGAACCGATCTGCACGCCTCCACGAGAAAAATCGCCACCGTTGCTCACAAACTTCGATTGATGCGAAACTAAAGCTGAACGTTTACTAACTTGCAGAGGTATCAGGGATAATTTTTGTGGAAGAAGAAGATAAGAGGAAGGGGGGATACGGGGTCGAGTCTCACGACCCAGTTCTATCCAGTCCCAAGACAGCTCAATGGGAGTCACACCCAAGAACACACAAAGGGAATCACTCTCCAATGAACTTTTCTTTCAACAAAACTTCATTCTATTTAGCATAAACACTATACATGCCCTTATATAGGGAAATGGAAGGGGTAGGGGGGAGGGGACTTGCGCAAGATGCAAGTAGGGGGAGGGGTGCGCATGGATTAAGACCCTTGGTGAAAGGGAAAGGGGGACAAGGGGACATGGTAGCTCACCTACCTTTGAATTTCAAGGTAAAGATGGTAAGTGGCAGCCATGTGGAACTTGACCAGCAGCCATTTGAATGCTCCATGTGGTAAATGAAGAAGAAAATCAAACTAGCTAGCCTAATACCAACAAAAAAGAGGGCGCCCCCTTCATTGGGCCTTGAATGGGCCACTTTGGTCCATGGCTTAACCAAGCCCATTCCAACCTAGATGGCTTAAGGCCATTCCACCCTTGAAGGCCCATTAATGAAGAGAGCCCACTCTAGATTATCCAATCTAGATAGCCAATGTGGAAGGGTGGAAGGAAGCCCATATGGCTTATGGATCCATTAGAAATGGACCAAGGCCATTTCTACTTATGGAATGCTTAAGGGGCTTTAACAATTTGGCCCTTTAGGAGCCTTACAACCAGCCCATTAGCAAATTACATATACAATACCCTTTACAAGCCCAATTCAATGCCAAAAAAGGTCCAAATTCAAGTCAAATTATCCCCCTTTTGAAGATAAGCCGATGTAGTCCACTTGGCGCTCCGCGTATGGCACCGTCGGTTCGCCGACGTGTCACGTGATCGCCCTGGTGTCCGCACCAATTCTCCCCGGGTGGGAGGAACTCAACCCCATCGAGTAAGGGTCCCGAAGCTTGCGCTCTCCGCATGTGATCAAGGTGTTGGTCATCGTGGGGCATCCTCGCCAACACACTAGGACGTGTGGGTATGCGCCGTTCCTTGTGGTGATCACCTACTCATCCAGTATACAATCTATATGCATACGTTGAGGCTGGAAGAGGTGGACTCTCGGGTGAGGGTCACTCCAAATAGAAAGATAAAGCTCGAAACTCACTAGGGATCACCGCCGGTTCCAATAGGCTACCAGAGGAAACATGGAACGTCGAATTGACACCATTGTCGTTCGGTTGTTCAATATCGTACGCTTTCGGACCCACTTGTTTCTTAACCCGGAAAGGGTGGGGATCATGGACTTAGAGTGGCTTTCGGTCTCCGGGCGGAAACCTGTCAGGTATGACCCTGATCTAGTTGTACTCTCCCTTTGAATCCATGGATATGTAGCATGCATCGGCTAACTCCTTATGCGTGCATGGCTGGCCATTCATAGACACGACGTAATGCAAACCAAATGGATGAAAGAAAACAACTTGAGAGACAAACAAACACACACATGACTTTAGACAAACCTATGGCTAGTCCGACCTATGCATGGACGATGGCGGACCAGGACACCCAAATGTGTGCCATGCATACACTAGATGCAACCAAAGGTAGGTAGGATTATGTACTCCCAGACACCAAAAAAGACACCATGCATGCAAGGACTTCCTATCAGATGTGGGTGTGGAATGGCTAAGAGGTTCATCACCACTACATGTAGGTAAGGCATGCCATGCTTCCCAATAATCGGACCTATTGCTATGTGGAATTTGATTGGCCCGAGTGGGAAGAGAGTGGTAGGGGACTTCCTTGACAAAGTAGAGGGGAAATGGTGGAGCACGAGGCTCACTAGAGAAGGGGTTGAATGGGTCAAAGAATGTGTGACCCCCCGGTTCCTCCATTACATAGTCCCATGTTTGAAATTCATGAAGGTGATGGTCACCTCCATCCATCGTGGTAGATGGGACAGTGTATAGAAGATAGGGCTCCTCCCTCGGGATAAAAGGAGTGAAGTCGGGCTCGGCCGGTAGTGGGAGGAGTATAAGAACCTCCGTGGTAACATGACCCACGGTGTATACGGAGGTAATGGACCCTAAGGTGAGATGGGTGAAGCTACGACCGGTGGGTCGGTCGAAGCCTGGGGCCAACAAGTACGTAAATGCCAACTGCTGGTCTAACCCTTTAAGAAGGTCGTCCAATGAATCCACATAGTGACTAGACCGGAAGGTGGTGTGAAATGAGTTGCTTGGCACTAGAGGTAGTGAGGGGTCCATGGACGGGAAGGGAGGTGGGACCAAGCCATCTTTAAGCCAGCTAAGGAGTGGCACGGCGATGAAAAGTATTCCTGTAAGAAACACAGGTGGCTCGGGCGGAGGTGGCTCCAAACAAGACGACTCCGAATGAAGTTCGGAAGGAGAGGATGGCAATGGAGCACTCACGGGTGATGAAGGAGGGATCTCCATAATGAGGAGAGGGCTTGGGGACCCCGTTGATGGGGCCGGGTTAAGACTACCGGTGATGACCTCCTTAGGCTCGGGTAGGAGTACATCACTAGGAGTACGTGTCCAATCCACCCCATCCAACCGGACCAAAATCATTTGCATAAGTTCGACAACGGAGTGGGTTAGAATAGGGATATCATGGTGGACTCGCCCGTTGTCAACCGTCCTAGGATTGGGTCTTGGCTCATCTACGTCTCCGATAGGAACCCACTTGGTTGGTAGTGATTGGGTGGGGCCGGTTGGAGGTGACCGGTTGGGGCACGTAGACCTTCCTAAGCTCTCTCTTCATGTCCCACCATGACGCGATGGGCCATTACCCCCTAACCTCTCTAATTCTTTTGATGTAATCCCACTTTTCGGCAGCCTCATGGAGAAGCTGCTCTTTGGCGAAAGAGAATTGTATTGCCTCGGACATAGTATAACAATCAAAGTAGGTGTTCATGGTGGCCTCCCACGTGAGGTAGATGCCCGGGTCATTGGAGCCAAAAAAATCTGAGGCTTCAGGCCTACAGAAGCGGAGAGGATGGTTGCCAAGCCCATGGGTGGGCCAACGGTCATATCGCCTGGGCGACTGGGAATCCATGAGAAGTTGGAGAACTACATGTTAGACATGCCGACACTTGGACAAGACACTAGACACGACCCCAAAATACTAATGCAAAATTGGCATGAGACTCGACTACACACTTAGGCATGACGATGTTGGAATGCACAAACTAGGAACCTAGACTTAACCCACTATTCGGTACGTGGCGGAGCTAATCGATCCGAAGACCACTCGCACAAGTGTGCGGCCTTCCCGATAGGCATAACCTAACGATCGTGTCACACCTTTTGATATACCGAGTAGAGGAATGCAAATGCAACCTTGAACTTGAATGACCCTAGACTTGAACGACGCTTTGATACCAAATTGATGCGGGACGGATGACGATCGGGCTAAGACGTACGACCGACTCGTTGTGCGGCCAGCACTAACACGCTAAGGCAAGCCGGGCGGCAGACCACCGTGGTATTCTCCGGGTGGAGACGTCTCTCAATAGCAACTCTCTTGAGCCCGACGATCGTCCCTTGCGAGAGAAACGTGGGGATCGCGGCGATTAAGAAACCACCGTCGCCTAGGGTGATAATCCGCGCTCGGTGCTCGATTGGAGCTACGGAACGGGCACTCACAACTCACAATCGCGGCGAAATTTGGAACTAGCTAACGGCCCTAATCTCACAAACGTAGCAATATAGAAAGCATACTAAACAGCAAATGTAAGGATCGGAACGAGCACGTACCTCCACGACTAGTCGTGGGGGAAGAATTCCCTGCCGATTTTCGAACAACCCCAATACACACAAGATTAACTTTACAATTTCAGAAGCTTGGCCCACTCCACACAGGGAGGTATCGGGCTACAATCAATAACTTTGGGGTTGCTGGAACCCGGGTTGACGGGCCACACTCGCAGGAGGTGAGGAACGCGTGCCGGAGCCGCTCGGGTACGCCGACGGGAAGCCGACCCGGTTCTGCCCGCGCAGGTTACCCTGCGCAGCGAGCTTGCGGAGGCTGGTACGGCTGGATCCGATGCCCGATCGGAGCGTCGTTTATTGGAGAATGTCGGTGACTGAATGTAGTATCTTCACTCCGAAGAATGCGAACAGATGCCTTCAGATCTGGGCGCAGTGATGAATCTTCTGAGGTTCTGGTTTTGTGCTCACAAAACTGCACAGAAACAGAGTAAAATGTTGAGAAAATGGTTTCCGATGTTGGATCGGGGCGTTCCTTGTGGGAGGTGGTAGGCGACGTCTAGAGGAAGAAATACTCTGAATATCCTTCACACGGATCTTGGCCGGATGAAGCGAGGAAGGCTCTAAAAGTTGATTCTAGTTCTCAGCTGGGCCTACTCAGACCAGCCCGCCCGATCCCACGAGAACTGTCGTCACGATCAGCACCGGTCATGAATCGAGGTGAAACCAGCGGAAACACAAAGAGGACTTGAAATACTACGATTGCTCTTGAGGAACCAACTTCAGATGGTGTCGGGGTTGGGCTGGAGAATTCAATACACAGTCACATTCAGATCTGGGCAGCAATCTGGAACCGATCTACACGCCTCCACGAGAAAAATCGTCACCATTGCTCACGAACTCCGATCGATGCGAAACCAAAGCTAAACGTTTGCTAACTTGCAGAGGTATCAGGGATAATTTTTGTGGAAGTAGAAGATAAGAGGAAGAGGGGGATATGGGGTCGAGTCTCATGACCCAATTCTGTCCAGTCCCAGGACAGCTCAATGGGAGTCACACCCAAGAACACACAAAGAGAATCACTCTCTAATGAACTTTTCTTTCAACAAAACTTCATTCTATTCAGCATAAACACTATACATGCCCTTATATAGGGAAATGGAAGGGGTAGGGGGAGGGGACTTGCGCAAGATGCAAGTAGGGGGAGGGGTGCGCATGGATTAAGACCCTTGGTGAAAGGGAAAGGGGGACAAGGGGACATGGTAGCTCACCTACCTTTGAATTTCAAGGTAAAGATGGTAGGTGGCAGCCATGTGGAACTTGACCAGCAGCCATTTGAATGCTCCATGTGGTAAATGAAGAAGAAAATCAAACTAGCTAGCCTAATACCAACAAAAAAGAGGGCGCCCCCTTCATTGGGCCTTGAATGGGTCACTTTGGTCCATGGCTTAACCAAGCCCATTCCAACCTAGATGGCTTAAGGCCATTCCACCCTTGAAGGCCCATTAATGAAGAGAGCCCACTCTAGATTATCCAATCTAGATAGCCAATGTGGAAGGGTGGAAGGAAGCCCATATGGCTTATGGATCCATTAGAAATGGACCAAGGCCATTTCTACTTATGGAATGCTTAAGGGGCTTTAACAATTTGGCCCTTTAGGAGCCTTACAACCAGCCCATTAGCAAATTACATATACAATACCCTTTACAAGCCCAATTCAATGCCAAAAAAGGTCCAAATTCAAGTCAAATTATCCCCCTTTTGAAGATAAGCCGATGTAGTCCACTTGGCGCTCCGCGTATGGCACCGTCGGTTCGCCGACGTGTCACGTGATCGCCCTGGTGTCCGCACCAATTCTTCCCGGGTGGGAGGAACTCAACCCCGTCGAGTAAGGGTCCCGAAGCTTGCGCTCTCCGCTTGTGATCAAGGTGTTGGTCATCGTGGGGTATCCTCGCCAACGCACTAGGACGTGTGGGTATGCGCCGTTCTTGTGGTGATCACCTGCTCATCCAGTATACAATCTATATGCATGCGTTGAGGCTAGAAGAGGTGGACTCTCGGGTGAGGGTCACTCCAAATAGAAAGATAAAGCTCGAAACTCACTAGGGATCACCGCGGGTTCCAATAGGCTACCAGAGGAAACATGGAACGTCGAATTGACACCATTGTCGTTCGGTTGTTCAATATCGTACGCTTTCGGACCCACTTGTTTCTTAACCCGGAAAGGGTGGGGATCGTGGACTTAGAGTGGCTTTCGATCTCCGGGCGGAAACCTATCAGGTATGACCCTGATCTAGATGTACTCTCCCTTTGAATCCATGGATATGTAGCATGCATCGGCTAACTCCTTATGTGTGCATGGCTGGCCTTTCATGGACACGACGTAATGCAAACCAAATGGATGAAAGAAAACAACTTGAGAGACAAACAAACACACACATGACTTTAGACAAACCTATGGCTAGTCCGACCTATGCATGGACGATGGCGGACCAGGACACCCAAATGTGTGCCATGCATACACTAGATGCAACCAAAGGTAGGTAGGATTATGTACTCCCAGACACCAAAAAAGACACCATGCATGCAAGGACTTCCTATCAGATGTGGGTGTGGGTTGGCTAAGAGGTTCATCACCACTACATGTAGGTAAGGCATGCCATGCTTCCCAATAATCGGACCTATTGCTATGTGGAATTTGATTGGCCCGAGTGGGAAGAGAGTGGTAGGGGACTTCCTTGACAAAGTAGAGGGGAAATGGTGGAGCACGAGGCTCACTAGAGAAGGGATCGAATGGGTCAAAGAATGTGTGACCCCCCGGTTCCTCCATTACATAGTCCCATGTTTGAAATTCATGAAGGTGATGGTCACCTCCATCCATCGTGGTAGATGGGACAGTGTATAGAAGATAGGGCTCCTCCCTCGGGATAAAAGGAGTGAAGTCGGGCTCGGCCGGAAGCGGGAGGAGTATAAGAACCTCCGTGGTAACATGACCCACGGTGTATACGGAGGTAATGGACCCTAAGGTGAGATGGGTGAAGCTACGACTGGTGGGTCGGTCGAAGCCTGGGGCCAACAAGTGCGTAAATGCCAACTGCCGGTCTAACCCTTTAAGAAGGTCATCCAATGAATCCACATAGTGACTAGACCGGAAGGTGGTGTGAAATGAGTTGCTTGGCACTAGAGGTAGTGTGGGGTCCATGGACGGGAAGGGAGGTGGGACCAAGCCATCTTTGAGCCAGCTAAGGAGTGGCTCGGCGATGAAAAGTATTCCCGAAAGAAACACGGGTGGCTCGGGCAGAGGTGGCTCCAAACAAGACGGCTCCGAATGAAGTTCGGAAGGAGAGGATGGCAATGGAGCACTCACGAGTGATGAAAGAGGGATCTCCATAATGAGGAGAGGGCTTGGGGACCCCGTTGATGGGGCCGGGTTAAGACTACCGGCGATGACCTCCTTAGGCTCGGGTAGGAGTACATCACTAGGAGTACGTGTCCTATCCACCCCATCCAACCGGTCCAAAATCATTTGCATAAGTTCGACAACGGAGTGGGTTGGAATAGGGATATCATGGTGGACTCACCCGTAGTCAACCGTCCTAGGATTGGGTCTTGGCTCATCTACGTGTGGGACTCTTTGTCTCCGACTAGAACCCACTTGGTTGGAAGTGATTGGGTGGGGCCGGTTGGAGGTGACCGGTTGGGGCACGTAGACCTTCCTAAGCTCTCTCTTCATGTCCCACCATGACGCGATGGGCCATTGCCCCCTAACCTCTCTCATTCTTTCGATGTAATCCCACTTTTCGACAGCCTCATGAAGAAGCCGCTCTTTGGCGAAAGAGAATTGTATTGCCTCGGACATAGTATAACAATTAAAGTAGGTGTTCATGGTGGCCTCCCACGTTAGGTAGATGCACGGGTCATTGGAGCCAAAAAAATCTGAGGCTTCAGGCCTACAGAAGCGGAGAGGATGGTTGCCAAGCCCATGGGTGGGCCAACGGTCATATCGCCTGGGCGATCGAGAATCCGTGGGAAGTTGGAGAACTACATGTTAGACATGCCGACACTTGGACAAGACACTAGACACGACCCCAAAATACTAATGCAAAATTGGCATGAGACTCGACTACACACCTAGACATGACGATGTTGGAATGCACTAACTAGGAACCTAGACTTAACCCACTATTCGGTATGTGGCGGAGCTAATCGATCCGAAGACCACTCGCGCAAGTGTGCGGCCTTCCCGATAGGCATAACCTAACGATCGTGTCACACCTTTTGATATACCGAGTAGAGGAATGCAAATGCAACCTTGAACTTGAATGACCCTAGACTTGAACGACGCTTTGATACCAAATTGATGCGGGACGGATGACGACCGGGCTAAGACGTACGACCGACTCGTTGTGCGGCCAGCACTAACACGCTAAGGCAAGCCGGGCGGCTGACCACCGTGGTATTCTCCGGGTGGAGACGTCTCTCAATAGCAACTCTCTTGAGCCCGATGATCGTCCCTTGCGAGGGAAACGTGGGGATCGCGGCGATTAAGAAACCACCATCGCCTAGGGTGCTAATCCGCGCTCGGTGCTCGATTGGAGCTACGGAACGGGCACTCACAACTCACAATCACGGTGAAATTTGGAACTAGCTAACGGCCCTAATCTCACAAACGCATCAATATAGAAAGCATACTAAACAGCAAATGTAAGGATCGGAACGAGCACGTACCTCCACGACTAGTCGTGGGGGAAGAATTCCCGGCCGATTTCCGAACAACCCCAATACACACAAGATTAACTTTACAATTTCAGAAGCTTGGCCCACTCCACACAGGGAGGTATCAGGCTACAATCAATAACTTTGGGGTTGCTGGAACCCGGGTTGACGGGCCACACTCGCAGGAGGCGAGGAACGCGTGCCGGAGCCGCTCGGGTACGCCGACGGGAAGCCGACCCGGTTCTGCCCGCGCTGGTCACCCTGCGCAGCGAGCTTGCGGAGGCTGGTACGGTTGGATCCGATGCCCGATCGGAGCGTCGTTTGTTGGAGAATGTCGGTGACTGAATGTAGTATCTTCACTCCGAAGACTGCGAACAGATGCCTTCAGATCTCGGCGTAATGATGAATCTTCTAAGCTTCTGGTTTTATGCTCACAGAACTGCACAGAAACACAGTAAAATGTTGGCAAAATGGTTGCCGATGTCAGATCGGGGCGTTCCTTATGGGAGGTGGTAGGCGACGTCCAGAGGAAGAAATACTCTGAAGATCCTTCACACGGATCTTGGCCAGATGAAGCGGGGAAGGCTCTGAAAGTTGATTCTAGTTCTCAGCCGGGCCTACTCAGACCAGCCCGCGCGATCCCACGAGAACTGTCGTCATGATCAGCATCGGTCACGGATCGAGACGAAACCAGCGGCAACACAAAGAGGACTTGAAATACTACGATTGCTCTTGAGGAACCAACTTCAGATGGCATCGGGGTGGGCTGGAGAATTCAATACACAGTCACATTCAGATCTGGGCAGCAATCTGGAACCGATCTGCACGCCTCCACGAGAAAAATCGTCACCGTTGCTCACAAACTTCGATCGATGCGAAACCAAAGCTGAACGTTTGCTAACTTGCCGAGGTTTTAGGGATAATTTTTGTGGAAGAAGAAGATAAGAGGAAGAGGGGGATACGGGGTCGAGTCTCACGACCCAGTTCTATCCAGTCCCAGGACAGCTCAATGGGAGTCACACCCAAGAACACACAAAGAGAATCACTCTCTAATGAACTTTTCTTTCAACAAACTTCATTCTATTCAGCATAAACACTATACATGCCCTTATATAGGGAAATGGAAGGGGTAGGGGGGAGGGGACTTGTGCAAGATGCAAGTAGGGGGAGGGGTGCGCATGGATTAAGACCCTTGGTGAAAGGGAAAGGGGGACAAGGGGACATGGTAGCTCACCTACCTTTGAATTTCAAGGTAAATATGGTAGGTGGCAGCCATGTGGAACTTGACCAGCAGCCATTTGAATGCTCCATGTGGTAATTGAAGAAGAAAATCAAACTAGCTAGCCTAATACCAACAAAAAAGAGGGCGCCCCCTTCATTGGGCCTTGAATGGGTCTCTTTGGTCCATGGCTTAACCAAGCCCATTCCAACCTAGATGGCTTAAGGCCATTCCACCCTTGAAGGCCCATTAATGAAGAGAGCCCACTCTAGATTATCCAATCTAGATAGCCAATGTGGAAGGGTGGAAGGAAGCCCATATGGCTTATGGATCCATTAGAAATGGACCAAGGCCATTTCTACTTATGGAATGCTTAAGGGACTTTAACAATTTGGCCCTTTAGGAGCCTTACAACCAGCCCATTAGCAAATTACATATACAATACCCTTTACAAGCCCAATTCAATGCCAAAAAAGGTCCAAATTCAAGCCAAATTATCCCCCTTTTGAAGATAAGCCGATGTAGTCCACTTGGCGCTCCGTGTATGGCAGCGTCGGTTCGCCGACGTGTCACGTGATCGCCCTGGTGTCTGCACCAGAAACACCTGGGGGCGGCAAGTGTGCGAGCATATAGCGACTCCATGCTAATCGCCAACCAGGTCAGGGGGGAGTTCGAAGCCCGCGATCCCTCCATGATGAAATACTTAGAGAAGGCCAAGGCCGCGGCGAATGAATTCGCCCACTTTGAAGTGGTACACATCCCGCGCGAGGAGAATGTCTGAGCAGACGCCCTCTCCCACCTAGCGTCAGTCACTACGGTTTCCAGTTTGAGATCGGTCCTGATAGAAGAACTATCAGCACCAAGCATAGATGATCCAACGCTCCAGGTAAATGCCATCGACTACGAACCTTCCTGGATGGATCCCATGCTCGATTTCCTCCATTGGCAACAGCTCCCGAGTGACCACGCCGAGGCGCGACGCACGCGGGCAAGAGCGGCCCACTTCACCATGGTTGACGGTCGGCTATACCGCCGGTCCCTCTCAGCTCCTCTACTCAAGTGCCTCTTCCCCACGGAGGCCGACCAGGCCATCCAAGAAGTCCATGAAGGACTTTGCGGGAGCCATGTGGGAGGGCGAGCACTTGCAAGGACGTTGATCCGACAAGGGTACTGGTGGCCCACCTTGCAACAAGATTGCCTCAACTATGTCCGAAGGTGCCCCCAATGCCAGAAGTATTCCCACCTGCACCACCAACCAATGACGCAGCTCCACGCCTTGACGGAGCCCCGCCCATTCGCTCAGTGGGGGATCGACATAATGGGGCCCTTCCCTGAAGCACAAGGAAGGAAGAAGTTCCTCATAGTCACCATCGACTACTTTACCAAGTGGATTGAAGCTGAACCATTGGGGAAGATAACAAGCAAAGCAGCCTGGAAATTCATGTTGCGAATCATCATTTGTCGGTTTGGGATCCCCAGGGTTCTCACTACCGAGAACGGTAGACAGTTCGTGAGCACTGCCTTTCAGGAGAAGTGCTCGGAGTTGGGAATCTGGAACCACTACACCTCGGTGGGGCATCCCCAAGCCAACGGGTTGGTGGAGAACGCCAACCGAACTCTACTTCATGGCTTCAAGCCCCGCCTGGACCGAGCAGGCGATGCATGGATCGATTCAATCCCCAGTATTCAATGGGCTCACTGGACCACCGCTAGGGCCGCCACCGGGGAGACGCCTTTCCATCTCACCTACGGAGCTGAGGCAGCGGTTCCGGTGGAAATATCCAACCCCTCGTTACGAGTGGGACATTTTGATGAGGCCAGGAACAACCAGGCAATGCAAGGGAACTTGGACTTGCTCGAGGAAGGAAGAACCAACGCCCAGATGAAACTTGTTGCATATCAGCAGAAGCTGGCTCAATATTATAATGCCCAGGTTAAGGAGCGACACTTCTTCCCCGGAGATCTGGTTCTACGGCGAGCAAGCGAGGCTGACCCACGGGGGGCCGCAGGAAAACTCGCACCGAACTGGGAGGGCCCGTACCGGGTAACCGAAGCACTCGGTAAAGGAGCGTACAGGCTAGTGACGCTGGGGAGGAGAGAGGTGCCCAGGACGTGGAACTCCATCAACCTCAGGAAATACTTCCAGTGAAACGTCACCAGCCGTACCCCACTAAGGTAAGTTGCCTATGAAAGGTAACCTAAGTGTTCCCTAAAGGCGTGAGCACTGCTCCCCTTCAAAACAAGAAGGTAACCTAAGGGTTCCCTAAAGGCGCGAGCACTGCTCTCCTTGAAAATGAAAAGGTAGCATAAGGGTTTCCTAAAGGCGCAAGCACTGCTCCCCTTGAAAATGAAGAAGGTAGCCTAAGGGTTTCTTGAAGGTGCGAGCACTACTCCCCTTGAAAATGAAGAAGGTAACCCAAGGGTTTCTTAAAGGCGCGAGCACTGCTCCCCTTGAAAATGAAGAAAGTAACCTAAGGGTTTCCTAGAGGTGAGCACCGCTCCCCTTGAAAACCCAGGTAGCTTACGAGCTCCCTAGAGGCGAGCATCGCTCCCCTTGAAAATAAAGGTAGCCTACGAGCTCCCTAGAGGTGAGCACCGCTCCCCTTGAAAACCCAGGTAGCTTACGAGCTCCCTAGAGGTGAGCACCCTCCCCTTGAAAACAAAGGTAGCCTACGAGCTCCCTAGAGGCGAGCACCACTCCCCTTGAAAATGAAGGTAGCCTACGGGCTCCCTAGAGGCGAGCACCGCTCCCCTTGAAAACCCAGGTAGCTTACGAGCTCCCTAGAGGCAAGCACCGCTCCCCTTGAAAATAAAGGTAGCCTACGGGCTTCCTAGAGGTGAGCACCGCTCCCCTTGAAAACCTAGGTAGCTTACGAGCTCCCTAGAGGCGAGCACCGCTCCCCTTGGAAACAAAGGTAGCCTACGGGCTTCCTAGAGGCAAGCTCTGCTTCCCTCATAAACAAAGGGTGGCTTTTTCAGCTTCCAAGAGGGAGTAATAGTCTTCTCCTCTTAAGGAAACAGACGTACACTCACCACCAAAATATGAAGGGTGGCTTTTTCAGCTTCTAAGAGGGAGTAATAGTCTTCCCCTCTTAAGGAGACAGACGTACACTCACCTCCAAAATACAAAGGGTGGCTTTTTCAACTTCCAAGAGGGGGTAATAGTCTTCTCCTCTTAAGGAGACAGACGTACACTCACCTCTAAAATACAAAAGGTGACTTTTCAGCTTCCAAGAGGGAGCAATAATCTTCTCCTCTTCAGGAGACAGATGTACGCTCACCTCCAAAATACAAAAGGTGGCTTGGAGCTACTGTCATGCCGGGGACATCATACAACATGTGCAGGGGGGCTGCCTTGCGCACCAAGAAAGGCAGCAAGCGACGAAAGGGTTCACGATGGCTTCACCAAAATTTCTCCCTCATCGGGCCTCATATGATTCCTCCCAAGCGTCGAGCACACTCGAGGTTTGGGAGTGGGGGGCTTGTGAGGAGGGTAAAATTTGCCAGGCCCAACACGGCCCAATATTGCCAGATCCAGCAAAGCCCACTTCGGCAGAGCCTACAAAGGACCGCGAGCCCACATGTGAAATTACTGCGCATACAGGATCCAGACGCCGCACTTCTCTCCAACAGATGAGCGTCACCACCATCATCACAGGGCTTTCCCCTGCATGGACTGGGTCACACCCTCCCTGCTGAGATTCTCCCCACGAAGCCTCCCTTCCAGGAATAGGCAAGCGCATAACGGGCAACCCCCACGATCAAGGAAGCGGTGCCTCGACAGCCCGACGACGTTGATGACCAGGCATGCGCTCCTCGCAGCAACGGCCGTCAACTCGTGCACGGACTCGGGACCAAGCTCCCCGACGTGCTCGTGCCAACGAGCACTCCGCACCATGAGGTCAACAATGCCTAGGACCCAGGCACCCCCGCCAGTGAATCCTCGGGCTGCGAGGACTGGCCACCCGGAGGGACCCTCTGCGGAGGGGGAGGACCAATTTCAACGGCAGCAGGGGCCTTGCCCCTCTCACGCCCCCGTCCGCCAGAGACAGACGCAGAAGTAGCAGCCACCGGCACCACAGGCGACGACGGCGGGCGAACACTTGGGGAGGCACCCCAGATGAGAGTGGGACCCGACTCCTGACTGGGGTCGCATCCCTTCCTCTCTTCCTCGACCGACGGTGACTATCCATCTCTGCCAATTCATCCCCAGAACAGGACAAGACCCGGAGTCATCATTACCAGCGTGGCTCCTGCCACCGCCAGAGGCACCTTGCGCGCCAAGCAGGCTCTCGAAGCTACCAACTCCCATCGTACGAGGAAATCATCTTCGGATCACACCCTCCAGAGGAACCCTCTCTTGGGCTACTCTCAGTCCCCTGCGAGTGCTTGACAACTAAGAGTAGGGGGGAAGTGAGGAGGGTAAAAATGGTTCGACCCAGAAACGGCCCAAACTCGAGAGGCCCATTAAGGCTTGGGCAAGCTAGGCCCAGACAAGGGGCGAACATACACGTTCAACCCAATAAGAGGATGACCGGCCCAACAGAGCATCGGATTCCACGATGCCGATAAGGTCGGCCCAAGCGTAGTTCTCACCGGAGGACACTCCGATGACTGACCGTTGCCCCCACGACGTCAGCCTTGACCCTGTAACGGGCGAGCACGCGCCATGAGTGCCGTAAGACTCGCCCAGGGACCGGCCTACGCCGAGGCTATCACCCTCCAACGGGAAACTCCCGCCAAGATAGTGGGGAACGTTACTCTACTAAGCGGACCCTTCTCTATCAAGGGATGAGGCCCCTCGTTCCAGGACAACCCATATAAAAGGGACATCGACAGAAGAGGAGATACGGTAGATTCTTCTACTAAACCCCCATACTACTACGCAAGAGGAGACACAGTGAGCACTCCGGCCACTAGAGCTTCCTGCTGAGAAGGGATCAACCCAACCTGCAACTACGACAGAGAGGCCATTCGCTACAACCAGAAAGCTTCCTCCTCTTGCATGGCATTACCACCCAGCGAGCACTCCCTGAGAGCCCATTAGGAGCGGCGAGCACGCGTGCGGAGGACCTACACGCCTCTCGGATCATCTACTACGGCCTCTACTTCTCTCTTATTTAGCTCTTCTCTATTGCTCATTGTTCCCTTGCTAACTTAAGTATCAGAGGGTTGTCCCCTATGGTAACGATCGGGACTCCTTCTGACGCCCTTCTGGTTTCTTGGTGTGTGCAGGGCTCCACGGGCGTGAGATGACTTCCCCAACAAATAAATAGAGAAGGTGGTACGTGGCCTAAGAACCATTTTCCTGCCTCTACAGACGCATTTTTACTGGGCGACTGGTTGAACATACATGATTTTCTTTTCCATTTTTGATAATTACCAAATTCTTGAAATTCTTGAATACGCGTCTGTCCATATGGACGTTGCTTACTTTTTTAATTTTGGTAATTTCATAAATTCAAGAATAGGCGTCTGTACGGCAGGATGTGATTGCTAATGATGTTTTTGTTAAATCCTAAAATTCAATAATACGCGTCTTCTCATCTGGGCGTGATTTCTTTTGTTAATTACCAAAATTCTTGAAATTCAATAAAACGGGTCTGCCCATGTGGACGTGGTTTTCTTGTCGATTTTTGGTAATATTAGACTTTCCTAAATAAATCAAGAAAACGCGTCCACTCACCTCGCCGCCTATTCATGACCGCGTCTAGGACCGTAGATGCATCTTTCCTTGCCTAAATTTGATGTTTTTAATCCATCCAAAATTCACGAAATTGTTAATTTCCGTCCGGTACCCCAAACTTGATTTCTTTCTTTATTTTGGAAATTCCTAATTTGGCTTGGAATGAGCGACTCTTTGGGTGGACGCCCATTTAATGGACGGCCACGGGGTCTGACGCCATTTCCCTAAGATCTTCCGTGTTCAACTATGGCTCCTTCCTTCCTCATTTTGTGGTCCATTTTAACTAGGGAAGGGTTAATCTGGCTTTCCTGGACTGAGAGGACTTCTTCCAATGTTGATCATATTCCATAAGTATCCTACTTGTTCTTGGATTTAAACTCATCCAATCTCTCCCTATAAATAGCCCTACGGCTCTGGTTCAAAAGAGGCCGAATTTCAATAACTACGGGGAGGTGCTGCCCGACTGCTGGCTCTAGGAAGAAGTCTTCCCCGCACCTAAAGCTTCATCCCGCTGGAGACTTCCTCCCGAACGACCATAAAAAGCCATGGCCCTCACAGGAGAATAGCAGAGGCTTTTCTTCCTCTATTTCTTCTCTGTGTCTCGTTACTACATACGTTAATATCTGCATGCATCATATTTTCTTTGTTTATCTCCACCTTTCTCAACCACGTTGAGAACTCCCAACAGTGCAACACTTGCACGCACCCTTTTATATTATCATTCATCACCTTTTATTCCCACCCTTTGCATAGGGGTTTAAGGGGCAACACCCCAACAGGTGTGTTCATTCACATGTTTTCATATCATATTATACACTTGGGATTGATGCTATACATCTTGGTTTGCTAATCCATATCTTTTGCTGTTGGTTGTTGTCTTTGTTTGCAAGGGTAATGTGGACGCACTTTTCGTTGGGCGGGTTCGTTCCGGCTGGTGGCGTTGGTCTGTTAAGTGCGTGGGCATGCCAGTCACCGGAGTGATAATTTATTCGGGCTCCGAAGAGCCCATGGTGCGCTCGATCTGACTTCGTCAGACGATTGTGTGGTTCGTGTCGGGACCAAATCCCGTCGCACCGTAAAGGTCACGACGTCATTTACATCCCCCCATACGAGGGAATACCCTTGATTAATTGCCAAAATTAGGGGCCCCGCAGCCGAAAAGAATAATACTAATTATGCGAGAAAGGGGGGGCAGGAATAGATCACACTAAGGGTTGCATTTGGGCCACGAGCCGTCAGCCATGTCGATCACTCGTGGACCTTTTCATGTTCGGACACGGGTCCGTGATAGAAACGCAACGGGAAAACCGGGACGAATCCGTTCAGATGTCTGCCGAAAGCGCGGCAATTTTAATAATGGCTCGGAAGGACCCAAAGGGCGAGAAACGAATTTAATCCGGTCGGAATGTCGGCCTGAGGCCAGGTCGGGACCGGCCCATGTCGGGATGATTCCCAAGCTCCGGGCCTGGCCTGAGAGGGCGGCATTATTGTTCCTTTTGCCCCGGGTCCCGGGGAGAGATGGGGCTGCGGTATGGGCCCTATCGTCTTTTATCTGGGATTTTTTTTTAGTTATATGTTCTGGTTTCCGCTCCGCTGTTTATTACTTTTTTATGCATTTGTTCCGGATGATTTCTCTTCTTTTATTCATTATTATCATTACTATTATTATTACTATTTTGATTATTTTTATTACCCCTCCCACCTCTTTAATCATTATTAATGTTGCATATTCGGAGTCCTTTAATTAGCATAATTTTCATTAATTTATTTGCTATTGTTAATGCCCTTATCATGCTATATACATATATATGTGTAGTGTGCTGGTGAAGGGAATAGGGTGTACCGCTGGGAGACCCTAAGGGAAATGTGCCGGCGAAGGGTGGAAAAGGTGTACCGCTAAGGGAAAGAGTGTGCCGCTGGGTGCTGCTGAAAGGGTGTGCCGCATGCCGCTGAGCGTTGACGGGAGTGTGCCACTGGGTAGTGAGGGTGTACCGCTGAAGGCGCCAAGGGGCGTGCCGCTGGAGGCTCAAAGGGGTGTACCGCTGAGAGGAGTGTGCCGCTGGGGTTGAAAAGGGGTGCAACGGTGAGAGCCAGAGGAGGTGTACCGGTGAAGGGGTGAGGTGATGAGATTGCACCGGTGGAGGTTGGGACAGGCATGCCGGTGGAAGTTCATTCTTTTATTATCTGTTTTAAGGCTTTTCTTTTCTTCTTATCTTAATTTTCATGTAGTTTTGTATAAACTTCTCCCTTGTTTGCTCTATTCAGTCTCTTCTCGCAGATCGGATGTTCGGGCTGCCAGGTTGTTAATTAGTCCAGTTCTTGTCATGGTGCCTGCAGTGGCTCGATTAGTCAGAACATTTTGTCGTTGGTTGTTCTATTCGTTTGTTGCTTCCTTTTGCCTCTTTTAATGTTTTATTGTTTTCTGACAAAAATTCGGCAACATCTCCCCTTGACCCAGGGCGTAAGGGAGATAAAGGGAATGCGCCCACACGGAGTGGCGGAACCCGACAACTGGAGGTGGACGCCCGAGGGTAGCAACACCTTTATAGAACCTCGAAAAACGCGAAAGAAGAAGCAATGGGATGAAGGTCTCTAGGGTTAGACAAGCTAGAGTGGGGCTCAGAAAAGGTGTGCCGCTGAGGGTTTGAAAGGAAGTGTGCCGGCGAAGGACCAAAAGGGTGTGCCGGCCAAGGGCCAACAGGGCGTGCCGGCCAAGGGCCAACGGGTGTGCCGGCCAAGGGCTGGAGAGCTGCATCGCTGGGAGATAATAAAAAAAAGGGGAAGCTAAGTGTATGGGCTGGGAGGCTTGTAGGTCATTCAGGAAAAGAGGGGAAGCTCAAGGCCAAGGGTGGGCTACTGGTAGCTGGGTATTCGGAGAGAGAGAGCAAGGGCCTCCCTCTCTCCTTAAGCCGGTGGGCATAGTAAATGGCCGTGGAAGGGAGTGAAGAGCCCGTGAGACCAAAACTCATAGGGGAGGGATCACATCGCCACCGAGGCTCCAAAAGAACACCGGAGGAAAAAAGATGAAAAGAGTAACACAGTGCGTAAAGGCGGGAATAAATCAGTAGAAATAACAGGAAAGACCCAAGAAGGGTGATTTTTCATTCACGGGAAGCAAAGGGCCGAGGCCCTACATATGCATTGACGGGCATGCCCGAGCCAAGGTTACGGGCAAGAAAGAAAACCCAAGAACAAGAGAAAGGGAAGAGAAAAAAAAATAAGGAAAACCCCGGAGAGGAAGGTGTTGGGGCTGAAGTGGGGGATGACCGTCCACCCTCCTTCTCCCACACCTCCCCCCGTTACATCAAACCCTCCCCCTCTCTTACTCTCTCTTCTTCCCGGTGGCCGTTGGAGGAAGCTCACGCCAGAACGCCCCTTCTTCTCTTTCTCCCTTCTCCTCTGTCTCTTCTTTCTTCGTCTCTTTTTCCCTCTTCTCCGTCTGCCTCTGTGTGTGTATCTCTCTCTGTCTGAGTCTCCTCTCCTTTCTCCTCTTCTTGAACGGGAGTCCTTTATACTCCCAGCAGCGGGGGCTTTGACCACGGCCGTCGAAGGCGGGAAGCAGCCCGTGATGATGGGGTTTGACTCCCCCTGTCCTGGCTGTCAGTGGAGTAGCCTGCGTGGCCCAACGATTGAATGACACCTCGGACGGCTTACTGCGCGCCAAGGATACGTAGGGCATGGGCTTCACGTCGTCCCGCCGTTGAAAAAGCCTTCACGCTGTGCCGTTGGCGGGCTGAACAAGCGTGCCGTGGGAGAGGAAAAATGGCGTGCCGTTGAAGGCCCAACTGGGCGTGCCGCTGGGGCAGACATAAGCCCAAAAGGGTGTGTCGCTGGGACCCAAAGGGGCGTGCCGCTGAAGCTCCATGGGGCGTGTCGCTGAACGGCCTGAAGGGTGTGCCGCTGGAGCCCCGGATGGGCGTGCCGCTGGAGCTTGAACAGGCCGTGCTGCTGAGGGCTGCCCAAAGGGGTGTGCCGCTGAAGGCCACCTCAAGGGCGTGCCGCTGGACCCCAAGGGGGTGTGCCGCTGAACACCCAATGGGGTGTGCCGCTGAAGCTTGCACAGGCCGTGCCGCTGGGGGCTGCCCAAAGGGGTGTGCCGCTGAAGCTTGCACAGGCCGTGCTGCTGGGGGCTGCCCAAAGGGGTGTGCCGCTGAACACCCAATGGGGTGTGCCGCTGAAGGCCACCAAGGCGGGTTTAGGGGCCCGTTCTGAGCATGAGTCATGGCCCGTTTACTTTGTTCCGTGGCTTGTGGCTTGTGAGACCCTTGGTGGTCGGTTTCTCCAAGGTTTCTTCACTTGGCGCCGTTGTTGATGTGGGACCTAGCGGGGCATCTGGGTGTGCATTTTTTTGGTGTCCACAAATGCCCCCCACCCATGGGTAGCGCAGGCGAAGGATGAGCCGGGCGGTGCCCGTGGGTGCACTGGTCTCTTCTTCTCTTTGTTGACGTTGATAGGGTGTCGGTAGTTGACATGATATGTTGCTCTCGGGGCCTCTTCATCAGTGCCGACGGGGAGTCGGGAGCCGACCTGGTTTGTTGTCTCTCAGTCTCTTCGTCAGTGCCAACGGGGAGTCGGGAGTTGACCTGGTTTGTTGTCTCTTAGTCTCTTTGTCAGTGCCGACTGGGTGCCGGGAACTGACCTAGTTTGTTGGTCTCTTGGTCTCTTCGTCAGTGCTGACAGGGTGTCGGGGACCGACATAGCATGTTGGTCTCTTCATCAATGCCGACGGGGTGCCGGGAACTGAAGCAGCGCGTTGGTCTCTTTGTCTCTATGTCAGTACCGACAGGGTGTCGGGAGCTGACCTGGTTTGTTGGTCTCTTTGTCTCTTCGCCAGTGCCGACAGGGTGTCGGGAACTGACCTGGTTTGTTGTCTCTTAGTCTCTTTGTCAGTGCCGACAGGGTGCCGGGAACTGACCCGGTTTGTTGGTCTCTTGGTCTCTTTGTCAGTGCCGACAGGGTGTCGGGGACTGACATAGCACGTTGGTCTCTTCATCAGTGCCGACGGAGTGCCGGGAACTGAAGTAGTATGTTGGTCTCTTCATCAGTGCCGACGGGGTGCTGGGAACTGAAGCAGCGTGTTGGTCTCTTTGTCTCTTCGTCAGTGCCGACAGGATGCCGGGAGCTGACTGATAGTTAAAATGCATGCCGTTAATACATTCACTACCAAATTTAATTATCGGCTCACAAATTAATTATAAGAAAATAGTTAAGCGGTGAGTCCGAGTCGAGTCCACAGGGAAATTTAGATTTTTAGATAGAAAATCTTGAGTCTTATAATTAAGAGTTCATGACAAATGGACACTAAAATAAGAGTTGACAAATTAAAATTAACTAACCTAAATGAAGGGATTTAAAGAACTAAGACACCAATTAAATTAAACAAATGCAAGTCAGAACAGAAGAGAGGGACTGTTGTTTAAAGTCAAGTATCGACATCCGATGTTGACACTTCTAGCTTATGTAAGGTGTCTCTACCCTTTTGAGTAAACTAATGCAGGGATGATTTCCAGAAGAAAATAATGCTACGTTTATAGAGAAGAGGACAAAAAGATGCAGGTAATAAGCAACAACAAAAATGCTTCCATTGAATTAATATTCAAAAACCAGAGTGCAGTTGCATTGTACCAATCAAACCTAGAACCGCCGAGATTAATGGGACTAACGAAATTAACTTAAGCCAGAAAGAAAATGCTCCACTGATAAAAGAATACTAAAATGATTAGTAATCAAGACAGGGAACAATAAACCAAAGGACTCAAAGGGACTTCTGCTATTTTCCCACTCGCTGCGAACATCTGGCCAACACCCAGGGAGGATTGTTAACAGAGTCACAGCAGCAAAAGGACCCTCACCGTGTCTCTCTTCTCAGGCCACTGGACACCCACACGACAAGCACGGCGGCAGAGGAAGCTTGCCGCGGACGATTGTGCTGCAGCAGCTACAGGAGGCTCCACGCTATGCGACCAACTGCTGCCGATGGACGTTGCATGCCCAACAGCGGGAGACGTCTGCTGCGGCAGCACGGGATCTTCTCCACGGACGGCACGAACCACGGGCTACACGAGCGCAGCAGAGGATGCGAGCTCACCACGGATGGCACGCCGCGATTGAGAAGGCTCCACACATGAAGGTGACGCTGCACTTCTCCCCGTCGAACTGTTGTGGACGCCACACAACTGCAGCAAGGAAGCTTGCAGCGACGTGGGATGCTCGCTGGAGGACCACCGTGGCGACGAGTAGAGCGAGGGACGTCACGGACGTCTCGGTGCAGCAGAAGGCTAAATCAAAAACTAAAACTAAAAACCAACCAGAGATAACCCCAGAACAGAAGACGAACCCCCAACAAAGAAAACCAAAAGCAAAGCACGAACAGTATCTTCAAAAGAATAGTAACTCCAAAAAGAAAACCAAGCGACTGGATTCTCCGCAGGAAGATTAAAATTCTCCGAGAACTCAAACGGAGATTACAAGATGCCCTCAGAAAATCCCAAAACAAAACTACAAGCTAAACCAAAGGGAAAACTGGAAAACTCCAACTACGGACTCAAAATCTGAAAGGATGACTGAAAGCATAAAAAAAATGAGCCGACCCCCTCTCACGATCCCTGTGTACCCATTTTATAGGGGAGAGCCTGATCCTACGTCGTGACCTCCCCCCTTTGACGTGAACTGCCCTCTTCTTTATCCTTATCTCGTCGATGGCATCTACGGGAAGCCCATGCAGCAGACGAGCGAATGGACTCCGCTAGCTTCGCTATCATCTTTATCCTCACGAACCAGGCTCCATGCATCGTGTTTTTCGCGAACGGAAGCCACGTTTCACGAGCCTTCTCCAACCGCGCCAGCTACTAGCGATCTTCTAGCGAAGCTTGTTCCGCCCTCCGCTCATAGCCGCTGCGAACACCGCACACGAAGTAAAACCGCCTCCGCAACATTTGCTGTGTCCACCTTATCTCGTCGACGGCATCTACATGAAGCCCATGCAGCAGATGGCTCCTCAAACCGTAGCCCTTATGCACGTGCAAATCGAGCCATGCAAGTATATGTATCTTGTATTGCCATGCACTTGATGTCCACTGCCGCCATCTTGCTGTTTTGTTTGAATATTATAATGCCATCGCATCACCCAGCCATGCACATGCAACCATTTATATTCATCTTCGTGAAGCTCTCAAAACACCTCAGGTGATTTCATGCATGCCACTTGCCAACTCACGTAGTGCATCTCACCTTGCCATGCATGTGTTATTGAATTCAAATTAAGCCAAAGTCTTGCCAATGTTGCATCTTGCTGCCACTCATATATATATATATACACGTGATATCCACAGCCACCTGGATTAATTCATGCAACTCTCATGGCCATCTTACGTGAAGGAAGTGCACCACCATGCATGTGTTTCATGCATGCAAGCTTTAGACCCATCTTTTTTTTCAGCCTTTGCCCTACAACGAGAATAGATATTAAAGGCCCTTAACACATAGAAGATTAATGCAAATCTTATTCACGATGCACTCAAGTTTATGATTGTTATCATTTACAAATTACTTCCCAATAATAGTTGTTTTCCATGAAAACTCATAATTTAACAAGAATCAATTTTTGTGAACTTTTTTCACCTAGTCAATCAATTTACTAAGAATTATCTCTCAAACGTACAAAAATAATATGTGAAAATATGAAGTTATCACTGACCTGATTTGTTGATCTCTTGGTCTCTTGGTCTCTTCGCCAATGCCGACAGGGTGTCGAGAACTGACCTGGTTTGTTGTCTCTTAGTCTCTTTGTCAGTGCCGACAGGGTGCCGGGAACTGACCTGGTTTTTTGATCTCTTGGTCTCTTTGTCAGTGCCGACAGGGTGTCGGGGATTGACATAGCACGTTGGTCTCTTCATTAGTGCCGACGGGGTGCCGGGAACTGAAGTAGTATGTTGGTCTCTTCATCAGTGCCGACGGGGTGCCGGGAACTGAAGCAGCGTGTTGGTCTCTTTGTCTCTTCGTCAGTGCCGACAGGATGCCGGGAGCTGACCTGATTTGTTGATCTCTTGGTCTCTTCGCCAGTGCCGACAGGGTGTCAGGAGCTGGCCTGGTCTATTGATCTCTTTGTCTCTTGATCTCTTCGTCAGTGCCGACAGAGTGCCAGGAACTGACCTGGCTTATTGATTTCTTTGTCTCTTCGTTAGCGCCGACAGGGTGTCGGGAGCTGACCTGGTTTGTTGTCTCTTAGTCTCTTCTGGGAACTGACCTGGTTCGTTGGTCTCTTCTGTTCTTTTCTTTCTCTCTTTTTTTTTTGAACCACATTACCGATACAAGTGCCCTTTCAGGTTTTCACCGGTACCGACCCCTCTGCTTTTGCCCACGCGCCCTCTCGGGTTTTCACGTGGCGGGGTACCCGATTTTGCCCGTAGCGCCCTTTCAGGTTTTCGCCACAGCCGGGTTGTTGTCATTTTTACCCTTGTCCCCGCATAAGGGCAAGTCCAGCGGGGCATCTCTATTTTTAACCCCATTTTCTTTTCTTCTTTTTTTTTTTGAAATTGAGTGATATGCGAGTGTAGGCTAGGGCACGAAGCCTTGCGCCGGAAGATGAGGTTCATTCGTTGGCAAGAATAGAATGCCAGCGCAACGGGAGAATTCGTGCTGATTCAGACGTAAGGTCCGTAATGACGATATTGTGCGGAGCAAGTGGCTAGGGCACGGGGCCTTGCGCCGGAGAGGGTCTTATTCGTTGGCAAGAGACTAATGCCAATCGCAAGGATAGAGGTTCTGCCGATCCGGACGTAAGGTCCATGATGGTGGTTTTGCGTGACGGAGGGTGGCTGAAGCACAGGGCTACGTGCCAGGGACGGGCTTGTTTGGTGGTAGTGGTACCATGGCAAGGGTAGGGTTGTAGGGGCAGAGTCGTTTTGCTTGTGCGGATGCGTGTTTGCCCAAGATCGTGGGGATGGAACATCCCCCGGAGACACCTATTATTGTACGACATTGACCCACACATTGATACATGCGAGTAGATGCGTACGAAGATATCAGTATGTATATATATACATGTATATATATATATATATTTATTTATTTATTTATTTCTTTAATATTTTACATATTCCCCCCTTTTTTATTTCCTCCTTTTGTTCCCCCTTTTTTTCTCTCTCTCTCACCTCTTTTTATTTCCTTTTCCTCTCCTTCTCTCTTCTTTTTTTTCTCTCCTTTTCTCCCTCCCCCCTTTTTTACTCGCTCTCCCCTTTTCTTCTTCTTTTCTTTTATTCTCTCTCGCTTTTTTTCCCTTTTCCTCTTACTTCTCCGCCATATAAAAGGGGCGGGGGCGGTTCATTCGAACCACCCCCGTTCGAATTCCCCCCCCCCTCTTCTATCTCTTCAACAGGCGACCATTCGCCCCCTCCCTCTCCATCTTCTTTGTCTTCTCCGTCACCGAGCACCACCACCTCCGGTCGTCGTCGTCGTGCTCTCCATTACCGGGGTGAGGAGACGGCCACGGAGGGGCCTCCCCCCCCCTCTCTATTTCTCTCTTCCTCCCCCCCTCTTCTTTTCTTCACCGTGGAGGGCGGACGGGGCCCTCGGCCCCTCCGTCTCTCTCCCCCTCTTCTTTTCTTCGCCGTGGAGGGCGGACGGGGCCCTCGGCCCCTCCGCCTCTCTCCCCATCTCTCCCGTTTTCTTCCCCTCCCCCCTTTCTTCCTCTATTTTTTCTTCTCCGACTGGTGGCCACCGCCGGTTGCACCGGCGGGACGGGGAGAGGGGCCTCGCTCGTGCCGGGGGCGTTTGCACGGATGTGCCGGCGAGGGTGCTTCGAGGCGTGCCGGGGGATGATGGTTTGAGCGTGTCGGTGAGGGCCGTTTAGGGCGCGTCGGGGAAGACTACACAGGTGTGCCGGGGAGGGTAGCCAGGAGCATGCCGGGGAGCAGCGTTGGCAACTGTGCCGGTGAGGGCAGGGAGGAGTGTGCCGGGGAAGCTCTCGCCGAGCGTGTCGGGGAAGGTCTCGCCGAGCGTGCCGGGGAAGGTCTCTCCCAGCGTGCCAGGGAAGGGCACCTAGCAGCGTGCCGGTGAAGGCGGCCACGGGGTGTGCCGCTGAAGGCACTGCAGGGCGTGCCGGGGAAGCCTTGAAGGGCTGTGCCGGCGAAGGGGGCACTAGGGTGTGTGATAACGCGAAAGTTCATCGTTTAAAACATGCGTATCAATCTTAAATTTCCAACTCGCACTAGATGAAGGTAAGACGTAATAAGGTGGCGAGAAGGGTCGAATCCACAGGGAAGAAGAGATTTTTAAAGTTAAAAACCTTGGAGTCCTTTAGAAAACACTTGTGATTTTGTTTTGTTTAAAGAAAATAGTGAAATGAAGAACAAACCAAACACTTAATTAAAAACACCTATGATTATGTGCCTATGCTATAGAAATTAATTGCATGAAGTGAAAAGAAGAGATAGAAGAAGGGGGTAGAGATGGAAGAAGATTAAGAACTAGATCAAGAGAACAACTTTCATTAACTTAAAAGAAAGAGTACATGAAATGTGAAACAAGTTTACACTAATGACACAATGAGATTACAATGAAGTGAAATAAAACTAAAGCAATAACCAAAAGAGGAGCCTAAGGTGTGAAGATGGTAGTAGAAATGGTGATGACGCCGTCGTCTCCTCCTCGCCGAGCCTTGGAGAGGATCGCTCCGCCTTGAAAGAGATCGCCGTGGAAAGAGGTGGATGAAGAAGCCGTTACCGTCCACGTCACGAGCCTTGGAACGTCGCCCATCTTGATGTGCACGCCGCCATGAAAGGGGAGTTGTGGAGGACAAACTTTGGAGAGAAATATAGAGAGAAATGTGGAAGGGTTTGTGTGGAGATGAAGAAAGAAGAAGATGGGAGAGTAAAACAGTGAGAAAATAAATATACCTCGTAAATAAAGAAGAATTGGAGGAAGTGATAGAAGAAGAAAATCTAGATATACATAATAGGAAGAACTTTGATAAAGAACTCAGAGAGAAAAGAAGAGTGGAAGGACTTCAAAACTGAGAAATAACAAAAGCTAGAACCTCGGATGAACAGTGAAATCACAGGACAGCACAGTGAAAAACACGAAATAGATTGCAAACCAGAAGGAATTAGAAGATAGTGCAGAAGAAGAAGTTGTAG
Organism: Amorphophallus konjac; assembly: GCA_022559845.1. Lineage (NCBI taxonomy): Eukaryota > Viridiplantae > Streptophyta > Magnoliopsida > Alismatales > Araceae > Amorphophallus > Amorphophallus konjac. Next base: position 463,389,883 of record CM040118.1, on the reverse strand, counting down.
AGAACGTAAAAATAAAGAACTTTCATGAAGACACCAAGAGACGAAAATGACTAGAAGGGGGAGAAATATGGGAAAGAACAGAGAGAAACATGGGTTTGCAGATGAACAGGATAGCACAGTGAAAAATACGAAATAGCTTAAAACCTAGAAAGAACTAGAAGATGCTCCAGAAGAAGAAGTTGTAGAGAACTTAAAAACAAAGAACTTTGATGAAGAGTGCATGATCTGAAAACGAACTTACAAGGGAGAACTCGGAGGCCTAAGGTTGGGAGAGAAATTGCCAAAAGAAGAACCCCCCTCTCCTTCTTGTCATGGGCTATTTATAGGAAAAGTTGAGTAGATGGAGGGTGGAGATTGTATCAAAGGAGATGGATGGATAGGATTTAAGTATAATATGATGCATGGGGAAGAGAAAAAGTAGGTGAGTACACCCTCCTTGGGCTTTGGACAACCCCATTCCCAAGACTCATCATTCCTCTCCTTTATTTCAAACTTTGAATGTCCTTTTCCTCCTTTTCAAACTTAAACTTTGGATTCCTCCTTTTCAAACTTTGAATTCGAAATTTTGAACTTTCCTTTCCCTCCAACCAAAATATTTTGAATTCTTTATTTGACTTGGTCAAAATGGTGATGACCCTTTTTGCCCTCGGCTTCTTTTGTAATTACCTTTGGTGTCCTACACACACATAATTGCACTTTAGTCCATAAAAATTATCATAAGGTGCACATAAATCTTAAATGCTCATGATTAATTATGCAATGGAGAATTAATGCGCATGGCCCTCAACTTTAATTCATTAAATAATATCACCAAATTAATCAATTTATGTGAAATACTTAATTTACATGTAAAGTTGATATTAATGATAGGACATGCATAATTATCTAATTATATGCACATAAAATGGTGTACATGTGATGAATCATCATCGAAAATGAACACTTATCACACCCCCCAACTTACTCATTGCTAGTCCCTTAGCAATGCAAATAAAATTGAAATTTAGGACTAACCAGAGTTTATAAAATTCATACTCTCATATCCAGCTCTCCCTTCATAGAATCAACCAAAGATTAAGAATCTGGAATCATTAATACACACTAGCCTTACGTAGGAACTACATGATCAAGAATTCAAATCAAAGCTCAATAGCACTTGTGCATATATAACTACCAAATCCACAGCTTAGACAATTGCGTCCCTCATTCGCTATTCCAAACAAATGCCTTTCAACCCTGCACCTCTTAGATCAGAGCATTATGTATATTAGCTTTTTATCTGCCTTATTGCTTTGTCCCTTTTGGGATCTTTTATACCACACATGATGCTACACTACCCTTCACTGCTCAACGCGAACCTCGACTCTTGCCTTAGGAGAAGCAGGCCCGGTTTCACAGATCAAGGTTCCCTTTTCCGTTTTACGCGAACCTCAACACGTCTTAGGTGAAGTAGGCCCGGTTACTAAGACTAGGGGCATTTTTCATGGTGTATTTTTTTTGTACCATTACGCTTATTTGATAGATAATTTGGCAGAAAGCTTTGTAAAAAGATCTCTTTTCTTAAGAAGTGCAGAATATCAGACATCATACCAAAAATAGCAGAGGGCTTGTCTTGCTTGTTTCATTAGTGTGCAATATGAATTTCTTTTCTTTCTTCTTTTCTTTCTTTTTTTTTTCAAAGTGCACATGAACTTTAAAGGGATTCTTATGTCAGTTTTCCATGGCTATATTGACTAAATTTCCCATCATCCTTCTCCCTAGTCTTTTCTATTCCAGAATTACTTTTAAATTAAGCATGAATCATGAAACTCAAAATAGGGTTTACATCTTTCTATTTTCATGGAATGATGACATGCAAGATAAAACTCCTATCAGGTTGTGTAATATGCATCATGAAAATTTTTCTCTCCCCCACAACTTGAATGGCATTGTCCTCAATGACATGTAGAATATATGAACATGACAATGCATACATGAATGCTTGGGAAGGAAAGGTACAACCTGGGGTGCGCAGACGTGGCTATTTTGGTAGGCAATTTTTGCGAACGACTTCTTCCAGCTCCTACAAACACAAATGAAAATGACTCACTAGATTTTTGAAGAGAAATGGTTGGGTTGCCTCCCAACAAGCGCTAAATTTAACGTCTTCAGCCAGACGACATTCTTGTATTTATCATGGGTCACTCAGTGGGATTGATTCCTTTGATAGAAGTTGTGTGTTCTCCAAGTAGAGTTTGAGACGCTGACCATTGACAGTGAAAATTTGACCATTTTTAGGATCTATAATTTTGACAGCACCATGATCAAAGGCTTTGAGCACAACAAATGGTCCATCCCATCTAGACTTTAATTTTCCGGGGAATAAGCGCAACCTTGAATTAAAGAGCCAAACTTTTTGATCAGGTTGAAATGATTTTCTCATAATGTGTTTATCATGGAAAGCTTTGGTCTTAGCTTTGTAAATTTTGGCATTTTCATAGGCTTCATTCCTCAGCTCCTCCAACTCATTTAGTTGTAGGGTCCTATGAGATCCGGCTTGGGCTAAGTCAAAATTGAACTACTTAATAGCCCAATAGGCCCTATGCTCAAGCTCAACAGGTAGGTGACAAGCTTTTCCAAAGATTAACCTATATGGAGACATTCCAATGGGAGTTTTGTATGTTGTCCGATAGGCCCAAAGAGCGTCATCCAATCTTTCGGACCAATCCTTCCTATCGGGCCTAACAGATTTCTGCAGGATGTTTTTGATCTCCCTATTGGATGTCTCCACTTGGCCACTTGTTTAGGGGTGATAGGGGGTGGCAATCTTATGAGTGATCCCATATTTCCAGAGAAGAGCTCGGAATTGGGCATGAGTGAAATGAGAACCTCCATCACTAATGATCGCCCTCGGACACCCGAACCTTGAAAATATATTCTTTCGGACAAACTTCATGATAACTTTGTGATCATTAGTCCGGGTGGCAAAGGCTTCAATCTATTTAGACACATAGTCGACTGCCACAAGAATGTACTCATGTCCGAATGATGGTGGAAAGGGCCCCATAAAATCAATTCCCCAAACATCAAAGATTTCGACCACTAGAATGGGGTTGAGTGGCATCATATCGCGTTTGCTCATGTTTCCAATGGCTTGACACCTGAGACAAGTCTTGCTAAATTCATAGGCGTCTTTGAAGAGAGTGGGCCAGAAGAATCCACTTTGCAACACTTTGGCGGCTGTTTTCTTTCCCGCGAAGTGTCCCCCACAAGATAGAGTGTGACAAAAATTCAGGACGCTTTGTTGTTCTTCCTCAGGGACACATCTCCTAATTATTTGATCTGGACCTACGTGGAACAATTTAGGATCTTCCCAGCAATAGTGTTTGATTTTGGCAAAGAAATGCTCTTTTTCATGTTTAGACCACCCATTAGGAATTTGTCTCACAGCTAAGTAGTTGACAATGTCTGCGAACCATGGGAGTTGACTATGGGTGATGGACAGGAGATGTTCATCTGGAAATGAATCTTGCAAAGGAGCATTATCAGTTGTGAGAATCCGAGAAAGATGATCGGCAACTTTATTCTCAGAACCTTTTTTGTCTCGGATCTCAAGATCAAATTCTTGGAGTAGGAGGATCCACCTAATGAGTCTAGGTTTGGCATCCTTTTTAGAGAACAAATATTTGAGAGCTGAGTGATCAGAGTACACAATGACTTTTGCCCCTAAGAGATATGATCGAAACTTTTCAAGGGCAAAGACAACAGCTAACAACTCCTTTTCCGTGGTGGTGTAGTTAAGCTGAGCATCAGCGAGGGTGCGACTCGCATAATATATCACCACCGGGCACTTGTCAATTCTTTGGCCTAGAACTGCCCCGATAGCATAGTCGGAGGCATCACACATGATTTCAAAAGGCAAAGACCAATTAGGAGATTGGAGAATGGGTGCCTTGGTCAAAGCCTCTTTAAGGGTATTGAAAGCCTCAAGGCAGGCAGCATCTAAATGGAATGGAGTGTCTTTGGCCAAGAGAAGAGTTAACGGACGGGCAATCTTAGAAAAGTTACTTATGAACCGGCGGTAAAAACCGGCATGGCCGAGGAATGAATGAATTTGCCTCACAGAGGTCGGAGGAGGGAGATTAGAAATAAGGTCGATCTTGGCTTTATCCACCTCTATACCTCGTTCGGACACAATATGGCCCAAAACTATGCCATCTTGAACCATGAAGTGACTCTTTTCCCAACTAAGAACAAGGTTGGTTTCAATACATCTCGCAAGCACTTTCTTCAAATTTTTCAAGCAGTTTTCAAATGACTCCCCAAACACAGAAAAATCATCCATAAAGATCTCCAAGAATTCTCCTACCATATCAGAGAAAATGGCCATCATGCACCTTTGAAAAGTGGCCGGTGCATTGCAAAGACCGAATGGCATTCTCCGAAAGGCAAATGTTTCATATGGACAAGTGAATGTGGTCTTCTCTTGGTCTTCCGGATAAATGGCCACTTGATTGTACCCAAAATATCCATCTAGGAAACAAAAATATCTTTGGCCCGCCAATTTCTCTAGAATTTGATCAATAAAGGGGAGTGGAAAATGATCCTTTTTGGTCATGGCATTGAGTTTCCTATAATCGATGCACACTCTCCATCCCGTGGTGTGCCTAGTGGGCACATCTTCTCCTTGTTCATTTTGGACCACGGTGAGTCCCGATTTCTTAGGAACCACTTGAGTGGGACTCACCCATTGGCTATCCGATATGGGATAAATAATTCCCGCATCGAGCCATTTGACAACCTCCTTCTTCACCACCTCCTTCATGTTCGGGTTCAACCTCCTTTGCATTTCCCGACTAGGTTTGGCGTTGTCCTCTATGTAGATGTGATGCATACAAATAGACGGACTTACCCCCTTAAGATCGGCCACTGTCCAACCTATGGCACTCTTGTGAGTCCTAAGGACTTCTAGGAGAAGTGTTTCTTGGGTAGGGGTAAGATTGGAAGCTAAGATAACAGGAAGGGTTTGATCGGGGCCTAGGAATGCATATTTGAGAGAGTCCGGAAGGGGCTTAAGCTCAAGTTTAGGAGGACTTTCAAGTGATGGAAGGGCTGGTTCATCTTGCAAAGCTGGAAGTGGTTCAACCTTATGCCAAATGCTACTATGATGAGGGGAATCTTGAAGAGCATTGACCTCCCTTATTTGACCCATGCCCAGATCATTCTCAATAAGTTCATCGTAGATGTCTATGAAGTGGCATTCTTCATCTAGGTCCAAATATTGGGAGGCTTTGAACACATTGAGAGAAACTTTTTGACCTCCGAATGAGATGTCCATCGTCCCCGTAGCACAATTGATGTTGGCTTTTGCAGTAGCAAGGAATGGGCGGCCTAGGATGATTGGGGTGTGACTTAGCTCCGAGGAGGAGGCCATGTCAAGGATGAGGAAATCAACGGGGAAGTAGCAATCATGGACTTTCACAATCACATCCTCTATCAAACCTCGAGGGGTCTTGACTGAGCGATCGGCCAGTTGGAGAATGACGGGGGTTGGCTTGAGTTCCCCTATATCAAATTACTCATAAATAGATGTGGGTAAAAGGTTGACACTAGCTCCTAAGTCGAGGAGGGCACGGTCAAAGGTTATACCACCTATATCACATGAGATGAGGAGAGCACCGGGATCCTTCAACTTTCTAGGAAGATTGTTCATCAAGACCGCACTAACATCCTCAGAGAGCCAAATTTTCTTAGGGGTCGACTTGGACCCTCTTCTTGGAGTGCAAAGCTCTTTGAGGAATTTGGCGTAGGCCGGAACATGTTTTATGGCATCTAGGAGTGGAATATTGATGTGAACTTGTGAAAAGAGCTCCATGAATTCCTCATTTTGGGCTGGCCTTGTCTTAGTGGGCTTCGGTTCTAGGGCATTAGGAAAGGGGACCTTGGGTTGATAGAAATTTGGATCTTCATGGGCCTTTCCTTTCCCTTTAGGATCTCCCCCCAACTTATCTTGAGTGTAATCCTCCTTGCTTGCATCCTCATTATCTTGATTCTTTTCTATGGAATCTTGTAACTCATTTCCATCCTTGTATGGGTCATCTAACACCTTCCCACTCCTCAAAGTTGAAATAGCCTTGACATTTTCAAATTGTGGGCCTTTAGGTTGGGCTTGTGGGATGGGTTGAGGTAGGAGGCCCGGTTGTGGAGGAAAACCCGGGGGTTGGTTTCTTGGGTTGGCCACAGGTTGACTTGGAAGTTGACCCACTTCTCTTCTCATTGTAGCTTCCGCCAATTGTCCTATTTGACTTTCCAACTTGGAAATAGATTGTTGTTGATTCAAGATAATTTGTTGGAGTTGATTGAATTTATCTTCAAAGTTGGATTGAGGCGGAGGTTGGTAAGTGGGTTGGCCTTGATTAGACTGAAAATGTGAATAGCCCATAGGAAGGAATTGAGCTTGTGGACCTCTACCAAATGGATTGAAGGTGTTGGGTTGGGTTTGAAATTGACTTTGCATGGGTTGCTTTTGGACTTGATGAATAGAGGGGTTGGTTGCTTGAGGTGGAGCTTGTTGGGATTTCCAAGAAAAGTTCGGGTGATTCCTCCAGCCCGGATTGTATGTGTTTGAAAATGGGTCATTATTGGGTTTAGAGAATCCTTGGGCTGCAAAGACTTGCTCCTGGATGGCAGGGGGTAATTGAGCCGCAGTTGGACACTCCGTGATGTGATGGGATGGGCTTGCACATAGAGTGCATGTCTTATGTGGAGTGACAGATTGACCCAAGTAAGAATGGGATGATGGTTGGCAAGAAGGGTCTTTCAAAGTCAAGAGTTGATCTAACTTTTGAGTCAGACTCTCTACTTTATCCAACTTTTGAGTGATGAGATTTATGTCCAATCTTGGTTCAAAATCACCCCGGGCCTTGATCTCATATAATCCGGCCCGCTTGGAGGGCCCAATGGATCTCTCATAGGATGATAAAGAAGCATGATTGATAGAATTCCCACTAAGCATTTCGAATAAATCATACGCCTCATCCTCACTTTTGCTCATGAATGCCCCTCCACATGATGCATCTACCATTTGTCTAAATTGATCGGATAGACCCTCATAAAAAGCTTGGACTATTTGCCATTTGGACAACCCATGGTGAGGACACTTCCTAAGCAATTCCTTGAGTCTTTCCCATGACTCATGCATTTGTTCCCCTGGAGTTTGGGTAAAACCTGTGATTGCCCTTCTCATAGTATTGGTGCGGCCTATAGGGTAGAACTTCTTCAAAAATTCTTGTTGCATCTCGGACCAAGTTCTCATTGGCTTCCCTATAGTGCCTAACCAATATTTAGCCTTATCCTTAAGAGAGAATGGAAAGAGGGTCAATCTAAGGGCATCATCCGAGAAATTTTAGATTTTTACTGTGGAACAAATTTCTAAAAATTCATCAATGTGCTTGTAGGGGTCCTCATTAGTATTTCCATAAAATGAGGGGAGCATTTGAATTGTGCTTGACTTGATCTCATAATGGATGGCTTGATTTTGAGGAATGTAAATGCAAGATGGAGGTTGATATTGGTTGGGAATGAAATAATCCTTCATTTGCTTTGGAGGATTGGGATTTTCGGCCATGAGATTTTGGTGGTGAGGTCCTTGATTTTCGGCCATAAGATCTTCTTGGAGATCGTCTCTTGGATACAAGACTCTCTCTATTTCCTGAATGGGTCCTAGTAGATTTGGATGTTGTGATCTTCTTCCTTGCATAAACTAGGACGAAGAGAGATGAGAGAGATTTTTTTTTATGAGGATTTATATTTTTTTTTGGTTTTGACACAAACTAGGACGAAGAGAGAGAAGATGAGGATTTTTTTATTTTTATTTTTATTTTTGTTTTTATTTTTATTTTCTATTTTTTTTATGCAAACACAAACAAGTTGTCAAACAAATTGCCTAATGACCTAGATGTGACTTAGACCTACAAATTGGGTTTCACAAAATGGCTAAAGTGCAACTTGAGTTCACCCTCAATATTTCCACCGGCCAGGTAAGGGTGGGGTAGTGGGAGGCTCCCCCTACTTTCGTAGGGACCTAATTACAAACCACTAGCCCGCTTAAGGCGTTTGCCGTCCGACCGTCTTGCCTTAGGCACCGGTTTTCACAAGAGGGTAAGCCCAAATAACACAAGAACCACAGTGTGAACCTAGGGCCAACGTCTATTGAATTTTATTTAGGGTCTAGGTGATGCAAAGATGAAAGAAATTATGGTTTGTGGGCTAAGGAAGGGTGATGAAATCCCCACCTTATTTTGCTTATGGGTGTTGCCCTTAGAATATTTTAGAATGATATGCAGCAAACCAAGTTCAAACAAGGGGTTCTATGCAAGTATGCATGAGCATGTGATTAAGAAAAAGATTAGAAAAGAGCTCACCTTGCCCCTCGCAATCTCCAAAATACAATGACCAAAGTTAAACAATAAGGAAAAAAAAACTTCTATCCTAAATGATGCATGACTTAGAGCATGAAAGTGTGATTTCTACTCTTGGAATGAGAATTTTTTATTGGGTTCAAGTGAAGAGTTTTTTTTTAATTATTTTGTGAACCTATCGAACCACAATATGCAAGAATCATTAAGGAAATGACACAAAATGATAGCAATAGGTTTGAAGACTTACTTGATGCGCAATCCCTTGTTCTCTCTCTCTCTTTTTTTTTTGAAAATGAATGACAAACTCAAAAGATGAAAGAAAGAAATGCAAACTTACCTCTAATTTTTCTGGGTTTTGTTTTTAACATGTAAAAAAAAGAGTGCTTTATTAGTACACTATATACACAAGGAAAATAAAGTTCTTAAATCAAAAATCATCATTCTTCCCCGACAACGGCACCAAAAATTGATAACGCGAAAGTTCGTCGTTTAAAACATGCGTATCAATCTTAAAATTTCCAACTCGCACTAGATGAAGGTAAGACGTAATAAGGTGGCGAGAAGGGTCGAATCCACAGGGAAGAAGAGATTTTTAAAGTTAAAAACCTTGGAGTCCTTTAGAAAACACTTGTGATTTTATTTTGTTTAAAGAAAATAGTGAAATGAAGAACAAACCAAACACTTAATTAAAAACACCTATGATTATGCGCCTATGCTATAGAAATTAATTGCATGAAGTGAAAAGAAGAGATAGAAGAAGGGGGTAGAGATGGAAGAAGATCAAGAACTAGATCAAGAGAACAACTTTCATTAACTTAAAAGAAAGAGTACATGAAATGTGAAACAAGTTTACACTAATGACACAATGAGATTACAATGAAGTGAAATAAAACTAAAGCAATAACAAAAAGAGGAGCCTAAGGTGTGAAGATGGTAGTAGAAATGGTGATGACGCCGTCGTCTCCTCCTCGCCGAGCCTTGGAGAGGATCGCTCCGCCTTGAAAGAGATCGCCGTGGAAAGAGGTGGATGAAGAAGCCATCACCGTCCACGTCACGAGCCTTGGAACGTCGCCCGTCTTGATGTGCACGCCGCCATGAAAGGGGAGTTGTGGAGGATAAACTTTGGAGAGAAATATAGAGAGAAATGTGGAAGGGTTTGTGTGGAGATGAAGGAAGAAGATGGGAGAGTAAAACAGTGAGAAAATAAATATACCTCGTAAATAAAGAAGAATTGGAGGAAGTGATAGAAGAAGAAAATCTAGATATACATAATAGGAAGAACTTTGATGAAGAACTCAGAGAGAAAAGAAGAGTGGAAGGACTTCAAAACTGAGAAATAACAAAAGCTAGAACCTCGGATGAACAGTGAAATCACAGAACAGCACAGTGAAAAACACGAAATAGATTGAAAACCAGAAGGAATTATAAGATAGTGCAGAAGAAGAAGTTGTAGAGAACGTAAAAATAAAGAACTTTCATGAAGACACTAAAAGACGAAAATGACTAGAAGGGGGAGAAATATGGGAAAGAACAGAGAGAAACATGGATTTGTAGATGAACAGGACAGCACAGTGAAAAATACGAAATAGCTTAAAACTTAGAAAGAACTAGAAGATGCTCCAGAAGAAGAAGTTGTAGAGAACTTAAAAATAAAGAACTTTGATGAAGAGTGCATGATCTGAAAACGAACTTACAAGGGAGAACTCGGAGGCCTAAGGTTGGGAGAGAAATTGCCAAAAGAAGAACCCCCCTCTCCTTCTTGTCATGGGCTATTTATAGAAAAGTTGAGTAGATGGAGGGTGGAGATTGTATCAAAGGAGATGGATGGATAGGATTTAAGTATAATATGATGCATGGGGAAGAGAAAAAGTAGGTGAGTACACCCTCCTTGGGCTTTGGACAACCCCATTCCCAAGACTCATCATTCCTCTCCTTTATTTCAAACTTTGAATGTCCTTTTCCTCCTTTTCAAACTTAAACTTTGGATTCCTCCTTTTCAAACTTTGAATTCGAAATTTTGAACTTTCCTTTCCCTCCAACCAAAATATTTTGAATTCTTTATTTGACTTGGTCAAAATGGTGATGACCCATTTTACCCTCGGCTTCTTTTGTAATTACCTTTGGTGTCCTACACACACATAATTGCACTTTAGTCCATAAAAATCATCATAAGGTGCACATAAATCTTAAATGCTCATGATTAATTATGCAATGGAGAATTAATGCGCATGGCCCTCAACTTTAATTCATTAAATAATATCACCAAATTAATCAATTTACGTGAAATACTTAATTTACGTGTAAAGTTGAGATTAATGATAGGACATGCATAATTATCTAATTATATGCACATAAAATGGTGTACATGTGATGAATTATCATCGAAAATGAACACTTATCAGTGTGCCGGTGAGGGCCTGTAGGGGGAGTTGTACCGACCAAGGGGCCAAGGGGGATTTTTAGCTAAGGAAGAGGACTCCTTTGACCGGCGGACTTCTGGTGTTGCCTCTCGGGGCCCACCATGATTTGTTGGGGCCGTCACTCCTTGTAGACGCGCACCCGTGTTTTCCCTTATGCCTCTAGCCTAGGGGAAACTCTGTCAAAATTTCGTCAGAAATTGGCAATATCTTATTCATTTGACCTGTAGTGAAGCCTCTTACAGTCTTTCATTTCGTTTTGCGTGCGGCTTATTCTGATCTTTGATTTTTGTATCTTTGCAGACAAATGGCTGCCCCAAGTGGTTCTTCTACCCCTGCTGCCGCTGTCGGTGCCGACCTCATTCCGCGGGGTCCAGTGCCAGCGGTCACTTGGCTCAATGTGGAGGACCTGGATCGCGAGCATGCGGAGATAGCCGCCTTGGCAGAGTCGTCGGGGTCCGACGGTGAGAGCATGGACTTCGGCCGGCTTGCCAGAGTTGAAAGCGGCTTCACTTTTGATCGGGCCACCGGGGAGTACAGGAAAGACTTCCCGAAGGATAGGCACCTCATTCGATTCCTGAAGCATCTGCGCTCCCGAGATGGGCGAGACTTCCGCACGATAAAGGTCGTCGAGCGGGCCGTCCTGCATGCCCGGGACAGTTTGTTGTACAGCGTCCCCAGGAGCATTCCAATGTATCTGGTGGGAGAAGCCCGGGAGTGGAAGCCCGTCTTGGGGATTGAAGGAGTGCTTCCAGCCGAAGACAAACTGGTGCGAGCGCCTCAGTTCGTTCCGGCCAAATGAGATATGTCTACCGGCAAGGTGTACAGTGAGTCGCCCCGCTTCGGCTTATTCTTGGCTCCCCTTAAATGGGGCTATAGGGAGGAGCCATTTATATTGGACTGCTTGGCCATAAGGTTCAAGTATGAATTATCACTAGGCTGGATCGGGGAGCTGAAGCTTCAAGACGCCCACAGTTTTCGGGAAGGGGCAGTGGAGTTCACTGAATATGTACTATTCAACTATGCTCCGTTGCTGGTCCGGGTTGGCATTTATCACAGTGTATACGCCTCTCGGTATGGCTATCCCATCTCCAAGGGCCTCTGTTGTGGCATGATAGAAGTGTTCAGCGTAAAGACCAACACTTTCTACATGGCGGAGGGCGAGACTTCCCTGGACCTGTGGAGTCTCAGCCAGTTGAGCGGCTTGCCCATTGACGGGGAGCCTTATGAAGAAGTGTGCCTCCCCGACTTGATCAAGGACGAAACCAACGGGGATGGCTATTATTCTCTCGGGTATTCGTACCGGTATCTCATGAAGGCGTACCGAGAATTATATCAGCTGTCACATGGTGGGAGGCAGCCCGCCCGTGGGGATAGAAAGAGGGTGCGCATGGCCCTGTGGTTGGAATACTTCTATGACGGGCTGAAGCAATATGAAGAGTTTCCCCGTGTCGACACCGCTGTTGCTCGCAAGAAGCGTGCGAAGCCCAAGCTTGATGTGAAGATCCCCTCCAAGGGGCGTCGGAGCGGGCCTAATCCGATGGGTGTCGACCCGCTAACTCACTGCGCCGCCTATCTCACGTATTGGCTATGTTCGTTTGCCATACCGTACGGGGATGAGACGGTTATTCGGCCAGACGCCATCTACCCAGCATGTCAGATGGCGTGGGGCGTCCAGCTTTCCTTGTGCCCGGCGACCCTCTGCTTGATTTACAAGGCCCTGGGAGACATCAGCACCCATCAGTTTCCGAGGCAGGCCCGGTATGTGTGCCCACTACATTTCTGCGACGCATGAGTTTGCTCGTTGTTCCCCGAGTTCGCCCCGCGAGCTCTCCAGGATTGGGGACTAATGCCGAGGATACTGGAGTTTGCCAGTGCAGAGCCAGCTTCTACCTCCATGCGGATGTTTGATATTCGGGGCCAGTTGACAACGGTTCCCCGGGATGCGGCTGGCACTATTCATTTCTGGACGTTGGCTGCGCACTCTAGCCCTCTGGTGAACAATAAGAGGGAGTGCAAGGACGATCAGGTGGAGAAGTACGTCCACCCCATCAGCCAAGAGAATGTGGTCCGCCCGCTGCTGGAACCGGAGCTGAGGGACTGGGCGCTATCCATTCGCCCAAGCGTGTTGGTGTTCAAGAAGGGGGATAATGTGCTGCTGGAACCGTATTATCCCTTCCGGTTTGGTCGCAACTTCGGGTATGACCAGCATATCCCTGTTTATCATGCACAGTTCGGCCTGCCTTCGCGGAACATCCGGGGAAGTTCAGTTGCTGAACATGCTAAGAGTTGGTGGGACTTTTTCCACCGGGCGGACACTGCCTCTTTCAGGGTGCCGGCCCCGGGTCGCATTCCCCGAGTGACCCAAGACTACATAAAGTGGTGGAATGCCCGGACGGCCTTCTATCGGTTGCATAAGACCGACTGCTGGGATGGGGCCAAGAGGAGGTTCCTTAGTCGGCAATCGGTGCCAGTACTTGATATTGAGCCAGATCATCTTCTTCGGCTCAAGAACAAGCAGGAGAAGGAGGTGGTGGCATACATGGCAGCTCGTCGGGAAGCCCGGGACAAGAGGCCGACGCCGAAAGTAGAGTTGCCTCCGGCGGCGAAGGATGACTATAAGAAGACATTGCGGGATCTTTGTCGGATAGGGTGTGATCGTCTGGAGCTCATTAATTACCCGCTCCCCATGGAGGAGGAGGGCACCCCCGCAAAGAGCTGGCATCCAGAGAGGGACCTGATCTGCCCATACCGCACATTTATGAGGCGGGAGGAGAGGAAGCCCGAGAATTATAAGGACACCACATGGCTGTATGTTCTGCTGCGGGTGAATGGGCTGAAGATCGAAGATCAGACGGCTGCCATTCTGGTCAAGCGTCTGCATGTGCCATATTATTATGCTGACGGGTGGGGCATAGATCACTTCAACCTCTTCTGTCACCTCTCCATGAAGAAGCACGTTGATCTGGCCAACCTTACGGATCGGTGCCAGAAGATCGAGGACGTGTGCTGGCTTGTTCGAGAGACGGCGCGTCGGGACAAGGAGCCGTCTCTGGGCTATTGGCCGATAACGCTTCGACTATATACCGGTCCTCATGGTATTCAGGCTTTCCTCCTCTTTTACTCTTGTTGTTGCGTCTTTGATAGTCTATCGGGTGCTGATGATGATATATATACATGTTTGTTCTTTTTTTTTTGACAGACCATCCGGACAGCACCCAGACGGCAACATACCGCAATCTTCTTCGATTCGTCCAGAAGCCTGCTTATTTTGAAGCTGCACTACCGGCTCCGACCACGACCCCTTTGCCCAAGGCTGCGAAGAGGCCCCGGGCCAAATCCCCTGTGAAGAAGGCGGTCCGCCAAGGCGGCTAAGCAGCGGGACACAAAGCGGAGAAAAACGGAGGTAGCCAAGGCCCCGACTGCCATTCCTCCGGTGCCACGGGTCCCATCTTTTGAAGAGTTTGAAGTTGCCCGCCCCGAGCCGAGCCAACCTGCCGGTCAGTACCTTCGACCATCAGCGTGAACTCTACGTCTCTCTTTTGTTGTATATATATATATTTTTGAAGCAGAGCCTTGACACCTGAACGTTTCCTTTTGTTTCAGCTCCTGTGGAAGAGCCCGTGCCCACACCCATTCTTGACGCGGGGGAGCCAGTTCCTGTGCCCGCCCCTGACATGGGTGAAACCGCGATCATAGCGAAGGCGACTTCGGCGGCGGCTCCGGCTCCCTTACCGCAGGCCAAGGGAAGGTCCCAAGCCAAGTCGCCTGTTAAAAGGGCGTTGGCTGCTGCCAAGGCGGCCGGGCGGCAAGCAACGAGCGAAGGCGGGCCGAGGAATCCCCGGCCCCGGGGATAGCCCCTTCGGCGCCCCTCATTCTGTCCTTTGAAGAATTCGAGGTCACTCGGACTGAGCCGAGTCACCATGTCGGCGGGGTTCAACGGTCGCCGACGTCACCCGGGATTGATTTGCCTCCTGGGCCATCCTTGCATGCGCGCACGGCGACAATGCGCTTCTTTCTTACAGGTGACACGGAGGAACCGGCGCCTGTGCTGACCCCGAGCGAGAGCGAGGCCGCGGTCCCGAGGCCGCGTCGCCCATCAAAGAGGCCATCCGCGAGCCACCTCCTATTGCAGCAGCTGAAGGGGGTATTTGCCTTTGTTGGCCTAATTGACTTCTTTCATTCTTTGGGAGCCGATTGGGTTTGATATAACCCGTGTTTTCTTCTGTGTGACAGGCACGGCTGGAGCAATTATTGGGCTATTTGGCCCCCGTGTGTACCTCCCGGCGACACAGCTATACGCGCGGAGGAGGCTGAAGTCTAGCATACCAGCCTCACCCAGTCTGCGGGAGGAGGCGCCGGTCATCGACCTCGAAGAAGATGCTCCTTTGCCGGCGAGGGCAGTGCCTGTGACGGTCGAGTCTTCATCGGGTGAGGAGGTAGACTATAACTATTCCTCCGATGAGGTGGCTTATGACAAGGGCGCGTCTGAAGCATCAGGGCTGCCCGAGCTGGTCTTCAAGGCCCCCTTACTTGCTGGCTCCTCAAGCTTTATGGGGAGGGCTGCTGTAAGTGTGAGCTTGCTTGGGCCGGACCCCCCCCCCTTTTTATAGTGGGCTAATGATCTTGTTCTTGTTGTCCTCGGATTTTCAGCAGCTTACCCAGCCGGAGGTTGTAGAGAAGGCCGCTCCAGTTGCGCCGGTCGACTGCCGGGTGGAGGTTGATGTGGGCATGGGTAGGCTAGCCCTTTTATTGGACGCCCTTCAACAGGAGGCGTCCGCAGAGGCTGCGAGTACTACCGAGACGGCAGACGAGCCTCTGGAGGAGGGGGAAATTGTGCTCGAAGGCAGCCTCGTCCCGGTGGTTGAGGTAAGAGTGTGGGTCTTCTGATTCCTCCTGCCTTTTGACTTTACGCGATCTGCTCCCGGCAGTGGGTGGCTAACCATACTCTATATGGTCAGGCGGTGACAACGGCAGGGAAGACGCCCGGCCGTGCCCGGAAGGCTGTCGCCAAATGGAGGCCGAGTATTGGCCCCATGGCGGTGGAGGGATTGGCTTTGGTCACGGAATTGGGGGCGGAGAGCCTTGCAGTGCTCTTGGAGGCGGGACGCCTACCCCGGCTGATGGTTCCACTTCCGCCCTTCCCGAAGCTCCCGGCTCAAATGGAGGACCCGCTCCTGAATCGAATATTTGCTGGGCTCCGCGCACATCTGGAAGGATCCCACACGCAAGGGAAAAGTCCGTGGGTGATGGCGTCGGGTCCGGCTTTACTCGAAGCCCCTCCTTCGGCCGGAGTAGCGGTACCTGCACCCCTGTCGGTTGAACTAGTGGCAGAGGCGGGCCGGGCAGGGGAAGAGGAGGCAGGAGAGCAGCGGATGATAGCGGCGCCAGACGCTTCGGCAATGACCTCAGCCATTTCCTTAGCAGTGGTTGGCCAGGAATCTTCTGTCGAGCCACGCCGGCCAGGCGTCTTGACTCTTGCTCTTCCATCTTCTTCGGCCGCGGTGAACGCTGATTTGTGGGTGGAGGTGGACAGCACCGTGGAATTTACTCCCCCAGCCGTGCCTTCGGTCAGTCACACCTTGTCGGAGGTGCCGGTTCATCAAATGCTGGTGACGCTGCGGATGATGCTATTTGCCGACCTTTCCTTATCATACCGGGAGGTACACACCATAGTGACGCAGCTGACCGGGGCGTTACAAGTGCTGGGCTGCCCACCGGAGGAGTGGTCACGGCGGGTTCTGCTGTTGCTGAAGTATGTGAAGCGTGGCGAGTTCCTCGAGACCCAGGCTCCCAACGAATGTGCCGCCCTCGTTGCCCAGGCAGACGAGTATTTACAGACCTTGGAGGCGCGGCGCCATGATGAAGAGCGCCACGGGAAGGCTCTCGGGGAAGGCCAGAGCAATGTTCGCTCCCTTAAGAGCCAGATTGCGAAACTGGAGAGCTACCTTGCTGCGGCCAGGACCGGCCTTGCCGACGCTGAAAAAGCGGTGGAGGCGGAAGGCGAGGCTCTGGCCGTTGCCCAGGCCGAGGCGGCGTCCGTGGATGCAGAACTCGCTCGACTCGAAGAACGGAGGGGCCGCTTGCGCGATATGACGAATTTCCCTTGCGTCAGGATCCTCTCCCTCGAGGACATCTTCAGGGGTGTCGACTGAGCGTCGCCTCCCTTAGCTCTCTCCTTTTTGTAACACAGAGGTATGCCCCGAAGCATATGTAATCTGATCCTTCTTTAAATAGAACAGAACAGTTACAGTTTGACGTGTTCTTTGCGTATGCATTCATCCCAGAGGGACCTCTCTTCCCCTTTTCTCTTCTGTGTATATTGTTTTTTTCTTCCTCTTCCCTCCCCTCCTCTTTTTTTGTGCTGAGACACATTGGCAGGGTGTGAATCTTCGCGAGGATTCGCTTTGGGGGAACCAGGCAGGAACCCATGTCAGGGCACAGGAGAGTGCTCGCCTTCCCAGGGGGAGGACGAGGGGACCACTCCACCATACCGAACGGGCGACTCCCTAGTTTCGCCGCAATGTTGGAAGCGCGCGCTGGCCTCAAGCGGGGGGCCTCGGTCAGAGACCGGATTTCTCATCGTCCAGAGGGGACGGAGAGAAGAGTTTGTTTAGTCAATGACCCAGACGGGAGGTCCGAGCCAAAGGGGTACTCACCGCCCGGGGAGGACGGAGAGAAGAGTTTCTTTAGTCAATGACCCAGACGGGAGGTCCGAGCCAGAGGGGTACTCACTGCCCGGGGAGGACGGAGAGAAGAGTTTGTTTAGTTAATGACCCGGACGGGAGGTCCGAGCCAAAGGGGTACTGAATGCCCGGGGAGGACGGAGAGAAGAGTTTGTTTAGTCAATGACCCAGACGGGAGGTCTGAGCCAAAGGGGTACTCACCGCCCGGGGAGGACGGAGAGAAGAGCTTGTTTAGTTAATGACCCGGACGGGAGGTCCGAGCCAAAGGGGTACTGACCGCCCGGGGAGGACGGAGAGAAGAGTTTGTTTAGTCAATGACCCAGACGGGAGGTTCGAGCCAGAGGGGTACTCACCGCCCGGGGAGGACGGAGAGAAGAGATTGTTTAGTCAATGACCCAGACGGGAGGTCCGAGCCAAAGGGGTACTCATCGCCCGGGGAGGACGGAGAGAAGAGTTTGTTTAGTAACTTCTTTTAGTACTTCCGTGGCTACGGGGCGACGGCTAGAAATGGGAGGAGTTCTCCCTTTCTCGGCTTCCACTCTTCCCTTGCTCTTGTATCTTTTCTTTTTTTTTACTTCTTTTTTTTCTCTTTCTTTCTCTCTTCTCTTCTTTTTCTTTTTCACCTCTTTCTTTCTCTTTTTTTTCTCTCTTTCCCTCTTCTTCTCTTCTTTTTTTTTCTCCTTTCTCTCTTCTCTTCTTCTCTTTTTTCTCTCTTTTTTTTCTTTTCTCCTTTTTTTCTCTTCTCTTTTTCCTCTCTTTTTTTTTCTCTTCTCTTTTTTTTTTACCTTCCTCTTCCCTTTTTTCTCGCTTTTTTTTTTGAAAACATGGATAGTGGTCAAGTTGTTTGGACATCAATCGCGCAAATCCGCCCAAAATAGGGCGGAGGGTTATATTATTGATTGAACGGGGGCGCCGGAGCGTGGTACAGTCTCAAGTGCCTTCCATTAAGAGGCGGGAACTGAACTTCCCCGCGATGGTTTACAATTACATAGGCCCCACCTTCGTAGACTTTTTGGACTACGTAGGGTCCGAGCCAGTTCTCATTCAGCTTACCCTTAGGGTTGGCAGCCATGAGGTCTCTTCTCTTGACCATGACGAGGTCGCCCTTTTTGAATTCGCGTTCCTTGACAAGCTTGTCAAAGGCGCGTGCAATCCGGGCCTGGTAGATCTGAATGTTCTGTTGGGCCTGGAGCCGCTTTCCTTCTAGACTGGAGAGTTCATCAAGCCTTCGCTCAACGTTGGTTTGCCCTTCAAGGACAAGGCCATGCTGAATGGCAACCCTGAGGGACGGTATCTCCAGTTCAACGGGGACGATTGCCTCCGAGCCATATACGAGAGAAAAGGGCGAGCAGCCTGTTGGAGTCTTGTATACGATTCGGTACGCCCAAAGCGCCTCGTACATTCTTTCTTCCCAGTCCCTTTTGTTAGAGCTGACCGTCTTGGCCAGGAGAGTACAAAGTGTCTTATTAAAAGCTTCGGCCAGCCCATTAGCCTGTGGGTTATAAGGAGTCGATGTCCTCCAATCAATTTTATATTTTTCTGCCAGTCGGTAGACCTTCTGGTTGCGGAAGTGGCTGCCGTTGTCTGACACAACTCGGTCGGGCGCGCCAAACCAGAATATGATATTACGGCGGACAAACCTGACCACGATCTCTCGGTGACCTCCCGCAAGGCGACAGCCTCTGCCCAGCAGGAGAAGTAGTCGGTTGCCGCCAAAATGTATTTGCAGCCTGTGGAAGATGTAGGTAAGGGACCCACAACGTCCGTTCCCCACTGGGCGAACGGCCAACTGGGCGCGGTTGGGTGTAACTGCACGGGGGGCCTTCTGGGTATGGTGGCATGCTCCTGACATTTTTGACACGACTTAGCATATTTGCAGTAGTCGTCGAACATCGCAGGCCAATAATAGCCGAGCTTCTTTATTTCAATCTTCATTTTCGGCCCGGCCTGGTGTGCGCCAGCTGTCCCGGCGTGGACCTCCTTCATGACCCTCCAGGCTTCTTCAATGGACAAGCATCGGAGGAGTAATTTCTGCTTGGCGTCGGCCACCATTCGGAATAATATTCCATTTCGGAGCTCATAAGAGTCCTTAATTCTGATCAGCCTGATCTTCTCTTCTCTCTTCTTGGGCAGCTGCTGGTACTTGAACCACTGCATCAGGGGGTCTCTCCAGTCGGGTATGCCGACGGCTTCTGCTGTGGTGACTTCTAGCTCTTCTTCTTCTGGTTCCTCTTCTATCATTCTGGGCATCTGGCGCTGATTTATTACTTGGATACTGAGAGATCCATCTGGAGGCACTGCCAGTGAGCTTGCCAGTTTTGCCAGGGCGTCGGCTTGTGCATTCTCCCCTCTGGCGACATGGCCTATCTCAAGAAGGTAGAACCGCTCCATGAGTCTCTTCGCCTTAGTGTGATAAGGGAGCAACTCAGGTTTTCAGACATCAAACTGTCCCTGGACCTGCTTGACGACCAGCAGCGAGTCGCCGAATGCTTGGAGCATTTTGATCTCCATTTAGAGGCCCACCTGAAGGCCGATGATCAGAGCTTCATACTCTGCTTCATTATTTGTGCAGGGCTTAGTAATGCAGCAGGAAGTGTGCATCACTTCTCCGTCTGGCGATTTGACGACGATGCCGGCTCCGGCCCGTACCTTGGCGCGTCCGGACGGGGTCGCTTCTGTTCTCGAAGCCCCGTCAAAGTATAGCTGCCAGATGGCTTGTTGGACATGATCCACCTCCAGTGTCTCATCCTCGGGTAGCTCTGTGGCCAACGGGGAGTCTTCGGGCACAGGGTGTGCTGCGAAGAAATCCGCGACAGCTTGTCCCTTAACGGCCTTTTGCGGCACGTAGGTGATGTCAAACTCCATGAGCAGCACGGCCCATTTGCCAAGGCGCCCCTTCGGGACAGGCTGGGAGAGAATGTGCTTGATGGGGTCAGCCCTGGATATTAAGCTCACTTCATGGGACAGCATGTAGTGCCTCATGTTCTTGACTGCGAAGACCAAAGCAAGGTAGACTTTCTCTATCGGAGTGTACTTGGCCTCCGCTCCCACCAATCTCCGACTGAGGTAGTAGAGCGCCTGCTCCTTTCCCACATCATTATTCTGGGCGAGCATTGCCCCCAGTGAATATTCGGTAGCCGCTATGTAGAGAATAAGCGGTCTGCCTTTGACAGGTGCCCCCAGGACTGGCGGGGTCTTCAGGTACTCTTTTAGCTGGTCGAACGCGTGCTGGCATTTGTGGCCCTAGCTGAAGGGTGCATTCTTCATCATCAGTCTGTGAAAGGGTTGGCAACGCCCCGACAGGTTGGAGATAAACCTGCGGATATAGGCTAGACGGCCCTGTAGGGACCTCAGCTCTCCCAGACTCTTCGGAGGGGGCAACCCCTTAATGGCTTTTATCTTGAAGGGGTCAATCTCGATCCCTCTGTGCCGGACAATAAAGCCGAGGAACTTACCACTGGACACGCCAAAGGCGCACTTCATAGGGTTAATCTTCAGCCCATACAGCCGGAGCCTTTGAAAGACGACCCTGAGGTCGCTCAGATGTTCAGCTCTCTTCTTAGTCTTGACAACTAGATCATCAATGTAGCATTCGACCCTGCTATATAGCAGCTCGTCGAAGATCTTGGTCATTGCCCGCTGATATGTAGCACCGGCATTCTTGAGACCGAAGGGCATCCTCTTGTAGTGGAATATCCCCTTGGGCGACCTGAAAGCCGTGTGAATCTGGTCATGGTCGGCTATCCAAATTTGGTTATAGCCGGATGACCCATCCATAAAGGACAGGGCCTCGTGGCCAGTGGTTGCATCAATCATCACTTCGGTGATAGGCACCGGGAAGTCATCCTTTGGGCAGGCTTTATTCAGGTAGCGGAAATCTACGCAAATCCTGATCTGTCCATTCTTTTTCTTTACCGCTATAATGTTGGCCAACCAAGTGGTGTATTGGTTTTCCGCAACGAAGCCGACATCTATGAGCTTGTCGACCTCCTTGCAGATCTGGCTGATCAGTTCCGGCCTCATACGCCGGGGAGACTGCTTCACTGGTTCCATCGTGGGATCAATGGCCAAGATGTGCTGAGTCACCTCGGGGCTGAGCCCAGGCATTTCTTTATAGTTCCAGGCAAAGCAATCCCGAAATTCTTGCAGCAACTTTGTGTATTATTCTCTCTCCTGTAGGGGCATAAGAGCACTCAGAAAGGTCGGCCTGGGGTCACCTTCTGTGCCAAGGTTGATCTCAATCAATTCGTCAACTGTGGCCTGGCCGCTATTTTCAATTTCCGACGGGGCTGGCGACAAATCGATGAAGTCTTGATCTTCATTATCTTCGGGCTCGAGGACGCCATCCCCCTCTTCTTGTTCCTCATGAAGGGGTGCGGGGGCTGCATTTGTCGCGCATTCCTCCTGGACCGTAGTCGCCGGGTCCGTGGGGTCCGCTGGTGCAGAAAGGCACAGGGCCACCTCGGAGTCTTCTGTGTACTCATCATAGACAGCTCCGGCGGGGGCCGGGGCAGCCGCATCTTCGGGCGCCTGGTACTGGATGGATAGTGTATAGGCTCCCCTTCCGGGGATGTCTGCCACGTGGGGGCGTGGTGGGGCTACCACATAGTCTCCCATTCTGAGCTCGTCCTTGTCGATGAGGTTTTGAGCAATGTCTTTGAAGACATAGCAGTCTTCGATGGCGTGGCCCAGTATCTGGTGGTAGGGACAAAACAGTGGGTCCCCACTTCTTCGGGTGTCCTGCGGCCTCTTGGACCGTGGGAGGGAGACCTTGCCGTAATGGCAGGCCCAGTCAAAGATACCCCGGGTCTTCTCTCTCGGGAAGGAGTAGGGCTTCTGCAGCTTCTCTTGGAGTGTCAGGCCTTGCCTGGTTGGCCGCCCGGTCAATGGGCTCACCGTGTCTCTTGTTTCCCTTCTTGACCAGATGGGGGTGTCAGGACTGGTATCTCGGGGCCGAGGCATGCGGCCACCCCACGGGGGGAGGGAGCCCTGGATCAGGTTGGCGACTAGCGAGGTCAACTCAGCCAGCCGTACTTTTAGCATCTCGATCTCCCGTTGCTGCCTATGGTACAAGGCGTACATGACGGGGTCGTATCGAGGGGATTTCAGAGCCTGGCCCATGCTACTGCTCCTTGTTTCACCGACAGGCCGGGGTGAAGGTGGCTCGATGGTGTGCCCTCTCGAGGTTGACCCTTCGGAGAAGGAGGGGGTCTTTTCCATGCAGCGGCGGCGGGGAGGTTTCCAAAGGAAGACCTCTTCGTCTTGTGCCTCCTCAACCGGGGGCCCGGGATATGCATCTTGGTAGGCTTCCCGCGAATCTGTAGCTTCTGCGGGGTCGTCGCCGGACCATGTCGAGACTGATATGATGTCAGTCTCGTAATATTCCTCTAGTGAAAAGCCCAGACCGGGGTGCTTGGTGATTTTTAGCAGCCGTCGATCCAGGTTTGGTGGGTTCCACATCCTTTCAAACATTTTCTTCTGGCTGGAGGGCTGGTAGGGGGGAATCTTCTACTTTCTGACCATTCTGGCTGCTTGGTCAGTCATGTGGGGAAGTCCCGCGATGGAGACGTGCGGGTCATGCAATTCGTCAGGGAAATGACAATCATCGTCTTCCCTGACCGGCTTCTCCCCGGCAACATAGAAGATAGTGGGCGGCCCTTTAGGGTTAGGCACCTCGAAGGTTCTCAATTGCTCAGTTGCTTGGCATTCTATTTCTATTACAGGCTTGACGATCCCTGGCGGGACCCTGACATCTTCTAGCAGGTCTTCGAGGCAGGGCACCCCCGGTGTGGGGTAGATGGCGAGAGGAACTGCCTTGAATACCCCTCCTTCTTGTGCAATAAATGGTACATGTGGGGGAGCCACATAGCCTGGGGGTGGCGGAGGGAACCAGCCACTTGATTCCACCTTCTTTTTCCCTTTGTCTTGGGCAGCTTGAGGAACTTGCTTCGCCTTTTCTAAGTACAGATTAGCATCTGACAAGTGACACTCGAACACCTCGAACAGGTGGAGGTCGGCGAAGATTCTGACTTCCTTCCCCTCGCAAGGGTACTTGATGCATTGGTGCAAGGTGGAAGGTACCACCCTGTTCTGGTGTAGCCAAGGTCGGCCAAGCAACGCCTTGTAGGAAGTGTTGGAGTTGATGACGTGGAACTGGACCTTGGTGGTGAAGTCATCAAAGGTCAAGTTGAACTCTGCAACCCCCATGGGCACCTCACATTTCTGGTTAAAGCCAGCAATCTTGACATTTTTAACCTCAACCAGGTGTACGTCAAAGTAGTGTTTCTGGTACACCCGGTAGGGGAGTATATTTACCGCTGCCCCTGGGTCGATCAGGACCCTATTGATAGGCTGGCCATTCAACTGCCCTTTCATGTAGAGGGGTCTGTTGTGACTACAGGTCGGCAGAAGCATGTCATCTTCTGTGAAAGCCACTGCTACTTCAGGTGACATTTCTGCCAGGCAAGCTTCAAGGTGCGCTGGCGTCTGGAGGGCGGCAATGATGGCTTGCCGTGTTTCCTCGTTCAAGGACAGCATCTCCCACACGGTGAACCGGGTCGGGATCTTCTTGAGGTGCCTGACTATCCGTTCGGCGGCCCGCACCTTGAGTAATTTCATCTCTTCGGGCTTGCCGCGCCTGCCCCCATCCTGAGGTTGGGGTGCCCGATCAGGGGTGCCTGCCCTGTGGGTTGTGTTGCAGCCTGTTGAGCCGGCGGGGCCTGCTAGGCTTCCTCTGTCTCTCGCATGAATTCGGCGAGGTTTGGGATGCCGTTGAATTCTTCTTCTGGCTGAGGAGGGGTTGCCGCCGGTACGGCTTGGGGACTGCCTGTTTTCCCAGCCAAAGGAGACACTGGGGAGCGTGCCTGCCTACCTGCTCGGGCTAACAAGAATTCAGCGAATGAAGGGGTGCCTTGGCTTCTGGCCCCTCCGGGATAGAGACCCGACGAGGGAGGGATCTTGGTACCTCGGACCTCAGGGTCGGGGACCTGGCATGGTTGTTCTCCCCTAAGCATAATGTTGAGATTGTCCTGAGGAGGGCGCCCCCACTTCCTCCCCGACCTGGTGGCGTGTTGGGAGGTGGACGCCTCAGCTTGATTCACCTCTGCCGGTTCATGGGGTGGCTCTTCTTCTTTCTCTTCCAGGGAGAGAGCGGTGTCGAACAGCACCGATAGGGTGTTGCAGGCGAGGACAACCTCCTTCTTCTTCTTACCCCTGGGTCTTCTCTTCTTCTTCTTCTTGCCTGTTGTAGCCAATGGCTGCTCTTGGGGAAGCTCACTCCACAGGGGAGGCTCTTTGGCTGCTTCAGCTTCTGTTCCCGGAGCCAGCTCGAGTGATTCGAACTCCTCCCAGGGGACATACTCCTTCAGCTCAACGGGCTGGATTTTGGGCTGTTCATAATCTTCAAGCCCATCAATAATAGCCTGGAGTTTTTCGACCGCCGGGCTGGTCTTCTTATGCATCCGCAGCGGGACAGAGCTCTTCTTGTTGTGAGTGGGCCGCCTCATGACCAGTCGAGAGGCCGTGTCATGACAAACTGGGCTTGCCAGGGGCAGTGCAGGGAGGGGCGCCACCTCCCTCGGATGAATTCCTGGGGTAGGCCGAGGGGCACGCGCCTTTCTGTTACTTCTGGGTGCAGTCTGCCAACCTCCTTGGTCTTGAGCTGGGGCCAAAATAAAAGTTTCATAGGTGGCACGGGCGCAAGCCTCCGCCCACTCCTCAGGTAGCTCCTGGTATAATGAGATCATATTGGCGGCGGAGGTTATGCTAGGCAGCTCATGCGGCTGCGGGGGGTCTACTTTATGCTCCCCCATGTCCAGCTCCCCAGTCCTGATTAGGGACTCAATAACATCTTTGAAGACGTAACAGTCTTCAATGGTATGCCCGAGCATCCGGTGGTATAAGCAGAAGTGCGGGTCATCTTTCTTCTTCAGGTCGCCGGGCCTTTTCGGCTCTGGCAATGTAATTTTGTTGTAGCTGGTTGCCCACTCAAACAGGAGCTTGGATTTGTCCCGGGAGAAGGAATATAGCTTGTTTCTCATCTTCTCCCTCAGTGAGGGGCCCTCCCGCCGTTCTGTGGTTCTGGGCGGAGGTAGGGTGGCAGCCCCCTTGGCTTTCTCTTTCTGTTTTTCAAAAGCCTGGAAGTCTAATGTGTGCACCTCGGGGGGAGCTGGTTTCTTCTCGGCCTGCCTGGCCCTTTGGCTTGACATGGCTGGAGTGGAGGAGTATCGGGCCAAAAATGCCTCGATTTCTGCTACCACATTGTTCAGGCGGTCAAATGTCTTGACCTTGGTGCCGATCATCCTTTCTAGGATTTCTTTCTTCAAGTTTTGTTTGCAGATCTGCACCGCGTCCTCCTGGTGCGGGGGACGCCTGCACCTCATGCTGAGGTTCCTCCATCTCTTGATGTAGTCGAGGGCCGACTCATCGTTCTTTTGCCTTGTGGCATAGAGTTCCGCTACAGTGACTTCTCGTTCTGCAACATAGAACCTTTCTTTGAACTTCTTTTGCATGTCGGGCCAATCGGCCATCGACCCGGGTAACAAGCTGGAATACCACTCGAAGGCGAGTCCGGTAAGTGTTGAGCCGAAGAATTTTAGGAGGTAGGCCTCATCGGTAGCTAGATCTCCCATGATGTTCACATAATAAGCAACATGTTCCCTGGGGGACCCTTGCCCGTTGAACTTTTCGAACTTGGGCGGCTTGGTGACACCGACCGGCAACTTCTTCGCAGCATGGTGAGCCGGGTAGGGCACCCGGTAGACGTCGAACGGCGTCTGATCCCCGTCACCTCTCTCGGCCAGTTTCATGTCTATCATCTGTTCGAGCATCAACCGGCTGACTGCTGCCGGGTCGACTGGACTCGGGTAAAAATGAGCGGGCTGCGCGCTCGGGGTGGCCACCACGGTCGCCCGGGGGGCCCTGGGGGACCCTTGTGAAAGCGGAGCCTGTGGCGGGGCCACTGCGGTGCAATGTGCTTGCTGTGGGGGCGCGCCCCCGAGAAGGTTGAGGGTTGCTGGAAGAGCTGCTTCTGAGGACTGCCCCCTGTCCCTGGATGCTTCGGGTATACCCTCCGTTTGCCAGGACACCGGGGGTGGTGTGTTTCGCTCATTCAGCTGCTTTTTAAGTGACTCGATTTCCTGCTGGAATCGTTGTATCATGAGCAGCATTGTAGGGTCAGCTGTGGGAAGACTGGGCATGCCCCCTGTCTCTTCGGCCGGGGCGTCCTCGGATGATGTCGAGGGTCCGCCACTCGTGTCACCGGCGGTGACCACATTGGCCGTGAGGGCCGCAAGGGGCTCTTCAGGTGAGGTTCCTTCGGGGCCTGTGGGTGTTGCGCCGCCTGCCGCTCTCCCTCTTCTAGTAAGGGGTCCCGGCCTGGCGGCAAGTCTAGCCATTTCTTCCGGGTCGGCAGGCAAGGCCCCATACCGACCGTGAACTCCTGCCATATTGCAGGTGAAGGTGTGCCATCTTTTGTTTCTCTTAATCGCCTTCCTGGACGATTTCCCCGGGAACACCAGCCTGTCGAAGACCGATCATCGGGGCGGCGCTTCCTCCCGAACAGGGGACTGGCGCGGCTCCTCCGAACGGTTTCTCGACTCCACGCTAGGTGCGGGTCGGGCGCCTTCCTCTTGAAAAGCGGAAGCCATTGCCCCCAGCAGTCTCTGGCGACTGGCGGGGGTGCCACCCGGGCCTCGGAGGTAATTCCTCATAGCCTGCTCGATCCCTTGCCACTCCTGGTCAGGGAGAGCGGCCGGTGGTTGCATGTCGATGACAACGGCAGGAGGAGAATAGGCCGTGAGAGCCGAGCGGGCGGCATTGTGCCGGCGCCCTCGGCGACGGCGGTGGACATTCTCGGATGGCACCGGGATGACGGGTGCTGGTCGGAGAGTTGGGGCCATCACCTCGACCCTGTCATCTGTTTGGGCCCTCCTCGGGCGAAAGTGCTGGGCCCTGCCTGGGCGGGTGCAGTGGGCTGGGTCTCCTTGGGTACCCAGACTTGCTTCAGTTTGGCCGGCCTGTGAGCCGGCGCCTTCTTCGGTGCCACGGCTGGGGTTGCGGGCGTTGCCCTCTCTTTTAGCTTCTCCAGTCCTTGAAAAGGGTTACGGACTGGGATGGTCGGGACGATGCGGTCCGGCGTCACCTGGGACCTCTGCCCATCTAGGCGGACTCGGAGGGCCCCAACAGTCATGGACTTTTCGGAGTTGGAGGCGCGGCGCCCTGAGCCGATGCTGGTGTTGTTCCTCCGGAGCCTTCTTCGGTGAGATGTCGACCCTTGGTGGGATGGGCCGGTAGTTTGGTGCACGTGGTGCACGTTGCAGCTCAGCGTCGTTGTGGGGACGCTGTCGTTGTTCTCGACCACAGCTTGGCCGACAGCAGCTTCAATGGCCCCCGGAGCGGGAGCGTTGATCTGGGACTCCTCGGGCGCTTCTACGTCGAGGATCTCGGCAAAGGCCACCCCCAAGAAGTTGGGGAAGCCCACAGTGGGAGGGAAGCTCCCGAAGTTGAGGGGCACCGCCAGGTAGCCGCCTCGGACATGGTTCTCCACGACTTGAGGGCCGCAGACGACAGCCATTGTCGGTTCCATGATGCCTCTCTCTCTTCCTGCATTCAAGAAAGTAGCACAGTTAGTATTACAAGAAGGGGGCCGCGGGGCCCCTAATTTCGGCAAAGAGATGAAGGGTGGATCGGTCCCACTGGGCGTGCCAGAACTGTGGACGCACTTTTCGTTGGGCGGGTTTGTTCCGGCTGGTGGCGTTGATCTGTTAAGTGCGTGGGCGTGCCAGTCATCGGAGTGACAATTTATTCGGGCTCCGAAGAGCCCATGGTGCGCTCGATCTGACTTCGTCAGACGATTGTGTGGTTCGTGTCGGGACCAAATCCCGTCGCGCCGTAAAGGTCACGACGTCATTTACATCCCCCATACGAGGGAATACCCTTGATTAATTGCCGAAATTAGGGGCCCCGCGGCCGAAAAGAATAATACTAATTATGCGAGAAAGGGGGGGCAGGAATAGATCACACTAAGGGTTGCATTTGGGCCACGAGCCGTCAGCCATGTCGGTCACTCGTGGACCTTTTCATGTTCGGACACGGGTCCGTGATAGAAACGCAACGGAAAAACCGAGACGAATCCGTTCAGATGTCTGCCGAAAGCGCGGCAATTTTAATAATGGCTCGGAAGGACCCAAAGGGCGAGAAACGAATTTAATCCGGTCGGAATGTCGGCCCGAGGCCAGGTCGGGACCGGCCCATGTCGGGATGATTCCCAAGCTCCGGGCCCGGCCTGAGAGGGCGGCTTTATTGTTCCTTTTGCCCCGGGTCCCGGGGAAAGATGGGGCTGCAGTATGGGCCCTATCGTCTTTTATCTGGGATTTTTTTTAGTTATATGTTCTGGTTTCCGCTCCGCTGTTTATTACTTTTTTATGCATTTGTCTTCTTTTATTCATTATTATCATTACTATTATTATTACTATTTTGATTATTTTTATTACCCCTCCCACCTCTTTAATCATTATTAATGATGCATATTCGGAGTCCTTTAATTAGCATAATTTTCATTAATTTATTTTCTATTGTTAATGCCCTTATAATGCTATATATATATATATGTGTAGTGTGCCGACGAAGGGAATAGGGTGTACCGCTGGGAGACCCTAAGGGAAATGTGCCGGCGAAGGGTGGAAAAGGTGTACCGCTGAGGGAAAGAGTGTGCCGCTGGGTGCTGCTGAAAGGGTGTGCCGCATGCCGCTGAGCGTTGACGGGAGTGTGCCACTGGGTAGTGAGGGTGTACCGCTGAAGGCGCCATGGGGCGTGCCGCTGGAGGCTCAAAGGGGTGTACCGCTGAGAGGAGTGTGCCGTTGGGGTTGAAAAGGGGTGCAACGGTGAGAGCCAGAGGAGGTGTACCGGTGAAGGGGTGAGGTGATGAGATTACACCGGTGGAGGTTGGGACAGGCATGCCGGTGGAAGTTCATTCTTTTATTATCTGTTTTAAGGCTTTTCTTTTCTTCTTATCTTAATTTTCATGTAGTTTTGTATAAACTTCTCCCTTGTTTGCTCTATTCAGTCTCTTCTCACAGATCGGATGTTCGGGCTGCCAGGTTGTTAATCAGTCAAGTTCTTGTCATGGTGCCTGCAGTGGCTCGATTAGTCAGAACATTTTGTCGTTGGTTGTTCTATTCGTTTGTTGCTTCCTTTTGCCTCTTTTAATGTTTTATTGTTTTCTGACAAAAATTCGGCAGCATCTCCCCTTGACCCAGGGCGTAAGGGAGATAAAGGGAACACGCCCACACGGAGTGGTGGAACCCAACAACTGGAGGTGGGCGCCCGAGGGCAGCAACACCTTTATAGAATCTCGAAAAACGCGGAAGAAGAAGTAATGGGCTGAAGGCCTCTAGGGTTAGACAAGCTAGAGTGGGGCTCAGAAAAGGTGTGCCGCTGAGGGTTTGAAAGGAAGTGTGCCGGCGAAGGACCAAAAGGGTGTGCCGGCCAAGGGCCAACAGGGCGTGCCAGCCAAGGGCCAACGGGTGTGCCGGCCAAGGGCTGGAGAGCTGCATCGCTGGGAGATAATAAAAAAAAGGGGGAAGATAAGTGTATGGGCTGGGAGGCTTGTAGGTCATTCAGGAAAAGAGGGGAAGCTCAAGGCCAAGGGTGGGCTACTGGTAGCTGGGTATTCGGAGAGAGAGAGCAAGGGCCTCCCTCTCTCCTCAAGCCGGTGGGCATAGTAAATGGCCGTGGAAGGGAGTGAAGAGCCCATGAGACCAAAACTCATAGGGGAGGGATCACATCGCCATCGAGGCTCCAAAAGAACACCGGAGGAAAAAAAGATGAAAAGAGTAACACAATGCGTAAAGGCGGGAATAAATCAGTAGAAATAACAAGAAAGACCCAAGAAGGGTGATTTTTCATTCACGGGAAGCAAAGGGACGAGGCCCTACATATGCATTGACGGGCATGCCCGAGCCAAGGTTACGGGCAAGAAAGAAAACCCAAGAACAAGAGAAAGGGAAGAGAAAAAAAAACAAGGAAAACCCCGGAGAGGAAGGTGTTGGGGCTGAAGTGGGGGATGACCATCCACCCTCCTTCTCCCACACCTCCCCCCGTTACATCAAACCCTCCCCCTCTCTTACTCTCTCTTCTTCCCGGTGGCCGTTGGAGGAAGCTCACGCCAGAACGCCCCTTCTTCTCTTTCTCCCTTCTCCTCTGTCTCTTCTTTCTTCGTCTCTTTTTCCCTCTTCTCCATCTGCCTCTGTGTGTGTATCTCTCTCTGTCTGAGTCTCCTCTCCTTTCTCCTCTTCTCGAACGGGAGTCCTTTATACTCCCAGCAGCGGGGGCTTTGACCACGGCCGTCGAAGGCGGGAAGTAGCCCGTGATGATGGGGTTTGACTCCCCCTGTCCTGGCTGTCAGTGGAGTAGCCTGCGTGGCCCAACGATTGAATGACACCTCGGACGGCTTACTGCGCGCCAAGGATACGTAGGGCATGGGCTTCACGTCGTCCCGCCGTTGAAAAAGCCTTCACGTTGTGCCGTTGGCGGGCTGAACAAGCGTGTCGTGGGAGAGGAAAAATGGCGTGCCGTTGAAGGCCCAGCTGGGCGTGCCGCTGGGGCAGACATAAGCCTAAAAGGGTGTGTCGCTGGGACCCAAAGGGGCGTGCCGCTGAACGGCCTGAAGGGTGTGCCGCTGGAGTCCCGGATGGGCGTGCCGCTGGAGACCCCAAAGGGGTGTGCCGCTAGAGCTTCAACAGGCCGTGCCACTGGGGGCTGCCCAAAGGGGTGTGCCGCTGAAGGCCACCTCAAGGGTGTGCCGCTGGACCCCAAGGGGGTGCGCCGCTGAACACCCAATGGGGTGTGCCGCTGAAGCTTGCACAGGCCGTGCCGCTGGGGGCTGCCCAAAGGGGTGTGCCGCTGAACACCCAATGGGGTGTGCCACTAAAGGCCACCAAGGCGGGTTTAGGGGCCCATTCTGAGCATGAGTCATGGCCCGTTTACTTTGTTCCGTGGCTTGTGGCTTGTGAGACCCTTGGTGGTCGGTTTCTCCAAGGTTTCTTCACTTGGCGCCGTTGTTGATGTGGGACCTAGCGGGGCATCTGGGTGTGCATTTTTTTGGTGTCCACAGGTAATCTCAAGAAAACTCTCTCCATCGGCCGGCCGATAGGAAGAGAAGGAAACACTCACATCTCCCCACGCTTTAAGGTATTCCGCGATCCCTCCTTTTTTATTGTTATATCATTTGAGGCCCGTGTGTCCTCTGGTGATCACCCTCCACATTAGCAACCTGCGCATGCTCCCACTTCCCTTTTATCCCCCACACTCTTACTTTTAGCTTATTTGTTTTGCTTGTTCATTTTTGTTCTAAGTGGATTTCTTAGAATCTACATTCTATTGTTGCATAGACTTGTGGACATGCAAAATGTAACATCCGAAATATACCACGATTGTGGGAAGACAGAATGCCTACGGAATGCACTGCTATAAAGTCGACTCGACAGACCCAGCTACGAAGAAATACCACAAGAGAGCCTGGGTGGCCAAGTCCCCAAGAATACACCTGTCCGCATGATATCACCCTATGTCCGGATGGACGAATTAAAGTTGCAGGAAGCTGAGACTTTCCTGAATGAACGCACTGTTGAGGACTCAGCTCTGGAGGCTCAGCAGCAAACAATGCAAATGGCGGACTCGAGACATCTGAAGAAACTGGTTACCAGTGGTGTTGAGCCCCCACGAATTCGCGTCCTAAGGGACGAATTAAACCCAAAATCAAAGGAGTCTAAAATACTCCTGAAGATATACAACCGTGAACCGGGTTGCAGAAGCCCAAATATTAATGAAGAATAAAAGAAAATAAGAAAATAATGAAAGAAGAAGAAGAAGAAGAAGAAGAAGAGAAGAATAGAAGTGAAGAAAGATAAAGGGAGCCAACACGGCGCCTACCCATCCGACAGACCCCTTGAACCGGCAATTCCCAAGGCGCCGTCTGGTAGGACCCCAAATGAGCCCTGAACCGGTAGGACCTCGCTTCATCCGGTGGGACCTCGCTTCATCTGGCAGGCAACACTTCATATAGCAGGGCGGCAACTTCTTGAACCGGCAGGGTCTCGACCCTTTGAACCGGCAGCCCTTGTGGGAGTTCAACCGGCAAGGGCCCTTCCCCTGTGAACCACCAAGGATTTCCCCTACGAACTGGAAACCCCTGTGGGCGTTGAACCGGCAAGACCACAAGCCCATCCGGCAGGCTTACCGAACTGGCAGTAGCGTACCCATCCGGCAGCTACTCCCCTCAAACGGCAGCACACGTGCTGAATCGACAGTGGGCCGCCCATCCGACAGCTCCGCTGCGTAGCAGGTGGCCCTCTCCGAGCCTCTGCTCCCCCATTAATGGGTCTGTAGAATGGATGAAGCACGCACGCCAAGTGACATGCTGCTCATTCGGTGGCAAGGAGAAGGACGTGCCACACGTCCATGCCCATGGGGCGCAGAGGAAGAGGACACGCCAGATGTCCGTGTCGACGCGGCGAGAAGGAGGAAGACACGCCAACGGGCGTACAACTACTGCGAGTATAAAAAAGAAGAGATTTATATGGCTAAAAGAGAGAAGAGGGGCCGAAGAAGAAGAGGCTTCGAAGAGAAACGTGTGAAGGGAAGAAAAAAAGAAGAAGAGAAGGTAAGAGCGGAGAGTAGCTCCGAAGCCCTTTTTTTTAGCACCTGTATCCCCAGAGCGAAGAAGAGAAGGTAGAGGGAAGAGAGAAAAGAGAGAGAGTGAGAGAGAGAGAGAGAAGTGAGACTCGGAGTGAAGGGGGAGAGGAGTCAATGCTCTACCCCCTCCGTCCCCCTCTTTATATTCTGCTCTATTTCTGATGTCTTCCCTATGTAACTTTTTTCTTTCTTTGGCTCTCTATTGTAGCCCATTGAATGAAAGTAATAAACTCTTTGAATGATTCTGTGCATACTATTTGTCTCTACTGTTCTATTTCCAATCATTGCGTATGTAGTTTTGTTCCCCCCTTTTTTTACTGTGACTATCATCGCACGAGAATGGCATCGTGGCCCCTCTGAAGATGAGTTGGGCTCGGGGTTTATCCTATACCGTGGATAGGATCCCGAGTCTCAACCTCTGGGGATTGAGCTGTCAAAGCCTTTAATCAGGCTACACTGTGTTCGCCTCCTCCTCCTTCTTATGTTAATTCAACTCCGGACTTTAAAGTACCCTACTTTTGGTCGACCGTCGTGGTCACTCTGAGTGGATAAACTGACATCTCCAAGAGCCCCTCTCCCATTACCTACCATGATCCTCCTCAAGGAGCAACTCTGAGGGGGAAGGAAAAGGCAAATATGTTCTTAGAAGAGTTTATCGCTACTTCCCGTTCGGTCTTTCCTTAGAGAGTTCGAGCATGCAGTCTTCCGTCCTTAATCAGATCGATCCGGAAGCCCTTACATGGATGATCTGGCAGCCTTTATAAGGTTGATCTGGCAGCCCCTAACGGACTGATCCGATAGCCCTCACAGGGCTGATCCGACAGCCTTCATACGGTTGATCTGGCAGCTAATAAAATTGATCCAGCAGCCCCTTTCATGGCTGATCCGGCAGCTTCCACATAGTCGGTCTGGTAGGCTCGATACGCGCCGTACATTAGTCCCGTAATTATGAATGTTGCCGCCTTCGTGCTCATCCATGGAATGAAGAGGCCGTCTCAGATTCTCTATGGACGAGTGCTCGCTCTACATCACCCCCAAACGCCTCGCGTCTAGGGAAGATGCTGCCGAAATCTCACGAGAGGTCTGACCAACAAATGAACGAATGATGGACCAATCAAAAAAATTATGAGAACAACAATAATGAATGACCACAACGAGGAGAATAAAAATAGTAACAATGAATGAACGAATGAAAAAAAAAAGATCAAACTGAGTTTATTAAACAACTGTGGCTCCCCTTTCCTGCTAATTAAGGTGGGGTCGACCCCTGGGGTCGACCCCTATTCTCCTGCAGTCTGTCTATGGACAAACTGAGGTGTCCAGGGCAGGGGGAAACAAAGTACAAAAAAGAAAAGAGAAGAAAGAGGTGAGATAAAAAAAACTTAGGGAGGCAAAGAAAGTAAGAGGAGATGACAAAACAAACCAAAAAAATATGAAATAATAAATAAACACAAAATGATGATGAACAAACAAATGAATACAGATATATTCAAAAAAAGAGAAAGGGACATATTTAATCATGAAATTACATCAACCTGCCCTAAGGCAAGTCGACCTGCAATAGCCCAAGTCAACCTACCCCAGAGCCTGGGTCGACCCATCCTTAAAAGATAGCAGAAGAAAAAGAAGAGAGAAAGAAAACAAAAAAAGGGACAATAACAAACATAAACAACAAACCAAGGAAATAAACAACAAAACAAACAAAGCAAACACACAACAAGCATAGAAAGGAAGAAAACCAGAACAACCAATAAACTGAATTAAGCAAAAGTGGAAAAGAAAAGAAGAGAAGAACCCAACAAAAAAGGGGGAGGAGGGTTGCTGCAGAAGGGTGGGTGCATCGACCCACCCTCTCTGTTGCGCTGATGCACCCCCAGGCTGTTTGATCGAAAGATTCCTTCTTCGGTCGACCAACCCTTGAGCTACGTCGACGCACCCTCTGCTGGGTCGATGTGGATGCACTTTTCGTTCGTTTATTAAGCTTGTCTATTCGGGAATGGTTGATTCATCTATTAAGTGCGTGGGCGTGCCAGTCACACAGTGATAATTTATTCGGGCTCCGAAGAGCCCATGGTGCGCTCGATCTGACTCGGTCAGACGATTGTGTGGTTCGTGTCGGGACCAAAATCCGCCGCGCCATAAAGGTCACGGCCTCATTTACATCTCCCATACGAGGGAACACCCTTGATTAATCGCCATGATTCAGGACCTCATGGCCAAGAAATCAATTGCATGGAAGGTCTATTACAAGGTATTGAAATCCTCGCGCGAGGGCGAGAAGAAAACCATTCGCGGTCATGTCAGTCGTGGGCTGACCATTTAATGTTCGGACGAATGTCTGGCTCGAGAAAATCACGGTTGTCGCGGGAAAACCGGAACGCATGTATGCCAGGATATGGCAATTTATTGTTCAGAAGAACGGAAAACGTTCGGCTAGACCTCGGTCAGAGCGGTCAGAAACCAGTAAATCTGTTGGCCCGGTGCAAGAGCAAGCTGCGACCATACTGCGGTGGGCCCCCCAAGGTCGAAACAAGACTTGCATGAGCGTCATTAATATTTTCGGTGCCAAGGGGCAACGAGGGAATATCCCTTGAATTGGCTAAAAAGCTCTGTGTCTAGGGAAGCGGACGTTCGAAACGTGTCAGTCATTCGGGAGACCGTTTAATATTCGGACGGGAGTCCGGCTTGAGAATATTGTAATCGTCGCGGGAGGACCCGGAACATATGCATGCCGGGATACGGCAAGTTTATTATTCTGGGACTCTGAAAACATTCGGTTAAATCTCGGTTAGTATAGCAGGAAACCGGTAAATCTATTGGCCCAGTGCGAGATCGAGTCAAGACCATACCGGGGGCGCCTCCCGTGGTCCGAACGAGGCTTGCGCGGGCATCATTAATATTTCCGGTGCTGGAGGGCAACGGGGGAGAGTCCCAGGACTAGACTCCAAAACCGAAAACGTGTTCGAAGGGAGCGGGCTGTAGACCGAGGATATGAGCCGAACGGCGACCACGATTGGGACGGACCCGAGGTCTAAGCGTGGCCCACAGAGGTCTTATTGATATTCCCATGGAAGGGCTCCAGGGGTGGCGAGGACCGTCTCGTTCTATTTCGATTTTGTCGGTCACTCATGAACCTTTTCATGTTCGGGCAAGGGCCCATATTGAAAGTACGACGTGGATGGAAACGCAAATGTATGTCGGGTTTACGGTAATTTCAATGAAAGGACAGGAACGAATCCCAGTAGAATGAATCCGATTTGACGAGCTATCGGCCCATAGCAATGCCGGGCCACGACCGCGTCGGGGTGGGAGCCGTCGGCCATGTTGGTCGCTCACTGGTCTTTTCATGTTCAGACACGGGTCCGTAGTAGAAACGCGGCGAGAATCGAGGTGAACCCGTTCAAATGTCTACCGAACACGCGGCAATTCTAGTGGCAGCTCAGAAGGGATCCGGCCTGAGAAACGAGTCCGGTTTAGCCGGAATGTCGGCCCGGGGCGAGGTCGGGTCATGGCCATTTCGGGATAATTCCCAAGACTCAGGCCCAACCCGCAAGGGCGACATCATTGTTCCTTCGGCACCGGGTCACGGGAGAGACGGGGCTGTGATATAGATTTCACCATCTTCTTTATCTGGGATTTTTAGTCATAAAATTTGGTGCTGTTTATTCCCCTTTATATATTTGTTCTGGATGATTTTTGTTTTACTTTGTTTTATTTTTTATTATTATGTTCTTCTTTTCTACTATTATTATTACTATTTCACATTTTTTATTTATTTCTTATGTATATTCAGATTTATTTATTTATCATAATTTTTATTAATTTCTTATTATCATTATCATTATTATTATCGTTATATACATTTTTGGAGAGAGAGTGGGCCGCTAGAGGGCTAAAAGGGGTGTACCGCTGAAGGGCTGAGGGAGTGTGCCGCTGAAGGGCTAAAAGGGTGTACCGCTGAAGGGGTGAGGGAGTGTGCCGCTAAAGGGCTAAAAGGGTGTACCGCTGAAGGGCTGAGGAGTGTGCCGCTGAAGGGCCAAAAGGGTGTACCGCTGAAGGGCTGAGGGAGTGTGCCGCTGAAGGGCTAATAGGGTGTACCGCTGAAGGGCTAGGAGCGTGCCGCTGAAGGGCTAAAAGGGTGTACCGCTGAAGGGCTAGGAGTGTGCCGCTGAAGGGCTAAAAGGGTGTACCGCTGAAGGGCTAGGTTGGAAAATACTGATGAGGGCCCACTCTCCCTCTAGTTCTTTTAAGGCTTTTCTTTTCTTCTTTTATGATTTTTTATTAAGTTTGCATGGGTTTCTCATTTTCTTCTCTTGATCAATTTCCATTCTTTCTCCCATGAGGACGAATGTTCAAGTTGTTTAGTTGTCGTTCGATTTGGCTCTCTTTATGTTGATTACGGTTCCCTTGCCTTGGTGAATGCGTTTCACCGTTGTTCTTTTTGTTTGTTTGTTGCTTTCTTTTAGTCCTTTTTAAGGTGTGGTTGTTCCATTTGTTTGTTGCTTCCTTTTGTCTTTTAATATGTTATCGTTTCTAATAAAAATTCGGCAGCATCTCCCCTTGACCCGAGCGTAAGGGAGATAAAGGGAACGCGCCCACATGGAGTGGCGGAACCCGACAACTGGAGGTGGGCGCCCGAGAGTGGCAACACCTTTAATGAAACTTCGGAAAACTCGGTGAAAACAACGGACCGGAGACCTCCCTAGGGCCGGCTAAGGAGTGCACCGGGCAAGGAGGGACTGGTGGTTAGTGTACCGGCCAGGGAGCCTCAGCAGCGTGCCGGGCTGGGGGAGGCCAGGGTGTGCCGCTGAGGGGCTGTGCCGGGGAAGGACAAGGGCGCCGGGCAAGGTGCCCAGGGGCTGTGCCAGCGAACGGGGGCCAAGGCGTGCCGGGCAAAGGAGGGAAAAAGGGCATGCCGGGCCAGGGTCCGAGGGACCGTGCCGGGGGAGGCCCTAACAAGGGCTGTGCTGGTGAAAGGGCGGCCAAGGCGCACCGGGAAGGCCCGTAAGGGGCGTGCCGCTGGGGGCACAACTGGGGCGTGCCGTTGGAGGCACGGCTGGGGTATGCCGCTTAGGGCACCCAGGGGTGAGCAAAAGCAAGAATGCCCCGGGAGGAAGTAAACCCTAGCAAAAGGAAAAGGGGAAATGGGTGTGAAACACCGAAGGATGCAAACACGGAAGACACGCGTTGGAGAGATGTCCGAGG
Organism: Amorphophallus konjac; assembly: GCA_022559845.1. NCBI lineage: Eukaryota > Viridiplantae > Streptophyta > Magnoliopsida > Alismatales > Araceae > Amorphophallus > Amorphophallus konjac. Next base: position 463,351,483 of record CM040118.1, on the reverse strand, counting down.
AGACGTTTGCAAGCCTTCCACTTTTATTCTCACAAGAGGAGTGGCCTGAGGGGGCTAATACATTGCAATGTCGGCAAAACAAGAAATGAAAGGAAAGAAAGACAAAAAAGAAATACAGTGGGGGGGACGGAGCGTGGACTCCTCCCCTCCCCGGCCTCACTCCCTCTCTCCACCCACTCTTCTTCTCTTCTTCTCTTCGCACGGACGCCGAGAGCCAGAGTGGCAGCGGGGAGGGGAAGGGCAGCAGGACCTCTCCCCCTTTTCTTCTTCTCTTCTTTCTCTTCCTATTCTTCTTCTTCTCTTCGCGCGGACGGCGATGGACGGAGCATCAGGAGGGAGAGAAAGAGCCTCCCCTCCCCCTCTTCTCTTCTCTCTTCGCACAGACAGCAGCGGTGGGTGGAACGGCGGGGCCTCTCCCCTCTCTTCCTCTCCTCCCTCTTCTTCTCTTCTCCTCTTCTTCTTCCCTTCTTCTCTTCGCCCTCTACCTTTGTGTCTGTGTGTGTCTACCTCCTCTTTGTTGTCTCCTCTTCTTTCCCATGTTCGCCTTTTTTTGGCCGAAGAAGGGGGGCGTTTTATACCCCAGCGGCGGGAGCGTTCGGGTGCGAACGACGGTGGCGGGAGGTGACGGGCATTGAATGGGTTTGACCTCCCCGTCCTTGGTGGCAGAGGAGTAGCATGTGTGGCTCAGCCTCCGATCGACACCTCGGACAGCTCACTGCGCGCCAAGGATCTATAGGGCATGGGCATCACGTCGTCCTGCCGGAGCGTGCCGCTGAAGAGCCTGGACAGCGTGCCGCTGGCAGGAACAACAAGCGTGCCGCTGAGAGGGCCAAAAGGTGTGTCGCTAGAAGACATGGCAAGCGTGCCGCTGTAGAGCCCAAAGGGCGTGTCGCTGGAAGACATGGCAAGCGTGCCGCTGAAGAGCTCAAAGGGCGTGTCGCTGAACGGCTAGGAGGGTTGTGCCGCTGAGGGCCAAGGGGGCTGTGCCGCTGAAGGGCAAGGGGGCTGTGCCGCTGAGTGCCGCTGAGGGCCAAGGGGGCTGTGCCGCTGAAGGCCAAGAGGCTGTGCCGCTGAGGGTCACCAGGGTGTGCCGTTGAAGGGCAAAGGACCCTGTGCCGCTGAAGGGCCAAGACTTGGTAGATGAGTGTATAGACTTCGTGTGCATGAGCTCTGTACAGGCTTGCCACATGAGTGTATAGACTTCGCGTCTGAACTCTGTACAGACTTTCCTTACGGGTGTATAGACTTTGGTAAAGCAAGGGCTTTACAGACTTCAACTTAGCTGCAATGTATAGACTTGCAGGGGCAACATCGGTAAAGCTACCAATGTATAGACTTCCAATGCTTCACCGATGTATAGACTTGGAAGTTGACGGCTGTATAGACTTCGTGTGCAACTGCCAACGTACAGACTTGGGCTGACAGCTGTACCGACTTGGTGAAACCCTGAATGAAGCATGCCGCTGAAGGGGCAAATGGCCGTGCCGCTGAAGGGCCAAATGGCCATGCCACTGAAGGGCTGAAGGGCCGTGCCGCTGGGAGCTGAAATGCCGTGCCGCTGAAGGGCCTCAGGCCCGTGCCGCTGGAGGCACCGAAGGTGCCGTTTTGACAGGGGCCTTTACTTTTGCTTCGGGAACTTGAAGCTGTGCATTCTGAGATATTTCTTCACCGTTAGGGGCCCGAGGGTGGGTCTGTAGTAGTGTGTTAAATCAGGAGGATATCCTGTGACTTCTCGGTCTCTTAATGCGCCCGTGCAAATGCGGGGATTTACCGGGCGGTAGTATCTTCCCGGAGCCCTGGATGGTCTGTCTCTCCGGGTCCTCTTCCTTTGACTTTGACATTAATGCGGGGCTCAGCGGGACATATGGACGTGTAATTTTTGGTGTCCACAAATGCCCCCCACCCACGGGTAGCGCAGGCGAAGGATGAGCCGGGCGGTGCCCGCGGGTGTACTGGTCTCTTTTTCTTTTCCTTGGTGCCGACGGAGTGTCGGGAGCCGACCTGGTTTGTTGGTGTCTTGGGCTCTTCATCAGTGCCGACAGGATGTCGGGAGCTAACCTGATTTGTTGATCTCTTTGTCTCTTCGCCAGTGCCGATAGGGTGCCGGGTGCTGACCTGGTTTGTTGATCTCTTTGTCTCTTTGTCAGTGCCGACATGGTGCCGAGGGCTGACCTGGTTTGTTGGTCTTTTTATCTCTTCGTCAGTGCCGACAGGGTGTCGGGAGCTGACATGATATGTTGGTCTCTTTGTCTCTTCGTCAGTGCCGACAGGGTGCCGGGGGCTGACCTGGTTTGTTGGTCTCTTTGTTAGTGCCGACAGGGCACCGGAAGCTGACCTGGTTTGTTGGTCTCTTTGTCTCTTCATCGGTGCCGGTGGGGTGCCGGGACCTGAAGCAGTATGTTGGTCTCTTCATCAGTGCCGACGGGATGCCGGGAACTGAAGCAGCATATTGGTCTCTTCATCAGTGCCGACAGGGTGTCGGGAACTGAAGCAGCATATTGGTCTCTTCATCAGTGCCGACGGGATGCCGGGAACTAAAGCAGTATGTTGGTCTCTTTGTCTCTTCGTCAGTGCCGACGGGGTTTCGGGAGCTGACATGCTCTGTTGGTCTCTTTGTCTCTTCGTCAGCGCCGACAGGGTGCCGGAAGCTGACATGGTTTGTTTGTCTCTTCTTCTCTTATTTTTCTTCTCTTCTCTTTTCTCCTCTTCTATATTCCCTTGCACGTAAACATGGGGTGAGAATTTATTTAGTGTCCTCAAATCAGGGAAGCGGGCTGCAAAAGCCGAAATTTGGGGAGCAGGCTGCCAGAGCCAGACTTGGGAAAGCGGGCCATGGGGGCCGAGGTAAGCAGGCTACAAGAGCCAAAGTTGGGAAGCAGGCTATAAAAGCCAAAGGGAAGCAGGCCAGAAGAGCCAAAGTCGGGAAGCGGGCCGCGGAGGCCGAATTGGGGGAGCAGCTTATAAAGCCAAGAATATTGGGAAGCAGGCTGCAAGAGCCGAAATTATGGAAAATGAGCCGCGAAGGCCAAATTCTGGGAAGCAGGCTATGAGAGCCGAATTCTGGGAAGCAGGCTGCAAGAGCCAAAGATGTTGGGAAGCGGGCTACAAGAGCCGAAATTATGGGAAGCGGGCCGTGAAGGCCGAATTGGGGAAGCGGATTACAGAAGCCGGAGTTGGGAGATTAACGAGCCGCGAGGGCAAGAGGTAGGCCATGGGGGGGGCCAAGATTGGGCTCTACGAGCCAGAGCTGGGAAAATAGGCTGCGATAGCCGAAATTGATTTTACTGTATGCACACATTATTTTTTATTATTATTATTATTTTTGTTATTATTTTTTTATTCAAGCATGCAGGCATTCATTAGCAGACATAACATAAATATACGTATGTGATAGCTCCCTCTATAGGGGATGGGATAGGGACATCGCCCATAATTTACAGACACGGTGCGGGTCATGAGGCACAATTGAGGGGTGGTGCACCCGTCAAGAGGATATCGCACGTCTTGCATGCATAGCCTTAATTCACGCATTTCACCCGAGGTAATTCTCTGTGGCGTGGCAGTGCAAATGTGTGAACAAAGAGCCCTAACCATAGGGATATGCAGGTTTTCCTGGTGACACTCGAGGATCACTCTAGCGCCTACACATTAGTTCCAGGCTTTCGACTTTCGGTAGCTTCACACAGCCCCCATCTGTTTATTTTGGTAGCAGATTTCACCGTTCGGCGCGAGTCTCCTCATGTGTCTCAATGGGGATTCCCGGCTACTAAGATTCGTCCTTATTGTGATTCGTTTCACCATTTTACGCGAGTCTCCTCATTTGTTTCAGTGGGGATTCCCGGCTACTCGGCTCCGCGTTTCTCTCTCTCTTTTTTTCTTCTCTTCTTTTTTTTTTTACAGTGGGGGTAGGCAGCTTTTTCCTCACGATTACCTTTCACGCGAGTGTAGGAATTCAAGTCTCCGTAGAGTGCTAAGAAGAAATTCGGGCAATCCCTATAGTCGAAGGCTATTGAACACATTAAGTGCTAAGTGTGGGAGCGTTGCCTTAGGTTTATTTTGTGAGTTGGGCTTAGCGATTCAGCCATGACTCTTCCCCTTGACGTGTGCACCCGCCATAATTGGGTTCCCTTAAAGTACGTGCCGTGACGTCCGTGCATCTGGAATCGGGGCAACGTTATTTAGCAAGGAAATGCGGTCCTAGAAAATTCCAAGGAGGTGTATTATTCTATATTAAGCAAACATGCAAGCATGGCAATCATGCATTCTCTTTTTTTTAGTTTTTCCCCTCTTTTGTGTGTCTGTTTTGTTGTTTTTTTTGTTTTTTTTATTTTTGTGTTTGTTTTTGCATAAGAAAATATTGTTGTTACGTATAAGTGTAGTGGTAGTAAAGGTATTAGGGAAGCAGGCTATAGAACCCAAGGGACATTAGGGGAGCAGGCCATAAGGGCCGAGATTGGGAAGCGGGCTGCAAGAGCCGAAGTTATGGGAAGCGGGCCGCGAAGGCCGAATCATGGGAAGCAGGCTACGAGAGCCGGACTTGGGAAGCAGGCCACGAAGGCCAAAGGGAAGCGGGCTACGAGAGCTAGAATTGGGGAGCATACCATAAAAGTCAAAGGGAAGCAGACTACGAGAGCCAGAAGTGGGAAGCAGGCTATAAAAGCCAAAGGGAAGCAGGCTGCGAGAGCCAAGGTTGGGAAGCAGGCCACGAGGGCCAAAGGTAAGCAGGCTGCGAGAGCCAAAGATATTGGGAAGCGGGCTGCAAGAGTCGAAATTGTGGGCAGCAGGCTACGGAAGCCAAATCGGGGGAGCAGGCTACAAGAGCCAAAATTGGGGAGCGGGCTGCAGGAGCCGCAATTATGGGAAGTGGGCCGCGAAGGTCGAATTCTGGGCAACAGGTCGTAAAGGCCGAATATATTGGGAAGCGGGCTGCAAGAGCCGAAGGTATTGGGAAGTAGGCTAAAAGGCCAAGGGATATTGGGAGCAGGCTGACAAGCCGAGAGATGTCAGGAGTAGGCTGTAAAGCCGAAAAGATATCGGAGAGCGCGGTGGGACGGATGGATTAATCCTGGCAGTGGGCCCCGGCCGAAATGGCCCTGCAGAGGGGCGTTGGGTAGCGGGACGTGAGAGTCAAAGAGAAGGGTCTCTTTTGTTCTCTGGCCAGGGAAGGGTCTGGACCAAAATGGAAGGTTTATTCTTTTGTTCTCTGGCCGGGGAAGGATCCGAACCAAAGCGAGAGGTCTATTTTTTTTTTACTGGGAAGCTGTCGGCTGGGGTGCCAATGATGAGATAGCTGTCGGCTAGGAGCCGATGATGAGGTAGCTGTCGGCTAGGAGCCGATGATTATATAGCTGTCGGCTAGGAGCCGATGGTGAGGTAGCTGTCGGCTAGGGGCCGATGATGAGGTAGTTGTCGGCTAGGAGCCGATGATTATATAGCTGTCGACCCGAAGGCCGATGATGAGGTAGTTGTCGACCCGAAGGCCGATGAAGGGGTAGTTGTCGGCATGAAGCCCCGATGGCTGAAAGTTGGTCGGTTTAGCGCCCCGTCGGCGGAAGGTCTAGTCGGTTTAACGCCCCGTCGGCGGAAGGTCTAGTCAGTTTAACGCCCCGTCGGCGGAAGGTTTAGTCGGTTTAACACCCCATCGGCGGAATATCTGTCGGCTTGAAGCCCCGATGGCTGAATATTTATCGGCTTGAAGCCCCGATGGCTGAATATCTTCCGGTTTAACGCCCCGTCGGCGGAATGCTGATTGGTTTCTATTTGTTGGGTGGCTGGAGGGCGGAGGTAAAAGTCTACCTCATAAAGATTTTTTTTGAAGAGGCAGGTACAAAGACCATGTTTGCCTTGTTGCTGTTCTTTCTCTTCTTCCCTTCTTTTGTGTGGAGAGGGGGGTGCAAAGACCATGTTCGCCTCATAATTGCTCTTTTTTTTTCTCTTCTTCTTTTATGGAGAGGCAGGTGCAGAGACCATGTTCGCCTCATGTCTCTTTTTTCTCTTCTATTCTTCTTTTGTAGAGAGGCAGGTGCAGAGACCATGCTTGCCTCATGATTGCTCTTTCTCTTCTTCTCTTCTTCTTTTATGGAGATGCAGGTGCAAAGACCATGTTTGCCTCATTGCTCATTTCTTTCTTTTCTTCTCTTCTTCTTTTGTGTAGAGAGGCGGGTGCAAAGACCGTGTTTGCCTCAAAATTGTTCTTTTCCTTCTTCTCTTCTTCTTTTATGGAGAGGCAGGTGCAGAGACCATGTTCACCTCATGTGCATTCTTTCTTTCATTCTCTTTTTTTGTGTGATGAGGCGGGCTCGAAGACCACGTCTGCCTCATGTGTCTTCTTTTGGTTCTGCTCTTCTTATTTTATGTGAAGAGGCGGGTTCAGGGACCACGTCTGCCTCATGATCGTTCTCCTTTTTTTCTCTCCTTTTTTTTAATGTCAAGAGGCGGGTTCAAGGACCACGTCTGCCTCATGTCTCTTTTCTTTCTCTTCTTCTCTTCTTCTTTTGCGTGGAGAGGCGGGTGCAAAGACCATGTCTGCCTCGTGACTCTCTTTTTGTCTTCTTTTTTTGTGTGAGGCAACGGGTTCGAAGACCACGTCTGCCTCGTGTCTCTTTTTTTTCCTCTTCTTTTGTGGAGAGGCAGGCGCAAAGACCATGTTTGCCTCGTGTCTCCTTTTTTTCTCTTCTCTTCTTCTTTTGTAGAGAGGCAGGTGCAGAGACCATGTTCGCCCCGTGACTGTTCTTTCTATTCTTCTCTTCTTCTTTTATGGAGAGGCCGGTGCAAAGACCATGTTCGCCTCATATCTCTTTTTCTCTTCTCTTCTTCTTTTGTAGAGAGACAGGTGCAAAGACCATGTTTGCCTCGCGACTCTTCTTTCTCTTCTTCTTTTATGGAGAGGCAGGTGCAAGGACCATGTTTGCCTCATTGCTCATTTCTTTCTTTTCTTCTCTTCTTCTTTTGTGTAGAGAGGCGGGTGCAAAGACCGTGTTCGCCTCAAAATTGTTCTTTTCCTTCTTCTCTTCTTCTTTTATGGAGAGGCAGGTGCAGAGACCATGTTCGCCCCATGTGCATTCTTTCTTTCATTCTCTTCTTTTGTGTGATGAGGCGGGCTCGAAGACCACGTCTGCCTCATGTGTCTTCTTTTGATTCTGCTCTTCTTATTTTGTGTAAAGAGGCGGGTTCAGGGACCACGTCTGCCTCATGACTGTTCTCCTTTTTTTCTCTCCTTTTTTTATGTCAAGAGGCGGATTCGAGGACCACGTCTGCCTCATGTCTCTTTTCTTTCTCTTCTTCTCTTCTTCTTTTGCGTGGAGAGGCGGGTGCAAAGACCATGTCTGTCTCGTGACTCTCTTTTTTTTCTTCTTCTTTTGTGTGAGGCGACGGGTTCGAAGACCACGTCTGTCTCGTGTCTCTTTTTTTTTCTTCTTCTTTTGTGGGGAGGCAGGTGCAAGACCATGTTTATCTCATGTCTCTTTTTTTCCTTCTTTTTATGTGATGAGGCGGGCTCGAGGACCACGGCTGCCTCATGTCTCTTCTTTCTTTATTCTGCTCTTCTCTTCTCATTGATGCTTTCGCGCTGGAGTGTATTTCTCTTAATGTGCCCCCGGGTTGGGGTGTAGCTTCATTTGGTGTGCATCCCCCCCCCCCTGAGGGGTGTGTTTTACCTTTTTGCTTCTGTGCCCCCAGATGGGGTGAATTCTTTTCATATGCCCCTAGAACGGGGTGTATCTTTTGCTTCTTATGCCCCCGTGCGGGGGTGTATGTATTTTTTTAAATGTCCCTAAGCCGGGGTGTATTCTTTGTCCCACATGCCCCCACGAATCGGGGGCGTTGCTTCTTGTGCCCCCCCGAGGCGGGGTGAATCTCTCTTCAGTTACCCCTGAGTCGGGGTTGATTCTTCTGCCTCCTAGCCCCAGGGCGGGGTACACTTCTCTTCGTATGCCCCCTAAGCCGGGGTGCAACTCTGCTTCTTCTTATGACCCCAGGCCGGGGCAGTCTCTTCTTCTTATGCTTATGTGCCCCTAAGCGGGGTGCATTCCTTTCTTCATGCGCCCCTAAGCCGGGAAATGTCGTTTGTCCCGCTTCAAATGCCCCCAAGGGGGGGGGTGTATGTTGCTTCATGGACCTCGAGGCCGGGGTACATTTCTTCTTCAACTGCCCCTAAGTCGGAGTGGACTCTTTTCTTCTTATGCTTCCAAGGCAGGATGTAGCTTCTTCAAATGCCCCTGAGCCGAGGTGTGTTCTTTACGGCTTCTATTCCCCCAGGCGGGGTATATTTCTTCTTCAAATACCCCTAGGCCGGGGTGTATTCTTGATGCTTCTCATGCTCTCGAGGTGGGATGTGACTTCTTCAAATGCCCTTAAGCCGGGGCGTATTCTTCATGACTTCTATGCCCCCTGGCGGGGTATGTTTCTTCTTCAAATGCCCCTAAGCCAGGTGTATTCTTATACTTTTTGTGCCCCTCAGGGTGAGGTGCATTCCTCTCTATATGCCCCTAGCATGGGGTGTGCTTTTGTTTCTTATGTCCCCAGGCCGGGGTACGTTCCTTCTTCATATACCCCTAAGCCAGGGTGAGTTTCTCTTTTTGTGTGTCCTCAGGCCGGGGTGAATTCTTTTCTTCTTATGCCCCCATGGCGGGGTATGTCTTTTGCTTCAGGTGCCCCCATATCAGGGTGTATTTCCCCTTCAAATGCCCCTAAGCCGGGGTGCAACTCTATTTCTTCTTATGTCTCCAGGTCAGGGCGGATTCTTCTTCAAATGCCCCGAAGCCGGGGTGTAGCTTTTGCTTTGTGCCCCTGAGTCGGGGCGGATTCTCTTCATGTGCCCCTGAGAATGGGGTGTATCTCTTTTTTTTGCCTCTTATGCCCCCGTAGCAAGGTATATATCTTCTTCTTATCCCCCATGGCGGGGTATATGTATGCTCTCTTCGGGAGTGGTGGCCGTGCTTGGCCTCATTGCTATAAAGCATTCCCCACAGCGGGTAGCCATTCACCAAGCTACAATTGTGGCTCGCTGGGTCTTTTAACAGCCACTCGAGGGGCCGTCTTATGCCGGATGGAGGCAGTAGGAAGGAGGAACGAGCGGGGTCATTGCACCGCAGACTCGGAGCCTCCTAGAGTCGGGCGGGATGCCGGGTTTCTTCTTGCTCTTTTAGTCGGCGATGTTGGCCAACTTTTCTTCCTTTCTTCTCTCTTTCTCTCTTTTTTTTTTCTTTTTTTTTCTCTTCTTCTTGTATGATTGACCAGGGTGGAGGTGTAGGAGAGCGCTCACCCCCTCAGGGAGGGGATGAGTGGTTCGCTCCACCGCATCAACCCCACAATGGTAATCTTTGTTCAGCACGGGTCTCGACAGACGTGGCCGTACAACCCTCTCTTGCCAATTCTTTCTCTTTTTTTTCTTCTTTCTTTTCTCTTTTTCTTCTTTTCTTCGTTTCTTCTCTTCTTCTTTTCTTCTTTTCTTCTCTTTCTTTTTGAGGAAAAGGGGGGTTTGATTTCCCCTCCCTTCTCTTCTCTTTCTCTTCTCCCCTTTTTTTTTATAACAGCCCCCATGGCCGTCTTATGCCGGATGGAGGCAGTAGGAAGGAGGAACGAGCGGGGTCATTGCACCGCAGACTCGGAGCCTCCTAGAGTCGGGCGGGATGCCGGGTTTCTTCTTGCTCTTTTAGTCGGCGATGTTGGCCAACTTTTCTTCCTTTCTTCTCTCTTTCTCTCTTTTTTTTTTCTTTTTTTTTTCTCTTCTTCTTGTATGATTGACCAGGGTGGAGGTGTAGGAGAGCGCTCACCCCCTCAGGGAGGGGATGAGTGGTTCGCTCCACCGCATCAACCCCACAATGGTAATCTTTGTTCAGCACGGGTCTCGACGGACGTGGCCGTACAACCCTCTCTTGCCAATTCTTTCTCTTTTTTTTCTTCTTTCTTTTCTCTTTTTCTTCTTTTCTTCGTTTCTTCTCTTCTTCTTTTCTTCTTTTCTTCTCTTTCTTTTTGAGGAAAAGGGGGGTTTGATTTCCCCTCCCTTCTCTTCTCTTTCTCTTCTCCCCTTTTTTTTTATAACAGCCCCCATGATTCTTGTAAGCTGCATATACTTCGAAGCAGCCTCCTCGAGGCCACAAAGGCAACTGCGTCGAGTCTGGATTTTCTCCCCATAGGGCTGGCGAAGACAGCACCTGCAATTCATCAAAGCAGGCAAACATCGTTTATTAGGGGGCCATGAGGCCCTGAATCCCAGCGAAGAGATGAAGGGTAGTTTCGGTCCCACCGGGCGTGCCAGAATTGTGGATGCACTTTTCGTTCGTTTATTAAGCTCGTCTATTCGGGAATGGTTGATTCGTCTATTAAGTGCGTGGGCGTGCCAGTCACACAGTGACAATTTATTCGGACTCCGAAGAGCCCATGGTGCGCTCGATCTGACTCGGTCAGACGATTGTGTGGTTCGTGTCGGGACCAAAATCCGCCGCGCCATAAAGGTCACGGCCTCATTTACATCCCCCATACGAGGGAACACCCTTGATTAATCGCCGGGATTCAGGGCCTCATGGCCAAGAAATCAATTGCATGGAAGGTCTATTACAAGGTATTGAAATCCTCGCGCGAGGGCGAGAAGAAAACCATTCGCGGTCATGTCAGTCGTGGGCTGACCATTTAATGTTCGGACGAATGTCCGGCTCGAGAAAATCACGGTTGTCGCGGGAAAACCGGAACGCATGTATGCCAGGATATGGCAATTTATTGTTCAGAAGAACGGAAAATGTTCGGCTAGACCTCGGTCAGAGCGGTCAGAAACCAGTAAATCTGTTGGCCCTGTGCAAGAGCAAGCTGCGACCATACTGCGATGGGCCCCCAACGGTTGAAACAAGACTTGCATGAGCGTCGTTAATATTTCCGGTGCCAAGGGGCAACGAGGGAATATCCCTTGAATTGGCTGAAAAGCTCTGTGTCTAAGGAAGCAGACGTTCGAAACGTGTCAGTCATTCGGGAGACCGTTTAATATTCGGACGGGAGTCTAGCTTGAGAATATTGTAATCGTCGCGGGAGGACCCGGAACATATGCATGCTGGGATAGGGCAAGTTTATTATTCTGGCACTCCGAAAACATTTGGTCAAATCTCGGTTAGTATAGCATGAAACCGGTAAATCTATTGGCCCGATGCGAGATCGAGTCAAGACCATACCGGGGGCGCCTCCTGTGGTCCGAACGAGGCTTGCGCGGGCATCATTAATATTTCCGGTGCCTGAGGGCAATGGGGGAGAGTCCCAGGACTAGACTCCGAAACCGAAAACGTGTTCGAAGGGAGCGGGCTGTAGACCGAGGATATGAGCCGAACGGTGACCACGATTGGGACGGACCCGAGGTCTAAGCGTGGCCCACGGAGGTCTTATTTGTTGTATCCCCTAGTTCGTGTTTGGTTTCAATGATATCAAAACGATTGTGATTGTGTGTGTATGTGTTTCATTGAGCAACATGTTTTATATCTTGATTCGATGAGTTGAAAGATGGATTTAATGTTCACTCTTGAAAGCCATATGAACCTTTGGTGTTTAAGGAACTAATGATATCTTTATGTTGATTTGTAGGTATACAAATCCATGGCTCATACTTGGAATCTAACGTGGTCCATCAATGAAGCTCTTCTTCTAAAAGGGCGTTAACTTTGTTCATATTTGAAGGTCATATGAATGATTTGTATTTAAGGATCTCAAGCCTTGAATATTTTGGTTTGCAGGACCACATCTACGGTTCATGTTTGGAACTCAAAGAAATGTATCAATGGCGATCTTCTTGCAAAAGGGAGTTAACTCATTCTTCACCTTATGTCGACTCTCACTTGTAACTTGGAGATTGATGAATGTGACCTTAATGATGCTTGCTCATTATTTGGATTCATGACCACTTGATTTGGTAAAAGGTTGATGTGTTTCATTCATGTTTCACATAAGCTCACTTGAGACCTTTGAGGGTTGGCACATGTTTGAGTATGCTCATGGATATTATTGTTGGGGTTATTGTGATTTAAATGTATGTGGTTCCATGAACGATTCAAAAAGATCTCTTGTACCTATCAATGCTCCTCATGAGATAATGGTTCATGAATGTTAATTTTTAATCAACAATAATGTCATTTAAATGTATGTGGTTCCATGACATTATGCATGCTTTGCATTTGGCATAATTGTTAACATTTAAGTAATGAAGCATTTTGATATTGAAGAGTTGATTGCATTGTAACTGAATGTTGAGCTCCCATGTCATTGTATTTGATTGATTGAGAAATCTATGTTCATCATAACAAAACCTTGTCATTTGGTGGAATATATTTTTTTTGATTGACTTGAGAAGCAAAATGCATGTTTGATGAGGTTCAATGATGTATTTCATTGTGAACATGTTCATAGTGTTAATGCATAACTCATATATTTTGATTCTCAACTAACCTCTTGGTTTATCATATTTTTCAGGATGCAAAATCATTGTTGATCTTCATGGGATTATGGTAACATTTAATCAATTATTTCCCCCATGTTTTGATGGAGGTTTTAGTTATTTTTCAAACTCAAACTGTCTTACAATCTTCACCATTTTCAATCAAACCATTGGATTTCCCCTCTAAAATTTTATGTTGTAGCCTTGGGAGTCCTCTTTCCAACGCTTCCAGTCTCGCTTCGATCGGAGTTCGGAGCTAGGAGAATTAATTCCTGCCGCCGAAGCGCGCAGAGCTGTTTTTGTGTACCCTGCCTGAAAGGGTCGACCCTTGGGGTCAACCCCCACTGAAAGGGTCGACCCATGGGGTCGACCCCTTTAAACCTGACTCTTTTTTTGGCCTCGACAGCAACCTAGTTGCCAAGGGTCGACCCCAGGGGTCGACCCCCATTGAAAGGGTCGACGCCAAGGGTCGACCCCTGTAACAGAGGGCCTCTTTTTGTGTATTCCAGCAACCTGGTTGCCGAGGGTCGACCCCAAGGGTCGACCCCTTCCGGACGGGACTTACGAAAGTGTTTAAAACTCATCCTAAACCCCTTGAAACTTTACCAAAACACCCCCCAATGGTTCCTAATCATACTAGGTGTTTCTAACATGTGTGAGGAGGGTTTTATGTGTCTTTTGGGCTCTCTAAGATATATATATATATATATATATATATGAGCTACGAGATTCACAAGGTATTAACCCTAATCAAAGTGTGTTCTTTCTTGTAGGAGAAGAAAGGGCTGAAACGGTGGAGAAGCTCCAGAGGTCTTCAACAGCAGATCTGATCTACTTCCCTTGTGATTTGGAGCTCGTGATAGAAGAAGAAAAGAAGCGGTTCAAGGAGAAGAACAAGAGGATGCCAAAATCGTGTTCATCCGACTACGAACTGAGAAGATCCAGATTGTTCTAAAGAGGGGGAGCTTTACATTTCAGTTTTGTTGTGTGGTTTAGTGTTTAGAAATTGTTCTGGGTTGATTGTATGCATATCTGATTTCCACATAAATTACTAAACGATTTTCTTGTGTGGGTGTTCGGAGAAAGGGTTCTCCGAGTGGTTTATGTTGACGCTTGTGCATCGTATGCGGTGGAGGTTATTCGTGTGTGTGCTTGGAGATATTGTGGGGTGTGTTCCCTGTGTATGGTTGGGAGTTTACTCCCGTGTAGCTGTGTAGGCGTCGTCATACGTGTGTGTGTGTTGGGGTACATCCCCGTGTGTGTGCTACTCTAGTAGCGTGTGTGTTGGGGTTTTTACCTCGTGTGTGTGTGGGGAGAAATCCCCGTGTTTACTGCATTCACAGCGTGTGGAGAAAGCCTTACCGGTTTGGTAAGGGGTGGACGTAGGGAACCTGTCGTGGTCCCGAACCACCTAAAAATCCCCGTGTCTCATGATTTGATTTGTGTGTTTGTGTGCATCTCTTTTTAGTCTATATACGCAATCGTGTGAGCTCGGTGAGATTGAGAGAATTGAGTAATCCTACTTGTTCCAATTCAGTCAATCTCATTAAGTTTGTTAATTCCGCTGTGAGGTCGGTTAAGATTTTAATTGGACATAGTTTTTAGTAGGAAGGTTCTATTCACCCCCCCCCTCTAGAACCGTGTCCCTGCACTACGGGACCCAACAATTGGTATCAGAGCGAGGCTCTGTTGACCTTAGATCTAACGATCTACAGAGTGATCCTAGTGCATTCTACAATCATGAATTACTCTACTGATCAAATCTCCTTGAATTGCATTCCTACTTTTGATGGTCATGATTATATTTCATGGAGAAATGCTATGTGTGTTTATCTTGGTTTGCATGAGCCTAATGTTTGGAAGGTTATATGTGAAGGTTCATACAAGCTCCCTACTGAACAGAACAAATGGAATGATATGCATGTCAAGAAAAATGCAATGAATGTTAGAGCATTAAATTTCCTCATAAATGCCATTGAATCTAACATACTTTCACAAATTCCCTTGTGCAGGTCGGCAAGAGATCTTTGAGATGCGTTGGCACGAAAGTATGAAGAAGAAGTGATGGATCCATGTTTAATGGCTCACGGTGAAGAAAATGCTAAAGAGGTGAATTCTAACCCTGACTCTGATGAAGATGAAATATCTTTTGAAGAACTACTTGATGCTTATGAGGAGTTGTCGAGTAGATACAAGAAGCTCAAATCTGAAAATAAAAGTCTGAGAAAGAAAACTAGTGAGAATGTGCATGATAATCTTTCATGTTAAAACTGCAATACTCTAGATTCAAACATTGAGAACCTAAAATACAAAAATGAACTTTTGGAATCTAAAGTTGAATTGTTTTCAGATGAGATGTCTTGTTTGAATGAAAAGCTTGAAATGTTGAGAAAATCTAATACCGCTCTTGAAACAGAAAATAACTGTTATGAGTTGCGTGAGGAAAATAAAACCTTGTTGTCTAAAATCTCACTGCTTGAGAAAACTGAAAAATGCTTGAGGAATAAACTTGATTCACTAACTGATGATGAGAGAATGTTTGAAAAACTCCTTGATTGTGAAATAGATAGCAAGTGCATCAAGAATGAAAATAAAGAACTTAAAAAGGAAAAAGATGCCATGATGATTCAGATTTCTCTTCTTGAAGGAAGTTTGAAAAGTCTTGATAAGCTTGAAAAAGAAAACTCTTTGTTGAAATCTGAAAATGAACACTTGCATGCAAAGATTTCTAAGTTTGTTGAAACTGAAAAAGTACTTGAAAAATTAACTAAAAAACTTCACTCAATAAGCATTGAAAACAAGAAGCTTTTGGAAGAAAATGAAAACTTCAAATCTGTCAATTGTCAGCTTAATGATAAAATTCTTGCTTGTGAGGAAGAGGTGCAAAAGTTAAAAGATGATTTGTCAAGATTTGTGAAGGGAAAGGAAACATTGGACAAAATGCTGGGTGTTAAAGTCAACTTTCAAAAAGAGGGTCTTGGTTATATCCCGGTCAACAAAAAATCATTTGAATCAAAAATGAAAACCTCTTTTGTTCATCCTTCTGACATACCAAGCACCTCCAAAACACATCCTCCCACTTCTCAAATAAAAACTTCTGAAAATGATTTTGTGAAAAAGAAAAATGTCAACATTAAGTATTCCATGCCAAATAGATCACAAAAATTGAAATCCAATGTTGAATGCTTCTATTGTGGTGTGTTTGGACATGTCATGGATGAATGTGTTGTTATGAGAAAAGATGAACAAAAAACTTTCAAGAAAAAGAGGAATGTTTTATGTTTCTATTGTCATAAACTTGGCCATGTCATTGATAATTATTTTATGAAGCAAAATGATGATTTTCATGCCATGAATGCTAAGTTCAACATTGAAAGAAAATTCAGAAATGAGCATGGGTCTCATGCTCAAAGGCTTGCATCCAATAAGAAAAATTTCTTTACAAACACTCATGCAAACAATGGAAAGTCATTCCATAGACCCACAACTTCTTGTTGTTCTCATTGTGGAAAATACGGTCATGTTATGAATGAATGTTGGTCTTTAAAAACTGAAGATTTCCATGTTCCTAGATTGAATACTAGATTTGATTTTGTTAGACCTAGATCTTTTGGAAATAGGAAATGGAATACCTTTGAAAATCATTTTGCTCCCAAAAGGAAAATCCTTGCTGAAATTGAATCTCCTCATTGTTATTACTGTGGAAATTCTAAACATGTGATTGAGAACTGCAGGATCATGAGAAATGATGATATGAAAGCAATGAGACTGTGGAAGAATTCAGTTGGTGGTAATACCACTAACTCTGAGGGACCCAAAAAGGCTTGAGTGCCCAAATTCGCTCAATGAATTGGCCTTGATGCTAGTGTGTCTTGAGGTAAACAAAGAATGAAAGGGGTTCTAATAAAATGGAACAAGGCACACTCATAAGGTAAAATCCCAACTTCGCTCTTTCATTGTCAAACTTGATGGTGTTGATGTCTGGTTTGAAATTCCTTTGTGTTCTCATGATGTGCTTTAAATTCTTCACAAGTCATACATATACTCATTGAATGAATTCTTGGTATATCAAATAGTGATGTGTGAAATGATAGGTTAAGCCTGTTAGGAAGCCATCACTATGCGTGAGTTGGATCTTTGGATTAAAATCTTCGCCTAGTACCAAAATTCAGAAATTCAAATGAAAGTTGCTCGATGTATTCAAACTGAAATTTTATCTTAAGCATTACTGTTTTAGATGATGATGGTTGAACTTTTGGGTTTTAAGGAAATAATTCTTCATGATGAAATCTGAAATAAAGTGCTCATGATTTATTACTAAACTCATTGAAGATCAATCTCATGCATTTACCTGTCCCATGCCATCTTAATTGCTCAAGTTCTTGTAAAAAAAAAATTGCATAAAAAGAATGCATTGGCATATTTGCATATTATTCATAGGTCATGCATGCATTGTGAATTTGAGTCTCATGCATACCTTGACTTAGTTGTGCTTGAATGTCATAAGTTACAAAAAAAAATACATTTATTGCATATTGCATACTCATGCATATAGGGCATATGCATATACTTAATGATAAATACATATCTTGGAGTATGAGTGCTTGCATGAAGGCTTTGCTAAATTCTTGCATGCTTGTATGTACCTAACTTATAAAACCTTTTCTTGACCCTTCTAAGGCTTGACCTCCTTGCTAAATAACAATGCAATGATTTGGTTCATATGTGATACATGTCATATACTAAGGGGGATGATTTGTTTCCAACTGTGCATACATTAAGGGGGAGTCATAGCCGTGTCTTGTCAAATTCATTTTATACATGCAAAACACAAGTTTAACCCCACACTCTTGCACATAATGAATTTAATGAATTTCACTAATAAGGATTTAAGAAATTCTTTGCAACACTCTAAAGGAAACTTGAATCTCTACATGGACATTAAAGAGTAATCGTGAGGAAAAAGTTACCTACCCCTCAAAAATTCAATAAGTGGTATGTGGATCCGAGTAACCGGGAATCCCCCCTGAAACAAAGGAGGAAACTCGTGTCGAAAGGAGAAACAAAAATCCATATGTGTGACGAATCCAAGTAGCCGGGAATCTCCATTGAGACATATGAGGAAACTCACGCCGAAAGGTGACTATTAAAAGAAACAAAATCGGGGTTGTGCAAAGCTACCGAAAGTCGAGAATCTAAAGTGAAAGTGTAGAGAGGAGATTACCTTCTAGTGTTATTTAGAAAATCTGAAAATCCATATGTTTTGAAGCTCATTAGTCATTGTATCACTTTTCACATCTGGTTATTATTGTGATGTATGTATTCTATAAATCTGGCTACATTCATGGTTCATGTCGTACCTCTAGTTGTGTATGCAGAAATCTCTTAGTTATGCTTCATGTCTCACATTCTTGAATTTGAATCATATGCTCCTTTCTTAACCCATGCCTCATTTAGGGGGCGTTGCTATATATGATATTTGTGTGCATGACGATTGTGCATGTGTGTTTGCATATCCATGCATTTCCCTTTAATTTAATTCTTAGCATATACCCAGCATTTAAAGGATAGACGTCATCATGTGCATAGTTTCATATCTTGCATGATTAGCATTCACATAGTACATATTCATTGCATTTGAAAGATGAAGTTCATCGTGGGCATATTTGCAAATTTGGCATTTTTAACATGCATATAGCTCATGCATAAGAAATACGCATATAGATTCCATGAGTTCATGTCTTTCAAAAGAAAAATCTGAAAATTAAAAAAAAATAAAAACAAAAACAAAAAAAATAGAAACTCCAAGAATAAAGGCAACTAGGCACTATTGTTCTCTCTTGCCAAACATCTTGTCATTGCCTTGCTCTTAATTTTTGTGAAACTCAACTGGACTTTGGATTTTGAGTACAATCATCTTGCCATGAATCTGCAATGTGCATAAATCTTCAACAATTGTATCCTATCTTTGGAGCAAACAATCAACAACATTTATTATCAAGATGGGTATCATTCCTTCAGGTTTCACATGCTAAGTTTGTCATGCATAACTAAGTGGACGTTGGTATGATGAATGGTTGAAATGCTAAATTATTCACTCGAAACTCACATGGTTCCATTGTCTTACTTGCAGGAAAAATTGGTTGGCTCTCATTTACCGCATCGCTGTATGTATGGTAATATCGTTTCACTTTATCTGTGCCATGGGGGTTGTGAAGATTGGTAGCAATTTTGACACTTTGGCTCTTACATCCTTTCCCATTCATGGATGGTTCTTAAATGGTGTGCACAGGTTTTTGGTTCTAACCCAACAATGCCTATGTTTAGCTCTTCCAGTTCACACTACTTCTATTTTGCATATGGGAGCGTAGTTGGTCACCAATGTTCATGTCTTGTTCTTTCACCCCCTGACTTTTTGTCGATGACAAAAGGGGGGAGAATGTTGGTGTGTGCTCTTACTTCACAAATGACCAATTGATGTACGTGCTCAATGTTTGTTGTTTAACAATTGGTGTATGTGCTCAATATTGTTTGCAAATGTTTACACAATTTGTATTATCACACACATCATTTTGTCATCATCAAAAAGGGGGAGATTGTTGTATCCCCTAGTTCGTGTTTGGTTTCAATGATATCAAAACGATTGTGATTGTGTGTGTATGTGTTTCATTGAGCAACATGTTTTATATCTTGATTCGATGAGTTGAAAGATGGATTTAATGTTCACTCTTGAAAGCCATATGAACCTTTGGTGTTTAAGGAACTAATGCTATCTTTATGTTGATTTGTAGGTATACAAATCCATGGCTCATACTTGGAATCTAACGTGGTCCATCAATGAAGCTCTTCTTCTAAAAGGGCGTTAACTTTGTTCATATTTGAAGGTCATATGAATGATTTGTATTTAAGGATCTCAAGCCTTGAATATTTTGGTTTGCAGGACCACATCTACGGTTCATGTTTGGAACTCAAAGAAATGTATCAACGGCGATCTTCTTGCAAAAGGGAGTTAACTCATTCTTCACCTTATGTCGACTCTCACTTGTAACTTGGAGATTGATGAATGTGACCTTAATGATGCTTGCTCATTATTTGGATTCATGACCACTTGATTTGGTAAAAGGTTGATGTGTTTCATTCATGTTTCACATAAGCTCACTTGAGACCTTTGAGGGTTGGCACATGTTTGAGTATGCTCATGGATATTATTGTTGGGGTTATTGTGATTTAAATGTATGTGGTTCCATGAACGATTCAAAAAGATCTCTTGTACCTATCAGTGCTCCTCATGAGATAATGGTTCATGAATGTTAATTTTTAATCGACAATAATGCCATTTAAATGTATGTGGTTCCATGACATTATACATGCTTTGCATTTGACATAATTGTTAACATTTAAGTAATGAAGCATTTTGATATTGAAGAGTTGATTGCATTGTAACTGAATGTTGAGCTCCCATGTCATTGTATTTGATTGATTGAGAAATCCATGTTCATCGTAACAAAACCTTGTCATTTGGTGGAATATATTTTTGTTGATTGACTTGAGAAGCAAAACGCATGTTTGATGAGGTTCAATGATGTATTTCATTGTGAACATGTTCATAGTGTTAATGCATAACTCATATATTTTGATTCTTAACTAACCTCTTGGTTTATCATGTTTTTCAGGATGCAAAATCATTGTTGATCTTCATGGGATTATGGTAACATTTAATCAATTATTTCCCCCTGGTTTTGATGGAGGTTTTAGTTATTTTTCAAACTCAAACTGTCTTACAATCTTCACCATTTTCAATCCAACCATTGGATTTCCCCTCTAAAATTTTATGTTGTATCCTTGGGAGTCCTCTTTCCAACGCTTCCAATCTCGCTTCGATCGGAGTTCGGAGCTAGGAGAATTAATTCCTGCCGCCGAAGCGCGCAGAGCTATTTTTGTGTACCCTGCCTGAAAGGGTCGACCCTTGGGGTCGACCCCCACTGAAAGGGTCGACCCATGGGGTCAACCCCTTTAAACCTGACTCTTTTTTTGGCCCCGACAGCAACCTAGTTGCCAAGGGTCGACCCCAGGGGTCGACCCCCACTGAAAGGGTCGACCCCAAGGGTCGACCCCTGTAACAGAGGGCCTCTTTTTGTGTATTCCAGTAACCTGGTTGCCGAGGGTCGACCCCAAGGGTCGACCCCTTCCGGACGGGACTTACGAAAGTGTTTGAAACTCATCCTAAACCCCTTGAAACTTTACCAAAACACCCCCCAATGGTTCCTAATCATACTAAGGTGTTTCTAACATGTGTGAGGAGGGTTTTATGTGTCTTTTGGGCTCTCTAAGATATATATATATATATATATGAGCTACGAGATTCACAAGGTATTAACCCTAATCAAAGTGTGTTCTTTCTTGTAGGAGAAGAAAGGGCTGAAACGGTGGAGAAGCTCCAGAGGTCTTCAACAGCAGATCTGATCTACTTCCCTTGTGATTTGGAGCTCGTGATAGAAGAAGAAAAGAAGCGGTTCAAGGAGAAGAACAAGAGGACGCCAAAATCGTGTTCATCCGACTACGAACTGAGAAGAGCCAGATTGTTCTAAAGAGGGGGAGCTTTACATTTTAGGTTTGTTGTGTGGTTTAGTGTTTAGAAATTATTCTGGGTTGATTGTATGCATATCTGATTTCCACATAAATTCCTAAACGATTTTCTTGTGTCGGTGTTCGGAGAAAGGGTTCTCCGAGTGGTTTGTGTTGACGCTTGTGCGTCGTATGCGGTGGAGGTTATTCGTGTGTGTGCTTGGAGATATTGTGGGGTGTGTTCCCTGTGTATGGTTGGGAGTTTACTCCCGTGTAGCTGTGTAGGCGTCGTCCTACGTGTGTGTGTGTGTTGGGGTACATCCCCGTGTGTGTGCTACTCTAGTAGCGTGTGTGTTGGGGTTTTTACCTCGTGTGTGTGTGGGGAGAAATCCCCGTGTTTACTGCATTCACAGCGTGTGGAGAAAGCCTTACCGGTTTGGTAAGGGGTGGACGTAGGGAACCTGTCGTGGTCCTGAACCACCTAAAAATCCCCGTGTCTCATAGTTTGATTTGTGTGTTTGTGTGCATCTCTTTTTAGTCTATATACGCAATCGTGTGAGCTCGGTGAGATTGAGAGAATTGAGTAATCCTACTTGTTCCAATTCAGTCAATCTCATTAAGTTTGTTAATTCCGCGGTGAGGTCGGTTAAGATTTTAATTGGACATAGTTTTTAGTAGGAAGGTTCTATTCACCCCCCCCCCCCCTCTAGAACCGTGTCCCTGCACTACGGGACCCAACATTATTGATATTCCCATGGAAGGGGTCCAGGGGTGGCGAGGACCGTCTCGTTCTATTCCGATTTTGTCGGTCACTCACGAACCTTTTCATGTTCGGGCAAGGGCCCATATTGAAAGTACGACGTGGATGGAAACACAAATGTATGCCGGGTTTACGGCAATTTCAATGAAAGGATGGGAACGAATCCCAGTAGAATGAATCCGATTTGACAAGCTATCGGCCCAGAGTAATGCCTGGCCACGACCGCGTCGGGGTGGGAGCCGTCGGCCATGTTGGTCGCTCACTGGTCTTTTCATGTTCAGACACGGGTCCGTAGTAGAAACGCGACGAGAATCGAGGTGAACCCGTTCAAATATCTACCGAACACGCGGCAATTCTAGTGGCGGCTCAGAAGGGATCCGGCCTGAGAAACGAGTCTGGTTTAGTCGGAATGTCGGCCCGGGGCGAGGTCGGGTCATGGCCATTTCGGGATAATTCCCAAGACTCAGGCCCAACCCGCAAGGGTGACATCAGTGTTCCTTCGACATCGGGTCACGGGAGAGACGGGGCTGCGATATAGATTTCACCATCTTCTTTACCTGGGATTTTTAGTCATAAGATTTGGTGATGTTTATTCCCCTTCATATATTTGTTCTGGATGATTTTTGTTTTACTTTGTTTTATTTTTTATTATTATGTTCTTCTTTTCTACTATTATTATTACTATTTCACATTTTTTTATTTAATTCTTATGTATATTCAGATTTATTTATTTATCATAATTTTTATTAATTTCTTATTATCATTATCATTATTATTATCGTTATATACATGTTTGGAGAGAGAGTGGGCCGCTAGAGGGCTAAAAGGGTGTACCGTTGAAGGGCTGAGGAGTGTGCCGCTGAAGGGCCAAAAGGGTGTACCGCTGAAGGGCTGAGGGAGTGTGCCGCTGAAGGGATAATATGGTGTACCGCTGAAGGGCTAGGAGCGTGCCGCTGAAGGGCTAAAAGGGTGTGCCGCTGAAGGGCTAGGAGTGTGCCGCTGAAGAGCTAAAAGGGTGTACCGCTGAAGGGCTAGGTTGGAAAATACCGATGAGGGCCCACTCTCCCTCTAGTTCTTTTAAGGCTTTTCTTTTCTTCTTTATGATTTTTTATTAAGTTTGCATGGGTTTCTCATTTTCTTCTCTTGATCAATTTCCATTCTTTCTCCCATGAGGATGAATGTTCAAGTTGTTTAGTTGTCGTTCGATTTGGTTCTCTTTATGTTGATTACGGTTCCCTTGCCTTGGTGAACGCGTTTCACCGTTGTTCTTTTTGTTTGTTTGTTGCTTTCTTTTAGTCCTTTTTAAGGTGTGGTTGTTCCATTTGTTTGTTGCTTCCTTTAATCTTTTAATATGTTATAGTTTCTAATAAAAATTCGGCAGCATCTCCCCTTGACCCGAGCGTAAGGGAGATAAAGGGAACGCGCCCACATGGAGTGGCGGAACCCGACAACTGGAGGTGGGCGCCCGAGAGCGGCAACACCTTTAATGAAACTTTAGAAAACTCGGTGAAAACAACGGACCGGAGACCTCCCTAGGGCCGGCTAAGGAGTGCACCGGTCAAGGAGGGACTGGTGGTTAGTGTACCGGCCAGGGAGCCTCAGCAGCGTGCCGGGCTGGGGGAGGCCAGGGTGTGCCGCTGAGGGGCTGTGCCGGGGAAGGCCAAGGGCGTCGGGCAAGGTGCCCAGGGGCTATGCCGGCGAACGGGGGCCAAGGCGTGCCGGGCAAAGGAGGGAAAAAGGGCATGCCGGGCCAGGGTCCGAGGGACCGTGCCTGGGGAGGCCCTAACAAGGGCTGTGCTAGTGAAAGGGTGGCGAAGGCACACCGGGGAAGGCCCGTAAGGGGCGTGCCGCTGGGGGCACAACTGGGGTGTGCCGTTGGAGGCACGGCTGGGGTATGCCGCTTAGGGCGCCCAGGGGTGAGCAAAAGCAAGAATGCCCCGGGAGGAAGCAAACCCTAGCAAAAGGAAAAGGGGAAAGGGGCGTGAAACACCGAAGGATGCAAACACGGAAGACACGCGTTGGAGAGATGTCCGAGGAGACGTTTGCAAGCCTTCCACTTTTATTCTCACAAGAGGAGTGGCCTGAGGGGGCTAATACATTGCAACGTCGGCAAAACAAGAAATGAAAGGAAAGAAAGAGGGAAAAAAATACAGTGGGGGGGGACGAAGCGTGGACTCCTCCCCTCCCGGGCCTCACTCCCTCTCTCCGCCCACTCTTCTTCTCTTCTTCTCTTCGCACGGATGCCGAGAGCCGGAGTGGCAGCAGGGAGGGGAAGGGCAGCAGGCCCTCTCCCCCTTTTCTTCTTCTCTTCTTTCTCTTCCTATTCTTCTTCTTCTCTTCGCGCGGACGGCGATGGACGGAGCAGCAGGAGGGAGAGAAAGAGCCTCCCCTCCCCCTCTTCTCTTCTCTCTTCGCACAGACGGCGGCGGTGGGTGAAACGGCGGGGCCTCTCCCCTCTCTTCCTCTCCTCCCTCTTCTTCTCTTCTCCTCTTCTTCTTCCCTTCTTCTCTTCGCCCTCTGCCTTTGTGTTTGTGTGTGTCTACCTTCTCTTTGTTGTCTCCTCTTCTTTCCCATGTTCGCCTTTTTTTGGCCGAAGAAGGGGGGCGTTTTATACCCCAACGGCGGGAGCGTTCGGGTGTGAACGACGGTGGCGGGAGGTGACGGGCATTGAATGGGGTTTGACCTCCCCGTCCTTGGTGGCAGAGGAGTAGCATGCGTGGCTCAGCCTCCGATCGACACCTCGGACAGCTCACTGCGCGCCAAGGATCTATAGGGCATGGGCATCACGTCGTCCTGCCGGAGCGTGCCGCTGAAGAGCCTGGACAGCGTGCCGCTAGCAGGAACAACAAGTGTTCCGTTGAGAGGGCCAAAAGGTGTGTCGCTAGAAGACATGGCAAGCGTGCCGCTGAAGAGCCCAAAGGGCGTGTCGCTGGAAGACATGGCAAGCGTGCCGCTGAAGAGCCCAAAGGGCGTGTCGCTGAATGGCCAGGAGGGCTGTACCGCTGAGGGCCAAGGGGGCTGTGCCGCTGAAGGGCAAGGGGGCTGTGCCGCTGAGGGCCAAGGGGGCTGTGCCGCTGAAGGCCAAGAGGTTGTGCCGCTGAGGGTCACAAGGGTGTGCCGTTGAAGGGCAAAGGACCCTGTGCCGCTGAAGGGCCAAGACTTGGTAGATGAGTGTATAGACTTCGCGTGCATGAGCTCTGTACAGGCTTGCCACATGAGTTTATAGACTTCGCGTCTGAACTCTGTACAGACTTACCTTACGGGTGTATAGACTTTGGCAAAGCAAGGGCTGTACAGACTTCAACTTAGCTGCAATGTATAGACTTGCAGGGGTAACGTCGGTAAAGCTACCAATGTATAGACTTCCAATGCTTCACCGATGTATAGACTTGGAAGTTGACGGCTGTATAGACTTCGTGTGCAACTGCCAACGTACAGAAGACTGTACCGACTTGGTGAAACCCTGAATGAAGCGTGCCGCTGAAGGGGCAAATGGTCGTGCCGCTGAAGGGCTGAAGGGCCGTGCCGCTGGGAGCTGAAATGCCGTGCCGCTGAAGGGCCTCAGGCCCGTGCCGCTGGAGGCACCGAAGGTGCCGTTTTGACAGGGGCCTTCACTTTTGCTTCGGGAACTTGAAGCTGTGCATTCTGAGATATTTCTTCACCGTTAGGGGCCCGAGGGTGTGTCCGTAGCAGTGTGTTAAATCAGGAGGACATGTTGACAGCTAAAATATGAACAAAGATAAAGATGAGACCAGACCAGCAACAAAGACTGAAAGATGCTTGCAAAGTCAGGATTGAGGGAGGGCCCTCACTACCAACTACTTGCCCGGCTAGGACACTCTCAGGCTGAGCCGATGTCCAGTATTGTCGTCATCCAAACGGCGATACCGATGAAACTCCGGTCTGTTGGCTGATGAGAAACTTCTGGATTATTCAGATGATAATGCATACACCGTTAAAGAAGGAGCCCTCGTCAGTGCTGATGCAATCAAAGGAATTAACAAGGCCAAAGAAAAGAATGGGCCTGTTGAATGGGCCTGTTAATGTGCTATTAAGGATGGGCTTGATACCCCTCGCGCCGAGAACCTCTCCATGGCAGCAGGCGCACCGGGAAGCCCCTCCAAGGGAGTGCGCCGGGAAGCCCCTCCAAAGGAGGCGCGCCGGGAAGCCCCTCGAATGGGCGCGCCGGGAACCGGTGATGCAGGCACGCCGAGTGCCATTGATGTGAACATGGTCCTATAAAACCCATTACTTTGCCCACAGGAAAAGGGGGACGACTGAGGGCGGCAAGAGAAAAAAAAGGAAGAGGCAGATATTGAGAGGATAGCCAGAAACCAAAAAGAGAAAACGAGAGCTCAAAGAGAAGGAGGAAGAAGAAGCTGCAGGTGGGTTGCTCCGGGGAGGGAGAGGAGTCAATGCTCCGCCCTCCCCCATGCTTTCTTTCCTTTTCTTTGATGTAATCTAGCGAGTTCTTTTTCTCGATTTATCAAATGTAGCCGGACAATCCCGGTTCTGCTTTGTATCTCTGCTTCTTATTTTCCCTTTATGGTTGATGTAAGTATGAGACGATGCAATGAAATGGAATGCTGCAGCTGCAGTGATGAATATTGGGCAATCGAAGCTCTTCCCCTTTGTATCCCGTGGATATGTCTTCTATTCGAAATGTCTAATAGTTTATATAGTACCGGTTTCAGAATCCTCGTTGGTTCTCCGAAGAGGCATGAAGATAGGGCCCCCATCCCTATCTAATGGGTGATTGGGCTCTATTTCCTTCTCCCCTTCTGTCTCAATGGCAGATCCTCCGCGTATAGTCCGAGTTTTCCCTCGAGCCCTTCGTGTTGTTCAGGAACCCGAGACATCAATCTCTTGGTTCCCTGGACTACTGGCTGTACAAAGATGTGTCTGCTCTGCAGGTTGACGCCATCCCGCGAGGTTCTAGCAAACGGATCTCGATCTCTCGACCCTCCATTCTAACCCTTGAATGATTAGGGTCTGGAGTCTCGATGCTGAGGGTTCCTCCATCGCCGATTTTAGATGCCATTAGGACTCGTCCGGGGGATCAGAGACAGTCATCTCTTGATTCCCCCACGGCCTGCATCAAACAGATAAAGCTCTCCACAGGATCTGGACGATGGTCTCAATTCCCCCTGTTGATTCCACCTTCTAATTCCCTTGGCATCCTTCTAACAGAAGCCCCCATGAAATCTCTCGCCTACACTCTAAATCCAGCCTCAATCCGAGCCAGAAATCTCATAAAATCCCCGAACAGAGCATCGTTATCGAGCTCTGAAACCCTGTAGCAATTCCACCTTCTCGGCGTACAAAATTCCCCGCCGAGAACTACGCTGCCGAGAGGCCTCCCTCTTCAGCAAACCGACAAAAAAACCATCTAAACCCCTTTCCATGCAAACCTCCCAGCCCACAGGCTCCCGACGCCAGGCTCCCGGCGCGGCGAGGAGCGCGCCGGGAAGCTCCACGCCGAGATCCCCCTTTTTTTGGCCAAGAAGCCACTTCCACGTGAACCCCCCAGCCCTTAGCTTCCTGGCGCCACCTTCCCGGCGCGGTAATAGGCGCGCCGGGAAGTCCCACGCCGAGAGCTTCTCCTTGACCTTCCCCCTTGCGCGCCGAGAGCCTCTTCTGGGCCTTTTCTCCTTGGCGCCGGGAGCCCCTCCGTGGCCTTCTCCCTTGCACGCCGGGAGCCTCTCCTTGACCTTCCCCCTTGCGCGCCGAGAGCCTCTTCTTGGCCTCTTCCCTTTGGCGCCGGGAATCCCTTGGCCATCTTGCCTTTGCGCCGGGAACCTATGCACGGTTGAACTGCACCGATAACCTACTCAAGTTGTATTACTGAGTCTTCAATCCAAATTTTGTTCCGAGGGCTCCGCCCCCGGAAACCCCCGCAAGGGGCGCTGCCCCCTTGACCCCCGCGACCTGACCGGGCAGGTCGATCCCCGCGACCTGACCGCGCAGGTCGATCCGCATGTGAGGGCGCAACATTGAGCGTCCATTTACATTCCGTCGTCCCGCATCGGATTTATGAGTAACCCCTTTAGCTCGGGAGGGCTCTGCCATTGCATGAGTTCCGCCGGCTTCTATAGGGAATATCAAACATTGCCCCATGGCATATATATATATATGGGTAGGGAGGTTTGGCCTCTCTCTTTCTCCTGCTTTTCATCCCGGCACTCCGTGGGTGATAGCCTATTTCCCCTTGGGCATAATCTAGGTAAAGGGGAAATGCTGTCAAAATACTGATCGATGCTTTAAACCTCCATCATGGCCACGGCCCAGTCTGCCTGTGACTGAAATTTTCCCTTCTCCCCTAAGCCCGGTCGTTTAACCACTGACTTAACGATATCATCTATTTCTATGGTTGATGTTATTATCTTGCCCGCCTTCCTGGCTTCGGTATGAAGTTCCATTTGCGCACACGAATATATGTTTGCCTCTCGAGGCCTCCTATTTTTGGCGTTTAATCAAGGGTTGTCCTTCTTAGGAAGGGCGTAATTAACGTCATAACCTTTATGGTATGACGGACTTCTGGTCCAGACGCGATCACTCATAATCGACTGACCAAGTCAGATCGAGCGCACAATGAAATCATCACTTCGGTGACTGGCACGCCAATAAATCAAATAATAAACAAAATAAATAAAATCCGCGTTCCACAAGTCTGGCACGCCCGGTGGGACTGAGTCTCCCTTCATCTCTACGCCAAGATAGGAGGCCCAGCGGGCCCCCCTCCAATTTCTGATGTTGTGTGCTTTCTCTATTTTCAGGAAGCTACGATGACGACCAGGACCATGTCCGTCTGCTTTGACCGGCAACCGGTCGATATGCATGTGCGAGAGGGTTACCTGGCGGTACCACTGTCATTCGGATCGTTGCCCCCTGCCGTCGGGCTGCCCAATTGTCTGGGCCTCGTCTTCACCGACCTTCTGCAGGTCGACAACAACAAGCAAGGCACCGCTGCAAGTGCCCCGATAAAGGCTGCTGATGAGAAGGCCAGCTTACCGGAGAAGACGGCCTCGACAGCCGTCGCCTGCTATGTGCACCATGTTCAAAGGAGGGACATGGTCTCCACTGCTGCCCAGAAGGGAAAAAGAACCAACCGGAGGAGCCGGTATGCTGCTGCTGACCGTCGTCTTTCAAATTCTGGGAAGACAATGATGATGGGCGATGTTAGGGTGAACCTCGACGGTCGCCCCCGAGAAGTCCGGCCGGACAGGATTGTCCCGACCATCCAGATTGACAACAAGTTCCAAGTTCTGGCCACCAGGAAGGCCAACTGGGAAGCTGATGGGAGGAAGCCACTGGCGCCCAAGCCAGCAAGATATAAGCAGATATGGCGGCCAAAGAAGATTCAGAGTTGGGCCCCATCTCAAGATGAAGAAAACCCTGTTGATGTCACTGTTGCCCGCTTCAGAGCAGGGGGCAGAAGGGAAGAAGGAAAATACAGAAGAGATGCTACTGCTGTTTACCCCAGGGCTCGGGGTAGGAGAGATGAGACTGAGGGTCAAGGAAGAAATCTGACCGCTGCTCGCCCCGTGATGAGGTGCAGAAGATATGAGAAGAAGGAGGACTTTACCGCCGCCCGTTCCAGGGCCGGGGGCAGAAGATGGGAAAGGAAGATCTATGATACTGCTGCCAACCGCTGCCAAGTTGGCGATGTGAGAAGGAGTGAACCAGTCACTGTGGTTGCTGCAAGAAGACCAAGAGCTTGTGCCAGACAGGCTGATATCTTCAGATACTCCAGAACCGAGCACTTGAATGCTCAGGTGGCAAGACTGGCTTATCAGCAAAAGAGCCAGGACAGATTGATACTCCAACCCGAGCCACAAAGGCACAATCCGGAGGAGATGAAGCAAGTGGTCCAGGACTACTTCTGATACCTGGGGAGCTCCGCCCTCGGTCAACAAAGACTATCCCGTGCCTTGGGCACCAGAAGTGAAGAAAAAGAAGAAACACTTCAAGAAACGATGATCGGAGCCTCTTCCTCCGATTCAAATCACTATGAAGAAGGTCTCAGGGCCGGATATGACAAAGAAGACCTGTACCGGGAAGAAGCCAAAGAAAGAATATCGGTCTTTGACCGGCTCAAATATCCTGACCAGGTGAAAAGAAAGGTCTACAGGCGGAAGGGAAAAATACAAATCTTCACCTGCAACATGGCTGGACTTGCCAGGGGGCAAGATATACTACCAACTCAGCCAGATGAACTGCTCAGGTTGGCTACTAGACCTGGTCCTGTCACAAGAAGAGGCCAGGCCGCAAAAGATAAGATGAAGAAATATGATGAAGCCCGCAAGATCACCACCATGACAGTCAATGTGGTGACGGCAGAGGATGAAGACAATCCCCTTATTGATGATGCTGAAGGGACTTCTGAAGATATGCAAATCCCATCAGCCTTGGATCCTATGATCCAGATGATGTTCAGAAGATACCAGCAGGAGATCAGTGCTCTCCGAAGGCAGCTCAATGAGAGACATGAAGCTACATCAGTCTCAAAGCAAGCTGAACCTACGGGGCAGACATCCAGCTCAGCAGAGACGGCTATCCCAGCTAACCCTCTCCTAGCTGATAAGGGCAAGACACCGAGCCAACCTGTTCCAAAGCAAACAGCAGCTCAGCCCTCTGTGTCTCAGACACAGCCTACCGCGCCCATCTTGCGCGCCACTGTGATGACAACTCCTCATAGCCAGCAACGAGCTCACTTCTTCCCAGAAGAGATAGATCCAGCCATAGCCCACAAGCTGATGATTGAAAGAATTGTGGAGATGAAGCTGTCTGAGAAGACTGGTAACGATGTTAGCACCTATGATGTGTACAAGGTGCCGTATCCTCCCCAATATGCTGCTAAAAGACTACCTCCAGGCGTCAGTAAGCCGTCGAAATTTGAGAAGTTCAATGGCCAAGGCTCCCCCAGGGAGCACATAGCTTACTACACCACAATTATGGGCGATTTGGCAGCCGACGAAGCTTATCTGCTCAAGTTCTTTGGCTCATCCCTCACTGGGTTAGCCTTTGAATGGTATTCAAGCCTGCCGGCTGGATCAGTGGTTGATTGGCCTGATATGCAAAGAAAGTTCCGCGACAGATTTCATGTCACGGAGAGAGAAATCACAATAGCCGAGCTATATGCAACAAGGCAGAAGCAAGACGAGACCGCTCTGGATTATATAAAAAGATGGAGAGATCTCGCCATGAGATGCAGGCGGCCTCCACATCACGAGGACGCCGTCCAGATTTGCAAGCAGAATCTTCGGCGGGAGACTCTCGAAAAGATGATCGGGATGGAGATAGGGTCATTCGACCGACTAAACAATGCCGCGGCGGAGGTCGAGGCCTTCCTCTCCAGTAGTCCTTCAGTTGCTACTGCGGTGTACCATAAAGCCAGGTCGGCTGATAAACGGCCCATGCCTGCAGAAGTCAGTACAGTAGACTTCAAGATGTTCGAGCAACAAAAAGATAAAGAAAAAGGCGTTGCCCGCCCTCCTCCCACTAGGCCGGCTGATCAGAAGGATGGCCCCGCTCTGCGAGCCAGGATGAGCAAGCCTTATTCCTTTCCTAAGGAAAAGACTCGGCTCTTGTTTGAATGGGCGGCCCAATTTGACAAGATTGTCCTTCCGGATCCAAAGAGACCTGATGACACCAAAAGAAAAGATGACCCCCGCTTCTGCCCATATCATCAAGCATTGGGTCATCCCATTGAAGATTGCTATGTATTTAAAGATATTATTGAAAGAATGATTAAAAAAGGGGAACTTGAACTGGGTGAGTATAGAGTGGACCCTCCATGCCTGCATGAGTTGCCTGAGTTAAAAAGAACAGTCAATATGGTATCTCTATACCGGCAATCGCCCAAAGAAATGTTAAAAGAAACAGACACCGATGAGCCCATCCTGTGGGAGCGCGTCAAATCCCCAGGCCTGATGAATAAGATGAAAAATAAATCAAAAATGCCAGATGTGCTAGATGACCCGTTATGGGTGCAGATGTCGACCGCTGAAAGGAAGGAAGAGCAGATGCAAACAAACACAAGGAGGGACAAAGTCTTCCCCTGTAACATGCTGTCAGTTTTACCCGGCGATGGCCAGACTTCCGAAGGGGATGATGAAGAGATATGCTTCATGCCGATAAGGTCAGAGCAAGCCAAAGCTTCAGCCTCCTGTCCTGATGATAAAACCAGCAAGAAGCCTGGGCACCTCCCGCTACCAGAAGAAGAAGCATGCTACCACACTCCTCCTCCATATGCGGGGACGAGGGCCAAGGTGTTAATTTCTGAAAGCCTGGACGCGTCCGGCGCCTGTAATAGGGTACTGCCAGTCCCTCCTAGGATTAGGGCCGGGGGCAACATTCTTGGCCTTGCCATGATGACAGAGCTATCTAAAAAACTACAAGAAGTCAAAGTGTTACAGAGCAAGCTGAATGAAATGGGTTTGCATCTGCCTGGTTTGCACTTAAACTCACCAGCTCCGGCAGTGATGGGTAAACCCGATATGAAACAAACAATGAAAATCAACTCTGCCAAGGGAGAAGTTACTAAGGCAGAATTGTATGAGACCAAACAAAGGGCCGATGAATCTGCTCTGGATTATATCTACCGATGGAAGGACCTTTATGCCAGATGTCGGCACCCACCAAACCATGAGGAGGCTATCCAGATATGCAAGCGCAACCTGAAGACAGAAGTCTTAACAAGGTTGGTTGGCATCGAAGTCAAGTCCTTCGATCTCTTGAATGAGATTGTGGCTGATATTGAGGCCTTTTTGGCGAAATATTACCCGGCCGCTATCGCCCTAAGACAAAAGAGCAAGCCTGCTGGTGAACAGCCAATGCATAAAGATATTTACATTGTCGACTTCCAAGCTCTCGAGAAGAAAAAGGCGAAGGAGGCAGCTAGCTCTTCGCCAGCAAAGACTGGCGAGCTAGGCCATTCCCTAAGAAGCAAAATGACTAAACCCTACTCCTTTCCAAAGGAAAAGACTCGGGTCCTATTCGAATGGGTCACCCACCACGGCAAGATCATACTCCCGGCCCCAAAGAAGCCCGGTGATGCCGCAAGGAAAGACGAGCCTCACTTCTGTCCGTACCATCAGATGCTCGCACACCCTATTGAGGACTGCTACGTCTTCAAAGATGTTATAGAAAGCTTGATACAGAAAGGTGAGCTGCAGATAGGGGAATATAAAGTGGACCCACCGCGTCACCATCGAATGCTCAATTTCAAGAAGGCAGCCGATGTGGCCACACCACACCCGCCAAAGAGCGATTTGCTCTAAAGGGCATTTTCAATACGAATGATACCCCGTTCTGGGGTAGGTGTATGCCAAAAAGAATGATGGTGAAAGATGTCAGTGATACCCCTTCCCGGGGGTAGATGTACACACAAAAAAAAATGAATAAAAAAAAGAAAGAAGAAGAAGAAAATGAGGGATGCAAATGATACCCCGTTCCGGGGGCAGATGTATGCAAAAAAAAAAAAGAAAAGAAAAGAGAAAGGAAAAGAAGAGATGAGACCATATTAACGATGAAACCCACATCTCCAGCGAACGGCTTTATGCCCGAGCTGCTGTACACCTTCTTTGAATCAATTCAGACCTTTCGTCTGGATAGATCATGAAACCCTATTCCTTTACGTTAATGTCAAACCCCACATTAACGATAAAACCCACATTTCCAGTGAGCGGTTCCGTGCCCGAGCTGCTATCCATACCCTCTAAATCAATTCAGACCTTTCGTCTGGATAGATCATGAAACCCTATTCCTTTGCGTTAATGTCAAACCCCACATTAACGATAAAACCCACATTTCCAGTGAGCGGTTCCGTGCCCGAGCTGCTATCCATACCCTCTAAGTCAATTCAGACCTTTCGTCTGGACAGATCATGAAACCCTATTCCTTTGCGTTAATGTCAAACCCCACATTAACGATAAAACCTACATTTCCAGTGAACGGCTCCGTGCCCGAGCTGCTATCCATATCCCATAAATCAATTCAAACCTTTCGTCTGGGTAGATTATGAAACCCTATTCCTTTGCATTAATGCTAAAAAAACCCTAACATTAATGATGAAACATACATTCCCAGCAAACAGCTTCATACCCAAGCCCGCCATCCACGAACTTCAGTTTAGACCTTCCGTCTGAATTGCATGATGAAGCCATACTCTCCTTTGCATTGATGTTTACCCCACATCAATGAGTGGCTTTCCGCCCTCGATAAGCTCTACCCACCTTGGCCTGGTGGCACTCCGCCCTAGCCGAGCTACCCTTTCTTGGTCTAGCGACACTCCGCCCTAGCCGAGCTACCCTTTCCTTGGCCTGGCGGCACTCCGCCCTAGCCGAGCTACCCTTTCTTGGTCTAGCGGCACTCCGTCCTAGCCGAGCTACCCTTTTCTTGGTCTAGCGGCACTCCGCCCTAGCCGAGCTACCCTTCTCTTGGTCTAGCGGCACTCCGCCCTAGCCGAGCTACCCTTTTCTTGGCCTAGCGGCGCTCCGCCCTAGCCGAGCTACCCTTTCTTGGTCTAGCGGCACTCCGCCCTAACCGAGCTACCCTCTTCTTGGTCTAGCGGCACGCCGCCCTAACCAAGCTACCCCTTATCTTAATCCGATGGCATTCCGACCTGTCACCCTCTAAAAAAAAAAAATAAGAGAATAGAAATAGGGTTGAAAATAGAGATACCCCGCCAGACTTGCTCCTATAATAGGGACAAGGGCAAAAAAATGGCCAAAAACCCAGCTGTGGTGAAAACCCGAAAGGGCACTGCAGGCAAAATCGGGTACCCCGCCACGTGAAAACCCGAAAGGGCGCGTGGGCAAAAGCAAGAGGGGGCTGGCTCCGGTGAAAACCCGAAAGGGCACTTGGGCCAGTAATGTGGTTATTCAAAATTCCCTTTCCCCACCACTGATAGAACCTTCCGTCGGCCGACCGGCGCCTTGCTGACCAACGATGAAACCTATTCAGTCTAGACCTTACGTCTATTCTGATGAAACCTACGAAACTTCCTTGCATTGGTATAAACCCAATACCGATGATGAAACCAACTGTTGATCGATTGGCACCTTGCCCGATCAATGATAAAACCTATCCAGTTTTAGACCCTACGTCTATCCTGATGAAACATATGAAATCCTTGCATTGGTATAAACCCAATACCGATGATGAAACCTGCTGTTGGTAGATTGGCACACTGCCCGATCAACGATAAAACCAGCCCAGTGTAGACCTTACGTCTATTCTGATGAGATTCATAAGATCCTTGCACTGGTATAAACCCAATACCGATGATGAAACCCACCTGTGATCGATGGGCACCCTGCTCGATCGATAAAGAAACCCGTCCTATTAAACTTGCATGTCTTTCGACGTCCCGCCGTGATAAAACTTACTGATGATCAGCAATGAAACCTGTCCGGTTTAGACCTTACGTCTATTCCGATGAAGCACATGAAATCCTTGCATTAGTATAAACCCAATACCGATGATGAAACCTGCTGTTGATCGATTGGCGCACTGCCCAATCAGCGATGAAACCTATCCAGTTTAGACCCTACGTCTATCCTGATGAAACCTACGAAATCCTTGCATTGGTATAAACCCAATACCGATGATGAAACCTGTTGTTGATTGATTGGCACACTGCCCGATCAGCGATGAAACCTATCCAGTTTAGACCTTATGTCTATCCTGATGAAACCTATAAAATCCTTGCATTGGTATAGACCCAATACCAATGATAAAAGCAGCTACTAATGGGGTGGCCAGCTGCCTGAGCAATGCTGAAGCCCGTCCGGGGTAGATCTCCGTCTGCTCTGATAAAAATGCTACACCCATTCTCAAATCAACCCGGACCTTCCGTCCGGATAGATGATAAAACCTCATCCCTTTGCGTTAATGTTAAACCCCACATTAACGATGAAACCTATATTTCCAGCGAATGGATTCGTGCTTAAGCTGCTACACACATCCTTGAACCGATCCGGACCTTCTGTCTGGATGGATGATGAAATCCCATTCCCTTGCGTTGATGGCAATCCCCACATCAACGATACAGCCATGCTCCCGGCGAACGGCTTTACGCCTAAGCCACAAAACACACTCAAGTCGACCCAGGCCTTCCGCCTAGGCAGACGATGAAAACCTTATGTCCCTTGCATTGGTGTTAGCACCCACATCAATGATGATACATACACAAGTTGAGCACATGGCTTAACAATTTACGAAGCTAAAGTCCCAATAAAAAAGAAAAGAAGAGACAAAATGGGGTTAAAAATAGAGATACCCCGCCAGTCTTGTTCAGATACTCTGAACAAGGGCAAAAATGGCCAAAACCCAGCTGTGGTGAAAACCCGAAAGGGCACTGCAGGCAAAATCGGGTACCCCGTCACGTGAAAACCTAAAAGGGCGCGTGGGTAAAAGCAAGAGGGGGCTGGCTCCGGTGAAAACCCGAAAGGGCATTTGGGTCAGTAATGTGGTAATTCAAAAGTTCCATGCCAACCGGCACGCTGCCTTTACCTCCCCTTCACTGATGAAGCTTTCCGTCGGTCATCTGGCTCTATGCCCCACCGATGATAAAGCCTCCCCGGGGTAGACCTTACGTTTACCCTGATGAAATCTACATACTCTCTTTCGACTGTCCCACCGACAATGAAACCCATCACCATCCTGATGAAGCCTGTCCAGCTCAAACCTCAAGTCTGTCCTGATGAAGCCTACGCATTTCTTGGCAAGTCCCACATGCGATAAAACCTGTTGGAATAGACCTTACGTCTGTCCTGACGAGACCAACACCTTCACATACGTCCCACCGTTGATCGATTGGCATCCTGCCCGATCAATGATGAAACCTTGTCCAGTTTAGACCTTTCGTCTATTCTGATGAAACTTATAAATCCCTTTGCATCGATATAAACCTAATATCGATGATGAAACCAACTGTTGATCGATTGGCACCCTGCCCGATCAATGATGAAACCTTGTCCAATTTAGACCTTTCGTCTATTCTGATGAAACTTATAAATCCCTTTGCATCGATATAAACCCAATATCGATGATGAAACCAACTGTTGATCGATTGGCACCCTGCCCGATCAATGATGAAACCTTATCCAGTTTAGACCTTTTGTCTATTCTGATGAAACTTATAAATCCCTTTGCATCGATATAAACCCAATATCGATGATGAAACCAACTGTTGATCGATTGGCACCCTGCCCGATCAATGATGAAACCCTATCCAGTTTAGACCTTACGTCTATTCTGATGAAACATATAAATCCCTTTGCGTCGATATAAACCCAATATTGATGATGAAACCCGCTATTGATCGACCGGCACCTTGCCCGATCAATGATGAAACCCTACCCAGTTTAGACCTTACGTCTATTCTAAAATCCCCCTTGCACCGATATAAGCTCAATATCGATGATGAAGTCAACCGTTGGTTGATCGGTACATCGCCCGGCCAATGATAAAATCTGTCCAGTTCGTACTTTATGTCCGTTCTGATGAGAACCACATATCCTTTTCAATGTCCCACCTGCAACAGTCTCTACCCAGTCTAGACCATACGTCTACTCTGACGAGACCTCCTCATTTGCATTCCGGCAAATCGTCTCCCTTACGGCACACATGGCCAATAGGACGTTTGCTGCCACCAACAAAAATTCGATTCAAGCACCTCCTCGGATGCCGTCACGCGGTGGAGCGAGTTCCCCGTCCTTTCTCTGAAGGGGTGGACGCTCTCCTGCTGAACACGGGTCATCCGCATAAAGGCTGCTGAGACCACTACTCTTCCATACGAAGGAAATAACAACACATGAAGCAGATGTACAGCCAATCAGGGCTTAAAACTGACAGATGTCAAATGTATAGCCAATCGGGGCTCAAAATCGACAGATGCAAATATACAGCCAATCAGGGCTTAAAACTGACAGATGCAAGATATACAGCCAATCAGAGCTTAAAACTGACAGATGCAAGATATACAGCCAATCAGGGCTTAAAACTGACAGATGCAAGATATACAGCCAATCAGGGCTTAAAACTGACAGATGCCAAATGTATAGCCAATCAGGGCTTAAAACTGACAGATGCAAGATATACAGCCAATCAGGGCTTAAAACTGACAGATGCAAGATATACAGCCAATCAGGGCTTAAAACTGACAGATGCCAAATGTATAGCCAATCAGGGCTTAAAACTGACAGATGCAAGATATACAGCCAATCATGGCTTAAAACTGACAGATGCAAGATATACAGCCAATCAGGGCTTAAAACTGACAGATGCAAGATATACAGCCAATCAGGGCTTAAAACTGACAGATGTAAGATCTACAGCCAATCAGGGCTTAAAACTGACAGATGCAAGATATACAGCCAATCAGGGCTTAAAACTGACAGATGCAAGATATACAGCCAATCAGGGCTTAAAACTGACAGATGCAAGATATACAGCCAATCAGGGCTTAAAATTGACAGATGCAAGATATACAGCCAATCAGGGCTTCAAACTGACAGATGCCAAATGTATAGCCAATCGGGGCTCAAAACCGACAGATGCAAGATATACAGCCAATCAGGGCTTAAAACTGACAGATGCAAGATATACAGCCAATCAGGGCTTAAAATTGACAGATGCAAGATATACAGCCGATCGGGGTTCAAAACCGATAGATACAAGATGCACAGCCGATCGGGGCTTAAGACCGATAGATGCAACATGTACAGCCGATCGGGGCTTCAAGCCGACAGATACAAGATGTACAGCCGATCGGGGCTTCAAGCCGACAGATACAAGATGTTCAGCCGGGCGGGGCTTCAAGCCGACAGATGCCAGATGGTCAGCCAGGCAGGGTTTAAAGCCGATAAAAGTCAAATGTGCTGTTGATCGGGGCCTGAAACCGACAGATGTCAGATGTGCCAGTTGATCACGGTCCAAGCCAATAGATATTCAACTGATCGAGGCTCAAGCCAAGAAGATCATGCCAGGATGAAATCCCGATATGGGGATACTGCCAAGCTATAACTGAAAGAATGAGTCAATAGCATTGAGCTAAAGATGCACCTGCGGACACCGTGCCGCTTATTCTGCACTTACGCCGTCTGCAGGTGGGGGGCATTTGTTGACAGCTAAAATATAAACAAAGATAAAGATGAGACCAGACCAGCAACGAAGACTGAAAGATGCTTGCAAAGTCAGGATTGAGGGAGGGCCCTCACTACCAACTACTTGCCCGGCTAGGACACTCTCAGGCTGAGCCGATGTCCAGTATTGTCGTCATCCAAACGGCGATACCGATGAAACTCCGGTCTGTTGGCTGATGAGAAACTTCTGGATTATTCAGATGATAATGCATACACCGTTAAAGAAGGAGCCCTCGTCAGTGCTGATGCAATCAAAGGAATTAACAAGGCCAAAGAAAAGAATGGGCCTGTTGAATGGGCCTGTTAATGTGCTATTAAGGATGGGCTTGATACCCCTCGCGCCGAGAACCTCTCCATGGCAGCAGGCGCGCCGGGAAGCCCCTCCAAGGGAGTGCGCCGGGAAGCCCCTCCAAAGGAGGCGCGCCGGGAACCCCCTCGAATGGGCTCGCCGGGAACCGGTGATGCAGGCACGCCGAGTGCCATTGATGTGAACAGGGTCCTATAAAACCCATTACTTTGCCCACAGGAAAAGGGGGACGACTGAGGGCGGCAAGAGAAAAAAAAAGGAAGAGGCAGATATTGAGAGGATAGCCAGAAACCAAAAAGAGAAAACGAGAGCTCAAAGAGAAGGAGGAAGAAGAAGCTGCAGGTGGGTTGCTCCGGGGAGGGAGAGGAGTCAATGCTCCGCCCTCCCCCATGCTTTCTTTCCTTTTCTTTGATGTAATCTAGCGAGTTCTTTTTCTCGATTTATCAAATGTAGCCGGACAATCCCGGTTCTGCTTTGTATCTCTGCTTCTTATTTTCCCTTTATGGTTGATGTAAGTATGAGACGATGCAATGAAATGGAATGCTGCAGCTGCAGTGATGAATATTGGGCAATCGAAGCTCTTCCCCTTTGTATCCCGTGGATATGTCTTCTATTCGAAATGTCTAATAGTTTATATAGTACCGGTTTCAGAATCCTCGTTGGTTCTCCGAAGAGGCATGAAGATAGGGCCCCCATCCCTATCTAATGGGTGATTGGGCTCTATTTCCTTCTCCCCTTCTGTCTCAATGGCAGATCCTCTGCGTATAGTCCGAGTTTTCCCTCGAGCCCTTCGTGTTGTTCAGGAACCCGAGACATCAATCTCTTGGTTCCCTGGACTGCTGGCTGTACAAAGATGTGTCTGCTCTGCAGGTTGACGCCATCCCGCGAGGTTCTAGCAAATGGATCTCGATCTCTCGACCCTCCATTCTAACCCTTGAATGATTAGGGTCTGGAGTCTCGATGCTGAGGGTTCCTCCATCGCCGGTTTTAGATGCCATTAGGACTCGTCCGGGGGATCAGAGACAGTCATCTCTTGATTCCCCCAGACGGCCTGCATCAAACAGATAAAGCTCTCCACAGGATCTGGACGATGGTCTCAATTCCCCCTGTTGATTCCACCTTCTAATTCCCTTGGCATCCTTCTAACAGAAGCCCCCATGAAATCTCTCGCCTACACTCTAAATCCAGCCTCAATCCGAGCCAGAAATCTCATAAAATCCCCGAACAGAGCATCGTTATCGAGCTCTGAAACCCTGTAGCAATTCCACCTTCTCGGCGTACAAAATTCCCCGCCGAGAACTACGCTGCCGAGAGGCCTCCCTCTTCAGCAAACCGACAAAAAAACCATCTAAACCCCTTTCCATGCAAACCTCCCAGCCCACAGGCTCCCGACGCCAGGCTCCCGGCGCGGCGAGGAGCGCGCCGGGAAGCTCCACGCCGAGATCCCCCTTTTTTTGGCCAAGAAGCCACTTCCACGTGAACCCCCCAGCCCTTAGCTTCCCGGCGCCACCTTCCCGGCGCGGTAATAGGCGCGCCGGGAAGTCCCACACCGAGAGCTTCTCCTTGACCTTCCCCCTTGCGCGCCGAGAGCCTCTTCTGGGCCTTTTCTCCTTGGCGCCGGGAGCCCCTCCGTGGCCTTCTCCCTTGCGCGCCGGGAGCCTCTCCTTGACCTTCCCCCTTGCGCGCCGAGAGCCTCTTCTTGGCCTCTTCCCTTTGGCGCCGGGAATCCCTTGGCCATCTTGCCTTTGCGCCGGGAACCTATGCACGGTTGAACTGCACCGATAACCTACTCAAGTTGTATTACTGAGTCTTCAATCCAAATTTTGTTCCGAGGGCTCCGCCCCCGGAAACCCCCGCAAGGGGCGCTGCCCCCTTGACCCCCGCGACCTGACCGGGCAGGTCGATCCCCGCGACCTGACCGCGCAGGTCGATCCGCGTGTGAGGGCGCAACATTGAGCGTCCATTTACATTCCGTCGTCCCGCATCGGATTTATGAGTAACCCCTTTAGCTCGGGAGGGCTCTGCCATTGCATGAGTTCCGCCGGCTTCTATAGGGAATATCAAACATTGCCCCATGGCATATATATATATATGGGTAGGGAGGTTTGGCCTCTCTCTTTCTCCTGCTTTTCATCCCGGCACTCCGTGGGTGATAGCCTATTTCCCCTTGGGCATAATCCAGGTAAAGGGGAAATGCTGTCAAAATACTGATCGATGCTTTAAACCTCCATCATGGCCACGGCCCAGTCTGCCTGTGACTGAAATTTTCCCTTCCCCCCTAAGCCCGGTCGTTTAACCACTGACTTAACGATATCATCTGTTTCTATGGTTGATGTTATTATCTTGCCCGCCTTCCTGGCTT
The DNA here is from genome assembly GCA_022559845.1 of Amorphophallus konjac. Lineage (NCBI taxonomy): Eukaryota > Viridiplantae > Streptophyta > Magnoliopsida > Alismatales > Araceae > Amorphophallus > Amorphophallus konjac. Next base: position 463,309,930 of record CM040118.1, on the reverse strand, counting down.
CGGTATGAAGTTCCATTTGCGCACACGAATATATGTTTGCCTCTCGAGGCCTCCTATTTTTGGCGTTTAATCAAGGGTTGTCCTTCTTAGGAAGGGCGTAATTAACGTCATAACCTTTATGGTATGACGGACTTCTGGTCCAGACGCGATCACTCATAATCGACTGACCAAGTCAGATCGAGCGCACAATGAAATCATCACTTCGGTGACTGGCACGCCAATAAATCAAATAATAAATAAAATAAATAAAATTCGCGTTCCACAGGACATCCTGTGACTTCTCGGTCTCTTAATACGCCCGTGCAAATGCGGGGATTTGCCTGGCGGTAGTATCTTCCCGGAGCCCTGGATGGCCAGTCTCTCCGGGTCCTCTTCCTTTGACTTTGACATTAATGCGGGGCTCAGCGGGACATATGGACGTGCAATTTTTGGTGTCCACACTCCCGCAAGGTGTTTGGGAGTGATCCTGCACCTTTAAATCTGAATTCCCCTGGGAAAATAATTGCATACAACATTTACTTAATAAAGTTTATTGGACTTGTATTAACTAAGTGACTCGACCTATCGGGCTTTGGTTAAGAGAATGTAATATGTATTTGGGCTCTTATCATAAAACATCTAATAGATTTTTTGGGTTTTGTAAAACTGGGGTGTTACATCTTGTGTACCACTCAATATCATAATTTATATTTTATGTGCAAAACTGGCATTACTTTGTGCATGCTTTACTCACCGGCACTTGCAATTTGAATTAGACTACCTTGTCTCATGACTCTGCAAGGGAGAAATATTTTTAGCATTGTTTAGATATACATACGATAGCAACTAGGAGGACAAGATGTGCAAATGAAGAAAGAGGACAGACAGACGTATCATCGATAGCAGAAGTTCTGATTCACCTACTACCTCAAGAACAATGTGCGCTCACTCTCGAAGTAGGTGAAAAAGCAGTAGCCAATTTGATCTGCCGAACATGTTGATTGGGATCCAACTGTTGAGAGGTTGATGTATCTAACGGATACAATAATGTCTGGAGCTATAAATAGCCTAGACTTGCAAAGGAGGAAGTATAAATAGAATTGGAGAAAAACAAGCTGAATGAAAGATAATCTTCGAAGTGCCTTCCTTGCATTCAAAGTGAAGCCAAAGATCTGATTCCTACACACTCACATCAAGGGAGGACTTCATCACGCTGAAAGCTTCTTCCTGGAAGTCCTATAATAAAGAAAATGATATTGTTCTTCAACGACATTCTATTGGCTTCCTCCTTCGCCCGTCAATGTATTAATTTCGTTTGTACTCTATAGATCCACTATCTTCTCATCTAGAAGCATAACTGTGAAATCCTGTATCTATCCATCCGACAGTAAGAAGAGCATTTGTTGTTCTGGGATAACCAACACGGAGTGTATTAAGTTGGTCTGATGATACTGTGAGAATCAGCTGAGTGACTAGCTCCTGAAAAGATAGAAGGTGTGAGATCACCTGAAAAACTAAGTCACTGGGTGTGATTAGTTGGTTTACTGAGACCTGACCAAAATCAGTTGGGTGACTACCTCCTGGAAAGCTAATAGGTGCGATATCACTTGAAAAACTAAGTCACTAGGTGTGACTGGTAGGTTTGATGAGACCTGAACAAAATCAACTGGACTTATGGTTCCTAAAAAATCACTAGGAAAGGATCTGCTAAGTCTTGTTAAGATCAGCTAGGGAGTTGACCCTGGAAAATAGTGGATGGAACCTTTGATAAAAGGTTAGTGGAAACCTCGGCAAGTTGTAGGGGACTGGACATAGGGAAGCCAATGAGGGTTGACCGAACTAGTAAAAAAATCGTTGTGTTCTTGTGGTTGCTTGTATCTCTATGTTTTTATTTTTGCTGCATTTCAACATTAAATGTTAATATAAAAATTATTTTTATTGGCACACATATTCACCCCCTCTAAGGTGTGCCTAACTACCGACAGATTCATCTCGACTTTCATGGTGCATCTACCTAGTGGCATTCCTTTTATGGTCACGGCACCATTGCGACATATCTGGGAGGTATGCTTGTTTCTCCGTGCATGTTAATTGTTGGGCAAGGCAGTGGTTGCACTCCTGAAGTGCTACGCATCAAATCTTTCCTTAACTTCTTAGTGCATTATTATCAGGATGTGATGGGATTTGGAGTGGGTAGGACCGCACTATCGGGTGGCATTTGGAGTGGGGAAAACCCCCTCTGCACATGCCACGTGGCATTCCATTCATCGTCGTATAGGAAGGGTGCAAAATGTGTTGGAATTTGATTTATTCAAAATTTGTATCTTGAACTATTTGAATTTGAAGTTTTAAGATTTTAGTTTGATAGTTATAATAGTTATTCTTTCTTGGGCCTCATTGATCCAAAGCACTCTAAGGCTATATTTGACATCCACCTTCCAGAAGGCAAGGCATTCTCATTATCAAAATTATACCTTTCAGTGAGGATACATATAAATATGCTAATACTGGGGAAATTAGCGCAAAATATGATATGTCTGTTTCTACGTAGTCCTACTCAAAAAAGAGTTAATCACATGAAATCTTAGCTTCACACCACGAACTTTTCCTACGAAACAAAGCCCATTTCCCAAAGACCACCCCTAGAACCAATTAGATTTGATGTGTATTGATTGATAAGTGAAGAATTACCATCTGGCCAAAATCCATTGAAAAAGTGTAGAGCCATTACAATCAATTATTCCATTCTTGTAATGCTCAATGTAGAGGAGGTTTGACACCACCTAAACGAGAGATTTGTAACGAAGCTCATATATATGTGGGTTCCACTCATCAGTTTGTCTTAGATATATACATCTTGGGGAGGGGGGGGGAAACAAAAAAGGGGAAATAATAGAATGTTAGTCACATCATTGTACTAGTTGAAACACATTTGGTGATTCTCGAATGAAATGTCATTGATAAGATAAAATTCCTGGTGGGTAAAAGAATCAAAGATTCATTGATTCTCCTATGGGAGATTAGTTTCCGAGGATTAATGTGTCAACCTTGTGGCAAACTAGCTTAATTATTATCCAGTACATTAGTCATGGAGAATAGCACAGAAGTGAGTTTTATTAGAGTTGCTTTCATATGATAGTGACATTAGACAACAATGTGATTAATGATGATCTTGATATCATCACATAAAATAGTAAGATAAAAAAACAATAAGTTGGTGTAGATCTTAATTTATAAGATACATACATACATACTTGTGTGACACCTTGTTAATTAAGGCATATATAGTTTCAATTATGGGATGGTATCTCATTTGGAATTTGATAAATGTGATGGTTGATGTATGATTAGGACCACCTTATATGAAAAGAAGTTAACGTTGGGCTTATTTTTATTCTTCTGTGCGTTAATCAATCTCGGCATGAGGCAAATTGTGTTACTCTATATGCTATGAACATCAATAACTATTTAAATTTGAGATGTGTGAATGTGGATGGCCACACTTAGACATAATGTTGCGAGGTGGAATTACTTATGAGGGCACTCACGGCCGCCTAAATAATTAAATTCCGAACACAACCATATATCAAGGGATTCAAGCATTTCAAGTATATATATATATAATTAATTAATTAAATATCATAATGCTAGGCTCAGAACTAGGCTCCTAGTCAAAACCTACTACTATCTCCTAAAAAGAATTGGCAGAATGGTCAGTAGGCAACAGAACTATCATAATGCTCACATACATAGTACAGTTGCCAAAAGACTTGATAATTAACATATAGTCTGATGTTGGTAAAGTCATATACATATACTTATCACAAGAGATTTAGCAACAAACCATATCGTTAAACGAATTTCATAGGCTAGATGATCGAAATTTCACATGCTTATTAGTTGATTCTTACACACGCACTATTTTTTCGATAGTCCAAAGCTACAAATACATGATGTTGTTCAATTTCAACATCTATGCTTCATAATCAAATTCTCATATTCAAACTCAACTGATAGAGATCTGAGTTTCGAATTTCCACTTTCATATATATTGGGATGTGACTTCAAACAAACAAAGGGTCAAATAAACTGATCGATACCGAAGTATAACTAGACAAAGGCATGCACTAATTAAGGTCTTGATTAATTGCGTAAGACCAGATGTCATTATATCCGATTAGTATAGAGTAATAATCCAAATTTCTCTTAATATGGCAATGCCCATGTACATATACACATTTGTCTTACTTTATTATCGATGCAAGAGGCTGTCGACAGTTTCAGATCAACTGTTAATTGTCGATCGCCCACACAAACTGTCAACAGTGTCAAGAAAGTTGATGACAATTTGGGAAAAGTCTGAGTACCGATTGCACAGGAAACCAAATTGAAATTGTCAGCTGCTAAAGAAGAACGGTTGATGACAGTTGACATAAAACTATGGACATTTGCAAACGATTAACGGTTGTCCAAAATGAAGTTTCTACCTCTAAAAACACATTCAGGGCTCCATGTGTCTGACAATTTATTTACAAGTGTCGACTACTGGGCCCCAAACTCAGATTCTCACATACAAAACATGCTACTAAACTTGGTCCTATACATCACCCTTCTTCAGCTGCTTCCCCAAGTCTGGCGGGTCGCCCGGCGTGTCCCGTGAGCGTCGATTGCATCTCTGCCCCACCTTCGGTCGAGCTAGAGTCCCACCACATCGTCCTGGCCCTACAAGCCGACCGCCGAGGAGCGGATCCTCCTCCTCCTTCGGATGTTGGGCCCCTGCGATCCATCCCTGATGTTGCTTCCTTCCAGCCTGCCCTTGATCCAGTTGGGGTGCAGGGCTCCGTGCTCGTCAGCCAAGTTGACGATCTTCACGGTTTGGTTGATGAGCCGCCCGTGGAGTTCGATGACTTTGGCTTCCAGCCTGCCCGCCGAAGCACGCCGGCGGCCTAACCGCTTCAGCGATTTCGGGTGTCCCCGTCATTAGCTAGTTGTATCGACATGTTGGCCTCTTTGGCCTCTTTTGGGTTTGGGGCCCTCGGCCTATTTGTTGTTCTCCACCCCTTGCTTGGGTGCCGTCCCTGTTGGAACTAATGAGGAAAAATGCTAGTCCGGAACAAACCAATTATCAAAGTAATCAACTATAATAGTAAAGAGAAATAAGTTCAGAATCGCCTGATTGGGAGAGAAACGTGTCTCGGATGACACTGTCTTTGAAACGGAAGACGCCCCCTCCTCGTAGCACAGGGTTCATCGGCGTTCCGTCCCCGAGATATGACTCAACCCGCGATTCCCCCGGCTTCTCTAGGTGCAGGCTAGAGTAGCCCCAAATCTGACCACTTGTTGATGAAGAATGCCCAGAGCAAAAATTATTGCAGAAGGAAAAAACGGAGAGCACAGAGTTCTGTTCACAGAGAATTTCAGATAGCACAGTTTCGCAGTAGAGTTTTCTATATTCCATAAACTCATAATCGAGCCCCCTTATAGAAGTCTCGGGCGGTTGGAAAGGAAGCAACCTTTGACCAACGCCCAACAGATGCGACCTAACGGTAGGCCCAAATCGAATTCAAACTCGGTAACCGAAGTGACCCGGCCCGGCTCAACTCAACACGGCCCGGCCAGGCCCGGCACGGCACAAACAAAGAAATAAATAAATAAATAAATTATTTACTTCTATTCGATCAAACCACTTAATCCGACACATAATTCGAGCCCACATCCTACGCCCCTTGGGTCTGACCTAAGGTTGAGCTCTCCAATACATAAAACTAAGGAAGTCTTTCCAACTTCCAATACGGGACTAAACATAAATTAGAGAATTTGAATCAACACAAAAGGCCTCATTTCCAACATAATGAGAGAATTTGAATCAACATAAAAGGCCTCATTTCTAACATTCCCCCACTTGATTCAAATTCTAAAATCAACGAAGTAAACAAAATAAAATAAAGTTCTGGACAGAGTTACTATGTCATGAGTGAAGGTGACTTCTGGACTTGAACCTTCACTTAGTGAAATTAAGTCATCATCTGAAATAGACTGTAGTGGACTAGGCCTTTAACTAAGCCCTTTTACTCAGACTGTTACTTAATTCACAACATAGTACATCAGTGATCAGATTCTTTATATGGTAGTGCTATAGACCATGCACTGATATCTCGTCTCATGAGTGCTCAAGAGAATACCCGATTCTCATAGATCGCGGCCCCACAATCACACTCACGTAGGTGGGTCTCCAAGGGTACCTGCCACGGCCCATACCCTACCTTATAAGGTCTTGATCCCATTAAGAGCATAGCTCATCCTGGTGCCGTTACAGTAGAGCACTAATCATCATTCACGGGGATAGGTATACAAAGTAAGTAGTGCTCTCCAGTTACCCAATAGCTCGTATTCCACATTGAACCTACTTCATGGGATCTCCAATCACAAAGGTTGGGTATCTACTATGGTAACTGACTATTGGATTTCAACCCAATCCCCCTTGATGATTCAAGTACTAGACTCCTCGCTAGACCTTTTATGAAAGGATCTGTCAAATTATCCAATGATTTTATAAATTCCAATGAAATCACACCTTGTGATATTTTCTCTCTCACAGAGTTCCATCTAATACTAAGATGTCTTCTCTTTTCATTAATTGTAGTTTTTTAACTTTATATATCACAGAACAACTATCACAATGCATAGAAATTGCAGGTAAATGCTTATTTATAACAGGAATATCAGATAAAAGATTTTTAAGCCACTCAGCTTCAGCACATGTAATATCTAATGTAATTAATTCAGCTTCCATAGTGGATCTAGCAATTATAGTTTGTTTTGCAGATTTTCATGTCACAGTTGCCCCTCCTAGGGTGAACATATAACCATTTGTAGAAATGGCATCAGAAGAATTAGTGATCCAATTTGCATCACAATACCCTTCTAGGATAGCAGGGAATCCAGAAAAGGTTAATGCTAAATCCATTGTTCCTTTAAGATATTTAAAAACTCTTTCTAAAGCATATTAATGGTCTTGACTAAAGTTACTAGTGAATCTACTTAGTACCCCACATCATAAGCCAAATCAGATCTAGTGATATTTGTTAAGTACATGAGACTACCTATGATTTGTGCATATTTTTCTTGAGAAACAGGGTTACTTAAATTTTTAGTTAAATTTGTACCAAGAGTAAAAGGTGTAGAAACAGGATTACAATCTAAATAATTGAACCTTTCTAAAATTTTATGCACATAATGAGATTGAGACATGGAGATTCCATTAGATGTTCTATTGAGTTTAATTTCTAATATCACATCAGCAAGGCCTAAATCTTTCATAACAAATTTGGAAGATAAAAATGACTTAGTTTCATTAATGATATCCATGTTGGTTCCAAATATCAAAATATCATCAACATAAAGACATAATATCACACAAGAAGAATCAACAACTTTACTGTAAACACATTTATCAGAATCATTTATAATAAAACTATTTTCTAAGACAACCTTGTTGAATTTTTCATTCCATTGTTTAGGTGCTTATTTTAAACCATACAATGACTTAATTAATTTACAAACTTTATTCCCATGTCCACACACCACAAAACCTTCTGGCTGATCCATATAGATCTCCTCTTCTAAATCTCTATTAAAAAAAATAGTTTTAACGTCCATTTGATGGATCTCGAGTCTATATATGGCAGCCAAGGTAACTAGCACATGTATAGTGGCAAATCTAGAAACAGGAGAGTATGTGTCAAAATAATATATTCCTTTCTTTTGTGTGTAACCTTTTACAACTAATCTTACCTTAAATTTATCAATGGAACCATCAGGTTTAAGTTTTCTTTTAAAGATCCATTTACAACCAATTGGTTTACACCCAGGGGTAAATCACATAAAATCCATGTATGATTATTCATGATTGAATCCATTTCACTATTAATAGCTTCTTTCCAAAAACTTGAGTCAACAGAAGACATTGCATCTTGAAAGATCTGAGGATCATCCTCAGCCAAACAAATTAGGAAATCATCACCAAAGTTCTTTTCTTTTCTTTCTCTTTTAAGTCTTTCTACAACAAGTTCAGGTTCTATAATAGAAGTGTCATGTTGAGTGGGATAGAGAGATGATTGTGAGCGACGTCACGCGGTTCGGGGTGCGAAGAGGACGTGGAGCGCGCGGACTCCTCTTTTGTTTGTTGCAGCACAGAAATAAGAGAAGAGAGAAGGGGCCACCACGGGAGATTGCTCCGGCGGGGCGAGCGGGACAAATGTAATATAGCAAGATATGGGGGTTAAACGGTCATAACGGGAAGTGACTCGCCGCGACCTCGGGGGGACGGGAATGGTGCAGAAATTAAATAGCAAGAATTGAAACGGCCATTGGGGAAGTGACTCGCCGCGGCCTCGAGAATATGAGCAGATAAGAATATAACAACATATAAGGAGAATATAAAGAGCGGGAATTTAAACGGCCATTGGGGAAGTGACTCGCCGCGGCCTCGAGAATATGAATAGATAAGAATATAACAGAATATAAAGAGAATATAAGAGCGAGAATTTAAACGACTATTGGGGAAGTGACTCGCCGCGGCCTCGAGAACATGAATAGATAAGGATATGACATATAAGAACGGGAATTTAAACGGCCATTGGGGAAGTGACTCGCCGCGGCCTCGAGAACATGAATAGATAAAAATATAACATATAAGAACGGGAATTTAAACGGCCATTGGGGAAGTGACTCGCCGCGGCCTCGAGAACAAGATGTGATCGCCAGGGGTCAAAAGACCCCAAAATAAAGAAAGTGATCGCGCCTACCTCAAGAGCGGGACATGGGGGGTTACTTCTTCCTCCTCCTTCGGCCGGCCGACGGAGAGGGCTTTTCTTGGTTACCCTTACAAAACAGTGGACAATAAACGAACGGAATTAGAAAATGGCAGTGTAGTAACAATTCCTTGCAATAAAAGTAACGAGATCGTGACCTGACACACACCTGGTTGGTGTGGTTTTAAACCCCTCTCGGACTCGAGTAGGAGGAAAATACGATGATGAATGTAAGAAGTATGCGAGAGACGGCGCCCTTATGTAGGGAGATAGAGGATGCAGTATGATGAATGTAAAGAACTATGGAGAAAAAAGGGGAAGAAAAGGCTTATTGGAGGAGCCGAGGGCGAGATCCGGCGGAGCTCCGGCAGCGTGGGGACGACGTGGAAGCGCGGTGGATGAAGACGACCTTCCTCTCGCAAGCGTGGGCACCCGAGAAGCCGGCAGAACCTCCACCTACAAAAGACCCCACGGGTTAGAAATGACTCCGGTAGCCTCTGGGCTCCGGCAGCCTATCGGATCTCTTAGAAGCTCCCCCAGAACTGAGGGGGTGGGCCTCTATTTATAGGGCTCCGGAGGGTGGAGGCGTCCAGGACCCTGGACACCTCCATCAGGGCCGAACTAATATTTTATTCTATTTTTATTTATTTTTTTGGAATAATTTTGTGGAGGCGTCCAGGGCTCCGGACGCCTCCAACAGGTCCACCGAACACCACCGACGGCCGCACGCGGTTTGGCATAACGCGTGGTTTTGTGAGCGGCGCCTCGTGATTTTGAAATGGGCGCGTCCAGCTGCCTGGACGTCTCCACAATTTGGATTTTTTCACACACGACAAACCGTCGTTCTGTGGCCGGCGCCCGTGAGGGAGTTGATGGAGGCGTCCAGGGGCCTGGACGCCTCCAAGAAAATATATTATTTTTATTTGATTTTTGTTTTGTCTTCTTATGCCAACTGGCATATATATTTTTTATATTTGTTTTTATGGAGGCGTCCAGGGGCCTGGACGCCTCCATTTATATATTATTTTTTATTTTGTTTTATCTTTTTATGCCAACTGGCATATATATTTTTTTTATATTTATTTTTATGGAGGCGTCCAGGGGCCTGGACGCCTCCATTAATTTTTTATTTTTTATTTTTTTTTGGGCTTTGAAAAATAAATTAAAAAAAATGGGGGCGTCCAGGGGCCTGGACGCCCCCATAAAGACCCACCCGGGTCTTCAGTTCAGGCGTTGGCGGCCGCCCGGCAGACACCCTTCCTGGTTCCGGAACCTCCTGATGCGTCTGACTGGTGTTGATGCCGTCCGAATGCCGTGACGAGACGATTCCGGATGCCGAAAAGGGCGGAAGAAGACTCAAGAAAAGGAAGCACTCAAGTGATTCAAAACGCGTAAGCCGTTGCGGGGCGTTGTATAGTAATATGAGACTTTCTCAGGAGACGTCAGGAATGGCGTGTCTACAGCTGCCCCGCCTTGGCGTCTGCTTTGCAAGGGAGTGACACGTAGTGGAATGGTATCGAAGTAGAGTGAAATGAAGTGGGAGCGGACTGATAAGTTGATGCCAAGGTGTGATGAGACACGCTTTTGACATTACTGTCTGGAATGTTTCCTGGAATTTCAATGAGGCAACCTTTGAAGAAGGTCTTTCAAATCTTGACGATTGCTTGGACGGAGATCAAATAAGGGAGGGTGAGATGTGCGCTCAGGCACGAAAAAGAGACCAACTTCTCGGTGTGGAAGTACATGGGTCTTAAACCGGAGGTTTCACCTTTGGGGAGCGGTTACCAGCCAATGTGGAAGTGCTACGGCCAAGGTGGGTCAAATAAGGTAAAAAGTAAAGGAATATCTGAGGGTCTGTCCAAACAAGAGTCTCCTTTGGAAGAGCAGTGTAAGGCCGTTTTAAGGAAATTCAGTATTTTATTTGGAGTGGAATATCTCATATTTGTAAGAATTGAAGCACAGCGGCTTTCGCAATCGAATCACTTGAATGATCTTCCGCAATAAATCAAAGTCCTATATGAATACATGCTGGGCTTAAAGAAAAATTTAAAACAAACTAAAATAGAAAATAGCCAAGGATAATATTGTCAACTTGTTAAGAACGGGTCAGGATACCAATCTGGTGAGCTGATACTGGGCTGGGGCCCGTTTATCCGCGCACCAACTCACTGAATGGAACCGTCGTCATCATGCTACCACAAATTAACGGCCTATCCGTACAACCCAATTTCTTCGGGATCATCACTGTTTTTGTTGAAGGGGAACTCAAATCCCGGATTCGTTCGGGCCGCAAGGTCCTTGACATGTTCTAGTAGCGTAGGTATCATATACTATGATGCATGACATGGTGGGACCAACCATTGAAAGGTGGGACAGGAGACAGGACAAAGACGTCCGTTAGTAAAACCTGCATACACTAGCAAAGGTTATCAGAAAGTAACAGAATCATAGCAGAATCGCACCACGTACAAAAGAGATCCAGATAAAATCTTGACAATGACCACTGATGTGACATGTTTTATCCTGTAGCGCCCTACCCTTCCTATAAGAACTCCCCTTAGGCTAGTTCATTCAAATACACCAAGGTGGGTTTTGGAAGCTCAGGAGAGGAGAATCTAGAGATTTCAGGATGGAAGGAGAGTCTTCCCGCGTTATGAAGAGGAGCAGGCCTAGCGGCGAGATCAGGCGACTCTCCGACCTCGAGGGTCATCTGAGTGGGACGATCATGTCGCATATGGTAAGCTGATTCTTTTTAAATTTCTCCACGTGAGCCTTCTTCTTACTTCCTTCATTTCTTCTTCTTTCTTTTCTCTTCCAGCCATATCCACTCTTCCCAGGCCCGAGGAAGTTTTCCAAACTGCCATGGCTTTCAAAGCTAACTTCCAATATCTCCATCGGCATGAGGGTCATACTCTCGAAGTGGCATCTGCAGGGGCTCCTTATTCACGCCAAACACTACGAGAAGATTCGTATGAACTGGGCGGCTATGGGCGCACTAGTGGAGATCTGGCATCCCCAGACCCACACTTTTATCTTCCCGACCTTCGAGGTGACCATCCTCCTCGAGGAGGTGGAACTTCTGCTCGGATTGAAGAAACTCAAGAGTGACGGGAAGGTGAAGGCTATGCGGATGCTGACACGGAGGACTTCCGAAAGCGTCCTTGGAAGCTTCATGCCGCCTGACGCAGCCAGGAAGGTGCGTAATCAAAAGGGGATTGATTTGCAAAAGCTTGCGGAGTGGGTCATGGACGCCCTGAGGGGGGCACCAGATGATGACTACTTAGAAGGAATCATGAAGGGGTTCACTATCTGTCTGGCGGGTGCTCTCTTGTTTCCTCATACCGACAACATAGTGGAGGAGGATCAACTGAGTGCTATCTGCGGGATCTGGCGTGGAAAGAGGGTGGGACCCGCTGTCCTTGCCTATCTTTACAGCGGCCTTACTGCCTCGAGCATGGGTAAGCCTCCTTTTGGTTGCGCACTTGTCTTGAATTGCTGGCTTGATTTGCACTTCAAATTCGACCACCGCGAGGGAATGCCAACTGCTTCGAAGCTCTTCCAACAAAGCCCTCTTCATCACATAGCCGACGTGTTAGGCTTCGGTGGTACTGTAGTGAACCGCATTCCGTGGCTGAAGAAACGTGAAGACTGGCGGTCTCACTTCCGCACCGTGACACAAGACTTCTTTACTTGCGCACCGGCATGCTTGCTTTCGCTTGATCTCCTCATGAGGCCTTCTCCTGAAGTTGATCTCCAACCGATCGGTGCAACCGAGTTCGTCCTTTATAACGCGCATCGGTGCTGCCTCCAGGTCGGCATTCCACGTCATTCGTTCCCACTATCGACTGGCATCGTTCCTTTGAAGAAGAGAGAGTTGGGTACTGAAGCGGATGCGAAGGAAGCGAAGGCCGTCAAAGCACCCTGGAAGACAAGTGTTGCGGGAAAGGCCTTAGCGCATGTGGGGGAAGAATGCGAGCTGTGGAGAGTTTATGTGACCGAACTGGGGAAGTTAAGGCCTAAGGCGCCTAAACCCCTGATGTAGCCTATTCTGCTTTTCTGATGGAATAAAATCTGGCATGGATGTTTTGGACCCTTGTCCCCTTAATTATTATTATCTTTTTTGTGGTTTTTCTTTTTCTTTGTGTTTTTTCTTTTGTTTGGATTATATACATACTCTTATCTTTTTTTTCTTTTATTATATTTTTTTTTTTGAAATTTTTATTATGGGGGCGTCCAGGGGCCTGGACGCCCCTAATTTTTTATTTTTGATTTTTTAAGTTTTTTTGTTTTGGGGGCGTCCAGGGTCCTGGACGCCCCTATTTTTTTATTTATTATTTTTTTTGGTTTTTGTTTTGGGGGCGTCCAGGCGCCTGGACGCCCCTAAGTTTTTGAATTTTAAAAAAAAATAAAAAAAGGTGGGGGCGTCCAGGCGCCTGGACGCCCCAAACAAGGTGGATTCTATATATATGGGGGGGGCCACCCCCCTATGCTCATTTACTGCTCATTCAAACGACCCGGTCAATCCAGACGACCCATTCTTAGTCCCAATGGAGCAAGGAGGCCCGAGTCGGGGTGGAGAGAAGCGCAAACGACGGGCTCGTCGTCCGAGGAGGCTGAGGGACGATGCCGAGGAGGCTGCTGCGGCGGAGGGGATTGCCGCGGGGGAGGAGGCTCCTCCTTTGGCCGTGGAGGCTGCAATGGATGCTGGCGACGCGGGAGAGGACGATCACGACCCGGTAAACCCTTCGGAACTTCGATCTGTTGGTTTAATAGGCTGGATAGGCGGACGAGAGGCCGTGTGGTGAGGAGCGGTGAGTGAGGGAAGGGGGAGTCCAGGGGCCTGGACGCCTCCACATTTTCTTTTTCTCTTTTTTTTTATTTATTTATTTATGTAAATAATAAAAATAGAATTAAAAATAAGGAGGCGTCCAGGGCTTGGGACGCATCCATGATAATATATATATATATTTTTATTTATTTTTGTTTTGGTTTTTGGGTTTTTCTAAAAATAAAATAAAGAAAAAGTAAAGGAGGCGTCCAGGGTGTTGGACGCCTCCAAAAAAAACATAAATATTTTTTAAAAAATAAAATACATAAGTAGTATATACAGTGTTATTGTTTATTACTATTCATGATGCTGATGTGTTCTTTGTTGGTTTTGTGGTGTGCAGGGCATGATGAAGGGCTGGATCAGCTGGTCCCTAGTGGTGGCAGTATACCGTGGGCTGCCAGACTTTCAGAGGGCGCGTGTGGACGCCATGGGCTTTGGAGCTTTCCTTAGGATCGAGCCCTTTCGGCTCAACCTTCCTCTTATCCAGGCATTGAGGGAGCGGTGGCACGCACCGAGCCGGGCGTTTCTGATGCCCTGGGGGCACATGGTGCCGTCACTGGAGGACGTGGCTCGGATCACCGGGCTACGGGTGGACGGAGAGGCGGTGAGTGGGGTCACCTACCCCGACTTCCGAGAGAGTGCCCTGGACCTGCTGTGGTTAGAGACGAGCGTGACTGATAGAGACAGCAGGGTAGTTGGCCGAGTGGAGATTATGGAGGCGCTCGGATTCGTCGACCCGCGCCAGCGGGTTAGCGAGACTGGAGCGGAGTTTCTGGCACGACTGGAGGGAGATGCCCGTGCAGCTTTCACTCAGGACCCGAGCGAGCGGGAGCTGGTGGACCTAGACCTCCGGAGGTTTCTTTTCTTCTTCTTGGGCCGCCTTCTGCTTGGGACGAAGGGGGATGGCATCCATTGCCGCTTCCTCGGGATCCTGGCGGACCTTGACAGAGTGGGGCACTACGCGTGGGGAGCGGCTCTGCTTGCCCATTTGATTGATGATCTCTCCCAGACTTCAGAGAGGGAGACGACAGTCAGCGGCTTCGCACCTTTTCTCCAGGTACACAATTTATCTATGCATTTTACCGTAGTTAAATATGCAATTACTCGTGCTAATGATGTATGATGGATGCAGGTGTGGAGTTATTACTACTTCCCGATGGGGAGGGCCAGGCAGGGGAATAGGAGAGCCGTTCCTCTAGCGCGACAGTGGAGGCCGGTCGTGGTAGCGGCACCACACAGCTACCAGCTGGCGTCACTTCGTCGGGAGCTAAGCGAGTATCCCGAGGCCATGGTATGATGCGTATGATTTTTTGTGTTTATGCATGTGACTGAATGGTAACTAACATGATGTATGTATGGTGATGCAGGTGGTGTGGAGACCCTACCTAGGCATGGGCGACGCTGGCCAGCCTTGGGTTGTAGCGGGTCTTCCTCGTTTCAGGCGGGACGTGTGGGTCCATTGCCTGAACGAGATCGAGCCGCTTCGGCTGAGGCTGGTTATGAGGACATTGGGGATAGCCCAGGAGTGGGTTGATGTAGATGAGCCGGCCCGCATCGAGCGGAAGACCAAGGGGAAGGCGAAGATTGTGGACTGGCGTACGTGCTTCCCAGCACAGTACCAGGACTGGCAGCAGGGCGGGGCCCCAGTGGTGTCCCATGTACAGGACAGTACTGACTACCTGAGACGATACCGGGCTACGTATGGGGACCGCCTCATTTTTGGTGGTATGGCAGGGGTAAGTGAAATGAAAATGCTTCACCCTTCTATATGTATATGCATGTGGCACTAACTTATGTGCAATGCAGGATGCTCGTGACAACATGATCGCCGACCTGCGGGCCCAGCTGGCAGACGCCAGGCGGCAGTTAGTGGCCATCCGACAGGAGTTGGAGATCCTGGTGAGTTTATGCGATGCATTTTTTTGTGACCTGAATTTTTGATACTTGGCCTCTAACTGTCGTTCGCTCTGTGTTTCAGCGGGCCCACCAGACAGCGGCAGCCGGGATGGCTGGTGGAGCGGGTTCCAGTTCGCGGGGCCCTCCTCCGGAGGTTTCTGTCCTCCAGGAGCAGCTGGCGTATGCGGTGGCTCGGGCTGAGGAGGCCGAGCGTGACCGCGAGGCTCGAGTGAGTGTTTGCTTGACCTCGACTCTCCTTCTGGCTGCTCTCCTTTTATCACTATTCTCTTACGGTGCATGCGTGCTTTGACAGGTGGCCGAGGTCCGAGAGGCCCTGGCGCGTGCTGTTCGTGCCGAGCAGGAGCGCGACGCTCGGGTGGCAGAGCGTGACGCCCGGATTGTGGAGCTGGAGGAGGAGCGTCGACGGGAGGCTGAGGAGCTCCCTCGTGACGTGCTGGATCTGCGGATCGCCCTCGAGCTATCGATGAGGGAGGCGGTGAGGGAGAGAGAGGAGAGGGAGAGAGAGAGGGAGGAGCGACAGCGGGATCAGACCGAGAGGAGGGCTCTGGAGGCCCAGCTACTGGAGCTCCGATTGAGTCTCGACACGGCGGAGGGGAGGCTTCGGGAGAGCGAGGAGCGGTACCAGAGGGCGAAGGAACGGGGGGCACGACTTCGTCAGTCTGGTTCTTTTTCCATGGGCAGCTATCTGGTTTCTTCGGCTGAGGAGCGTCGTCGCGCCTTCGAGGCTGGAGTGCCACCGCAGGGCGAGGCGAGCATGGCTTCTCAGGGTTCGCAGAGGCCCCCTAGGGATCCCCGACAGAGTAGGGAGGAGAGAGATGATCAGGAGGGTGGCAGCGAGAGTTAGAGAGTTGCTTGTACACGTCACCCTTCTCATTGTATGATGTACTTTGACTATTATATGAAATGGATTTCGTGTGGCATGCCTTTTTCTTTCCCGCACTTTCTTTTGCACCACGTTGTTTACGCTTCACGAGACTCTTGCCCTGAACAGAAGGGAACTACTTTGCACGGGGGGATTATGTTCCTTTCTCCCTTTTTGGGCGCGTCCAGGCGCGAGGACGCGTCTTAATCCTTGAATTCGATTTTAAAGCGTCGGGTGACCTTTCTTCTCCCGTGCCTTACCCGCAAACGAGCCCGCCTTCCGCCGAAACTCGCTTGCCCCCTTTTTCATCTTTTTCCTCTTTTGATCGATGGAGTTCGGTGGGCCCGACCATGGTGAAGGTGGAGAGGGACGTGGGACCCCTTGCCCAAGGAGGGACGCGCCAGAGCACGGAACGGCGTCTATGGAGGAGGAAGGGCCGCTTCGGGCCCCCGAGGGACCCGAGGGGCCCGATGTCACGGAGGGAGGTGAACACGGTCTGGTAGGTCCTCCAATCTCTTCCTCTTTGATCCATTTTGAGTTTTGAAGCAAGACGTGCTAGGGGGAAAGGGTTCGGCGAGTGTTGCACTTAAGTGATGGACGCGTCCTAGACAGGGGACGCGTTCTTTGTTATGATGCGAGGTCCTCCTTCCTTGGTGCAGGACATGGCGAGGACCCTGGGCCTGGCCGATGAGTGGGCGAGTGCGGATGAGCCGAGCCGCGTCAGGAGGGAGGGTCGCGGCAAGGCGAGGCTCGAGGACTGGCACGTACGTCTCCCTGGACAGCAAGGGAGTGTATTGGTGCAGGACAGCGCCGACTTCCTGCGGCGGCAGAGAGAGAGTTATGCGGGGCTTCCCCAAGCTGGGGACACGCGTGGCATTGGCGGCTCGCGCGCCCAACTGTCAGAGGCTAGGCGACAGCTGGCCGTCGCTCAACATGAGCTGTCGCTCCTGGAAAGTTACGTGCCGCACTTTTATCTTCAGATTTTGGAGTTTCACTGACGGCCGTTGTTTATTTTGTTCCAGCGTGCCCAGCAGACAGCGACGGCGGGGATGATTGGTGGCGCATCTTCCAGTTCCTCGGCCCCCTTTTCTCGAGATTGCCTCCCTCCGGGAACAACTTGCCGGTGCGGTGGCCCGCGCGACCCGGGCAGAAGAGGAGCGTGATGCCTGGGTGGCGACTGTAGCGGAGCTGCGGCATCGTGGTGAGGAGAGGCCTTCTCCAGACATCCTGGAGTTAAGGGTTCTTCTGCAGATGATGAGGAGAGAGGCAGAGAGAGAGAAAGCCGAGAGAAGGTCCGAGCGACAGCGGGATCAGACCGAGAGGAGGGCCTTGGAGGCCCAAGTGAGGGAGCTCCAGCTGGGCCTTCAGGCCGTCGTGCAGAGGCTAGGAGGGATGGAAACACGCTACGAGAGAGCGTGAGAGTTCGGGGAGCGACTCCGCCAGTCCGGTCGCTTTGCCGCTAGTGGCTTCTTCGCCACGCCAGGGGAGGAGCAGCGAGTCACTGCTGCGGAGCAGGCGCCAAGAGGCGAGGCAGGTGCTGCTGCACGAGGATCCCAGAGGCTTCTGAGGGACCCGCACCTCAGGGGAGAGGAGGGGAGCGCCCAGAGAGATGAGTGATGGTGAGGATCGGCGAGGCGAGCTGGTGGACTCGCCTCCTCCTTATGTTTATGATGTTTTTGACAGCTCATGTAGAATTATGAAGGGAGTGATTTGATTTTCTGCTGCTTGTTTGTTCTCTTGTGCGTTCCTTCTTCCCTACACTTCTCCTCCTTTACACTATTCCCATGTGATGGGTCTGCCGAGACTCCGCCCCGAGCGGAGAATCGCATCTTGTTGTGACCATTTTCCACAGGAATCTGCCATCGAAGTCAATAATGACGGCCCTAGTCCCTTTTCCCGGATGTTGTGTCAAATTTTGCGGGCGTCCTCCAAAACATGATAGGGTATCCCTAGACAACATAGGGTGCTAGTCGTCATATTCTTCGTCCATTCAATCACCCTGTGCGAGCGGTGAAGTGATATACGGGATCGCATGGTAGGTGCCTCATTGCGAGGGCTATCATTAAAGGTGATGGAGGCAATCTTGGCCTGTACTCCTTCCATTTCTATAAATTCGTGTCCCTTTTATCCTCCTAGGTATATCGAGAGCTAACTTGTAACGACCCGAGAATCCGATTACCGGGAAGGCCCGATAACCCGAGACTCGCACCGCCGCCCACGAGCCGGGAGGGCTCGGAAGGGCTAAAAGGAGTGTGGAGGCACAAAGAAATAGGAAATAAAGCAGGACAACCAACAACAACAAGCTGAAAGAAAGAACAGCAACAGCTACAACAGAGTCCAGTCCAACCGAAAGTACAGTCTAAAGCAGTAAAACGTACCACGTGCCAAGTGAACACTCGGCCCGGCAAGCTGGCAACAGAGAACCTCCGTTCCGCACCCTCGAACCACGAGGAAGAACCGCCACACCTGAAAAGCAGGGAATGAGCCTCCAAAACAGAGACTCAGCAGGGATCCCGCGGAACCCCAACCGGAAACAACGGCGGTAGCGGAAAGGAGAGCTACAACTACAGCAGGAACAGCAAACCGGTGGCCGGTCAAAAACTCGGCACTACAGCTACTCCTACTGCACCGGAAGGTACACCTCGGTCACGCAGACGAAGCTACCGAACCACACTAGTACCACCTACCGAAGCAAGAACACACGGCAACCACGCCGTAGAGGCCTGTCCCTCGGACACAGCCGACCTGGACACGCTGTCCAAGGTGCAACCCCGACCATCCGATCGCGGGTACCGCACAACAAGACCCAACCTCGGTAAAGCCACTAGCATTAGACCCTTGGCGCGAAAACCAACACACGCGCCACGGCGAAACAACCGAACTCAACGGTCAACACGACCGAAAACCCGAAGGTCGAAATCACGGAAATTGATAGTCTGTCACTCCGTACTCGACAGGAGTACCACCCACTAGAAGCACAGCCGGTAGCGTCCCCTGACGTCTTACACCGCACCGCAGGTGAACCGCCTGACGTGGTAGGTCCTACCCGAGGCGCGAACACCGCACAAGTAACTACAACAAGTGACTAGCTGGGGTCACGCCCGTCGACGTGGGTCCAACCGCCCCCAACCACGTGTGCACACACAGACCACGCGTCCCTGGTCTGGTCCTCTGACCGGTTTTCCCCTCAGCCGGACTCTGGCTGCAAGACGTGGGGCCCGACGGCAACCGGTCCACAAACCGCCTCTAAGGGTAAGCCCGTACACCACTCCCTGGTGCGACTAGCACACGCGTACTAGTAGGCTACGACTAGTGGAGGGTCACTGAAGGAGTAGACTCTCAAGTCAACGGAAAACAACGTCCGCATCCGACAAAGTACGGGGACCATCCCACGTACTAGCACCGTCGCACGATGACCACAGTCGGAGAAGAAACGGGACTCACAGTCCACAGCCGCGCACACACCCTGCGCGAGAGTCGAGAAAACCCAAGTGACGCTAAGTCACTGGGCTCTGGACAGTCCTCTAGACGCCCTACACCCAACGGTCCTTGAGTCACAAGACTCGGGGTCGAGACCGTTGCACGCAACAGCACAAGGCCGTCAATCTAGTCCAATCTCTAGGTCTAAAAACCACGGTAGCACGAGTACCGAGACCATTCCCTGGGAGGGGAACGCAAAGGACTAAGGCCAGTCACACGGGCCACACGAAAAAACACAGAAGCACGATTCCCAAGGCAACTTGCACACCACCAAGCTGCAGCCCAACTCAAGGAAAAGAGGGAAGCCTCCAGCCCCAGACTGGACAACTGGGCTCGCAGCCCAAGGCCTCACACAGGACCCACTCGGGGATCGCTTTTCGGAGAAACCGATGACACACGTCAACACACGGTGACACGAGTCGCGAACTCTACATCCGGGATTCCAACGTACCATGACACCTGGCCCCAACGACGTGCACAACATCCGTCAGGCCACGGGTCGGCACGTGGTTCGAGAACCACACACCCGGGACTCGAATCAGTCAAAACGGAAACACCGGGTTAGACTGGCACATGTGCGGTTCACCCTGGGCCGCTCAAGGGATGTGCGGCTAGGGCACAGCCGCTCAAAAAGACATGCGGTCAGGCAGGAGCCGCACAAGGCTCTAATCGGACTAACCCCAAATGGAGGATGGACGGTTAGGGCTGGACCGCCCAAGGGGATGTGCGGCCAAGGATCGTCCGCACAACCTAACCGACCTACTCCAGTGCCGGTCAAAACGGTTTTGACCAAACCGCACAACCCAACCGACACTAAACTGTTGACCAAGGGTCAACTGGGGTATGCGGTCAGCTCCTGGCCGCACAAGCCCACGGAAGGACAGACGGCTGGGTACCAACCGTCCATGGGGGAGACATGCGGTTCTCACCTGGCCGCACATCAAATGTGCGGTCTATCGTGCGACCGCACAACCCCAAAACCAAGAGAAAATGAACGGGCCAAAGGCAACCGCCCTCGCGATGGACGGGCCCGGTTCGACCGCCCAACCATCTCGGCGGGTAAACCCAGGGGGTCTCCCGATCGTAGCCTTTCCACGCCCCGTTCGTGCCGAAACGAAGGGGATACAACCACAACCACCCTGGCAATCACGTGGACTCCGACCGGAGTCAAAACGACGCACGAATCGCGAGAAACGAGCGATTCTACCGAAGTTACCCAAAAAGGGTTACCGAGCTTCTCGGAGCTCTACCGGTCCAACGGGACCACCAATCGAGACGAAATCAGGGGGAAAAGAACGCTCTCGCCCCAAGGAATCCGTTGACAGTAACCGATCTGGAAACCGTCGCCGTTTCCCGACCGACCCTACGAAACCCACAAAACCACAGTTTCGCTAGAACGGACCCAAACACAGCTGTTTCCGCGCCGAACGACGTGCAATGGCAGGGGAAACGAGCAGAACGCAGTGGTGTTCCGTCACCCTACCTCCACCGAAGAAACCGTGCGCCGAAGCGACTAATCCACGCCGAAAACGCCGTTGAAGCCTCGCCGTTCCACGAACCCACGGCCGAGCTTCCACGCGCCTCCACCGCCTCGATCCTCATCCATCCTCGCCCGCGCCTCGCCCGCGCCGTCCCCGCCTCGCCCGTACTCCGCCCCGTCGGCCGCCGGAGAGAGAGGGAGAGAGGAGAGAGCGTGAGAAGAGAGAGAGAGAGAGAAATGAGAAATGAGAGGGGAGAGAGAGAAAAGCTATTTATAGGGAAATCCGGAAAATCAGAAAAATCCAGAAAAATAGAAAATCACACCCTCGCGATCCTCGGAACGCACCGATCGCAACGGTACCACTCGCACCCTGGTGAACGGCCCGGTTCACCCGCAACGAGGTTCCGAAGGGAAAGCCGAAACCCACGCCGGGAATCGGAAAAACACACGCGGAAAAAGCCGCGGAACGCCTCCGGGCCTCCGAAACGACTCCGGATCGCACCGATCCGAACACGAAAGATGTCCGAAACGAAATTTCAGACAAAACAGAGTTGGACAATCCGAGAAACCAGATCCGGAGCCCACGAAAAGGATCCGAAAAATCCGGGGCATTACAGCCCTCCCCCCTTAAAGGAATTTCGTCCTCGAAATTCAGGACCAAGCACGAAGTCCCAGGGGAAGAACACAGAATCACTGACACGCTGTCAGAGCCCCAGCACAGAAAACCTCGATTCTCACGAAAACACCGATCCTGAGGGACACAGCCAGACTTACGATCACAAGCAACACCTCGCTCCTCGCGCCGAGCACACAGGCCAACAGAGCAGGCATATACCAAAGGACACAGTCCGGCATCACCTCAGACAACGCGAGAATCCACCGTGGCGCCGCAGCCACGATCTCGCTCACCGAGGAAACACAACCCTCGACACGAGCAACAGCTACTGATCCACCCCAGGGTCAGCAGACAAAACACACATCAGCTTCACAACCAGCTGACAGGTCGCACACCCTTCTCAAGGGGACAACCAACACAGAGCCTCCACCAGCTCAAGCAGCCAGCTCAACAGACCGCAACCAGCACATCGGCTCAACACCAAGAAACACCCCACACATGGCAAGCCGAAAGCCGGACACAACACCGTGCCAATTCTCGTCAGAAGACAAACTTCGACAAAGTCCAGATCCCATCCGGAAAGGCACATCACAGAAACGACCACCAAAGGTCTCGCTGGCACTCAGCTCTCGCCACGCTCGAGCCCCAACAACCAGCATCTTCTGTCTGTGAAAAGACCATCCACTGGTCGCCAAATACACGTCAACGGGAAACCTCCACCGGCCCAACAGGCACGATCCAATTCACAGCAGGCCATCCGCTGACTCACACATAGACCGATGCCACATCTCGAGCTACACTCCTCTCGGACTCCGCATCCGAGCTCGATCATCGCGCCAACTCGACCCTCTCGGGGAGCACGACGAAACCAAATGACAGAACATGGCGTCTTCAGTCATCACCTCACGGGACTCAGACTTATAGGGAACCACCCCATGCTAATCACCAAACCAGGGATAACCTTGCGACACCAACGTCCTATCAAGGACCACCAACCGACGCTAATCTCACAGAAGGCCTCCGCCCACAGGCGTCACTCTTCCATCTGGTCTCATCAAATCCTTCGATCAAACCAAGTGGACACCTGCCAATCCCGATTCCGCCCTTACCACAGAGCCACGGGACACCACCTGGACAGCGCTCGTGGGTCCCTAAGCAATAAACATCTCACCGTCACAATCCGACAAGACCGTAGAACCAACGGAAGCCCACAGCCTGCCAGAGATCACTTCTCCAAAAACGATCTCATCCGAGGGCACGACCGGGAACACAAGTCGGACACCAAGCCACCGACTCCGACCATCACGTCCTCGACCATCGTCAGGCGACATCCTCAACAACCCCATCCAGGTCCAACACCAACGCCTGACACGGCTTCCAACACAGGAACATGGTACTCATGCGGCGCACTAGCCAGCACTTTTCCCAACACTCCACCTGCCAGTGCCAAGAACCACGACTTCTCGGGCAACGGCACGGCAACAACACGTTTCACACCGAGGAACCCATCCTCCGATGCTCAACGCAAACTCAGGAATCCGCCCGTAGCAACCAATGCTACGATCCTGAACCAATGGGTTACGAGCCCACCACGCTTCCGCTGCGCACTCTGATCCACGCGCGCACAGCCGAGAAAGCAAACACCGCCCAACCAGCACTCATCCTTCCGGAACAGCGCCAGCACCCTCACACGACAAGGGAATGGGCACGACTTCTCACAGGCAACCACCCTGCCAAGACAAGGAGCACATCTCGCACGGACTTCATGGCACACAAGGCCAACCAATCCGGGCACACAATGCAAGACGGCAAACCTTAACCCAACACAATCTCTCCAACCAAAGGGGAGACCAAACGCACTTCCGACCAACGGAAGAACTCCACGCTCGACCTGACCTCGAACCTCGCGCACGCTGGAAACAGCACCATCCAGCACCAAGGAAAACCATCGCTTCCATCAGGTCAGCGCCTCCGACACACTCGACGAGTGTCACGTCGGACCACCATCACAGCATCTCTCGATGCACCACCGCTGCAATTCCTCGAACTGCAACACGGCATGCCAAGAGCCGCCACACGAGCCATAACAACAACCGCCGATGCTCATCCTCGAGTCCCGAACTCACCGCGGAGCCTTCACATCTCAAGCCAACTCCAGGGCGAACACAACCCATCCACTGACAGAAGCACAGGAGCAAAGACTTAGCGGGACATCTCTGCCAAATTCTGCCTCGAAATCAGCAGAACGATCAGGACCGACACGTCATTTCTGACGCCACAGAGCACGACAAAACATCAGGCTCGACGAAACAGCAACCCACCGAGAAGATCCTCCGCTCACCCGAGCACACTTCTCGATCAAAACACCTCAGGAGCTGGACAAACCTCAAGCTGGAGTGACCAAAAACCGACAGCAGCTCCCTCAGAGCACGCTCACGGCCACTTAACCAAGAACAGTCCGCACCAGCCACCTGACCACGCTGCAGGTTCCTCGAATGCAGCACCGCGAGCTCACACCTGCTAGCAACCTCTGCCCAACGCAGCACAACCAGGGCCACCACCGATGAGGGAGAAGGCTCTCGACCTCGATCCTTAGACCCTATGCTGGCACAAAAGCCGCGGGCAGCAACCACCTCACAGCGCCGCACAGCGCACTCAAGCTCTCAAGCGAGAAACAAGGCGAAAAACAAGCACAAAACCCTAAGCCAGCTGCCAACTGTACTGGACCTTATGGACTCTGATCACTGCAATATCTCGAATTCCTATGTACGTCCACAACCACCGCTCTGATACCAGCTGTAACGACCCGAGAATCCGATTACCGGGAAGGCCCGATAACCCGAGACTCGCACCGCCGCCCACGAGCCGGGAGGGCTCGGAAGGGCTAAAAGGAGTGTGGAGGCACAAAGAAATAGGAAATAAAGCAGGACAACCAACAACAACAAGCTGAAAGAAAGAACAGCAACAGCTACAACAGAGTCCAGTCCAACCGAAAGTACAGTCTAAAGCAGTAAAACGTACCACGTGCCAAGTGAACACTCGGCCCGGCAAGCTGGCAACAGAGAACCTCCGTTCCGCACCCTCGAACCACGAGGAAGAACCGCCACACCTGAAAAGCAGGGAATGAGCCTCCAAAACAGAGACTCAGCAGGGATCCCGCGGAACCCCAACCGGAAACAACGGCGGTAGCGGAAAGGAGAGCTACAACTACAGCAGGAACAGCAAACCGGTGGCCGGTCAAAAACTCGGCACTACAGCTACTCCTACTGCACCGGAAGGTACACCTCGGTCACGCAGACGAAGCTACCGAACCACACTAGTACCACCTACCGAAGCAAGAACACACGGCAACCACGCCGTAGAGGCCTGTCCCTCGGACACAGCCGACCTGGACACGCTGTCCAAGGTGCAACCCCGACCATCCGATCGCGGGTACCGCACAACAAGACCCAACCTCGGTAAAGCCACTAGCATTAGACCCTTGGCGCGAAAACCAACACACGCGCCACGGCGAAACAACCGAACTCAACGGTCAACACGACCGAAAACCCGAAGGTCGAAATCACGGAAATTGATAGTCTGTCACTCCGTACTCGACAGGAGTACCACCCACTAGAAGCACAGCCGGTAGCGTCCCCTGACGTCTTACACCGCACCGCAGGTGAACCGCCTGACGTGGTAGGTCCTACCCGAGGCGCGAACACCGCACAAGTAACTACAACAAGTGACTAGCTGGGGTCACGCCCGTCGACGTGGGTCCAACCGCCCCCAACCACGTGTGCACACACAGACCACGCGTCCCTGGTCTGGTCCTCTGACCGGTTTTCCCCTCAGCCGGACTCTGGCTGCAAGACGTGGGGCCCGACGGCAACCGGTCCACAAACCGCCTCTAAGGGTAAGCCCGTACACCACTCCCTGGTGCGACTAGCACACGCGTACTAGTAGGCTACGACTAGTGGAGGGTCACTGAAGGAGTAGACTCTCAAGTCAACGGAAAACAACGTCCGCATCCGACAAAGTACGGGGACCATCCCACGTACTAGCACCGTCGCACGATGACCACAGTCGGAGAAGAAACGGGACTCACAGTCCACAGCCGCGCACACACCCTGCGCGAGAGTCGAGAAAACCCAAGTGACGCTAAGTCACTGGGCTCTGGACAGTCCTCTAGACGCCCTACACCCAACGGTCCTTGAGTCACAAGACTCGGGGTCGAGACCGTTGCACGCAACAGCACAAGGCCGTCAATCTAGTCCAATCTCTAGGTCTAAAAACCACGGTAGCACGAGTACCGAGACCATTCCCTGGGAGGGGAACGCAAAGGACTAAGGCCAGTCACACGGGCCACACGAAAAAACACAGAAGCACGATTCCCAAGGCAACTTGCACACCACCAAGCTGCAGCCCAACTCAAGGAAAAGAGGGAAGCCTCCAGCCCCAGACTGGACAACTGGGCTCGCAGCCCAAGGCCTCACACAGGACCCACTCGGGGATCGCTTTTCGGAGAAACCGATGACACACGTCAACACACGGTGACACGAGTCGCGAACTCTACATCCGGGATTCCAACGTACCATGACACCTGGCCCCAACGACGTGCACAACATCCGTCAGGCCACGGGTCGGCACGTGGTTCGAGAACCACACACCCGGGACTCGAATCAGTCAAAACGGAAACACCGGGTTAGACTGGCACATGTGCGGTTCACCCTGGGCCGCTCAAGGGATGTGCGGCTAGGGCACAGCCGCTCAAAAAGACATGCGGTCAGGCAGGAGCCGCACAAGGCTCTAATCGGACTAACCCCAAATGGAGGATGGACGGTTAGGGCTGGACCGCCCAAGGGGATGTGCGGCCAAGGATCGTCCGCACAACCTAACCGACCTACTCCAGTGCCGGTCAAAACGGTTTTGACCAAACCGCACAACCCAACCGACACTAAACTGTTGACCAAGGGTCAACTGGGGTATGCGGTCAGCTCCTGGCCGCACAAGCCCACGGAAGGACAGACGGCTGGGTACCAACCGTCCATGGGGGAGACATGCGGTTCTCACCTGGCCGCACATCAAATGTGCGGTCTATCGTGCGACCGCACAACCCCAAAACCAAGAGAAAATGAACGGGCCAAAGGCAACCGCCCTCGCGATGGACGGGCCCGGTTCGACCGCCCAACCATCTCGGCGGGTAAACCCAGGGGGTCTCCCGATCGTAGCCTTTCCACGCCCCGTTCGTGCCGAAACGAAGGGGATACAACCACAACCACCCTGGCAATCACGTGGACTCCGACCGGAGTCAAAACGACGCACGAATCGCGAGAAACGAGCGATTCTACCGAAGTTACCCAAAAAGGGTTACCGAGCTTCTCGGAGCTCTACCGGTCCAACGGGACCACCAATCGAGACGAAATCAGGGGGAAAAGAACGCTCTCGCCCCAAGGAATCCGTTGACAGTAACCGATCTGGAAACCGTCGCCGTTTCCCGACCGACCCTACGAAACCCACAAAACCACAGTTTCGCTAGAACGGACCCAAACACAGCTGTTTCCGCGCCGAACGACGTGCAATGGCAGGGGAAACGAGCAGAACGCAGTGGTGTTCCGTCACCCTACCTCCACCGAAGAAACCGTGCGCCGAAGCGACTAATCCACGCCGAAAACGCCGTTGAAGCCTCGCCGTTCCACGAACCCACGGCCGAGCTTCCACGCGCCTCCACCGCCTCGATCCTCATCCATCCTCGCCCGCGCCTCGCCCGCGCCGTCCCCGCCTCGCCCGTACTCCGCCCCGTCGGCCGCCGGAGAGAGAGGGAGAGAGGAGAGAGCGTGAGAAGAGAGAGAGAGAGAGAAATGAGAAATGAGAGGGGAGAGAGAGAAAAGCTATTTATAGGGAAATCCGGAAAATCGGAAAAATCCAGAAAAATAGAAAATCACACCCTCGCGATCCTCGGAACGCACCGATCGCAACGGTACCACTCGCGCCCTGGTGAACGGCCCGGTTCACCCGCAACGAGGTTCCGAAGGGAAAGCCGAAACCCACGCCGGGAATCGGAAAAACACACGCGGAAAAAGCCGCGGAACGCCTCCGGGCCTCCGAAACGACTCCGGATCGCACCGATCCGAACACGAAAGATGTCTGAAACGAAATTTCAGACAAAACAGAGTTGGACAATCCGAGAAACCAGATCCGGAGCCCACGAAAAGGATCCGAAAAATCCGGGGCATTACATAACTCGAGGAGCGCAAGTTCTCACGGGAGAGGAGGAGTTCAAAATTCCGAGAGTTGGATGGAGGGCGAATCTTCCCACTCCTCGAAGAGAAGCAGATCCAGTGGTAGTAGTTCCAGGAGGCTTTTGGACCTCGAAGGGCACTTCAGCGAAAGGGCCCAATCACAACTCGTAAGACAAGTTTTCCTGCCCCTTTTTTTCATTCTTCTTTTTTTCTTCCTTTCTTTCTGACCAAACCTGCATGCGTAGAGTGTGATGAAATCACAGATCTCATGGGAGTTGGTAGTGGCAGCATACCGAGGTCTCCCAGATTTTCAGAAGGTCAGGTTAGACGTGATGGGTTTTGGCACCTTTCTTCGGATCGAGCCGATCCAGCTCGACCTGGTCCTGATCCAAGCCTTGTGTGAGAGATGGGACCCAGTGAGTCGGGCATTCCTGATGCCCTGGGGGCACATGGTGCCCAGCTTGGAGGATGTGGTCCGGATCACAAGCCTGAAGATGGAGGGCGAGGTAGTGACCGGAGTCACTTACACGGACTACCGAGAAGGTGCCCAGAAGTTACTGGGTTTGGACCTAGATGGTCGGAAAAATAGGTCGGTAGCTAGGGCGTCCCTCATGGATGCATTAGGGCTCAATGACACTCGTCGGTGGGACTACAAGTCCTCAGAAGAGTTCATGGAAAGGATGGAAATAGGATGCAGTGCCGTGTACTGCACAGATTTCGACAACTGGGAAAGATGCAACATAGATTTGAGAAGATTTCTCCTCTTCTTTTTGGGGAGATTGGTACTGAGCTCGAAAGGGGACGGTATCCAATGTCGCTTCCTGGAGCTGCTATCAGACCTTGAAAGAGTAGGGTACTATGCCTGGGGAGCCTGCCATGCTGGCACACTTGTTTGCAGGCCTGTTCCAAGAAGCGGATCGTGAGATGACTGTGAGTGGTTTCACACCATTCATCCAGGTATTTTTGGTTTTGCTTGTTTTGTATTTTTTTGGTGTGTTTTTGCAAGGTACTGATGACCTACGCCGAGCAGCTGTGGAGCTATTATTACCTCCCCATGGGGAGAGCTCGGCATTGGCGACCCGCGATGGTGCCGCTAGCCAGGCGGTGGGAACCCATCATGAGTGCGGCACCCCTAACCTACTAACTGATGGTGCTAAGGTGGGAGCTACAGGAGTTCCCTGCAGCGATGGTAAACTGGAGACCCTACTCAGACATGGTCGATGCCGACCAGCCGTGGGTTCTAGCAAGTCGTGTCCGGTTCGGACGGGAATTGTGGATGCACTGCCTGAATGAAATCGAGCTGCTTCGGCTACGATTGGTTATGAGGTCCTTGGGACTGGCTCAAGAATGGGTGGATTCAGCTGCGCCACCTCGCGTTGGGAGAGAGACGCGAGGACCGACGACCTGCATTGACTGGCGCGTGCGATTCCCCGAACAGTACGAAGACTGGCAACGGGGTGGTACGATTGTAGAATCGCAGGCGCGGGATAGGGAGGACTACTTGCGTCTATATAGGATAAAGTACGCAGAGCGGTTCCCACCCCGGGGACTTGTGGAGGTAGGTTTCCCCTTTTTCTCTTTTCTTCTTTCTCCTTTTCTTGGTTTTCTGGTAAAAATGCTGACTCGTAAGGCTGCAGGATATCCGTGATACCATGATAGCGAATTTACGAACTCACTTGGCAGAGATGGAGCAACGGTTGGGCGATGCCCGCGGAACTACGAGCGCCTTGGTAGGTGTACAGTGCGTTCCTAATTAAAACCCCAGATTCCAGATGTTGGCTACTAATTCACGCGGTCGTAGCATGCCCAGATTGGCGCGGCTTCCCCAGCGATGGGACTAGGTGGTGTCTCTTCCAGCTTGTGGATTCCCACCTCAGAACTTGACTTGCTTCATGAGCAACTTGCTCATGCCACGCAGCGTGCTGCGGAGGCAGAAGGGATGCTCCGTATACAGGTAAAAGTTTCAGTGTTGAGTTCTCTTTGTTTACGCCTTATCGCGTATCTGAGATGGTACACTCGGCAGGAAAAGGAGACGGAAGAAGCGCTTGCCCAAGCTGCGCAGAAGGAGGCTAGGATAGCAGAACTGGAGAGGGAACTGCGGCGTCATCCTGATGACGACTCTTCCAGGGATGCTATGGAACTGAGGATCACTCTCCAGTTGGAGAGGGAAGACCGTGAGAGAGAGCGGGCAGAGAGAGAAAGAGACGCAGAGAGAGAAAGAGCCAACAGATTGACTGAAAGGGAGGAACGAAGGGCCATGGAGGCCCAACTATTCGAACTCCGAATCAGCCTTGGTCTTGCTGAACAGTGGTTGAGAGATGGTGAGGAGCGCTACCGAAGAGCACGAGAGCGTGGCTTTCGTGTTGGTAGCTTCTCTGCTGCTTCCGTGGATCAACGCCGGGATGTGGGAATAGGAAGGGGAGTACAGAGCGGTAGGAGTATCGCTTTTCGTAGTTGGGTAGCACCTTTGAGAGCGTTTTGCCTGGAGAGTAGTGGGACGAGTAATGCAGAGAGAGAGGGCGGAACTTGATGTAATTTTTTTTTTTTGGTTTTTGGAATAAGATACAAGGTTCGGTTTGTTTGGTTTTCACCTTTGCTTCTGTTGCCTGAATCCCTGCACATATCACTGAAACAAACAAATCAGAATTTCTGTTCTGACTTGGCCCCTTGCTCAATAAGCAAATGGTCACTGTGACTGTCCTTGATAACTGGTCAAGGGGCCAAGCCTTTATCAACGAAGGCGAGGGAAAGATGTGGTGATGATAAATGCGACAGGCAAGCACACGAATGCAAGCGGTATTAAAAGCGAGATGCTGCACGTAAATGTAATCATGCAAAATTGATTTGTTTTCTTTTTATATTTGGCATTTTTTTTGTTTTATCATAAAAAAGATTTTTTTTGTTTGCAAATATGTACATTTTCTCTTTTCCATTTTTTGTTATTTTTATCATTTCAATTTTTTTTTTTTTTGCTAACGCCTGGCAAGCACCCAAATGGCACCTAACCTACGTGAGACAGGGGTTTCTTACTAACCTCCCAGGTATCCTAAGTGCACATCTAGGTTGATTTGGGCCTCTAGACCCCTCGAATGATGATCCTATCGGCTAAGACTTACCCTGATGACAATACCGTCATGCCATGCTTAGGCTCCCAGTCGCTTCCGACCACAGGGATTCACCCAAAAGGTGTTCGAGGTAAATGATTTGCCCGACCCGGGTCTGTTTCCTCACAACTCTAGATGGTATATGATGGAACACCCTGGAACCCTAACGACCAACCGCGCGACGCTGACCCGAAATCAGACGCCGTCGCACCCATAGGTGACGCGCTTGCATTGGCCTAAGCCCGAGGTTAAACAAGAAGACATCAAGGCGGTAAATAGGGGTCTTGACCAGCCAGAAACACGGAGACTCCTTCGCAGCGATAGCTTTTACTTTTCAAAGTAGGCAACCAAATGTGTATATTAAAATAAGGTCGCAAACCCTAGGCAGTTTTCACCCTTCAGAAACTCCATCGAACCTTCATCTTTAGAGGGAGAAGGAAGAGTTTAGGGGATAAACCTCCCGAGAGGACCGGCAAAGCCGTTAACCCGGCGAGCGAATAAGGGCCCATTAACTCTTTCCTTTTGGACAACTTCGAACCAAATCTCGAGCATTTACATTCCACGGCCCCTTTTGTGGATTCAGACTTTTGCTTTGAGGGGTTCCGTTTATCGCAACAGGCACGGTCACGACCAGGCTTTTCTCTTGATTTTGATTTTGTATTTCTTTTTGTGAGGGAGATATAGTCGTTTGACGTTTGTGGGCTCCCTTTTCGTATGCCTGCGGGGACACTGCCCTCTTCTCGTGCTCTGATCGATGCTCGAGGAAATGGATCCTAGTCTTGCCTTTGGGGTTTGAGTTTCGGTTTCTCATGCTCAGCGTTTTAAGGGCGCCGACTGTCTCATTTGGTCGAAGAGAAAAGAATAAAGATTACAGCTTCCGGAGATCTTCTGGGTGGGGCCCCACCGTAGGTGATGCTACCGACTTTTTGAATAAAATACATAAGTGAGCACATGTTAGCTTCCTTCGAGCGAGCATAGGCCGACGTGGCAGGACAGGGCTCTCCACGGTTCTGACAAATCAAGACCCGGTGCCTACCAAGCTTTAATGGGCCCTATCCTAACATGAAGGTTAGATGCAGTGACTTAACTACATGGTGACTGCCAGGCATCGGCATTTTGAATCTTCCATATTTTTAGTGGTTTTTGGTATTTCTTTGTTTTTGATGTTTTTTTTATCTTTTCATCATTTTTTTCTGTTTTGTGCTAAGGGTAGTATTTCTTAAGATAAAGCCCATTCCAAGGGTGGGATAACTCGGTCCCTTCGGCGTTGATTAGCTTGTAGGCGTTGCCAGGGTACACGGCTTGAATTACAAATGGTCCTTCCCAATTGGGTTGGAGCTTAGAACGCGGCCCTCCAGGTTTGACAAAAATTCTTTTTACGACCATCTCACCGACTTTGAATTTTCTCTCAACGACTTTCTTTTGGTAAAAGCGAGTGAGTCTATTTTGATACACACGCACGTGTTCGGCAGCGGCCAGCCGCTTCTCATCCAAGAGTTCCAACT
This sequence comes from Amorphophallus konjac, assembly GCA_022559845.1. Lineage (NCBI taxonomy): Eukaryota > Viridiplantae > Streptophyta > Magnoliopsida > Alismatales > Araceae > Amorphophallus > Amorphophallus konjac. The sequence goes on along the minus strand of CM040118.1, from coordinate 463,277,122 downwards.
GGGCGAGGAGTGAATTACGACGATCGTCGAGGGGAAATTCCTCGTCCAATTGTACCCTGAGAGAAGGGATCAGAGTTTCGTACGGGACTACCGCTTCCATACCATAAGTAAGGGCAAATGGAGTCTGCCTGGTGGGGGTACGGATTGAAGTGCGATAGGCCCATAGGGCTTTGATAAGTTTTTCTGGCCAGTCTGAAAACTTACTAGACTCGCATATTTTTTTGATGATTTTGAGCAATGTTTTATTGGTGGTCTCCGCTTGGCCGTTACCTTGTGGGTAATAAGGCGATGAATGATGCAATGCAATTGCGTACCTTTTGCAGAGGTCCTGTAGGTCCTGAGAAATGAAATGTGGCCCATTGTCAGTGACGATTGTGCGTGGAACGCCGAATCTGGCCAGGATGTTCTTCATGATGAACTTGCAGACTGTTGACGCCTTGATTTTCGCGTAAGCTTCGGCTTCGGCCCATTTGGTGAAGTATTCCGTCGCAGTAAGGATGAAAGATTTCTGCTTGCTGAGGGAATTGGGATCACCTAGGGGACCAATGATGTCGAATGCCCACATGGAGAAAGGCCATGGGGAGGATATTGGATGAAGTGAGGAAGATGGTGAATGGACTTTATCGGCGTGAAGTTGACACTTGACACACCTACGGACATAGACATCACAATCCTCTTCCATAGTGCGCCAATAAAAGCCTTGGCGAATGATCTTCTTGGCGAGCATCTGACTATTCACGTGGCCACCGCACACACCCGAGTGCGTCTCCTCTACATATTTTCAAACCTCATCGTCACCAAGACATCTTAACAGAATACCAGTAAGGCTCCTCCTATAGAGTAGACCTCCAACCAAAGTATATTTCTGAGCCACCCTTCTTATGGCTTTCTTGTCCTCTGTGGTGGCCCCTTCAGGATAAGACTGATCTTGGCAGTATTTGACGATTTCATAGAACCATGGTTTCTCTTCATCAGCCAGTTCTTCTTCAGCCTCTGCCAACATGGTCTCCCTCTTCTCAAGGATATCTTCCTGCATGATCTTTCTTGCTATCCTGTCTTTGATATTTACGTAGGAAGCATCATCGATTGCAGGGGCGTGAAGTTTGTAGATGGAAATGGACTTAAACCATCTTCTTAGAGGGAACCTTATGGATGATGCCAACGAGGCGAGGGCATCGGCGAGAATATTCTGATGACGAGGGACATGAATAAAGATCATTTTTGTGAACAGTTTGGCAAAGGCAGCAGTGAGTTCTTGGTATGGCTTGAGTTTGGGATCGCGAGTGTGATAGTGAGCACCTGACGAAGGATGAGTTGACTATCACCTACGACTCGCAACTCAGTGATACGAAAAGAATGGGCAAGTTCTAGGCCAGCTAGAAGGGCTTCATATTCGGCTATATTATTGGTGACTGGAAATTTGAGCTGGTATGCCAATGGGAATGTGAGGCCTTCAAGCGACAGGAGGGCGATGCCGATTCCTCTCCCTTGAGAATTCAGAGCTCCATCAAAATATAGTGTCCACATTGGCTCCTCTGATTGGTTGACGGATATTAGTTCCTCATCTGGAAACTCTGATTGGACGGGATCGAACTTGGGAAGAGGATGGTGAGCGAGATGCTCGGCTATGGCATAGCCTTTAATCGCCTTTTGCTGGATGTAGGTGATGTCGAACTGAGAGAGAAAACTTTGCCAGCGTGCTAGCCTATCCGTAAGGACGGATTTCTCCAGAAGGAATTTGATAGGATTCATTCGAGCAATCAAGTGGACCTCATGAGCCAAGAAGTAGTGCTTCAATTTCTGCACTACCCAAACGAGGGCAGCACAGGTTTTCTCCATGACGGTGTACTTCTGCTCACAGGGATTGAGAAGTTTGGACAAGTAATAGGTTGCCCGTTCCTTGCCTTCTTCATCAGCTTGTGCGAGGACGGCTCCCACGGAGTCATCCAAGACTGAGACGTAAAGGATCAGAGGTTTTTCTGGTTTAGGTGGAATGAGAACGGGTGGACTAGCCAGATATTCCTTCAACCCTTCAAAAGCTTTCTGACATTTAGAATTCCAGTAGAATTCTACTCCTGGCTTGGTCAACTCGTAGAGAGGTCTACACCTCTGTGAATGTTGGGACACAAACTGACGAATAAACTGCAACCTTCCGATTAAACCTCGGACTTCCCTCAAATTCTTGGGAGGCGGCATATCCCTGATAGCCTTGGCTTTGTCGGGATCTATCTCGATCCCTCTCTTACTCACAATGAACCCCAGCAATTTATCCGACGACACACCAAACACACACTTTTTTGGGTTCATTTTCAATTGGAACTCCCTTGACCTCTGCAAGACCTTAGCCAAAACTTCTGGATGTTCCATCCTGGTCCTTGATTTCACCAATAAGTCATCCACATACACTTCCAGATATATGTGCATCATGTCATGAAATATGGCCATCATCGCTCTTTAGTAAGTAGCTCCAGCATTCTTTAACCCAAACGGCATGACCACGTAACAGTATGTTCCCCAAGGGGTAGTGAATGACGTATTCTCCTGATCCTCTTCTGCCAAACGGATTTGATTATATCCTGAAAATCCATCCATGAACGAGAGGGTTTCGTAGCCTGCCGTGCTATCGATCAACACATCAATGTGAGGCAAGGGAAAATCATCCTTTGGACACGCGCGGTTAAGGTCCCGGAAGTCGATGCAAATCCTGACTTTCACATCTTTCTTCATGACCGGGACAATGTTCGCCACCCATTGAGGATAAAGAACGACTCTAATGAACCTGACTTTGTGGAGCTTATCGACCTCTTCTTTCATTTTCAAAGCCATTTGAGGGTGGAAACGCCTTAACCTTTGTTTTACCGAGACGGACCCTGGTTTTAAGGTTAAACGGTGTTCGACCAGGGTTGAATCTAGACCCGGCATATCCTCGTAGCTCCATGCAAACGTGTCCTTATATTCCTTGAGAACCTCAATTAATGCCTCTTCTTTAGAGGGTGGTAGGTTGTCACTTATGAGGATGATCCTAGGGTCTTCCTCAGTTCCCAAGTTGACTTCTTTGGTGGATTCTTCCACGGCAGTTGACGGCTCATCAAATCTCCTCATTCCACTAGCGTATGCGCCCGCCGCATCCTCATATTCTTCACCCTCATCTTCAGTGGGGCATTCTTCATCCGTGATCTCGTAGACTCCATACCCTTCATCAAATGCACAGTCGCCCTCACATTCTATTTCCGGTAGTTGGATGGGATTTTCTAACAACTGGGGGATGGCAAGAAGGGCCTGACACCTGGCGGCTAAATCTAGAAGGAATCGACGAGGGATCTGCCTACCCTTGGATTTCTTCCTAGGTACTACCCTTGGCCCATCATTCCTAGATTGACTGACAATATTTACAGAAGAAGAGGAAGACGAAGAGGATGGTGTAGAATGTACAGGAGAAGACCCCTCAGAGGAGGGGTAGAAAAGGTCACTCATCGGACCTTGGACGGGTGGTCCGCAAGGGGGGACGCACCCGTGGGAGATGTAGGAGGTTTCCTCAACGAAGATGTGTTGTTGGGGAGTTTGAAAATTGACGTTTTTTTTTTCGTTTTCATTTTTGATGACAAAGCAGTGAAAAGAAATCAGAGGAGAGAGAAAAGTGGTTATGGCTAGAGAATTGTGAGGCTCATAGAGCAGATCATGGTTGAAGACCTGGCGCGGGTTGATGAGCCCGCGTAGGTATGTAAGCAGAGAAGGGGATCTGGGAAGATCATCAGACAATTGTCTGGCCCAGGAAGACGATATCAGCAAAGGCTGAGACGAGTGGATGGAGAAGATGGCGGCTAATGAGCCGTCGACGGTAATGTTGAGAACGGATGAAGATCCGTCGATGACAGGGTCCTTCTGGCGAGGACGAGGATAGTTTGGGACCTTGGCAAGAGTGGTAATATTCTCTGGTATTTCGGAGATCAATGGCGGTCCTTCAAGCTGCGGAGACGAGAACATCCTTTCCAGTGCAACGGAAATGTCCCGTATGTCGAACCATTTGTTCCACTCGCATTCCGGATCTTTGATCTTGCCTCTTTTGGTGATCCTCGGACATTTTTCAGCCAAATATACAGCATGTGATCCCCCATATGCTTCTCGTGGGTAATCTCCCATCTGAACAACGGGCCCTCTGTTGAAGTGGTTTGATAGAGTCCATGTGAGGGGCTTCCAATCCGCCTTGAATGGTCCTTTGAAGCCTAGGCCAAACCTACGGTTCGGCTTAATTTCCTTTGGCGGTTTGAGCATACCCTGTAATTGTGCGCCCAGACATTTACCATGTTGATAGCCGATGTTCCTCATAATCTCCCAACCTTTGGAGTGAAAAGGGAGACATGATGTTGCGGTTGTCCTGACCGGCTCCTTTGGTGCTAGTGGAACGTGAGATAGATCACGCACGTCCAGCAATGACAATATGGGCCGATTAGATGGCCACACAGAGGGCAGAGAGGTGTTGATAGCATCCACTGTGTGAAGGACAGGTGTACTGACCACTTTAATAATCCTCCCATTGTAAGGAAACTTCAGGCACTGATGGTTGGTGGAAGGCACAGCGTCCATGGCTTCGATGTAAGGGCGACCCAGTATAGCCTTGAATGTGGGGTCCATGTCGAGGACATGGAATTCCGTGGGAATTGACATGGGGCCTAGTTCTGCCTTCAGAATAATCATCCCCTGTGGCGGCCTTTTGCTATTGTCATAAGCCGTGACCGTGATCGAGGAAGGTCTTATTTGTTCCTCGTTGACCCCACACAACTGAAGGGTGTCCATGGAGATCACATTTATGGACGCACCCGTGTCCACAAGACACGGGTTTATGGATACCCCATTAATTTTTATTAAAATGCACAATGCATATTTTCAAGCCTCCTTGGGAGCGAGCTCGTAGTTGTGGAACATGATGGCCGATTGTGTGTCTGTTGGGGTCAGGACGGTCGAAATCTTCTCCACGGGGAGGTCCTCATTAACCATGACTTTTTGAAGGTATTCCATCAAGGCCGCCTGGTGGGATGTGGATCTTTAAAGTAGCTCCAGGATGGAGATCCGAGCAGGTGTCTTGTCCAAGTGTTTCAATAGATCATACTGTGTTCCAGGGATAGCTCTTTCTGGTTGTTCTCCATCATCCTTCTCTGGCTGAGATTGCTCAGGATTCTGACTGTTGTGGGGAAAAACCCTGTGGAAAATCCTTCCACTCCGGAGCACCATTGCCTGCGGCTTTTGTACCTCTGTGGGGGTAGCAGTGGGTTTTAACAGAGGTTTGAGGGGTAGTGGTGGAGGAATGGTTGATGAATCAGGGGTGATGACGGGAGCAGGGATTCTGATGAGGGGTTTGTTAGGTGGAGGCATGGTGGAGGTAGAGGGAATATCGCGCGGATTATGAAGGATAAGGGGTCTGGAAGGCGGAGGTGGAGACGAAGTAGAAGTGGGTAGGGCTTGAAGTGGGCAATGATTTTGAGGTGGGTGATGGGTAATGAGTGGTTTTGAAGGCATTAGTGGTGATACTGTGGAGAAAGACGGGGTTATGTATGGTTGACGGATGATAAGGGGTTTAGAAGGCATAGGGGTAAATGTGGTAGAGGTGGATGGTAAAGTGGGGGAGTGGGAGAAGATGAGAGGGTGTGAAGGCGTAGTGGAGAGTGTCGGTTGATAGGGGATCGGGGTACGGATGAGAGGGCGTAATGGTAGTGGAAATGGTGAAGGCGATACTGACGCGGGTTGATGAGAGAGAGGTGCTACCCGGGCAAGGCAAGGGTGTTGCGTGATGATAGGATTGGCGGTAGAAAGAATGGAGGTACTTTCCTCGTGCCACACCTGCTCTCTCCCAACTTCCGGGAAGGAGGAGATGGGGTTAACCTGATGATTGGGCTGTTGGTGCTCCGGTAATGGATTTTGGATTATGCCCATGTCAGGCTGTTGTTGTGGGGCCTGCTGAGGCTGTTGTTGTTGTTGTTGTTGTGGTTGCTGCTGCTGCTGCTGTTGTAACTGCTGCTGTGGCCTATCAGGAGGTCTCCTAGCCTTAAGAGCGGCGACGTATCGTCTCATTTCATCCCAATCTATTTGATGTTCATCATTCATATCGTGGATGTAATCTTTGAAATGGAAGCAGTAATCTACTGTGTGTTCTGGCTGCCTGTGGTAGACGCAGTATTTGGAGGTATCAACATTCGGGGGCCACACGGGCCTTTCTCTGTGTAGGGCGAGTTGGTTTGATGCCATGAAGGCATTAAAAATGTCTGCTAAGGTTTCTGGCAATGGTGGATAGTAGGCTCTCTTGGGACCGAGCGGCCTCCTTTGTTGCTGTTGGGGACCATAGTTCCCCGGGGGTGGAACTTGGTTGTACTGAAGCGGTGGTTGTTGTTGCTGAGGTTGTGGTTGTTGTTGCTGGGGTTGACGTAATGGAGGCATATTATCCTGGGGTGGATTATTTTGGGGTGGAGGACGAAGAGGGAAAGGACCTGGTTGGAGGGGAAGTCGGGGCATTTGTGGAGGCCTTGGGTTGACTGCATAGTTGGCATTGTTGACCGCACCCACTTGCTCATTTGTCACGACCCCTTCTGTGGCTCCGCCCGGGACACCAGCGCCTGTTTTTCTGACCACTTTGGACTTTGGCGAATCAAACATGTTCATAATGGGGGAGTCTTTCAACTAGGTTTGGATGTACCGGGCCCTTTCATAGAGTTCCTCCATTGTAGTAAGTTTATTCATGGCCAGGACGTGTCTAAACTGTGGGGTTGCATTAGACACAATCATCTTCACTTGTTCGGGCTCAGAGAGGGTATCCCTTATTCTTTCCGCCAGAGACCTCCATCTATCAGCATAGCGGACAAAATCTTCGTCGGGCTTCATCTTTTCGGCCACTAGGTCGGTAATGGAGAGTGAGGGACCGACCCTATCCCTATATTTCTGCAAGAACCTTCTCTGGACTATTTCAAAATTCTCGGCCTCGCGAGGCTCCAAGGAATAGAACCACTCAAGCGCGGGACCATCCAATGATCTCCGAAAGAGGTATGCCAGGGACCTCTGATCGTTTTGCCAATAGGAGGACTCATACATGAAATTCTTGAGGTGAATGAAGGGGTTGCCGGCACCATTGTATCTGCGGTACGTGGGCATTTCGGAAGGAGGAAGATGAATGACGGGAAGGATTGGCAAAGCAACCTCCGGGGTGGCTTTCACGTCCACCATCCTTCTCAGATTTTGAAACTGCTCGTCCATGCGATTGAACCTATTGAGGAGCGATTGGGCGAGCTCCTCTGGAGGTGAAGGTGGCACTTGTCACTGGGGGAGAAACTGTCTCCCGGAGACTTGAGGGGGAACCCGGAATGAGAGGGAGCTGTCGGACCGCCGACAGTTGGCCCTGGCTGAAGCGGTGTGTGGGGAACAACGGGAGTTTGAGATTGTGACGGGAACTGGAATGAGGGTGGTTGTTGGCTCGCTTGTCCTTGAAGCGAGGGAGACTGGATGGCTTGCGCCAATGAAAAAGATGGAATGGCCTGCACGGACTCTTGGAGAGGTGCGATGGCCGGAGTTGATTCCTGGGGCGTGGGGGAAACAGATTTCCCCTTCAGAATGGCCTGGAAGGCCCGGAGCTGTTCAGAGGTAAGCTCCGTGTTGGCGAGGATGCCCAGTAAGGAAGAGATATCCTGTGGTGGGGACGTGTCCCCGGCAATAACATGCATCTCATGCGAGGGCTCATGAGAAGGACCCGAGTCCATAGCATAGACTCGCGGGTCGGCTGACAAACCACGACTAGGGTGGTTCTCCTCAAAAGACTCGTGAGCCATGCTCACAGTTTTCCCAGAACGTAAAAACATACACTAGCAAGCAGGTAGCAGAGATTATCAAACAAGTGGATACCTTTACGTCTTTTTTTGTGTTTTGATTTTGATGATTTTTTTTTATGTTTTTAGCGAGATCCGAAGTTCACACAAAATAGGGGCCCTAGTTTATTTTTGTTTTACCGCCGTGTCAGCTAGGGTCTCTCGTCTCACCACGAATGAAATGACTAACTCCGGGGAACTTCAATGGTACAACCAGCCCAGTGAACGAAGAGGAGATTCTTCGATGTCGGGGACTTACGGAGGTCCCAGTGGAGGAGATTCTAGTCCGTTGAGAGGAATTCTCAAACGGAGAGTCCTTCCTTCACCGGGAAAGGGTGATCCTCAAAAAAAATGAAAAAATGATAGAAAAGAGGGATGGATGCATGCAATGAAATGCTGATAGAGATATGGAGTGGGAAAACAACAGAAATAACAGACATATAATAAACAAACAATCAATCAAAACTGACAGTGCTGCCGTGAGCACAACGGGGGCGCGCGCGGGTGCCAAGGTGGAGAGGCACGGATGGTGCCGAACTTGCAAGGGTATCCAAAAGGAAACAGTAGAGGTCCCACCGTGATCGCCAATCTGTGAGCGACGTCACGCGGTTCGGGGTGCGAAGAGGACGCGGAGCACGCGGGCTCCTCTTTTGTTTGCTGCAGCACAGAAATAAGAGAAGAGAGAAGGGGCCACCACGGGAGATTGCTCCGGCGGGGCGAGCGGGACAAATGTAATATAGCAAGATATGGGGGTTAAACGGCCATAGCGGGAAGTGACTCGCCGCGACCTCGGGGGGACGGGAATGGTACAGAAATTAAATAGCAAGAATTGAAACGGCTATTGGGGAAGTGACTCGCCGCAGCCTCGAGAATATGAGCAGATAAGAATATAACAACATATAAGGAGAATATAAAGAGCGGGAATTTAAACGGCCATTGGAAAAGTGACTCGCCGCGGCCTCGAGAATATGAATAGATAAGAATATAACAGAATATAAAGAGAATATAAGAGCGGGAATTTAAACGGCCATTGGGGAAGTGACTCGCCGCGGCCTCGAGAACATGAATAGATAAGGATATAACATATAAGAACGAGAATTTAAACGGCCATTGGGGAAGTGACTCGCCGCGGCCTCGAGAACATGAATAGATAAGAATATAACATATAAGAACGGGAATTTAAACGGCCATTGGGGAAGTGACTCGCCGCGGCCTCGAGAACAAGATGTGATTGCCAGGGGTCAAAAGACCCCAAAATAAAGAAAGTGATCGCGCCTACCTCAAGAGCGGGACATGGCGGGTTGCTTCTTCCTCCCCCTTCGGCCGGCCGACGGAGAGGGCTTTCCTTGGTTAGCCTTGCAAAACAGTGGACAATAAATGAATGGAATTAGAAAATGGCAGTGTAGTAACAATTCCTTGCAATAAAAGTAACGAGATCGTGACCTGACACACACCTGGTTGGTGTGGTTTTAAACCCCTCTCGGACTCGAGTAGGAGGAAAATGCGATGATGAATGCAAGAAGTATGCGAGAGACGGCGCCCTTATGTAGGGAGATAGAGGATGCAGTATGATGAATGTAAAGAACTATGGAGAAAAAAGGGGAAGAAAAGGCTTATTGGAGGAGCCGAGGGCGAGATCCGGCGGAGCTCCGGCAGCGTGGGGACGACGTGGAAGCGCGGTGGATGAAGACGACCTTCCTCTCGCGAGCGTGGGCACCCGAGAAGCCGGCAGAATCTCCACCTACAAAAGACCCCACGGGTTAGAAATGACTCCGGTAGCCTCTGGGCTCCGGCAGCCTATCGGATCTCTTAGAAGCTCCCCCAGAACTGAGGGGGTGGGCCTCTATTTATAGGGCTCCGGAGGGTGGAGGCGTCCAGGACCCTGGACACCTCCATCAGGATCGAACTAATATTTTATTTTATTTTTATTTATTTTTTCGGAATATTTTTGTGGAGGCGTCCAGAGCCCCAGACGCCTCCAACAGGTCCACCGAACACCACCGACGGTCGCACGCGGTTTGGCATAACGCGTGGTTTTGTGAGCGGCGCCTCGTGATTTTAAAATGGGCGCGTCCAGCTGTCTGGACGTCTCCACAATTTTGATTTTTTCACACACGACAAACCATCGTTCGGTGGCCGGCGCCCGTGAGGGAGTTGATGGAGGCGTCCAGGGGCCTGGACGCCTCCAAGAAAATATATTATTTTTATTTGATTTTTGTTTTATCTTCTTATGCCAACTGGCATATATATTTTTTATATTTATTTTTATGGAGGCGTCCAGGGGCCTGGACGCCTCCATTAATATATTATTTTTTTATTTTATTTTGTCTTTTTATGCCAACTGGCATATATATTTTTTTTATATTTGTTTTTATGGAGGCGTCCAGGGGCCTGGACGCCTCCATTAATATATTTTTTTTTATTTTGTTTTGGGCTTTGAAAAATAAATTAAAAAAATGGGGGCGTCCAGGGGCCTGGACGCCCCCATAAAGACCCACCCGGGTCCTCAGTTCAGGCGTTGGCGGCCGCCCGACAGACACCCTTCCTGGTTCCGGAACCTCCTGATGCGTCTGACTGGTGTTGATGCCGTCCGAATGCCGTGACGAGACGATTTCGGATGCCGAAAAGGGCGGAAGAAGACTCAAGAAAAGGAAGCACTCAAGTGATTCAAAACGCGTAAGCCGTTGCGGGGCGTTGTATAGTAATATGAGACTTTCTCAGGAGACGTCAGGAATGGCGTGTCTACAATGATGCTCCTTCTTCAATATGTCTTGTGACATTATTTTTCATAGGAAAAATATTTTCATAATAAACAGCATCAGATACTCTAATTTCAATAATAGTGTTGACACTTATATCACTAATGTCAGATTTTATAACAAAGAATCTATTTGCAGCACTATTTTCAGTATATTCAATAAATATAGCATCTACAGTTTTAAGGCCTATTTTTCTCTTCTTATTTTCAGGAATTTTAACTTTAGCAAAATAGCCCCAAATTTTAAGATTATTTAAGTTCGATTTTCTCTTACACCATAATTCATAGGGTGTAGATTCAATTTTCTTATGAGGTATCATGTTTAAAGTATAGCATGCAGTTAATAAAGCTTTCCCCCACATATTGTTGGGTAAACCAGAATAAGTTAACATTGAATTTACTTCATCTAGTAAAGTTCTATTTTTTCTTTCAGTTATACCATTAGATTGAGCAGAATAAGGGACAGTTATTTCATGTATGATACCACTTTCATCACAAAATTGAGCAAAGTCATTAGAAGTATATTCTCCTCCTCTATCAGATCTAACTCTTTTGATAGTTTTCCCTATTTGATTTTCTGCTAAGTTTTTATAGATTTTAAATTTTTCTAAAGCTTCATCTTTAGATCTTAAGAGATATATATAGCAAAACCTAGAGTGATCATATATAAATGTTATAAAATATATCTTCCCATTTCTAGTCAATACACCGTTTGAATCACATACATCAATGTGAATTAAATTTAAAAGATCACTACTCCTTTCAACTGATTTAAAGGGATGTCTAGGAAATTTTGTTTCAACACATGTTTCACATCTAGATTTATCATTTATATTCGTTCTAGGAATTAGATTTAAACCCATCATCCTTCTCATAGTCTTATGATTCATATGACAAAGTCTATAGTGTCATAAATCACTAGAATCCAAATTAACAATAGAAGTTGAGGAATTAGAAGAAATATTAATATTATTGATCACATTGGGATAAAGTACATTTAACTTATAATTAGTGATTGCAACTTACATAACCCTTCACTTACATAACCCTTTCCAATAAAATTTTCAAATTTAGTGATTACAACTTTCCCAGACTCAAACACTAACTTATAATTATTCTTATTCAATAAGAATATGCTAATCAGATTCCTCCGAATTGTAGGCACGTGCTGTACTCCTTGGAGAGATAGAACATTTCCTGAAGCTAACTTCAAATCAACTCGTCCTTCCCCCACAACTCGAGCAGCACTATAGTTCCTCAAAGTCACGCTCTTGTTGGTGGCTTGATAGGTGGTAAAGGCATGTCGATCAAAGCAAACATGAGTGTTAGCCCCCGTATCTATCCACCAATCATTAGAGAAACTAATTAAATTTATTTCAGAGAATAATGTTATAAACCCATTGGAAGGCTCAAAAGAAGAAGCTCCAGAAGTTATCATGTTGATTTGAGGATTTGGAGCTGGGTTGTGATCATGGCTTTGGAATCTGGGACGATGTCGGCCACTATCCTTTCTCTCATAGCAGTTCTTGGCAAAATGCCCTGGTCTACCACACACATAGCAACACTTTTGATTAGACTGATTCTTAAAATTTTTCCTTTAGCCTTAGAGTTTTGATTCTTTGGATAATTGGTCTTCTTTTGGTTATGGAATCTAGGATTAGGATTTTGGAACCTAGGATTATGACCAATTCTATTTCGGTTTTCAGTCATGTTGACATTGGAGAAGTTTTTAGACTCAATAAGCTTTCGTTGTTCTTCCTCAATTCCGATAGAACATTGAAGTTCATCCAATGAAATCTTAGAATGTTTATGTTGAAGGGATCTAGCAAAATTATACCAGGAAGGTGAAAGTTTATCAATCAAACAAGACAACTAAATTTTCATCCATGTTTTGACCTCTTGATTTCATTTCACATACAATGTTGAGGAATTCATGAGTTTGAGAAACAACAAACGTGGCATCAGACATGGTAAAATGCAAAAATTTAGATGCAATGAAACGTTCAATTTCAGCATCTTCTTTGCCATATTTATCTTCTAATGCTTTCCATAACTCGTGCAGTAGGAATGGAACAGTAAATGTCATACAGTGTATCATGCAGGTTACTAAGAATTCGACCATGGCATAAATAATCTTTTTCATCAGGGGTGTATGCATGTTTGACAGAAACATAACCTACTACAGAAGATGTATTGTTGGCAGGAATAGATGAGTCATGAGTGTGATCTGTATCAGAAGAAGATGGCACATCTTTGGATTCGTTGATAGCAGAAAATAGATCAAGAGAGGTCAGAAGAAATTTCATCTTCTGTTGACATCTCTTAAAGTTAGTACCCGAAAATTTTTCAGGTCTCAGGTCCTCCATACTAGACAACGAATATCCAGACATAGCAAAATCTTCCGTTTCAAAAATTGTTGGAACTAATGGGGAAAAATGCTAGTCCGAAACAAACCAATTATCAAAGTAATCAACTATAACAGTAAAGAGAAATAAGTTCAAAATCGTTTGATTGGGAAAGAAATGTGTCTCAGATGACACTGTCTTTGAAACGGAAGACGCCCCCTCCTCATAGCACAGGGTTCACCGGCGTTCCGTCCCCGAGATATGACTCAACCCTCCACCGGCTTCTCTAGGTGCAGGCTAGAGTAGCCCCAAATCTGACCACTTGTTGATGAAGAATGCCCAGAGCAAAAATTGTTGTAGAAGGAAAAAACAGAGAGCACAGAGTTCTGTTCACATAGAATTTCAGAGAGCACAGTTTCGTAGTAGAGTTTTCTATATTCCAGAAACTCAGAACTGAGCCCCCTTATAGAAGTCTCGGGCCGTTGGAAAGGAAGCAACCTTTGGCCAACGCCCAACAGATGCGACCTAACGGTAGGCCCAAATCGAATTCAAACTCGGTATCCGAAGCGACCGGGCCGGCTCTCGGCTCAAGGCGCGGCCCGGTACGACACGGCACAAACAAAGAAATAAATAAATTATTTACTTCTATTCGTTCAAACTACTTAATCTGACACACAATTCGAGTCCACATCCTATGTCCCTTGGGTCTCGACCCAAGGTTGAACTCTCCAATACATAAAATCAAGGAAGTCTTTCCAACTTCTAATACGGGACTAAACATAAATGAGGGAATTTGAATCAACATAAAATGCCTCATTTCCAACATAATGAGGGAATTTGAATCAACACAAAAGGCCTCATTTCCAATAGTCCCAACCCATGTACTCCTCTTTGTTCTTACTGCTTTTATTAATGGAAAATCTATTGCATGGTGGCCGGGGTGACACGTCATGTCCCTTCCGTAACGAAGGGATGAACGGATTCCCTCATTTTTCACCTTGCAAGTATTACCTTTTAGTTAAAAAAAGTAGAAAATATTATGAAAATAAGATTTCAAATATTAAAATAAACCAAAGAGATGTAAGTTTACAAGTTAACATGGGGTAGTTGTTCATATGTTCACCTTTGACCCAAAATTTTCCAAAAACTCCCCTCCTCCAAGCTTCTTTCTCTAGGGCTGTTCCTCCATATATGCTCTCCTCCCATCCCTTGGCTGGGATTGACTCCTCCGCAACTCCTAGAACATAAGCGCAACATGAATTCGATCTAGTTTATATATCTTGCCAATTAAAGATTCTATTGAAAATTAAAGTTTCGTCATAGAACCACGTGAACCCACCTTGTTCTTCTCTTTTTCTCCCCAACTCTCCAAGTTGTGAACCAAAAATCCCCAAAATTGGGTAAAAGCTCCCTCTTATATATATATATATATATATATATAGACTTTCACTCACTCTAACGGGTTGCCAAGTGTATGAACAGGTGTCCTTCATCCTCCTTAACACCTAATTAAGCTATGCATATTAAACTGAATTCGCAATGGCATCAGAAAGTAATTCAATTCCGGAACTTGTTCTGTTTTTAGACTTGTCAGTATAAATTCTGAATTCCGGCCCACTTAATGACCTAATGGAGAAAATTGTCTAACAACAACTCCGAAGGCCACTTAATGATCTTTCAAATGGGCTGGGTTTCACTTCAATTGGATCATCCTACTACTGAAAGTTATGCTGATAATTACAAGGGGATTGTTATTAAAAAATCGGCATGTGGTATTGTGTGACCTTAAGGGCCTCATCGATCGGGAGATCGCATGCAGGCATTTGTGTTCAGGACACTTCACAATCAGTTCTCATTAGATATACAAAAAAAAAAATTGGCTATTGATCACAATCTATTAATGAGACGTCAATTTTGGAATCTACTGTATAATTAATTAAGTAAATTATATTATGAAGATATCAAAGTAGACATGGAAGAACAAAGCATCCAGCAATAGTTTGTGTGACAAGCATGCATGGATGCCCCCAATTCTTGTTGATGACTTCATCCAGGGTAATCACCTAGCTACAAGAAGAAAAGAAATGTATTTCCTTCTATTTGTGATCATATTAAAACATCCGACTCCATGCACGTAAAAGCGGCTAGTCGATCGTCCTCCGCCGATCCCAACCCTCCTCCATGCTGCTTCTGCAGCCCTTCTCTCCGGTGGCTTCACGACCTTCACGGGATGTGTTATCAGCCAAAAGAATGGCCGCTTCCCGCCCGGGAGCTCCTTCTGTGTGTGTGTGCTGGATGTGCATGGGGACGTTTCCCAGTGGAGCAGAGACAATATGGCTTTCCTGTCCCATAATGGTGGGCAGAACCCTGCGGAACCACCATGGGGGCTCCGGTCCTTGTTCCCGTTTAATCCGAGTTACGTAACATCTGGTGTGTTAGCTTAGATGCCGACTTCTGGCTCTCCTTCCAGTGCGCAGCATTTTTCTCATCTCTCTCTCTCTCTCTCTGCCCACATTTTCTGCCACCTTGCGTTCTTGGGCATCGTTTGCTGGCTGTCCACAATCTTGTAGAACTTGGTTTAATTGCTTCTCTTGAGATTTCGCTGCGGAGGTTGCTCCCCCCGACGATGACGAGCTCGACTTCGACAAAGAACAATGCTTTGCCCCCCTCCCTGGTCGCCAACCTTCAGAACGTCCTAGCCGGAAGGAAGGCCGGGGGCGGGGAAGACGGCGAGGCGCCCAAGCCTATACCGAAGGATCCCGCGACCACAAACCCCTCTTCTTCTTCGTCTTCCTCTACTGCCGAGCCCAGTTCGTCTCCCGACGACTCCAAGCCCGTCATCCTTGTTACCAACGGCGACGGCATTGGCTCTCCCGGTTTGGCAGCGCTCGTCGACGCCCTCGTCAGGGATAGCCGCTTCAACGTGCACGTCTGTGCACCAGAATCGTAACGCCTCCTCGGCCCCTTTAAAAGATTGCTTCTTTTCGTTTCTTCTTCCTAGGGTGGCTGAGTTTAACTAGGTCTCCCTATGATGGGTTTTTGTTGTTTGTCACCACATTCGATCATCCTTGTTTTGGGTCTCATTCCATTTTTGTTGCCATCCTAATTTTTGCATCCCCGTCTTATTCTCCATTTGTTTTCTTATGATTCTCCTCCTATTATCACTACTAATTTAAACACTCCCCCTTAGACAGAGTTGTATCATCATCGTTCACTCGATTGTAGGCCCTGTTTAGATGCAACTTACGAAAACGTGGACAGATTTATCATAAACGCACTTATTATAAACTTGTTAATAACAAGCTCTTTGTATTCAGCCATGTATGTCTGTTCTACAGAAACATAATGAGTTTATGATAAACTCTGTTTACAGGAAGTGTCTCCAATCCAACATAAACTAACTCAAGAGTAAAGTTTGTAGAAAGCACATTTGATGATTTCCGTTTGCTTTCGGTTTCAGCTCTGGGCTGTTCTGTTTCTATCCCCTATCGAATGCTAGACACGTCCAGGGTGCCTGAATCTAATTTTCTTGATCACTGACTTTTTAATGCAGGGATAAATCCTTATCTGGGCATTCAATGACAACAGGAGAGACAATTGTTGCAAGCTCCACTGATATTAATGGTGCCACCGCTTTCGAAGTCTCTGGTATATATGACGGCATTTAGCATCTCGTCCATACATTTTTCTTTGGATTGGAATTTTGACAAGATTTCATGAACTTATTCGAAAGGATGCTCTGTAAAATATTCACTGTATATTATCATGGATGTTTGGCCAATCCCTCTTTGTTTGGCCTGTCTAATCCAAAGGCTGGTGTGCTTCTGTTCCTAATCGAACAGGTACTCCTGCGGATTGTGTCTCGTTAGCCTTGTCTGGTGCATTATTTTCTTGGGCAAAACCCACATTGGTATTGCTTTTACTCAGGTTAGACATGAATTGTGTGTCATTCCACTGTTTACAAGACTGACATGTGGCCGTTCTGATCAATCAGGTTATCAGTGGAATTAACAGGGGATCAAACTGTGGCCATCACATGTAAGTCTGATTTGTTTCATGATTTACATACAAGAGAGGTGATATTTTTGCTTCTGTTCATTGCCTGCTTACAGTTTCCCACATTGTTATGAATGTAGTCTTCATTCTTTGACAAAATTGACATTCATTCTTGTCAAACTTCTTTTTGGATTTGGGGTGCTTAAGTTTCTGTGTTTTTCACCAGATCTACATGATTCTTTCCTTATATTTTCTGTAATTCTTGTCAACCCGGTCCCACATGGGTATGTGGGACTGGGTTGCCATCTGCTTTGAAGTTGAACGTTTATCTGTACTAAGTCGTTGAGCTTCCCTGTAGCTTCCACTCAGGTGCAGTTGCTGGTGCAAGGGAGGCTTCAATGTGGGGGGTACCTTCACTGTGTGTTTCTTTGAAGTGGTAGCCAGGCCACCTCCCTCTGATTTTGGCATCTTTCTGTCATTTATTTTGCCAGCTTAGTGATGTTTGTTCGATTTCCACCAGGAAGAAGGATGAAAGCCAAGATAGTAATTTCAAAGATGCAGCTGATGTTTGTCTACCACTAATTTGTGCTGCCATAAGGGACATTGAAGTGGGTGTCTTCCCCAAATGTTGCCTGCTGAACGTTGACATTCCTACTTCCCCTGCGACAACCAAGGTTTACACTTTATAAGTATCATCTTATATGTTCCTGTTCGGAACAAGAACAGGGAGAGAATGAGTGAATCCTGCTTCCAAGAATAGGTTGACTTGCCCATTAGTTAATAATTGAGGACTATCCTGTATGAAGTTCCAAATAACAGCCTTCTGGTTCTAGAGCCAGATATGGTTGCTGGCCAAGGAAAGTTATTGTATGATTGAATGGATCAGTTGTATGTGATAACTGACAGCTTAGTTGTTCATGGACCAATCTTTTAAGATATGAATAAGTAAAATTTAGAACCAAGTAGTTCACATATCCAAGTTTGGGAGGTTACTTAGTTTATGACCCCCTAAATGTAGTACTTTGAGCCAATTGCGCTCTCATTTTATGATCATTTTCATGTCTTTTGGTTTGTGTCTAGGGTTTCAAGGTTACACGGCAGAGTTTGTGGAGATCTACTCCAAGCTGGCAAGCTGTTTCAAGAAACAGGCATCCTTCCTCTGCTTCCCAGCATCAAGGCCTTGGCCTCCAGCTCGCCCAGCTTGGCCGAGATGCTTGTGCAGCTGTGAGTGTCTGAAATTGTTCATTCCATTGATGAATTGGAGATAATTAGTTTCCATGCTATGCTAGTGGATCTGTAGACCCTTGAAGTTTATGATCCACAAATGTGTAATCTCCTTTGAATTCAGGGTGCAGCTCGCCGCCTTAACACTCAAGGGAAAACGGTAGAAATAGAATCTGTTGCAGCAGCGGGCAAATCTGGCACACAGGATGGGATTATTAAGAAGTACTTCCGTTTGGAGGTATAAAGCAGATGTTAGAGCTTCTAGGATGATCTGAACCGTGTCGAAATCACATCCGTGGCTGGCTGGAAAATATTGAACTAGCTAGATATTATATGGCAATGGAAAAACTACTTGTATATTTTCTTTCATTAAGGAATATTTAGAACTGTTAATAATCTTGTTGTGATCTTCATCATAATGCTACCTTCTATCTGCAGTTTTTGGAGAAAGAACATGTTGATTCAGATGATGAAGATCTTGATTTCAAGGCACTTGAATGTGGCTTTGTAAGTGGTTTCTTTTTTTTTGGGACATAACGGTGTTGTAAGTTGATGTTCATTTCCTTTCCTTCTATATTTATTACATAAATGATTTAATTGTAATTCATGATTGCTTTCACAGGTGGCTGTTACTCCTATATGTCTCTCTCACCATGTCGAGCCAGAAGCATCTTTGTCTGTGTTAGAGTGGCCTTCTTCTGCACTTGTAGAGTGTGAACAATCTCCTGAGAATTGAAGCTGCCACTCTATACATTGGTAAGTTGGCACCTCTTGTTTTTTATTTTCTTCCCACCTTGTCTGCGTCCATTGGTTCTTCGTTTTATAAATGCATCCCTTCTTCATTAACACATTAAGCAGCATAGTTTCCTGCAACTTCTCTGGTGTCTTCATGTACTTTCGTTTTGGCTCATTACACTGAACAAGGGGTACTTTTTTAATTTCACCAGGGAGAGGGACAAAGGGGAAAGATCTTTTCTTTACTTGGATTGGAGAATGTCAGCACTGGATATTTGATCACAATTACTGAACATCCTTGTATTTGAATTTCATGGTTCTTCATCACATCTAACAAATCCCAGATGCATGTTCTTGTTTTGAGCCATCCATGTCAAGTGAATTCTTGATTGATTCAATTTGTATTAGAGGCTGGCTCTAAGAGGTTTCTCATACTTAACTCTTGTTGCCTTTTTCACTTCTTTTTTTTGGTTTTATTGACTCATCCTCTACATATGGGGGAGGGATGAAGAAAGGTCCATGTTCTGTGGTTGTAGTCTACCCATAAGCACATTGTTGTTTTGTTGGCATTCTTGTTATCAGGGAAGCATCTTGAGGTCAGAGAAATTCACTGGACCAAAAGGTTCTATGATTTGAATGTCAAAACTGGCAGTGTTACTACTCTTTTAAGCCCTCTTTGATAACAGAATAGAGAAAATCGGGTTAGTTTAAACCTAGGTAAGTTATTTCTACTATTTTTACTTTTTTACTTTGAAATCAATCCGGGTTAAGGTGGAATAACTCATTCTACCTTTTAACTAGAATGAGTTATTCTAGAAAATTCGAGGTTAAGGATGGAAAAATTTATCCACCTTACCAAATTGTAATTTTACTTATTCTCCAGATTAAGACCCCTTATTCCGTTATCCAATCTCAGAGGCCCTTATAGATCGTTCAATGCTGGTTAAAACCTATTGGTGACCTCTTTGCCACAGGAATAACCATCTAACGGAGGAAGAGTATCAATAGACAAAGAAAAACGATGGACAAGTTACCATTGGAAAAGAATAGCATCTAATGTTACTGTCCAATTACAAATTGGAAGGTTGAGAACCCAATCTTTTTGCACCTCTTACTCATTTCTTTAGCCATTGGTCACAAATTTTTGGTTGGTATTAATTAGATACTCTACCAGCCTCCTGGGTTTTATCACCTTGAAATCACATCTGCGCAAGGATTTCTCCTGAACTATGACGTGAGTTGAAGGTGCGTAGATTTGAGTCGCTCAAGATGCCGCATTCCCAGAAAGATCCTTATCTTTGCCTCAGTGGGCTCAACTATGATTTAGGTCTCGTTTGACAACTCAATGGGATTATGATTTTTTTCATTATTCTTTAGAGTGAGAATAATTCAAAGAAAAAGGAGATTTTGAGAGATTATGAAAAGTGGAGACTTTTCACCCTCTCTCTAAAAACTTAGACTGACTTTTGAGTAATCTGATGTGACACTTACACATTTAGGGCGCGTTTGAGAACTCAATAGGCCGTAGATTATGGCTTAGAAATCTTCACCCATTCAAAGCTTCACCAAATATCTAAATGTCACATCAGATTATTCAAAAATCATAATCTAACTTTTTAGAGAGAGATAGGATGAAAAGCCTCCACTTTTCATAATCTCCTAAAAGCTCCTTTTCATTAGATTATTCTCAATCTAAAGGATTATGGAAAAAGCCATAATCTTATTGAATTTTCAAATGCGGCCTAATTAGTGGAGCTTTGGGAGGGTGAAGATTATGAGGCCATAATCTATGAGCAATTTAGTTACCAAATGCAGCTAAGGGTCCCTTTGGTTGGGATTGTTCAGATAGAGTTTTTTGAAAAATCCTTGCATTGAATAAATGTTAGAGTGTCAGAGATTTTGGACCTCGAAATCCACCCCGAAGCTCCATGAGAGGAGCTTTTGTAGAATATTTAACACCCCTCCTTTTGTGTCTTTCTCTCTCCGTTTTAAAAAATCCACCCAACACAAAAATCGAGATAATTTTGGGTCATGTGATTGGGATGAGATTATGCAGGGGATTCCAATGATTGGAATCTCCTAATAATCCCAACCAAAGGGGCTCTTAATGTAGTACACACAAGGTAAGTCAAGATAAGTATCGGGAAAATACAATATGTTTAAAATAGTATAACTTTCTTCACTCACCATCGTAAAATTTTGAATTCTATGTTATTTGTGGCTCCTTTGTGAGTAGGATTCATATTGTCGATTTTAAATAATGAGATAAGACTCTGATGATGGTGATATTTGCGGCTTCTATTTTTTAAAAAACTCTATGCTACAAATGAATTTTGTTCCTCATAATTATACCTGTCATATATTAGAGATCCAGTTAAATCACAGCTGCTCGTCATGGGGAGTGCAATCTTCATTCATTCATTCAGACACCCGACAGTATAAAGTGAATAAAGGATCAATAACAATGATGACATTTTGCTGAACATGGAGACTGGGGCTGCTTCCACACTCTCAACCCTAAACAGTTCTATGGAGTTAGCTTGATCTTTTGGCAGGCTACAGCTTTTTAGTCAACAAAAAGGTGCACAATCTTTTTTTTTTCATGGATCTTTACACGTAAGGAATTCTGTGGATAATGCTTTAAACCAAAGCTTTCCCATGGGCCTTTCCCTGTAAAAGATTCTACGTGGAAAATATATAGCTCCAAATTATCACATATGTAAAGCAACACTTAATTAATTATAGTATCATTAATTGTATGTGTAGAGGTGAAAAAATAGTCTCTCGAACTCCGTATCATATTTTTAATATTTATTTGTTAGGGAAAGATCATCCGGCCACCTTTGGAAGTCTGCAAATATCAGAGAAGCGGCGTCAGTAGGAGACATGGACGTTATCCCAGAGGATAACCCTTCGATGCTTAAGTCAAAACCTCAGAAGATGAGAACTAAGAAAAGGGAGAGGGGGGAATGTGAGAGCCGAAAGGTGATTGAGTAAGTCTGGAGTGAAGAATGGGCTTCCAAAAGAGTGCTCGCCGTGTCCAGTAAGCGCTCGAGGAGTGCTCGTTGGACGTCGAGGTTGCTCGGAAGGTGACTGAAGCTCCGTTCTCTAGAATCCGCTCTCGGGGCTTGATTGTGCAGCGTAGAGAGGAGCCTCTCTATCTCTCCCAGTCTGTGTGTTTGTATGTTTCCGCGTGTCCCTTTCGTATCTGGTGAGAGGTCTTTTTATAGGGGTTGTCTAGCGGTGGAGGCTTATCCCTTAGCAGGGAAGGGCGTGAGTCGTGGGATAATGTCTTCCCGCGGTCATGGGGAGTTTCTCGTTGGATGCCCGTTCCTCCAGAATAGGGCGATCTTTAGGCGAGCCTTACGGCATCCGTGGGACGTGCTCGCCTTTACTGGAGTCATGGCCGATGATGGCAGGAGTAACGTTCAATGTCCGGAGCATTATCTGATGTTCGATATGCCTGGGTTGGTGTCCTTCATGGGTTGGCGAATCCGATGACTAGTCGTGCTGGGTCGTCCGTTGCGAGCCGTAGCCGTCGGGGACCCGTTGTGAGCATTGTAGATCTCGGGCCGACGCGGGCCTTTTTTTTTTTGACGCGGGCCTGGCATAATGGGCCATACCGATTTTACCCTCCTCAGTATATATTACAGAAACCAAAAAGATTTCACCCATCCTTATAAAAATCCCTCTATTCTACTAAGAATCAATTTTTAAAATGTTTCTCAAGGTCAATATATCCTCCCATGCATGAGAAAAGTAACCCCAGCTTTTTTTCAGATTTTCACACGAAGTATATGGCCCCTTCCCTCTGATAGCAAGCATATGTTATGGTGGTCGTGCTTATGATACATGAATTATGACATTCGTCTAACACGTGTACCCAAAGTTGACAGCTGAACAGCATCACGGTGATGGGGTCCTGATTAATTGGCAGTAGATGTCGACCTCAATATTGATATGATGCTGCATCTGATGACAGACCTTTGAAATTTTATGGCCGAAAAAAATGAAGATATAGAGATGGGAACCTAACTACAAGTGTAAATTTCAAAAAAATAATATTGGCCGTAAGTCTTATGCGTGGCATTATCCATGCAGGAAAGAAAATACTAAAAAAGAACAATAAATTAACGATAGTGATTATACATAGTTGTAGTGATCGAGTTTGGTCGCCTCTTATTGCGAACTACATCCTTGAGATTTGTTGACGTGGGAGGAGGAAGAAAACATCAGAAGAGCTCTGAGTGTGATCTCAAGGGATAACTCTCCGATACTTAAATCCGACAATCGAGAATAAAGATTGAGAGTGCTCGAACGCAAGAGAGTAGAGAGAGCTTGAGAGATGTAAGTTGCAGACCTCCTCACCGCCTGACCAGGATCCTATTTATAAAGTTTTCTTCAGGTGCTCCCCGTTGACTTTGATTCTCTAACGCGGTGCTGCTAGGTTGTCTTAGTTGTAGAGATCATGAGTCGCCCGTTTGCCTTCTTGACAGAGGAGAGGAGGGGTGAGCACTGACTCGCCGCTCCTTCATCAGAGGCGTGAGTACTGACCTGTCGTTCCTTCGTCGGTTTACGTTGTTCCACCATTAACGTGGTGATGGTTGCTCGTCGAAAGACGGAGGCACAGACAGTGTACGAGACCTGATCTCCGGGCCAATCCTCCTATAGACCCTGACAGACTACACACTGGACTGCGAGTCGATTGTTGCTGGACCCTGAGCTGTGAATCACTAGATGTATGTCTTATTGGGCCGAGCAGACTTCCTCCTCCTCATATTTCTCAACTTTTATATCTCTTATGGTGGGGCCTTACTAAAATTTGTGAACTATAGAAGAGTGGGCTAAGAGTACAGGCAATCTCATCTCGACCATCTGATTTCAAAATCAGATGATTGGACCGGACTACACACAAGCCAACGTCAACTCAATGGTTCAATTTCAAAGTCAGGTAATCAATATGAGAATGATGATCAGAATTACATTTTTCGATCATTTCACATCTCGGTCGGGGTGGCGCATTTGGTTCAGCACCCGAGGTAGTCCTCCTTTTTGTTCTCTTATTGGGCCAGGCCTAGGTGGGCCAGATCCCAGCCCAACACCTTTCTTTTCTCCACCGGCCCGCCATCGCCACTTGCAAAAGGGTCGATGCGTCGTTTTCAGTTGTCACGACCTTCGCCTGCCGCTACTACTCGCGCTAAATAAAATAAAAGTAGGAATCTGGTTGCTGTCGTTGTTGTAGTAACACTGTACTTTTTCTCTCTGCCCTTCGTTTTCTTCGGAGGGAGTGGAGGAAAGAATAAAAAAGGGCCCACTTTACACAAATATCGTGTCTAAGATTGTCAATGGATCGGGTAGACTCGACATGTCTGTGGGTCTGACCCGATTTCGGGTCGGGTCGCAAGACTTTTTCAGCCCCGTGGACTCTTAGTCGGGTCTAAAAGGTAGACATGACTATACTCTTTGGGCCGGGCTCGGGTTTTAAGTTCGGCCCACCGGCCGGTCTAGCCCGTTCTCTTTTTTTTTCTTCTTTCAAATTTTAAAAACTACTTAATTAAAATTATATTATTTTATTTAATTAGAAAATTTAAAACACTATTTTCATATAAATTATGTAATTAATATCAAAATTTTAATTAATTTAGTGAGATTATAAATTTTATATTATTAAATATATTATTTTTTATTTAAGTTGTCGGGCCGAGCCGAATTTTAGTCGGACTTTATAAATTTTTAATAGTATCGAGTCTGACCTGACCCGACTCAACATAACTCAGGTCCGGATCAGACTCAAATTTTAATATTGAAAAGTCGAGTCTGAGTCAGATCGACATAAACCCGATCCAAACCTGACCCATCGACAACGTTTCTAGTTGAGAGACCCTGACCACCATTTAATAGACCCAGTCACAGACAAAATTCCCCTGACGATTGGTATAGACTCAATTTAATTCAGATTTGATAATTTGACTCTTATAGACTCGAGTTTAACTCTGAAAACACTTGGGTCATCTCAAATCAAGTCTAAGTGTCTCAAAATCGATCTAGATAAAATACGATAGTGCCGACGTCTAATCACAAAAAATTGCATCGGTGCTACGAACCATGCTCACAAGCGTACATTGAAATTGGGTGGGTGGAGTCGAACCCACACTACTTGGATCGAGTTGAATTCAACGTCTCTACGGGTCGACATGGGTCAGGTCGGTCAGATTCAATCATATTTTCAAGGTGGAACAGAACCAGAGTCTGTTAAAATAAATGGTCATTCAAAGTCAGATTGGGTGTAGTGTAATTAGATGGACGCCGAGATATTGGGTTGGAGTCGGATTGGAATTTGGAAGCCTCTCACGGTGGATTACGGGATTAGAATGTATAGAATTTAGTCTCGTAACGTAGGGCGTCGTCAACACACGACGGCTTAATATGTATTTACAGCGCATTTTAATGTTGATGATGCAAATGGTTTCTATTATCCGAAAAAAGTATGGTGAGCTATACTGCAATCATGTCTAAACATAGTGTATAACATTGTGACAAGTTGTGATACACCTATATTATTGTAACGTGACGTATATAGGGATTTTTGCATATATACTCTCATAAATATCCGTATTTACATATATACTCTTAATCTAACCGTATTATCACGTATACCCTTGATATAGATGTACGTTTAACATATATATACCCTCGCCGTAACTCCCGTCGACCAGGCTTGGGTTAAGCTTTGGTTAAATGCGCAAAAGACTAACCTACCCTCATCTTAAACCTCACACGCTCGATAGGACTTGGGTTGGCGAGAATCCCCTCCCCTCCCGATCTCAGGGATCCCGCCAGATCCTCTCTCGATCGGACGTGATCCACTCTCGACGGCGCAGAAGCTCGGCGTGGCAGCATCGATCGGCCATGATCCTCTCTCGACGGCGCAGAAACTCGCCGTGGCAGCATCGATCGGGCGTGATCCGCTCTCGACGACGCAGAAGCTCGCCGTGGCGGTGGCCTAATCGCTCTCCCCTCTCTTTCAACGGAACGTGGTGGCAGAATCTCGCCCTTTACGGTGAGTCTCGCACGCTCTCTTCAGTACACAATCACACATTCACTCTCCCTCTGTCTTTCTCTTAGATTTTTATGACTGACAGCACTACTTCTGTCCCTCGTCTGTGTGGCCGAGGAGACAGTGACTGTGGTCCCCTACAGACTCTAGGTCACATGCATGTGCAGGATCACACAAGTGCAGTTGGTGGAAACCTGCTTTTATAAGATTCTCCTGGTTGGAACGTCATTGTGGTCCCCTACTGTCGTCTTTTAGAAGGTAATGTGGAAGTTAATACTACCCCAATGCTGATGAGTTTTATTTGATTGGGTTAACTATTGATTTAGGCATTCTTATTTTCTTACTGTTCTTCTGTATATATGTGTAGCAGAAATATGGCCGATTGATATACACTTAAATTGCATTATGGAGGGCATTGTAAGTCACAGGGTGATGATGGGAGAATGGTCCCCATCGGATTCAGACAGAAGTCCTATGGTTTTGAAAGGGACTATGATAATTTGAAGGAACTTAGAACACTTGCTAGTCAAATCACCAAGTGGGGACATGACCAGACCATTGACTTTTATGCTCTAGTACCGAATGTCAAACTCAGAAAATTTATAAAGATTTCTTCAGATGAGGATGTCATGTCGTTGTTTGATAAGTACAGTGCTGACTTGAATATTAGCTTGTGTGTCATCACACAATATATAGGTGTGCCCTTAGCATCTTCTCATCCTGGGATGACCACAGTAGTATCAAACACTAGAAGAAGGTCTAGGGCCAAGAAAGTTAACCGAACAGATGATGATGCAGATTGGAATCCTCTAGCTGATGACAGTGACTTTGTTGAAGTTGAGCCTGAAGGGAACAATGAGACTGAGACACTTTTTAGGGAGGAGGACCCATCTGACAATGAGGTGTACACAGATGACAGTCATGGCAGTCTATATTCTTCAGACTCTGATTGTGATGTTTGTGTAGATGAAGGAGACCATGAGGGTACTCCTATTGTGAGGCATTTGCATGATCCAGACATGTCTTTAGGAAGTTTGTTCGAGAATGTAGAGGCATTCAGAATAGCCCTAGCCCAGCATGTAGTGAAAAATGAATTTGGGGTGAAGTATAAGAAATCTGAACCTACACGTGTGACCGTAGTGTGTCGAGAAAAGAAATGCAAATGGAGATTGCATGCTTCTCGTCTACCAGATGGCCACACTTTCCAAGTAAAGAAACTTGAAGCTAACCACACTTGCACCGGCGTAAATAAGGCTGGGAACCATATGGCCACCCAGAAATGGGTAGCAAGTAAGTGCATAGGGTGACTAAGGACAAAAGGAGATGTGTCTATCAGGGAGATTTCAAGGAGATTGAATAGTCAATATCATATAGACATACCTTATCATCGGATTTACAGAGGAAAGATGCAAGCATTGGAGACAATTCATGGTTCATGGGAAGCTATGTATGGCAGAGTTCTAGATCTGCAGCATGAATTGCTGTTAAAAAATCCAGGCAGTGTTGTTAGATATCAGACAGATGATCAGTCCAGATTTATGAGGATGTTTCTATCTTTAAAAGCTTCTATTGAGGGGTTTAAATTGGGATGCAGGCATTTAATAGGGCTGGATGGGTGCCACCTAAAAGGATATTTAAGGGGTGCTTTACTAGCTGCTACTACCTTTGATGGCAATAATGAAATTTTTCCATTAGCCATTGCTGTTGTAGAGGAAGAGAATGTAAATAGTTGGACCTGGTTCTTGGATGGCCTAAAAGAGGCCATTGGTGTACTGGATGGTCTGTCATTCATGTCAGACAGGCAAAAGGGATTAGAAGAATGCCTCCCACTTATTTTCCCAAGGGTTCAGCACATGATGTGTCTTAGACATCTGTACAAGAACTATAAGAAGCAGTTTCCAGGTGAGTTCATGAAAAGATTACTTTGGAATGCGGCAAGGGCCTACACGGAGGTCAAATTTTAAGATTGCATGATGCAAATTAAGGATAATTCTCCACAGGCACATGCTTACTTGACATCACCGGCCATGGGTATTGTGTGGAGTAGGAACAAATTTCAGATTCAAACAAAGTGTCGTCACATTACAAATAATTTGAGTGAATCTTTTAATGCATACATCTCAGATGCACGCTGGAGGCCCATTCTTGACTGCATTGACCTAATCCGGTCAAAATTGATGAAGACAATGCATATTAGAAGATCAAGAGCCGAGAAATGGAAAGATACTTTGGTGCCTAGGGCCAGGAAGTATATTTGTGTCATGACCAGAAAATTAGGTGGCTATCTGGTAGAGAAAGGGTACAATGAGAGTGCACAGGTCACTGGGCCAGATGAGAGGGAAGTTGTGGACTTGACACAACGTACATGTACCTGCAGGGCTTGGCAGATAACAGGATTACCCTACTCACATGCATGTGCTTTTTTAGCAACAAGAAGGGGCACAAAATGGGAAGAGTACATTGACAGATCTTATACATTGGAGGCTTATAAACAAACATATGCTTTGGACATCACCCCTATGCCTGATAAAACACAATGGATTAAACTTGGAGTGAAAGTCCTACCCCCTAGTGTGAGAAGGCCACCGGGTCGGCCGAGGAAGAAAAGAATCCGAGACCCAGATGAGGAGAACATGATTAAAAAAGCCCATAAGTGTAAGAGATGTGGAGGATTTGGTCACCACGCAAAGACTTGCAAGAACCCAATGTCAAATATGGGTGAATCTTCTGCAACACAAACAAGGTAATACTGTTTATTTCAGTTTATGTCATTTCATTCATTTAGCATGTACTGATGATTTTTTCTATAATGTAGGAGGCCTCCTGGTAGGCCCAGGAAGAGCAGAGGTGGTGGTCAAGCATCAACTCAGTCAACTAATTCACAGGTTGTGCAATACTGTAATTCTGAATGCCTCTATATTATTGAAAACTTTTAATATGTTGATGATATGTTATTATAATCTTCGGTTGTGTAGGCAGAAGGAGGCACAACTATGGGTTCCCAAAGTACTGTTGGTGACTTACACAGTTTGCCTCAGGCATCCTCTTCAAGGGGTCGTGGCCGGATGGTGGCAGCTAAAAAGTTGTAGCTTATTGGATCTGTCAATTTAAGTCTGAAATTTGTTGTATGTTTAAGTATGAGACATTGGTCAGAGAGTTTGAAAGCCCACATTCTTAAGTACTTGGTGTATGTTTAAGTACCTCATCAATGAGTTGAAGACTGAAATTTGATGTATGTTTAAGTATGATACATTGGTCAGGGAGTTTGAAAGCCCAACCTTCTTAAGTACTTGGTGTATGTTTAAGTACTTCATTACTGAGTTGAAGACTGAAATTTGGTGTATGTTTTGTGAATGGTAATTCCTATGTTGTAGGAATTGGATCTAAAAGCCCACCTTCTTTACAATGAATGGTTTTTGTTTGATTGGATGACCTTTTTGGTTGATTGAATGGTCTAATGTTCTCATTTGACCTCTCATTCTATTTTGATTAACAGGGATTCCTAATGTGTTTGGATGATCTTTTATGTATGAAAACTCCCATATCTACTTGTGTCAATGGTATGTGGTTGATTGGACCATGGCCTGACAGCTAGGTATGTGTGAACTGGGTATCAAATGCAGGTGGTGGTGTCCCATGTTAACCTGGTTAAGTTAATGCAAGAATATGTGCAGAATGTGTGTGGTCGACTTGCAATGTTCACTTAAGTACTTGGTGTATGTTTAAGTACTTCATTACTGAGTTGAAGACTGAAATTTGGTGTATGTTTTGTGAATGGTAATTCCTATGTTGTAGGAATTGGATCTAAAAGCCCACCTTCTTTACAATGAATGGTTTTTGTTTGATTGGATGACCTTTTTTGTTGATTGAATGGTCTAATGTTCTCATTTGACCTCTCATTCTATTTTAATTAACAGGGATTCCTAATGTGTTTGGATGATCTTTTATATATGAAAACTTCCATATCTACTTGTGTCAATGGTATGTGGTTGATTGGACCATGGCTTGACAGCTAGGTATGTGTGAACTGTGTTTCAAATGAAGGTGGTGGTGTCCCATGTGAACCTGGTTTGATTGGATGACCTTTTTTTTGATTGAATGGTCTAAAACTCCCATATCTACTTGTGTGAATGGTATGTGTTTGTGTGAACTGGGTATCAAATGCTAGTGCATGGTGTCCCATGTGAACCTGGGATATTTGTTAATGCAAGAATATGTGCAGAATATGTGTGGTCGGCTTGCAATGTATGAAAGCAAATTCCAGCAGCTAAGTGCACTTGGTTAAGTGAACCTAGTTAAGTGAACTTACAACAGTTAAGTGCATTTGCTCACATCATTTGTAACAAAGATAATTCCAGCAGTTTAGAATGTATGTTGTTATGTCTTGAAGCTAATACTATTTATTTAACCCCGAACCTTAAGAATATATATTGTTGATAGTACTTATATTTGCATCTACAATTGATGTTGGTGCTACATTCTTCTTCACTTATCATTATAAAGGACAGTTAATGTTGTTGATAGTACTTGTATTACTTGTGGACAGCTCAAAAAAGCTTAAAAAACAACCACCAACACCAAAAAGACAAGTTCACTTCAACATCACATATAAACAGTTCACTTCAACATCAATCTGCCTTTCCCTCAAGTTATCTCCTCCCCAGGTGCTTTAAGGGCTTCACTATAAGCTCACCACTGTTAGATATCCATACAATCCCATCCTTCTGAGACAGGAGAAAGAGAAAATTTCATAGCATGGCCTAAAATATCTATGTTTTCCTTTTGGTTTCTTTCTATGGAGTTAGAAATATGTCATGTTTTAGAAGAAAAGTAGGTTGGGGATATTGGAAAAAAAATAGACATCATATTACTAGGAATATTTAACTTCTTCCCCGATACAAGGATGATTAAACTTGCTCCCCATTACATAAAGAGTTTCAACACTCTAGGTATAATCCCCTAACCCAGTACAAAAATGGAATGTGTATATATT
Organism: Amorphophallus konjac; assembly: GCA_022559845.1. Lineage (NCBI taxonomy): Eukaryota > Viridiplantae > Streptophyta > Magnoliopsida > Alismatales > Araceae > Amorphophallus > Amorphophallus konjac. The sequence goes on along the minus strand of CM040118.1, from coordinate 463,246,170 downwards.
CCATTGTTAAAGTAACCTTCACCCTAGGTAGTGAAAGAAATAGAACAAGAGTCCCAGTCCCATTAGGCACAAGAACAGTCTCTTCAGCGACACTTTCACGCATAATTCATTGGCTCTATTATTTCTTGCCAGTGTCAGGTCCACCTTCGCTTGTAGAATGTCAATCTTTCGCTCAAGCAAAATTAACTTCTTCTCGAGCAATACCTCCATGGAATTTAACTGATGTTTCAGGTCGACGGTATTATGATGTGCATCATCAACCCAGACAAAAAAACCACAGCAATTGTCCTCCTACAAACAAGCACAACACCTTCTAATGTTAGTTTGAAATTGATGGTGTCGCAGTTCTCAGGGACATTTCATCAAACAAATTGTGAACCACATACCTTCCAACCCGCACACCGATAGAACCTTCGCCCTCTACTTGTTTCCTGATTCGAGATGTATACCCTGCACCTCTTTCGGCAAAAATATTCTGGAATATCGTAACACTCCACCATATTCAGTGAACGTCTCACACTAGATTGTCCGATGCTTGTGTCACTCATCTTCTGCCCTCTTAGAGTCCTCTTCGTGGGTGGTCGGGTGAAAGGAAGGGGGAGCCAACGGTGTGATGGGGGAGCTGACGGTCTGATGATCTGATGGGGGAGTGAGGAAACGGGTGCCGGCGGTGACCTGGGGTGGGCTCTGTTGCGAGATGGGGGAGAGGGGGAGCCAACAGTGTGGGTGCCGACGGTGAGGGAGAGGGGGCTATAGTTAGAGGAAGGGGGAGGGGGGAGCCAACGGTGTGGTGGGGGGTAACCTGGGGTGGGCTCTGTTGCGAGATGGGGGAGAGGGGGAGCCAACAGTGTGGGTGCCGACGGTGAGGGAGAGGTGGGAGCGAACGATGTGGTGGGGGGGTGGGGGAAGGGGTGCCGGCGGTGAGGGAGAGGGGGTTGCAGTTAGAGGAAGGGGGAGGGGGGAGCCAACGGTGTGCTGGGGGGTTGGATTGTCTGGTGCCGACGGTGAGGGAGAGGGGGGCTGCAGTTGGCGGTGAGGGAGAGGGGGGAGCGAACGGTGTGGTGGGGGGGGGGCCGGGGGAGGGGTTGCCGGCGGTGAGGGAGAGGGGGGGCTGCAGTGAGAGGAATGGGGAGCCAACGGTGTGATGGGTGGGTGGGGGAAGGGATACCGACGGTGAGGGCTCTGCTGCGAGAGTTGGGTGAGAGGGGGGAGGGAATGGGAACAGTGACTGGGAGAGGGGGAGCCAGAGTGGGGTTTCCCCGCCGGCTCTTGTTATCTCTCTCTTCGACAGAAGGGTGTTTTAGTCAAATAACACATGACGATGGCATATCTCACGGAATATTCGTCATCCGTCGACGGTATCAAACCATAAGGGCATAACCGTAACATTTCTTCTACATCAAGGGTATACGTGATAATATGGTTAGATTAAGGGTATATATGTAAATACGGATATTTATGAGGGTATGTATGCAAAAATCCCATATATATATTATACTAGAGAAATACTTGTTGCACAACCGGCACGTCCCAAGTAGCATACACTCAGTTCCCATTAGTCCATGCGGTCATGATGGGATTGAATCATGTCATGCAACCGTCACTAAGGTGGACCAATGGAAATCGTGATGCATGTCGAGTGTCGACTAAAGGCGTGTTTGGCACTCTAATGGAGTGGATTATGAAAGTAATTTCTAATCATTGAAAATCTCTTTATAAGAGATAAATATATTAATGCTCAAAAAGTTGATCTCCAATTTCAAAAGTGGAATCTTAAGGTTAGAGAGAGATAGGAACAATAAGGTGTATTTTCTCTCAAATTTAAAAGCTCCTTTTGGTGAAATTTTGAAAAGAGAGAGTGAATTCTAATCGTTAGAGTGGAGTCCACATGTTTCATAATCTCCCACGTCAAAATTCACCTCTTCTCACACATATTCTCAGACGCACCCTAACACACACTCAACGTGTAATAAATATATTTCATTGTACCAACATTGTGATGCAATAAGTAGAATTATATCACGATATAGTACACGGCTCTGCCACAGCGGTTCACCTCGGATCCCCCGTTGGGAGGCCGGGTGCGATTTCGATCCGACACCTATGAGGCACGGGATCTTCCCAGTGGCACTGCCCTCATTTGCGCGCAGTCGGAGTGTGTAGCGCCTCCTAGGAGGCACCGGGAGGTCATATGTGGTACCGCAATTTCGAACCGCTGTCCACCTGCTCCCCTCCCCGTCTGTTCCCAAAGTCCCAGTCCACTGGGCCATGGCCCAAAAAAAGCAATCTTTGGCTATCTGTTTCTTAACCAATCAAAAATATGTGGTAAAAGATAGAATACACGTCTTACCCTAATCAGCCAAACAAGGGAAATACTTAAAAGTCGAATATTCTTCGGTCCCAACAACTCTCTCTCTCTCTCTCTCTCTCTCTCTCTCTCTCTCTCTCTCTCTCTCTCTCTCCCCCTCCTGTCAAATTATATATCTTATGCTACAAACTTGCATCGAAATGCTTTCACCAGCTGTTGGCAGTAGAAATGCAGACACAAGCGCGTGTTGGTTTGTCCTCGGTGTTAGAGAATAGTCCCTTATCGTGGATTCAACACTCGGAACAACAAAATTCCCGTGCAATCTTGCGTCTGTTCTAACGCAGCTACCTAGCCTGCGAGACAGGTGGCCCGGCATCTTTGTACTGCCCATTGGGAACATAATTAAAATAATATATATATATATATAGATATATATATATGAGACGGAAAGAAGAAGATGACAAAGAAAAAACTTGGTATCACGTGAATGACATCTAAATATTGTATTCCTCCCAGGGGATAACGAACTCATACAAAACATGTAAAAATAATTAAGCTGCAAATCAACCCAGGAGAGTTCTATTTGTTTACTATTCAACATGCATGTTAAGCAGTATTATATATATATATATATATATCCGTGAGTAATTTCAAAACTTGGAGTTGAAGCCAGCTAGCACTCCCTAGCCAGCTAGTCAGGTTGCAGTACTCCTAAAAAGGGTACTCAAAAATCCCATGATCCGTGTATATAGATCATGCCTTATTTACAAGTCTATTTTTTTTAAAATGTGTGTATGAATACATTAATTATAATCACATGTGTATATCCACGTTATCGCATGTTGCTTATCCACACCGCTTTCCTAATTAAGGCCCCGTTTCTCATTCACTTGTAGATAAAATCCTTTCGTCCAAATTTCCCACGCGTTCGATAAGTAGAAATTATGTCGATCGTACTAATTAACAGCTGTATACATAGATTTATGTTTAAGAAGTAGAATTTCTCCTAAGTCTGTTATTATTTTCCCCATAAAAGCAATATATACCACAAGAAACCTTTGTTGACAATTTACAAATTATATCATTTGTTAATTTTAATTTTTTTTCTTATAGAAATCATTCAAAATTATCTATATATCTCTACTTTTATCGTATTTATCATAATACCCTTAAAAATCTTAAGAAAATAACCGACGCGTCCCTTCGCAAGGGTACAGGAGTAAATTTGTGTCTTAAAGATAGAGACACATTAATGAATCTTTTCTTAAAAATTTTAAAAATATTATGATAAATATGAAAAAGATGGAGATATAGAGATAATTTTCTAAGATTTTAAAGGTACAGAGGTAATTTTCTCTTATATATATATATATATATATATATTCGTTTGTAATAATATAAGGACATCCGAGGATAAGTATAAGAACACTCTTTCCACGCATGGTGAGTGAGTTGGCTCGGTCCTGTCCCCACCACACATGCCCTTCCAATATACATAGAAAGGACACTGTGCTGCACGTGAGGAAGTGAAAACCATCGAGTGGCAAGACTTCAAAAGGAAAAGATTTCAAACAACATGCGTCAGCGTTTCATTGTGAGCGAGTTGAGCTGATCACTCGTCAGCCCCATTCTAAAGATTACAGCAAGAGCTACGGTGACTGCAGACTTTCTTCTTATTGGTTCATATACTCGAGGGAAATTTATCCCTATACGTTTGAAATCTTGTGAAAGTACTTTTATATCTCTATTTTTATCTCATTTATCGTGATACTCTCGAAATCTTAAAAAAAAAAGAGACATTGTCTCTCTATCTTTGAAATCTCTTAAAATGGAAAATTACTCGGGTATCTCTCTGGAATGACATAATAATTATTTTTTAAAATATTTCAAGAGTATTATAATAAATATGATAAAAATAAAGATATAGAGATAATTTCAAAAGATTTAGAAGGTATAAAGGTAATTCTCCCTACCGACCTAATATATATATGAGGCGAGAAATATGTGAGATTCGTGTGTTATTTTCTCTCATTTCACGTGTTACGTCTATTTACTTAGACCCCCTTTGTTAACCGGGATCGAGCACGCTAATCGCCCTCGGTTAGCGTCTTGTGTGTGAGGAGGAGACGGGATCCACCGTGCCTTTCTCTTTTATCATGCGCGTCATCCCTCCGACAATTCTGCTATCAAACTAACCTTTAAAGATCATATCACAAAGATGCGGATTACATAATAGTACAAGTTTTTGCAAATGTCATGGCACTTACTGCAGGTATTACTCGTGGGGTCGATGATTAAGTGTTCAAAATATCTCCACACAGGCAAAAGAAGCATGCTAATATCTCTTTCAGTCGATTAGATTGGCGTTAAATATTCTAAAATCCTATAAATCGTCACATTGGATATTATGTATATGATATCCTAATTAAGTCAAAATGAACAATATTTTTTAATTAATTAGTGGACATGATCGGTTTTCTTTGTGACTGTATATATGCTCCTTAATTTCATGGCAATCTGTATATTAATTCTTTGTGGGACATATATCACCAACAATTGATAGACACCAACGTATGACTCAACATAAAGAGTATATGATTCTTCAGACATTAAAATAATTTTAAATAGAGAAACACTAAGTGTAACACATGCAGATGTAATTAGTATAACACTTAATTTTTTAAATTTTTTTAAGTGACTCTCACCCTAAGTTATCTCGACGTCGGTGTCACGTCACCGGTTGACGTGACATGGGGGCAAATAAAAATAAAAATCGGACTATGTGAATAGTGAGACACATGGCCCGATTTTAATTTTTAATTGGTCCCCACGTCATGCCATCTGGTGACGTGGCATCCACGCCCATATAACTTGAGGTGGGGGCCACTCAAAAATATTCAGAAAAATTTAAGTGTTGCACTAATTATACTAATAAATGTAATTAGTGCATGTGTTATACTAAATGTTTCTCTTTTAAATATCAATGATTTCCTTCACGTCCAACTTATGTGCGAATTAATCTAACTTTTAACTAAAAGAACTTGATCATATAAAAAAATTGGTATTTTGCAAATCCTCCACATTGGTTGTCATTGGTACTAAGTATGTATATATATATATATATATATATATATATATATATATTAAAAAACAATCTTTTTTTCAAATACGTCTGGGATGACGAATTCGCAATTAAATCTGCAAGAATAGCATATTTGCAAAAGAGAACCCATTTCCCCAGCAAGAGCTATCACATGGGCCGAGTCCACCTGACCACCGTGGCACCACTAGGTTAAAAAGGAAGGTACACTCAAAAAGAGAAATCGCAGACAAAAGTTGGCAGGGAGACTTGGGCTCAAATTAGTTGTAAACCCAAATACATGACATTTTGTTAGCGCAAGATATATATATATATATATATATATATATATATATATATATATAAGGACAAGATTGGAAACACAATGTCTTCAGTTTAGTCTAACTTGACGAAGAAATTAATGAGAAGAACAAGAAAAAGTGTCAAGTGAGAAGAAACTTGATTAATTTGAAGGGCATTATACACATCAACTATGGATGGATGGATGGATGGATTAAATGAACCATTAACTAATTTCTGCTGATGCAAAATGTTTGAAGGCCCATCTAACAAGGAGGAAATTTGGAAAGCCGGCCGGAAAGTCGAGGCTGCTTTACCATTTGGCAGCACCCTCATATGAAGTAAGTGAAGATTTCATCACTGGAAATGTTTATTGACATCTAACATTTTGTATAACATGGGAATATGTACACTGTTACCACGCATGGGCCAGTTTTTAAGGAATTGTGCCATCTAATTAACCCAAAATGATCTTAGAAAAAAATATAAGTGGAATAAACCAACCCAACATCATGTTCATGCTTTATCCCATTAATTTCCTAAGCAATGTGGGACTTATCTTTAGCCCGTCCCTTTTTTACTTTGATTCTGGCATATATATAGAGAGAACGATAAAAATATTCAAGTACAATGTAAAAAAACATAGATATGATGATTCTAACATCGATCAGAATAAAGGATTAATTAGCGCTAATATTAATCAGATCATAAAAACTAATTGCTGGTGATCAGTTTCCCACAAGGATCTTCACATATATATATAGATGTGTTATGATTTCTAATATTGTCTGCTCACCAGATGCGCGCACCCGGCCGTAAGGATGTATATATTGAAAACTCCCGTTTGGCATGTATGGCATGCATATGGTATAATTAAACATAAATATATATACCATCTCTATCTTGAGATTAATATTGAGAATTATTTAAGATAGATAGATGTGGGAGGAGAAAGGAATTTTATGGACACAACCGGGAAACAAAGAAAAAGACAGAGAGTGAAACGTCAGTGTATGAGGTGTAGGGCCTAGGTATTGAATGGGTGGACGATTACTCATTTTGCTTGCTTCCCTAGCTCCGCCCTCATCCACACACAAATCTCTCTCTCTCTCTCTCTCTCTCTCTCTCTCTGGCATAAAATTCCCCTAGTCCCTTTCTTCTTCTTTTTTCCTTTCGGCTCTCTCACTAGCTAGCAATATTGATGTCTGCTAGCTTTTATTCCTAACTTGCCTTAATTCCATTTTGTAGTTTCTTCAGCTTCAGGGTTACGAGGTTCCTCCGACGATTTGCTGTCATCCTGGCCCCGGGAGTGGTGTCAACGAAGTGATCCTTTGCTCAGGTTGGCGATGGAAGATGGCGGTGCAAGAATTGTAAGAGGCCTGCTCTTCAATCCAGTGAGCCGATGAAGGCGCTGGTGCAGTTTCTACCGGTTCCTAAAGCCCCTTCTGCATGCCCTCCTTTTCTCCCACATATATATCCAGATTTTTCTCCTTTTTTCCTCCCCGGAAACCGCCCAGATAGCATCTCTCTTGATGATATATACAACTAGCCCTGCAGGAAAATCCTGTATCATCATTTCAGCAATTTTTTCTGTGAAGTGTGTGGAATATACACCAGGGATGCATGTCAGTCAGTGGGGAAAAGGCGGCGCTTTTGATGGCTTCTGATCCCATATGGATTCCTTCCATCAGATAGCAGACGCACAGATCTACTCGAGTTGCTTGATCTCTTTATACTCATACTACATCTTTTCTGCTGGGTATCCCTCACAACCCTAGACTCGCTTCTCCTCCCTCCAGAACCAGCCCAGGATCCCATCCCCGCGCAGTGGAGCTGGCCATGAAGGAGTTGATAATTCAGCACCACCCGGTCGTTGCAGAAGAGAACATGTCGAATCTGACCTCGGCATCTGGTGAGGCCAGCGTCTCCTCCAACCAGCAGTCCTTCGCCTCTCCAAACCCCAATCCGAACCCAGTGAAGAAGAAGAGGAATCTCCCAGGCAACCCAGGTTAGCTAGCTAATTAAGCACAGTTCACACGCAGCTTTCTCTCACTATATATACTTCGTCTCAGTACCCCTCTGTTGCTCCCTTGTGGTGGTTGGGGGGTTGGGGTGGGGTTAAATTGGATTTGCAGACCCAGATGCAGAAGTGATGGCTCTGTCGCCCAAGACGCTCCTGGCCACAAACAGGTTCGTATGCGAGATCTGCAACAAAGGGTTCCAGAGGGATCAGAACCTGCAGCTGCACAGGAGGGGCCACAACCTGCCGTGGAAGCTGAAGCAGAGAGCGGGCAAGGAGGTGAGGAAGAAGGTGTACATATGCCCCGAGGTCACCTGCGTGCACCACGACCCCTCGCGGGCGCTGGGAGACCTCACCGGCATCAAGAAGCACTTCTGCAGGAAGCACGGGGAGAAGAAGTGGAAATGCGACAAGTGTTCCAAGAAGTATGCCGTCCAGTCCGATTGGAAAGCGCACTCCAAGACCTGCGGCACCAGGGAGTACAGATGTGACTGTGGAACTCTCTTCTCAAGGTAACCCTTGCAGCTGCCTAAACTTGCTCATCGCTGCGTCATCATACCACCACAAGTACATGATAATTGCTTCCTCTAAACTCTGAATACCTACGTGTATATATGATCTAATTCCTCGTGGTTCTTTTACATTGGAAGAGAACATTATACAACTAGAAAGATAGCTATATATATATATATAAATAGTGAGATATATAGATGTATGATACAAGGGTTACAGGAAGGTGTTACAATGGTGTCATGGAGGCCGGGACTGGTACGTAATGGGTTTTTTTCTCTTTATTTCTTCCTCTTGTGTTTTAGCTCTTTTTCATCATGTTCTCGGGCCTTGTGGCTTGTTTGTAGCCGGTTTCACCCCTTTCTGATGTTTTGCTCTTTTGGATTTTTCTCGCTTATACCTTTGTTTCCTTGTTCATGCTGCGGATACGGCTGTTGGTCATTTGCTGCACAGGAGGGATAGCTTTATCACCCACAGGGCCTTCTGCGATGCACTGGCGGAGGAGAGCGCGAGGGTCATGACGGCGGCAAACCCTCTGGTGGCCAATCACCACGCCCTCCTTTTCCCCCAGTCCCCCGCAGCACTCCATGATCCCCCTCCCCCACATGCAACTCTGCAGTCGACCCAGCTCCCCGGCTACGCCAACAATGTTGCCATTAACGGCCATGACCTGCAAGACCTCTCACTGAAAAGAGAGCAGCAGCAGCAGCATTTCTGCACAAGGCCAGAGGCTCCAGCTTGGCCATCTTGCCAGGCACAAGCCGCCGCAGGCCCACTAGCTCTCACGTCGGCCCTGCACCACCTGGACCTCCCCCCTTCCCTCTTCCCCACGAGGCTAGAGCATGGCCAGCTCCCCGTACAGGAGAACCCATCACCTGCAGGCCATCTCCCACCTCCCCCGTATCACGCCTCGCCTCACATGTCAGCCACTGCGTTGCTGCAGAAGGCGGCTCAGATGGGTTCGAGCATGAGCAGACAGGCGAGTCACGGGCAGATGGCAGCAGCTCACACGGCTGGTAGTGCCGCTGCTCCTCCGAGTTTAGTGCAGGATATGATGATGGGTTCCTTCTCTTCGGCTTCCGGCAATGATGGGTGCTTCGAGGAGGCTTCTGGGTGGATTGCGGGCTCAAGTAGGGAGGTAAACGCCAACTACGTGGAGAGCCAAGGTGGAGGTGGAGGTGGGGTGCTGCAGCTGATGGGTTGACAAGAGATTTCTTGGGTCTCAGGGCCCTTTCGCACAGTGATATTCTGAGCATGGCTGGGCTTGAACCCTGCATGAGCTCCTCCTCCTCCTCCTATGATCAGCAGCCGCAGCAAAGTAAGAAGCCATGGCTTATTGGGTGATTGATCTGCTCTGGTCTCCCGGGCAATGAGGACTGCCGAGAAGTACTGCTGTCTGAATCTTCCGTGGAGCGACACGGTCGATCGAAATGCCTCTGGAACATGTCCATTTCGTAGCATGGCCGCTCGCGACCTCGAAGATGCCGTCGCCCTCCCAAGTTCCTTGCTTCAGGAGTTCCCCTAATAATATATGAGGTCCCCCAATAACCCTTCATGCGTGCTCTCATGTTGATGGTAGGTCTCAAATTCTCAATTTGTAAGCCATATCAGCCTAAAAATAATGGAATTCATGTGCCAATCAATGTTCGGAAAGAGAGTACGTAGTGATTTAATTTGTCACATAGCTAGCTATGCAGGCAAATTGATGCGCTTTTCAAATTTTTATCATGCATGCATGTAAAAACTTCCTCAAACATGAACGACATGTAGTACATGAATATTTTTCACTAGCCACTGTCATTCTCCCTTTCTTTGTTCACGGATCAGCTCACCAGTGATAAATTAACCCACAGATCAAACTACATGTACACTCTTCTACCACACAATGATATAGAGCCCGGCCCCTTACATCCTAGCATCTGCAACTAGCTAGAGGACTGTGTAAATTAATATGATGTTGCTACAAGAAGGCCTGGTCTATGAGAAAAATATCAGGAGGTGGGTTGTTACTGTGGTTCATTTATTAATTTCTATAATATTTTACTTTATACTTAATTATACACATTGTGGATCCAATAAATAAAGGACCCAATCTACCAGGAACAAAGAGAATCTCTCGGTACATTCACTAACAGCTCCTTTTGATGATTGCAATGGGGGACTACGTACGTACAGCTTCAAAAGATATCAATGATTGGGGAGGTGATTGCTGTTGCAGTGGCTCACCCTATGTACGTACGCCTCCTCGACCCAAGCACTTACGTACGTACACCTAGCTAGTTACATATGGGAACAGGAAACACACATCTCGCCCAATTGGTTAGGTGAATGCTTGGAACCAAGAAGGTTTGTTGATGCCAACTCAACACTGTCTTTGGGGCGGCTCTGGGGCATGCACATCCACTTTCTTCTGCTCCATCCATATATAAACACATATACACAGAGCAGCGGTGAGAGATCGACGGGAATTAAAGCAACTAATTCTACGAGCCTAGCTAGTAGACCATCCATTTGTCACTTGAAAGCCCAAGCTACATGATCATTAATAACGTATGCACGGAGTTTGAAACAGAGGAAAGCGACTCCAGAAAGCATGCTCTTCGGACACATGCAGCCAGCCCACATTATCTTACTCTCGACAAGTACTAGAAGTAAGAATGAGAGCTTTTAAGTATCTGTAACCCTGACGCAAGCTTCTTCTATGACGGCAAGTTTTTTCTACGTACGTACGGCTCTGTCAAGCGTCAAGTGCGACGATACAGACCGAAAAGAAGACACAAACGCGTACGCGATCTTCTCTAGTGAGAAGTGTTACATCTGCCGAAGCGTATGAGGCTGTTTTCATTAGCCTCTAGCCGGCTTAACAAAAGGTCAACAAAGGCGTGTATATATATAAATATAGGCGCCATACGTATACCAGATAGCAACGTGAGGGTTGGTTTGAAAGAACAATGAGGGTAGGGTTGTAGAAGATGGGGTGTTGGGTGGAAAGAGAGAGAGAGAGAGAGAGAGAGTAGGGCCCTCGAGGAGGGCTTTTTTTTTTTGCGTTATATGATACTGTTTTGTATTCTTCTCACTTACCTTGTCTTTTCAGCGTTCCTCCTTTATCAAAGAGAACAGCTTTTACACTGAACATATATAGGGTCGGGGGGCAGAGGGTGGGGGCGGGAGAGAGAGAGAGAGAGAGTAGATATATAGGTGCGGTGGTCATAGATATGTGGACTGGAGGGAGGGAAAGATGGGCCGGGCCCGGGGGGGCCATCACATGCACATGCCCTCATCAAACTTTCCCACCCGCAACCCTTTCCTTTATTTGAGGAAGGGAAGAAAGCAGATTTCTTACTCTGATAACTTGCTCGTGTCTGGACCAAGTAGTGTATGCACGGTGGCATGGGTGGGGAGGTGCCGACGCATGCAGCGGCTATCACGAGGATGGTGGGCGGAACAGTAAGGTTGCAGGCTGCAGGGCCCAACCCCACCCCATGGAGGCAGTCTCTCTCTCTCTCTCTCTCTCTCTCTCTCTCTCGTGTGCACAACACAAACAGCACACTGATCAGTGATATTATAATTGTGAGGAAAGAACGTTAACGATGCCTTTCTTGTAGTGTTCTTGTATAATACAGGATAGTGCTGCTATATCCTCTGTTAATCCCTAGGGCCGCTTTATTTTTGAGATGGGGATACCGTGTTCTACCTTACAGGGTCAAACACGGTATCCGACCCGGGTAGAGTGAATGTGTGTGAGGGGAGAGTGTGACGTGGGTCTCATGAGTTTCTATTTGATCCGGTGGGGAATCAGCGGGCACTATTCCGATAACAAATTGGGCCTTAAAGTACTCCTATAAGATATGTTTTCCCAATTAATGATCACACTGTTAAGTGGCCGTGCAGATGATTATCTCTTATTATTACCAGGGAGAGGCGCCTGTCACATTAACGTCGCTCAACGTTTCTGTTGAAACAAAGGTCGCCAAATTAATTTGCCGGCAAAACAGACTAAATGGCATGTATCAATTTTAAGTCACGTCGATCTCTCGAACATTTCTGTAGTATTGTTAATTCGCATCTTAATTAATTTCCAGGAGATACTAATTAATTAATTTGTTTAGTTTTGCCTTCGGTTAATTAGGGCTTAACCAAAGTGTAACTACGTACGGGGATGCCAGTAATTATAACAATCTATATAATGTCAACTTGGCATCCTAAAGGATAGATATATCTCAAAATGTACTGTCTTGTCTGGTTATTGTGCAATTTAAATCCTAATCTATATATAAAATCAGGAGGACCTCATTATATATACGCGATAGCAATTAATATATCGGGGAAGAAGAGGATCGAAAAAAAACATCTAAAGAATTAATATTTCCAAACATTCATCTAAATAATCCTCCCACTAATAAATACTTTGAACTTTGTTATAAATTTGGAAGTAGCTAGCTAGCTAGACTGTGTCGTGGTGCCCACGGAGAAGTACGTACTATGAGCTGGCCCATACACTTAAATTTCCACGGGGTCTCTTGTGTATGTGCACTGCACCAGCAGGCAGCTGATCTCGTCGTCTCTCGTGCACTTCATGAGTGGGAGGAAAGACGTACTCTTGAAGGGGAGAGAGAGAGAGCTTGATTGATCAAATGAGCACGTTTTTGGTAATTAGTCTTTCTCCTCTACGTACGTTCCCTGGTGTGTCACTTGCTAGCATATATGCTAGCTAGCTAGGGGACTCCACCCACTTGAAAGTGGGAGAGCAGGACAAGTCCACGACAGTGCATGCACCGAACCAACAGCAAGACCCCACCAGGGATAAGCATCGATCTGCTTCCTGATGCATGCAAGATGGGGCTCTGCAATCTCCGCAGCAGGATCTTGACCTCTGAAGCAACTGGTGTCTCCTTCAAACATCTTGGACTTCAAGGCGACAGAGCTATCAAATAGCTAGGACGTTCCCTCTGGTCTATACTCCCACCATGTAAGCTAAGGATGATGGGGCAGTTCTCTGTCTAGTATTTATGTCCATTTTCCAGTCATGAGTTTTATATATATATATATATATATATATGTATGGGCCGGGTACGTACGTACGTACCTTTTGCCTTAATTCCTTTCTCCACTAATTAAGCTGTGATGAGACTGTTCGTCGTCGTACCAGAGTGAACGTAGGACATGGCCTTGGGTTGTTGATCTCGCTGCCAATTCTTTCAGGTAATTAGCTAGCGCTTTGTGATTAAATCCTTTGTTTGAGTGCAATAAAGGGTTCGTTTGAGGGTGGTCCGGAAACATTTTGTTTGCCAGAAGTGTCGGACCCAGCTGCAGGAAGGGCATGCACGAAAAATAATTGAGGCTGCTACGTTCGCCCCCTTTTTCCGAGTTCAGACACCTCTATGTATATATCACAGTGTTGGATGCTGGAATTATAAACTTTTGACTCCATACAGTAACCAAATTGGTTTGATTACCCCTCTGCTAATGGTAGATGACCGATGAAAATGGTGGATGAAGGTTATATATAGTCTTGAGGTTCGATTCAGAAGTAGTCACAAAAGGATCTCTCTCTCTCTCTCCCTCTCTCTCTATCTCTCTCTAAATGATTCTTTTGGCTGTCTTATTCAACATCGCTCCCATGTCCGACCGTCCATGTCACATCACGTCCATAGGAATTTGACTTGGTGGGTGATGAAAGGGCTGCACTCATAAATTTAATGCCATAGTTAGGAATCAAGTCGTAGTCTGGAAGTAGCAGCTGGAAAGCATGTGTGTGGATCGGATTGGAAGGGAGAAGACCAGAAGCTTCACTACTTTTCTTGGTTGAGATAGCTATCGAGGATTTAGGGTTCTTTAGCTTGCCTCTTTAGTGGAAGATTGTTGTTTTTCTCATGTCAATCCATTTTAATTTGCCGGTGCTTTCTTTGGCCATGGTGAACTCTGAATGAGCTGGGTCGAGCATGGCACAGGTGAGGCAGAGAGTACCAGAAGGATTTAACAGGGAAGTAGCTAGCTAGCTAGATGATGTATCTGTTAATTATATATCTGCGTCGCTCTTGTGCCATTAATCCCTTTCCTCGATCTGGTCCTTTTCTCTTTATGGTCCTAGCAGTACGTTCTAATCAAGTATCTGGGTCCTGTTATCCTATTAATCTTCTCTCATCTCTTACTAGGAGAGTTGCCGGCATAGACCTGTTTGAGATAGATCTTCTCATCTATAATGTTGCAACCTTGTATCAATATTCACAGAAAAAAAAATGAAAAAACAAGGAACTTTCTCATTGAAGTGACCCAGCCAGTAACCTCAGACTTCAGTCTGTATTCTGAAGTAGGATTCACAGACTCAACGATGCGTAGCCGATCAAATTTCCAAGAGATTTGGACCTGACTCGTATCGACTCGGTCGTCTAGTGTGAATTTGATACGATACGACATAATCGAGTTGATGCATACCGAGTTAACAAATCATGTACTGAAACTTGCTTGTTAGTTACACCAGAAGTACAGGTTTGGCTCATTCTTATATCCAGGCAAGATCTCTCACCCAAATCTCAGAGACCCATATTGTCTGATGAGCCTCTCAAAATTTTTACTGGCACGGGGGAGGAAGGGAAGAGAAGAAAAAGAAGAGGAAATGAAACAAGGGATGAACCCTGACTTCAGATAAAAGTGGGACTGTACTGTTTGCTAATTATGCCGGGGTGTGAAGAATGGGGACAAAAGGCTCGGCTGGTCGTACAAGGGATCCCGTGTCGCAGCATGTGGAGGAGAGGGAGAAGAGGGAGAGGGAGAAGACCCCACTCGGCGCCTCCCCAATCGGTTGCAGCCATTTATTAAAGGCCACAAGCGGGTTACTGTAACTGCAGTGACCAGCTGCTGGGGGGTGGGGGGTGGGAGATGAGTTCATGTTCGGCTGTGTGCAGAATATATTAGTATATAAGCATGCAGAAAATTTTGAAGAACAACTTTTGGGAAGAGGTCCATCTGATCTTACCAAGTTGTCACCACATTTTGCTCTTATCAATCCAGTATATGATAGGCTTCCGTTCCGTACCCTGGCTGACAGCCACCATGCCACTGTTTGTTTGTCTGCTGTTTCAATGTTGTAATTAAGTTTTGAATTTTTCTTCTTTGTTTTTTTTTTGTTTTGCAAGCATTTAGAATCCATTTGATAATGGAATAAAGTTGCAACAAGGGATCTTAAATCTGAGAATAAGTAAAAATATAATTTGACGAGTTGAGTAGATTTTTTCATCTCTAATTTAATTTTTTCTAGAACAACTCGTTCTAGTTAAAGAGTAGAACGAGTTATTCCATCTTAACTCGGATATATTTCAAAATAAAAAAGTGAAAAAATAATAATAACTTATTTAAATTTAAGATTTCTTATTATGTTATCAAAGAGAGACTTAGAGATTTTATCACGTACAATAACCTCGTAATAAGAAGTATCAATTTAATGATATGCCTTAGATTGCAATACCATCACGGTTGATGGAATATAACACCACAAATGTAATATATAATATACAATAGAATACGAAAGATTCGGAAGGTATATATACATATATCGTCATTTTTAATTGTACGAGAAAATTAAATAAAAAGAAATTGATTTTTTCCCCTGTCCTAATCAATCTGCCTAAAGTTAAACAAATGGCGGATGATGGTGAGGACGTACGTACACATTAATTATTAATTATGAGGGTATATACGAGCATGACACAAAACATGTAGGACATAAAGTAGAAAAAGAAAAGATCTGAGAGTATACATGTAATTATCTTTAATACGAGAAACTTTGCCCACATGTCATATATGAACTAGCTAGCTATGAAGCGCATTTTTTTAGAAAGATGATTTTTTTTTCTTTTTTGTGGGAATATCTCAAACGAGAAAAAAATAATCTTGTCCCGTGAAGGGACAACTTAATTTAGTTAATTACATGTTGAATCCTCGGTCTTAATTATACATGTCCTCACATTTTAAATGGAATATGAAGTACCACCCAACTGGCCAACTTCCTTCTTGCTCGGTGATTACTATGTTTGAAGGTTGCATGGTAATTAGTACGAAGTACCTCTTGTTTACATATATAATTGATTGAAACTCTCTCAGTTAGATTTCACATGGATGATCGCGTATATGTTTTATTCTGTGAATTCCTTTAGCTCTTCTGTTGAGAAAATCATCTACGTACCCGTCAGAAAACATTTGTCCTATTTCTCTATATTATGCTCAGCTTTAAATATGAGAGTTTACATTGCCGTACACCTTAGTGTGCAATAAAAAGGATAAGAGTCGTGCTTAGTACCCGTCCCAGACGGTTATCCGTTTCGGAGACGGATATTAAGATTTACCCAGAGGATAAACTCTTAAGTGAAATTGATCCCAAGTGGACCAATCACAATATCACACTGGGGGGTTTGCAATTAAACAACCGTCCGGGACAGGTATTAAGATTTACCCAAAGGATAAACTCTCGTGTGAAATTGATCCTCACTGGATCAATATATATTCACAATATCACACTCGGGGGTTTGCAATCAGGTAAATCTTTTCCATCTCATAATTAATTAATAGCACTTGGATTGAAGAGATGCCAAACTGGATTGCATGAGTGGAGAACATGGGCGAAGGTGCCCCCGCCACGTGTAAAGAAACAGAGAAGGGGTACGCAATTAATGTTGTTGGGAAAATTAGCTTTTAGAAAAGCTTTTAAGTGCCTGGGTCAGAGTGAGCTGACCCGGCCAGTACCACCGGTTGACCTCCCATTAGAGGCTCCACCGTCTTATTTACATATAATTACAGGAGGTGGACCAACTTTGTGCTACGTGCCGAGGAAAAGGAGAAGTCCTACGAAAGAAAGCACATTGTTGGAGTCAACTAATCCGAAAGGTAAACGTCCTACGGCATCGGCTTCATTTAAAATGGATTAATTTTACATATATCTCTCTCTATGTAAATATCACTTGTGTCAAATAAATCTCTCTCGTCTAGATATACTGTTAAGAAAGCCCTAGAAATAGCTCAAATGCCTATACTTATATCTATGTGGATCTCGACCGTCGATGAGAGATAAATATTCGGTGGAATATATCACGTAAAATCTTATGGTACGAGAAATACATAAAAAGATCTGAGAGAGAGAGAGAGAGAGAGAGAAATCCCGGTGGCCCCTCTCCCCCACCCCCGACAACCCCCCACTCATGTACGGCCCCTCTCACCCCTCTCCCCCTCTGACGAATTAGGCCCCCTTCCCTGCTGGCAACCCCCCCTCTCGACCACTCTTTCCTCCGGTGAACCACCCATCCCTGCTCACAACCCCCCTTCCCGGCCACCCTCTCCCCCTCCGACGAACACGTCCTCCCTACTCACAACCCCCCTCCTGGCCATCCTCTCCCCTCCCTACTCGCATCCCCCTCCCGACCACCATTTCCCCCTCAGGTGAACCCCCCTTCCTCGCTCGTAGCCTCCCCTCCCGTCTGCCCTCTCCTCCTCCAGCGAACCTCCCTCTCGGCCGCCCTCTCCCCCTCTGGAGAACCCCTCCTCCCTACTCGCAACCCCACCTCCTAGCTGCCCCCCCCTCCGAGTTGCCCCCTCCCCAACAGGTAGGGTTTCCATCCGAGGGGAGGGGGAAAAGAGAGAGAGAGAACTCGAGGGTTAGTTAGTAATTCTGTCACTTGAGTCACGCTTAACCTCAGTTAAACCAACGAGAGTTATGACAGGGGTACAATCGCAATCATTCGAACTATTTCAGAGTTTTCTTAATAATAGGTCTAAACGAGAGATTTATTTGACGAAATCTATCTTTATAAGAGTATATATATATAAATCCCTATTTAAAACCATTGTTTCCCAAAGCCCTCCATTTAGAAATACTCGTGATCGTGTGATTTGAAAATGAGTAATGCTTAGTGCACACCTAAGATTATTACACCCCTCCATGTGCATTAGGTTTAATTTTTTTTGAAATTTTTGTGACCTGAAGTCCAAATCACCGTAACTTGTGATGTAAGTCACACTTTTATCCGACAATTTAAATAAATTAAAAATAAAAATCGAGTAAAAAAATGAGCCCAACACTATTCATGTATCTAAACATTTTTTAAAATTTTTTTAAATAGTTCGACGGAGATGTGATTTGTACAAGTTAAGGTGACTTGAACCTATGTTAAAAAAAATAAAAAAAATAAAAAAATAAACTTAGTGCACGTTTGGAGCGTGTAATAACCCCAGGGGTGTTAACTAATTATTTTTCTTTGAATATATGTCCTCGGCGACATCAACCGACAACTAGGCATTTCAAACAGAATTGGGTTTAAAAATAATAACTTTAAAACAAATAGACCGTGAGGTAAAAAAACCAGAATAGAATAGGAAGACGGCCTTTAAATATGTCATAGCATCCATGTAAATTAAGGACAAAGTAAAATCAAGACGACACAATGATTAAAATCAAAGTCTCAGTTCAGAAATCATTATTCATATTTTTTAAATCTTTATTCTTATAATAAATTTTTTTAAAAAAAATCACGTTTCGAAAATGCAACCTTAGGAGACGTACGATGAAACCAAGATCCCCTCTTTCTAAATGGAATAGAAATAGAGAAATGGCTCTTGTACTCCTTTAATTAAACTCCCTTTAAGATCCGTTAATCAATTTTCTTTTTTTTACTCTTTTCTTTTTGGATAAATGAAAACCAGCATAGACGCCCCGGTGATAGGATATGGAAACTAAAAAAAAATATAACAATTGATCTTGCAGACTACTTGGATGGAAGAGCCGACAGCTCGGGTTCCAAGTGAAGGGATATGGGCCCCCAAATTTGCTTGTTGGGCCCACACGATCTACCCATTTGCCACAGCTTTACAGCCTTTTAATGGGGTGCGCCCTAGTAGTGGGGTTTTGGTTGTGGGCCAATCTGGTGCCGTACGTAGAAACCAATACGGTGATCTTGAGAAAGGCTTGCTACACATTCATTTTTTTGTGAAGAACCCACGAAGGGTTCTCTCTCTCTCCCCCCTTTCACTCTCTCTCTCCTCTACGCACGTCTCTCTCTCTCTCTCTCTAGTTCTCGGCGGTGTGACCACCCCGGGGTCTTGCAGGGATTGCAGGAGGTAACTTCGGCGAGGCTGAGGCATGGAAGGAGTGCCACTGTCGTCATGGAGGCGACGGTGGAGCGTGGACTAGCTACGAGAGATACCCTTCCCACAGTCCACCACCATTCCCAAGGGAATGTGGGTTTAATATCGGGTTAAGAACCCTGGGTGTCCTGCACACTCACCTTGGGTGTGCAACGTCTTTATTTTTTTTATTTTTTTTTAAATAGAGTGACCTCTAAGTTATCTTAACTTGAAATGTAAGCCACGTCACTATCTGATTATCTTAAAAGATTAAAAAATAAAATATGTTAATTTTTAAATGAATAGGTTCAACATATTGATTCAATCTGATTTCTTTTTTTTATTATTTCTTTCTGATGATCTAATGATGACGTGATTTTTAACCTAAATTAGATGTTTTTGGAGTCACTCCTAAAAAATAAAAAATAAAGACGTTGCACACCCGGGTGTGCAGCAAGTTGTGCAACGAGTCTTTCTCGTCTCGGCGTGCTAGATATTTTCTCGGCGTCCTCCTAGGCGCGTTAGCTGGTTTTGAGTCAAAGTCGGGCCCTCAGCTGGCCCACATAAAACCCATGGCCCAAGTTGACAGTTTACGAAGGCCCACTCACGGGCATTGTTGACCGAAGTCGACGGCCGACAAAACCGGTGTAAACAGCACTCTCTCTCACACACACGCCGCACACACACACACACTGAGACATACTTCTATTGGCTCATGTGGGAACCATTTCTTTTCTATATTGTTCTCTCTTCTCTCTCTCCCCCTAGTTTGGAGGCCATACCGTACTCTTTGCCCATAATTTGGGGGATATGAATGAACAGGAGTGCCAAGTATTGATATGGACACGTAGAAAATTTTTAAAAATAGAAACATAAGGGCATGAAAACTATACAGAGTACACATTGATGTGAATTTATACATGCCGTGAGTACAATTGCTGAAACTTGTTAGAACACAAAAGTTATGAACAGAGTATTAATCAAATTATTAATATTTTACTGCAGTGTTTGAGATTTTAAGATAGAGAGCCGCACACAGATGTCGGTGTATCATAATGTGTGTCTGTTATCTCACATGACTTTCTAATATCAAGGAATAATATTCACTGAATCATAGTGTAGAGATAAAAATCTAGTTTCTATGTCACGTATCATCTTCTTTATTTATTTGATAGAGAAGTCATCCGGCACCCGTGGAAGCTGCAAACATCAGAAGCAAATAGGACATCAGAATGAGTCCTTGACGTTACCTCAAGGGACAACCCTCCGATGCTTAAGTCAGTAACGATTTTAAGAAAGGAATAGAGAAGAGCTGAGGAGAGAGAGAGAGAGATGGAGGTCGTAATAGAGATCTGAGAGACGTGTAGGCCCTCTACACGAGTGTTCGCCGCTCCCAGTAGACACCCGGAGAGTGCTCGCTAAGTGGTAAGGTCGTGTAGGAGGGGTTCTCTCTCTGAACGTAGTATGACGTGACCTCTCTATCACTATAGTAAGACCAGCTACTTTATTCTATGTGTGAAGCTTTTGGCAGAAGTTCCACCGTGTATTCTCTTCTCTGTCGATGTCCCTTTTATAGGGGGTTATCCTGGAGTTGAAGACATATCCCTTAATAGGGAAGGGTGTAAGTAGTGGGGTAACGCCTGTCCCGATCGTGACGGGAGTTTCCCGTTGAGGGGCGAGTATCCCGGAGTCGACCGATCTCGGGACGAGTCTTACAGCGCTCGTGGGGTGTGCTCATCTCTTATGGGGTAGGAGCCAACGTCGTGGCGGGTAACGGTCGGTCGTCGGAAGATCTGCCAGCGATCATCGCGCCTGGGCCGTAGCCTTTCCAGCGCTGTCAAATCCGATGTCAAGTTGTATTGGGCCGCGCTTACATGGACTGCGGCCGTCAGGCGCCTTTGGGAGCGGTGACAAGCCTTGGGCCAAGTTGGGTTTATGCGGATAAACCGTCGTGGATCGAGCCATACTTCCTCTGGGACATAATCTCTGTCCGGATTTTCTGTGGGTTAACGTGTAGAGAGGAAACCCACCGATTCGTCACCGCTGTTTGGCTGTGGGAAAGGGACATAACAAACCCTAGGATTCCCCATCTGGCAAAAGAAAAAAAAAACTTTCCTTTTTCTTTGTTTGATGTTTGATTAGTTGACTTCGAAATTGACCCGCAAGACTGTTTCTCCTCTCACATTACAGAGGTTGGTCGAGATTCTCGGGTCAATTCAATTGACTTGACATCAGCACTCTTATCATTTTACCCCCGTAACGATAAGAAGTTTCAGATGAGATTCTTTTTAGATCAAAATTATCGTGCAGATGGCACGTCACAATCATGACAAATCGATACACTCTATATTTCGTATCGGTACATGATACCCAATCGACACGTTACTTATATCATACTAAATATTATATATTTTTATATTAATATCACTTACAGGTCAATTTGATTGATTTTTTTTTAAAATTTACGTGACGTGTTCGGTTAAAAACGTGCAATACGCACGTTATATTTTACTTTTACACTCTTCTTTGGCACCGAAGTCAAAAACTCTCTTAAAAATATGAAAAATGTCATATTCGTACCACCCAAGACATCAAGTATAACGACACATTATTTAATCAACTAAATTAATAAATCATATTGTTTTATTTTTACTTGTAATATATTTATTAAAAGATTTCTTTCGTCTTGATGGTACAATATTATACTGTACCGTACTAGACCATGACCAATATAGCCAAACCCCGGTCGCAACTCCCCATTAGAAGAAATTAGGCAAGTAAACTCGCATCTATAACCAGGCAAACTAGAATATCAACTTTTTATAAATACTGAAAATTTTAAGATTGGTTTAAGTTTTATAACTAATACAAGAGCTTTCAACATGGGATTGCAAAGAAAAGAATGGCACCTATCTTCTTGTTGTGGCGAGGTTCAATTTGTTTCGGTGAGCAGATGCACCTTAATCCGGTGTTAGATGACCTCTTCTTATATAACTTGGTGGAAGCTAGATTACCTGTTTCATTCGGCCACAGGTCAGGCAAGTCAAAACAACTTTTGGCCAAATTTGCCAGGCCGAAATGTAAATCTTCGCCATCTCTCTAGCAAGACCTGGGGGGTTTACAAAGATGTAGGTATATATCCACTGACAAACAGACTGGTTTCAATAGCAAACAATGCAGAAGGGAGAATGTTCGAGGAGGATATATTTGTGGCCAAATTCCATCCAACTTATGATAACACATCGAATACATTTCACAGTTTATGTAAACCTAGGGCATGTGTTGCTCACGAGTAGCATATACAAATCTTCGTTACAGGGCTGCAGCAATTATGATGAGGAACTTTTGGCAACTTGTAAATCTACCATCTGATCAGACAACATTTTCTCGTTGGCCATGGTTCCTCTTCTCAAATAAGTTTTTCATGGCAAAATGTGCCTGAGATAAATTCATGCTTTAGCTCATGGACAAAATCAGGCAGAGAAACGAATCCTTGGGCGTTACTGCATACATAGACTGCGATCATGTTTTTAGTGGCGCCTTCTTCTCTCTATCAGATATCCGAGCAGGAGCAGTTGAATGTGACTTGAAACGACCCCTCCCCCCTCCTTCTTCCCTTTCCTGAGGAATGTGAATAAGCATCATTAGAACTTCCCTTCATAAATTCATGAGACGGGATGAAACAGAGTCAGCCTAACATCCAAATCTGGCTAAGAGGACATTCTCAGGAGTCTAACCCCGGCATAACTGAGCCTTAAACCAAAACCAAAATTAGGCACGTTAGGTTGGATGATGGCAAAAGCCAAAAGCACCTTCAAGGGGTCCATTGGATAAATAGTATTGAAATTTCTGGAGCACACCAGCACCAGAGCTTTGTGAAGATGAATAAGCTGACAAGCGTGCAAGTGAAAGCAATGCTTCAAGGGAATTCAGGTAATGTACCTTTTTCTTTACTATCTGAATAACATCCTCATCATGAAGACTGTGTGAGAGTCCACAACGCTGAGGGTAATGCTTAGCACTGGTTCCCCATACAAGAACGTATTTCACATCCTTCACCAGACTCCTGTGTATATGATTACAGAAGTCTTCAACTGTGCACCCTCCTCTGTCCTGAAATTGGATATCGCGTTAAGTCAAAGACAACAAATATATAGCGAATTCAGGAAGTGGTTAACTGTGTATCAAATACTCAAAACAGTAAATACAAATCACGCTAGAAAGAAAGCAAAACAAAACTCACAGTGGAAAGAACTACAGGATCTGTGAAATCAGGTTGTTGCCCCTGCGGCTTTGTATAACCTCTCACAAGACCCATCTCCTCCCACATTTTTGCTAGTAATCTGTCTAAATTAAGCTGCAATAAAGCATCAAGGAAATAAGTACCTTCCATCCCAGCTAGTCAAAAACAATCTGTAGCCATTTCAATGAATTAATTATAAACTTGATGCAATCAGTTCATAAATGGACTTTGTAGCAAAAATTTCATATCCAAGAGGATAAAACGTACAACTTGTTAATATAGCAGAACTTGCCTTCAGGTTGCAGCTAATGACGACTGAATTTGGCTGCCGTGCTAGTCTGTCCACGTCATCAATACCAATCACATCAATCTTATTATAGACGTAAATACACTTCATATATTTTCTGTTCCCCTCAATGACATCGATGAGATCATCAACAGTAGCATCCTCTCTAAATAACACCTATAATGGCAATGAGAACAAAATTGAGAGAGAGTCGTTTATGCAATGCCTGCCCGTGAAATACATAAAAGCTATAAATGGGAAAGAGAATAAACTTATATCCTGTATATTGAGATTACTTATGCAAACAGTGTTTTTGCCATTCTTTATGCTGAAACAATACCCTTCTGCAGCAGACATTACAGATTTATATTCAAGTGTCTTCTAAACATGCAACAGATATTTATCTGCTCTTCCATCCAGCAACACACCCAATGTAGATCACCTCTGGAATTTTCTTGCCTTGAATGACTAGACTAGCTAAGAGAGATACACATGCATTGTTTATTGTATAGAAAGGCATAAATAACCTACTTTGACCCCTTAAACCTGAATGCAAGCATCTTCAGTTATACCAGGCATTCAAGTCAAATACTCCTTTCTTTAATGGAAGGTGTCTCGGGGGAAGCAATAGAATGATAGCAGAAGACCAAATAAGTTAATTAAGCATCAGCGCGTTTAATATCCAAGAAAGCCAATCAAAAAAATTTGGAAGGTGGAAAGTCAATCAGAAATGGGAGCATAGAAATTGAAAATAAAAAGTTGGAGAGAGAGGGGAGTTTGGGGGAGGGGGAGCTGGGGAGGAGAGAGTAACAGCTGGCTGTGGGTTTCTAAATTCTTGATGGATAAACACCATTTAATATAGAGGCTGGGATTTCAAAAGACAACAGAGATCTGAAGTAACATAACCACATTATGAAACAAAGCCAACAGCATAGTACCAATGTAACAATACAATGCTAACATACAGTTACTGGGTGCCACACCATAATGACTCAACATGTGACTCAGTGACCTTCAAATCCACTGATGAAAGGCTGAAAACGGAGACGATTGTTTACTGAAGATCATAATGTTGTTAAAGCATGGCCATCTTAACATTACTACCGATTGAAATAAACCAGTCAGCCTTAGAACATTTTTGGCATGGTGACTTGAACCTTAGGACAACTAATGCTCTTAATTTTAGTTGACAAGGAATTCAAATGTTTAAGCACACATAAAGAGCTATATTTACATGACATACACCTGTATATAGATGTAGACATCTTTATATAGATGTCAATATAAAACCGTTTCCAAAATTATGAACTGAGAAACTATCCAGAATTACACCCAAAAAAAAGAAAAGAAGAAGGAGAACTTATTCAGAGTCTTTCAAGTCACAGTTATGCACAGTTTATAGTTGAATTGACATAAGTCACAGAAAATCCAAAGACCTGTGTCAACATCCAGCAGAACTTCTGTAAAATCTTGATATAATTATTCTGCACAGAAAAATTTTACACATGTAACACTTCCATGTAAGAAGATACCTCTGCGTTGTGTATCTTGTACTCATGAAGAATTTGATAGCAAAGTTTCTCATCAACATGGGTCAATGCTGCAGTGCTATTGAAGGAAATGCCTCCGGTCTTTTTCTTCTTGAAATATATCTGCAAGCATGGAAATCAGAGATAAGGTTCATGAGAAGAGATTTTTTTTCAAAGATCCAATTGATTTCCTTTGAAAAATCCAAGTCAATAACACATTGGGTAGCCCGTGTATTAGATAGGAGTCAGAAATTATGTGCGTGTTGTGTGTGTGTGTGAGAGAGAGAGAGAGGTGGGGGGAGTGCAGGTAGACTGGGAGCTAAACAAACATAATGAAAGACCATCTCAAATTAAGTACAAGAAGACCAAAGGGTTGTTATGTACAAAAGTTGTTTAGAAAACCCTCGATTTAAATACGGCCATGAGGTGCAAAGTAAACTAACAAAATCCTGCAGTATACTCCCTTGACATAAGGAAGAGAGGATAACAAAGTATCCTGAGATACGGATAAGCTTTAGAATAAGCTGAAAAGACCCATAAATGAGACCCATTCATGGATCTTTCACAGGATAATAACTTAATGTTTAAGTAGTAAAATAACAAACCTGTAAAGTGATAATCTCATGAAAAGATAACTTACTTGGGGAGGCCTCTTGTTCAGCCGTAGGCCAACAGCTTCCAACTCCTTTGTCAGTATTTGCCGATGACCCTCACTCTAACAGCATATAATGATGAGGCACACACTTTGAGAAATGTACATAAATTATTCATAGAAATTAAACACTAAAGAATAGACAAATTTAAATAAGTTCCAGAAGAAAGAAAGGATGGAATGAAACTTCGACCAGGGTCTAACAAAAATCTCTCTATTGGGGGAAAAAGATAGTATAACGGAAGTTGGATAATCATGATGCCACTGGAACCCTTGCATAGAGGAAAGGAAGATGTGGCATGATTGATCACATTCAACCAACATACTGAACATTATAGTTTTGAAATGGGTAAAAATACATGTAAAGAATCCACAGTATTCCCATTTATCTGATGCACAATAATGACAAGGTCAGGTAATACAGCAAACAGAAAACAATATTGTTATTAAATTATCAAGTCTATATCTACAAAGTAAAACGTCGACTAGAGTTGTCTTCTTATTTTAGCAGCAGATATAATCAGAAGAAAAATATGTGCAGGTTTTTTAGGAATGTTAATTGAATAGCTTACTTTTGAGGCATCGAGAACCATTAGCACAATGTCCGATGACTTGGCCACAGCAATAACCTGGGGAAGAAAATATATAACCACACATATTTCTGAGATTTTCTAGTTTTTGAGGTAAAAAGGATTAGAAAAATAATACTATAGAATAAGAGAGAAGCCAAAACTAACTTGTTAGTTGACATCATTCAGTATTTCTAACTCTGATTAATTTACAACAATGAAAACTGTGGCAATGACCAATGAGGTCGATTTTGACTGCATTTCACCAGTGTAATACTTTTTTTTGGTAGGGAAACACTGTATTTAGTACAATGTCTTTGTAGACCACTGATATATAAAGAAATCTAAAGAAGAATTGTCAGTGGGCAATTTACATAAGTTAGCCAAAATATCACTTTAATTGCTTTTGACATTCTTTAGCCATCATACATTTCTTTCAAAGTGGACTGTACAATTACATATTCATTAAATTGAAGAAGAAAGGAATATAAACAACAGTATTCTCCATCCCAAAAAAAAAAAAAACAATCAAACTGCCATTTTCAAGAGCTCTCCCTAGAAAAATTCCCATCATATACAAAAACTCAATCCAAACAACACAACAAAGATCCCACAAAATAAGAGAACTATTGAAATCCCCATCCCCATGTCAAGGCCTAATCCCTGCCTCAGACACAAATGAAAGATGCAAGCTGACCTCCTATTCTACCATTGCTATCAAAATGTGATACTCTCCATATGGCCCATGCTACAGAACAAAGCACCATCCAACAAACATGCTTGTCAATCCTGATCTCCATGATCTGTTCCATTCCACCATCAATCATGCCACATCTGAACAGAGGTACCACAAAAGCCCCAGCCACATTTGAAGGGAGGTTAGACAAAGTCCCATCCTTTGAAAAGGGATTCCCTAAACAAAATAAGAGAAGAGGCATTGGACTAGCTAATGACCCAGGTTTTCATCTTCCTCGTCACAGAGATAGCATGCAGTTATGATACCATTCAATGTCAAGGGCAGAATCCCAAACATGTTGTTGTCAGCAAAATAATAATAATAATAATAATAATAATAAATGAATCAGCATGAATCATACAGCACAAGGGTGGCAGTGCCCCCCCCCCCCAAATCCTCATGGCTTTCGAAAGGGGTTAGAAGAAAGGGGTGTGGGCACAAAATATGAACTCATTGTTTTGCTCTCCAGTCGCCAACATCCACAGCCACAGGTGCTGACATCGACACCTGCCACCGATAACTCCTCTTCCTCCTTTTCTTTTCATATCAGTGCAGGAATCTTGGCATGGGAAGGGGAGGCTCAGCTTGTAATTGGAAATAATAGGGTGTATAAGGAATAAAAGGGGTTGTCTTTCTGAAAAAAAAACAGAGATATAAACTATAACTAGGCTAATTTCATTTACGTTAAAATATTTATATATATCATCACTATCTATAAAAATATCATTTTTGTCTTTTACCTGATCGGGTCCTTCCCTTGGATCAGCCAGTTTCACCAATCCAACTCCACTCTGGATCAGATCAGGCCCAGCCAATCCTGAACCAGATCCAATTCTACATAAGATTGCATTGATTGTGAAACTGGTTTGGGTAGGAAAGTCATTGAAAATGTGGGAGATGAATTCTTTTCCAAGATCAAAGGATATTGGGAGGTGGGATGAACTCTTCTCCAGGGAGAAAAAAGGACACTGGGAGACGGGATTGAACCATAGTGTCTTCTATGTATTCTGTAGGAGAGAAGCCTTTGTTCAGGGCGATTGGGCCTGAACTGAGCCTGTTTAAGTCTAAGTCGATGGTTCATTCCCGGACCCACTAAGGTGGATCCATTTAACTTAAACCACTTTTACTCTTAATACCCTTGATTTGTGTCATTGTAACAGGGTATTTTAGTCTTGCATTGATTAGGTCATTTACTAAAATCCTTGGGAGGTGTGCAGGCCTGAAACTACAGCCACCACCTCTCCTGTTCACCCTCTGTCCTTCACCATCTTCTCCTCCTGCCCTCCCATCTTCTCCTCCTGCCCTCTCTCTCTTTCTTCCTCACAACATGTGATCAGGAAAATCATGATGGTATTAGAGCATTGGTCCTTCTAGGGCCTGTCTAGGTCTTGTTCATGCAGCCGGTTGCTGATGTGGAGCAGCCAGGTGGTGCTTCTCTCTGCCCAGTTAGGGTCTGCTCAACCCCAAGTTGTGAGGTTCTGTGCGCAAGAAGAAGGGCAAAAAGCCTTCCCCCCCCCCCCCGTATCTTCTCCGTATCTTATCACATCTGTCCCTATTCTGTTCCTGTTCAGAACAGGGTGACATGAGTAATCCGCCCCCCAAGTCTTGAAGTTCAAGGCAACTGGTACTCATTTCTCTCAGTTCCGGCTGCTTCCGAGGCTCAGTGTGAGCAGTCCGAATCCCCCTCTATTGAGGGTTCCCAACAGTGCCTTGCTCTGCCCTTTCTGTCACAAGGGCATAAAACCCTAATATTCAGCCAGAATTCACACAGTCCGAGAGGGAGTCACCTCTCCTTGTCATCGTTCTCTCGCAGCTAGGAGTATTTGTCCTAAATGGCAGAGTCTACACAGTCCGAGACAACCTTAATGGCTCCTAAACCAGTAGAAAACTCCTACATCAGCATGGGCAAGGACAATATCTCCTTTCAAATCACTCCAATGAAGTTGATGGAGGATAATTACATGATGTAGTATGTGACTACAAAAATCTACATCGTCAGTCGTGGTAAGAGTGAATACATCAATGGAAAAATAAAGAAGCCAAGTCATGAAGATTCTAAATATGACAAATGGGACTTGGAAAATAGTATTGCTGGTCAGTCATTTCCAAGGAGCTTTTATTAGGGGCAGACATATTTTGGATAACTTCCCGGTGGCACATGAGTGTATCTTTGCTATGAAGAATAAGAAGAAGTCAGAGGTGGTCCTCAAGCTGGACTTTGAGAAAGCTTACGACAGGGTAAGCTGGCAGTGTCTCTTCCACGTATTGGAGTGGATGGGCTTTGGCGAGAAGTAACTTGGCTGGGTTAGAGGCTCTATCTCCTCAACGTAATTTGCGGTCCTCATTAATGGGAAGTTGTCTACGTGGTTTCACAAGAGTCGGGGGCTCCGCCAAGGAGACCCTTTGTGTCCTCTTCTCTTTGCTCTTATAGCTAGTGTGCTGAGTAGAGTTTGGTTGAGAGCTAAGGCAGCAGGTTTGATCACAGGCTTCCAGGCAGGCAGGAGGGTTCCTTCTGTCACGCATTTGCAATATGTCGACGACACCACTTTGTTCTTGGCGGAGGGAAAGCAGCAGTTTTATATAGCTAGGCTTCTGCTGGAGCTTTTGGAGGTCACTGGTCTCAAAGTTAACTTCCACAAAAGTCTTCTGGTGGGAATGAACTTGGAGGACAAGGAGATCCCTAGGGCGGCTCGCGTGCTGGGTGGTAAGATCGATGAGTTCCCGTTTTCCAACTTGAGACTACCTCTTACACTGGTGCTCTTCGGTGTGCTGATTGGCTTCCCATCATTCAGAGGTATGAGTCCAGGCTGGCAAGGTGGAAGGCTAGAGCTTTATCTTATGGGGGGAGATTGATGTTATGCAGATCGGTTTTTGGATAACCTCCCTACTTATTTTCTTTCCATGTTCTGAATTCCTAAGTCTGTGGGGAGGAAGCTAGACTCTATCCAGCGTCGTTTCGTCTGGCATGGTAGTGGCAGGGGCTGTCAGGGTTGGCATGATATAGCTTGGGGCCAAATATGTACTAGCAAGGGACAAGGCGGGCTTGGGCTCAAGCAGGTCAAACAATTCAACTTGGCTCTCTTGTGTATATGGCTTTAGAGGCTGGAGCTTGGAGAGGAGGGACTGTGTGATCAGACAAAGACACTTTGCCAGGAGGAGAGTGTGAGACTTAGCACCGTCTCCCCTTTACAGGACTTCTCTGTGGAGAGACATCCTCTCGTGTAAGGACATGCTCTCTTCTGAAGTTCAGGTTCGTTTGGGGAGAGGAGACATCAACCTCTTCTGGAAGGATAGGTGGTGTGTGAAGACCTCCCCAGCCACGTTGTTCCCGAGTCATTTTGAGATCACAGTGCACCCTCTTTGTTCTGTCTCCCAGGCCTTTGACCCCCTCCTCCCTGGGGGTACTTGGCCGCCAA
Source organism: Amorphophallus konjac (assembly GCA_022559845.1). Lineage (NCBI taxonomy): Eukaryota > Viridiplantae > Streptophyta > Magnoliopsida > Alismatales > Araceae > Amorphophallus > Amorphophallus konjac. The sequence goes on along the minus strand of CM040118.1, from coordinate 463,215,413 downwards.
CGTTCAGGAAGAATCTCTCTCTTGAAGAGATGAAGCTGCTTCAAGAGTTGATTTCCTTCCTCCTCCCAGACCACCCTCAGCCTGATGCAGAAGATCTTTGGGTTTGCAGGTGGGAGAAGATTGGAATCTTTTCCGTGAGATCAGCCTATGGGATCCTTTCTGATGGTGGCCTTCGCCACAGCCTTTATAAATAGGTGTTGAAGCCGAAGACCCCGCTGAAGGTGAAGATTCATGTGTGGAGGATCTCCCATGGGAGAATGCCGACCAGGGACAGACTGCTTTGTTTCCTCCCTGGCATTGACCCGCTCTGCTGCCTATGTGGTCAGGATTTTGAGACCTTGGGCCACCTCTTTGTGGGCTGCCCTATCTCACAGAAGGTATGGTCTGAGTTGGCCAGGAGGACCGGTGGTGGCATCAACTTGTTTCATGAGGGTAGGTCTTGGCCCCTTAGGAGTGACTCGACGATTTGGTGGCTCATTTTGCATGCTACATTTTGAACCCTGTGGGGGGAACAAAACAACAGGATCTTCAGGAAAGAGTCTCGGTATGAGGAAGTTGTCGTTTCCTTCATTTGTAATCGAGTGAGGGAATGGGCAGTTAATCTTTGTAATGTAAACTCCCTCACTTCGCCTCTTTTGGGTTGCTTGGGAGACTAGATGGAGCCACACTCTCTTTGTGTGCATTTTGGTGTATAGGCTTTTGCTTTTGGCTGTGTTTTTGCACGGCCAATACTTGTACTTTCATTTTCTGTCTTTTCGCTATACATCAGTGATACCATCCACTTTTCAAAAAAAAGTCTTAGATTTTGAATTCAGTTGCTCTTGAAATTCAACCAATCATCCTCTGACGCAAGACTGCAAGAGAGATGAGAACACTTCTTGCAAAAATGTTTGGACAAAACAAAATGTTGTCCATGTATATCAATTGACAAATGAAATATATAACCTAAAAAAAGGAGGTTTGTCTGTGACCACTTTTACACTCTTCGAAGCAAATGGGAAGAATTGGATTGCTATGCTATTCATGACTAGTCATGTGTAGAGGACCAGAAGCAGCATCGAGTATTCACATTCTTGGCTGATCTTAATGCAGAATTTGAGACTCTAAGGGGACATATTTTATGCATGGACCCAATTCCCTCCTTGGAACAAGTGTATTTCAAGATCTTGAATGAAGAAAGCCATAAAAGCATGAAATGCAATCTCGGCGAGATCTCATGAGATCTAGGTTACGAGCGGCTTTCCTAGAAACGAAACCCCCGAAATTGGGCGGTTTGGGCTTTCAAATGGCGAGGCAGGCTTATAGGCAAGGAGGGTCCCAACTCTCAACCGAAACCCACTGGGCACAAAACCCCTGTGACCTCCCCCCACCCTTCCCGATCTTAAACCCTTCGGACCCAACCCTCGATGCCCCCCTTCCTCTCCGGCCTCTCCTAGGGTTTGCACCGGGGATCGATGCGATCGCCGTCGTCGAGCAATGTTCGATGTCGGTCGTCATTGCCATTGTGAAGGGCGTCTGTTGTCTTCTCCGTCGCAGCCGTATTGCTGTCGACTGTCATCAAGGACCTCCCAGCTCGTCCACAACCTCTTCTTCGTCGGCGGCCGCATGGTAACCTCTCTCTCTCTCTCTCTCTCCTCGGCCCCTTCCATCTCTCTCCCCCGTCCCTCCTTCCCTCTCTCTCTCTCTCTCTGTCTGAGACAGAATCGGACATTGAGTGACTCTCTCTCTATCTCTCTCCCGCCACCCTCTCTCTGTATCTCTCTTCTCTCTCCCCTGCCCCCTTGTATCTCTCTCCCCCGTCCCTTCTCTCTCTCTCTGTGTCTCTCTCTATCTGAGAGAGAGCCAAGAGCCGACTCTCTTTCAATCTCTCTGCCTCTCTACTGCCCTGCCCCCTCTCTCTATCTCTCAGTCCCTCTCTCCCCCACCACCTACCCCCTCTCTCCCCTACCCCCTCTCCCCCGCCCCCTGCTCTCCCTTTCTCTCTGTCTCTATCTCATAGTCTCCCTTTGTCTCTCAATCTCTCTGTCCCCCGCCCCTTGCTTTCTGTCTCACAGTCTCCTCTATCTCTCTGTCTCTCTTTCCCCCAACCCCTGCTCTCTCTCTCTCTCTGTCCTATCCGGGGGGTTGTCTTAGTTTGAGTTTTTCATGTTAACGTTTTGTGTCAATTGTCCTAGTTTAATTCGTCAAAGTTGCTGATCAAGGTGACAGTCCTGTGAAAATAGTGAATTCTTGAAGAAAAATTGTTTGAATTTCAGAAGGTATAATTTTAGATCCGTTGGACCATTTTTTAATATGATATGATTGAGAGATTGTGTTGTTTGAATTTTTTATTTAATTATTATTTATTATTTATGTTTCACTTCTATCAAAAACATGTCTTCCCAAGATATAGGTTGGCAATATAGGAAGGCCATGGGAAAGGGGTTGCAATGTAATTTTTGTGGGAAGGTAATGAAGGCAAGTGGTGTTACAAAATTAAAGAATCATTTGATTGGAGAAAAAGAACAAGATGTAACCAAGTGTTCGATTTGTCCACCTAAAGTCCAAAAATAATTGAAAGATTCTTAACAACAGAAGGGCAAGGAAGCTAGGAAGGTTAAGGCAAATAGAGAATTGACTACAAAAGAGTTGTGTCACATGGGAAGGGATGATGATGATAGCGAGTATGATGATTGTGAAGAAGTGCCAGAAGCTCGAAGGCAGAGAAAAATTGCAAAGTCTTCGGTGAAATATAGATGGCGAGAGAATGAGATGGAATGTGGGGAGGCCCACATTCAAGAGACTGGAGCTAGTACTAGAGGAACTGGTAAGAAATCCAAATGAGACATAGCTGATTTTATGCAACCTAATTCAAGTATGAGGATTACTGAGCCACATACAGAGGACAGAAACACAAATCTGATGATGCCAAGCAACAAAGAATACAATCAATGTTGAGTAAGGGAACATTGAGAGAGTCCCTTGGAAAGATAGTATCAATTTTTTTTATTTTTAATTATATTCTAGTCAATGTTGCAGTGTGTTGTGAGCAACACAGGGGACCATCATTTCAAGAATGTGATAACTAAAGTTCAATAACTTGGTTGTGGAGTACTTCCACCCACCCGTAAAGAAATCTTAGGAAAATATCTCGATGAATTGGTTCTTGAAATGGAAGCTAAAATTAAGAAGTTGGATTGGGATGCACATGGGTGCTCTCTTTTATGTGATGGGTGGACAGGACCTACAAGAATGTCCATCATTAATTTCATGGTATACAGTGCAGTTCGAGCTATTTTCCTAGACTCTGTTGATGCCATGAGAAAGGAGAAAAATCATGAATACATAATGAAGTTGATGGAGGACAATATTAAAGAAATTGGAAAGGGAAGAGTTGTACCAATTGTTGCAGATAATGCCAGTAGGTACAAGAAAGCAAGTAAATTGTTATCCGATAAGTACCCTCTTTTTTAGACTCCTTGCACATTGTATTGATTTGATATTTGAAGCTGTGGCAAAGCACATCATGGTGAAGAAGGTTGTGGATATGGGTAGAATTGTCACAAGATTTATATATAATCACGATTGGGTTGTAAATCGAGTGCAAAAAGCTTATGGACGAGATTTAGTTCGACCTGGAGCTACTCGATTTTCAACAGCTACTCGATTTTCAACAAATTATCCTGTGTCTCAAAGCTTGTTGAGGGAGAAAGATAGCCTGCGAACTATTTTCCTTAGATCAGAATGGTCCCAATTCTGATTATAGCACCAACCCAGTGAGAAAGAATGTGGAACAAATTATATGCACTCCTATGCTTTGGGATTATTTTCAACAAATTATCCTGTGTCTCAAAGCTTGTTGAGGGAGAAAGATAGCCTGCGAACTATTTTCCTTAGATCAGAATGGTCCCAATTCTGATTATAGCACCAACCCAGTGAGAAAGAATGTGGAACAGATTATATGCACTCCTATGCTTTGGGATTATGCAAGAGATGCAATAAAAATCATGAAGTCAATGTATCAGTTTTGAGAGTTATGGATATAGAGAGATATCCGAGTATGAGTTCAGTATACCATTCTATGGTCACTATGAACGAAGGCATCAAGATATCTTCTCCAAGAAATTTTGTTTGGATACATAAGATTATTGATGAGAGATGACTCAAATCTATGGATGCACCTATCTACAAGATTGGTAAATACTCAAACTTTGAAGTTTTAATAATTCTCATCCTTCAATTTATTATTATTTTAATACTATAATGACTTCTTTCCTTAATGATTTTATGTGATTAGCATATTTTCTTAACCCCAAGTACCAATATAAGAAAATTTCAGGAGATGATCAAGCATTGATCAAGGCTGTGCGTGAAGCATATGAGAAATTACTTCCTAAATCTAAAGGGAGAGCACATTTTGGCAATGAGATAATTTCACGTTGTTAACATTAAGATCATATTTTTTAATACTTGAGATATTTATTATATTTTTCTTGAAAGATTGTCAAGTTTAGAAATGTGGTAGTCTCTTTCGGGACTAGGACTATCACAGCAAGTAGGGAAAGTATGTGGCCAGGTTGGTAGTGATGGATTATATGGGTTTTATTGAAATTATTTTTTTATAAAAATTATTACTTACTAGACTAATTGATCTTCAAGTGAGTGGTGGAAGATGTATGGAGCAGATGCTCCCACACTTAGGCAACTTGTAGTTCAGGTCTTATAACAAATTGCATCACCCTCACCTTGTGAAAGGAATTGGAGCACATTTGTCTTGATACATACGAAGTCTAGAAATAGATTATCGTATATAAAGTTGAAGAAGCTCGCGCATTGTCATTAAAATATGAAGTTGAAGATAAAAAAAAATGGAGGCTGAATGTGGACATGTAGGTGATCCTGAGGATGATCCACTTGACTATTTCAATATGTTGGATGTGAATGAAATGGATGATCGAGAGAACCCGTATGCAGAATGGATTGTTTCCAACACTTTGGAAGAAGATGACCAGCCATGTAAAGAAATATCAAATGCAGCACGAGAGGCAGGAGTTGGTGTAGATGCCATGACACAACAAATTGTTGATTCATCTTCAGAGGTTGCTCATCACCACGACATTGATCCTCCTTCAGATATGGATATCTTTGATCCTCATGATGATAATAAAAGTGATAGAGGAGATGATGGTGATGGAGGTGAGATAGGTGGAGATGGAGGGGGGATAGGTGGAGATGCAGGTGTTGGTCAAATGTGTCCATTCACGGGAGAAGATCATTTCACTCATGTTACTCAAGATGAAGATCATGGATCTCAACCGACAAATGGAAGATGTCGAAGTTATCAACGTAGAAAGAATAATCAAGGCACATCAAGACAGCAAAGATTATATGATGATGAAATCTTTCTCATACTTTCACTTTTATGGATCTCTCATCTAGACAAGCATATGGAGGTCACCAACACGAAGATTCATCAAGTTCATCTTATGGCTATGGATATGGACATACAACACGAGTCATCAAGTTCGTCATATGGATATGGATCATACACTACTCCATATGCATATCCATATCATGTCCCAGTTGCTGGACATGTGCCTACAATGGCATATTCTTATACCCTCTATCCACGCATTGGTGTGTTGGTTCACATTTCTATTCAGAATTATGATAGATTTGTAAGAGAATATATGCAGGTTTATGAACAAAGGATGACATGGGAGCAATATTGTGCTTATGTTCATAATTATTACTTTAGACAATGAGTGGAGAGATTGAGGCACACCGCTCTTCTTTTTACTATTGATGATTTTTTATGCATTCTTCCGTTTGTGATTCGTGTACCATTTTATGTATCTCTTTTTTGTGTTACTTTTGATGTATATTGACATTGGTGCATGTGAATGGATTTGTTATTGTTATTATTACTTATTATTTTGTAAAATTGAATTGTCAATTAGAAAAATATGTTTGTGAAATCGAGTGATTAGTTGGAAAAAAAGGATTTTCTTAGAAATGGGTTTATATATATGAACAAATGTTCTGAAATCCCCGAACTCGATCTCCTGAGATTTTTTCGGGATCTCTTCTCTTCCGCCTTTTCGAGACGGAACTGATACCCGAGACAGAAAACCATGCATAGAAGAGCCATGAATGATACTACCGGACCATTGGATAGTCCTAATGTTGAGGAATTCTTAGCCTTGGTAGGTGCTTGACATAAAAGTGGAAAAAGAGTATCCAATCAGCATAAAGACAAAAGTACGACAAGTAAAATTTGCAGTTACTATGGCCGTGAGAATCATTTTGTTGATAATTGTTGGGATTTACGTCCTAAGAAAAAACCCTTGAAGTTCAAAAATGAGAAGAAGGGACAACAAGCAAAGGGCGATGCAGTTGCATCTCACCATGTAGGGGGTCAATCAGCTCCCTCCCCTAATCATGGATCAGTTAGTTCTTCAAGTTCTGCCCTTCTGGGCATGTCCTCACAAGATATTGCACAACTCCAGAGGCTCCTTTCACAGCTTGGAACCAATTCTTTTGTACCCTTACACACTTGTGCTTCGTCAAGTATTGTTGTTATTGCACTTAGCACAACTCCTACTCCTCATGTCCATTTTCCTTAGGTCATAGATTTTAGAGCAACAGACCATACGACTAGTATTTCTACACTATTCTCTTCTTATTCTCTTGCATCTGGTCAAGATAAAGTGACTGTTGCAGATAGTTCAAAAGCCACTATCGTAGGCCGTAGTGATATTAAACTAGATGGTCACCATATCTTGCCCTCTGCCTTGCATGTTCCCACACTATCTATGAATCTTTTATCTGTAAGTAGCATCACCAAGTGCTAACTATTCAATGACCTTTTTCTCTGACTATTGTGTTTTTCAGGACTTGAGGACAAGGCAAAAGATTAGAACTAAACGCATGGTTGTCAAGGCGTCCAAGACAACCAAGGCGGTGGCCCACCGCCTTACTGCTTAGGCGACAAGACAAGACGCCTAGGTGAAGCCTAGTTTATATAACTAAGTACATTGCAAAAGAGCTACTACTATACATTTTTTACATATAAGTTATATCTTTAGATTTTTTTACATATAAGTTCTATCTTTAGTTAATAGAAAATTTGATGTCCACAAATTTTCAACATATACCTATATTTTAAAAAGCAAAAACAGAATAAATGGCAAACAATAATAAATTAATAAGGAAAAAACTAATAAAAATTTGTGAATACCGGTTAATCGATATTTAAAATAAAACTTGGTATTCAATAAGTATTCCCTATATTAAAAGGAAGCATAAATATGACACATTTCTGGATAAATTATAAGCACATGCACATCAACATAACAATTTCATAATTTTTCACTTGTGAATTATCAAAAAGACAAAAATGGTACTACCTTCAAAAAGTGCACCATGCAAATATGAATCAATATCCTTAAGAGGAGGGAAGAGGAACCGACGGGAAGAAGAATCCGAGAGAAAGGGGAAAGGGAAATGGAAGTTTTATCTTCTCTTTCCAATCTTGACATATCATTTGTCAATTTTTCAAAATTACCCCTAAACTTTTACTGAAATATTAAAACAAACCTTAAATCAAGGAGTGCATATCCTGCCAAGGCAGGCTATGCACGCCCAAGGTGGCCTATGTGCACCAAGGAAGCCAGGTGAGTGCCTTCCTGGTCGCCTTGGGCGCCTTGGAGGGCCTTGTTGCCTAGGCGACGCCTTGAAAACAATGACTAAACGTGAAGTAGAAGGTCTCTATTACTTCGAGCCAAGAAAGGTGCAACTCTTAGCTCTAATGTTGGTAGAAATGTGAACCATCAAATAAGGGAGATTCAACTATGACACTCCCGTCTTGGTCATCTTTCCTTTAGGTCTTTGAGCATCTTGTTTTCTACATTGTTTGGTTAAGTGATTTTAGAGGCACTCAGATGTCATGTTCATCAATCAGCAACAGAATGCCGTACCCAATTTCCAACTTCCATAAAAAAAAGTTCAGTTCCTTTTTCAGCTTGCTAACTCTAATGTCTGAGGAGCATCCCCTACTCCTCCTCTGGACGACTTTCGCCATTTTGTGAGTTTCATTGATAACTGTAACCATTGTACATGAATTTACTGGTTGAAATCAAGAGAAGAAGTCGCAAGGGTGATAGAGTTTTTCCATAAAATAATAGTAAATCAATTTTAGGAAAAGATAAAAGTATTTCGATCTGATAATGAAAAAGTTTTTTGCAAGAAATCTAGAATTTTTTCTTAAGCAGTAAAGAACTATCCATGAATCATGTTCCTACACCTCTCAACAAGATGGGGTGGCTGAGACAAAAAATAGACACTTGTTGGAGACAATGAGGGCTCTTTTCTTTCAACATAACCTTCCCAAAAGGTTTTAGGGTGAGGTAATTCTTACTACGGCCTATGTCATCAACCGCATGCCATCCAGAGTCATTGAATTTAGGGTTCACATTTCACTTCTATATCTCGGTCGTCCTTTGTTCCCTCTACCTCCCAAGATCTTTGATTGTTTATGTTTCATTCATTCTCTTTGACTAGGATCTACTAAGCTTGACTCTCATGCTATAAAGGGTGTGATTTTGGGCTACTCTCCAATCCAAAAGGGGTACAAGTGTTTTAACACCAAGACAAGCCAAAAGTATATTATCAAGGGTACCACCTTTAGTAAGCCGAAGTCTTATTTCTCCTGTAACGTTCCCTCTCAGGGGGAGTATTGTTCTGTCCCACATACTTATAAGTCATTCTTTCAAACTCCTCTGTCTTTATGTCAAGAGTTGTCTGCTCAAAATAATGCCACAAGAGAATCACCACTTGAAGCTAGGGATCGCCCTACCATTAATGAGCCACCTCGGAAGCTGTTCACCTAGTCCAAACGGCCGAAAAGAGTGGAGGAATAGCCTATGGAGTATGGAATGTCCTTATGAAATGGCTGAATCTCCAAGTCATCAATCATGTTGAGAATTGTACCACCAGTGCCGCTCTATATAGATACGAGGTTATCACTGGAATCCCGCAAAAGCTTGGGCACCAGCCATGACAAATCACACATGCACACACAAATAAGAAAGACATAAAGAAGACATAGCATTTTACGTGGTTCGGTGGCGATGTACCTTCCTACGTCCACAAGACAAAACCAGAGAAGAGATTTACTATATATTCTAGAGAGAATACACCTGCTCCACTCTACAGATTGCAATCTGAGAGTAACACACACCTACAAGAAGAAACCCAAGGAAAGAGACACCCAAGAAACTCGGAGATGCTAACGCCCTTCTCCCTTCTTCTTCCTCCTTTCCTTCTCTTGCTCTCTTCTCTGGTGTGTAGGATCCCTTTTCTCTCCCGCTCAGATATTTCTCTCTTCTTCTCTATTGTGCGGCCCTTTTGTCCACCTCCCCTGATGGGTACAAAGAGAATATATATAGACAGTAGCCAGCCCTAAGGCTTTCCCCTTTTTTACAAGAAAAACCCAGAAATGCCCCCGATCACAAAATTGAGACACTTTCCCAACAAATACATTGAGCCTCTTGATCTTGATTTACCTATTGCTCTTGCGGAGGTACTAGAGAGCACGGTTTGCCATCTCTTACGAGATGTCTGAGATCTCTCCGAAATCTATGTCTCTCCAAAAGTCGCGAGAAACGAAGCCCCGAGACTGAGATCGTCTCTCCCCCACCCCCTCGGTTTCTTCCTTCCTCTCTCCCTATCTCTCTCTACATCATCCCTCTTGAGCTCTCTCTCTCTCCTCAATCTCTCTCTGTCTCTCCCTCTCCCTCGGACTCTCTCTCTCTCTCCCCGTCTCCCCTTCTCTCTATCTGAGAGAGAGGAAGATAGAGATATATGTACCATTTTTGATGATTTTTTACATATTCTTCAGTTTATGATTCATGTACCATTTTATGTATATCTTTTTGGTGTAACTTTTGATGTATATTAACATTGGTGCATGTGAATGGATTTGTTATTGTTATCATTATTTTTTATTTTATAAAATTAAATTATCAACTAGAAAAACATGTTTGTGAAATTGGATGATTAATAAAGAAAATTAGCATTTTCTTAGAAATGGGCTATATATATGAAAAAAACCAAAATCACCTAACCGAATCTCGAGATTTTTTCGAAATCTCTCCGAGATCTTCTCTTCCGCCTTTCCGAGACGGAATCGATATTCGAAACGGAAAACCTTGCTAGAGAGTGTACAAAACATCCTATTTCGAAGTTTGTTACTTACTCTCAATTGTCTCCTTTATATCATGCCTTTGTCACTACATTATCTATCGTCACTATCCCTAAGTTCTTTACAGAAGCTGCAAGGGATCCTAAATGGCGATGTGCAATGGACGAGGACTTGAGAGCACTACAAAAAAAAAAAAAAATCAAGCCTGGGAACTTGTTGATCTCCCAAAGGGGAAGAAGTTGGTTGGCTCCAAGTGGATATTCACCATTAAGTGCAAGCCATATAGGTCTATTGATCAGTACAAAGCACGGCTAGTTACAAAAGGATTCACTTAGACTTATGGTGTGAATTATGTGAAAGTCTTGGCTCCCATGACCAAACTAAAATCTGTCTGAGTCATTATTTCTCTTGTTGTCCAATACTCCTAGAAATTGTTTCAATTGGATGTGAAGAATGCCTTTCTGAATTATGATCTCCAAGAAAAAGTATACATGCAGCCCCCTCCTGACTATACTATAGGTGGCAAAGTGTGCAAATGACATAAGGCATTGTATGGCCTCAAAAAGTTTCCTCAAACGTGGTTTGACATATTTCGACTTGTTATGATTCGCTTTGGTTATATCCAAAGTAATGTAGACAACACATTGTTTGTCAAATGGGAAGCTGGCAAGGTGGCTATCTTCCTAGCCTATGTTGATGATATGATCATTATAGGAGAACAAGAGGAGAAAATAAAGCAGTTGAAAGTGACCCTAGCTACAGAATTTGAATTAAAAGCTTAGAAATGCTCCGATACTTCCTTGGACTTGAAGTAGCTTATGCCAATGAGATCATTTATGTGTGTCAGAGAAAATATGCCCTTAGTCTACTAATGGAGACTAGTAAGCTGGGTCCTAGACCTCCAGGAACTATTAAAACAAATCATTCATCATTGTCGATCTGCCCAGGCAGGTGACCTCTCCGAAGTTGACAAAGAGAGATATCATCAGTTTGTTGGTCAACTTTTGTAGTTGACACTTACACATCCTAATATCACATTAGAAATGCTTATAACCCATGCGGACGAGTAAGTTTATTACCCGTCTTATATCTCATTGGGCCACATATGCAATTTGTGGGCCCCACTTCCTGTCAATTTTACATGTATTTTTAATGAGATTTTTAATGCTATAAGGATGACAAATAGCTATTTAAGAGTGAAAAATAGCTATCTAAGGGTGACAAATAACTACGTAAGGGTGACAAATAGCCAACTCCTGTCAGTTTTCGGCTTTTCGCACATTGTCGAAGCGACGAATGAGACTTCCAATGCTACTTAAGGGTGGCAAATAGGTATTTAAGAGTGAAAAATAGCTATCTAAGGGTGACAAATAGTCAACTCTTGTCAATTTTCACGCATTCCCGAGACGACGAATGAGATTTCCAATGCTATCTAAGGGTGACAAATAACAATCTAAGGGTGAAAAATAACTATCTAAAGGTGACAAATAGCTATGTAAAGGTGACAAATAGCCAACTTCTCTCAATTTTCGCGTATTCCCGAGGCGACGAATGAGACTTCCAATGCTATTTAAGGGTGACAAATAACTGTCTAAGGATGACAAATAGCTATGTAAGGGTGACAAATAGCCAACTCCTGTCAGTTTTCGCGCATTCCCGAGGTGACGAATGAGACTTCCAATGCTATTTAAGGGTGACAAATAGTTATCTAAGGGTGACAAATAGCTATCCAATGATAACAAATACAAGAATAAGAGTGACAAATAGCTATCTAAGGATAACAAATACAAGAATAAGGATGACAAATAGATGGAAGTGTATATAAATATTTAAGAAGCATTTAAGAAATTTAATGGGTGGGACCCACGTCCCAATGACATGGACCAATAACGCATTATACGGGTAAGTTTTCTACCCGTCCAAGAGGGTAGCTAGCATTTCTCAATATCACATACATTGTAACTGTTGTTAGTCCGTCCATGAATGTACCGAGAACATCTCACATGCAAGCTATAAACTGCATTCTTCGTTATGTAAAGACACGTCCAAGAAAAGGAATTTTGTTAACCAAGTCTGATGGTGTAACACCTAAAATTTTTCGGATCAGAATCCGTGGGTTTCGGAGCGCTTTCGTGGGTCTTGGATCGTGTTTTGCGATTAAATCAGATTTTTGGCTATCGGGCCTTCGGACCCCTATGTAGAGTGAACCAATGTGTTTTTGGGCTCCGGGACGTTGCAGGTGCGTCGTACGTTTTCCGAGGATTGTGGGAATGATTTTTCCGTATTTTTCTATTTTTCAGATTTTTAAAACCCCAAAATATTTTCTATATAAACCCCTTAACCACCCCTCTCACCCTCACTCTCACATTCTCTCACTCTCTCCTCTCGTTTCTCTCTTTCTCTCCCTCTCTTCTCCAGGGGGCCGACGGAGGCAGAGGCGGGTGAGGCGGAGGCGACGTGGGGGCGACGGGCGGCAAGGATGGAGCGAGGAACGAGGCAGTGGCGCGGTGAAGCTTCATTTGCGAGTTCGTGAACCCGGCGGCGATTCAAGAGGCGTTTTCGCGTGGAATCGGCGTCCTCAACGCGGGAAATCGTCGGTGGAGGTAGGGGGACGGATCCCTAGCCCGTGTGTTTCCTTTTCCCGTGGTTTATAAGCCGAGCTGAGGCCGAGAGTGGATTTCCTTCCATGCCGGGGCTAAAATGCATGTTTTTGGGTTGAGCAACGGATTTATCGATTTCGCGGGGTTTTTGTGGTTTGGATGGGACCCCCCGGTGCTAAGGAGGTTAGGGAAGAGTTTCCCCATATTTTCCCCATCACCTAGGGTGATTGGGGCGTGGATCGAACGATCTCGCGCGGATTCGCGAAGGTCCGGATTGGAACTGATATCGCGGTCAGTTCCCCAACAGCGTTTGTCTTCTGGAAGATGAATGCGGTGTGCCAAGACACCGCATTCATTTGAAAAAGACTAGGGTAAGGCGGTCGTCGACGCGGTCGTGCGATCCACCGTGCCCATGGCAGGTCGCGGCCATCAAGTCGACCGCGATCACTTAACGTGGTTGACCCTTCAACCGCGTCCCAGCCAGTCGACCGGCCCATGCACGGCCTGTCAACCGACCCCCGCTGGTAGGTCGACCTACCCTGACCGAACCCAGCCCTTTTCGCCCGTTTTGGCCTCCGGTCAACCTGGTTGAGACCCTTTGGTCGACCTTTGGCCCCGTGGATGTCCCGGACACCCCGTGGGGACCGAGACCGTATTTTTGGGTGTCTGGAAGAATCATTGTATCTCGATTAATGTGCCCGTGTGATTTAGAGGGTCCGGGTGACCCCATGTGTTCCAGGCTTCCTTGTTTCGCCAGATCGAGTCACCATGTACCGGTGTAGGTGCAGAGGGTTGTCCCCGCACCGTATTAATTTTTTGGAAAGCGATTTCTGTGTGGGCCATGAGTGTGGCCATTAACTGTGAATCCCTGTGAACCCGGCCAAGGGTGGGGTCTTCTTGGTCTCCCTTAGAGAGGGAATGAACTCGGCGGTTATGGGCCACCTCATAGGTTCTCAAGACCGTGGTTTTGACTCTAGGACTCGGAGGATTTGACGACAAGGTGTCGTATTGTACAACGGTCTTGACCCGAGTCGCGTGACTCAAGGACCGTTGGTTTAGTAGGTCTAGTTGACTGTCCAGAGTCTGGTGACATCGGGCCACCCGGTACTTCGTGATTCTTGCGATGGGTGCGTGAGTAGCCTGTCAGTACTCCGGTGATTTCTCTCTCGAGTATTACGTTGAGTGGCTTTCCCACTAGTCGTAGCTTTCCTGAGCATGTGTGTGCCGACCCGCTTGGGAGTGACAGAGCTTGACCCGGAAGAGACGGTTTTAGGCTGGTTGCCGTAGGGCCTCCCGCTATGGCGGCTCGAGTCCGGGTTGGGAGAAAAATCAGCTAGAGGGCCTGACGTAGCGCAGTCAGTCAGTGTGTGCACACATGGTCAGAGATTTCGGACGCGTGCTGACGAGCACGACCCTGACTAGACCCTTGTCATTGTGTTACTTGTACGGTGTCTCAATTTCCGCCTGGGGCGAATATGGAGACACCCGGGGCGCGGACTAAGTCGTCAGTAGACGCATCCGGCCTTACTTCTAGTGGACAGGTTCTCCCGTCACGCGACACGTGACTCTCGTGACTCGGGGTTTAGTTTCCCGTCAGTAAGTTGTGGGTGGTTTCTGTGTACGTTTCCCGACATAGAGGTCTAGGGTTCCCGGTAGGGTTAGCGAGGTTTCACCTGTAGACAGTATAGGATTCACGACAGCAAGGTCATAACTGTACCTTTGGACCGCGTGGTTCGGATGGATCTCCGTCTGCAAGGACAGGCCTCCATGATAGAGATGTCGTGGTCTTCCCTAATAGTGTAGTCAGGGTTTTCTTGGTTCCACAGCCCCCGACTGTGAGATCGGGGTTTGCTTCCGTTGCTGGGAGGAGTAACTTAGAGAGTCGTGGTTCCATCGACTGTCGTTTTGACTGTTCATGCTACGACTAATATTTCCGTCGTTATTGTTATTGTTGCTACTTCCGTTACTGTTGTTGTTGTTGTTAGTGTTAGCGTTGTTGTTTACCGCTGTTGTTTGTGGTGGGGATCCGCGGAACCCCTACTGAGCCAATGAGATGAGGCTCACCCGTCTTTTTAGGTGTTGTGGTTCCTCCTTGACGTTCGGAGGTGCAATGCGGAAGTCCGTAGTTGCCAGCTCGCCAGAGCCGGGCGTGTACCCGGCATTAGAGTACAATCCTTCTCCCTGTAGAAGGTACTTTGTTGGACTGGACTCTGTAGTTAGATTATTAATTAAAAATATAATTTAATTTTCTGTTATTTAAACTGTTAATTATATAATTGTTCATGCATTATTTTAAATTTCAATGTACCTCCATACACCTAAATAATCCTTCCAAGCCTTCCGGCTCGTGGATAACGGGCCAGGATTCGAATGGTATCGGATATTTCCTGCAAGGATGGCAGTGTCGATTTCGGACTCGGTTTCGACCGAGTCTGAAACCGATACGACTCGGTTTCGGTTTCGGTTTCGGCCGAAACCCAGTGAAAAGGTTCAAAAAAATAAAAATAAATCTAAAAAATCATAAACAAATAGAAAAAATAAATAATCACATAAAAATCAAAAAATTCATTGGACATGCATTTGATTGTAAAGAAATTAGATTAAGTGCAATAAACATGAAGTAGGCATTGAAGTTCAAACATTGAACATGTTAAACTAATATTCTTGAGTACATACTAAACATGAATTAGGTTCAAGCATAGGGGAATAAACCTAATTAGACACAGTAAATGTTACAGAAATTAAATGATCTTTACCTAAACGAAGAAGCACTAATATGGGTAATAACTAGAACCTTCTCCCTCATCGTCTGGCTTTTAATGTTGATACCCATAAGAAGGTTGCATGTATTGTGTATATTCACTATAACCAAACAATGAGGTAGCCAAGTCTTGCATCCCTCTTTGGATCCCTCTTGGAGTGTAAGGTTGTCTGTTTGATTCGAATCCAGAATCAGTGTAAGAATCTTGAGGATGAGAAGAGGAACTGGATGGAACTTGATGGAACTGGAAATCTGGTTCATGACCACACCCATAAATGGCTGCTTCCTGTTGGCCACCTCCATAACCAGATAGATGCCCATATTGGCTCTGTGAATCATATCCTCGCTCACCCTGACTGTATCCTCTGCTTGTGTCTGTGTGGAAGGAGGAAGGACTACCAGCAGTGCCACCGCCAGTAGTAGCACCTGCAGCACATGCAGTTGCACTGGGATCATCATCATCATCATCACCACCAGCCAACATCATCATCATCACCATAAGAAACCAGTTGTCTTTTAGCCTTTGGGGATATTTTTTTCTATTTTGCTGTGATTTCTTCAGTCACCCTTGACATGAATCCTTTTCCCCTTGGCGTGTGCCTCAGATAAATCTGCTTCAATTGCTCAATTGCCGGGTCCTCTCGAGCAGCATCACTTGTCCTCTCAGTTAGCCCATGGACTGATGTACTTCTTAAGGATGCAGGTGGCTTGCCCATTCTAGGAGTGATTGGCCTGCTATCTAATTCTGAGTGTCTAACTGGCTGAAAATCAGGCTGTTGCTCAGTGTCATCAACAAACAAAGCTGGGTCCCTTCTCTGGTGCACTTGAGTCTCTCTGGCCCTCTTTGTTGCTCTTTTGAATTATGGATCTCTTGGCTCATCTTCATCTAGTATGCCCTCTGACCATCTTCTATCATCATTATCAAAAACGGGCTCATCAATCTGCTCTCGTGTCTCCACCCAAGACTGCAAGTGATTCTCATCATCAAATAAAGCGTCCACATCAATTTCTGGCATTGCACCCTCTGCGACGCATTTGTCCCTCAGCTGTTGTCTTATCTTCATGTTCTTTATTCTCATCTCATATTGTAGTGACAGTAAACCAATTTTTCTAACCGTTCAGCCTTTAGCCGATTGCGAACATTTGAGTGTATAAGGTTGAACGTGCTCCAATTTCTTTCACATTGGCTTGCCGATGTTGTTTGACTGAGCACCCTAATTGCAATGAATGCCAATGCATTACTGTCCACATCTCGATTGTTCACCATTATCCACCAGTCAGCTGTTCCACCAACCATAAACAAATAAATGTAAGGTGTAGAAATACATATTGAGGTTAAGAAATCACAAAAATAAAATATACATGGTCTCACTCTTCCCACATCATATTGCAATTGGGAGTCAGAATATGTCTCAGTCCTCATTCTATAATTGTTCATCTACAAAGATAAAGTAATAGATTAACATAACTACTTAAGTAAATTCTATACCTCTTATTGATAAAATCAATAAAGGCCAACCTCTACTTCGGCCTGAAGTCTCTTTTCTGGTGTCCTCAATAAACGACCAATGACTTTTAAAGTCCTTTGGAGCACCTCGTCATCAACATGTGCATCGGCATCCTACATAAATCGAGGGTTGAGGAAATAACCTGCATTTATGTATAATTAACTAAATGTTAGATATAAAATAACATATAGGCATTACCCCCATTTAAATACAATTGATCACTCACCAGCTGCATGCAAGTCGTGGTGTAATGTGTTGTCCCATCTCTGGTCAATCATTTTCCACCATTTTGCATAATGTCTGGGAAGGGAATCCTGCAACTCTAATTTGGCACGGTCCATGGCCTCGTACAAATAGCACATTTCATTCTTCTCATCGCCATCCACCATTCTTAGGACCTTCACAAGAGGTGTGACTACTTTCATGTACCGTGATATCCTGCCCCAGAATTTGTTGTCTTCCACGATTTGACAGACATCCAAATATTCCATCTGAGCATCAACAATGCCCTTGTCGATGTATTCCCGCAGGGCATTGTGGTACATGAAAGCTTTCAGCTCATTCTTATACATGTGCAAATAAATGAAATTTGAATCAAATACTGTTACATATCTATAAGGATCAAGTATTAAGAATTGAGATCAATCTTATACCTGTGTAAAGACTCCAAAGAAATAAAATTCGAAACAAATCTGGTTGGGCCTGCACGGATGATATCTCGCCCCCCACTGGCATGCGCCCTGAACATATTCAATATCCTAGGATGGCCATAAATATACTAGGTGATTTTTTGTGCCTTGTCAATTGTCTTCTTCACATGTTTTTCCTTCCCTATGTCTTCAAGCATCATCTGCACATGAGAGCCAATATAAATGTCTACGCTTCTGCATCAATTTCTTCCCTGCAGCTTTGTAACTGGCTTCATTATCAGTCACTACTTGCACAACATTCTCCTCTCCAATTTGGTCTACCATCTTATCCATCAAACTAAACAAATAATTGACATTTTTTTCATAATTTGATGCATCTACAGATTTAACAAATACTGTACCGTCGATGCAATAGACCAAAAAGTTAATCATGGACTTCTTCATGGTACCAGTCCAGCCATCACACATGATGGTGCATCATCTCTCCATCCATATATACTTGAAGCTTTCAACCCAATCATGGAGCTCCTCAACCTCTCCCTCAAGGCCACGCCCATATATATCTCGACGTGATGGGACCTTCAAGCCAGGACCAACATCTGCTATGGCATCTAGCATAGGTTGGAAATATTCACTTTCAGTTGCATGTGCAGGGACACTCGCATGAAAAAACCATTTGCAGATACTTTTAAATGCATGTCCTACAACTTCTACTGATTTGTTTACCCCTCTCAATGCTTGCTTGATTTTAGGTTATGTAGCATGGAGCCTTCTGTGCAGATAGCTGTCCATGGGGCATGTTTATCTGCGGGACAACTCTAGTGTTAGGACGTCGTGCAGATGTACTGGAGTAGGTCCCTGAACCCATGGGTGCCTTTCCTTTCCTTCGAACGGCTTGTTCACGCTCCCTTGCTTCAGTCAGCTCTGGATCTGAATCCTTAGTGCCTTCCTCATCATCATCCCTCCTAACCCTTCTGCCTGAAATCTCCTCATCAATTTCAGCCTCATCTTCAGCCGTTTGTTGCATCCTCTCCTTTTTGCCCAGAAGGCACTAGCGCATTTCTTCTCGGACCTCTCGGGGACATCTGTCACATTGTTTCACCTCTCCTCTTACCCCTGCCAAATGTTGCTTTCCTCTAGTAATTCCACCATGTAACTCCTTACCACAATAATTGCATTTAACTTTTCTTCTCTTAGCATCAACTAAGGAGAGGTGGGCCCACCCCAGATCCACCTACCCTTGTTGTTCCTGACTTTGTTCACGTCTAGGCTTGATGCTGCATGAAGACAGTCAGAGAGAAATAGTTGTAAGTACAATAGAAAAATTAGGGCTTAATTAATATTTAACCCTTAATCCACCTTGGAAAATTTTAATTACCCGCATGCTCTCACCCCAAAATCTTTAATGAAGCTTAATTGAGCTTCAATTGAGTCTAAACAAACCGAATTAGACAAAAGCCCCAATTTTTATGAACTAATTAGGGCTTAATTAGCAATTAACCCTTAATCACCCTTAGAAATTTTTAATTACCCGCATGCTCTCACCCCAAAACCTTCAATGAAGCTTAATTGAGCTTCAATTGAGCCTAAGCAAATCGAAATAGACAAAAGCCCCAATTTTTATGAACTAATTAGGGCTTAATTAGTAATTAACCCTCAATCACCTTTGGAAAAATTTAATTACCCGCATGCTCCCACCCCAAAATCTTCAATGAAGCTTAATTGAGCTTCAATTGAGCCTAAGCAAACCGAATTAGACAAAAGCCCCAATTTTTATGAACTAATTAGGACTTAATTAGCAATTAAGCTAATTTTAATGAAGTAATTAGGTTTTACTTTGAAGTCTTAACAAAATTCAGAGTTTAAAATTAACCCAGAACTAAAATTTTACCTACAACAAATAAAAGTTTCAACCCAACCAAAATAACACAAAATAGTTCATCTACAAACCCTAAATTTACCTCAACAAAATAACCTACCTCTACACATGTTGCTCACCCATCACAGCAGCAGCCCAGCACAGCCTACACAGTAGCAACAGCACAGCAGGCCAACAGCTCCTTCTTCGCAGCACACAACCGCACAGCAGCAGGGCAGCAGGGCAGATCGGAGCAGCAACAGCAGGGCACCAGCATCAGCAGGCCAGCAGAAGGATGCAGGAGGGCAGCAACAACAGCAGGTCAGAGCAGCAGCAGCAGCAGGCCAACAGCAGGTCAGAGCAGCAGGCCAGCCGCAAGTTTTCTCCCTCAGATCTAAGGGAGAAACGAAGTGAACTCCCCTTCAGATCTATGGGGAGTTCACGTGGGTTTCGGTCGAAACCGGACGATTTCGGGCTGAAACCGTCCGGTTTCGGATCGAAGTTTCGGGCGAAACCGATACCAGTTTCGCCCAAGACCATTTTTTTTTTAAGTTTCGGACCTGCTACAGTGAACAGGTCCGGTTTCATGTCGATTAAGGCCAAAACCGATAAGTTTCGGCCGAAACGTATCGGTTTCGGCCGATACTGCCAACCATGATTTCCCGATATCAGGATCTTAGGTCGTTACAGATGGTATCAGAGCGTGGTTGTGGACGTACATGAAAATTTGAGATAATTGGGGTGTTCCAGAGTCCATAAGGTCCAGTACAGTCGGCAGCTAGCATAAAGTTTTGTGTTTATTTACCGAATTGTTTCTCGCGTGAGAGGTAGAGTGCGCGGCGTCGGCACTGAGAAGGCGGTTTCGGTTATCGTCGGAGTGCCGACGTGGGGCCTGGAAAGTAAGATAGAGAGTTACCCTTCCCCAGAGGTGGTGGCCCCGATTGTGCCGCATTGGGCAGAGTTTTGCCGGCAGGTACGATTCTGCAGTGCAACGTTCAAGGAATCAGTGACGAGACTAGGTGGCTGGCGAGGATTGCTCGTGGTTAGGTTGCCATGAGTGTGCTCTGAGGGAGTTATTATCGTTTTGGCCACCCCAGCTTGAGGTTTAGCCAGCCCCTGAGGTTTGAGGTCGTGATTTGAGGTGACAGAACGGATGTTCTGATCGAGAGATGTGCTCGGACGAGTGGAGGATCTTCCTGGTAAGTTGTTGGCTGTCGAGCCCGACATTCTCGTCATGCTTTATGACGTCGGAGATGACGTTCTAGTCCCGATCATTTTTGCAGATTTCGAGATATGATTGGGCAGAGATGTCCCAGTAAGTTCTTAATCCTGCGCGTCTGCGTATGAGCGGGCTGTGTTAGTCCTGGATCTGATTCGAGATAGTATGGCGGTGGGCTCTGTTTTGGACCCTAGTTGTGGAATTGGGGGTCATTATGCACCGCACCTAGATGCGTCGTGCGAGGTGGCAGGTGAGATGTGAAGGTTCCACGGTAGATTCGAGAATTGAGGATAAGCTTTGGCAGGTGATGATCATGGTTCGTGTTGTGTCTCTTGGCGTGGTGGTCCGCGCGGTAGTAGCTCAAGAGATGGATATTTTGAGGACTCTAGAACTGAGAACGGATTGGTGTCAGTAAGGACATATTCGAGGGAATAATGTCCGATGGCTAGAGGTGTAGCAGCCTTCGAGCCTGCCGTCCTTAGTGATTTCTTCGCTCCTCGATAAGTGTTTTGACGTGTTAATGATTCCAGGATCGGAGACTAGGGTTGTTCATAATTCGGTTCAAACCAAAAAATCAAACCGAACCGTTCGGTTCAGTTTGGTTTGAAGTCAAATTCGATTTGGTTCGGTTTCATAATGTGTGAAATCAGACCAAACCGAATAAACAGAATTTATTATTTATATATTTTTATTCATATTATATAATATAAATATATGAAAAAAAAATAAAAAATTAATTATATACATATAAAAGCATACAAAATATAACTATGTTTGTTTTTATTTTTATTTTATATACATATGATTCATTAAATTTATATATATTATAATAAAATATGAAAATTCGGTTTGAAACCGAACCAAACCGAATTTTTTCGGTTTGGTTCGGTTCGATTTGGTGAGCAAATTCAGTTTGGTTCGGTTTGAAAAAAAATGATCCCAAACCGAACCAAATCGAACCATGTTCACCCTTATCAAAGACAGACATAGGTAGGGAGTGTGTGGCAGTGGCTAGCTCAACCGTTGTGGCAGATTTTGGCTGGCGATCAGTAGACCTAGTGCTCGAGGCGTGGTAAGTTGCAGTTCGGAGAATTGCAATGATGGTGTGCCGGGAGATGCTACCAATGTGATCCGACAGGACACTTGGCAAGTGTTGTCGGAGGAGATGACCTGATGGTAAGAATGACTTTCCTGGCGCTGGAAGGTGAGGTTCCCAACGTGCGCGAGATTCAAGGTTAGGTCAAGCGTGGAGACCTCCCGCTTCGTAGGAGGTATGTTGGTTTCTCTTTGGTCGGAGAGAGTTGTGTTTTGGCTAAGTTCTGTGGTCCTACATCACGTATTCGGATTGGTTGGCCTCCTTTTGTGTGCCATGAAGTCCGTGCGAGACGTGTTTTATGTTTTGACAGTGCGACTGCCTGTGAGAATTCATGCCCATCCCCTTTGCGTGTAAGGGTGTGTTGGCGCTATTATGGAAGGATGAGCGCCAGTTGGACCGTGCGCGCGAGAATGTATGGCTAGTGTTGAGATTTTCGATGCGTTGTGGATCAGAGCCTGTGGAGTTGCAGGCCAGTTCAGAGAAAGAGTTGTGCTCCGGGTTCGAGACATTTGGGCTCTCCCCACCCTGTTTTCTGGAGTTAGCCAGTTGTGTTGAGAAATGTCGGGATGGCGGATCCCGAGTTGCTTGTGATGATTGTGCGCGTTGTGCAGAGTGCACAATAGAAGCGTGGTGGGCCTATAACCCACGGGTCCAGGATGGTGCTGATGGCAGGAATTGGAAGGATCCCAATGAATTGGTAGATGTTGGAGGTCTCTGACTGATGAGAGAAGGTCATTTCCTCGGTGCGAAGTTGTATTTGACTGTGTGAGCCATGTCGATTGCCGTGCCATTGCTTGAGACATTGTGGTTGTGGCATCGGCGGAATAGAGAGTTGGGGAAATATGACGACAGATGTGCCGGATGAATACCCTGTTCATTTGTTGGAAGCAGTGTCAAGTGTTTGGTAGTGAACCCAGTTGGGAGTTGCAAAGGAGATAGCCTGACAGAGGACGCGATGTCCGGAGTCGGTAAGCAAGGTGCTCAACTTGCGTTGGAAAGTTGTGCCCTAGGATGGAATCGTGGTCCTGAAGATGTGTCTTCCGAAGAAGGAGTTGCGGGCCCCAGTTGATAGCTGTGGGCGACTGGTGAGGCAAGCCGAGTGGTCAACCGTGATAATGCCTGGAAGAGGCCCAGTTAAGTCCTAGAGTTCGGAATGTTATGAAAAGGACCCAGCTATGGTAAAGATCTGCGATATCTGGAGATCCGGGTAGATTGGTTGTGGGCATCATCAACCAGGTTATCAAGATAGAGGACGGCACTCGTCTGTTTTGGAGATATGTGTCGTGGATTATTCAGACTGTCTTGTGACTCTATGGCGAAAGCGGAGCTGAGGATTGGCAGGTGTCCATTTAGAATAATTGTGATGAAGATGGGATGAGACTGTATAATGGACGATGCCTGAGTATGGAAGCCCTAGGAGCATGTCGTCGAATGGAGAGCGTTGGTCTTGTGACCAGCATGAGAGGATTTCCCCGTAAGCCTGAGTCTAGTGCTGTTGTGGACCGAGGATTGTGGAATCATGTCATTTGATTTCGCCATGCTCCCCTGAGAAGGTAGAGTTGGCATGAGGATTGGGATCGGATGCGGTGTCCGAGTGAGGATCGACGCAAGATGCAATAATGGTCAGTATAAGAGTCAACGGATGGCCTGTCGAGATTTGGAATGTGCTTATCGGGCTTGGTGAAGGAGCATGTTAGAGGAAGTTGAGCAAGTGAGGGTTTCCCGTTGACAAGTGACCGGCGAATGGGTTTTCACAAACAGAAGATGTCGGTTGTAGTGAATCGAGAATAGCGAGAGCCATGTGCAAGCGAGGCCTTGGGTGGCCGATTATAAGATATACCTTTTTCTCGGAATTGGATCTGGGATCTGTTGAAGGTTTATCTTCGGACCGGAGCTAGTACAGCGATGTTATTGGCGTTCGGCCTGCCAAGTATGAGATGGTTCATGGCGCAGAGCCGACGGAGTCATGGCAGTCAACTGAGGCGACTGCATGAGCTGGTTGAGGCTCACTGATGGTTGTCCCTTGTGCAGGGCGTGAGGTCACTCAGCAGGTAGAGAAGCTGATGTTTGATTGGTCCGCCGAGCATGGGAAATCGTCGGTGGCAGGTTTTCGTGACGCGGGTTGCGTCCCCTCGGTGAGCGAGATGGTGGCAGCGATGCCATGGTTAGAGTTCCGATGCGACAGAGGTAGTGCCAGACTTGTACCCTTGCGTGTGCTATGCTCGCTCTGAAAATCGGCGCGTATTATGATGTGAAGCGAGATGATTCTGCTCGTGATAATAGTCTCGTTGTATCCCTCGGGAGAGGTGGTTTCGCGAGAATTGAGGCATTGGCTGGAGCTCCGGGAGCGTTGAAAACCGGATAAGTTGTTCTTCCCCTGTGAGATGAAGGTTGCTTTAAATTTTGAGAACGAAATTTCTGTAAGGAGGGGAGGACTGTAACACCCAAGATTTTTCGGATCAAAATCCGTGGGTTTCGGAGCACTTTCGTGGGTCCCGGATCGTGTTTTGCCATTAAATCGGATTTTTGGCTATCGGGCCTTCGGATCCTGTGTAGGGTGAACCAATGTGTTTTCAGGCTCCGGGACGTTGCAAGTGCGTCGTGCGTCTTTTGAGGATCGTGGGAATAATTTTTCCTTATTTTTTCTTTTCTGGAATTTTAAAACCCCAAAATATTTTCTATATAAACCCCTTAACCACCCCTCACCCTCATTCTCACATTCTCTCTCTCTCCTCTTGTTTCTCTCTTTCTTTCCCTCTCTTCTCCGGGCGGCCGACGAAGGCAGAGGCGGGTGAGGCGGAGGCGACGTGGGGGCGACGGGCGGCGAGGATGGAGCGAGGAACGCGGCGATGGCACGGTGAGGCTTCATTCGCGAGTTCGTGAACTTGGTGGCGATTCGAGAGGCGTTTTCGCGGGGAATCGGAGTCCTCGACGCGGGAAATCATCGGTGGAGGTAGGGGGACGGATCCCTAGCCCTTGTGTTTCCTTTTCCCGTGGTTTATAAGCCGAGGTGAGGCCGAGAATGGATTTCCTTCCATGCCAAGGCTAAAACGCATGTTTTTGGGTTGAGCGACGGATTCATCGATTTTGTGGGGTTTTTGTGGTTTGGATGGGACCTCCCGGTGCTAAAGAGGTTGGGGAAGAGTTTCCCCATGTTTTCCCCATCACCTGGGGTGATTGGGGCATGGATCAGACGATCTCGCGTAGATTCGTGAAGGTCCGGATCGGAACTGATATCGCGATCGGTTCCCCAACCGCGTTTGTCTTCTAGAAGATGAACGTGGTGTGCCCAGACACCGCGTTCATTTGAAGAAGACTAGGGTAAGGCGGTCGTGGACGCGGTCGCGCGATCCACCGTGTCCATGGCAGGTCGCGGCCATCAGGTCGACCGCGATCACTTAACGTGGTCGACCCTTCAACCGCGTTCCCAGCCAGTCGACCGGCCCATGCAGGGCCTGTCGACCGACCCCCGATGGTAGGTCGAACTACCCCAGGGGTAGGTCGACCGAACCCAGCCCTTTTCGCCCGTTTTGGCCTCCGGTCGACCTGGTTGAGACCCTTTGGTCCCGTGGATGTCCCGAACACCCCGTGGGGACCGAGACCGTGTTTTTGGGTGTCTGAAAGAATCATTGTACCTCGATTAACGTGCATGTGTGGTTTAGAGGGTCCGAGTGACCCCATGTGTTCCAAGCTTCCTTGTTTCGCCAGATCGAGTCACCATGTACCGGTGTAGGTGCAGAGGGTTGTCCCCGCACCGTATTAGTTTTTCGGAAAGTGATTTCCGTGTGGGACATGAGTGTGGCCATTAACTATGAATCCTTGTGACCCGACCAGGGGCTGGGGTCTTCTTAGTCTCCCTTAGAGAGGGAATGAACTCGGCGGTTATGGGCCGCCTCATAGGTTCTCAAGACCGTGGTTTTGACTCTAGGACTAGGAGGATTTGACGGCAAGGTGCCGTATTGTACAACGGTCTTGGCCCGAGTCGCGTGACTCAAGGACCGTTGGTTTAGTAGGTCTAGTTGACTATCCAGAGTCCGGTGGCATCGGGCCACCCGATACTTCGTGATTCTTGCGATGGGTGTGTGCGTAGCCTGTCAGTACTCCGGTGATTTCTCCTGAGAGTCTTACGTTGAGTGGTTTTCCCACTAGTCGTAGCTTTCTTGGGCACGCGTGTGCCGACCCATTTGGGAGCAGCAGAGAGCTTGACCCGGGAGAGACGATTTTAGACTGGTTGCCATAGGGCCTCCCACTGTGGCGGCTCGAGTCCGGGCCGGGAGGAAAACCAACTAGAGGGTCTGACGTAACCCAGTCAGTCAGTGTGTGCACACGTGGTCAGGGACTTCGGACGCGTGCTGACGAGCACGACCCTGAATAGACCTTTGTCCTTGTGTTACTTGTACGGTGTCTCAGTTTTCGCCTAGGGCGAGTAGGGGGACACCCGGGACGCAGACTAAGTCGTCAGTGGACACATCCGACCTTACTTCTAGTGGGCAGGTTCTCCCGTCACGCGACACGTGACTCTCGTGACTCAAGGTTTAGTTTCTCGTCAGTGAGACGTGGTTCTTCGGGTGGTTTCTGTGTACGTTTCCCGACGTAGAGGTCTAGGGTTCCCGATAGGGTTACCGAGATTTCACCAGTAGACAGTATAAGGTTCACAACGGCAAGGTCGTGAATGTACCTTTGAACCGTGTGGTCCGGTTGGGCCTCCGTCTGCGAGGACGGGCCTCCATGATAGAGATGTCGTGGTATTCCCTCGTAGTGTAGTCAGGGTTTTCTTGGTTCCGCGGCCCCCGACTGTGAGATCGGGGTTTGCTTCCGTTGCCGGTAGGAGTAGCTTAGAGAGCCGTGGTTCCATCGACTGTCGTTTTGACTGTTCGTGCTACGGCTGATACTTCCGTCGTTATTGTTACTGTTACTACTTCTGTTACTATTGTTGTTGTTGTTAGTGTTAGCGCTGTTGTTCACCGTCGGTGTTTGTGGTGGGGATCCGCGGGAGCCCTACTGAGCCAATGAGATGAGGCTCACCCCTGTCTTTTCAGGTGCTGCGGTTCCTCCACGAGGTTCGGAGGTGCAGTGCGGAGGTCCGTAGTTGTCAGCTCGCCAGAGCCGGGGGTGTACCCGACGTTAGAGTACGTTCTTTCTGTTGGAACCCTGGTTTTGATAATGACATTCTATGAATCATGTTAAGACTGGAATGCATATATACATCAATCAAAACTCATCTGTTTTAGTCGACACCTAGGTCGATGCACGTTTACGTTTATGCATACATATAAGTCAGTGCATTTTCATCTTGTTATGCATATCAGGTCCGTGCTCTTTCTCAACAGTCAGCTTTAGGTCGGTGCACGTATTGACCTTGCTCACATATAGTCGGTGCAGGTTTTGCATTGAACATTTAGGTCGGTGCACGTATTGGCCTTGCTCACATATAGTCGGTGCAGGTTTTGCATTGAACATATAGTCGGTGCAGGTCTTGCATATCACTCTCATATAGTCAGTGCACATCCTGCGTGACTGCATACCAAGTCAGTGCATGTTCTGATCTTGCGTATATAAGGTCGGTGCAGGTTTTGCCTCGTGCATGTAAAAGTCAGTGCATATACGTCATAAGGCAGAACGAAGTCAGTGCAGTCTCTTCATTGGATAATAACAAGTCGGTACATACTTTGCCTTGTGCAATATAGGTCCGTGCACATTTCATCTTAAGTGCATAAAGGTCGGTGCAACTTTTGCATCGGGCTTGTATAGGTCTGTGCAATTTTTGTTGCTGCACGCATGCAAGGGTCGGTGCAAGTTTCATCTTACGCATATAAAAGTCAGTGCACGTCTGTCTAATGCATGTAATAGGTCCGTGCATTTAAGTCTATGCATTTTTATAGTCGGTGCAAGTTCTGTCTCGCTCACATGATAAATCTGTGCATATGAATGTTTCTATGAAATACTTCAGCTCACAAAGCATTCGACTTAATGCTTATATTCTGATTGGCAGACTCAAGTCACCAGCACGTGACCCAAGACGAATCTGGTCTAGAGACTTAGCCACGTAGAAAGCACCTCTTCAGATCTAACACGTGGACTTCAATCAGCATACTTTTGCCGGAATGTCTGGGCGGGAAACATGTATTCCACACGCCCAATCTTTCGCGGTATATAGATATAGAAGCCAGATTCTTCAGTGAGATAAGCGAGAGATATAGATACAGGAGAAGAGAGATTTGCTTAGCGAGGAAAAGTGAGACAGAAAGAGAAGGAGAAGAAGAAGAAAAAGAGGGAGACTGTGAGATTGAGAAGACCTGGTCCACTGGATTTTGGATCAGATCCAAACCAGTTTGCTCTTGCACGAGCATTGTGATTTATTTTCATTGTCAGCTTTCCGATGCTGAATCATTTGGTTTTCCGTTTTTATTTTTCATACTCCTTGTAAGTTGTGTATCAGCGGAGGCTAAGCTGTAAGGCCCAGCGGCAGAGATGAATTCCTCTGGATAGCTAAGCTGTAATGCTCAGCGGTCGGCGAAGCTGTAATGTCCAGTGGTTGGCAAGCTGTGAGGCCCAGCTGACGCAAGCTGTGATGCGCAACGATTTGTAGACAAGCTGTGAGGCTCAGCGGTTTCAAGCTGTTAGTCAACAGTAATCCACACTCTGGATTGAGTGTGGGGTGGATGTAGGTCTGGAGGACCGAACCACCTAAAAAGCCTTTGTGTACTGTGGTTTGCTTGATGAATTGTCACCCGATAGATGTGTGCTAGGCTCGCTTTTGTCTATGGTTCTGTCAGATATGATTTTATGTACACGCAGCTTTGTTTGGGTTCCGTCAGCGATATAGATTTGCTTGGGAGTCTGTCTTTTGCAGTTCATCTGTTTGATTAACTGCTTCATTGATCTAATTCTTCAGCAGAGCTTAACTGATTTCCATTCCGCTTAAGTTTTAAATTGTTCAAGTTTTTAGAAGGGGATTCATTCACCCCCCCTCTGAATCCTTGATTGCGTCATTGTCATCCTAACACTTTCTCCCTGTAGACTGTACTTTGTTGGACTGGACTCTGCAGTTAGATTATTAATTGAAAATATACTTTAATTTTATGTTATTTCAATTGTTAATTATATAATTGTTCCTGCATTATTTTAAATTTCAATGTACCTCCACACACCTAAATAACCCTTCTGAGCCTTCCGACTCGTGGGTGGCGGGTCAAGATTCGAATGGTATCGGGCATTTTCCGGTATCCGGATCTTGGGTCGTTACAGATGGTCTTCAAGTTGAAGGGTCCACAAATGTTGATTGGGCAAATTCTCGGAATGATAGACATTCCACTACAAAGTATTGTGTCTTGTAGTAAAAAGCAGTCAGTGTGTGCTCATTCCAACACTGCGGTAGAATACCACGCTATGGCACATGGTTTAGCCGAGTTGTTGTGGCTGAAACTCTTGTTATAGAATCTTGACTTGGCTATTACATTTCCTCTAACTTTATTATGATAATAAGACTGTCATCAACATTACCAACAACCCTGTGCAACATGACAAAACCAAGCACATCAAAATTGATCGACACTTCATTCGTGAAAAACTAGATTCTAGAGAACTTTGTCTAACTTACATTCGGTATGGTGGTCAACTTGCTAATGTATTTACTAATGGAGTTGCACGATAGGCATTCAATTCTATCCAAGGCAAGTTGTTTTTTTTAAAGTGGGCAGTACCACTATTGTATTAAAAGAAAAGAGAATGTACAAGTATAGTCCATGAGCTCCCAAAAATCCCTATACAAAAGACACAACAAGATAATGTGGCCCACTCTAACCCCCTAGCAAAATAAAAAAAGGGTAGTTGAGGGAAGTTGTGCATGAAGGATATCTATGCTCAGCTTGAGGGGGAGTGTAGGAGGTGAGCCTATGTTCAAGCCGATCTGGGCTTGAACCGAGTCTATTTGAGTCTGGATCGATGGTTCATTACCGAACCCACTAAGATGGATCCAACTTAAATCATTTTTACTCTTAATACCCTTGACTTGTGTCACTGTAACACAAGTATTTTAATCTTGCACTGATTAGGCTATTTAATAAAATCCCTTGGGAGGTGTGCAATGCAGAACTACAGCCACCACCTCTCTCGTTCGCCCACTCTCCTTCTCCTTCTTCTCCTCCAACTCTCTCTTTTTCTTCCTCACAGCAACATGTGATCAGCAAAAAACATCATATTCATTACAAATGGACAATACAACTCTCTTCTGCATATACTGTGCTACTCCCTCGTACACCTTCAAAAGCTATATGTTTAGTCAGTCTAAGACTCCCACATGTGATAGTTCGGTGTGGCTTTCCATCCAAAAGGTCAAGGGAGTTGTTACCATCTAAGAAAAAGAAATAGAAAAGGCAGTTGGCACTTGCTTTGGTATGCAAGGCTGCCTAAGAGATTTTGGAGAATTTTGTCTTGGCAGTGGCACCTTGAAAAACTTCAGGCAGACAAGAGGTAGTCATCCTAGATGCTACTTTGTACAATCTGGAAAAGAAGTCAGTGGCTACCCGGATATTTTTAGGACTACTTTAAACAATGACAGGTTTTACCAAGTGGTTGAGGCTGTAGGTGCACTTATAGCTAGCAGGTCATCCATTTTCTTAGGGTGTGGGGAAGGGGATGATGTGTTGTGAATCTTCCCCTTCTCATCATCTGTAAAGGAATCTTTGGAGAGCCAAATAGAATCGGGTATATGAGGGATATATACATGTATATGTTAGTGAGCTGTGCAGGACACCTTTGAAAGATAGTCATGCCAAATTACTCACCCTTGGTGCCCACGTTCATGCAGTGATGCCCATTGACATGGCCACCTCAGGAAGAGGATGATCTAGCAAATTCTGTACCTAAGAAAACGATCTTTCAGATGGTTGATGAGACTTGAGGAATTCAGTTGGATCTACTTTAGGTAGGATTTGAACAGCACTATTGTGGAGGAGCTTTTTTCATCACAGGTTCTCTCAACAATCTAAAAGTTCAGCCAATCATCAGCACCCATTCTTCCACAGACGTTAGAAAAAAGCTATTCATGTTTATGTCATTTGCCACTTCATTATTATTTTCACAACACACTCATGCTACAGTACCTTCAACTTCACTTGTTTTCATATGGACGTTCTTTCATTTACATATGTGCAGAGTTCAACAGTTCAACTCATGTGCTCTGCTTGAACCTTTTCAATATGAGATGAATTGAGAAGAACGTGCAGCTAAATGGTTTTGCACTAAATCAGTTAGTAATCACATTAGATGGAGAACTACAAGTAGCTGATATGCATTTTCACGTTATATAAATGGGATGCCTCGCCCTTCTTAACAATAAGATAGTGATGCATTCTAAATCTTTATGTATAAAATCCCAAACTGATATTTCCTCTGATTGTCACTTCAGTACTCAGTTTTCAATGAAGAGGTTGAATACTAACATGTTCAAATGACTTCAATACTGCTTGCATTTTATCTAAGAATTATTTAGGACTAGTAGACTGAATTTTTTTAATAGATACTGATAAAGCTAGAGTCTAGATGAATTTCCCAATGAATGAAAGAAGAAGAAGGAAATCTTTACCTGTCTACCACGTCCCTTGCCTTCTGAAGCCCCCTCAATGATCCCAGGAAGGTCAAGAAGCTGAATCTTAGTATCATTGTAGTTAATGATCCCAGGGATGCAAGTAAGCGTGGTAAACTCATATGATGCAGCTTCAGAATGTGTTCCCGTTAATAGAGTTAAAAGTGTTGATTTTCCCACACTATCAAGATAAAAAAAACCTAGTCATCCATCGTGCAGAGTTAAACAAGTATGACAATTCACAACAAAGTTTTCGAAGTTTGGAAACCATGAAATAAATTATCTTTATGAACTTTAAGTGCCTAATATCAAAAACAGTCCAAATTTACAAAATGGTTAAAACAAGATTAAAGGAACATGACCTAAATCCCAGATATTAATCAGGCATGAAAGAATCAGACATGAAAGTAGAAGAGGAACTGAGGAAGCTTAAAAATGTGTCCACGGCTTCCAGCCAAAGCATCTCTTTATGCTAGATTATAAACTAAAACTCTAAGCAGAAACTTGCTGCCCCATTTTCCAATATGCTTCCATTTTTTTTAGGAAAGTCGATGGTACCACGTTTGTATTAAATGAAAAGGAAGAGATGTACATGTATAATTCAGTGTATAGGCCAAAGATCCCTATAACAAAACCTTCACACTAAGGCAGTGTGCACTCACTAGCCCCCCAACAAAACCAAAAAGGAAGACTTTTGTGAGTATGTATTACAAAGATGGCTAGCCCACTCTCTCACCCCCACAAATATCCGAAACTCTTGTTTCCCTCTTGAAAATTCTGTTGTTCCTTTCTCCCCATAAGGCCCAAAAGGTGGCATGGAGAATTAGCAACCAGATGAGTCTCCAAGCAGTTGCTGCACACTCTCAAGTAAATCGAACGCACATCGGATCTTTGCTGTGACCTGTGACCATATCTCCTACAAGATAGAGCAGACAGTGAAAAGGTGGTCTGGAGTCTCTACCACCACTTCACACAGGCAATAGAGGATATTGAGATTCGTTAGAAAAGGAGCCAATCTGTCACATGTCGATAGCTTGCCGTGGGAGATCCTCTAGATTAGAAGAATCTATCAACATGTGAGATCCTCTAGATTAGAAGCTTCACTTTTAAAGGGCTTTTGGGAGTCCAAATCTGCAAAGCAAAGCAGTGACGTAGTCCTCCATCGGATATAAGGTTGTATGCTGACCTAACTAAAAAACAACCATCTTTCTTCCATCTCCACCACCATTGATCCTTATTGTGTTGTGGAGCATAATCCAAAAGCAAAAAAGGTAGCCCCTCCAGCTGGTCCATCTCTTCCTCTCTGAGATTCCACCTGAAAGATAGTGCTCAAATTCCTCCTAAGTGATGTGTGTCAAAATTTGGGAGACTAAGGCCAAAGGTGATGATGAGATGGCAAAGAGCTGCGCATAAGTGTCCTCAAAGAGTATAATCACCGCACCACCGATCTTTCCAAAACAGACATTTTTTACCACTCCCCAACCTTACCCAGATACTAGTAACAATGATGTCCCTACATTGCAAGATAACTCTCTAAATGGGTGAGATATTGTGCTAGAAGGATGGTAAGACATCCCAGTCCCTGACCCTCCCATAATATCTATGTCGAATGACTTATACCCATATTCCACTCTCTTCAGAGCCAATCTTCCACAACCATTTGCACAACAAAGTCAAGTTGAAGTCTCATATTCTTGATACCCACTCCTCCCATCTCCCTACTCTTATAGACTCTCCGCCACTCTTATAGACTCTCCCCCATGCAATATCCAATTTGTTATCCCCTCAAAGTAATTAGGGGAAAAGACACCCAAGAGTGGTTAAATTCTGTAAGGGATTTGAAATTCCACAATATACATGGTGAGTGAAATGGGTGAGGAAGGTAAATTCAATGACATGAAGACCCTCACACCCAGTAAATAGTGTTGAGCACATAAGCACCAAACCACACACGTGGGAAACGTCAATTTCCCTCTCTTTATGTGACAAATGAACAGTGGAGAAGCTATTTATAGGGGCAGCCAGCATTCTTTCCATCACTTATAGGGGGGTTAGGACAGGATCCACCCCTTTGGGTTTACCCCGGGTCCACCCCCCCTTTTGGGGGTTTGCCCTGGGTCCACCCCCCAAAGGGAGGGGTTGCCCACCCCCCCCCCCCAAGGGGGGTTTGCCCTGGATCCATCCCCCCTTTGGGGTTTTTGCCCCAGGTCCACCCCCCAAGGGGGTGTTTTTGGCCCGAGTCCACTCTCAACACTAAATTAAAGGGGTTTTGGAGCCTGATTAAGGGCTAAATAGGCTGATTAAGCCCTAAATGGGTATTCTACCTTAGTTAGCATGCAATGCCCTAACTTCCTAATTAAGGACCAGCAAAAAGTATACTAACAGAGGTAGCATCAGCAGCTAAGCAGCAGCCTAATTGCTAAAATAGCTGCAGCAGTAACTAACAAAGTTAGCAACAGCAGCAGCTCAATGGCAGCAGCAGCAACAAGTGTAGCAGCGGTGCAGCAGCAACATAATAGCAACATAGCAGCAGCATCAACATAATAGCAGCAGCCATAACATAATACCAGCATCAGCAACACCCTTGCAGCAGCAACATAATAACAACAACAATAGCCACAATGGCAGTGATGAACCAGGTTTTTCACAGCATTAAATGCTTCCTAGTCTGCAATCAAACCTAGTCCTTGGCAAACCCAGCTCCCAGTGATGCAGTCTGTCCTGCACTCTGAGCATCAACAAAATCAGCCAAGTTTGAAGCAAAAGGTTTGGCAGCAGCAAGGAGGGAGCAATGTGTTCTTTGCAGCAAGGTGATATGGGATCTCTAAGTGTTGGTCCCATTCAACCAAATGCAAATGGACTTCAAAATCAACATGTGAAGCGTGAGCATCAACACTAAATGATGTAACCACGGCAATAGCAGCCCTTATTTAAGGGAAAATCAACCAAATTTGGAGCAAAAGGGTAGCAGCAGCCTGATCCACCCCTATGTGTTGGTCCCATTCAACCAAATGCAAATGGACTTCAAAATCAACATGCGAAGCGTGAGCATCAACACTAAATGATGTAACCACGGCAATAGCAGCCCTTATTTAAGGGGAAAATCAACCAAATTTGGAGCAAAAGGGTAGCAGCAGCCTGATCCACCCCTATGTGTTGGTCCCATTCAACCAAATGCAAATGGACTTCAAAATCAACATGCGAAGCGTGAGCATCAACACTAAATGATGTAACCACGGCAATAGCAGCCCTTATTTAAGGGGAAAATCAACCAAATTTGGAGCAAAAGGGTAGCAGCAGCCTGATCCACCCCTATGTGTGTGTGTGTGTGTGGGGAGGGGGGGGGGTGGACCAGGTCCACCCCCATATGGGGGTTTTGTCCCGGGTCCAACCCCATATGGGGGTTTTGGACAGGGTCAAACCCCATACAGGGGTTTTGCCCCGGTTCCACCCCCATATGAGGGGGTTTGGACCTGGTCCACCCCCCACATGGGGTTTTGGACCTGTTCCATCCTCCCCACATGGGTTTTGGCCCGGATCAACTCCCAAAATCCCTTATTTTGGCACGGATGAGGATGTAACTGCCAGGAGTCCTTCGAGGCTCTATAAATACCCCAGTGGGGTCCACTTGAGACAGACGGACAGAAAGAAGAGAACCCATAGCACAGCAAGAGCAGAGCTAGTGTTTGGTGTTGTGTTTTGTTTGAAGGTGCATCTTTTGGGTTTGATCGTCGGGCTTGTGATGTGTTTGTGTTGTGAGAGCAGAGCTAGTGTTTGGTGTTGTGTTTTGTTTGAAGGCGCATCTTTTGGGTTTGATCGTCGGGCTTGTGATGTGTTTGTGTTGTGAGGGTATGACATAAATCCCTCACTTAACCCATGTGCATCACAATCCTTTTGTGAACTGTGTAACACATATGGGTAAACGAGAAAATCTCTCTCCATAGAGAAGTCTTTAAAGTCCCATGATGTGATTATGTAAACACCCTGGGGTACGGCAAGGACACTTGTGTAAGCCCTAATTGCCTATGAGCAAAGGGTCATGTACAATCAAAACCCTAATTGCCTATGAGCAAAGGGTCATATACAATCAACAAAACTTGTCGACAAGTCTATACTAATGAAATTTTCTCACAATATCTTGTATACTTTACAACATTTTATGAAATATACTTATGGCCATGTGAGCATGAGTTTATAAAATTATGTGAATGCTCGAGTCGTCAGATACCATACCTTA
Organism: Amorphophallus konjac; assembly: GCA_022559845.1. Taxonomy (NCBI): domain Eukaryota; kingdom Viridiplantae; phylum Streptophyta; class Magnoliopsida; order Alismatales; family Araceae; genus Amorphophallus; species Amorphophallus konjac. Next base: position 463,179,715 of record CM040118.1, on the reverse strand, counting down.
CATCGTGCAAAGATAATTATGGAGGTTCGAGACTCAGTTAGCCACGTGGAGGTCAAATGGCCAACACATAGCAACCTTGAACCTTGAGGTTATGAATCCAGGGATCTACTTCGGTCCATGTAACTACTTCGGTTTAAGTCCGTAATCCTTCCGGAAACGCTCCCGATACTTGGCATCGCCTCGCACGACCTGGCGCCTAGGGCAATGCCTTTAGCATCACAACTAACTCTGTGTAAACTGGGGATTTTCATTGGCAGTTAATCAAGGATATTCGGGCTCGTACCGATGTCAATAAACGCCGGCTGCAGTCAGTGGAAAATTATCTAGTACCCGAACCCTAATCGTCTGATAAACTCAATCCACGGAATATTCCCGTACACCGTAATCGGCTCTTATATGCATGGTTAATAAACAAACTTGTTCATGTGTTGAACAACTTTATCTCTTTTTTTACCCCCCTCCCCCAAGTTAACTATCTGTTAAATTCCGTGAGTTAAATAAATTGGCACGTCCGGTGGAACAATTCCCGCCATTCTTCTTTCTGCCAAAGATTATCCACACCTTTACTAAGGTTGTGATGCCTTTTTTTCTCTATTTCAGGAGGGAAGAGAAAGGGAAGATCGTGCATACACACTCGACAACCACAGTAACCGACTTCGTCAGCAATGGCAGCTGTTACTTACGGCCCGCTGGTCGTCGCTATCCATGCTAGGTCCGGATACCTGACCACCCCACTGGTGTTTGGGGACTTCCCCGTTATGGTGGGCTCACCATATTTTCTGGGGGTGGTACCAGCGGCTGAGGAAGTCGCCCTCGCCTAGACTGTTGCTGTTGACCGAGCTCTCTCGGTCAATCACATTTCTATTGCTGCCGCTCCGAGTCGGAAGAAGCAGCGCCGTAGCCGCAGAGCCAAGAAGCCTGCGGCGGCCACATCCAACTCCGGCAAGGCCATTCTTGTCGGGAATCTCAGAGTCCGACTCGATGGAGGCGAGCTGATAATACCTCAAGTCCGGCATGTGCCAGCTATTAGCACTTCCAACCGCTTCAGTCTTCTCCGACAAGTTTTGGAAGATAAGGCAGTCCTGAAAAAATCGGGCCCCCCAGAATCAGGTCGGGAACAAACGTGCCGATTTAAACCAAGCACCCCCAAGCCTAAATCTAGGGGCAACTCAGTAAAGGAGCGACAGCTCCGTTTAAAACAAGTGTGGGTCACTAAAGAGGAGGGCCGCACTCTCAAAAGGATCAGGGCGGGCAGGCCCATCCAGATGTCTGACCTTCACCAGGCAAAGACGTCGGCACCCACGAAGCTGCCAGCCTCCTGTCCGTGGGGGCAAAAACACAGAGGGGTTCATGAAAAGCCCCAATGTTCACCAACTTTGGGGACGACCCAAAACAAGAACAAATATCGAGGAGCGACTATGATGTCTCGAGTTTCTGTCTTTGACAGACTGGGGTCACCAGCTCACTCAGCGACACAACCAACCCGAAAGAAAAGGGTGGTACATAAAACTAAGGACATTGTCAAAGTGTTCGCCTATTACACAACCGGTAATCTGCCGGAGGAGGCCCGCGAGGAGCTCAATGAGCCCTAGGTGTTCTTAAAGAAATCTCACTCGGTTGCCCAAGCAGTTGCACAATTTAACCGATCTATTGTTGCCTCATCATCACAACAAGGGCAGGAACATGTTGAAGAAGCACCGGAAGAGATCCGTAGTGCTCAAGGAAGGCAAACTCCAGCACCAAAAGATGAGTTGGGTGAAAACATTCAGGATATCACGCTGGAAGAGTTACGACGTGAAAACCGAGAATTGAAAACCCTCCTGCAAGGGATATTGCGGGAATGAGAGGCGCCACTCCAAACTCCCGTGACATTGCAGACAGTCGAGAGAGCTCCTCCGGGTAGATCAGCAACCGTCAACACTCCACCCACCGCTGTGAAAATTCCAACAGTGGTGGAAGTTGAGGCCCCACAGGAGGATGTCAATGTGCGGTCTTCAAATACACCAATGCCCGAGAGCCTAACAGCTCAAAGGCAAATGATTGAAATGATTGTGAAAGCCAAGTTTGCTCAACATGGCGAGGGTATCACAGCTATCGACTTATATGGTGTGTCATACCCTCTCCATCATCAATTCAAGAGATTACCCCCAGATTGCCCGAAAGCCATGAAGCTGCAAAGGTTTAATGGGCAAGGCTCTCCCCTGGAGCACTTAGCATACTATATGACAGCAATAGGCGACTTGGCGTTAGAGGAGTCATATCTCCTGCGCTATTTTGCCACCTCACTCACGGGAGTTGCCTTCTAATGGTACTCTCGATTAAGGCCCAATTCGGTGGCGGATTGGGCAGACATGCAAAAAAAGCTCCTCGACCGTTTTCAGACGGCCGAGTAAAAAGTTTTCTCGTAGAGTTGTGTTCCCTGCGGCAAAGGCGAGGAAAGACGGCTTTGGACTTCATCCAACGGTGGAGGGACTTTAATATGAGGTGTGTAACCCTCCAACACAGGAAGATGCCATCACAATATGCCGAAGAGGCTTGGCGGCGGAAATTAATGAAAAACTCCTCGGCACCAATGTTAAGGGATTTGATCAGTTGAATTCAATCATAGCAGAGATTGAAATGTTCATTGCTGATAACTTCGGTTACATCCATGCTAAGGGCAAGGCATCCAAAGACCGAGCCACTACTGGCAAAGAAGTCAATGCGGTGGAGTTCACTCCACCTAAGGGGGAAAATGGAGGAAATGCCGACAAGTCGGACATAAAGTCCGAAAATAAGATTCCGATGTCGGAACGCAAGAAGGCTCCATATTCTTTCAAGAAGGAACATACTAAGGAGCTTTTTGATCTCTGCCTTGAACAAAAGCTCATAAGCTTGCCGAAAGCCGGTAGACCCTGATAAGGTAGACAAATCTACCTATTGTGTATATCACCGAATGGTGGAACATGTTATTGACGATTGTTATGTCTTCAAAGATCAAGTTGAGAAATTCATTCGGGACGGCACCATTGACATGCAAGGTCATCAGGTGGACCCACCTCAACCCCATCCGAAGACTGTTCGGAAATTCACAGGAAATGCTCTTCATCAACCCTCCAAGGCGAGTGAAGAAGTATTTATGGCAAGCGAATCAGACCCAGCCGCACATGATGACACTGAGGGAGATCCTACAATTTTTGCGACATGTTGATGAACAGTTGGCCACATTTCCCTATGGGCCATTTGCAGAGGGGCCTGCTCCGACACCTGTAATAATGGGAGAAGGGCCTCCAACTGCTTAGACGCTACCAAGGTCACGAGGATGGCTCTCCGAAGAATCCTCAGATTCATCCAGGGGTGAAGAACCTGAAAGGTTGTATTCCTTTCCTCGTGACAAAGTTTTGGAGGTTTTCCACTTATGCCAACATGAGGAGTTACTAGATTTGCCCACGGCGGAAGATAATGAAAGGACCAACATAATGCTCCAACATAGCTATTGCCTATATCATTGGGCAACCAGGCACGTCATTTATGATTGTCGGGCCTTTAAGGATGCCGTAGAAGACCTGATTAATCAAGGAATACTCGATATGGGCAATCATCGGGTCGCCCCGCCACAACCCCATGCGCGGAGAAGACTAAACTTCTCCGCAAATGTGATACACACGTCAACTTCTTTCACCTTTCCGAAGCACGGTGCAGAAGGGGGGAACACCAGTCCAGAAGAGTCCATGTTATGGTACCCGGGCTAGCGACCTTCTCACCAATGTTCTTTCCGAAAGGAGGACACCGAGAAGATATTTGATGTGCTCGTAAGGGATGGACGAGTAATGGCACATGAACCGCCGGCCTATTATAATGAAGTGGCTGAGATACATCATCTTTACTGCAAATTCCATGCAAGGGTATCGCATCCCACCCAAGAATGTTGGGAGGTTCAAGATTATATCGAGATCTTCATCCGAAGAGGGAAATCGATACGCAAGGCAATCCCATGGCACTGCAACGCCTCAGGGAAGCCACTGCAAGAGTCCTCCAGTAGAGCCGTAAAGGGCAGACCGGTGAAACAAGTTCTGGGCATGTTGCAAGACAAATGCAACAAGGTGGCGCCAAAAAAGAGCGTTATAAAGCCAATCCCAAGGCGGAAGCTAGGGCAAGTAAGCGAAAGGTTGCCGAAGGAACTGTGACGGCCCACAGGCCTGACGTTCCTCGGAGTGGCATAGCCAAATACCAAGCCTCGCCACCAGAGGTTATCCAACAGGCCATCCAGGCTACATTCCAAAAGCAACAAGAAGAAGGGGCCTGGGTTAAGGTCACATCAAAAAAGCCCTCCAGACCAAGAACGTTGAAAGTTTCAGCGCCGGGTGTAAGACATAGCTCCGGGAGCACATCTGCCATGGCTTAAAAGCCTATCCAACCCTCTGCCCAAAAGATGGCGCGGGCCAAGAAGCAAGAAAGGAACAGAAAGAAAAATCTTAAAATGAGGCTAAAGAAACAAGCGGAACAAGCTGCTATCATGGAGGTCCCGAGGGAGTTAACCCCTTTGCAAAGGTTGCAAAAGCTCATTGATGAGTTGGAGGAATACACTCCCTCTCATCCTACTCAAGCGTTGGACAAGTACATCCCATGGGAGGAAATGAAGCGCAAGACCCGCTTGAAGAATTGGCTCTGTCGGATGCACCAACGGGCGAAAGAGGGAGAGAAACTCTGAATCCCGAAAGAGCATTCTTTCTTCTACAAAGATGAAGAGATCACTGTCGAGAAGCTAGAGGAGATGCTCCAGAGTTTCTCATGCAACATGGTTGCAATCCCTCCTCCCGATAACATCAATTCAGCCCCCGAGGAGGGAGCCCCTTCATCTGGCCATTCTAAACGCAAAGGAGCCATGGTCACATACCAGCGACGCCCAATAGAAGAGAGAAGCCGGGGCCGAGGTCGAGGACGAGGCGGCGACCGTGGCAGGGGGCCAAGGCAATTCGCCGGAGAAAGGACTAATGTCTCTAGCCCCGATAAAGTGATAATATTCCGAGGAGAAAAATCCAACCCAATTCCAGAGGTAGAGATAAGGGGACGCAGTTTCAAATTCAATCCTCAAGAGCTAATAGAAGAGTCCACAGATCCAGGGGCACCACCAAAGGCAAAACCCGAAATGCCAAATGAGTCAGTCGAGGAGGCCAGTTCTTCTGGAAAGGGTCAAAAAGCTGCATCACCGCCCCCCAAAGAAGAGCCATCTCCGGCTCTACTGTTCCAAGGAGAGGCAAAAGAGCCGGAAGGGGTAAACCAACCCCCCAAGCAAGAGAACCCTACTATCTTACCGCCCAACCAGGACAAGATATCCCCTTCTCTTGAAAGGGCTCGTGCCAGGGCGGACAGGAAGATTATTGAGCAAATGAAGCGGTTCCCTACCAACATTACTATATGGGAGGCTATCTCTTGGAGCAAAGAATTGAGGGAGGCCCTTGTGAGAATTCTCCAAGAACCAGAGGCTTATGAAGCCCTTGTAACTGAGCTGCAAAGCCAAGCCTACGAGACATTCACAGCCAATGTCACATTTTCAGAGAAAGATATGTTGTTGTCTTCCCCCTGTCACAATCGTCTGTTGTATATGCAAGGGAAGATAAATGGCCATGAGATTAACCGAATCATGATTGACGTCGGCACGGCCGTTAATATCATGCCTTTGAAAACATTCAAGTCCTTGTATCTAATGCCATACCTACAGAAGGTGAATGCGGTGAAAATATTGGGTTTTAAGCAGAATACCGAAAACGCCCTTGGGCGAGTCGAGGTGGATCTGACTATGAGTGAATTTATCACAAAAGTGTCGTTTTATATTATCGATGCCAATACCTCATATAAAGTTCTCTTGGGACAACCTTGGCTGCATGAAAATTGGGTCGTCCCCTCGTCGCTCCATCAATGTATTAAATATATAAAAGATGGGGAACAACATACTGTCTTTGCAGACCAAGCTCCCTTTCGACCAAATAAATGCAATCTTGCGGACGCTTCACTATATTTTGGAGAGCCTACCTTGTCAACTCCTAAGAAGATTGAGGATAAGGGCAAACAAAATGTTGTCCCGGAAAAGGAAGGAACTGGGCTCTTCACTATAAATGAAGAAAAGGCGAAGCTGCATAGGATGGCCTTACAGGCCAAGGCTAAGCCAACTCGGCCTGAAAGACGAGAGTTTAACTTTGAAGCTAACCTCAGAAGTGGTGTGATCAACAAAAGCATCTCCTTACCGCCTTTGTGTATGCAACTCCCTTTTGTTATGGAGGAATATAAAGTAGAACCGTTGAAGACTTTTATAGTCACATTCCAAAGGAAGAAAAGGAATAACAAAGAAAAGAATAAGCCGATCATTTTTTATAAGGGAGACTTAGTCCCTCGAAGTCCACCCGAGGATGACTTTGGTTGGAAGGTTTCGGCTGACAATGCCCCTATGATTGTTCAAGGGTTGGATGACATGCCAAAGCACATACAAGAAATGTGCGCGAAACAAAAGATCCTGCAGGTACAAGATCCTGCCCAATGGAAATTCTTCCAGCAAATCTGGTATCCCCCGCAGGCTCAAGGCCAGTTCCCGTCATTCAAAAGGGACACAAGAGGACTTGGGTATAGCTCGGATGAAGAATTCCAAGTCCACTATGCAGTAAATGCAGTGGGGCTATTACCCGGTACAGATGATCAGACAGAGACCCATGTCAAGTTTGATAGTTCTGGGGAAGAGGAGGAAGAAATTCTCATGTCGCCTTCTCCAATAAACTCTGACCAATTATCTCTGGTGGAGGGGAGCTCTTCCCAATTACTTTCCCCTCAGGAAGACAGAGAGGACACCTCAAACCTCCCGTCAGAAGAGGAAGACTCTGAAGTCCATGATGTTTATGTTACAAACACGGATGACGATGGTGATATTGTGGACCTTCAACCAGCTCCTCGAGAACTAGAAGATGGGGGTCAAGCGACCGTTGATGAACTAGTCGAAGTCAATATCAGTGGGACTGAAGAACATCGACCCACATTCGTCAGCGCTCTCCTGAGTGATGAGGAAAAACAGGTATATCAACAGCTACTAATTGAATTCAAAGATTGTTTCGCCTGGACGTATAAGGAGATGCCTGGTTTAGAGCCTGCGATGGCTGAACATGAGTTGTCAATCAATCCCATGGTCAAGCCAGTTGTTGCACCCATAATTCTCTCAAAATATTTCGAGAATTCTATTTTAGAACAACCGACGAAAATATGACGTAACACCGATGTCGTCGGACTGCGGAGTACCTCCGCGATTTATGGTCCATTGGCCCGACCATATAATCACAAGCGGCGTCGTAGCAAGGAAAATTAACAGGAAGATACGCATGCACACCTGTCAAAGTAGCCGAATAATTGTGTATCACACGGCACAGACGGATGCAAAAACTTCCCTCAAAGCAAGCGGCGCGCAACCAAAAAAAAAACGGACAATCCTCTGCTCCCGCACGAGTCTCCACCGACGTATTGCTGCCACGCGGAGAAGAGTGGGGCCTCGGGGAGCAATAAATGTAGAGCAGCGGCTTCTCCTCGACTCAGGGCGACAGAAAAATCCCAAAAGGGCGCGAAGAGGGGCCAAAAGGCTACCCGGGGGTCAAATGACCCCGTTGTGCCCCCAGTGGGTTCCGCCAACCCCGCGCGGGTCGCGCCCACCCCACTGGGCCCCAGCGGGGTCGACCGACCCCCGCGGGGGGTCGACCCACCCCGCTGGACCCAGCGGGGCCAGCCGACCCCGCAGGGGGGTCATGGCACCCCGCTGGGTTATGTAGTCCCACCCCTATAATTGGAGAATTACGGAAATGTCCTCCCCGGGATTGCGAGAAACAAAAAAATCTTGTTGTTTGCAGTTTTACCCTACAATCTCTTATAATTGGGGCTATGCCCCTGCCTCCCGCATTAGTGCGAATATCTGTGATGTATAGTCGACAACTCGTTGACAACCCTTGTATCCATTTGGGCCCTAAATGTATTTGGTGTATTGTATAAATTTCCTCTGTACATCGATCGGGAAAATTATGAGAAAAACCTCCCGACCTTCGGGAATTGCACATAAGCTCCCCCTTCGGCAAAATTGATACATGTGCGCCTTCTATGAAGCCCCTCATCACTCCTTTGGTTCGAAGACGTTGTCAGCTCAGTCCGACACTTAGGTGTCGGCTCAAACTAGGTCTATATAGGATTTGGTAAAATTACTAAAATACCCTTGCGACCTAGAAATGGCCTAGTAGCCCCTAAAACCCTCCATAAATGGCCTCAGTGCCTTAAGAAGTTAGTGACCTTATCCTACTTCCTTTCTAACCCAAAAATTCCAGAAGTACCCCTGGCCTAATAAAATTACCAAAATACCTCTGGAAAGGTAAAATTATTAAAATACCCTCAAGGTTCAGAAAACTTCCCGCCACTTCAAAAATGCCTATGGCTCTTGTAAAATTACATTCATGCTCCTAAATTCTATGCTTTTGCCTAAACTTCATAGGCCTTTGACGAGACCCTAGTCTAGTCAGTACGTCGGTAGTAAATGAGTGGTCATTGTGAGTCACCCAAGCGAGCATGCCCTCAACATCTGAACCTATGGAGGAGACTTTGAGATTTCTTTGACAGTTAAACAAAGGTGTTCGGACGTTAGGTAGATGTAAATCAACATTGACTGCGGTCAGTGGGGAAAGATCCAACACTCGAACCCAAATCGTCTGATACGATACGCACCCACGGAATGAACCTCCATATATAGAGGAATGTTTCTTTCCAAAAAGAACATATTTATATATATATATATATATATATATATATATATATATATTCCGTGGCCAACAGACTGGCACGCCCGGTGGGACCTTTCCTACCTTTAGTCTTTCTATCAAAGAAAGTCCCCAAACCTTCTCCAAGGTTCCCATTGCCCCTCTTCCTCTTACAGGACGGGAAGAGGAGGGCACACTCTTTTGCTTACTTGAGGGCTTTGTGTGCATTCGCACGCCACTCCTTTCGTGCTACGCACCACCAACAACAACAACAAGAAGACGATGGCCGCCGTTACCTACGGCCCCGAGGTCATTGCCAACCATGCCAGGTTCGGATACCTGGCGACGCCGCTCGTCTTCGACGACTTCCCAGCAGTCGTCGGCTGGCCCTTCTTCTTGGGCGTCGTACTCGTGGTTGAAGTCAATTCAGCCACGCCTACAGCAACTACCGAGGGTGTCAGGCCCTCGACTCCAACAGCTGGCCGGGTCCCACCCGGTCAACAAGCCAATCATCGGGGGTGTCAGACCCTCGGCCTCAACAATTGGTCGGGTCCGCCCGGTTGACAGATCAACTACCGGGGGCGTCAAGCCCTCTGCTTCAACAGCCGGACGGTTTCGCCCGGCCAAATCTTCACCGACCAAGGGTGTCAGGCCCTTCGTCTCAACAACCTGGCCGAGTCGGCTCGGCTGCCATGACAACGGCCGAGGGTGTCAGGCCGTCTTCCACAGCAAATGACCGAGTTTTCTTGGTCAATCAAGTTACTATCGGCGTCGCTACTACTCAACAGGGGTAGCGTCGTCACCATAACGGCATTAACTCTACTGCGGCCACCCTCAGAGGTGTTATTCCTGCGCAACGGGGGCAGCGTCGCCGCCACCATGACGCCAAGCCTACGACAGGCGTCACCAGCGCCGCTCTGACTCAACGGGGGCAGCATCATAGCCGCAAAGGTGTTAAGCCTATAGCGGTAACATCCCGCTCCGGCAAGACCATAATTGTCGGGGACCTTCGCATCCGACTCGATGGAGGCGAGCCGATTATGCCTCTGGACCGGCACGTCCCAACTATTTCTACATCCAATTGCTTCAAGCTTCTCCGGCAAGTTCGGGAGGACGGGGCAAAATTGGAGAAGCCCGCCGGATCGACAGCAAATCAGAGTCCAGTGCAACGACCCAAACCACTTGCTCCCCGATCAAAGTCAGGGGGCAACCCAACTGAAGAGCGCCAACTCCGTCTGAAGAAGATATGGGTCACCAAAAAGGAGGCCCGAATCATTAAGCGAGCAAGGGCGGAAGGGCCCTTCCGCATGTCGGACCTACGACGAATGCAAAGTCCAGCAACCATTGAGACCTCGATATCCCCGAGGTCCACAACTCAGCCCCCACGTGGGCAGAAGTGCCGAGGAGCCGACAAGAAGGTACGGCTGACCTCTCCGTGGGCTAGTTCAACGCACACGGACGAGGATTCCTCGGCCCAGACCGCCACGTCCCGGGTGTCTGTTTTTGACAGACTCTGGCGGCACCTAAGCTTGGAATACAACCACCCAGGAAGAAGCGGGTGGTTCAGGTGACCAATGACGCTGTTAAAGTGTTCACCTGTTACACAACCTCCGTCGATGAGCAGCCGGAGGATACCTCGGGAGAGCTAAACCAGCCTCTTCAGTATCTGAGGAGGTCGAGGCCCGTTTCCCGGATCCTGACACAGACGCACCAGACGCCGGCCGTCGGAACGTCTCAGCCCGAGCCGGCACGACAAGAACACCAAGAAGACATCCATAGTGTCGATGAGGGCAGCAACCCCGGACACGAGGAAGATTTTGGAAAAGAGACGCAGACTCTCACGTTGGAAGAGCTCCGGCGTGAAAACCAGGAACTTAAGAACCTCTTGCAAGCGCTATTGCAAGAAAAGGAGGTTCATGTTCAACCTCAAGCGGCGCCCACTGGGATGGAACAGCAGCCTCCTCCCATTCCAGTCACGGCCAACGCCTCTGTCACTGTTGGGAAATTACCAGTGGCAGTGGAATTTGAAGTGCCGCAACATGAAGCCAATGCACGGTCCTCTGCCACTCCTGCTGCGGAAAGCCTCATGGCACAAAGACAAATGATTGAGCGAATTGTGGAAGCAAAATTTGCTCAACATGGTGAGGGTGTGGCTACCATTGATTTGTATAGCGTGCTTTATCCCCTCCACCATCAATTCAAGAAACTCCCACCTGACTGCCCGAAGGCCCCGAAACTCCAGAAGTTCAATGGGCAGGGCTCACCACATGAACACCTGGCCTATTACATGACGGCTATGAGTGAGCTAGCGCTGGAAGAGACATATCTGTTGCGGTACTTTACCACGTCCTTGACAGGCACCGCCTTCTAATGGTATTCCAGGCTAAAGCCCAATTCAGTGGCTGATTGGGCTGACATGCAAAAGAAGTTCGTCGACCGTTTCCAGACTGTCGAACGCAAAGTTTCTCTAACGGAGCTCTGTGCCCTCAGGCAAAAAAAAGGTGAGACCACGTTAGACTTCATCAAGCGATGGAGGGATGTCAGCATGCGCTGCGATAATCCTCCAACGCCAGAAGGCGCGATCACCATATGCCGCAGGGGTCTGTCGGCGGAAGTCAGTGAAAAGCTTTTGGGATCGAACATCCAGAGCTTTGACCAGCTAAATACAGTGGTGGCGGAGATCGAAATGTTCTTCACTGATCACCCAGCGCACGTTCCTGCCAAAGACAAATCCTCCAAAGATCGCCTGGCTAGCGGTAAGGAGTTAAATGATGTGGACTTCTCCCCGACGAATGGAGACAAAGGGGAAGGAAAGTCAAAGGGCAATGGCAAAAAGCCCGATGCCAAGGCGAGTGCGTCTCTGTTAGCGGAGCGTATGAAGACGCCTTATTCTTTCAGAAAGGAGAATACCAAGATGCTCTTTGATCTGTGCATGAAAGAAAAGCTCATCACCCTACCGAATCCACGGAAGCCCTCAGAGGTGGATAAAACAAATGATCCTACCTATTGTGTGTATCACCGAAAGTTGGGTCACACCGTTGGGGACTGTTATGTTTTCAAGAACGTAGCAGAAGAGCTCATTCAAAAGGGCTTGATAAATATGTTGGGTCATGCGATCGACCCACCACAGTCTCATGCTTGAAGTCGATCAAACCGGTCGGCTATGTGGTCTACACGGTGGCGACGGCTTCGAGCTCCAATGCCTTCGAGGCCGGGACTTCAAATCAACAGCCCAATGCGGGCCGCAGAGCTGCTCCTTCCTCACTCCCAGAATGCCTGGCGCTGCAGAGGACTATCCGGAAGATCCAAGGAGAGATCCGACAGCTGCAGCAGGAACAAAGACGTCTGCTACAATTCTTGGAGAGCATTGACGAGCAGTTGGCCACTTTCCCCTTTGGCCTATTTTCCAGGGGGCTGGCTCCAACCCATATACGGGAGGTAGGTGTATCACCCACCGCCCGGGCTCCGCTCAGGGGTTGACTCTTTGAGGAATCCTCGGATTCATCTGAAGGTGAGGAGGATTCATCTGAAGGCGAGGAGCCAGAGAAGTTATGCTCTTTCCCTCTCGAGAAGACCCAGAATATCTTCTTCGGGTGCCGGCGAGCGGGTCTGTTAAACCTCTCGGCGTCACCTAGTGAGCAAGCACCAGGTGCTACATTACATCAGGGCTATTGCCCATACCATGAGGTGATAGGCCATATCATCCATAACTGCCAGCCCTTTAAGGACCTTGCCGAGGACTTAATTAGGCAAGGGGTGGTCAATATGGGCGAATTCCTGGTCGATCTGCCACAGCCGCATGTACGGGAAAACTTCAATTTCTCCATCAATGTCATACATGCCTCGGCCGCTTTCCAACTCCCAGAGCCCAAGGAGGAAGGAGTCAGTTCCCAACCGCCCAAGTCCACATTATGGTATCCAGGGTGGCGACCCTCTCATCAGTGATCTTTCCCCAAGGAAAACACTGAGAAGATTTTTTACAAGCTTTTGGAAGAAGGTCCGGTAATGGCACATGATTCGCCATCCTACTACAATCAGATGGCCAAGAGTCATCCCCGCTACTGCAAATATCATGCCAGGGTGTCCCACCCCACTGGGTAATGCCCGGAAGTTCAAGATTGCATTGAAGTCCTCATCCAAAGAGGAGAGATCGGTGCGCAGGTGTTGCACCCGTAATTTTCTCGAAATACTTCGAGAATTTCATTTCAAAACAACCAACGAAAAAGATATGGCGTAGCGCCGATGTCGTCGGACCGCGGAGTACCTCCGTGATTTAGGGTCCATCGACCCGATCATATAATCACAAGTGGCATCGCAGCAAGGAAAGTCAAGAGGAAGACATGCATGCACACCTGTTCAAGTAGCCGAGCAAGTGTATCACACGGCACAGACAGATGCAAAGATTCCTCTCCACGCGGCGACGCGCAACCAAACAACAAACAGACGATCCTCCGCACCCGCACGAGTCTCCACCGACGTATGGTTGCCACGCGGTGAAGAGTGGACCTTACGGAGTAATGAATGCGGGACAGCAGCTTTTCTTCAACCCAGGGCGACAGAAAAATCCCAAAAAAGCGCGAAGAGGGGCCAAAAGGGGCGGGTCAATTGACCCCGCTGAAGGCGGCCGACCCCGGGGGGTCAAGCCCACCCTGCTGGCACCCAACGGGGTAGAACTGACCCCCGCGGGGTCAATTCACCCCGCTGGTAGCCAGAGGGGTCATTTGACCCCACTGGTAGCCAGAGGGGTCATTTAACCTCCCTGGTAGCCCCCCGTGCTCCAAAACAAAAAAAAAAGAAGAAGAAAAATGGGGAGAGGAGTCAAAAAACACTTTTGCCACCCCACCTTGACAAAAAGAGTGGATTTTGAGACCCACCCTGTCAAAACTGAACATTTCTCCACGGTTTTATTAGGGTGGGTTCCCCCACCTTCTATAAATAGACTCCCAAGGGTTCAAGCCACGGGGACGACGGAAGAGATGAAAAAAAGAACCTACGGAGGAAGCACCAAGCAACCCGCGCAAGGATCTTGTTTTGTTTGTCTTGGCCTGTGAGGGGTAAGTCCCCGGGTCTTGTATTTATGCCCCTACGGGGTATTGTTGTAACTATGCCCCTCAGCAGGCCACGTTTGTAAGTTTCTACATCCCGGGACGACAAAATTATGTAGTTCTACCTCTACTACGGAGGAATTACGCAAATGTCCTCCCGGGGTCGTGAGAAACAAAAGTCATGTCATTTGCAGTTACACCCTGCAACTTTTGTAATTGGGGCTACGCCCCTACTCCCCGCGTTAGTGCGGATCTTTGTACAGTCGACAACTCGCCGGCAACTCTTGTACCCACTGAGACTATAAAATGAATTTGGTGTATTTCACAAATCTCTCATGTACGCCGACTGGAAAAAAATACAAGAAAACCCCTGGCCTTCAAAACAATTGCGTATATACCCCTCCTTCGGCCAAGTTGACAGACGTGCGCCTTCTATGAAGCCCCTTGTCATTCCTTCAGTCCGAAAGTGTTGTCAGCTCAGTCCGACACTCGGGTGTCACCTCAAACCTAGGTCTATATAGGGTGTGGCAAAATTATCAAAATACCCCTATGACCTAGAAATGGCCCAGTAGTCCCTTAAACCCTCCAGAAACGGCCTCATTGCCTTGGGAAGCCAGGAACCTTACCCTACTTTCTTTCCAACTCTGAAATTTCAGGAATGCCCCTAGCCTGATAAAATTACCAAAATACCCCCAGAGGTGTAAAATTACCAAAATACCCCCAGGGTCCAAGAAGCCTCCCGTGACTTCAAAAATGCCTACAGCTTTCGCACATTTGCATTCATACTCCTAAATTCCGGAGTTTTGCCTAAATATAAGGGGCCTCAGTTAAAACCCTAGCTCAGTCATTCTATTGGTCGGTGGTAAATGAGTGGACATTGTGAGCCCTCCAGACAAGCTTGCCCTCAACATCAAAACCCCCATAGAAGACTTTGGAATTTCTTTGACAGTTAAACAAAGGTGTTCGGACGTTAGGCCGATGTAAATCAACACTGACTGCAGTCAGTGAGGAGAGGTCCAGCACCCGAACCCAAATCGTCTGATATTATGCGCACCCACAGAATAAACCCTCTACACATAGTGGGAAATGTTTCTTTTCAAAAAGAACATCAAATATATTACTTTTTATCAACGATAAAAATTCCGTGGTCCACAGCAGGGGAATTCAACGGCAAGGCGGCCTCAAACTATCTAAGCTTTCTAAGGCAAGAACTTGAGGCAGGCATCTCAACCCTGGGGGCATCTTCCAATCAGTCTCAAAATAGATTCTCCTTTCCCCCAATACATGACATGAGGTAGAAAAGGATGAAGAATAGATAAAGAAAAAGGAAGAAGGAAGAGAAAATTGATGAAGTATCAGGCTGCCACCTTAGAAAGTCAAGTGGGCGTATTTGGCAAAGAAAACTCCAAGAAGAGGTAGGGGCAAAGCACTAAATAATGCTTCGAACAAAATCTCAGGAGAAACCTCAAGCAAGGTAACTCCGGCAAGTAACAGTCCGATCAAAAGTCCAAAGCAGAAAGTTCCAAGCCAAGTCCCAGGCAAAGCCAGAAAGGCCAGTCCGGGAAGAAGGCTCCAAGCAAAGCTCTAAGTGAAGACAAGAATACAAGCCTGAAGAAAAAAAGACGAAGTAAAACCACTGCCAGAGCCAACAAGGCAGATTCAAGGGGCACCTCTATCTTTTCCCTTTCCAATTTCAACACTCTGTTAGTGGAGTCTGTCCCAAAACCGTCAGTTTTCGAACATCTTAAGGCTCCAAACATGTATGCCTGACATCAAGTCATCTATGCATGGGACCCAACCCATGCTTTAGTACCAAATCGGTGTTGAACACCAACTTATTTCTTGATCCGCCAACATTGGGTATTATTCCACTTCGGCTCTAAGTCCCCCTTGGCAATTAAGCTCATTTTATGGTAACACAAAGCTAGCTCCAGGCCTAAACATGTGCTTGTGGCACAAACCAATTTCGGCGTCAACCTCTCTCCCCGCTGTCCACAAGGAAGTTGTAAAATTCCCTACCAAATTTTATCCCAAAAGAAGAAAGAAGAAAAAAAAGAAGGAAAGAGAAAGAGAGAAAGAAAGAGAGGAGCACTCCTGGCCCAGGCCCTCCAAGGCAGAAGCTCAAAGCGAAAATTTTATCTCGGGAGGGATGAATTCCACCCAACTCGGTCGTCAAACAGTCAGTCCTCTTGAAATGAAGGGCAAGCTGAGGAGGAGAAAAACAGGAAAGAAGCACTTGAAGAGAAACTTAAAGAAGCAAAGTTGAATAGGCAGTTGCCATGGAAATCCCCAGAAAAGGAAATCCCTCTGCGAAGAACTGCAAAAGAGAGAGAGTAACCCTTCCTTTCACTCAATGCAAAGCATGTGAAGTTGAAGCTGCATCTGTTATATGGTCCACCTCACCTGGATCATCACCTTGACAGAGCTTAAATCTAGAGTTCAACAAAAAAGAAAAGAAAAAGAAAAAGGGGCTTAAAATAGAGAGGCCCCGGCGGACTTAGCCATTCCCATCACAGGGATGGTTGAGGGTAAAAAGGCTAAAGAAACCCGGCTGGGTGAAAACCCCAAAGGGCGTCTCAGGCAAAATTGGGTAACCCCTCAACGTAAAAACCCGAAAGGGTGCGCTGGAAAAGGCTAAAGGGGGCCAGCTTCGGCGAAAACCCGAAAGGGCGCTGAGGTTGGTTAGGTGGAAAAAAAAGTAAAAAGAAACAAAAAAGAAGAAAATATATTTTAAGCAATCATCATGAACCAGTATCGTGGTTATCCTCTACTCGAAAATCCTGTCCTATCGTGGTTATCCTCTACTCGAAAATCCTTGGTTTAAAATCCCTTTCGGGTCAATAACCATCCAAAACGAAACCCAAATCCTTGGTTCAAAACCCCTTCAGGTTAGCCACCATCAAAACCAACTCTTTGATTACTCAAGCGCCTTCCTTAGATCAGCACACACAAAAATACATAAAACCTGAATCATTGGTTCAAAACCCCTTCCGGGTCAGCAACCACAAAATAAAATCAAATTTTGTTGCCCAAACATTTCGAGTCAGCAAAAAAAAAGAGAAACCCAAAATCATGGTGCCCAAAACCCCTTCTGGGAGAGTTACCATTCCAAAACCCAAAAGCTTCATCGCCAAGCCCTTTTCAAGCTAAAAGGCCACGGGCTTACAAGTCATTGGCCCTAC
Source organism: Amorphophallus konjac (assembly GCA_022559845.1). Lineage (NCBI taxonomy): Eukaryota > Viridiplantae > Streptophyta > Magnoliopsida > Alismatales > Araceae > Amorphophallus > Amorphophallus konjac. The sequence continues at coordinate 463,162,738 of CM040118.1, read as the reverse complement.
ATCTTCCTTATGGTGGAAGATCAATGGAAATCCAGACACTTTGTCCCAACAACAACGTCAAGCAACAACAACGACAGCAATAAAAAAAATGGAGCTTAAAGTTGAGGTGCTCCGACGGACTTGGGCATCCAACTTGTTGGTTGCCTAAGGGTAAAAAGGTCATAAAACCCGGCTGGAGTTGAAACCCGAAAGGGCGCTTCAGGTAAAAATGGGTAACCCCTCAATTTGAAAACCCGAAAGGGCGCACTGGAAAAAGTTAAAGGAGGCCAGCTTCAGCGAAAACTCGAAAGGGCGGTGAAGTTGGTAATGTGAAAAAAAAAAGAAAATAGGAAGAAGAAAGAAGAAACGCATCGTCATTATAGACTACCATCTCAAACATCCTTTGTCCTATGGCTTTGTCCCACCACGACGAGCACATTATCAAAACCATCAAATCACAACTTCCAGAAAATTTTATCCAAATTTCAATCTTTTGGCTTCCAAATCACAAAAGTCAGCCAAACCCTCAGTGCAATCCTCAGCTTCCAAACCACAAAGGTTAGCCAACTCCAACTCCATTTCTCGGTCTTCAAACCGCAGAGATCAGCCAAGTTTCAAAACCCAAAGGTCAACCAAAATCCAAACTCAAATCCCAAATTCTGTTGGCCCCCAAACCATCAAGGTCATCCATCGTGAATTCTAAACCCCAATTCTGATCTTTGGCTTCCAAACCACAAAGGTCAGTCAACTTAACTCCAACTCTAATCCATGACCCAACCCCAACTCTAAATGCTTGGCTTCCACGCCACGGAGGTCGATCAGCCAATTCATGACTACTAGTTTCACACTGCAAGTGAATTAGCCACATCTACAAAGCCAATGATCCCCCATCTATCTCAAGAGGAAGAGTCTGGGGGTTCATAAATTTCTTTGCATCACCAAGAATCAAGCACATGAAAAAAAAGAAGGAAAAAAGAAAGAAAGAAAAGGAAAGAAAAAAGAAAAGAAAAAAGAAGAGAGAAAAAAGAAGAAAGTGAAAGTAGAAAAGAAAACTATTATTATTCTTCCCCATGAGCCGTCACCATGGACCTCTCTTTTTCTTATGATTTTATCCCCATTCGGGGCAAACATATCTCAATACTAAATTAAATTTGTAGTGTTGACATGATGTCATTTGAGACTGTCAACCTTCCCCATATTTCAACTCTGGATTTGACCACTGTCTTTTTGGACCGTCAATTCCACTAAATTTCGATTGTAGTGTTGCCATTCATGTCCGTTTTGGGCCGTCAACCCTACTTAAGTCTCAATTTTTTTTTATTTTGACCAACATGTCCTTTTGGACCGTCAATTCCACTAAATTTCTATTGTAGTGTTGTCATTCATGTCCGTTTTGGGCCGTCAACCCTACTTAAGTCACATTTTTTTGTTTTAACCTGCATACCTTTTTGGACCGTCAATTCCACTGAATTTCACTTGTAACATTGGCCTACGAGTCCCTTTGGACAGCCAACCCTACTTGAATTTCAGTTGGTAGTTCTGACCTACATGTCTGTTTTGGGCTGTCAATTCCACCAAATTCCAATCTTTGGTCTTGACTTACAAGTCCTTATTGGACCGTCAATTCCAAAAATTCTCAAGCTTTTGGTATTTATTCACGGATGTCCTTTTGAGGCTGTCAACACAAAAGACCACCCCAAATTCTCAAATTTTCAAATGATGAAGAAGTTGACCCTATCACCTCCGAGGTCAACACAATTGAAGAAGACGGTCCTACCGAGAAAGAGGAATAAGATTAACGTGAGTCGATTATTAAAATAAAGAATGGTTGTCTCCCTTCAGATCGGGCTCAAAGGGTTCAGCCGCTGCGAAGGGCAACATCATATCAATTGATAGGAAATCAATTATATAGATGGTGCATGAAAAGGACAAGCATGTCCTCTTACGTTGCCTCTCACCGAAGGAAGTCAAGATGGTCATGCACGAGGTCCACCCAGGGCTCTGCGGTGCCCCATCAAGTCGGGGACAAAATGAAGAGCAATATAAAACTTAAGGGTTTCTACTAGCCCACCATGTATGCGGATTGCCACCGATACGCCCGCACGTCATCAGTGCCAAGTTTTCGGCGCAGTGCCAAGAAGACCCCCAAGCTCGTTGCACACATGGCTCCTACATGGCCCTTTACAGAATGGGGAATGGATATCATGAGACCCTTCCCACTATCCACAAGAGGCTACAAATTCATCCTAGCCGTTACAAATTACTTCTCCAGGTGGGCCGAAACTATCCCTCTGCGGGAGGTCACAAGAGAGGCAGTCGCCCAATTTGTCAAGCACCATATTATATACCGATTCAGCACCCCCTATCGAATCATGTCAGATAATGGCACTCCATTCAAAAATATGACCATTTACCAGTTGGCAGTTAAGTTTCATATCGACTGGAGAACGTCAACGGTCTACAATCTCCGAGCCAATGGATTGGCAAAAGCATTTAACAAGACCCTCTGCAAGCTCCTGGCCAAGATCGTCGACAGCCGCGAAAGGGATTGGGGTGAGAAAATACATGAAGCTCTCTAGGCATACCAAACTGTCTACAAGGCTCCCACCAGCTGTTCCCCCTTCTCTCTGGTGTATGGGGCGAAGGTTGTAGTATCAATTGAAATTGAAATGTCATTTTACCAGGTAGCCGTGCATACCGGCTTGCAAGCCCACGAACAAGACGAAATAGAAAGGAGGCTTGAAGAGTTGTCTAACCTTGAAAGCAAAAGGCTGGAAGCCTACAAACATCTTCGGCCATACCAAGTCCGAATGACTCGAGCCTATGATAAGCTGGTAAAGCAAAGGGCGTTCAAAAGAGGTGACCTCGTCATGGTCAAAAGAAAGGGAAGTCATGGCCGGCAAATCCAACGACAAATTACAACCCAATTGGCGTGGGCCCTGTGTTGTCACAAGGGTCTATGAAGAAGCGCATACACAGTTGTTGACCACAAAAAAGAAATGTCATTCCTGCCACTGAATGTGATGCATTTAAAGCTATACTATGCTCCCGAGCATGAGTTCAAGCAACAATCTACACAAGACCTTCCCTCCTTTGTAGAGGGTGGGAGGTATCTCCCTTACTTTCCCTTACCGTGCCAAATGCCAAATCTCAAGTTTTTGGCTTCCCAACGTCGTTGGGTCAGCCCCAAATCTCAAGTTTCGACTTTCCAACTTCGTTTGGTCAGCCCCAAATCCTCAAGTTTCCGACTTCTCAACTTTGCTTGGTCAGTCCCAAATAACAAGTTTTTGACTTCCCAACGTCGTTTGGCCAGCACCAAATCCCCAAGTTCTCGGCTTTCCAACTTCGTTTGGCCAGCCCCAAATCCCCAAGTTTCCGACTTCCCAACGTCGTTTGGCCAGCCCCAAATCCCCAAGTTCTCGACTTTCCAACGTCGTTTGGCCAGCCCCAAATCTTCAAATTTTCGGCTTCCCAACTTTGCTTGGGCAACTGCAAATATCAAGTTTTTGGCTTCCCAACGTCGTTTGGTCAACCCCAAATCCCCAAGTTCTCGGCTTCCCAACATTGCTTGGTCAGCCCCAAGTCTCCAGTTTTTGGCTTCCCAACGTCATTTGGCCAGTCCCAAATCTCCAAGTTCTCGGCTTCCCAACATTGCTTGGTCAAGCCTCAAATCTCAAGTTTTTGGCTTCCCAACGTCCCAAATCTCACGTTTTTAGCTTCCCAACGTCGTTTGGCCAGCCCCAAATCCCCAAGTTCTCGACTTCCCAACATTGCTTGGCCAGCCCCAAGTCTCCAGTTTTTGGCTTCCCAACGTCATTTGGCCAGTCCCAAATCTCCAAGTTCTCGACTTCCCAACATTGCTTGGTCAAGCCTCAAATCTCAAGTTTTTGGCTTCCCAACGTCCCAAATCTCAAGTTTTTGACTTCCCAACGTCGTTTGGCCAGCCCCAAATCCCCAAGTTCTCGGCTTCCCAACATTGCTTGGTCAAGCCCCAAATCTCAAGTTTTCGGCTTCCCAACGTCATTTGGCCAGCCCCGAATCCCCAAGTTCTCGGCTTCCCAACTTCGTTTGGTCAGCCCCAAATCCTAAGTTTTCGGCTTCCCAACTTTGTTTGGTCAGCCCCAAATCCTCGAGTTTTCAGCTTTTCCGAACTTCGTTTGGTTAGCCTCAAAACCTAAGTTCTGGCTCCTAAACCATTTTTGGTCAGCCCCAAATGCAAGTTCTGGCTCTCCAAACTTTGTTTGGTCGGCCCCAAATCTAAAACTTTTGGCTCCTAAACAGTTCTTGGTCAGTCTTAAAATCTGATACCCAAATTTATGAACTCTACTTTTGGCCCTTAAACAGTTAAAGGTCGGCCAAGTCATCACCTCACAGTTACTTAATTGCAAAGTGTAACCTCTAATTTCAAACTCGGGGGGGGGGGGGGGGTTAACTACCCTCACTCAAAAAAAAAGAAAAGAAAAGAAAAGAAAAAAGAGAGATCAAACAAAAGAAAAAGAGAGAGAAAGAAAAGAAGAAAGAAGAGAAAGACTGCAAATCTAATGAAGGAAGTAAATTCTCTTGCATTCATAAAATCATGTCCAGTGCTTGAGACAAGCCCTCAGAGTGACTGCAAATAAATGAAAGAATGCACAACAAGAGTCCCGAGACAAGCTCTCGGGATAGCTACAACAAAACGAAAGAATGCGCATCAGGTGCAAAGCTTAACGCCTCCTGAGTACATCTTATTCCAACTTTGCTTTGCAAAGTCGCCCTGCATAACTCCAATGGAAGGAAGACACTCCTAATGAAGCAAAGGCTGCAAATCAAAGGACTGCATCTGTGACAGCATTAGCTCACTCAAATTTGAAGTTGTGAAAGCTCTAAAATTCTCCCAATACATGGACTTGATGTGACAGCTCGGAAGGAACCTGTAAAGCAAAAAGGGAAAATCATCAGTATACAAGAAATCTCAAGTTTTACCAACAAAGTTGATATGGAAATTAAAGATTGGAATATTGATTTCCGTTCTGACATGGTAGTTCTAGAAGGATCCCTTCAATAAAACCGGCAAAGAAAGACATTTGTATACAAGAAAGTTCAAATCATACAGTCAATTTTGACATGAAAAATATAACTCAAGCAACAGTAAATGCTTACCCAGTGAGTCCTCTGACTCAAAAGAAGGCTGGACCTAACCAAATAACTCCAAACCAAGCTCTGGACAAGCTCCAAAAGGTGACATTAAGCGGGAGCAATCCAAGTCTAACTCCAGGCAAAGCCAAAAAAGGGTGAGACCAAGGCGGAATCCCGCAAGTTAAGTCCAGACAAACCAAGGAACAAGCAGGTAAGAAGCCCGAAACAGTATCAACATCTCAAAACTCTGGTCCTTATATGACCGAGTTCCAAGAACCGTCGCCCGAAATAATCAAGCAAGCATTCAATATCACCCGCCAAATATATAAAGGAGAGCCTGACTGGGTCAAGGTGGTCCCAAACAAGCATGGTCACCCTAAACCCCCTAAAAGAAAATCCCGATTGAACAACTCCAATTCTGGAGGCACATCCCAACCGCCGGCAAAGGAAGAAACTCCTTCTCCGATTGAACTGGTGTAAGCTAGAAGGCAGGATAAGAACGAGAAAAAGGATTTAAAAAGAAGACTGAGGAAGCAAGCACCCTCTTTTGTGTGGCTATCATGCTAGAGTGTCCCACCCTACTAGGGAATGCCAAGGAAATCTAAGGGAATCTAAGACTGCATTGAAACCCTTATTCAAAAGGGAGAGATACCCAAGGAAGCTGCGTGAAAAGAGAAACCTTCATAGACAGTTGAAGAGCTCATAAGCTAAAGCTGCCCTGTAGAAATTCGGCGCAAGGAAGATCATGTCTTCTACGAGCCGGAATGGCCAACGCTCCAACTTAAATCTCTGACTGACCTGAAAGTCCAAGCTGATAATCATATTGAGCAGGTGTTGACCCCAAAAGTATTTTCCCAGGATTATGATTTTCAGAAACTTTTTTGAAGAAGAGTGTATCACCAGAACCTGTGGTTGAGTGCATATGCAGAAGTGGATAACATATAGCGCATAAGAGTGTATAGCTGCAGAAGTGGATAACATAGAGCACATAAGCCAGAATATACATCAGAAGGGTTCTTTATGAAAAGATAAGACGTGCTTTGAGAAAGATGGAGGCCAATGTGTGTATATGAGAAACTGGATTGTTTCCTTATCCCTTTACATACAATTCTGAGACTCAGCTTTCAGAACTTGGAAGAAACTGAAATGAATCTTCAGACAGATGTGTAATGCTAAGAGCATGGGAAATATATATGAATGGTGATATACTGTGTCACCCACATGTTCTCAAAGGATGAAGACAAAATAGAGGGCCCCCTTGCAGACAACTAAAGCTCTAAGTGTTTTAAGTGAGAGTTTTTATGCTGAACAGGGAGTTTTTATAGCAAAAAATGCATAAGGAGGACTCTCCGGACCTGACAGGCCGGAGGGACACCTCTCCGCCTTGCAAGCAGGCCGGAGGGACCTCTCCTCCGCCCTACTTGCAGGCCGGAGGGCCTCCTCCGCCCTGTGCAGGCCGGAGGAGGGTGCCTCCGCCCTGCACAGGCCGGAGGGACCTCCCCTCCGCCCTGTGCAGGCAGGAGGGAGGCCCTCCGCCCTATATGCATCCCGCAGCCCATGAAAAAAAAAGAGAAAAGAAGGAAAGGAGAAGAGAAAAAATTGAATGAAGGAATGAGAAGAGGCAGGCCGGAGGAGGCCCCTCCGCCCATGGCCCTTGCGGTTACACAAAAAAAAAAAAAAAAAAAAAAGTAAGTGCTGCAGTTAATGGAAGGGGAAAAGACAGGGAGGAGGAAGGTGAAGGGGCTACCTCTCCAGATTCCACCGGAGGAGAAGGCCAATGGAGCTCCTCCGCCCTTGCTACAAGAGAGAGAGACAGAAGGGAGAAGAGCAAGCAGTAACACAACAGCAAGAAACAAGAGAGAGAGACAGAAGGGAGAAGAGCAAGCAGTAACACAACAGCAAGAAGATAAAAAGCAGCAGGTGGCGGCCCTACTTGGTGTTCCTTTATATTAAAAAAAAGTCTATCTTCACACTAGAATAGGACAGCACCGCAAGAAGATAAAAAGGTAGCAGGTCGTGGCCCTACTTGGGGGTGTTCTTTTATGTCAAAAAAAGTATGTCTTCACACAAGACTATACTTAAAAGAGATATGTGACTTAAATACCCTCACATGAGCATTGTGTGTGCAGCTAATAATACATGGATTCTTTTGATTTACCGAAGGCTGTAACATTGAAATCCATCATGGTCAAGAACATACGGAAGATTTTCATATATAAAGTTACAGATTTACCTCAACATCTTGAGATATTATGCAAATATCCCCAAGGAACAAGGCGATTTCAGAGGTTAAAATATTCTGTGGAAAAAGTTTCAGTCTCCCTTCTCCTTGTGCTGCTGCTGCAGTAGCCTTTCTTCGTCCTCTTTCTGAGGTGGTGGTGTTCTTTCTCCCAAGGGACCATGACTCACAAGGTATCTTTATCTCAGCAAACTGAACCCTTTGAATGTGTTATATGAAGGAGATCCTGATGACCTCAAGATTGTTGTCTCTAGTCCTAGTCAAAAATGTCCACTAAGTGCTCCTGATGCATTAAAACTTACACATCGTATTGGGAGGGACACCTTTGGTGATGTTTGGATAGCAACTCACCATTTATTCACTGATGATTATGATGAGTATCATGAAGTTGCAGTCAAGATGTTACATCCTATGAAAGAGGATCAGATCCCAGTCTTTTTGGCTAAATCTGATGAAGTGTTCTCCAAATGTCAGGGACTGCAAGGTGTTTGTCTTCTACAGGGTATATCAAAGAATAAGGGGAATGTCGGCATACCGATGAAGTTCTATGAGGGTGGTTCCGTGGGAGAAAATCATGCTCGGTCCGTCCACGGAGAAATCAGAATTTACAAACTCGGTCCGGAGAAATCAGAATTTACAAATACACCCTCAAAGTTTGTGAAATTACAAAAATCCGATTGAAATTTCAGAAGAGACAAAGATTGGAAAGCACATTATATAAAAATCATGCTTTGTTGGGAAAGTTACATATAAACCCCTCCGACAATGATTATTACAATTATGCCCTATCTTGGAGTAAACTAAATACTTTCTCTCAAATTAATATTTTGACAAAAGGGCTAGTATCACGAGGGCAAGAAAACGTCTTTAGCAGTTTTAATCAAGGGTGTTCGGATTTATCCGATGTAAATTAACACCGATTCCGGTCGGTGGGGAAGAGTCCAGTACACGAACTCTTAAATCGTCTGATAAATCACGCGCGCGGAAATTATAAGATGCAAGCATTTAAAAAGCCAAAACAAATGTGCATGTTATTTCCTTCTGATAAATCGGATTCACATATTATATATTTTTCCGCGTGTAAACAGCAGGGCACCAAGCAACGCTCAAGACAAGTCCTCGGGCAAAAGAAGAAAAAGAGAGTCTTAGCAGCAAGATTCCATATTTAGTCTTGGAGAAAGCCAGAAAAGACAAAGCTCAGGAGAAAAATGCTACATCAGGCCATGGGTGAAGAATGAGAGAATTTTGGTCACCAAGAAAAGAAGAGAGAAAGGAAGAGAGTAAAGAAAAAGAAAGAAAAGGGGGAAGAAAGAAAAAAAAGAGAAGAAGAAGGAAGAGAGAAAAAACAAGAAGGAAGAAAGAAAGAAAAAAAAGGGGGGGGGAAGACATACTACTTATGTTGGTGCATTTTGTGATGAAACTCTCCCTTAGGGTCTACTTGGTGGAGCAGATCCATGCCACTTCCCTGGAGTGGTGTGCGCTCTCCTGAGATCTCTCCTAAGGGGTGCAAAGTTCAAAAATATTTGATTCAACCAAATAGACAGTAGAAGCCAGATGGCTTGGCGCAAAGTGTCTAATAAAATTGACGTCGACCCATACTGCAATGCCAAACATTGTCCAGAATTAGTGATAGCACCATGTAATAGTGGAGCTCCAGAGCAATGTATAATGTCTTTAAGTTTCACTTTTGGACTGTCGTCACCTTCAACCGAATTCTCCATCATGTCATCAGGACTCAGGGGGGGAAGAACAAATCCAACAATATTCTCCGCCTTGTCATGAAGACTGAGGAGAGGAACGGAAGCGCCAAAATGCACGGGCCGCCAGCCGTCACGTTCGGCTCCGACGGACATCCCGTGGGGGGCATTTGTTGAACCCTGAAATTTACTAATCAAAAAAAAAATGTCAAAATGTCAAGAGCAAACCCCCCTCCGGCTAGGTGGCAGCGGAGGGGACCCCCTCCGGTTGCACCAGACCGGAGGGAGCCCCCCCTCTGGTAGTTTGCAAACCGGAGGGGGACCCCCAGAGGACCCCCTCCAGTGCAGGTTTGACGGGAGGGACCCCCTCCGGTCCTCATGCACCGGAGGGGGAACCCCCTCCGGTCCTTTCTCTCCTACGCAAAAAAAAAAACAAAAAAAGATAAGAAAAAGAAGAGGAAGAGAAGGGAGGAGGGGGTGTTCACCTTAACCTTTGGACTTCCACTGGAGCCACCTAGCCTCCGGTCCACTTTCACCTCCTATAAAAGGGAGCCTAGAGCTCCAAGGAAAGAGACGAAGCAAGAGGAAAGAGACTGGAGAGAACTCATGAGGAAGACTTGGTGAACTTCTAAGAGGCCCAAGTGAAGAAGAAAAAGAAGAGCTTGAGAAGCTTGCGTAAAAGGAGCCCTTGGAGCTCCTTAAGGCCTTGAAGGCTTGAAGGAAGAAATACTTTGTTGTTGAAAAAAAAAAAACACAAAGGGAATATATTGCATGCACGCCCCTATGATTAGGGATATTACCTTTGTGGTGAATGAAAGTTGCTGAAATGATAGAGAAATCAAGTGAATTTCAGAAATAGTATAAAGTTACGAAGAAACTTTAGAAATTGCAAAAAGACCCCCGAGGGCAGAAAAATTACACAAATGTCCCCGATGGCGGAAAAATTGCAGAAATATCCCGATCGAAAAAAATTACAATAATACCCCTGAGGGTAGAAAAATTGCATAAATGCCCCCGATGGCGAAAAATTGCAGAAATGACCCCGATGGCGGAAAAATTGCAGAAATACCCTTGATTGTGAAAAAATTGTAGAAATAACCCCCGTGGTTAGAAAAATTGTAGAAATATCACGAGTGGTCGGAAAATTACAGAAATATCCCCCGGTTGTGAAAAATTATAGAAATACTCCCCGATGGTTAGAAAATTACAGAAATACCCCCAAAGGTGGAAAAATCACATAAATACCCCGATGGCGGAACAATTGTAGAAAAACCCTAAAATATCATTCTCAAGGAAAATTCTCGGCTTTTCTCAAAATCACCAAAGAATCCTCTTGTTCCGGTTGACGCCGTTTGCACGATTCGGTGAAGCGGGATTACACCCCTTCCCTGAAGCGGTGTGCGCTCTCCTGAGTTCGACTTATGGCTAACCATCCAAGCCCATGTATCTATTTCATGGCCAAGAGCTATCATGTCTGGAAACTTAAAGATGGTGATATTACAAATGAACCTTGGAAAGTCAAGAGAAATCAAGACGAGGAATGCCCAAGAAGTCAAATGACGGGGTTATTTCCGATAAGTCAACAAATGAAGACGATGAATGCCTAGGAAGTCGAATAACGGAGCTATTCCTGAGAAGTCAAGAAAGGAAGTCAGGAGCGCCCAGGAAGTCAAACGACGGGACGATCTCCGAAAAATCAAGAAATGGCAGATATGCCTAGGAAGTCAAGAAGTGACGGGGTTATCTCCAAAAAGTCAAAATAACAAGAATGTCCAGGAAGTCAAGAAATGACGGGACTATCTCCGAGAAATCAAGAAATGTCAAATATATGCCGAAAAGTCAGAATAACAAGAATGTCCAGAAAGTCAAGACATGACGGGGCTATCTCCGAGAAGTCAAGAAATGTCAAATATATGCCGAAAAGATATAATGACAAGAATGCTCAGGAAGTCGAGAAGTGACGAAGCTATATCCGAAAAGTCAATTCCATGAAGTCAAGAAGTGACGGGACTATCTCCAAGAAAGTAAGAAATTACAAGAACATCCCAAAGTTTAGGAAAACTGCAAAAATACCCAGATGGAGGGAAAATTACAAATATACCCCGCCTCAAGTGAGAATGTCCTTTATGGACACCAAGCCAACTTAAGGGTCCGATCACAATAAAAAATGAGTGATTATGACCACGAAGCAATTCCGACGGACCGACGGTGATCATCTTGGCAATCCAACGGTTCTCGTGATAGTATTCAAGTTCAACCGTCCGATCAGGGGACAAAAGTAAATTCAATGACCCGATCAGCATGAAAGCAAGTTCAAAGATCTAAATGCAGATTGAAGTAAATTCAAAGGCTCTGGTTGCAACTAGATGTAATCCTAAAGACCCGATTACACAATCGGGACCATATGTAAAGGTCTTGAAGGACCAATTGTAATTCAAATTATGTGTTCAAGGAAATAAAGTCTTCAGATTTCTTCGCAAGAGTATGTACCCATAATGGGCGATCATCAATATCATTTATGTCACAATGCATAGAGGCAGAAGATGTTCTTCGACAGTTAATCAAAGGTGTTCGAACTTGTTCCGATATAAATTAACACCGACTCCGGTTGGTGGAGAAAAGTCATGTACACGAACCCTAAATCGTATGATAAACCTAAAACGCGAAATAAAGAAATACAAATAAACATGCTGATGATACCCAAAAGCTACCCAAATTTTAATTCATCATCAGTGTGCCCGTATTTTTTATTTATTTTTCGTGTGTAAACAGGCGTCAAGTGCATTAAAGTTTTTTCAGATTCGCAACTAATTATACGACAAGTTCTGGGTGACTACGAGGTCCAGAAAAAGGAACCAGTCACATCATGCAGCAGTCATGAGACTGAAAGAAAAATTTTATCAGGTTAAAATGGGCACGTGACCAGAAGTGACAATTCACAAGCGGATGCCCTGGCCAAACCGGCCTCAGCCATAAAGCTCCCACTTAAGGGGGAAGTAGATATCACCGTTAGGCACCGGAGATTGATGACTGATGCACTGGAAGAAGACTCAGGCCTCACCAGTTATGAAGTCAACAATGTGGAGGCAGACAACTCCTCTGAAGAAGAGGACTGGCGAGAACCCATAGTCAAAATAAAGAATGGGTTGCTTCCCCCAGACCGGGCGCAAAGGGTCCAACTGTTGCACAGAGCAACATCATATGAGCTGATAGAGGGGTCCCTTTATAGGCTTGTTAATGAAAAGGACAAGCCAATCCTCCTACAGTGTGTTTCCATCTCAGAGGCTAAGGCAATTATACAAGAAGTCCACTCTGGTCTATGTGGTGCCCATCGGGCCGGAATCAAGATGAAGAATAATATTAAACTGAAAGACTTTTATTGGCCAACCATGCACGTGGATTGCCATCAATATGCCCGCACGTGCCACCAGTGCCAAGCATTTGGTCTTGTGCCCAGGAAGCCCCCTAATCCGTTACATCTGACGGCTCCCACGTGGCCGTTTGCGGAATGGGGCATGGATGTTGCGGGGCCTTTCCCACCGTCTTCTCAAGGACATAAATTCATTCTCGCCGCCACAGATTATTTTTCTCGGTGGGCCGAAGCCATTCCCCTTCGGGAAGTGACGGGTGAGATTGTTGCCCGATTTGTCAGGCATCATATAATTTACAGATTCGGTACCCCCAACCGGATCATGTCAGATAATGGTACACCCTTTCGGAATATAGTGATATATCAGCTAGCGTCCAAATTCCATATTGATTGGAGGGCGTCGTCAGTTTATAACCCACACGCCAATGGATTGGCCGAGGCCTTTAACAAAACTCTTTGCAAATTATTAGCCAAGATAGTGGGAAACCACAAACGAGATTGGGGGGAAAAATACACGAAGCTCTTTGGGTCTAAAGAACAGTGTATAAAACTCCCACTGGATGCTCTCCATTTTCTCTTGTCTATGGAGCGGAAGCTGTCTTACCAGTTGAAATTCAACTGGCCTCTTATCGCGTTGCGGTCCACGCCGGTTTGCCAGGCCAAGAGCAAGATGAGGTCGAGAGGTGGTTAGAAGAACTATCAAGCCTAGAAGGGAAGAGACTGGAGGCTTATAAGCATCTACAAGTATACCAAGCCAGAATGGTGCAAGCTCATGACAAGCTCGTTAAAGAGAGAGCCTTCAAAATAGGTGAGCTGGTTATGGCAAAAGAAAAAGAAGCCATAGCTGGAAAATCCAGTAGCAAATTAAAGCCTAATTGGCGGGGACCCTACGTCATTCAGACAGTATTCGAGTAAGGAGCCTACACTGTCGTAGATCATAAAGGAAATAACCATTTTCCTCTGCTCAATGGCAAGCATTTAAAACTACACCACGCTCCAGAGCACGAGTTTGAAAATGAGCCGCTCATGATCTTGTCCAGGAGACACAACTTGTCGTACCGTTTAGGAACAAACCGTGTGCCGGAGGGAGTCAAGAAACAATCAGAAATAGCATCAGACACTGTCTTGTGTTTTCCCCATAAGTCCCAAGTAACAGATGAAAATGTCTGAAGTCGAGTAGGGCAACCGGTCTCAGAACTAAAGAAACCCAATTGGGTGGTGGCAGGAAATTGAGTCAGGCGCACAAGACCCATGGGGAAGCTGGGGTAAGAAGTGCCACAACAGCCAAGCATGCTATCCCGTCCAACCGAAATGGCCCTCTCAAGTTGAATACGTTCCGCGGGCAAACTAACATCGTCCTCATCCATATCCTCTGGAATGAAATTCGGAATGAAGGGAAACAAGCACTCATCTAGAGGAAATGCTTCGGATAGCCCACAGGACTTTCATATTTGTATAAGCCCCCACGCTTCACAATCAGAGATAAGTCAACAGCGTCGCCCCCAGACTCGTCTTTGGGGAGTGGACCTGAAGCAATCACACTCAGCCCCCGATCAGGGGAAAATAAATTCTCCGTTGTAATTATTGGAGGACCCAGCGAAGGCGTCAACTTCTTCGAAACAATAGGCGTTGTCTCCCTATCACGCCCCCTGGACCCACGGGTACGGCTCTCTCTGACATGAGACATGATAACTACCTACAAAGAAAGGAGGAGAATTGTCAAATGCCAATCCAATAAATACAGATAATATCAAGTGTCAAAAGGACATATCAAGCTTCAAGACATAGAGGCATCATGCCACAAAAGCAAGTGAAATTAACGGAGTGCACGGGCCGCCCACCGTCACCTTCGGCTCTGACGAACACCCATGGGGGTCATTTGTTGGACCTCAAAAAGGTTTTACTATTAATTTCTGATATTTTCAGAGATTTTTAAAAAGAAAAGAAAGAAGAAGATCCGATGTATCATGAATGGCCCTGAAATGACGCTAGTCGTCGCCATCATGAACCCCTGTAAGAGTTCCGCTAAAATAGGAAGTATTTGCAATTTTATATGTGCTTTTATGCATGGGAAATTTTATTAAACATTCGGAGAGCAACACAATCCCGCTCACTCAAGTCGTAAATCAATTACAAGCAAGTTTTTCAACCCTCCGGGTCATCCGACAGTCAACGGGAATATTCCCCAAACGGAGCAAGCGCCAAAAGCAACCAAAAAAAAGTACTCCACATGTTGCAACCCAGCCTTTCCAGTAATAAAAAAAAATGGGATGAAAGGGGTTGGGAGACTTTTATAACCTAGTAGAGCCCCCAATGATAAGAAGAGGCCAAGCCCCCCCCCCTCCACTTTCTCCTTCTCTCTCAAAACATGCAGGAGACCGGAGGGAGACCCCCCTCCGGCCAAGTGGCGGCGGAGGGGACCCCCTTCGGTAGTTGTAAACCGGAAAGGGACCACCTCCGGTCGCATAGAACCGGAGGGAGCCCCCCTCCAGTGGCATACGCACTAGAGGACTCCTTACGGTAGATTGTGTGGGGGCCCCTCCGGTCGCAGGCGCACCGGAGGGGGTCCTCCGATCCCTGTCGAACCAGAGGGCCCCCCCTCCGATCCCTGTCAAACCGGAGGGGGACCCCTCCGGCGGCTTGCAACAGGAGGGACCTCCCTCCGGTCCTTCCCGCGGCCAAAAAAAAGAAGAAAAAAAA
Organism: Amorphophallus konjac; assembly: GCA_022559845.1. Lineage (NCBI taxonomy): Eukaryota > Viridiplantae > Streptophyta > Magnoliopsida > Alismatales > Araceae > Amorphophallus > Amorphophallus konjac. The sequence continues at coordinate 463,147,638 of CM040118.1, read as the reverse complement.
GAGAATGGGGGGAGGAGGGAGTGCATACCTTGTCTTTTAGACTTCCACCGGAGGGGGAGCTTCCACCGGAGCCACCTATCCTCTGCTCTACCTTCCACCACCTATAAAAGGAAGGAGTGGCCAAGCTTCAAAGGAAGAGAACTTGAAGAAGAAGAAGTAGAGCTTGCGAGAAGAAAAAGAAGAGGAAAAAGACTTTGAAGGAAAGAGGAGGTGTGCCCCTCTCTTTTTGATGGTTGTTGGTTTTGCTTAACACAAACCCCACAACAGTTTTGCTGAAAAACCCTTATTCTAAGGTACGGTTGTCTAAAATGCCCCAAGCGTCAAAAAAATCTCATGTTTTTTGCTGCAAATTCACTTGAAAAATTTTAGAAAATTTGAGAGCAGGCCGGTCCCAAGCCCAGATGAGAAAAGAGAAGGGTGTGCGTTAGGTTGACAGCCAGCAGTAAAATTTTGTCACATCTCCCACATGAATTCTGATCTAAATACATTTTGTGCTAATATTAGGGCGTCCCCCGGAAGTGACGCGTCACATCGGAACCCGGATAGAATGATAAGTGAGCAAGGGCTAGCTAGGGCGTTCCTCGTAAGCGACGCGCAGCAATGGCGCACGATTGCAGTGTCAAATAGGCAAGGGTTCCCGTGTGGAGATGGACGTTTACGGGTAAAGAAGTTAGTCCAAAAACATAAGATCCGTCTAGCTACTTGGAATATATGAACATTAACGGGTAAGAGTTTAGAATTGGTTAAGTTAATGAAGGACATGAAGGTTAACATAGTTTGCCTACAAGAAACTAGGTGGAAGGACATAAAGCTAAAGATATTGATGGATATAAAATTTGGTATACGGGTAATAATAACTCTAGAAATGATGTTGCTATAATAATAGATAAAGACTTAAAAGATAGAGTTATAAAAGTTAATAGATTGGGAGATAGACTGATGTTAATTAAACTTATCTTAGGTGATGATATTTTAAATATAATTAGTGCATATGCACCTCAAGTAGGATTAGAAGATAGCATTAAAAAGTAATTTTGGGAGACTATTGATAATTTGATACAAACTATCCCTACTGAAGAGAGAATCTTTGTTGGAGGAGATCTTAATGGTCATGTGGGTAAAGATAATAAAGGTTATGAGAGGATTCATGAGGGATTTGGTTTTGGCCATAGAAATGATATGGGATGTACTATTCTTCATATTGCTATGGCCTATGATCTAGCAATTGCTAATACCTTCTTTAAAAAGAGGGACGAACATTTAATAACATACAAGAGTGGAACACATGTAAGTCAAATTGACTATTTTCTTATTAGGAAGGTCGATAGAGTATTATGTAAAGATTGCAAAGTTATTCCTGGAGAGAGTCTAACCCCTCAACATACGTTGTTAGTAATGGATGTCATTATCCCTAAATTCAAAAGAAATACCATTATAAATAATTGTTCTAAGATTAAATGGTGGAAGTTAAAAAGTAAAAGTTTAGAAACATTTAAAAATCATCTATTAAAAGAAAATATTTAGAATTTAGAACAATAAACTAATGTAATGTGGAATAACGTTACAAATTGTATAACAATTGTAGCAAAACGACTCTTAGGCGAATCTAAAGGTAAAAAGAATTTAGGAAAAGAGACTTGGTGGTGGAGTAAGGAAATCCAAAATACCATTAGAGTAAAAAATGAGTACTTTAAAATTTGGCAAACTAACAAAAATGATCAAACCCTAAAAACTTATAAAATTGCTAAAAAGTGGGTTAAGAAAATAGTTAGCGAAGCTAAATCAAAGGCATTTGAAGATTTATATAATAAATTAAGAACCCGAGAGAGTGAAAAAGACATATTTAAACTTGCTAAATTAAGAGAAAGGAAAACTAGAGATTTAGATCATGTTCGTTGTATTAAAGGTGAAGATCAAAGGATTTTAACTAAGGATATTGAGATTAAAGAGAGGTGGCATAGTTATTTTAAGAAGTTACTTAATGGAGATTACGTCAAGGATTTTTCTTTAGAAGATGTTCAAGCGTCAACAATATTTGATAAATATCAGTATTTCAGGCGTATTAAGATGTTATAAGTAGAATATGCTTTAAGGAAAATGAAAGTGGACAAAGCCTTAGGACCAGATGACATACCTATTGAAGTATGGAAAGGCAAGGAGACATCGGTATTCAGTGGCTAACTAAACTTTTCAATAAAATTTTAAAAGAACGGAGAATGGCAGAAGTTTGGAGAAAAAGTGTCGTAATTCCTTTCTATAAAAACAAATGAGATATTCAAAGCTGCAATAATTATCGTGGAATTAAGCTTATAAGTCATATTATGAAACTTTGGGAAAGAGTAATCGAAAAACGTCTCCGATGTATGACTACTGTATTGGAAAATCAATTTAGTTTTATGCCGAATAGATCTACTACAGAAGTTATTTTCTTACTACTGCAGCTAATAAAGATGTATAGAGAAATGAGAAAAGATTTGTATATGATTTTTCTTGATTTGGAGAAGGCGTGAGTACCGAGAGAACTGATTTGGTGGACATTGAGAAAGAAATGAGTCTCTCAAAGATATGTTGATTTGGTTAAGGATATGTACGAAGGTGCTATTACCAGTGTTCGAACTATTACTGGAGAGACTGGTGACTTTCGAATTTCTATAGGTTTGCATCAAGGTTCTGCACTAAGTCCGTATCTCTTTGCCTTAGTTATAGATGAAGTAACAAAATAATTGCATGAGGATATCCCTTGGTGTATGTTATTTGCAAATGATATTGTCTTAATTGATGAGAGTATTGATGCTTTAAATGCTAAGTTAGAGCGTTAGAGACTTGCCTTGGAGTCTAAAGGTTTTAAAATCAGTAGGAGTAAGTCAGAGTTTATGCATTGTAATTTTAGTAATGGGAGAGTGGTAGAGGAAGACATGGTTCTAATTGATGGACATAATAATCCGAAGAGTAGTAGCTTTCGATACTTAGGGTCTATCATACAAGAGAATGGGGAGATTTATGACGACGTTACACATAGGATTAAGGCAGGCTGGTTAAGAAGGAGAAGCGCATCAGGAGTTCTGTGTGATCGCCGTATACCTGTGAAACTCAAAGGGAGGTTTTATAGAACGGCTGTGAGACCTGCTTTGTTATATGGTACCGAGTGTTGGGCAGTACGAAAAGAACACATTCACAAAATGTGTGTAGCAGAGATGAAGATGCTGAGATGGATGTGTGACAAGACTAAGAAAGACAAGATTAAGAATGAGCGCATCCGTAAGGACTTGGAGATAGCCCTAATTGATAGTAAAATGAGATAAAATAGACTCATGTGGTTTGGACATGTGCTTCGTCGCCCTAACTCAACGCCGGTTAAAAGATGTGACCGAATCTTAGTGGATGCTAGTAAAAGAGCTCGAGGAAGACCTAAAATAAGATGGTGCGATGTTATTAGGAAGGACATTAGTTTCTTGAGTTTAAATATGAATATAGCACTTGATAGAAACTTTGATGGAATAGGATTCATGTAGCCGACCCCAAATAATTGGGATAAAGCTCTGATGATGATGAGAGCAGGCCAGCGATGTGTCAAATAAAAACCCTTGGAGGTTTCAAAAAATGTAGTTTTACCTCCAGTCTTTGTGAAATTGTGCAAAAAAATCCATGTATTTCAAGAAAATTCCAGAAAAGTATGAAATTTAAGAAAGGAAATTTTTATGCAAGGAATGTTTTTTCCAATTTATGGAAATGTCCCCACTCGAGACCAAAATCTTGAAAATTGCATTTTTACTTCGGATCTCCTCGAAATTGCACAAATGTCCCCAAAAACTTGAGAAAATACAAAAAATTCAAAAAAAATCAAAAGAGTCATGCATGACACCCTAGTCATGGTAGAAATTGCAAATAAGCCCTTTACTGAAGCGAAAATTGCAATTAAGCCCTCATAAAAGAAAAAATTATAAATAAACCCTCACTCAAGAAAAAATCACAGAGATACCCCCGCCTCGGGGCACGGCTCATAAGGGTAGGAAGAAATCTTTAGGTTATGTTTGGTATGAGGTTAAACCGGGGTTATCCCCGTTTCAACCTCATTCTTCGTTTGGTATAGCAAAAATTGACGGGGATATACCGGGTTAAGAAGAATATGGATAACCCCAAATACGGGGTTAATACGGGGATAACTCATTCCAACAAAAAGTTGGAATGAGTTATCCCTCACCTCTAACCCCATTCTCTCTCCCTCTCCCTACCACCGCCCTCTCTCTCTCCTCTCTCCCTCTACATCTCACATAAAATAATATCATTAGTAATAATTATTATTAAAAAATCTTATTCTTATTAATGATGATGGGCTAAAATTATAAATTTAACAATATTAATAATCAAGAGTAGTATAGATACACATATTAACAAATCCTATGGTACTGTTAATTAGGCATCAATAAGAGGGGAATAATTTTAAAATAATAATATCATTCCCATTAATTATTATTAAAAATAAAAAATGCCTTAAGTACTAGTTTCATTTGTGCTAATCATAACTAATAAAAAAATTAATTCGATAATATTTTTATTATTAGAAATCAAGATCATCAAATATAATTAATTAGGTTTATCATTAGTCATAATCATAATTACTATTATTAATTAAATATAAGTTGAAGATTTGAAAAAAAATTAAGTCATCTTAATCCTAACCAAACGAAGAATAACACTGCCTTTTAACCCAGGATAAGAAGGATAAAATAGTCTATTTCTAACATTTGTTCTCATTCCTATCCCTATTTTTTACCAAACGAATAATAGGAATACTAACATATTTATCCTCTCGCATACCAAACGCATATGAGAATAAGAATAGAAATAAATTAACCCAGAATGACTTACACCTATTCCCATCACAATTTATTCCGATATCAAACATCCCCTTAGTAGTTAATCAAAGGTGTTCGGACTTGTCTGATGTAAATTAACACCGACTCCGGTCAGTGGAGAAAAATCCAATACACGAACCTTAATCGTCTGATAAATAAAGCGCGCGGAATTAACAAATATGTAAAAAATAGAGAATATATACGCATATCCATCCAATGAAGAGGATGCCGAAAAATTCCACATGTAAACATCCAGCTTGGTTTGTCTCCTCCCGCTTCCACTGCATTACCCACCCCAACAATTTATATCTACATTTTTCCAATGAACTGAACCCTCCCTGCTACTGACCCCTCTTTGTAGGTCAGAAGTAGAAGAAAGGGAGATGAAGTTGTAAAAATGTGGAAGGAGTTTCACTTGTTTATTCTTGTTTATTCTTGTTTATGATGACTTTGGACCTTTGATTGAATGGAGTATATTTTCCCCGAGGAAGCCACAGCTATGTCAATTCCCCACCATCTGAGTGATCTGACCACTAAACAGTTCCCGTTATTTTATTCTTCTCATTATGCATTATCGATTTGTGTGAAGACATTCTCTGTTCTTGTTGCTTCCCATCTTCCACCCATTTCAAAATGAACAAAGTCCTACCCTTTTAACAATCACGACTTTCTCTACTCACACTTATTTTTTGGGCCAGATGTACACTATACCTCATTCAAAATGCACAGGGACGCTTGCATGAATTAAGTGAAAATGTTTCAGCAAAGCAAAAAAAAGAAACTATCAGATTTTTCATGTCTCATCTTTTATGACAATACCCAGCTCTGGAAGGAGGTCAAAGTAAATCCCAGGTGTATTAACTCAATTTTAGTATTTTCAGGAATCAGGATCTAAGTTTAGAAGAAGATATTCATCTTTTAAAACAATGATACATTGCATTTTTTACCTGTTTAGGTTAGCTTGAAATGTAATTTTTGGATCCAACATAAATAATATTTAGTGTGGCAGTGTTAAGGTACATATGCACCTTGTAACAAGGAATTAGTCCCCAAATGACAACTTATAGAAGACATATTTTGATTGAAGATGGTCATCTTTTAAAACAGCGATACATAACATTTTTTATCTGTTGAGCTTAGCTTGAAATGCAACTTTTGGACCCAACATAAATAAAATTTGGTGTGGCAATGTTAAGTTATGTATGCACCTTATATCAAGAAATTAGTCCCCAAACGACAACTTCCAGAAGACAAATTTTGATTTGATTACTTTTGCAAAATACTCTTTAATCTAATTATGCTTTCCACCACAATCTTCACATTCCAGAAGTTCAGTTGCAAGCCAGTGCAAGTGACATCTTTTCCTTTGAGAAGGTGAGAAGAATAGCCAACCCCAAGCACAAAAGTTGCTAAATATTTTTTAACATGAGATGCGAGATGTTGTCCAGATCAAATTAATTTCAGTTTGATCGAGCTAACTCAAATAGAACACTAAGGTGTGCCGTTTGTGCAGGGAGGAGGAAGAGACACTGCATCATCTCTTCACAGCTTGCTCTTACTCTCAGGAAGTGTGGACCAAGGTCACAAGGAGGGCCCAGTGTAGCATCGTCCTGCAGGGCAGTGTGCTTCATTCGCTTGGCCATTGGCATCACACCTGGAACCTTAAGGGGGATAGGATAGTTTGGTGGTTGATCCTTCGCGCTACTTTGTGGGCATTATGGGGTGAAAGGAACAATAGATCCCTTAGAGGAGAAGCGAGAGCGGTGGATATGGTGGTTGCTTTTATTTGTGAGAGGGTTAGAGAGTGGGCGGAGCTCCTAATTCTCAAGATTCTTCCATTTTTGGTTTGTTGGGGAACTAGTGCCCACCACCCCGCCTTGGTGTGGATGGCCTCTTTTGCATAGGGATTTTTGGGAGCTCATTGACCTTACACGTACATCCCTCTTTTGTATAGGGATTCCGGCCGGTGTGTGACAAGGCAAACACCTGGGTGTGGAGATGGGTGGCGCGGGGTGGGGGGGTGGCCCTTCTCGGCCAGGTCTGCCTACTCTGATTCAATATTTAGATAAGTTCATTGACAAAAAGTACAATAAACTAGCAAAGTAGAAAATTTTACTCATGATTCAATATTTATATATTACCACCAACTGTTAATGTTGTCACCTGGATGCATGTAAATTCATTAAATATTGCAACATTTTCGTAAGTAGGATAAACAGAAGTGTCTGGTACATGATCACATGCATCAATGTGCAGCAAGCAAAACAATAAAATCAAACAACGTAAATGAAGCTGCACATGCACAGGAAGACTTCAATTTCCTTTTGTCATCAAACATGAACAAGACTAATCCTTGGTTATCCATCAACTGAGAATAGTTTTCTTTAAAAAGTGAAATATATGTATGAAATGTTATCAAACAAAGAGTGAGATGAACCTTGGAAATCCTATCAGTGCAACACGGCCATGACCAAATTTTGTAACTTCAAAACCTTCTCCAGCTCCACTAGAACCCTAATTGCCAAATTTTATAAGTAAATACAACCATGCAAAAGAAATAAAGATGTACGAAATACTTGATATATCCAGACAAATGCAAATGATGAGAGCAAAAATTAGCCACAGTTGCATTATAAAAAAACAATGTTAATACTGATATCAGTTACAATGACCAACTCCATGCAAGAACATGCTAGAGAATGTCCAGATGGTCCATTACCACAAAGTCAAAAAATACATATATACATGTGGTGAATAGCTTTTAAGGCATGACCCTTCATAGAGTACAATGTACGAACAGAAAATACATGAGAATTAGTATTTTCTACTGTAGTATTGCCTTTTTAATTGTTATATTCATTTAAACAAATATCTGCATATGCAAGAAAATCTGTGCCAAAATAAACCTTCACAAGTTATTCCATTGTTTTCATTTTAATAAACTGGTAACCTTTTTAAGAAGGTGACCAAAAGGCCATAATTCATATATAATGAGAAAAATTGGTCTAAGATGGCAACTGCAATCAGACCAACATATACATTGTCCATAATATCCACATAGAGTAGTGGGAGTATATAAATGAAGATACAGATGTATGATGTGATGTACTTGATTTTTCAACAAAAAAACTCAACACAATCTCTTTATAGATTCTCTTTAGAAGAAGGAAATGAGAGTGCATCATGCAAGGTAGCGAGCACATCAGGTGGCAGAACAACACCAGCTGGCACAGAGCTGCTCAAAAAGTCTTTGGTGCTGCCAGAGTAGTCCAAACAACAATGATAGGATCATTGATGGGCATGCAACAGATGTTGCAACAAGTAGATCATCTGACGCGGACGGCGTCGGAAGAAGGATCGACGGCAATTCCGGAATCACGAACAGGACGGATAACTTGCTACGTCGCGCAGCTCGGCCTCACGCCGGACGGTCTCACACCGGACGACACACTCACACTCAGAAAGAGAATGAGGGAAGGAAAGCAAGAGGAGGGGAACTCTTCTCACGTAATGCACTCTCTTAATTCAATTCATCATGTTACAATCCTTCGTAAGCCCCCCTTTATATACGGAAAGCTCATTACACACATACCTTCACACTTTCACTTATTGTGTTTATACCCTAACCTAACAAAACAAAACCCAACAACCAACTATTGACTTTGTGGGTTTAATAAAATAAAATATAACAACTTTTGACTATGACAAGCCTAATAAAACAAAAGTAAATACACGTAGTAAAACATGTATTTTACACACGTACAAATACTCAATACTCGAAGACATACAAAAACACACAAATACATCTACTCAGGATACCGAGTCTTCGAGTGAGTCTCCGAGCCACAAGCTCGGTGCAGTCGAGGCGGTGCGGCGTCGGCTCCGAGTAGTGGGCCCGATAGTGGACCCGGTGGTGTCCCCACCAACCCTCCCGGGACGGCTGGAACTCGACTCCGTCGAGTAGGGGGGACACTGCTGTAGTAGTGCTCCAACAGATCTGGATCGAGGCGCTGGAGATCTTCCCGGTTGATCCAAGAATCATCGGAAGGTGGACGGTCCCGCCAGCGGACAAGGTAGCGCTGGTACACCCTGCTCCGTGTAGTTGTCACCTGCTCATCCAGTATCCTCTCAATGTGCTCGCGCGGTGCTCTCGAGGCTGTGGGACGCACAGGGGTGGGCTCACTCTCAATGGGAGGAGAAGGCTCGAAAGGGTCACTAAGAATCGCTGTGGGTTCCTTATAGGCCACTAGGTCTGCCACATTAAAGGTCGAGCTAATCCCATATTCGGGAGGTAAGTCCACAACATACGCATTGGGGCCAATCTTCCGCAGAATTGGGAAGGGACCATCACTACGGGCTTGCAACTTCTTAACGGCTCCCGAGGGGAGTCGCTCGGGTAGAACCCGTACCATAACCATGTCACCTTCTTGGAATTCATGGTGACGCCTATGCGAATCAGCCAAGCGTTTGTAAGTTTCATTACTGAGATTTATTTGCTTGCTAATGGACTCATGCAGACTTTTGATATGCTGTGCAAATTCCTCAGCTAACTTGGATGTCCTAGACTCGAGGGGGAGGGGAATGAGATCCACGGGTTTCCTAGGTTTATAGCCATGCACGACCTCAAATGGACTCATACCTATGGACCTATTTACAGAGCTGTTGTATGCAAATTCGGCTCTGGGTAAAAGAAGGTCCCAAGTGATCCCCTACAAGACACCTCAACAGATTCCCTAAACTCCTATTGACGACCTCGGTTTACCCATCAGTTTGGGGGTGATAGGCAGTGGAAAATTTCAGTTTGGTGCCAACTAGGTGCCAAAGTGTCTTCCAAAAATAGCTAGTGAACCGGACATCTCGGTCAGACACTATGGTTTGGGGGAGACCATGCAGACGCACGACTTCATCAAAGAATAAGTGGGCTACTCTAGATGCATCAGATGTTTTGCTACATGCAATGAAATGGGCCATCTTAGAGAACCTATCAACTACTACGAAGATGGAGTCATGTTTGTGAGCAGTGCGTGGTAACCCAAAGATAAAATCTATGCTCACGTCAACCCATGGTCTATCAGGAATGGGGAGAGGAGTGTCGAGACCAGTGTTCTGTTTGACTTGTTTGGCCATTGTGCACGTCCTACATTGGGCTACAATCTTGGCCACATCTTTCTTCAGGCTAGGACAATAAAAATGCTCCTCTACAGAATGGATGATCTTGTTGCGGCCAAGGTGACCAACAAGACCTCCAGCATACATTTCCCAAATCAGGAAGTCCCGAACAGAAGTCCTCGGGACACAGAGTTGCTGCCCTCGAAATAGAAAACCATCCTAGAGTAGATAGTCAGAAAAGGCTGTCGAGGGTCCAACAGACAAAGTAGAGTGGGCAGGGCCAAAATCGGGACACTCTCCATAGAGTTCCTTCATGCTGTCAAACCCGGTGACCTCTACCCAAACAGTGGAAAGAAGGGAGACCCTTCGACTCAAGGCGTCGGCCACCTTATTCTCTTTTCCAACTTTATGTTTTAGGACAAAGGTGAAAGACTGGAGGAATTCTACCCACCGACCATGCCTAGGGTTTAAGCCCTTCTGAGAGCTAAGGAATTTCAGAGCCTCGTGGTCCGAATATAAGACAAACTCTTGAGGTAAGAGATAGTGTCTCCAGTGTTTGAGGGCTTGGACCACGGCATAGAACTCCTTGTCATAGGTGGAGTAGCGAAGCTTTGCATCAGAAAGCTTCTCACTAAAGTAAGCCACAGGGTGGCTTTCCTGGCTAAGCACTCCTCCTATTCCTACGCCAGATGCATCACAGGATATCTCGAAGACTTTGGAAAAGTCTGGCAGGCGGAGGACAGGGGCTTTGGTCATGAGCTCCTTTATGGCACGAAAAGCCTGGGAGGCAGCTTTGGTCCACTCAAAATTTCCCTTACAGATACAATCCGTAATGGGTGCCATAATGGTGCTAAAACCTTGAATGAAGCGTCCGTAGAAAGTGGCTAGCCCATGGAAACTTAGAACGTCAAGGACATTCTGGGGCTCTGACTAGTTTACTAAGGCTTGGACCTTGGATTAGTCCACAGACACTCATTGACTCGATATCACAAATCCAAGGAAAGCGACCCGATCTGTCATGAATTCACATTTCTTGAGATTGGCAAACAGGGTTTCTCTCATCAAAGTCTCGCAGACTTCCCTCAAATGATGGATGTGGTCCTGAGGGTTGTGGCTATAGATGAGAATGTCGTCAAAGTAGACGACAACAAAGCAACCAATGAGGGGTCGAAGGATTTCCGTCATAAGCCGCATGAATGTGCTGGGGGCATTGGATAGCCCAAACGGCATAACGAGCCACTCATACAGACCTTCTTTTGTTTTGAAGACTGTCTTCCACTCATCCCCTGGTCGGATACGGACCTGGTGGTAGCCACTTTTCAAGTCAATTTTAGAAAAGATGGTGGCTCCACTCATCATGTCAAGCATGTCATCAAGACGGAGAATTGAAAATCTATACTTGACAGTGATTTTGTTGATGGCGCGGCTGTCAACACACATCCGCCAGGTGCCATCTTTCTTGGGTGTGAGCAAGACAGGGACAGCACATGGACTCTTGCTCACCCGGAGGAAACCCTTTTGGATAAGGTCCTCGACAATCCTTTGGAGCTCAGCATGCTCCTTGGGGTTCAGTCTGTAATGGGGAAGGTTGAGTAAGGTGGACCCGGGGACAAGATCAATAGCGTGTTGTACGTCACGCATGGGAGGGAGTCTAGAGGGTAAATCCTCTGGGAAAATATCTTGGAAGTCCTGCAGAATTGCCTGGACCTCGGGTGGGACTGAGACTCGGGACTCCTCAGGGGTGATGGTGACAACAACAGCCCAGACAGGGGCACCTTCGGCAACCTCCCTATGCAGTTCACGGACACCTATGAAGTTAAGGCGCCTAACCGGGTCATAACCAACCTTGGGGGCCTTGGGAACATGTGTGATAGGTGCAGGAGGAGAGGGAATGAGAAGTTTCCCTTCAGTGGGAGTCCGAGGACTCTCTTGAACTTTGGGGGTTCCAGTGGGGGTGGAGGTGGAACTCTTTCTCGGGATCACCTTTGGGGGTGCCGGGTACAGCTGTATCTTCTTCCCATTGTGTGAGAAGGAACACTGATTGGATCGACCGAATGTAGTAAGGTCTACATCATAGATCCACGGTCGTCCTAAGATGATGCTACCGGCCTTCATAGGCACTACATCGCACAAAATCTGTCCTTGGTAGGACTGGAATTGGATGGGAATGACACATGTAGTGGTGACTGGGATAGACGTGTCGTCAACCCAAGCCACGTTGTACGACCTCGGATGAGGATGGGTAGGTAGACCTAAACGGGAGACAAAGTCTGAAGATACTGCATTGATACAGCTCCCGTTGTCAAAAATCACCTTGCAGGGTTGGGATTTCACCATAATGTATGTTTGGAAAATGGAGGTTCGACGCCGGTCGTCCTCCTGAGGGTGTGTTAGGATGCAGCGAACTACACCCAGTCTTCCCTGGTTTGAACTCTCGGCAATATCTCCCACTTGCATGTACTCGACATGCGTTCCGTCATACCCCGCATCCATCTCTTCAAATTGGGCGATGAGGTCAGGATCGACCTCATACCTCTCAATGGCTTCTCCTTCCTGAGGTGAAAACTCCACAGGCTGGGGGTCGGTGATGACTAAGGTTCGGGTGGGGCAGTTGGAGGCAATATGCCTTAGGTTATGGCACTTAAAGCAACGAACTCCCGAGACAGGGACTGGTTGGGAGGTGCTAGGGATGACTCCCTTTCCCTTGTCATCTCTCCTATCAGTTGGCGGAGTGTACTCCAGCCTGGGCACAGCAGCGGGTGCAGGTAAGGGGTTCCGTGGGAAAGGAGCCGTAGGGGCAACGGCCCGGAGTGGGGTAGCAGTAAGAACATAAGAAGTGGAGGGGCCAGGCCTCTCAGAGTAGCGGACCATGGGGTTTCGGGACTCGGGTTGGCGGTAGGTGGGGACCCGAGGTGGGACCACCTTTTGAAACCGCTCGACGTCCCGAGCAACCTGATAGGCATGCTCGAAAGTGTTAACTTCCAGTAGGAACAGCTCCCGATGTATGCTCTCGTATAGGCCAGCCCTAAATCGTGAGAGGGTGACAGAGGCATCTTCCATGACTCGACTCCGAAAGAAGAAGTCATCAAATTTGGCGATGTACTCGTCCACGGACTTTCCATCTTGGGTGAGTTTCTGCCATTGGTCTAAAAGACGCTGATGGTAGGAAGGTGGCAGATACTTCTCCCTCAGTTTCTCCTTCATTTCCTCCCACGTGCTTATGGGTTCCTCTCGTCTTCTTGCTAGGAGATTCTCAACGTTACACCAGTAGATTTTGGCTTGACCTAGGAGTTTCATTTTGGCAAATCTCACCCTTGTAGAAGGGGTCATGCGGCGATGCCAATCAAAATATTGGTCCATCCCGGTCTCCCAATCAAGGTATGTAGCGGGGTTGAGGGACCCATCAAAACTCGGAGTGTCAATCTTGACGTTCCGTAGGATGATATCCTCATCGTCGTGGTCTCTCTCTCGAGACGCACGGGCCTCTTGCTCTCTACCTTGGGGAGCCTGATTTTGGCGGGCTTGCTCTCTCTCCTCCCTAGGATGGGCTACGGGATCGCCGTTGCCATTCACTCTTCCTTCCTCTCCCTTTAGTCGATCCTCTAAGACTCGGATCCTCTCATCTAGCTCTGCTCGTAGTTGGCCTATGGATTCTTCAAAATGGGTCATAAGATTATGCTCGAGCTGAGCCAACATAGCACTCACGCTCTTCTGATCCACGTGGGGTTGTAGAGTTGAAGGGCGCTCCAGACGGCCGGATGAATTCCTAGACCAACGTGGCATGCACGACCTTGGACCTAAATGATGCAGTCCTGGGACCGATAATTAGCAAGCTATAGACCCGAATTTTGTTGGCTAATAGGCAAAGGGTCAACTTGAAGGGACCGGTCACGGAGAGTTGCTCGCCCGTAGACGAAGTAGTTGTGGAACTACCTCCTGACAATTAGGGTGCCTTAATGCGGCAGTCTAGGACCTAAGGATGGGTGCAAGCAAGCTCTCGCTTTCCGTCCACAGCGATGCACTCAGAAGACAGGCTGCATGGTTCGGGCTCTCGCTCACTTCGTCGCGCGGCAAATGATAAGGATACTAAATAAACAAGTGATTTGGAGCACGTACCTAGCTGATTGAGAAGTCAAGCTCCGACCGGAGACGAAGGCGAGCGGAGACGTGCGTGCCCGCACGGCGTCGACGAAGCTTCATGGTTACAATGAATTCATTTCGCGCAGGGAGGATTTAATTTACAAAACCACTTAATTTGAAAGTTTTCCCACGCAGAGGAACAAATTAATCCAATCTTCTCCGCGCAGGGAGACTCAGTGGCACGTACGTTCCGTAGTTTACGGATCTTCTGTCGACTTATCGGGTGACCCTGGCGCCAATCAGGCCGTTGTTGTTGACTTGTGGTGCCACAATTCCCAATTAACATATATAGATATATATATATATAAGATTATATATATAGATATATATAAATATATATATATTTAGGTATACATAAGATTATATATACTCCAAATATATATATCATATATTATATATATATATATATTTAACACACTTTTTTCAACCCTCTCTTTATGACTTTTTTTTTTCAAACTCCTCTATTTTTCTTCTTTTCAAACCTCTTTTTTTTTCACACTTTTCGTGCACGTTTCACAACTGGAAGAGGGGGATTTCAACACAGCGGCCGGTCAACGACGGCGGGTGTTGACGTGGGCACGCTCGGGCACAGGTGCTGGCGTGGCAGGGCGGGCGCACGCGTGGGACGGGCCCGGCGCACGCGGGGGCGAGGAGTCCAATGGGTGGCCGGGCGCCGGTGCGACCAGGCGCGCGCTGGTGCGGCCGGGAGCGGGTGCGGCCGAGCTCGGGTGCGCTGGCAGGCGCGCACGGGCACAGAGGCAGGTGCAGGCGCCGGCCGGGGAGCAGGCGCGTGCGACGCGGGCTCGGTCGGCGTACGAGGCGGCGACGCGGGCAGGGTCGCTAGCGGTGGGCGCTGCCGGGCGGGAGCCGCTAGACGACGGGCGGTGCTGGCGCTGGCAGCGGCGTGCGGTCGCAGGCGGTGGCCACCGTGGGGCGGGGGGAAACCGTTGCGGCCGGCCCTTGTTTGAACAAGGGCACGGGCGACAATGCAGAGGGGGGGCGTAAACCTTTTTTTTCCTTTTCTAATGTTTTTTTCTCAGTGCGCTAGGCGGGAGAGAGAAACAAAGAGAGAGGGGGGGAAACAGGGAGAGAAAGAGAAATAGAGGGAGGGAAAGAGAGAGAAAGAAGGAACGCAGGAGGGAAAAAAAAATTTTGCTCTATATTTTTTTTCTCTCAAGATCTTTCTACTACTATTCTTTTTTTTGTTTCTTTTTTTTTTTACTTCTAGCCACCTAGAGAGAGAAAGGGAGACAACGTCGGGGACGTCGGGGTCGTCGGAGATGCCGTTGTTGGGCTCTGATACCAAATCTGACGCGGACGGCGTCGGAAGAAGGATCGACGGCAACTCCGGAATCACGAACAGAACGGATAACTTGCTACCTCGTGCAGCTCGACCTCACGCCGGACAGTCTCACACCGGACGACACACTCACAAAGAGAATGAGGGAAGGAAAGCAGAGGAGGGGAACTCTTCTCACGTAATGTACTCTCTTAATTCAATTCATCATGTTACAATCTTTCGTAAGCCCCCCTTTATATAGGGAAAGCCCATTACACACATACCTTCACACTTTCACTTATTGTGTTTATACCCTAGCCTAACAAGACAAAACCCAACAACCAACTATTAACTTTGTGGGTTTAATAAAATAAAATATAACAACTTTTGACTATGACTAGCCTAATAAAACAAAAGGAAATACATGTAGTAAAACATGTATTTTACACAAGTACAAATACTCGATACTCAAAGACATACAAATACACACAAGTATATCTACTCAGGATGCCGAGTCTTCGAGTGAGTCTCCGAGCCACAAGCTCGGTGTAGTCGAGGCGGTGCGGCGTCGGCTCCGAGTAGTGGACCCGGTAGTGGGCCCGGTGGTGTCCCCACCATCATCTTCTGAGGGCACGACTCTCAATGAGGAGGCAAGTTTTTCTTTCTCTTCTTTTGTGTGTGTCTGTGTGTGTTGTTGGGGGGGGGGGGGTGAGGTGAAGACATGAGTTGCAGACAACTGCATAGTGCATACGATTTCAGTTGGGGGGATAGTTTCCACTTCCTCTCAGGCAGATAGTGTAGATCATGGAGCCAACAGTTGTATAGATGTGGGCTAAAAACCTGCAACTCCCTCCTCTAACTAACTCTGGCTGATCCAATACAGAAAACAGATATGTGCATACCATAACAATTAAGAAATCATTGTATAGTAGATTTTTGCCAAGCCAAATTGATCACCGATACAGAAGACAGAGAGGTGCATGCCAAAACAACTTCAAAAATCATTGTCTAGAAGATCTTTTCAAGCCAAATTGGTACATATATAGGCAGGCCATAGGAAATGTGGTAGACATTACTTGAAGTTAATGACTCAAATAATCCAAGCTACTCAACCTTCAAATTGAAGCAAATCAGACTGCTCATCAATGGGTGCAATGTCCAGCTAGTGATATTTGATTCAAAAATTGAAGCAAACAATAATACTGAGAGGAGTCAGCAGGCAACACAATTATACATGGCCTAAGGGGCAGACTAAAGTCCTTTTTGCGGTTGAGAGTGGGGGGTACAACTGTCAGTAGTATCCTTGCATGCTTGTTGTTTTAGCAAGGAACAAGGGGGTGAGAAAGGTCAACAGTGCAATGCCAAGATAAGATTTTCAGGTTTGGAAAGGGTTTCCTTGACTCAGAAAAAATATATGTATTGTTTTCTATTTCAAGGAACTGTAGTTTTTACTGCCTTCAAAAATCTTGCCGCACTGTTGTATTTCCTTAGAATGACTCCTATCACAGTTTCCTATAGTCACCAAAATGCCACCAGATGACCAGTCACATGCTTTAACAAGCTGATGCTCCCCCTTCATACAAATGTGTACTTGCATGTGTTCACCAAAATGCATGTCCAGCTGTGAATAGAAAGAGTATAATCGTCATACCTTTGGAGGTTCTAGCAACTGTGTTCTCAACTTTGCTAGTTTCGCCTTCAGCTGTCCAAGATGGTATTCTATGCATCGATGAGAACAAAATGTGTTCAGTCAATAGCCCAAAAAAATAAATAAATAAAGTATTATGTAGCATCTAATGATGTGTGCTATAAACCATTTTATAAATTCAACAGTCAAGGAGAGCATTGGGATTTGCATTAGAAAGAAAGTGTTTACAAAATGGCTCACAACGTCACCATGTGACCAAACATCTGAATAAAGTTCTGTCTCCTCATAAATTCATTGCATTCAAAGAAAAATATGTTCTACTACCCATAAGAATATTTAACATACATATGCTACACAATTTAAGAGTGAATCTTATGTTACAAATGTTTTTTTAGAAAAAGTTAAAGTGGATTGTACCATCGATTTTGTTGCACTCAGATGTGGTGCAAATACAAGGAGTTCTGGATGCTGCCATGTCTTTTTTTAAAAGCAGGTGATACCACGCTTGATGCTGCCACGTTAGACTTATGAATCGTACAAATTACACAAGGAGGTACTATGCATACGTTAATGACCACCTAACCCCCCCCCAACAAAAAACTAAGATGTTTGTTTGAGAGCAATCAGATCTCTCCTGAGTCACATTGCTCTCATCTGCAGTTAGATAATTTCTGACAACAGGTGGGAATGAACCTCAAAAGATCTGGTTACTCTACTTATAAAAGGGCTAATATTGACCATTGGAGATGTTTAAGGTATGTCTTCTTAAGTTTATGCCCACATTCTATTATATATTTTTCCATGAAAAACGAGGAACACATCAGCCCAGATTGGCAAGAATAGGCCCGGAACAGCCCCATTCAGATAATCCATGTCCAATGCCCGATCCTTCCTTCCTTGGTATGTAGCATACAGATACTCCAAATGGGACCTCCAGAAGAAAAACAAAAAAGGCTATACACCAACAAATTAGTGACCCATGGATGAATGGGGTAAACTGGATCCTACCACCAATATTACATGACTATTCTAGTGAAGATAGCAGGTCCCTCCATAGGCGAGCCCCTTGGAACTAATGCCTGTGCCTTTGAAGAGACTCCAACCAAATAAAACGGTTTCCAGCTATTTTTGAAGGCCTTCTAGAAACCTGAGTTGCTTTCTGTTTAGATTATCTATGGGATTACATGTGATAGGACCTTCCGACTGCCAATTCCCTCCCAGGAGTCCCATGGATCACAAAACAATGGAATTCCAACTAGCTTTTCCCCGACATGATATCTCATTGCCCACTAACCTCTTCTAGACGTAGGCATATCCACTAATCTCTTCTACACCAAGGCACCAAGCAACAACCACTCATAATCCATGTCAAGTAACCAGCAACATAGACCTTCTGTTCCCAACTAGGCACAATACTTGGGGAAGTAATGTTGAATTGTAGCACAACTATCATATATCCTATGTAGTCAGAGGCGCGCCTAGGCGCTCACCTAGGCGTTTGAGGCGGTGAGGCGGTCCCAAAGCACTTCGCTTTCGCCTCAAACGTCTCACTCTTAGTCTTCTTCTTCTTTTGGTCCAGTCTTGGTTTAAACCTCCTTTATTCAAATCTTATCTTATTTGTATGTATGTATTTTTGCCTCAAATCTTGATTATTGTTAATTTTATTGAAAATCTTGATTGCATACATATATTTTCTTTGTATTTAGACATATATTTATATATTTTTAATTGTATATATATTTTTTAAATAAAACACCTCAAACGCCTAGGCCATCGCCTAGGTGTTTGAGGAATGAGGCGACCCCTTGGTCACCTCGGTCGCCTCACGCCTCGGACTACATAGCATATATCCACCTAAAATCTAACCTCATCTCCACCCACCAGCATTACCCTTGACTACACTCTTCTCGACAATTTTAGATAAGTTCCATATATGATTGTAAATGTTCCATGTCATCCTCCCATAATATTCTTCACCGATACCCATGCCAAATACCTCCTTCCTTCTTGTAACCTCCAAATCAACCTGTTGAGAGGTATGAAGCTCAACACACCCAATTCTCTGATACTGACTTCTCCCAATCCTTATCCTTGAGAAATATGGCACTCAAATCCTCTCTCATCTCCTACACCCTGCCAAACAGACCTTCTCCAGATGAAGGATAGCCTGGCCTACAATGTCCCAGAGCATCTTAACAGGGACAAAGAAAAGATATGTGAATTGTGAGTGAAAATCTGCATAGCAACGTTATGAACATCTAATATTCTAGAAAAATCCAACAGCTATGTTGAATGAACAATTGTAAGCGTTGAATCCTGTGTCAAGCATGGAAACCATTGGCTCAAGTAAGCTGCCCATGTCCCTATGTACTTTCCCGTGCGGGGTGGAAAGTAAAAAGCCTCTTTCTAACCTGACTAGCCTATATTCTGAGTGATTGAACATACAGCAGCATTTCCAGGGAATTCAATGCTGATTTTTGCCCAAAATCACCGCTTCTACTTGGTCCTCAATACCACCACAAATACGCACTATACCCAATCTTTCTTTCCTCTTTTTTCCCCTTCGATGATACAATCTTCAACATTGTTTACAAAATAATTAGAAGAAACTGAACAACAGTCAAAAGCAGGAGGCGTCGAAGAAGAGGTGAAAAGGAATACCCGTGGCCTTATTCTTCTGGGTTCTCGCCATCTCTGCCTCGATCTCTTTTATTCTCTCTAGAATACCCATTTTTACTGTGTATAAAACAAAATTCCAGCAGCTGCAGAAAAAACACTCGGCTTTGCCTGCCCAGTGTGAGTGGAAAACCAGTGATAGAAACTGTCAGCAATCCATGCACAAATACAACAAACCAGTGCATGGAAGAAAAAGAGTCTCTACGGATGAGAAACAATGAACTGCTGGCCGGGGGGGTGGGGGTCGGGGGCTGAGACATGAACACAGAATTCCCGGGGAAGCAGCACAGAGAGCGGCCCGATGAGATTGACGAGAAGCCCTAGAAGTGAAGTACGGTGAAGAAGAGATGGAGAGAGAGAGAGAGAGAGAGAGAGAGAGAGAGACCTTGTCGAGCTGAGAGCGGCCGGCGGTGCTCCGAGCCGCCGATCTCTCGAGAGTCGAGAGGGGGAGTATCGGAGAGGTCGAGGAGAGAAATCGCTACCGCGCTGCCTGCCGGGCCGTCCTCGATCCCAAGAGGCCGAGCCCAATAGATGTAGGTTTGTTTAACGGGTGCCGCCAAGCTCTTTCTTTATACAAAAATTAAAAAATCGACGGCGCACCTACCTACATTTTCATTCCACCCGATCAAATTTAAGAACTATTTTGAGGTGTAGCCGAACTTTTTCTTTAAAAAAAAAATCAAGTTGGATTCGCTCTGACCTACGTGCCTATACCATCTCATCTTTGATAGGAAGGTTGACAAAAATCGAAAAATAATGATAGGGCACCCTTGTTTAGATCCATTTCAAGTATGCGATCTATTTTTTTTCAGCCATCCAATCAATGATCGTACATTATAAAACAATTAAATGATATATTGAGCCAAAAAAAATGGCATAGCGCTATTAGAAGTGATATATAAAGCAAAATAATGACACGTTTTCATCGTCACACAAAAATTAATATATTATTCTTGAATTCGCATCTCTTTATAAATCGGGTGGGATAACGTATTTGAGGAGGTGAACACGAATACGGCATCTCACCTCAATTAATGAACGATACGTGTGAGCGTAAAAGAAGGGACCACACCTTTTTTCTCTCGTCGTTTATCTATTCCACTTTTCTATTTCGTTTTCAAAGAGACGCAAAAGTAATATCACACTCTCGAAAGTGATATAATGATATTGCAAATAGTGTAGCGTTCTTGAACGTGATACATTGAGCAAGAAAATGATATATTTTAATTTATCAGTTAGAAAGTTAAATGTGCTTTTGGAAGCGATATAATGCTCTTTAGAGTGATACATTGAGCAAGGAACGAATGATAGATTGAGAAAGGGAATTATATGGTGCTCTTAGTGGTGACTTGGTGCCGTGAAAAGTCATATAATACTATCAGAAGTGATATATTGAATAAAAAGATGATGTGATTTTTTAAAGTGATATATTGAACAAGTAAATAATATAGGCCCATTTTGATAACGGATTAGAATAGGGGCGAGGGGCCTACCTGAGGTGGCGTGTCCGCCCCCTATTACTATCTGACCACATTAAGTTATTCCACTTATGTCATAGGAATGAGAAAATCCACCATGCTTCCTATCTGACCTCGGTTAAGTCAAAATGAACCAAACTAGAACAACTCATCCGATCCAGGATAAATCATCTTAATCGGACTTATTCTATTTATCAAAGTGGGCCATAGTGTTTTCGGAAGCGATGTAGTGCTATCCAAAGCAACATCGAGATTTCATTTTAGATTAAAAAAATTATATTATGCCTTGTTTACTTAGAGTATTAAGTTTTATATTAGTACATAGTAGTCAAGGCGGGCGCCTAGGTGTCCAGGCGTTGTTGAAGGGGCGAGACGTCCGCCCGCCTTCAAATACGCTGAAAAGGCATACCGGGTGGTCGCCTAGGCTGGCTGGGCACCAAGGCGGCCGCCCGGTCACCTCACCCAAACCCGCGACCGGGTTCATTAACGCGCCCCCCGCGATCTGATTTTTTTTTAACCCCCCCCCCCCTCGATGGTCAACAGTCGTTTGACCGCCCGCCCATCCCCTTCGTTCGTCTCCTCCCCCGATCCTCCGTCGTCGTCGCCTCCCAGCCCTAGGTGTCGGGCCCCTGGGCGTGTCGCCGTGTCTCCCTCCGTCGTCCGACGCCATCCCGATGACGCCGCCGCATCATCCGACGCCATCCCACCGGAGGAGCTTTCATCTCCGCCTCCGGTAAGTCCCACTGCCTCCCTCCTCTCTCTCTCCCCCCACGGCGGCCTCCCTCCTCTTTCTCTCCCCCCACAGCGGCCCTCCTCTCTCTCTCGACCCACGGCGGCCTCCCTCCTCTTTCGCTCCCCCCACGACGGCCTCTCTGTGACAACCCAAGATTCGGATACCGGGAGGAGCCCGATACCATTCGAATCCTGGCCCGCCGCCCATGAGCCGGGAGGGCTCGGAAGGGCTAAAAGGAGTGTGGAGGTACAAAGAAATAGGAAATAAGACAGGACAATTCAACAATTAACAGAAATAAATAAATAACTACAATAGAGTCCAGTCCAACAGAAAGTATAGTCTAAAGCAGTAAAACGTACCACATGCCAAGTGAACACTCGGCCCGGCGAGCTGGCAACTAAGAACCTCCGAACAGCACCATCGAACCTCAAGGAAGAACCGCCGCACCTGAAAAGCAGGGGTGAGCCTCCTGTCACTGGCTCAGTAGGGATCCCGCGGAACCCCAACCAAGAACAACGGCGGTAGCGGAAAGGAAAAATAGCTACAACTACAACAGGAACAGCGAACCGATGACCGGTCAAAACTCGGCACTACAGCTATTCCTACTGTACCGGAAAAGTACACCCTGATCTAATAGTCGGGGGACTACAGAACTAACGGGAGAACCTCTGGCTATGCCGCCAGAAGTGACCATCACGACCTCGCAGTCGTGAACCTAACACCGTCTAGGGAAACCCTCGGTGACGCTCACCGGAAAACCCTAGCTCTCTACCTCGGGAACACTCCCTGAAACTGTCGGGGGAACCATGTCTCGCATACGTGAAACGAAACCCGAAAATAGGAGAGTCACATCTCACGTGACAGGAGTACATGCCCACCAGAAGCAAGGCCGTATGCGTCCACTGACGTCTTAAACCGCGTCTCATGTGTCTCCCTCCGGCCCAGCGGGAACTGAGATACTGTACAAGTAACCACTGAACAAGTGACTAGCTGGGGTCACGCTCGTCAGCGCGGGTTCAACTGCCCCCAACCACGTGTGCACACACAGACCGCGCGTCTCTGGTCTAGCCCTCTGACGGGTTTTCCCCTCAGCCGGACTCTGGCTGGTAGACGTTCGGCCCGACGGAAACTAGTCTAAAACCGTCTCTCAGGGTAGCCTCGCCACCACTCTCTGGTGGGACCACTCGCGTGTCGGAAGGCTACGACTAGTGGGGAGTCACTGATGTGACCACTCTCCAAGGAGAAACTCCGAGAAACACGCACACACCATGGGCGAAAGTCGAGAAGAACCAAGTGGCGCCGAGCCACTTGACTCTGGACAGTCCTCTAGACTCGCTAAATCTAACGGTCCTTGAGTCACAAGACTCGGGGTCAAGACTGTTGCACCGAATTACTCCACGTCGTCAATCTAGCCTAATTTATAGGTCTAAAACCACGGTAACACGAATACCGAGGCAGCTCACGAGCCGCCGAGACCATCCCCTCAAAAGGGAACTCAGAAACCCTTCAGCCCCAGGCTGGATAATTGGACTCATAGTCCACAGGCCACACACACGGCCCACGCGAAAGCACAAAAGCACGATTCCCAAGGTAGCTCTAAGTCGCCACGCTGATTCCCCATCCCAAGGAAAAGCGGGAAACCTCCAGCCCCAGGCTAGATGACTGGACTCGCAGTCAAAGGCCTTACACACATGGCCCAGTCGGGAACCATCTTCCGCAGAAACTCACGACATGCGGGGGAACCCCACTGCACTCGCACCGACGCACGGTAACTCGATCAAGCGCAACATGAAAGCCCAGAACACACACACAGGGTCATCGGACCCCTGAACCCACGGGCACGCTAATCGAGGTAACACGGTACCTCCAGACACCTAAAAACACAGTCGCGGAACCCACGGGGTGTCCGGGACACTCACAAGGCCGACGGTCAACCACTAGGTCACAACCGAGTCGACCGGAGACCAACACACACAGACGGACACGACGAGCATGGAAATCGCCTAGCGGTCTAACCCTAGACCGCCACAAGGCCTAGCGGTCTACACTTGGACCGCCAAAGAACGGCTAGCGGTCTAACACTGAACCGCCACATATTGAAATCACGGAGCCCAAGCAGTCTACCCTTGGACCGCGAGGCACTGGCTAGCGGGCTACCTCTGGACCGCTAAACCCTCGGAATACACGAAACTCAAGCGGTCTTAGCCGTCTAACCCTAGACCGCCAAGGACCCTGGCGGTCTATCGCGTGACCGCCAGCCTTGAACTGACACATGGAGACCCCTAGCGCTCTACCCTTGGTCCGATTGGCGCCCTTAGCGGTCTCTGGAACGATCGCTAAGGCGTTCCGAACCCGAAACGGTGGGAAATGCCCCAAAAATCCGATCCACGGCCCAATCACCCCCGGGTGATAAGGAAATAAAGGGGAATCCATCCCCAAGCCTCCTAGCATGCATCTACGCCCGTAGATCGGTCAAAAACCTCACGAAATGGAAGATCAGGCTCACACCATAAAATCATGTTTTTCCCCGAAATGCTCAAATAAGCCCACTCGGCTCACCCCGGCCTACAAAACTCACGGGAAAGGAAGTGCACGAGCTAGAGGTCCATCTCCCTACCTCCACAGAAGATTTCACGCGCCGTGGACGCCGATCCGCGAAGAAAACGTCACGAAACCCCACCGGTATCCCACGCTCACGAACCGGCTTCACCTCGCCACCACGCCTCGATCCTCGCCCCGTCCACGCCGCTCCTCGCCCCACAAGCACCGCCACCTCACCCTCGTCATCTCCGTCGGCCGCCCGGAGAGAAGAGAGGGGGAGAGGAGGGAACGTGAGAGAGAAGAGAGAGGGAAAGAGTGATAAATGAGAGGGGAGGGAGAGAAAGATTGATATATAGAAAAGCCCAAAAATTATAAAACTTCAGAAAATTATGAAAAATTACCTCCGCAATCCTCGGGAGGAGCACAACGCGCCGGTCATGTCCCGAAGTCGGAGAACGCCACAGTTCACCCTGCACAGTGTTCCGAAGGCACGTCGGGGAAAAACACGTGTAAAGCACAAAATACACTCCGATACCCACGAAAATGATCCAAAAAATCCGGGACATTACAACCCTCCCCCCTTAAAGAAATTTCATCCTCGAAATTCAGGACCAGCACCAAGTCACATGGGAAGAACACCTTAACCAACTTACAACGCCGTCAGAGCCCCATCACAGAAAACTTCGATTCTCACGAAAGCACCAATCATGAGGGATACCGCCAGACTTTAATCACGGACAACGCCACGCTCTGCACACCGCACACACATCGATCATCAGAGCAGGCATATGTAAAAAGGGCACAAGTCTGGTATCACCTCAGTCACAACGAAAAACCAATCATGGCACCGCTGCCACCATCTCACTCACCGAGGAGACACAGTCCCCGTCACGAGAAACAACTACCGATCCATCCTATGGTCGGCAGACAAATCACACGTCAGCTTTACAATCAGCTGACTGGTCGCACACCCTTCTCAAGGGAACAACCAATACGGAGCCTCCTTCAGCTCACACAGCCATCTCAACAAACCGCAACCAGAACATCGACTCAGCGCCAAGGATCACCTCACACCAGGTAAGCTGAAAGCCAGACATATCACTAGGCCAACTCTGCCAGAAGACAAACATCGACAAAGCCCAGGTTCCAATATGGAAAACACATCACGAAAATGGCCACCAAAGGCCTCACGTGCACACGGCGCTCACAGTTCACGATGCACAACCAACAACATCTTGTCTGTGAAAAGACCATCCACTGGTCGCCAGATACACGTCAACGGAAAACCTTTGCCGGCCCAACAGGCACGATCCAACTCACAACAGGCCATCCGCCGACTCACACACAGACAATTACCACATCTCGAGCTGAACTTCTCTCGGACACCGCATCCGATCTCGAGCATCGCGTCAACCCAACCCTCTCAGGGGAGCACGACAAAACCAACGACAAGACTCAGGGGTCTCCAGTCATCACCTCACTCGACTCAAACTTACAGGGAAATCCTCCCATGCTGGTCACCGGACCAGGGATAACCACTCCAACACCAACATCCCATCAAGGACCTCCAGGCACAGGCGTCACTTCCCGTCATGTCATCGAAACCTATCTAAAACAATCAAAGTGGACACCTGCCAATCCAGATTTCACCCTCACCACAGAGCCACGGGACACCACCGGAACAATTCATGGCACACGTCTATAGGGGAGGAAAGTGCCATCCAAACTCACAGCAACCTGGTCACCGACGCCGCGACCAATGCACACGGGTCCCCAACAATACACATCTTACCATGGTCGACTATGAGACAAGCCTTACCAGCCACTCGCAGCTACCAACCGGAACCCAAAATCTCTCAGAGATCACTCCCTCTAGAACACGATCTCAAGTGAGGACACAACCTCCAATACAAGTTGGGCACCAAGCCACCGACTCGGACCAACACATCCTCGACCTCCGTCAGGTGACATCCTCGACAACCCCTATCCGGGTCTAACACCGACGCCTAACACGGCTCCCATCACATGAACATGATACTTATGCGGCACACTTGTCAACATTTTTCCACAACACTCCATCCTGCCAGTGCCAAGAACCATAATACCTCGAGCAACGGCACGGCAACAACACGTCTCACACCGAGGAATCAATCCTCCAATGCTCAACGCAACCTCAGGAATCCGCCCGTAGCACCCAACGCTACGATCCTGAACCTGTGGGTTATGGGCCCACCAGGCTTCCGCTGCGCACTCTGACCCACACGCGCAACCAACACAAAAACTCGGGACTCGCCATCCCGCCAATCCACAACTCGGCTGGTCAACCTCAGAAAACAGGGTGAGGAAAGCTCCATTACCTCAAACCTCAAGCACAGATTCTCCCTCTTAACTTGGCAACTCCTCTGCGACTCCGCAGACTCCAATCCGCCACACATCGGAAAATCATGACACCAGCCGCAAATTCTCAAGAACACCGCCCAACCAGCACTCGTCATTCCGGAACAGTGTCAACACCCTTACACACAAGGGAAAATGGGCACAACTCTCGCAAGCAACCACCTTGCCAAAACACGGATCACGTCTCGCACAGATTTCATGGCACACAGAGGCAAACTAAATCCGAACACGTAATGCAAGACGACGAACCTTGGTTAAACATAATCTCTCCAACCAATGGAGAAACCAATCACATCTCTGACCAATCGGAGAAACTCCACGCTCGACCTGACCTCAAACCTCGCGTATGCTGGGAACAGCACCTTCCAGCACCGAGAAAACCATCGCTACGTCAGGTCAGCACCTCCGACACACTCGGCGAGTGTCATGTCGGACCACAATCACAGCATCTCTCAATGCACCACCGCTGTAATTCCTCGAACTGCAACACGCCACGCCAAGAGCCGCAACACGAGCCATAATCAACAACCGTCGACACTCATCCTCGTGTCCCGAAACCACCACGGAACCTTCTCATCTCAAACCAAGTCCAAGGCGAACACAATCCATTCGCACACAAGAGCACAGGAGCAAGAACTTACTGGGACAACTCCGCCCGATCCTCCCTCAAAATCCACAAAACAATCGGGACCGACACGTCATTTCTGACGCCACAAAGCACGACAAGAACATCAGGCTCGACGAAACAGCAGCTCACCGAAAAGATCCTCAACTCACCCGAGCACACTTCTCGATCAGAGCACCTGCTCTGCCACCTCAAACCACGACCTCAACACTCAGGGGCTGGGTAAACCTCAAGCTGGAGTGGCCAGACTCAACAACAGCTCCCTCAGAGCATGCTCGTGGCCACTTAACCATAACCAATCCTCGCGAACCACCTGACCCCGCTGCAAACACAGCACCGCAGCGACGCACCTGCCGGTAACCTCTGCTCAATGCAGCACAACCGGGGTCACAACCCATTGGGAAGAAATCTCTCTATCAACTACCTTGGGCCCCACACTGGCACAAAAGTCGCGAACAGCAACCACCTCCACAGCGACGCGCAGCGTACTCAAGCTCTCAAGCAAGAAACTGAGCAGAAAATATACACGAACTCATATGCCAGCTGCCGACTGTACTGGACCTTATGGACTCTGGTCACTACAGTATCTCGAATTCCTATGTACGTCCACAACCACTGCTCTGATACCAGCTGTGACGACCTAAAATTCGGATACCGGGAGGAGCCCGATACCATTCGAATCCTGGCCCGCCGCCCACGAGCCGGGAGGGCTCGGAAGGGCTAAAATGAGTGTGGAGGAACAAAGAAATAGGAAATAAGGCATGACAATTCAACAATTAACATAAATAAACAAACAACTACAACATAGTACAGTCCAACAGAAAGTACAGTCTAAAGCAGTAAAACGTACCACATGTCAAGTGAACACTCGTCCCGGCGAGCTGGCAACTAAGAACCTCCGAACAGCACCCTCGAACCTCGAGGAAGAACCGCCGCACCTGAAAAGTAGGGGTGAGCCTCTTGTCACTGGCTCAGTAGGGATCTCGCGGAACCCCAACCGAGAATAATGGCGGTAGCGGAAAGGAAAAACAGCTAGAACTACAGCAGGAACAACGAACCGGTGGCCTGTCAAAACTCGGCACTACAACTACTCCTACTGTACTGGAAAAGCACACCTCGATCTCACAGTCAGGGGACTACAGAAATAACGAGAGAACCTCTGGCTACGCCGCCAGAAGTGACCATCACTACCTCGCAGTCGTGAACCTAACATCGTATAGGGAAACCCTTGGTGACGCTCACCGGAAAACCCTAGCTCTCTACCTTGGGAACACTCCCTGAAACTGTCGGGGGAACCACATCTCGCAGATGGGAAACGAAACTCGAAAACAGGAGAGTCACATCTCACGTAACAGGAGTACCTGCCCACCAGAAGCAAGGCCGGATGCATCCACTGACGTCTTAGACCGCGCCTCAGGTGTCTCCCTCCGGCCCAGCGGCAACTGGGACACCGTACAAGTAACCACTGAACAAGTGACTAGATGGGGTCATGCTCGTCAGCGCGGGTCCAACTACCCCCAACCACGTGTGCACACACAGACCGTGCGTCTCTGGTCTGGCCCTCTGACGGGTTTTCCCCTCAGCCGGACTATGGCTAGTAGACGTTGGGCCCGATGAAAACCAGTCTCAAACCGTCTCTCAGGGTAACTTTGCCACCACTCCCTGGTGGGACCACTCGCGTGTCGGAAGGCTACGATTAGTGGGGAGTCACTGATGTGACCACTCTCCAAGAAGAAACACCGAGAAACACGCACACACCCTGTGCGAAAGTCGAGAAGAACCAAGTGGCGCCGAGCCACTGGACTCTGGACAATCCTCTAGACTCACTAAATCCAACGGTCCTTGAATCACAAGACTCGGGGTCAAGACCGTTGCACCGAACGACTCCACGCCGTCGATCTAGCCTAATCCCTAGGTCTAAAATCACGATAACATGAATACCGAGGCAGCTCGCGAGCCACCGAGACCATCCCCTCAAAAGGGAACTCAGAAACCCTCTAGCCCCAGGCTGGATAATTGGACTCACAGTCCACATGTCACACACACGGCCCACGCGAAAGCACAAAAGCACGATTCCCAAGGCAGCTCATAAGTCACCACGCCGATTCCCTATCCCAAGGAAAAGCGGGAAACCTCCAGCCCCAGGCTGGATGACTGGACTCGCAGTCAAAGGCCTTACACACATGGCCTAGTCGGGAACCATCTGTAGAAACCCGATAATTAAACATGAGAAATAAAATTTTCAATTTCATTATGTAATTAAAATTTTCATGAAATAATCAAATTACATTTTTACTATATGAAATAAGCTAGTTTATTGAATTTACTTGAATTAACTAGTAGTAAATAGATATTAAATGCTTTAGACCTTAGATAAATCATAGTAAGCCCAATAAAAGTCCATATAATGGACTAGAATCATAATTGGCCCATTGGATAATTCATAATGCGTTGGATTAATAGATTAAAGGATTTAATAAAGGATGAATAGCCTTAAATTCGTAACATGTGTTTAATATGATATTTAAGGGATTAAAATAACCTCAATTCTAGAAGATTGACTCAAAAATCAACCCTTACCTAACAGCCTACCTTGGACTAGCTGTTTTCACATTGTTTTCACACCAAATGAGGCTAGATTAAGAGAAGAAGTGTGAATTTTCTTCTAATTCGTAGCTCATGAGTTAGGTGGAATTAGGTGAGAAATCTTGACAAAATTGGCCAAGTTTTGGCTATAAATAGAGCCTCATTCGACCCTCAACTCATCCCTGGAGGTTAAGGTTGTGCTGTTGCATGAATTAGTGGAGATTTGAAGGAGGATTTGGAAGATCAAGGAGTTTCTTTATATTTGGAGATATTTCTTTAGATTCGTCTAAAGGTATGTGTCTCTCAGGCTAAACTCTAATTAAAGCATGCTATCTTGTGTATTTTTCAATGCTCTTTCCATTGATACCTGTTTCCCCAAATTTCATTGACAAATGATCAAGTTATTAGCATTTTATTGAAGTGTATTCACATTTTTTCTTAAGAAAATCGTGGCTATTAAAACTCAGTCCGCGTTAATGAACACGTCTCCCCGATAAGACGCGTTAATGAACGCGTCTCTTCTTAACAGCTTTTACATTGACCAGAATTCTATATAATAATATTTAAGGATGCGTCCAGCCACCTGGACGCGTCCATAGAGCACGTCCATTAGCTAAGACGCGCTCAGACAGACTCTCCCTCCGTCATAAAGTTTGAAAAAAAAAATTAAAATAATTTAATGAAGGCATCCACTTGCCTGGATGTCTCCATAAAAATTATAAAAATAATTTCAAGAAGCTGTCCACTTGCCTGGACGCCTCCATAAAAATTATTAAAATAATTTCAAGAAGGTGTCAACTTGCCTGGACGCATTTATAAAAAATTTTAAATTGTATTAAAATGATTTTTAAGAAGGCGTCCAGCTACCTGGACGCCTCTTTAAAAAAATCAATATTAAATGACTATTTTCAGTGTGAAAAATCTAATTTTTACCAAATAATTGATAAAATAATGAATGAAAATTATTCCCAGCATCTAAAAATCGGTTATCAAAAGTTGATATATTGAAATTATTTTTCAGCATGTTAACAATTTATTTTGTGGAATAAAAATATTTTTACTATGGAAAAATATATTTTTACCATATTATTAGTAAATTGATGTATGAAAAATATTTACAGCATGTTAAAAAAATACTTCCAGCATGATAAAATTAATTCCAGCGGGTTAGAATTATTTTAGCTTGTTAAGATTATTTTTCAGCATATTAAAGTTATTTTAAACTATTTTTAGCTCGTGAAATCTTCGATGGAGGTAGGGAGATGGACCCCCAGCTCGTGCACTTCCTTTTCATGCGAGTTTTGAAGGCCGGGGTGAGCCCAGCGGACTTATTTGAGCATTTCGGAGAAAAAGCATGATCTTGTGGTGTGAGCCGGATCTCCCGTTTCGTGAGGTTTTTGACCGATCTAATGGCATAGATGCATGCTAGGAGGCTTGGGGATGGATTCCCCTTTGTTTCACCATCACCCGGGGGTGATTGGGGCATGGATCGGGTTTTTGGGGCGTTTTATGCCTTTTCGGGTTCGGGACGCCTTAGCGGTCGTTCCAGAGACCGCTAAGGGCGCCAAGCGGACCAAGGGTAGACCGCTAGGGGTCTCCATGTGTCAGTTCAAGGCTGGCGGTCACGCGATAGACCGCCAGGGTCCTTGGCGGTCTAGGGTTAGACGGCTAAGACCGCTTGAGTTTCATGTGTTTCGAGGGTTTAGCGGTCTAGAGGTATCCCGCTAGCCAGTGCCTCGCAGTCCAAGGGTAGACCGCTAGGGCTCCGTGATTTCAATATGTGGCGGTTCAGTGTTAGACCGCTAGCCGTTCTTTGGCGGTCCAAGTGTAGAACGCTAGGCCTCGTGGCGGTCTAGGGTTAGACCGCTAGGCGATTTCCATGCTCGCCGTGTCCGTATGTGTGTGTTGGTCTCCGGTCGACTCGGTTGTGACCCAGTGGTTGACCTTCGGCCTTGTGAGTGTCCCGGACACCCCGTGGGTTCTGTGACCATATTTTTTGGGTGTCTGGAGATACCGTGTTACCTCGATTAGCGTGCCCATGGGTTCAGGCGATGACCTTGTGTGTGTGTTCCGGGCTTTCGTGTTGCGCTTGATCGAGTCACCGTGCGTCGGTGCGAGTGCGGTGGGGTTCCCCCGCATGTCGTGAGTTTCTGCGGAAGATGGTGTCACGTCCCGACGCGGAATATCGAGGGCGCGACGAGTCGTAAACACGCATGTCGATCAGAGCATGTACAATTTTATTTCTAAAGTCAGAAATGAACGGTAAAATAATATTTTTATTCCATCAAAATGAAGTTTACATCACTAATTCATAAGCTATAAAGGTAAATTACAAACTTCCAATCCCAAAGTACATCATTCTTGTAAAAACACTAATGATCTACATAAACCGAGGTACAAAGAAAAATCACTCTCTCACTCTTGTCCATTCCCTTGTTCATTTTTATTTCCTGCAACAATTAACCAAAATGTAGGGTGAGCTAAAAGCTCAATAGGATTTTATATCTCTATGAACCAGGTAATCTTTAAGTATTAACACTTTAAGCAATTTTTGAAGTTGTATCGAGAAGTGTATGAACATGAATGGAATTTCCAAGTAATTGGAATAACAAGATATCAAGAGAAATTTTCAAGTAATGAATTTGAACAAGTAAAGAATTTCATGTAATTGGCCACTTCATGCAAGTTAAGTAAATCGAGTATTTATTGAATAATCATGTAAACAAGTAATCAAATACCAATAACGAAATGTGGAATGCCGTATCAAGTAAATATATCATGCACTTCGGTGCAATGTCACACCGTTGGTCAATCAACTCCCATGGGCACAAGTACTTTCGGGCGCTCCCCCCAGGACCAGACCGGGCCCCATTAATGCCAGGCATCGAGTCATATGGATCAAAAGATCCCAAGTACGTCTAGACATCCACTTTATCTATATGGCCAATGAATTTCAAGAAATAGGCTATTGTAAATAAGTACAGATCTAGCAAAAATTTCAGAAGTTTCAAGAAATGTGGACAAAAGTTTTGAGGCATAATGTTTAACGACATTAAGTCGTGGAATTTAAGAACGAACGGTAACTAGGAAGAAAATTCAAGTAATTAGAATTATTGTAAATTTCATAGTCTAATCTGATGTGTATTTTTTTTTATAATCAAGTGTTTTAGGTAAGAAGTAAAATTTTCAGAATTTAAAATCCTGATTTTTGGTATTTTCTATTTATTTAATATTTATTTATCAATGTACTAGTTATTTGATAAGAAAAATAGAGCTTATGTACTAAAAATAAGTTTTACTTGCTGAAAATAATTTTCATGTGTCGCTTTACTGCTGGGATAATAAGATAGACTTTTCATGCTGGAATTAATTTTTTATCATACTGAAAATTATTATTTAATATATTAATATGAATACTTAACATGCTAATAATCCTCGTACACAAACATACTAATGAGGTGACAAACGTGACTTTACCATGCTGTTTGCCTAAATTTTCTGATAACAAAAATAAATTTTTTATGTTGAAAAATATTTTTATACATTTATTTGTTAATTATTTATTGAGAAAATAAGTTTATCATGCAAAAAATAATTTTTAAAAAGCTTTAGCATGATGAAATTAATTTTAACATGCTAAAATCATAATGACATACTGTAAATGATTTTATCTTACTGAAAGTAATTTTTAGCACGCTGAAATTAATTTTTATACATTTATCTATTAATTTCTTACTAGAAAAATATGTAAAAAATAGTTTTAAATAAAATTATTATGCTGAAAAATAATTTCCTATCTCAATATGCAGGAGGTAAATTTATCATACCATAAATAATTTTTAACA
Organism: Amorphophallus konjac; assembly: GCA_022559845.1. Taxonomy (NCBI): domain Eukaryota; kingdom Viridiplantae; phylum Streptophyta; class Magnoliopsida; order Alismatales; family Araceae; genus Amorphophallus; species Amorphophallus konjac. Next base: position 463,113,725 of record CM040118.1, on the reverse strand, counting down.
TGCTGAAACTAATTTTTATACATTACTTTACTAATAACATGATAAAAATAGAGTTTTACAAGCTGAAAATAGTTTAAAATAACTTTAATATGCTGAAAAATAGTCTTAACAATCTAAAATAATTCTAACCCGCTGGAATTAATTTTATCATACTGGAAGTATTTTTTTAACATGCTGTAAACATTTTGCATGCATCAATTTACTAATAATATGGTAAAAATATGTTTTTTCATGGTAAAAATATTTTTAGTCCACAAAATAAATTTTTAACATGTTGAAAAATAATTTCAATATATCAACTTTTGATAACAGATTTTTAGATGCTGGGAATAATTTTCATTCATTATTTTATCAATTATTTGGTAAAAGTTAGATTTTTCACACTGAAAATAGTCATTTAATATTGATTTTTTTAAAGAGACGTCTAGGTAACTGGATGCCTTCTTAAAAAATCATTTTAATACAATTTAAAATTTTTTATAAAGGCGTCCATGCAAGTGGACACCTTCTTGAAATTATTTTAATAATTTTTATGGAGGCGTCCACGCAAGTGGACAGCTTCTTGAAATTGTTTTAATAATTTTTATGGAGGCGTCCAAGCAAGTGGACGCCTTCATGAAATTATTTTAATATTTTTTTTCAAAATTTAGGACGGAGGGAGAGTGTGTCTGAGCGCGTCTTAGCTAATGGACGTGCTCTATGGACGCGTCTAGGTGGCTGGACGCCTCCTTAAATATTATTATATAGAATTCTGGTCAATGTAAAAGCTGTTAAGAACGCGTCTTATCGGGGAGACGCGTTCATTAACGCGGACTGAGTTTTAATAACCACGATTTTCTTAAGAAAAAATGTGAATACACTTCAATAAAATGCTAATAACTTGATCATTTCTCAATGAAATTTGGGGAAACATGTATCAATGGAAAGAGCATTGAAAAATACACAAGATAACATGCTTTAATTAGAGTTTAGCATGAGAGACACCTACCTTTAGACGGATCTAAAGAAATATCCCCAAATATAAAGAAACTCCTTGATCTTCCAAATCCTCCAAATCTCCACTAATTCATGCAACAGCATAACCTTAACCTCCAGGGATGAGTTGAGGGTCGAATGAGGCTCTATTTATAGCCAAAACTTGGCCAATTTTGTCAAGATTTCTCACCTAATTCCACCTAACCCATGAGCTACGAATTAGAAGAAAATTCACATTTCTTCTCTTAATCTAGCCTCATTTTGGTGTGAAAACAATGTGAAAACAGCTAGTCCAAGGTAGGCTGTTAGGTAAGAGTTGATTTTTGAGTCAATCTTCTAGAAATAGGGTTATTTTAATCCCTTAAATATCATATTAAACACATGTTACGAATTTAAGGCTATTTATCCTTTATTAAATCCCTTAATCCATTAATCCAACGCATTATGAATTATCTAATGGGCCAATTATGATCATAGTCCATTATATAGACTTTTATTGGGCTAACTATGATTTATCTAAGGTCTAAAGCATTTAATATCTATTTACTACTAGTTAATTCAAGTAAATTCAATAAACTACATTATTTCATATAGTAAAAATGTAATTTGATTATTTCATGAAAATTTTAATCACATAATGAAATTAAAAATTTTATTTCTCATGTTTAATTATCGGGTTTCTACATTCTCCCCTACTTAAAAGAATTTGGTCCTCCAAATTCACATTATATAACTAAAATTCAAAAATTCGAGTAGAAAGGTCGAATTTCTAACCTGAGATTAAATCTGGGTATTTCTTCTTGATGGATTCTTCTAATTACCAGGTTGCTTCCTCGAATCCGCGCTTACTCCATTGGACTTTCACCATCGGTATAGCCCGATTCCTCAGTTGGTGCAATTTCCGATCCAATATTTTGATCGGTCTTTCTTCATATGATAGGTCCTTTTGGAGTTTCAATTCTTCAAATTGAATCACATGTGAAGGATCGTAGACGTATTTCCTTAGCATGGATACATGGAATACGTCATGTACACCGGCCAGTTGAGGAGGTAAAGCTAGTTTGTATGCTACCTCACCGATTCTCTCCAGAATCTCAAAAGGGCCGATAAATCTCGGACTTAGCTTTCCTTTGATGCCGAATCTTCTAATTCCACGGGTGGGTGAGATCTTTAAGAAGACATGCTCCCCCACTTGGAATTCAAGGTCTCTCCTCCGATTGTCGGCATAACTCTTTTGTCGTGATTGAGCGACTTTCAATCTTTCTTGAATTAACTGGATTTTATCAGTTGTGTCTTGTACAATGTCGAGACCAATCAATCCTTTGTCACCAACCTTGCTCCAACATAGTGTTGACACCCGTTTTATGACCAATAAGTCAGGTCATCTCCTTATTCATTCTACATGATGCTCCGAGTAATTCACTCTTCATTGAGTCTCCTTGATTGATTTGGAGCCTATTTCTTGGGTCTTTTCCTTGATTGGATGTGGCTTTTTGTGGCATTTCATTTGACTAAGGCTTAGCAAAACCTTCATTTCTTCTTTTGAACTCCATTGATAATAACGGTCTGCTCCAGGAGCGTTGTTTCTTTATAACGGGTGGGTCCTGGGCCGTTACTCTTCGAAGAGTCCTAAGGCTTAAGGTCTCGTTTCAATCTTTATCTTTTGGCTTACACGTTGATAATAACGGTCTGTCATGCAGCCGTTGTTTCATTATGACGCCCTATGCCTTGGCCGTTGCTTTCTTCACAGAGTCCTATTGCTTTGGCCTTCTCCCTGTTGATCTTATCTTTTAGGGATAAGGTTGAAAGTAACGGACGATCCTTGGTGCGTTATTTCCAACTGGCGGTCTGTCGTGCATCCGTTACTTCCTTCAGAGAGTCCTGGCAGTTCAGGCCTTTTCTCTGCTACTCCGTGGTCGAGATAAGAACTTGGATTGGCGATATCTCTTTCAAATCTGATCCTCAGGACCTTCTGTTTGATTCTATGGACTCTTGGTGATATTATCTTCAAGGATTTGCTAAGAGTTATCCCTTTCTCTTGCCGGATTGTCCTCTGCTCGACCTGAGAGTTTGGGGGTCTATAAATAGAACCCTTAACTTCATGACCAAGGGAGGAAGATCTGGAGTTTGCGTCAAAGTGCTGCCGCATTCTAGAGCCACGTTTGATCAAGGAGAAGTGCTTCTCACGTTCGTTTGCTGCCTGGTGAAGGGAGTATTTGTTCCTTTTGGTTCTAAAGTTCATAATTGCATATTGAGTTTCCATTCAATCTCCCTTTCATCACAAGCATTATTTCTCTCCTTTCTCCACGTTTTTCACTGGTTTTCATCATCCAAACATCCTCCTAATCTTTTAAAACGCCTAGAGGGGTTAAAAAAAATCAAAACTCCCCGGTATTCCCCTCTCCTTTTGATAATATTTTGTTTATTGAAGGATTGATGCTATATTATTGAAAGGGCTAATTTGGGTTGTTTTGTTTTTGTCTTCCACTTCTTCGGCAGGTTTACAGGTTCACTAGGACGAGGCCCAAGTCTTCTAGCCGGCTGGAAGAGTTGGAGTTAAAATGATTCACACTTTGCTACTGCAGGTACTACGACGGCCTTGTGCAGGCGCGTCAGAGTCTTCCAACGGTCTATCGAACGACCGTCACTTCCAAGTGACGCACGGGGTTCTGGCCGTTACTTCTAGCTGACCTGCAGGTTCTCTTTGGCTTTCTCTCCCGTGGGCAGGTGCTTCATCCACCTATTTCCAAGGTATATTCAAGTCTTTGGCTTGTTTTTACTTTGGTGGCGATCACGACTTTCCTTGGTATTGGGCATTAGTTTTCTCCTTCATTGCATATCTTTTATTTCCTTGCTTGTTCCACCCCTTGTGGTGTGTTTTCCTTTACTCTTTGCTCCACGCCCCGGCGTGTGTTTTCCTTTTCCTTAGCTTAGTCTGATTGAGATAGCATGCCCATGCTAGAGCTAGCTTTGATTGCCTAGGTTCACGATCACATGTTCATAGGTTAAGAGCATATCTTTGATTACTTGCTTGTCATCTCATCATTCACACAAAACCCCCTAAGAAAAGAAGATAGGCAAAACCAATCAACACATAGAGGCGATCTGCAACTTTGGCCATATAATGCTTCGAATGATGCCATTTGAATACTCGACTGATAGCTATTGTTGTAAGAGAACTCAGTGAGCGGTAAGTGCTCATGCCAACTTCCACCGAAGTCTATCATGCAGGCTCTCAACATATCTTCAATAATTTGATTCGTCCTCTCGGTTTGTCCATCTGTCTGAGGGTGAAAAGCCGTACTAAACCTTAGTTTAGTACCCATAGACGATTGTAAACCCTTCCAAAAATGAGAGGTGAATCTCGGATCTCGGTCCGAATAATAGAGCTTGGAATACCATGTAGCCTTACGATCTTCTTGATATATAAGGCGGCTAGAACATCCACGGTCCATTTAATCTTGATAGGTAAGAAATGAGTAGACTTGGTTAACCGGTCCACAATTACCCATATAGCATCGAAACCACTTCGGGTCTTCGGTAATCCAACTATGAAGTCCATACCGATACTATCCCATTTCCATTCCGGTATTTCGAGAGGCTTGAGTTTACCAGCCGGTTTGAGGTGCTCGGCTTTAACTTGTTGACATACCAAGCATCGACTTACGAACTCGGCTACCTCTCTCTTCATGTTCGGCCACCATAATGTTCTCTTGAGGTCTTGGTATATTTTTGTAGCACCGGGGTGAATAGTGTACCTTGACCGATGTGCTTCCTCCAGAAGTTTACCCTTGATAGTAGAACAATCGGGTATACAAGTTCTTCCTTTGAATAATAACCTTCCATCATCAGCTAGAAGGAAATCCGGTCGTTGATCTAGATTCTCTTTAATTTCAACGATCATCGGATCATCACCTTGTCGTTCCTTAACTTCCGAGAGTAACTCGGGTTGGAGTCGAATATTAGCAATAAAGACTCAGTCTTCCTTCTCCCTCATATTCAGGTTTAAGTTGGCCATTTGCTCAAGTAGATGCCATTATTTAACCATCATGCTCGATAATAAAGCCATCGGCTTCCTGCTAAGTGCATCAGCTACGGCATTACATTTTCTGGGATGATATTGTATAGAGAAATCAAAATCCTTTAAATATTCCAACCACCGTCTTTGTCTCATATTGAGCTCCTTTGAGAGAATAAATATTTGAGACTCTTATGATCAGAATATACTGTAAAGGCTTCGCCATAGAGGTAATGTCACCAGATCTTCAAAGCAAAGACCACAGCTGCAAGTTCTAGGTCATGTACGGGATAATTTTCCTCGTGCTTCTTCAATTGCCGTGAGGAATAAGCTATGACCTTGCCATGTTGCATTAATACGCAACCTAGGCCAATTCCAGATGCATCAGCATATACTTCAAATCCTCCTCCTTCCGTAGGTAATGCGAGAATATGAGCAGTCGTCAGACAATCCTTCAAAGTTTGAAAGCTTTTCTCGCATTCCTCGGACCATATAAAAGGATTCTCCTTCCTTGTCAATCTTGTTAAAAATACCGCAATCTTGGAGAAGTCCTTGATAAATCTTCGATAATAGCCAGCCAATCCCAAGAAGCTTCGGATTTCTGTCACACTAGTAGGCCTTTCCCAGTTCTTTACAGCCTCGACCTTTGAAGGATCGACGGCAATACCGTTTCGGAAAATTATGTGACCGAGAAAAGAAATTCCTCCAACCAGAAATCACATTTGCTTAATTTGGCATAAAGCTTGTGATATCTTAATAATTGAAGGGCCTTCTTGAGATGTTCTTCATGTTCTTCCTTGGACTTGGAGTAGATCAAAATGTCGTCAATGAAGACAACTACGAATTGATCAAGGTATGGCCTGAATACGCTGTTCATTAATTGCATAAATGCGGCAGGCGCGTTTGTTAAGCCAAAAGGCATAACGGTGAACTCGTAATGACCATACCGACTCCGAAATGTCGTCTTGTGAATATCACCTTCTTTGATCTTCAATTGATGATAACCAGATCGAAGGTCGATCTTTAAGAAATATCGAGCTCCAGAAATCTGGTCGAATAATTCATCAATCCTCGGTAAAGGATATTTGTTCTTGATGGTGAGTTGATTCAATTGCCGATAATCAACACATAACCACATCGAACCATCATTCTTCTTGACAAATAAGACCGGGGCTCCCCAAGGTGAAGTACTTGGTCGGATAAACCCCTTCTCCAGTAATTCTAATAATTGATCCTTTAATTCTTTCATTTCCATGGCAGACATCCGATATGAAGCTTTAGAAACTGGTGCCGCTCCCGGAATTAAATCAATAGAGAAAACCACTTCTCTCTCTGGAGGAATACAAGGCAATTCGTTCGGAAATACATCAGAATAATCCCAAACGATATGAATGTCCTTTAGAACGGGTTCCGTATGCTCGGTCATTATGATATAAACTAAGTAACCGGCACAACCCTTCCTTGATAATTTTTCGGCTTTAAGGGCCGAAATGAGAGGTATGTGCTTGGAATGCCTGATACCCGAAAATAGAAGGTCGGGGTAACCCATGAAAGTTACCGTCCCCAACTTGCAATTTACACTAGCTCCGTGTGTCGATAGCCAGTCGGCACCCAAAATAACATCATATCCTTCCATCTCCATGCATACCAAATTAGCGGGTAAGTTATAACCGCTAATTAGAATTTCACTATCAGAATAGAAATGTTTGATTTCCGTTCCCGTTCCAATAGGGGTAGTAATAGTGAGTGTAGAATCTAATGGATTAGGCTTCATAGGTAAAAGACCAGCAAATCTTCTAGATATAAATGAATGTGTAGTTCCAGTGTCAAATAAGACAGAGGCAGGCTCGGACTATATGAAAAGAGTACCTTCCACGACTCCTCCTTCCTCGGTAGGTTCCGCATTCATTAGAGCTTGGAGTCTCCCTTCCTCGGTAGGTTCCGTTGCAATAATTGGAAGCTTTGCCGGTGATGGAGCTTGCTCATTAAGAAGAGGGTAATTCGGGATCCTATGCTCCCGACTCCCGCATCGAAGACATGCGCCGAGCTTTCTCCAACATTCCTCGGCTTTGTGTCCGGGTTTCTCGCAATATTTGCATAATTCCTTTGATGGCGTAGAGAAAGGAACAATTTGCTTGTCGAAAGCCCTCGGCTTCTTGTCCCCTTGGAAATTACGCCCACCCTTGTTAAAATTACGCCCGTCCTCTGACGCAGGGGCATTAGACCGCCACATCTGTTCTGCTGAGAGTTTTCACGGTATTTCCTGTTACTTCTAGTTGATTTTGGTTCTCTGGCTCATTTGACGGTCCTAGCTCCCTGCGTTATATTATTTCTGGCGGTCTGGCATTCGACCGTTATTTTATTCTGACGCAGGGTTCCTCGACCGTTATACTCCAGACAGGTACGCCCCCAGGTGCATTTATTTCCGCAGTTTCTGCTGTGACTTTTTTGCTTGGGTGATACTTGGCTTCCTCCTTGCTTTGTTTCATATCTCCATATCATTGTGTGCATCATTGATTGCTAGATTTTTGGCTAGGCTTTGCATGCACTCCGGTGCACATAGGACCATTCATCTTTTCATATCCTAGATTGCATTATCCTACCTTGGTGTGCGGACCTCTCGTCTCCATATTCCTTGGGGCCGACTAGGAAATCACACCAGGGACCTCCATAAGTCCCCGCGAGCCGTGGATTCCCACACGGACGCCGGGCTGGTTGTACCTTTCTCACCCCGTGTCTAGGGTTGCATAAGTGAGGAGTGATTACACTTAGAGTCAAACCAAGTCCCATACCCATCTCCTGTTAGGAACCCATTGTTGAGAGCACATTTCAATCAATTCACTAAAGTTCCAAAGGAGAAATCATAAGAATTGTGTTGCATCATCTTAAAACAACTTGGTTGACTTTGAATGTCTTCATCTGTTATCACTTACATCTTTTTCTAAAAACATTCGAGTTTGGTTACTCATTGTGTGGTTGTTTGTGTTGTTTGTTTGCATTTTGTCAAGGTTTACCGTTGCATGTGGAGTTGTTTTCGTCCGTCCGACTCATCTCCTCAAGTCAATTCCTTCTTCAAGTCCTATTCCAATCCTCTTTTCGAGTCTACCATGGCATCCTTTAATCCTCCCCGTTCACAAGAGGACTCCCTTCCTCAAGGGCTTCTTGAAAACCCTCCCAGGGTTACCTCCTTTTCTTCTGGAGAGGGGACTGCCCCTCTTCTATCATCCACTTCTATGGAAGGTGGTCAAGCCACCCCTTCTTTCTCCACTCCTTCCGTGGGCTCCGTCCTTCAGATGATGGCCCAATTGGATCCGGCCCAACTCCAAGCTCTTTATCAGGCCGTGCAAGGGTCCAACGCATCTCCTTCTACCGTCATCCAAAATCAATCCAATCCTTCCATTGTTGGGCTTCCCATTCAGCCCACTCCAATTGATCTCACCCCGGTCCAACCACGGACCATCACTTTCGCAGGCATGGAAACGACAAGTCTTCCAATTCGGCCCAACAATCCTTCGATAAGGGAAAGTCGCCCATCCCCTCTTTTGTTCACATGGATCACCACGTATCTACTCTGGTAGCTTCGCAGGTTCTCATGGGCCCTTCGATTTCTTGCACCCTCGGCAAGGGGCGGCTCAAGCCCATTCTAATCTGAGCCAATCTCAGGCCCAATATCCTTCTTATGGGCCCCCCATCTCTACTGTTTATCCCTCCACTCCTGCTTATGGGCTTCCACCTTCTGCCGCAACCGTTCCATCTGCTCCTCAAATTCAATCAGCGTCTTTTACCACCCCTGCTCCCTCCCGAGAGCAGGACTTGCTTGACAAATGGGCCGCCATGCAGCGATAACTCGATTTCCTCCAGAAGCGGGTTGGCCCGCAATCTTTGGCAGATGTTCCTGTCCCGAGCTTCCAGAATATTCGGTTCCCCCCACAATCAGAGCTCCCCAATTATCACAAGTACGATGGGAACAGCAATCCCTTTATTCATGTGAGGGATTTTCTCTATGAATCGGCGCAACTCCAGTATGATGATCGCCTTATGGCGTATTTATTCCGTCGATCTCTGGATGATGTTGCTCTGGAGTGGTTCTACTCTTTGCCGCTAGAAGAAGCTGAAAGTTTCAAGGTAGTGAAGGACAAATTCATCCAGCGGTTCCAAGACAAGGTCGGCCCGGAGTACTCGTTCACAGATCTGGTGGCCGAGAATATGAAGTCAGATGAGGAGTTCGCCACTTATGCAGACAGGTGGAGACAGATGGCCGCTAGAGTGCCTGGCCACATCCCAGAGGAAGAGAAGGTCAAGCTATTGATTTCAAATGCTACTCTGACCTTCCGGAACATCCTGGCAATGAATGACATAGCCAACATGCACCAGCTCTACAGCCGGGCGCGCTTCATACAAACCCAGTTTAAGGACTCCCCCATACATTCACTGTTTGAAAACCAAAAGCCCAAGTACCACAAGAAACCACAAGGGCCGGTTACCGAGGGAGTCCAGACAAACGAACAAGTACAAGCCGTTGCCTTCCCGTTCCAGGCTGCACCTTTCCGCTTCCCCCAAAACCCCCGCAATTCATAAAACCCCGCTCCACAAAACTTTCAGGTCACTCCACAAAACCCCCCGCCTACCTTCGCTACTCTACAAAATGCCTTCGTCGCGCCACAACAACCCCCACCACCTCCACAATACCACAATGTCCCTCCACCTAACGGCTATAACAACAACCCAATCAGCATGCGCCCGGCTCCCAGAAGAGCTCAATATCCTCCACTACCAGTGACCCTTACAGATATTTTTTCAGCTCTCATGTCGGTGAGTGCAATCCAACTTCCTCCGGAACGGCCCAACTGGAACCCGACCGTTGATTAGACTAAATATTGTATGTTCCATAGGCAGCCGGGCCATACCATAGAAGGATGCTTCCAGTTTCGGGATCTGGTATATGATCTTCATGAAGGGCAAAGGATAGATTGGACCGAGATGCATCGGGCCATTAATGAGATCAAAGAGAAAAGAAGGCAACCGCCGAGGCAGCAAGTGCAGCAGCAACAGGCACCGCAGCCGCAGCAGCTACCTCCACAGCAACCACAACAAGTACAGGACCTGGGCATCCATCAGAATCCGATGCCGAACCACCCACCCGCTCCTCAGCAGCAGCCGCCAGCACCAGCACAAGTAAACATGGTCCAACCACCGCCCCCAATGCCGGGTGGTCTTTTGATGATGATGGCGCCACACCACAAGTCATGGCCCTCCACCATAACCACCGCTATCCTCTCACTCCTTCCTTTGTCCTTCCTGCACACCCAACATCCCCTCCATTCGTCCTTCCAATTACACCCGCTTCAGCAAATCCCTTACCACCCACCGCTCCATCATACCCTCCACCACTTACCTCCATCACCGTCATCACACCACCACCCAACCCTTCACCCATCCTTACTTCTCCACTAGCCTTCCCTCCTCCCGCGTCAACACCCATCACCATCCCGCCTTCCACCCATCCTTCACCCATCATCCGCTCACCACCTACTACCCCCACCAACCTTACGCTCCACCAAACCGTCTCCCCCACACCACCTGTTCCATTTATCCACCCCGCAGGGCCCATCATACTCTCTTCAGATGCCGCGGCGAATTGTGCTTTGAGGAGCGGGAGGATGTTCCATCGGAATTACCCTACTACTTCTAATCACCAGTCCTCTCAGCCAACGGCCGAGCAGGAAGAAATCGAACCTCTACCGGGTACTCAGTATGACTTACTGCATCATCTGGACCGAGTGCCCGCTAAAATATCTGTGCTGGAGCTGATCAAAAGGTCGACTCTTCATCAGGATGCACTGAGAGACTTTTTACAGAAGGTAATGGTCAGTGAAGATATGGCAGTCGATAGCTTACCAACGGCACTAGCAACTATCTCAAAGGGGTCGGCAATTACATTTTCAGAAATCGAGCTAGCACCTCTAGAAGCACGGCAGATGCCGCTCTGCATCGCAATCACTCTGAACAAAGTCAGCATTGAAGCAGCGCTGGTTGACACAGGGGCTTCAATCAATGTGTGCCCACTAAGTACCCTCCGAGCATGCAACATATCTGAAGAGTTACTACGGCCTACCCCCACCACTATAGCAGCATATGATAACTCAAGGCGAGCATGTCACGCGGTGGTTACTATCCAAGCAGAGCTCGGGCCCCTTACAATGGCCGTGGAATTCTGTGCTGGACATTGACCCTATGTTTAAGGCTATCCTGGGTCGTCCATGGATTGATACACTCGGTGCCGTGCCCTCCACCGCACATCAGTGCGACAAATTCCCTTTCCAGGGGAGGGTCATCAAGGTCAAAAGCCTATCAACAGTGCAGACAGTTAAGGCTATTTCAGAACAGATTCTTCCCACACTTTGGCCCAGCAGCCGGCCCGTCATATCAGTGCTCGACTTGAACTTCCCTTGGGCTTATACGCCTCCTAAGCCCGTCGCTACTCCAGTCAACATCAAAGTGAAGCCTCAGATTCGCGATTCTAAGGGCTGGAACATCATACTGAAACTGGGCTATCAGCCGGGGAGAGGCCTCGGTGCACAATTACAAGGAATGACCAAGCCCATACCAAAGGGAAGAAAAATGGGCAGGAGAGGTCTCGACTATAGGGAAACTGCATTATCTATAATAGGTGATTCTGGGCCACTCACCTGGGACTACCGTCAACACTTTGTTCGAGGGCCTCTCCAGCCTGGTACATTAGCTCCGCAGCCAGCTCTGCCAATAAGAAATACAATCTGTCCAATTGCGAGTTCACCTTCAGTGCTAAAGGGAGCAGAGGATGATATGATTGATTATGGTCAAGACCTTCAGGGGCTGTTTCATGAAGAAGATTGCCAGAAACCAAAAGAAGTTCGGCTTGTGCAGTGGAGGCCTAAGAGGCAGCCCATTGTTGATGTGCAGAAAAGGGGGAGCTCTCCGATTGTCTTTTCTTGGTCCCCCTCACGCTTTCAATCTATTTTTCAGCAAGGGGACTTCATACCCCGTCTTCCTTCCATCATAATAAATCCATCTTTCATTGATCCACCCGAGATTCTTTTTGTTCTTTGTGCTTGCAGGAGGTGCCCGCGCATTGATCTATCCACTCTCTTCACTCCTCCTCCTCCCAACGCTCAACTCCACGAGATGTGGTTCTCCTCTTCTGATCCTTTCTTCGACTGCATTTTCCCCGAGCTATTCCCTATGCAGCTCCCACCTCCTCCATCTTGCTATGTAATCTCCGCTGATCTCCAAAAAAAAACGTCAAATTTGAAACGGAGATTTCAGTGGAAGATTACGCTATCCTGTCTCCATCCTCCTCCCAGGGGCACGAGTCCTCTGCTCATTCCATTCCACTAGGCTTCCTCCCTCTTAGGTTAGGATTAGGGTCCGTCGAGTCTAGGGAAGTAGAGTTAGTTAGGTCTAGAGAAGTAGGGTCTTGTTCTCGGTCGTCCAACCCTTCCTCTTCTGAGCCGCGCTCGCTTGCTCATCCTTCCCGATCTGTTCCTGATAGGTTCTTGCAAGATTTGGCTCAGCGTTGCCATGCTCTTTTGAAGTGCCCGAAATTTGTTGCTACAGCAATTGTGATTGAAGATGAAGAGGAAATAGAAGGGGTGTGGAGCGACGACGGATTAGGCATCTATGAGATCCTGGATTAGAAGGATCCAATTAAAGAGGACAGCGATGTAGATGACACCGCCGACCTATACGCACAAGGATTGAAAAGATTCGACGAGCCGTCGACGGCGGTGGATGAACCTACAAAGGAAATCAACTTAGGAACTGAAGAAGACCTAAGGCCCATCATTATTGTTGCGAATCTCCCTTCACTAGTAGAAGAGGAATTGATTAAGGTTCTAAGGGAGTATAGCGATTCCTTCGCCTGATCTTACGAGGACATGCCGGGTCTTGACCCCTCCTTAGTGGAACACCGACTCGTGCTTAAACCAGGGGCAACACCTGTAAAACAAAGGTCAAGAAGATTTCACCCCCACATGGCCCTGAGGATCAAGGAAGAGGTCGACAAGCTATACAAGGCCAGATTCATCAGAGTTGTTTTATATCCTCAGTGGGTGGCAAACATAGTCCCTGTTATCAAGAAGGATGGAAAAGTGCGTATTTACATCGATTTCAGGGATCTCAATAAAGCATGTCCTAAAGATGATTTTCCGCTGCCTCATATAGACATCCTGGTAGACAACACTGCCGGGTATGAAGCTCTGTCATTTATGGACGGGTACTCAGGCTACAATCAAATCCGTCTCACTCCGGAAGATCAAGATAAAACTTCCTTCACCACGCCCTGGGGCACGTACTGTTATGTGGTTATGCCATTTGGTCTGAAGAACGCATGTGCCACCTATCAAAGGGCAATGATGGCCATCTTCCACGACATGATGCACATCTATATGGAAGCTTACGTGGATGATATCCTGGTGAAGTCAAGAACCAAGGAAGAACACCCTTCTATCCTGGCTAAGGTGCTGCAGAGAGCCAGGGAGTACAAGCTCAAGATGAATATGAAGAAGTGTGTGTTCGGCGTCTCCTCAGGAAATTGCTAGGTTTCATAGTGAGCAAACGGGGGATCCAGATTGATCCTAACAAAGCGCAGGCCGTCATGGACATGCCTCCGCCGAAGAACATTACGGAACTTCGAGGATTGATTGGTCGATTGCAATTCATCAGAAGATTCATATCCCAGCATTCTCAAAGGTGCCGTCCGTTTTATGAATTGCTTAAGGCGGGGGTCAAGTTCGAATGGAATCAAGATTGTCAGAAGGCCTATGAGGACCTTAAGGAATATCTATCCAATCCCCCGGTTCTGCAACCTCCTGTCCCTGGGAAACCCCTAATCCTATACATCTCGGTTATTGAGGACTCCCTAGGGGCGGTCTTAGCACAAGTGGACGATGAAGGGAAAGAGCGGGCTGCATACTATCTCTCTCGGTTGTTTAATCCAGCTGAATCCAAGTACACCGCTATGGAGAAGACTTGTGCCGCCTTAGTGTGGGTAGCTCAGAAGCTGAAACACTATTTTCTTGCCCACCCAGTTAGGTTAATCTCTAGAATGGACCCGATCCGCTATCTCTTAGAAAAGCCTGTCCTTTCCAGTAGGTTAGCTCGCTGGCAGAGCTTCCTCTCTCAGTTCGATATCACCTTTGTTGTTCAGAAGGCAGTCAAAGGATATGCCATTGCTGAGCATCTTGCCCATCTCCCCATTCCTCACACCGATTCTATTCAGGACGATTTCCCTGATGAGCATCTTTCTGTTATCTCTCATCACCCCTTCTGGTCTCTGCACTTCGATGGTGCACTCAACTCTCAAGGCCGAGGGATCAGTGCTGTTTTGCTTACTCCGGAGGGAGTGACCATTCCCTTCGCTTATCAACTTCGGTTTCCCGCCACCAACAACATCGCTGAGTATGAGGCTCTCCTGGCCGGGTTGAAGCATGCCTACCTCCTAGGCGCGCGTTTTTTAAACATCGTAGGAGATTCTCAGCTCGTCCTATGGCAAGTTCTATCCACTTACCGTACTCGTGACCCTAAGCTCAAACCTTATCAAGATTTGGTCACGCTCCTCGCTGGGCAATTCCGTAAGCTGATCTATATCCATACTCCCCGTTCTTAGAACATTCTAGCCGATGCTCTGGCATCTCTTGCTTCTTCCCTATCTTTCCCTCTCAGTCGGAACACTGAGACTATCGTCGTCCAAAGATTGGACGCACCCTCCCTTCAGGATCCTTGGTTCATCAACCTTAGGAAATCTGTGGAGGCAAGAGCTGAGAAGGAAGATCTCAAAGAAGTTTCATTAACAGAGCTAGAGGAGATTCTGGACGAAGAGGAGTTGTGTCACGCCCCGATGCGGAATCTCGGGACGTACGGTTAGGGGCAAGCGAGCAATAATTCCGAACCATTGCAAACCATTGCACAAAAGGTTGGAAAAGATAATAATCAGAGTTTTATTGATAATAAAGTTGACTACACTGGGTAGAACAACTACATCCAAATAATAAGCAAAATACTAGAACAATCTCTCACTAATACTAAGGGTACAAACTGACTCAATAAACTAAAACTATCTCTCGATATCACTCCAGTCCATTCCCGACAAGTTCATCACCTGGAAAGAGGGGAAAAGTAGGAGTGAGCTAAACGCGCTCAGTAGATAACCACAAACAGGTTTACGTAATTAACCATTGATTTCCAATTTATATGAAATGCAGTAAATAAAGAATGACGATACGATAAAAGAAACAATGTAAAAGATATCTTACAAAGTCAAGAAATATAACAATTTACCAAGTAATGAACAAGTAAAGTAACAGTAGAGAATTTGGCCAGCAAGTATGTTACACATGTAGCCAAGTAAATACGCACGAGTCAAGTAACAAGAGTTTGTCATAGACGTAACATGTCAAGTCAAGTATTCGGGTGCAATGCCTCACCCTGTCATAAACATCCCAATGGGCTCAATATCTTTTCGGGCGCTCTCCCCAGGACCAGACCGGGCCCTTATGATGCGTTGGCATTTCATTTCAATTGGATCACCGATCCCCCGTCTAGACATAGTCAATTATGGCCAATATAATCAGATGAATTTCTGTCGGGTACAAGATGTAAAGGACGACACTTGCCTCCTTTGATTCAAGAGTATAACCACGATGAAAAACTCAAAACAAGGTAGTCGTACGGCAAACACCGAGCCGTACTCACATGAGTAACGAGTCACGGGGCCAAGAATGAACGGTTGACAGTAAGCCGTTCGAGAGAGAGAAGTAAGTTCCGAAGAACGAATATACGAACCATTCGGGTCGTATTTTAAGAAATACGGTTCAAGAGAATCCGTATTAAGCATAACGATAATGTCTAATTATAAGATAATTTATGCAAAATAGTTACCGGGTTGCCAATAACAATTAAACCAACCAATTTCAGTTTAATGTCCATTTATCAATTCCGGGCTCAAATATGACCGAAGATTATCCAAGGTAATCGATCAATTAATCAAGTTAAAACAATAGTCATGATGTAACCGTAATTTACCACGGTAAAAATGTTCTACGGTAAAAAAAATGTAAAGTTTGCCGGATGGAGTGTCCGGCTAATTGGTCAAAGACTTGCCATAAGTCGGCCAGTAATTTTCTGGTTTACAGTAATTTACAGAAATTACCTATGGTAAAGTTTAGCTATTTACCATACTTATTCAATTTATCCAAAGTTACAAGTGAATTTCAATGATTTTCACTTTAAACAATTTATCAAAATAGATATTGCAAATAACAGAAATTTACTCATGTCATTATCTGTTATTTATGTGGATTGTCAATTTTTACTAATTAACATTGTTAAATGGGTCAAAATAGCAAAAAAATCAGTTTTCTGGAAGTTAAACGGATGACAGTGGGCCGTTAAACCTACTGGCTGTAAAACGGTTATCATTGGGCCGTTTTATACAAGGCGGGCGGTTCTAATTGGGCCGTTTGTAAGTCGGGCGGGCAGTTCTGAACCGTCTAAGAGATAAAGCGGTCCGGTTGGAACCGTTAATCCCTGTAACACGGGAATAGCGAAACAGAAGCATAAATCCGGCGTTTTATGCATTTGAGTACGTAAATAAATGGAAAAGCATGGTTTCTACAAGCTAACATGATGCCCTTTCATTCCATTTATCAAATTCAAGGTTTGTGCCATGGTTACCTACCTTAACCGATGAAATAAGGAAAGATGAATGGGGAAGAAGATGAACAGTAGACTTGCAGAGCTTCTTCACAGCAGCAAGAACCCTTTTGTGTTTAAGAGATGTTTAAGGGGGCTTCCTCTACTTATAGGTTTGGAAGAGGAGTGTTTAATCTTCACACACGGTTTGGTCAGAGCCGCAAAATGCTTTGCATTGTTGACAACGTGTTTCTGCCAACCAAAACACGGTTTCACGTGTTTCTCAAGGTAAGGTTAGCCTAATCTAAGCCTAATCCAAAAGATTAAGGAATGGTTAACTAAGACCTCAATTTAATGTTACTAAATGATTTTTAATGAATTGGACCCAGAAGACAAAATTACTAATCAAGACATGCTCTTTCATAATATGATTTTTATGAAATTTTATCACGAGGTTTATTGTTAATCTCCCAATCTTAAGATTAAAATAATAATTTAACCCAATGTTCAACGGTTTAGTCGATAGAGAGAGTTTCTGATTTTTACCGATGAAACTTCAGAAGACAAAGTTGCTAAGAAAAATACCCTCTATCAGATGTGATTTTTACAGATTTTTCTAAGGTAGTTGTATTTTCGTATGAATAGTATTTTCCGCGTTTTTAAGGCAGGCTTAAATCACTGATTAAGCCATGTAAATGATTTTATTAGGGTCAAGTACAGAAGACCAAAGTGTTTACCATGGTCTTTACTAATTGATTACCATTTTTCGGAATTTTTTTTTATATATGATAGTCAAAATTTTTACTATTTACTATTTACCACAGTCACTATTCAACATTTAATATTTGTACAGAAACTCGGGGTCTTACACCCTCCCCCACTTAAAGAATTTGGTCCTCCAAATTCACTGGACCAAAATATAGTAAGGAAAAAATAGCTTACCTAGAATAGATCGGGATAACGCTTCCGTATGGCGTCCTCGGATTCCCATGTAGCTTCCTCTATTCCACGCCGACTCCATTGGATTTTAACCATCGGTATGGAACGATTTCGAAGTTGTTGCTCTTTCCGATCCAGAACCTTCACTGGTCTTTCTTCATAAGATAGATCCTTCTTAAATTCAAAGTCCACATGTTGAATGATGTGACTAGGGTCGTACACGTATTTCCGAAGCATAGATACATGGAATACGTTATGTACACCAGATAATTGAGGAGGTAAGGCCAATCTATAGGCGACTTCACCCACTCGATCAAGGATCTCAAATGGACCAATATACCTTGGGCTTAACTTGCCATGAATACCGAATCGACGAATACATCTTGAAGGAGAGACTTTTAAGAACACATGCTCGCCAATTTGAAATTCCAAATCTCTTCTTCTATTATCAGCATAGCTCTTTTGCCTCGATTGAGCCACAAGTAACCGGTCTCGGATAATACGAATATTTTGTGATGACTCCGAGATAAGATCCGGTCCAAGCCATTGCTTCTCGCCAACCTCATCCCAACATAATGGAGAACGACAGCTCCTTCCATACAAAGTCTCGAAAGGTGTCATCTGTATGCTGGATTGATAACTATTGTTGTAGGCGAATTCTATCAATGCTAAATGATCGCTCCAACTTCCACCGAAGTCGATCATACAAGCTCTCAACATATCTTCCACTATTTGATTAGTTCTCTCGGTCTGTCCATCTGTTTGCGGATGAAATGCAGTGCTAAAATTCAGACGGGTACCAAGAGATTCTTGCAATCCTTTCCAAAAATGAGAAGTAAATCTCGGATCTCTATCGGATATAATGTTGACTGGGATACCATGAAGCCTAACCACTTCCTTTAAATATAATGCTGCCAGCACATCGACTGTCCACTTGGACTTAATAGATAAGAAATGTGCGGATTTAGTCAGTCGATCCACAATTACCCATATAGCATCATAACCACCTCGAGTCTTAGGAAGACCCAGAATGAAATCCATACCAATACTCTCCCACTTCCATTGGGGTATATCAAGTGGTTTCAATTTACCTGTCGGTCTAAAATGCTCGGCCTTTACTTGTTGACAAACAAGACATGTACTCACGAAATTACAATTTCCCTTTTCATGTTCGGCCACCAAAATGACCTTTTCAAATCCTTGAACATCTTAGTGCCTCCCGGATGGATAGTATATTTGGATCTATGAGCTTCTTCAAGAATCCGATTCTTTATATTAGCCTCATTCGGTACACAAGTTCTACCTTGAAATAATAATCTTCCATCATCGGCTATCGAGAAATCAGGTCTGCTACTCAAGCTTTCCTTAATCTCGACTAGCTCGGGATCAATATCTTGCAATAACTTGATTTCTACCAACAATTCGGGCTTCAATTGCAACTGGGAAATCAATATCCGGTCATTATCAATATTGATATCCAGACTAGCCATTTGCTCCAGTAATTTCCATTCTTGTAACATAAGACTAGATATCTTAGCCACAGGCTTCCGACTTAAAGCATCAGCAACCACATTGCCTTTGCCCGGGTGATACTCAATAGAAAAGTCGAAATCCTTTATATACTCCAACCATCTTCTTTGTCTCATGTTCAATTCCTTTTGAGAAAATAAGTATTTCAGACTTTTGTGATCCGAAAATACCGTAAATGATTCACCATATAAGTAGTGCCTCCAAATCTTCAAAGCAAATACCACGGCTGCCAATTCCAAATCATGAACTGGATAATTAACTTCATGCTTTCTTAACTGCCTAGAAGAATAGGCAATCACCTTGCCGTGCTGCATAAGCACACAGCCTAAGCCAATACCAGAAGCATCAGTGTAAACCACGAAACCACCCTCACCAGAAGGTAAGGTTAAAATAGGGGCAGTAGTCAGACAATCCTTCAGAGTCTGAAAACTCCGTTGGCATTCAATTGACCACTCAAACTTAATCTCTTTGCGGGTTAACTTCGTCAGAGGTACCACAATCTTAGAGAAATCTTGAATAAACCTTCGATAGTAACCAGCCAGGCCAAGAAAACTCCTCACTTCAGTAACACTGGTAGGTTGTTCCCAATTCTTTACTGCTTCCACCTTCGATGGATCTACAGAAATACCATCATTGGTAATAATATGTCCTAGAAAAGACACCTCTTGTAACCATAAATCACACTTGCTCAACTTAACATATAATTGGTGATCTCTCAATAATTGCAAAGCCATCCTCAGATGCTCGGCATGTTCTCTTTCACTCTTGGAATATATCAAAATATCATCTATGAATACCACAACCCATTGATCAAGGTAGGGTCGGAACACACTGTTCATTAACTGCATGAAAGCTGCCGGTGCATTCGTTAACCCAAAAGGCATAACGACAAACTCATAATGGCCATACCGGCTACGGAAAGCTGATTTATAAATATCCTCTTCTTTAATCCGTAACTGGTGATATCCAGATCAAAGATCGATCTTAGAAAAATAAGAAGCTCCAGTAATCTGGTCAAATAACTCATCAATCCTTGGCAAAGGATACTTGTTCTTGACAGTCAACTGGTTAAGTTACCGATAATCGATGCATAATCTCATCGAACCATCTTTCTTCCGAACAAACAATACAGGAGCTCCCCAAGGGGAAACACTCGGGCGAATAAAACCCTTCTCGAGTAATTCCAACAATTGCTGCTTCAATTCCCGTAATTCCGCAGGAGACATGCGATAAGGGGCTTTAGAAACAGGAGACGATCCAGGAATAAGATCAATAGAGAATGTACCTTCACGCAGAGGCGGAAGTCCTGGTAACTCCTCTGGAAATACGTCCGAAAATTCTCGGACAATAGAAATGTCCTTAATCTCCATCTGCTGTTCAGGGGACGCAAGAATAAAAGCCAGAAAAGCTTCGCATCCACGCCTCAATAACTTATCAGCACGAAGAGTCGAGATAAGAGAGATAGAATTAGGGTGTTTCACTCCCTTGAAGGATAATCCGGGGTGTCTAGAAAAAGACACGGAACAAGAACTACAATGAACATTGGCCTCATACCGAGCCAACCAATCAGCTCCTAGGATTACATCGTAATCCTTCATGTCCATACAAATCAAATCAGCTGGAAAATTCTGATCGTTTACCATAACCTTACTAGAAGGATAGTAATGCTGAATTGCTGATTTAGAACCAATAGGGGTTGATATTTCTAACGGAGAACTCAACAAAGCAGGTGCCATAGCTAAAGATTTAGCAAATCTCCGTGAAATAAAAGAATGTGTTGCACCAGTATCAATTAGAACAAAAGCTGGCAAGTCGAATATAACAAGAGTACCTTCGACGAGTCCACCCTCCTCGGCGATATCTTTTTCCTTTGCATGGAGAGCCTGGAGCCTGCCTTGAGGCTTCTTGAAATTCAGAGGTTTTGCCGGGATAGCTTGTTCCGATAATAAAGGACAGTTGGGTATACGGTGTTCTTTGCTTCCACACCGCAGACATGCACCTAGCTTGCGCCAACAATCTTCCATCTTGTGACCAGGACGATCACAATATCGGCATACGCCCTTGAATGGAATCATAGAATCAGGTTTCTTATCTTCTTGTCGCGGCATTTTGCCTTTCCACGAACCAGAACCAGAACTAGTAAAGGGTCTTTTCTTGCTCGGGTCAGTGCCAAATCCAGGTTTAACATTCTTGAGTGCCTTCGGTTGCTCTTTCTTGTTACCTTGACCACGAATCCTTTCAGTCATTTCCAAAGTATCTTCTAATATTTGTCCCTTTCTTACCATCTCAGAATATGTAGAAATTTCCAGTGGTGCAAGTTGATTGATATAATGAAGTCGAAGACCATTGAGGAAACGCTTCGCCTTCATTCTCTCAGTCGAAATAAGATGTCTTGCATAACGAGAGAGTCGTGAAAACTGAGCCTCATATTCTGATACCGATAAACTTCGCTGTTTTAAAGCTGCGAATTATGCTCCCTTCTTTTCTTGCACGCGGTCAGAAAAATATTTATCATTAAAATATTCCTCGAATTCCTCCCACGAGACTTGTTGATCTCTGAGAGTCGGCTTAACAGACTCCCACCAAGCACATGCATCACGTTCCAGTTGGAAAACGGATAAAAGAACACGTTCTTGGTCAGTGCATTGCATGACCTCAAAAATTCTTGCCATCTCGTCGAGCCAATTCTCGGCTTCATCGGGATCAGTTGAACCAGCGAATCTAGGCGGGTTCATTCCTCGGAAATTCTGATATAAATCACCAGTGCCATGAGCTGCGCCATGAGGTGCCGCTCCAGCTCCAGCTCCTGCCTGAGCCGGTGCATTCAAGGCTTGCGTAAGTCCTTGAACTGTACGCTGTAAATTCCTCATCTCATCACGATTGGCTGCCATTTCTAGTTAAGTGCCTATATAAAATAGTTACTCGGATTATTTATGAGAGAAGAACTTCTTAGATGAGAAGAGAAGAACTAGATAAGAAGAACATGATTATGGTTAAATAACTTAACCCAAATTTCTACCCAATTCTCACAAGGTTGTTTTCTTAAGCCTATAACCAATAAACCTATAACTTTAAAGTGAAATACCTAGGACAAATTGAACTTGGCTCTGATACCAACTAAACTGTCACGCCCCGATGCGGAATCTCGGGACGTACGGTTAGGGGCAAGCGAGCAATAATTCCGAACCATTGCAAACCATTGCACAAAAGGTTGGAAAAGATAATAATCAGAGTTTTATTGATAATAAAGTTGAGTACACTGGGTAGAACAACTACATCCAAATAATAAGCAAAATACTAGAACAACCTCTCACTAATACTAAGGGTACAAACTGACTCAATAAACTAAAACTATTTCTCGATATCACTCCAGTCCATTCCCGACAAGTTCATCACCTGGAAAGAGGGGAAAAGTAGGAGTGAGCTAAACGCGCTCAGTAGATAACCACAAACAGGTTTACGTAATTAACCATTGATTTCCAATTTATATGAAATGCAGTAAATAAAGAATGACGATACGATAAAAGAAACAATGTAAAAGATATCTTACAAAGTCAAGAAATATAACAATTTACCAAGTAATGAACAAGTAAAGTAACAGTAGAGAATTTGGCCAGCAAGTATGTTACACATGTAGCCAAGTAAATACGCACGAGTCAAGTAACAAGAGTTTGTCATAGACGTAACATGTCAAGTCAAGTATTCGGGTGCAATGCCTCACCCTGTCATAAACATCTCAATGGGCTCAATATCTTTTCGGGTGCTCTCCCCAGGACCAGACCGGGCCCTTATGATGCGTTGGCATTTCATTTCAATTGGATCACCGATCCCCCGTCTAGACATAGTCAATTATGGCCAATATAATCAGATGAATTTCTGTCGGGTACAAGATGTAAAGGACGACACTTGCCTCCTTTGATTCAAGAGTATAACCACGATGAAAAACTCAAAACAAGGTAGTCGTACGGCAAACACCGGGCCGTACTCACATGAGTAACGAGTCACGGGGCCAAGAATGAACGGTTGACAGTAAGCCGTTCGAGAGAGAGAAGTAAGTTCCGAAGAACGAATATACGAACCATTCGGGTCGTATTTTAAGAAATACGGTTCAAGAGAATCCGTATTAAGCATAACGATAATGTCTAATTATAAGATAATTTATGCAAAATAGTTACCGGGTTGCCAATAACAATTAAACCAACCAATTTCAGTTTAATGTCCATTTATCAATTCCGGGCTCAAATATGACCGAAGATTATCCAAGGTAATCGATCAATTAATCAAGTTAAAACAATAGTCATGATGTAACCGTAATTTACCACGGTAAAAATGTTCTACGGTAAAAAAAAATGTAAAGTTTGCCGGATGGAGTGTCCGGCTAATTGGTCAAAGACTTGCCATAAGTCGGCCAGTAATTTTCTGGTTTACAGTAATTTACAGAAATTACCTATGGTAAAGTTTAGCTATTTACCATACTTATTCAATTTATCCAAAGTTACAAGTGAATTTCAATGATTTTCACTTTAAACAATTTATCAAAATAGATATTGCAAATAACAGAAATTTACTCATGTCATTATCTGTTATTTATGTGGATTGTCAATTTTTACTAATTAACATTGTTAAATGGGTCAAAATAGCAAAAAAATCAGTTTTCTGGAAGTTAAACGGATGACAGTGGGCCGTTAAACCTACTGGCTGTAAAACGGTTATCATTGGGCCGTTTTATACAAGGCGGGCGGTTCTAATTGGGCCGTTTGTAAGTCGGGCGGGCAGTTCTGAACCGTCTAAGAGATAAAGCGGTCCGGTTGGAACCGTTAATCCCTGTAACACGGGAATAGCGAAACAGAAGCATAAATCCGACGTTTTATGCATTTGAGTACGTAAATAAATGGAAAAGCATGGTTTCTACAAGCTAACATGATGCCCTTTCATTCCATTTATCAAATTCAAGGTTTGTGCCATGGTTACCTACCTTAACCGATGAAATAAGGAAAGATGAATGGGGAAGAAGATGAACAGTAGACTTGCAGAGCTTCTTCACAGCAGCAAGAACCCTTTTGTGTTTAAGAGATGTTTAAGGGGGCTTCCTCTACTTATAGGTTTGGAAGAGGAGTGTTTAATCTTCACACACGGTTTGGTCAGAGCAGCAAAATCCTTTGCATTGTTGACAACGTGTTTCTGCCAACCAAAACACGGTTTCACGTGTTTCTCAAGGTAAGGTTAGCCTAATCTAAGCCTAATCCAAAAGATTAAGGAATGGTTAACTAAGACCTCAATTTAATGTTACTAAATGATTTTTAATGAATTGGACCCAGAAGACAAAATTACTAATCAAGACATGCTCTTTCATAATATGATTTTTATGGAATTTTATCACGAGGTTTATTATTAATCTCCCAATCTTAAGATTAAAATAATAATTTAACCCAATGTTCAACGGTTTAGTCGATAGAGAGAGTTTCTGATTTTTACCGATGAAACTTCAGAAGACAAAGTTGCTAAGAAAAATACCCTCTATCAGATGTGATTTTTACAGATTTTTCTAAGGTAGTTGTATTTTTCGTATAAATAGTGTTTTCCGCGTTTTTAAGTCAGGCTTAAATCACTGATTAAGCCATGTAAATGATTTTATTAGGGTCAAGTACCGAAGACCAAAGTGTTTACCATGGTCTTTACTAATTGATTACCATTTTTCGGAATTTTTTTTTATATGATAGTCAAAAATTTTACTATTTACTATTTACCACAGTCACTATTCAACATTTAATATTTGTACAGAAACTCGGGGTCTTACAAGTTGCCTTGGTATCATGAAATCGAGTTGTTTTGCAAAGAGGGGTCGTTCCTAGAAGGGGCAAAAGCTGAGCAACGCAAGTCAATCAGAAGAGCGGCCGTAAGATACACCGTTGTTGCAGGAGAACTGTACAGGCGGGCTACTAATGGAATGCTCATGAGATGCTTAAATGATATTGAAGCTTGGAAGGTGGCTGAAGCAGCCCATTCTAGTGAGTGTGGGGGTCATGTCAATGGCCAGGCTCTAGCGAAGAAGATCCTTAGGCAGGGCTACTATTGGCCCACTCTAGAGGAAGATTGCTCCCTCTACGTCCGGAGGTGTCTTAAATGCCAACTCCACGCTGATAAGATTCATTCTCCAGCTTCATCTCTCCATCCTATGACCGCTCCTTGGCCATTCTCTGTGTGGGCTTTCGACGTTGTCGGCCCGCTCGGTGATCCCAATTCTCAGATCAATCAGAAGTCCTTTATCCTCACCGCCACTGAGTACTTCACCAAGTGGGCCGAAGCCGAGGCGTATGCAGAGATCAAAGCTACAACGGTGTGCCACTTCATCATGAAGAATATCATCTCACGGTTCGGAGTGCCAAGCAGCATCATCACCGACAACGGACCCCAGTTCGTTTCCCAAGAGCTTAAGGACCTCTGTAAGAAGTTCAATATTGCATTACATCATTCATCTCCATATTATCCTCAAGGCAACGGTCAAGCCGAGGCCACTAATAAAACCCTTCTTAAAATCATCAAGAAAACATGCGAAGCTCATAAATTTTCGGATTGGCCAGAAAGATTAGTGGAAGCTCTGTGGGCTTACCGCACCTCTGTCCGTACCCCTATGGGACAAACTCCCTATTCTCTTACCTACGGGATGGAGGCTGTGCTCCCATATGAGATCTTGATCCCTTCCCTTAGAGTGCAGCTCGATAAGGAACTTAATCTCGACGAACGTCGAGAGGCGTTACTGGTCTAGTTGGAACTCTTAGATGAGAAGAGGATGAATGCGGCCAATCATGTATCCGTCTATCAAAAGAGAGTCTCGCGTTATTTTCAAAAGAAGGTAATCGAACGTAAGTTTCTAAAAGGTGATATGGTTTTGAAACGTAAATTCATTCGGTCTGCAGGTCCTAGGTCTAAATTACAACCTAACTGGGAAGGGCCGTTTGTCGTAAAAGAAGCTTATCCAGGGAATGCTTATCGCCTAGTAAACGCGGAAGGTGAGGAGCTCTCTCACCCGTGGAATGGGTTGTATCTTAAGCGTTTCTTTCCTTAGAGTCTAAACCACGCGCTTCCCCGGCAGCAAGATGCTCCTTCCTGTTTCATTAAGAAGGGTCCCGAGCAAGGCAATCACACACTACACGACATCCCTGGTCAGGTTTTCCATTTTAAAAGACACCGCTTCTCCTCGGCCATGCTATAGGGGAAAATCGAAGTCCCTGTCCGCTTCTTCTTCGGCCGAATCCAGGGGCAAGGAGTGAATAAGGAGGCGACGACCAATCCGAACATCCTAACGAGAGAAGGTCTCAAATAGGGGCAAGTCCGTTATGACGTGACGCCACAAGAAAAGGAAATGAAAAGAAAAGGAGTAATCTTTTTCACGACAAAATCAAAAAAGCATCATCTCAAAAGTCTACTGATTCTGAACTCCAAAGCCCCAGAAATGCAAGAACAGAAAAGCTAGGCATAACAAGAGTGGTAGTATAGTTCCCCGCGGGACGTCATGAGCCCGGTCGCATGCATGCCTAGAGTGGACAAAGGTTCGATGACGGACACAAAGCCCCGGCGCAACAGACCAAATCTCTAATGGGGTTGTACGGTGAGGAAATCAAGTCCTAAAAAACTTCCATATCTGGCCTAAGCTTACCCCCATGTTCCTTTTTTCTTTTAAGGACCAAGATTAGTACCCTGGGTATGGCCTTGGTAGAAACACCGTCATGTAAATTGGGCCTTGGCCAGGGGTTGTCACCCATATTACACTCCAACCTCGGGACTCCCGATTCTGAACAAGGAAGGGTTCGCGTTGCTGGAGAGGCACTGGTTTGCAAAATCAAAAAAAAAACATCAAATATTTTCGAAATCCAAAAACATCAAATATTTTCGAAATCCAAAAACATCAAATATTTGCAAAATCCCAAAAACATCAAATATTTTCAAAAATCCAAAAACATCAAATATTTTTAAAAATCCAAAAACATCAAGTATTTTCAAAATCCAAAAAAAAAGAAATTGAATATTTTCAAAAATCCCACAAAAATCAGATATTTTCCAAAACTATATCATGTGCATAGCATGCATTGCATTTTCATTATGTTTTTCCGCTTATTTAATAAGGCTCCACCCCTTGACCAAATATCAAGAAACGGTCATTATCTACCTTACTTCAAGGCAAGGGTTTGAGTCTAAGAATGGATCTAACTTGTTTCATATTTTAGCATGTGCAGACAGCAGGATCAAGTTCAGGATTACAACTATGCAGTCTGTAATGCATCAGTGTTCGACCGTCACAGGTATCTAACGGTCCCCTCCTTGACCGTTAATTCTCTTCAGGCATGGGCTTTTTGTTCTGTCAACCGTTATCACTCTGACGGCCTTGTCCATAACCGTCACTTCTATATAACGGCCCATCGCCCATCCGTTACATGCTTCAGAGAGCAGGATTGATAAGGCTTTCATTCTGACGGCTCATCGTCGGACCGTCGTTTCTTTACAGTGGCCCACTGCCCATCCATTACATCCTCCAGAGGCTCTGCCTCTTCACATCATTCTAGCCAATCAAACCACAAAGCTCATGCTCATTCAACTAAGGCAATCTCATCTCATTCAAGCAAGCTTAATGAAACATGAATTCATAAAAATCCAAACTCGGATTGTCAATTACAAACAATATCTCTTATGAACAAAAGGAAATCAAGGTACATTCAGTTTTTATCCGCAAGAGGGCGGATTCTTCTCAGCTCTTTCACGTAATCACGGCGTGCTTCGTCGTTCTCTTCTACTTCTGCTTGCCACGGGTGCACCTTGACGATCTCCCACATGGTCAGCGCGTTCCGGATCGCCCTTTCATCCTCCTCGGTCCCCGTCTTCCTAGGTAGAAGGGGAGGGTAGTGTGATAGTGCAGGAGCTTGGGTTCTTGGAAGTCCAATCTGAAGATGGCACCGGTGCGGGTTGTAGATCGCCATGGTGGTGTTCCCCACTAGCTGGAGGTCCAAGCCTTGACGCCGCAATATTAAGAAGAGTGCTTCGAAGGATTCTTGGTCGCATGATGAACTTATCTATTGGCAAAGTGTTGAAGAAGAGGCGCCATTCATCCCGCGTTTTCTTATCCGCCGTCTTTACATTCAACCTGTGAAGAGTATCCAAATGCCCCTCAAATGAAGAAGAGAGGGTGGCTCCCAAAGATTCGGCTAGTTGAAGCTAGGTCCTCCTTGTATTGGAATTTGACTCTTACTCCCATCCAGCACTCAAGGAGTATCATGGAGCCGAACAGAAGTCCTCCTAGGCAAGCCGAGCTGAGTCCTTCATAAAGGTATGAAAGGATCGCTTGAGAAATGGACATTCCCCGCCACAACCCACAATGCTGAGATTTTGGGTGCCTAGAAGGTGGTCGGTCGTAGTGAAAAGGAAGACTCCGCATAGGCAAACCGCCACCACCTTGGCTATTACTTCGTGTCTCTCACACTTGTTTTTACAATTAGACACTATCCACTGTGCCAAGGGTATCAAATGAATGTGGTGTTGGCTGATCATAGTCCTCACGTCCTTTGGATTATGGATGAAATCACTCAAGATCAAGGACGGGTCAATAGGCTCTATTGTATAGCAAACCCGGTCTTCATCCCCCGCCTTAGTCTTAGGAAGGGATAGGTAGCTAGGTCTCTACCTCTTCTAATAGGACTGTTGCTTCGAAGGAAGGGAAGATGAAAGTATGAGTTTGTGGATGCCATAGTTCTACAAGAGCTGAAATACTTGGCCAATCTAAGGATAATTTCTGGAAATTTTTGCCTAAAACCAAGAGAGGTTGAAGGTGCAAAGCTTTAAGGATGGATGTGACTTCTATAGGGAGTGCTTTTACCATGGGAGCCACCCACTTCAGATTTGAGTAGCATCTTGGACCAGGAAGAGGCTTGAAGAAAGAAGGAGAAGAAGAAGTCATAAAAGATAATTAAAGTGCAGAATTTTCTGAACTTGGATGTGTTGTTGGGAACTTACCACCCTTTGAACGTTGGAGCTTAAGTGCTTTGGAATTGACGTCAACCGTTAGAGCTCTCCATGTTCTTTTCTGGCAGCTTTAGGTCCGGTGTAGATCTTCTCCTCCATAGCCATCACCTCAAAGCTTCTCTTCATCTTGATTTCTGCCCTTAGGAGAGGTTCTTCAGCCCTAGAGCAGAGGTTTTTAGCAAAGCTACGATTTTTGGTTGAGTTTCCAAGTTTTAAAGGCTTGATTTTGGCTTAGGAATGATAAGACTTGAGTTGGAAGGCTTTATCTTCAATCTAGATAGGTTCTAGTAGGAGATTAAGTGGATAAATCTCGGATTTAGGCTCTCACGGCTCAATCTGTCTCGGAACACAACTCAATCTCTAACGGTCTATCGTGGGGCCGTCATTTGTCTCTAACGCGCCAGCCTTAGGCCGTCGCATTTCCTGTGGGTTTGATTTGGCCCCACCCTGTTCTGTGAAGCTTAACGGTCTAGTCTTTGGCCGTTGTTATATTATAACGCGTGGACCATGATCCGTTACACTCTCGGTCGTTCAGATGTTGGCTTTTGGGTTCAACATTTTCCCGACGGTTTTGGATATAGCCGTTATTTCACCCCGACGCGTCTCCCGTGGGCCGTCGCATTTCCTGCTAGTTGCCCGGACAACCCAGCGTTCTGCCATGATCAACGGTCTAGCATTGGCCGTTATTTCCCTCTGACGCACCAGAGGTGGGCCGTCGCTTTTCCTGCAGCTCAGATTACAAAATTGGCCTCTGTTGTGTATAACGCCCTTCAGCCTGCGCGTTATTTGATTATGACGGTCTGACCCTGGACCGTTACTTTCTCTACTGCTGAATTCAGGCAATTTCTTCCTGCCCTTGTGTTAGACCTGGCGGTCTTTCACACATTCTACAACTCATTCATCATCCACACATTCTCATACATACTCCTTTTTTTCGCATGCATGCATTCGTACATTCACACACATCTCTCGCACTCAAATCATCTGAATCGATCATTCATTTCTGCATTCACATTCAAACCTACCAAACCATTCGTTCACTCATTCATTCCTGCATATTTATTCATTCACACTCAAGAAACAAAACAAAAATGCCAAAAAAGAATTTCATTTTTCTATATATATAGTCATGTACAAGTGATAAGAAAAACAAAAAGAAATACATCATTCGGCCGGCTCGTTCGCCGGGCCGCCCTCCTCATCTCCACCTTCCGGCTTCCTCGCTGGCGGTGCTATGGAGGCACTCTCCTCATGCTGTCCTCTCTCCACCCTCTTATTCCTCCGCTGGCCGGAGGAACTCACAAGGAAATCAGCTACCGTCCCGCTCTGGGCGACGCTCCTCTGTGCTCCGCTCTGCGAAACGCTCCGCTCAGGTCCCCGGCCTATCATCCGGACTGTAATATCCCGGACCTTTAGGATCCTTTCTTCGTGGGTCCCGGATCTGGTTTTCGGAGTGTCCGGCTCTGTTGTGTTCGAAATTTTATTTCAGACATCTTTCGTGTTCGGATCGGCGCGATCCGGAGTTGTTTCGGAGGCCCGGAGGCGTTCCGCGGCTTTTCCGCGTGTGTTTTCCGATTCCCAGCGTGTGTTTCGGCTTTTTCTTCGGAAGCTCGCTGCGGGCGAACCGGGCGGTTCCCCCGGGCACGAGTGGTACCGTTGCGATCGGTGCGTTTCGAGGATTCCGGAAATGTATTTTTTTGGTATTTTTCTAAAAAATCGGATTTTTCTATATAATCCCATTTCTTTTCCTCTTTCTCTTTCTTCTTCTTCCTTCCTTCTCTTCCGTGCATTTCCACCGTGACCGCCCCCCTCTTCCGGTGCTAGCCCCGGCGCCATCTCCTTCGGCTGCGGACGCGGCGAGGCGACGGCGTCGTGGCGTAGGCGGCGGTGTGGCGATCGCGGCGGTGTTCGGTGCTCGGTGAAGGCGTGGGGAGTTCGTGAAGCTTCAAGCGATTCTTGAGGATCGGCGGCGATTCGCCACGTTTCGGGCAACCCCGAGGTAGGGTGACGGTCCTCTACCTCTGTGCGTTCCTTTCCCGTGATTTCTAGGCCGACGGGGAGCCGAGAGGGGTTCGTTTGAGCCCGGGACGGGAAATGCATGATTCGGGGTTTGAGCGCCGATTTAGAGTTTTTACCGCGTCATTTGGAGTTTGGGGGGCGTCATTCGATGCTCTAGGGCGTGGGGACGAGCTCCCCCTTTGTTTCCCCATCACCCGGGGGTGATTGGGGCGTGGAATGGAGTTTTCGACCGTTTCCCGCCATTCTCGGTTTTCCGAGATGATAGCGGTCCACCAGTAACCGCCTTCATTGGTAGCGGTCGGGTGGGGACCGCCTTCACCAGGGTTTTCGACCGTTGGGGCTTGTTCTGTCGGCAGGCGGTCGCGGTCTTGCGACTGACCGCGACTGCTGGTGGCGGTCAGGGGGCGACCGCTTTCACCATGGGGTCCGGCACGGTCTTCGAGATAGTTTTTTGACCGTTGGAGTCTGGTCGCGGTCTCCTGGAGACCGCTATCAGGTGAAGACGGTCATCAGGCGACCGCGTTCAGCTTTTCTTGCACCAGGGTGGTCGCGGTCCCAGGAGGTCCGCGACTAGATGGTAGCGGTTCTGGGTCGACCGCGACCACGGGAGGCGGTCCTCCGGTGACCGCGACTCCCTTTCCTCGCCGATTCAAATCCCGGACGAGCTAGTCTCGATCCCTATGCTGACCCGTGGTCCGACTGATGCGGGGCATCACGTGGGGGCTACACATGGGGGTGCCGTGGGGTCCCGGGAGGTGGTGATTTCGGATTGTGTCATCGTGCGTTAGTGTGGGTACAAGGAGCGTTCCTCGTACCTGCGGTTGCGACGTTATTTTTCGTGACTTGAGAGTCTACTCCTTCAGTGACCCTCCACTAGTCGTAGCCCACCAGTACGAGGTGCTGGTCTCACCTGGGAGTGGTGTACGGGCATTCACCTTTGAGACTGTTTGTGGACCGGTTACCGTAGGCCCCTCGTCGGTAGCCAGAGTCTGGCTACGGGGGAAAACTGGTCAGAGGACCAGACCTAGTGACGCAAGGTTTATGTGTGCACACGTGGTTGGGGGCGGTTGGACCCATGTCGACGGGCGTGACCCCAGCTAGTTACTTGTTTGTGGTTACTTGTGTGGTGTCTGCGCCTCGGGTAGGACCTACCACGTCAGGCGGTTCACCTGCGGCGCGGTGTAAGACGTCTGGGGACGCTACCGGCTGTGCTTCTAGTGGGTGGTACTCCTGTCGAGTACGGAGTGACAGACTGTCAGTCGTGTGTTTTTGACCTTCGGGTTTTACGGTTCGACCGTTGAGTTTCGGTCTCGTACCGTGGCACGGGTGTCGGTTTGCGTGCCGTAAGGCTTGGTTCTGTAGAGCACAGGGCTTTCCTTTCCGAGGTACTTTCCTACCGCTAGTGTAGTGGTTTCTCGTTTTACGAGGTAAGGTTCGAGTGATCCCTACTGAGTCTTGTTCTGAGACTCATTCCCTGCGTATTTTCACCGTGTTTCAGGTGAGGCGCCGCCCCAGGGGAGCGCGTCTGGGGTGCAGCATGGTGCGGGTGCCCAGAGGTAGTGCCAGAGGTCAGAGCCGGGGTATGTCTCGTGTAGCTGTACTTCTCTTTCTTGTCACTGTACTAGTTGTGGACTACTGTTGCTGTTGTTGTTATTTTCTATTGTGGACCATGTAAAATGTTAATTTATTTCCTGCTTAATATTGTAACTGTTTAATTCCTGTAATTATTTGTGATACTTGTGTAGTCTCCACACCATCCTTTTAACCCTTCCGAGTCTTCGGGCTCGTGGGTGGCGGTGCGAGTCTCGGGTTATCGGGCCTTCCCGGTAATCGGATTCTCGGGTCGTTACACGGACAGTCCTCTCGAGGGTCCGCAGCTCGATCTTCATGTCGTAAGCCTGGCGCCGAGCCTCGCGTGCCTCGGTCCGGTAGCGGTCTAAATCTACCGTCCCAACTCGGAGTCGCTCGATCTCGGCCTGTGACCGAGTCAGCTCCTCCCGGAGCCGCTGTGTCTCGGTCGTTGTTGCGGCTAGTTCTCTCGCTTGTAGGTTGCATTTCACATGGATAATCATAAAGCATTTAATTGGCATAATCATAAAGCATAGGCATTTTTTTAGCATCTTACCCGCTCCGCGAGGGTGGCCTCCGCCTCCTCGGCCCGGGCAACCGCCCGAGCAAACTCGGCCTCCTGCTCAGCCCTGCCTCCCGCAAGCCGCGAGGAAGACGATGGGGCATCCGGTCCCGCTCGTTGGGCTCCCTCGGCCCGCTGCATTTAGAAATCACGGTTAGGTGTCGTGGTTAGTCAGCATTAGTATCATTTTACATTGCATAATCATAATCATTTAAGTCTAAGTTTTAGAATCTTACCAGGAGCTCTAGGGCGATACGGTACTCGTCCCGCTGCTGGATGGTGGAGTGGAGTAGTCCCTCCAGCTCGGCTATCCGTCCCTCAGGGTCTAGCTGCATTTAGAAAGCATGTAAGTAAGTACATCTAGCTCGTTGCATTTTGCATATAGAAAGAGTTTTTGAGTTTAGAATTTGCATACCGGTCGTCGGGTACCTCGGTACACCCGGTCGCCGTAGAGTAGAGTGAAGGCCTTTAGATATGCCTCGTCGCTCTCGTCTCGCTCCTTCACCGCTCGGCCCCGCCTGTTCCAGTCGTGGACGTACTTTGCCTTCCGGGCGCACCAATCCACGTTGCCGCTGATGCCCCGTGCTGACTTGCCTGGGTGGTCGTCACCGTAGCGTGGAAAGGTCGCCTCGGGCTGGTGTAGTCCTCGAGTCCGCATGATCAGCCTGTAGTTAGCCCAATAAAAGTCTAAATAATTTTCATGTGTCACTTTACTGCTGGGATAATAAGATAGACTTTTCATGCTGGAATTAATTTTTTATCATACTGAAAATTATTATTTAATATATTAATATGAATACTTAACATGCTAATAATCCTCGTACACAAACATACTAATGAGGTGACAAACGTGAGTTTATCATGCTGTTTGCCTAAATTTTCTGATAACAAACATAAATTTTTTATGTTGAAAAATATTTTTTATACATTTATTTGTTAATTATTTATTGAGAAAATAAGTTTATCATGCAAAAAATAATTTTTAAAAAGCTTTAGCATGATGAAATTAATTTTAACATGCTAAAATCATAATGACATACTGTAAATGATTTTATCTTACTGAAAGTAATTTTTAGCACGCTGAAATTAATTTTTATACATTTATCTATTAATTTCTTGCTAGAAAAATATGCAAAAAAAAGTTTTAAATAAATTTATCATGCTGAAAAATAATTTCCTATCTCAATATGCAAGAGGTAAATTTATCATAGCATAAATAATTTTTAACATGCTGAAACTAATTTTTATACATTACTTTACTAATAACATGATAAAAATAGATTTTTACAAGCTGAAAATAGTTTAAAATAACTTTAATATGCTGAAAAATAGTCTTAACAAGCTAAAATAATTCTAACCCGCTGGAATTAATTTTATCATACTGGAAGTATTTTTTTAACATGCTGTAAACATTTTGCATGCATCAATTTACTAATAATATGGTAAAAATATGTTTTTTCATGGTAAAAATATTTTTATTCCACAAAATAAATTTTTAACATGTTGAAAAATAATTTCAATATATCAACTTTTGATAACAGATTTTTAGATGCTGGGAATAATTTTCATTCATTATTTTATCAATTATTTGGTAAAAGTTAGATTTTTCACACTGAAAATAGTCATTTAATATTGATTTTTTTAAAGAGACGTCTAGGTAACTGGATGCCTTCTTAAAAAATCATTTTAATACAATTTAAAATTTTTTATAAAGGCGTCCATGCAAGTGGACACCTTCTTGAAATTATTTTAATAATTTTTATGGAGGCGTCCACGCAAGTGGACAGCTTCTTGAAATTGTTTTAATAATTTTTATGGAGGCGTCCAGGCAAGTGGACGCCTTCATGAAATTATTTTAATATTTTTTTTTCAAAATTTAGGACGGAGGGAGAGTGTGTCTGAGCGCGTCTTAGCTAATGGACGTGCTCTATGGACGCGTCTAGGTGGCTGGACGCCTCCTTAAATATTATTATATAGAATTCTGGTCAATGTAAAAGCTGTTAAGAACGCGTCTTATCGGGGAGACGCGTTCATTAACGCGGACTGAGTTTTAATAACCACGATTTTCTTAAGAAAAAATGTGAATACACTTCAATAAAATGCTAATAACTTGATCATTTCTCAATGAAATTTGGGGAAACATGTATCAATGGAAAGAGCATTGAAAAATACACAAGATAACATGCTTTAATTAGAGTTTAGCATGAGAGACACCTACATTTAGACGGATCTAAAGAAATATCCCCAAATATAAAGAAACTCCTTGATCTTCCAAATCCTCCAAATCTCCACTAATTCATGCAACAGCATAACCTTAACCTCCAGGGATGAGTTGAGGGTCGAATGAGGCTCTATTTATAGCCAAAACTTGGCCAATTTTGTCAAGATTTCTCACCTAATTCCACCTAACCCATGGGCTACGAATTAGAAGAAAATTCACATTTCTTCTCTTAATCTAGCCTCATTTTGGTGTGAAAACAATGTGAAAACAGCTAGTCCAAGGTAGGCTGTTAGGTAAGAGTTGATTTTTGAGTCAATCTTCTAGAAATAGGGTTATTTTAATCCCTTAAATATCATATTAAACACATGTTACGAATTTAAGGCTATTTATCCTTTATTAAATCCCTTAATCCATTAATCCAACGCATTATGAATTATCTAATGGGCCAATTATGATCATAGTCTATTATATAGACTTTTATTGGGCTAACTGTGATTTATCTAAGGTCTAAAGCATTTAATATCTATTTACTACTAGTTAATTCAAGTAAATTCAATAAACTACATTATTTCATATAGTAAAAATGTAATTTGATTATTTCATGAAAATTTTAATCACATAATGAAATTAAAAATTTTATTTCTCATGTTTAATTATCGGGTTTCTACATTCTCCCCTACTTAAAAGAATTTGGTCCTCCAAATTCACATTATATAACTAAAATTCAAAAATTCGAGTAGAAAGGTCGAATTTCTAACCTGAGATTAAATCTGGGTATTTCTTCTTGATGGATTCTTCTAATTACCAGGTTGCTTCCTCGAATCCGCGCTTACTCCATTGGACTTTCACCATCGGTATAGCCCGATTCCTCAGTTGGTGCAATTTCCGATCCAATATTTTGATCGGTCTTTCTTCATATGATAGGTCCTTTTGGAGTTTCAATTCTTCAAATTGAATCACATGTGAAGGATCGTAGACGTATTTCCTTAGCATGGATACATGGAATACGTCATGTACACCGGCCAGTTGAGGAGGTAAAGCTAGTTTGTATGCTACCTCACCGATTCTCTCCAGAATCTCAAAAGGGCCGATAAATCTCGGACTTAGCTTTCCTTTGATGCCGAATCTTCTAATTCCACGGGTGGGTGAGATCTTTAAGAAGACATGCTCCCCCACTTGGAATTCAAGGTCTCTCCTCCGATTGTCGGCATAACTCTTTTGTCGTGATTGAGCGACTTTCAATCTTTCTTGAATTAACTGGATTTTATCAGTTGTGTCTTGTACAATGTCGAGACCAATCAATCCTTTGTCACCAACCTTGCTCCAACATAGTGTTGACACCCGTTTTATGACCAATAAGTCAGGTCATCTCCTTATTCATTCTACATGATGCTCCGAGTAATTCACTCTTCATTGAGTCTCCTTGATTGATTTGGAGCCTATTTCTTGGGTCTTTTCCTTGATTGGATGTGGCTTTTTGTGGCATTTCATTTGACTAAGGCTTAGCAAAACCTTCATTTCTTCTTTTGAACTCCATTGATAATAACGGTCTGCTCCAGGAGCGTTGTTTCTTTATAACGGGTGGGTCCTGGGCCGTTACTCTTCGAAGAGTCCTAAGGCTTAAGGTCTCGTTTCAATCTTTATCTTTTGGCTTACACGTTGATAATAACGGTCTGTCATGCAGCCGTTGTTTCATTATGACGCCCTATGCCTTGGCCGTTGCTTTCTTCACAGAGTCCTATTGCTTTGGCCTTCTCCCTGTTGATCTTATCTTTTAGGGATAAGGTTGAAAGTAACGGACGATCCTTGGTGCGTTATTTCCAACTGGCGGTCTGTCATGCATCCGTTACTTCCTTCAGAGAGTCCTGGCAGTTCAGGCCTTTTCTCTGCTACTCCGTGGTCGAGATAAGAACTTGGATTGGCGATATCTCTTTCAAATCTGATCCTCAGGACCTTCTGTTTGATTCTATGGACTCTTGGTGATATTATCTTCAAGGATTTGCTAAGAGTTATCCCTTTCTCTTGCCGGATTGTCCTCTGCTCGACCTGAGAGTTTGGGGGTCTATAAATAGAACCCTTAACTTCATGACCAAGGGAGGAAGATCTGGAGTTTGCGTCAAAGTGCTGCCGCATTCTAGAGCCACGTTTGATCAAGGAGAAGTGCTTCTCACGTTCGTTTGCTGCCTGGTGAAGGGAGTATTTGTTCCTTTTGGTTCTAAAGTTCATAATTGCATATTGAGTTTCCATTCAATCTCCCTTTCATCACAAGCATTATTTCTCTCCTTTCTCCACGTTTTTCACTGGTTTTCATCATCCAAACATCCTCCTAATCTTTTAAAACGCCTAGAGGGGTTAAAAAAAATCAAAACTCCCCGGTATTCCCCTCTCCTTTTGATAATATTTTGTTTATTGAAGGATTGATGCTATATTATTGAAAGGGCTAATTTGGGTTGTTTTGTTTTTGTCTTCCACTTCTTCGGCAGGTTTACAGGTTCACTAGGACGAGGCCCAAGTCTTCTAGCCGGCTGGAAGAGTTGGAGTTAAAATGATTCACACTTTGCTACTGCAGGTACTACGACGGCCTTGTGCAGGCGCGTCAGAGTCTTCCAACGGTCTATCGAACGACCGTCACTTCCAAGTGACGCACGGGGTTCTGGCCGTTACTTCTAGCTGACCTGCAGGTTCTCTTTGGCTTTCTCTCCCGTGGGCAGGTGCTTCATCCACCTATTTCCAAGGTATATTCAAGTCTTTGGCTTGTTTTTACTTTGGTGGCGATCACGACTTTCCTTGGTATTGGGCATTAGTTTTCTCCTTCATTGCATATCTTTTATTTCCTTGCTTGTTCCACCCCTTGTGGTATGTTTTCCTTTACTCTTTGCTCCACGCCCCGGCGTGTGTTTTCCTTTTCCTTAGCTTAGTCTGATTGAGATAGCATGCCCATGCTAGAGCTAGCTTTGATTGCCTAGGTTCACGATCACATGTTCATAGGTTAAGAGCATATCTTTGATTACTTGCTTGTCATCTCATCATTCACACAAAACCCCCTAAGAAAAGAAGATAGGCAAAACCAATCAACACATAGAGGCGATCTGCAACTTTGGCCATATAATGCTTCGAATGATGCCATTTGAATACTCGACTGATAGCTATTGTTGTAAGAGAACTCAGTGAGCGGTAAGTGCTCATGCCAACTTCCACCGAAGTCTATCATGCAGGCTCTCAACATATCTTCAATAATTTGATTCGTCCTCTCGGTTTGTCCATCTGTCTGAGGGTGAAAAGCCGTACTAAACCTTAGTTTAGTACCCATAGACGATTGTAAACCCTTCCAAAAATGAGAGGTGAATCTCGGATCTCGGTCCGAATAATAGAGCTTGGAATACCATGTAGCCTTACGATCTTCTTGATATATAAGGCGGCTAGAACATCCACGGTCCATTTAATCTTGATAGGTAAGAAATGAGTAGACTTGGTTAACCGGTCCACAATTACCCATATAGCATCGAAACCACTTCGGGTCTTCGGTAATCCAACTATGAAGTCCATACCGATACTATCCCATTTCCATTCCGGTATTTCGAGAGGCTTGAGTTTACCAGCCGGTTTGAGGTGCTCGGCTTTAACTTGTTGACATACCAAGCATCGACTTACGAACTCGGCTACCTCTCTCTTCATGTTCGGCCACCATAATGTTCTCTTGAGGTCTTGGTATATTTTTGTAGCACCGGGGTGAATAGTGTACCTTGACCGATGTGCTTCCTCCAGGAGTTTACCCTTGATAGTAGAACAATCGGGTATACAAGTTCTTCCTTTGAATAATAACCTTCCATCATCAGCTAGAAGGAAATCCGGTCGTTGATCTAGATTCTCTTTAATTTCAACGATCATCGGATCATCACCTTGTCGTTCCTTAACTTCCGAGAGTAACTCGGGTTGGAGTCGAATATTAGCAATAAAGACTCAGTCTTCCTTCTCCCTCATATTCAGGTTTAAGTTGGCCATTTGCTCAAGTAGATGCCATTATTTAACCATCATGCTCGATAATAAAGCCATCGGCTTCCTGCTAAGTGCATCAGCTACGGCATTACATTTTCTGGGATGATATTGTATAGAGAAATCAAAATCCTTTAAATATTCCAACCACCGTCTTTGTCTCATATTGAGCTCCTTTGAGAGAATAAATATTTGAGACTCTTATGATCAGAATATACTGTAAAGGCTTCGCCATAGAGGTAATGTCACCAGATCTTCAAAGCAAAGACCACAGCTGCAAGTTCTAGGTCATGTACGGGATAATTTTCCTCGTGCTTCTTCAATTGCCGTGAGGAATAAGCTATGACCTTGCCATGTTGCATTAATACGCAACCTAGGCCAATTCCAGATGCATCAGCATATACTTCAAATCCTCCTCCTTCCGTAGGTAATGCGAGAATATGAGCAGTCGTCAGACAATCCTTCAAAGTTTGAAAGCTTTTCTCGCATTCCTCGGACCATATAAAAGGATTCTCCTTCCTTGTCAATCTTGTTAAAAATACCGCAATCTTGGAGAAGTCCTTGATAAATCTTCGATAATAGCCAGCCAATCCCAAGAAGCTTCGGATTTCTGTCACACTAGTAGGCCTTTCCCAGTTCTTTACAGCCTCGACCTTTGAAGGATCGACGGCAATACCGTTTCGGAAAATTATGTGACCGAGAAAAGAAATTCCTCCAACCAGAAATCACATTTGCTTAATTTGGCATAAAGCTTGTGATATCTTAATAATTGAAGGGCCTTCTTGAGATGTTCTTCATGTTCTTCCTTGGACTTGGAGTAGATCAAAATGTCGTCAATGAAGACAACTACGAATTGATCAAGGTATGGCCTGAATACGCTGTTCATTAATTGCATAAATGCGGCAGGCGCGTTTGTTAAGCCAAAAGGCATAACGGTGAACTCGTAATGACCATACCGACTCCGAAATGTCGTCTTGTGAATATCACCTTCTTTGATCTTCAATTGATGATAACCAGATCGAAGGTCGATCTTTAAGAAATATCGAGCTCCAGAAATCTGGTCGAATAATTCATCAATCCTCGGTAAAGGATATTTGTTCTTGATGGTGAGTTGATTCAATTGCCGATAATCAACACATAACCACATCGAACCATCATTCTTCTTGACAAATAAGACCGGGGCTCCCCAAGGTGAAGTACTTGGTCGGATAAACCCCTTCTCCAGTAATTCTAATAATTGATCCTTTAATTCTTTCATTTCCATGGCAGACATCCGATATGAAGCTTTAGAAACTGGTGCCGCTCCCGGAATTAAATCAATAGAGAAAACCACTTCTCTCTCTGGAGGAATACAAGGCAATTCGTTCGGAAATACATCAGAATAATCCCAAACGATATGAATGTCCTTTAGAACGGGTTCCGTATGCTCGGTCATTATGATATAAACTAAGTAACCGGCACAACCCTTCCTTGATAATTTTTCGGCTTTAAGGGCCGAAATGAGAGGTATGTGCTTGGAATGCCTGATACCCGAAAATAGAAGGTCGGGGTAACCCATGAAAGTTACCGTCCCCAACTTGCAATTTACACTAGCTCCGTGTGTCGATAGCCAGTCGGCACCCAAAATAACATCATATCCTTCCATCTCCATGCATACCAAATTAGCGGGTAAGTTATAACCGCTAATTAGAATTTCACTATCAGAATAGAAATGTTTGATTTCCGTTCCCGTTCCAATAGGGGTAGTAATAGTGAGTGTAGAATCTAATGGATTAGGCTTCATAGGTAAAAGACCAGCAAATCTTCTAGATATAAATGAATGTGTAGTTCCAGTGTCAAATAAGACAGAGGCAGGCTCGGACTATATGAAAAGAGTACCTTCCACGACTCCTCCTTCCTCGGTAGGTTCCGCATTCATTAGAGCTTGGAGTCTCCCTTCCTCGGTAGGTTCCGTTGCAATAATTGGAAGCTTTGCCGGTGATGGAGCTTGCTCATTAAGAAGAGGGTAATTCGGGATCCTATGCTCCCGACTCCCGCATCGAAGACATGCGCCGAGCTTTCTCCAACATTCCTCGGCTTTGTGTCCGGGTTTCTCGCAATATTTGCATAATTCCTTTGATGGCGTAGAGAAAGGAACAATTTGCTTGTCGAAAGCCCTCGGCTTCTTGTCCCCTTGGAAATTACGCCCACCCTTGTTAAAATTACGCCCGTCCTCTGACGCAGGGGCATTAGACCGCCACATCTGTTCTGCTGAGAGTTTTCACGGTATTTCCTGTTACTTCTAGTTGATTTTGGTTCTCTGGCTCATTTGACGGTCCTAGCTCCCTGCGTTATATTATTTCTGGCGGTCTGGCATTCGACCGTTATTTTATTCTGACGCAGGGTTCCTCGACCGTTATACTCCAGACAGGTACGCCCCCAGGTGCATTTATTTCCGCAGTTTCTGCTGTGACTTTTTTGCTTGGGTGATACTTGGCTTCCTCCTTGCTTTGTTTCATATCTCCATATCATTGTGTGCATCATTGATTGCTAGATTTTTGGCTAGGCTTTGCATGCACTCCGGTGCACATAGGACCATTCATCTTTTCATATCCTAGATTGCATTATCCTACCTTGGTGTGCGGACCTCTCGTCTCCATATTCCTTGGGGCCGACTAGGAAATCACACCAGGGACCTCCATAAGTCCCCGCGAGCCGTGGATTCCCACACGGACGCCGGGCTGGTTGTACCTTTCTCACCCCGTGTCTAGGGTTGCATAAGTGAGGAGTGATTACACTTAGAGTCAAACCAAGTCCCATACCCATCTCCTGTTAGGAACCCATTGTTGAGAGCACATTTCAATCAATTCACTAAAGTTCCAAAGGAGAAATCATAAGAATTGTGTTGCATCATCTTAAAACAACTTGGTTGACTTTGAATGTCTTCATCTGTTATCACTTACATCTTTTTCTAAAAACATTCGAGTTTGGTTACTCATTGTGTGGTTGTTTGTGTTGTTTGTTTGCATTTTGTCAAGGTTTACCGTTGCATGTGGAGTTGTTTTCGTCCGTCCGACTCATCTCCTCAAGTCAATTCCTTCTTCAAGTCCTATTCCAATCCTCTTTTCGAGTCTACCATGGCATCCTTTAATCCTCCCCGTTCACAAGAGGACTCCCTTCCTCAAGGGCTTCTTGAAAACCCTCCCAGGGTTACCTCCTTTTCTTCTGGAGAGGGGACTGCCCCTCTTCTATCATCCACTTCTATGGAAGGTGGTCAAGCCACCCCTTCTTTCTCCACTCCTTCCGTGGGCTCCGTCCTTCAGATGATGGCCCAATTGGATCCGGCCCAACTCCAAGCTCTTTATCAGGCCGTGCAAGGGTCCAACGCATCTCCTTCTACCGTCATCCAAAATCAATCCAATCCTTCCATTGTTGGGCTTCCCATTCAGCCCACTCCAATTGATCTCACCCCGGTCCAACCACGGACCATCACTTTCGCAGGCATGGAAACGACAAGTCTTCCAATTCGGCCCAACAATCCTTCGATAAGGGAAAGTCGCCCATCCCCTCTTTTGTTCACATGGATCACCACGTATCTACTCTGGTAGCTTCGCAGGTTCTCATGGGCCCTTTCGATTTCTTGCACCCTCGGCAAGGGGCGGCTCAAGCCCATTCTAATCTGAGCCAATCTCAGGCCCAATATCCTTCTTATGGGCCCCCCATCTCTACTGTTTATCCCTCCACTCCTGCTTATGGGCTTCCACCTTCTGCCGCAACCGTTCCATCTGCTCCTCAAATTCAATCAGCGTCTTTTACCACCCCTGCTCCCTCCCGAGAGCAGGACTTGCTTGACAAATGGGCCGCCATGCAGCGATAACTCGATTTCCTCCAGAAGCGGGTTGGCCCGCAATCTTTGGCAGATGTTCCTGTCCCGAGCTTCCAGAATATTCGGTTCCCCCCACAATCAGAGCTCCCCAATTATCACAAGTACGATGGGAACAGCAATCCCTTTATTCATGTGAGGGATTTTCTCTATGAATCGGCGCAACTCCAGTATGATGATCGCCTTATGGCGTATTTATTCCGTCGATCTCTGGATGATGTTGCTCTGGAGTGGTTCTACTCTTTGCCGCTAGAAGAAGCTGAAAGTTTCAAGGTAGTGAAGGACAAATTCATCCAGCGGTTCCAAGACAAGGTCGGCCCGGAGTACTCGTTCACAGATCTGGTGGCCGAGAATATGAAGTCAGATGAGGAGTTCGCCACTTATGCAGACAGGTGGAGACAGATGGCCGCTAGAGTGCCTGGCCACATCCCAGAGGAAGAGAAGGTCAAGCTATTGATTTCAAATGCTACTCTGACCTTCCGGAACATCCTGGCAATGAATGACATAGCCAACATGCACCAGCTCTACAGCCGGGCGCGCTTCATACAAACCCAGTTTAAGGACTCCCCCATACATTCACTGTTTGAAAACCAAAAGCCCAAGTACCACAAGAAACCACAAGGGCCGGTTACCGAGGGAGTCCAGACAAACGAACAAGTACAAGCCGTTGCCTTCCCGTTCCAGGCTGCACCTTTCCGCTTCCCCCAAAACCCCCGCAATTCATAAAACCCCGCTCCACAAAACTTTCAGGTCACTCCACAAAACCCCCCGCCTACCTTCGCTACTCTACAAAATGCCTTCGTCGCGCCACAACAACCCCCACCACCTCCACAATACCACAATGTCCCTCCACCTAACGGCTATAACAACAACCCAAGCAGCATGCGCCCGGCTCCCAGAAGAGCTCAATATCCTCCACTACCAGAGACCCTTACAGATATTTTTTCAGCTCTCATGTCGGTGAGTGCAATCCAACTTCCTCCGGAACGGCCCAACTGGAACCCGACCGTTGATTAGACTAAATATTGTATGTTCCATAGGCAGCCGGGCCATACCATAGAAGGATGCTTCCAGTTTCGGGATCTGGTATATGATCTTCATGAAGGGCAAAGGATAGATTGGACCGAGATGCATCGGGCCATTAATGAAATCAAAGAGAAAAGAAGGCAGCCGCCGAGGCAGCAAGTGCAGCAGCAACAGGCACCGCAGCCGCAGTAGCTACCACCACAGCAACCACAGCAACCACAA
The DNA here is from genome assembly GCA_022559845.1 of Amorphophallus konjac. NCBI lineage: Eukaryota > Viridiplantae > Streptophyta > Magnoliopsida > Alismatales > Araceae > Amorphophallus > Amorphophallus konjac. The sequence continues at coordinate 463,069,108 of CM040118.1, read as the reverse complement.
CAAGTACAGGACCTGGGCATCCATCAGAATCCGATGCCGAACCACCCACCCGCTCCTCAGCAGCAGCCGCCAGCACCAGCACAAGTAAACATGGTCCAACCACCGACCCCCAATGCCGGGTGGTCTTTTGATGATGATGGCGCCACACCACAAGTCATGGCCCTCCACCATAACCACCGCTATCCTCTCACTCCTTCCTTTGTCCTTCCTGCACACCCAACATCCCCTCCATTCGTCCTTCCAATTACACCCGCTTCAGCAAATCCCTTACCACCCACCGCTCCATCATACCCTCCACCACTTACCTCCATCACCGTCATCACACCACCACCCAACCCTTCACCCATCCTTACTTCTCCACTAGCCTTCCCTCCTCCCGCGTCAACACCCATCACCATCCCGCCTTCCACCCATCCTTCACCCATCATCCGCTCACCACCTACTACCCCCACCAACCTTACGCTCCACCAAACCGTCTCCCCCACACCACCTGTTCCATTTATCCACCCCGCAGGGCCCATCATACTCTCTTCAGATGCCGCGGCGAATTGTGCTTTGAGGAGCGGGAGGATGTTCCATCGGAATTACCCTACTACTTCTAATCACCAGTCCTCTCAGCCAACGGCCGAGCAGGAAGAAATCGAACCTCTACCGGGTACTCAGTATGACTTACTGCATCATCTGGACCGAGTGCCCGCTAAAATATCTGTGCTGGAGCTGATCAAAAGGTCGACTCTTCATCAGGATGCACTGAGAGACTTTTTACAGAAGGTAATGGTCAGTGAAGATATGGCAGTCGATAGCTTACCAACGGCACTAGCAACTATCTCAAAGGGGCCGGCAATTACATTTTCAGAAATCGAGCTAGCACCTCTAGAAGCACGGCAGATGCCGCTCTGCATCGCAATCACTCTGAACAAAGTCAGCATTGAAGCAGCGCTGGTTGACACAGGGGCTTCAATCAATGTGTGCCCACTAAGTACCCTCCGAGCATGCAACATATCTGAAGAGTTACTACGGCCTACCCCCACCACTATAGCAGCATATGATAACTCAAGGCGAGCATGTCACGCGGTGGTTACTATCCAAGCAGAGCTCGGGCCCCTTACAATGGCCGTGGAATTCTGTGCTGGACATTGACCCTATGTTTAAGGCTATCCTGGGTCGTCCATGGATTGATACACTCGGTGCCGTGCCCTCCACCGCACATCAGTGCGACAAATTCCCTTTCCAGGGGAGGGTCATCAAGGTCAAAAGCCTATCAACAGTGCAGACAGTTAAGGCTATTTCAGAACAGATTCTTCCCACACTTTGGCCCAGCAGCCGGCCCGTCATATCAGTGCTCGACTTGAACTTCCCTTGGGCTTATACGCCTCCTAAGCCCGTCGCTACTCCAGTCAACATCAAAGTGAAGCCTCAGATTCGCGATTCTAAGGGCTGGAACATCATACTGAAACTGGGCTATCAGCCGGGGAGAGGCCTCGGTGCACAATTACAAGGAATGACCAAGCCCATACCAAAGGGAAGAAAAATGGGCAGGAGAGGTCTCGGCTATAGGGAAACTGCATTATCTATAATAGGTGATTCTGGGCCACTCACTTGGGACTACCGTCAACACTTTGTTCGAGGGCCTCTCCAGCCTGGTACATTAGCTCCGCAGCCAGCTCTGCCAATAAGAAATACAATCTGTCCAATTGCGAGTTCACCTTCAGTGCTAAAGGGAGCAGAGGATGATATGATTGATTATGGTCAAGACCTTCAGGGGCTGTTTCATGAAGAAGATTGCCAGAAACCAAAAGAAGTTCGGCTTGTGCAGTGGAGGCCTAAGAGGCAGCCCATTGTTGATGTGCAGAAAAGGGGGAGCTCTCCGATTGTCTTTTCTTGGTCCCCCTCACGCTTTCAATCTATTTTTCAGCAAGGGGACTTCATACCCCGTCTTCCTCCCATCATAATAAATCCATCTTTCATTGATCCACCCGAGATTCTTTTTGTTCTTTGTGCTTGCAGGAGGTGCCCGCGCATTGATCTATCCACTCTCTTCACTCCTTTTCTGGGATGATATTCTGGGATGATATTGTATAGAGAAATCAAAATCCTTTAAATATTCCAACCACCGTCTTTGTCTCATATTGAGCTCCTTTGAGAGAATAAATATTTGAGACTCTTATGATCAGAATATACTGTAAAGGCTTCGCCATAGAGGTAATGTCACCAGATCTTCAAAGCAAAGACCACAGCTGCAAGTTCTAGGTCATGTACGGGATAATTTTCCTCGTGCTTCTTCAATTGCCGTGAGGAATAAGCTATGACCTTGCCATGTTGCATTAATACGCAACCTAGGCCAATTCCAGATGCATCAGCATATACTTCAAATCCTCCTCCTTCCGTAGGTAATGCGAGAATATGAGCAGTCGTCAGACAATCCTTCAAAGTTTGAAAGCTTTTCTCGCATTCCTCGGACCATATAAAAGGATTCTCCTTCCTTGTCAATCTTGTTAAAAATACCGCAATCTTGGAGAAGTCCTTGATAAATCTTCGATAATAGCCAGCCAATCCCAAGAAGCTTCGGATTTCTGTCACACTAGTAGGCCTTTCCCAGTTCTTTACAGCCTCGACCTTTGAAGGATCGACGGCAATACCGTTTCGGAAAATTATGTGACCGAGAAAAGAAATTCCTCCAACCAGAAATCACATTTGCTTAATTTGGCATAAAGCTTGTGATATCTTAATAATTGAAGGGCCTTCTTGAGATGTTCTTCATGTTCTTCCTTGGACTTGGAGTAGATCAAAATGTCGTCAATGAAGACAACTACGAATTGATCAAGGTATGGCCTGAATACGCTGTTCATTAATTGCATAAATGCGGCAGGCGCGTTTGTTAAGCCAAAAGGTATAACGGTGAACTCGTAATGACCATACCGACTCCGAAATGTCATCTTGTGAATATCACCTTCTTTGATCTTCAATTGATGATAACCAGATCGAAGGTCGATCTTTAAGAAATATCGAGCTCCAGAAATCTGGTCGAATAATTCATCAATCCTCGGTAAAGGATATTTGTTCTTGATGGTGAGTTGATTCAATTACCGATAATCAACACATAACCACATCGAACCATCCTTCTTCTTGACAAATAAGACCGGGGCTCCCCAAGGTGAAGTACTTGGTCGGATAAACCCCTTCTCCAGTAATTCTAATAATTGATCCTTTAATTCTTTCATTTCCATGGCAGACATCCGATATGAAGCTTTAGAAACTGGTGCCGCTCCCGGAATTAAATCAATAGAGAAAACCACTTCTCTCTCTGGAGGAATACAAGGCAATTCGTTCGGAAATACATCAGAATAATCCCGAACGATATGAATGTCCTTTAGAACGGGTTCCGTATGCTCGGTCATTATGATATAAACTAAGTAACCGGCACAACCCTTCCTTGATAATTTTTCGGCTTTAAGGGCCGAAATGAGAGGTATGTGCTTGGAATGCCTGATACCCGAAAATAGAAGGTCGGGGTAACCCATGAAAGTTACCGTCCCCAACTTGCAATTTACACTAGCTCCGTGTGTCGATAGCCAGTCGGCACCCAAAATAACATCATATCCTTCCATCTCCATGCATACCAAATTAGCGGGTAAGTTATAACCGCTAATTAGAATTTCACTATCAGGATAGAAATGTTTGATTTCCGTTCCCGTTCCAATAGGGGTAGTAATAGTGAGTGTAGAATCTAATGGATTAGGCTTCATAGGTAAAAGACCAGCAAATCTTCTAGATATAAATGAATGTGTAGTTCCAGTGTCAAATAAGACAGAGGCAGGCTCGGACTATATGAAAAGAGTACCTTCCACGACTCCTCCTTCCTCGGTAGGTTCCGCATTCATTAGAGCTTGGAGTCTCCCTTCCTCGGTAGGTTCTGTTGCAATAATTGGAAGCTTTGCCGGTGATGGAGCTTGCTCATTAAGAAGAGGGTAATTCGGGATCCTATGCTCCCGACTCCCGCATCGAAGACATGCGCCGAGCTTTCTCCAACATTCCTCGGCTTTGTGTCCGGGTTTCTCGCAATATTTGCATAATTCCTTTGATGGCGTAGAGAAAGGAACAATTTGCTTGTCGAAAGCCCTCGGCTTCTTGTCCCCTTGGAAATTACGCCCACCCTTGTTAAAATTACGCCCGTCCTTGTTGAACACTACAAGAAAAAGCAGGATTTGGGACGGAATTTCCGTCTCAAATTTGGGACGGAATATTTTTCGTCGCAAATTCCGTCCCAAATATCAAATTTGGGACGGAATTTGTGACGAAATTTGGGACGGAAATTATTCCGTCCCAAATTGGGGACGGAATTTATGACGGATTTTTAGAACTGTCTGAAATTTAAGACCAAGAAATTGTAACGGACCGACTCCGTCGGAAATCCGTCTCAAAATCCATCGCAAAACATATTTGCGACGGATTTCACAAGGCCCCCCTGGAATTAATTTATTGAAGATATGTTGAGAGCCTTAACAAGCTCCTTAACAAGCTAAAATAATTCTAACCCGCTGGAATTAATGCGAGTTTAAATTCTAACGAGCTGGGGGTCCATCTCCCTACCTCCTCGAAGATTTCACGAGCCGTGGACGCAGATCCGCGAAGAAAACGCCACGAAATCCCGTCGGTATCCCACGCTCACGAACCGACGTCACCTCGCCACCACGCCTCGATCCTCACCCCGTCCACGCCGCTCCTCGCCCCACAAGCACCGCCACCTCGCCCTCATCCATCTCCGTCGGTCGCCCGGAAGGAAGAGAGGGGGAGAGGAGGGAACGTGAGAGAGAAGAGAGAGGGAAAGAGTGAGAAATGAGAGGGGAGAGTGAGAAAGTGTTAATATATAGAAAAGCCCACAAATTGTGACAATTCAAAAAATTATGAAAAAATACCTCCGCGATCCTCGGTAGGAGCATAACGTGCTGGTCACGTCTCATAATCGGAGAACGCCACAATTCACCATGCACAGTGTTTCGAAGACACATTAGGGAAAAATACGTGTAAAGCACAAAATACACTCCGAGACCCACGAAAATGATCAGCAAAATATCCAAAAAAACTGGGACATTATGTTGTGCCCCTGTGGTTTTGATGATTGGTCTTGATGTGAGTCAAACACTGTGAGTCACCATGTGGTGTTCAGTCATTCTGTCAGATCATAAAGCGTTCATATATATACATCTGTAAGGTTTATGCATTTTCCTGTCATACTATGAGTCATGGTTTAAGGTCTATGCATCATTTAATTTAAGTGTTCATCTGTCATATGACCTCGGTGCATTAACAGTCTGTGCACTCGTCTGTACATCGTTCATGCATATACAGTGTCTTGCACGCAAAGTCTTTACATCATGTGCCTTATGCATATAAAGTATGTACATCATATGCATAGTCTGTACAACTCCATCGTCTCACTTAGCGTCTAAGGTCGTGTGAACATTGCATCAGCTAAGTCTATACATTGCTCCATCTCACTCAGCATCTCATGTGCATAAATCAAAGTCTATGCATTGCTTGTTAAAGTCACTCTCATTTAGCGTCTTTGTGCATGGAGCATTCAAGTCTGTACAGCCCGTGTTCACAGCATACGCAAAGTCTGCACATCGCTGTGTTCGTCTCACTTAGCGTCTTACTTAGCGTCTTTGTGCATGGAGCATTCAAGTCTGTACAGCGCCGTGTTCACATGCTTCAAAGTCTGTACAACGTCCTTCGCATGCACACAAAGTCTATGCATCGTTTCTCAAAGTCTGTACAGCCCGTGGTCGCAAGACCAAGTCTGTACATCGTCTTGTGCATGCATCGTTTCTCTAAGTCTATACATTGCCGCTATGTATATGCATCATTTAGCAAGTCTATACATCCGTCAGCCTTGCCTCTTGCTCGCAAAGTCTATACATTCATGAGCTATGGTTGTGCATCGTTTGCATATTGCACACTAAGTCTATACATCGCTGCATACACTATGCATTTGGGCATTGTTCATTACAGCAAGTCTGTACATTGTTTTCTCATGCACGTAAACATCAAAGTCTATACATCGTATAGTTGCATGCCACATTCGCTCTAAGGCTATACATTGCTTCATGCATTGCACGAAGTCTGCACATTGTGTGTTGCTGTGCTCATACATCATTTTAGTAAGTCTGCACAATGGTGCACGTTAAGTCTACAATGGTGCACGTTGAGTCTGCATATTCATTTGGCATGTTAGTGCATCCAATTGTAATGTTCATACCTTGCTTAGATGCACTCTACACTACACACACTAACTCCATACATTTGTTGACGGCATGACTGTGCATCCACTTTCAATGTACATACTTCACTGCATGCACACTGCATTACACACGTTCAAAGTCTGTACATGCCATAGCCTTGCATACGTGAAGTCTGTACATGCTTTAGCTTTTCATTCACAAAGTATGTACATGCCATAGTCTTGCATACATGAAGTCTGTACATGCTTCAGCGTTGCCTTCATAAAGTCTGTACAAGGTTTCAACCTTAAACTGATAATTCTCTTCGACTAACTGACAGGGACTCTTTGCAAAGATTAATGATTGGCTCGTGATCCAAGGATTGACGAGGTGACCAGATTGTGACACGTGTAGTGCAGCATGTTGAGATGCTGCCACGTGGTCAAGGCGATTGGGCGGGAACTGTGGAGAGCACACGCCCTACCTGCTGCTGCTATATATACTAAGCTTCTTCCTCAGAAGATGATCTGATCGAAGCAGAAGTAGAAGTAGAGACAGAGTCTGCACGATCCAGAAGAAGAAAATTAGTGAAGAAGAGAAAGAGAAAGAGAGAGAGACAAAGAGCTCGTGAAGAATGAGAAGAAGAAGGAGAAGAGTAGACAATGAGAAGAAAAAGAAAGAGAAGCAGAGAGGCAGAGTGTGAAAGCAGAAGAAGAAAAAGAGAAAGAGAGAGAGAGTTCGTGGAGAAGAAGAAAGAAGACTTTATTGAAGATCTGTCTACTGGACCGTGGATCAAATCCAGGCCAGTCAGCTCCATGGGAGCCACATCTATGTTATTATCATTTACAACTTTCAGTCGCTGTGTGTTTATCATTTCCTGTTTTTATTTTTATTTGATCACTATGTTTTCCGATTCTCTGGTTTGAGATCGGGGTTCCTCCTGTGGTCTCAGGAGAAGGGAGATCTGTTCTCCGGTTGCAAGTGACGGCGTGTCACTTGTGGGTTCCCTCTGGTATCAGGGGAAGGGAGTCTCTGACTCCGGATTTGCAGGTAGTGGTTGCTACCTGTGGGTTCCCTCCTGGTTTGGAGGAAGAGAGACGTTTGTCTCTGGTTTCTAGTGATTGTGTGTCACTAGGGTTGCCCTCCGAGTTGGAGGAAGAGGGGAGGTTGTTCCCCTAGTCAAGCTGTTAGGCATCACCTATTTGCAGACTGCGTCTGCGGTTCTAGCTTTTGCTAGTGGAAGCCTCACTCCGGTTTGGAGTGAGGGGTGGACGTAGGTCTGTGGACCGAACCACCTAAAAAATCATCTGTGCAGTGGGTTGATTGCTTTCCTTAGCTTCCGCTAGATGCATGGTTAGGATCACGATTTAATTGCTTCTCATTCATGGTTGATGAACGCTTGAGTTCGATTTAGTACCGAAGTAGGTTCACTGATTGTGCAAGTTAAGTCTTCGAAAGAAATTCACATTGAGCTGTTTGATTGCACAGTTACTGTTTGGTTGAACACTCACAATATTTTAGTCTCGGTAGAACTGAACTTGTTATCAATTTACATCTATGAGCGTTCTAAGGTGTTTAACTTGGGCAATTTTGTAGAGGGATACATTCACCCCCCTCTGTATCCATCGCACCGATCCTTCCATTTGGTATCAGAGCGGTCTCTGACTTCCAGATCCAACGATATGCAGAGGATCCTGCTGATTTGATTTCGTGCTTTACAGTGCCAATGCGGTGCATTCTTCTGATATTGCTTTCTAACTCATTGATTTGAGTCTATTCGATTGCTTTGTGCGTTGAATCTATTTGCTATCTGTCTTAATGGCTCGTCCATTTGCGTTTGATGGTTCTAATTTTAGTAATTGGATTGGCGGCCTATTTGTTTATACGAACTCCATCGACCCAAATATATGGAGTTTGGTTTCCAAAAGCCCACACCAATTACCTCATGATGAGACCAAGTGGTCTAGAGAGGACAGAGTAAAGAACCGTGATAATGTCACAGTTCTTAATATTTTGCAAGCTGCAGTTAATACTGACAGATTTCATTTTGTTCTTATGTGCGTTTCTGGAAAAAAAATTCTTGATAGAATCACGGCTGCAAATGGGGAACAAGAAGAGGAATGTCTGATGGCCAACCGGAGTGATCATAGCAGTAGTCACATTAATGAAGATTCATCATCTCAAGTAAGCTCCGGATCAGAAGACCCCTCATTTGATGAATTGGTATAAATGTATGAAAACCTGTTAGAAGAATACAAATCTCTTAAGACTAAAAAGAGAAAAATGAAAAAGGAGATGTTGTACGAAATAAAAGAACTAAAATGTGAAATTGACTCTCTGAAAGAAAAATTAGAAGAATTGAAGAATAGAAATTCTGAGTTAGAAATATCTAAACAGTAAGTCAATGAGAATTTGGAAATTGTGGATCAAAATAATTTGATTGATGAAAATAAATTGTTGAAATATCATAATAAGAAGTTGATGGTATTGAACATTGTTGCTACTGAAAGATGCATGAATGTTGAACGAGAAAAATGTGCCGAAATTAAACTTAATGATGAAAATGAACAAAAACTTCTGCATGAGATTCAAAATTTGAAAAATCTGAATGATGCCATGCAGAAACAAATTCTCACCTGTGAAGAAGATTTAACAAACTCTGAAACATAGGTCACTTCACTTAAATGTGAAATTGCTGATTTGAATAAATCACTGTCTAAAATTGTTAATGGAAAAGAGAATCTGGATAAACTACTGGGAAATAAAGTGAACATTTAGAAAGAAGGATTAGGTTTTAATTCGGATAATGAGAGAAGTATGAAAGGAAAAGAACAAATGATTTTTGTGAAAAGTTCAGAATGTGCTAGTACCTCAAAATGTATTTCTCCTAATAAATCTCAGAACATCCATAAGCACGGGGCTGAACAAAAGAAAAAGAAAAATTGCTGTGAAAAAACTTCTCATAAAATTCAGTTTAAACAGAAAAATAATGTGCAGTGTTTTTATTGCAATAAGATAGGTCATATGATGCATGAGTGTAAGTTGTTTGAATTAGATGACATAGCTGCTACTACTGCACATAAAATTCCTGTTAGAAATCATATTTTTCAAAGAAAGAAAATAAATTATTTTTGCAGTGGAAAAGTAGGACACGGCTGCTCAATGTTGGTTTACAAGTGGTAAGAAAAGATCACGTTCATATCATACAAAATTCTCTGCAAACCAACATGGTTTTAATAAGAACAAACTTGTTCCTATAAACCAGCACATCACTTGCTATAATTGTAACAAATCTGGTCACAAGGCCACCGAATGCTGATCAGGCTCTTTCAAAAGAAATCCAGTTAGCTGTTCTCAATGTGGAAAGCATGGCCATACAGTCAAGGATTGTTGGCATGCCCAAGGAAGCCATGTTAATGATAAATCTTTTAAATTCTCTGCCAAAAGACCTGTGAATTTTTCATGTTTTAACTGTGGCAAGTCAGGTCATAAGTCTGCGGAATGTTGGTTGTCAGTCAATGAGGAACAAAATTTCTATGAGAACAGTAGAAAACTTCACGCTTATGTTCACGGATCTCAGACTGCTATTGACATGCATTATAGGACCAAAAAATCTGTTGCTTCATGTAGATATTCTGGAAAATCTGGTCACTCCATGGATAGTTGTTATTTGATGAACTTTGATGATCATCTTGCTAAGAAAATGTTTAGATCACCTGTAGGGAGTAGTACAGGACCCAAGGCTGTTTGGGTTCCTGCTGGATTAAAATAATCCAATTATTACAGGTGTGCCTTGGAAAGGAATAAAAAGGAGTAATAATCCAAGGCACTCAAGAATGAAACCCCTAGGATTGCACTATTCAGGTCAGTTCTGAAAACTTGTCATAAACTCTGTTATCTGAAATTGTGAACTTTGGATAACTGCATATCTTGTTTGATGTGTCCATGCATTTGACATACAGTCATTGAAAATCTAATGCACTTAGGACTGTTGGTATTGCATTGTCATGCATGACCACCATGGTATATCAAATGGTAAGCTACTAAAAGGCAGGTGAAATCTGTCTGATGGTTCTTACTATGTGTGAAATAGTCCTTTAGACCAAGTCCTCCGTCTAGTACCATGGGTCATATTGCTTGATAGGGCAGTCTGAATGAGCATGAATCACAAAATCATATGTTCAGTCTTCATTGCAAACATTGCATATAGTCAGGGGGAGTTTGGTTATCCATGCATAATGTTCATGACATTCATGTTCAGGAAATATCTCCAAGAGAGTCATTACATATGCATGCATGTAGAAGCAGTCTATTGCATATCATCAAATTTGAAAAATATAAAAAGAAATGACTCATTGCATCTAGATAGGGGGAGTATTTTTTTAAATTCTTTAGTCTGTCACACTGAACACTTTTTGTCTAGCTATCTGAATAACTCTCATGTGTTCTCACACTCTCTCCTGATGATGAATTCTGCCTTCTATTCATTAAGTTTTTCGAATAAGAGCTTCTCTCAACTTTCTTCATGGCACTTCTGCCAGCTGATCTGTATGTATTCCATACTCAGCTATTGATTCTGTCTGTTATGAGTTCAATTCCTAGCTTGCTTCTATCATTCACATTTCTTCATATCTTGTCAAGACCGTTCCAAGCTAATCTGACTGGATTATAGTTTTTAATGTTGGCTTCTGAATTGCACTGTTCTCTCAATAAAAATGTTTTGTTGATTCATCTGAATGAGGGAAGATTTTTTGCTTGTGTACCATAGTCATAAATCAGACATATTCTGAAAAGAATAATCTTCTATTATACTGGCTTAAGAATGTCTGATGAATCAAATTGATTTAAGACTAATGTATTTATTAGGTTTTGATGTAAAAGACTTGAAAATATCTGAATCATTATTTTAATAAATCTTAACCAATTGTCTCATGCAACTTCATGCAAAATCTTCTGAAATCTGAAATGTTAAAAGACATGGCTACCTCTGGTTAAGATACATGTAGAAAATATTGTTCTTAAACAATTACATGTACTGAGCTTTGTCTGGCAAACTTGAAAATATGAGAAAGAAAAGAATGCAAGAGCAATGACTTTGGTCACAGAGAAACTGGGTTCTCTATCAAAGAAATAGAGCAAGCCCATGTCATGAAGTGCCATAGTTACCTCTCTTATAAAAATGATTGAAAATCTGGCAGAGCAATGGCATGGTTGTGTTGAGTAACTGGGGATTCTGGCCTCTGATCAAGGTGTCTCCTCATGTAAAAAGACACTCCAAATTACTAACTCTGTTCTCTTTGAGAGGCAATATGGTTGTCACACTGGGTAACTGGGTCACTTCACCTAAGACGTGTTGTGCCTCACGTAAAAAGGTGTTGGCTGAACCAAACTTGCTCAGGAAAAATAAGTGCTGATCAATAGAAAATTATGAAAAACTAAAGACAGTTCAAACACATTTATCTCTGTTTAATCTCAATATTATCTTGTGTAACTTCCATAGGAGTCATTGAATTTAAATGAGTAAGATGGAATGAGGTTAAACATGAATATCAGATGAGTTTTTTGTTCATTTCTATTAAAAGGTGTTTCAGATATGAGTATTGAATTTTCTTGATAAACTTTGAATACATCACTCTTAAATCATGAAAGTAAGTTTCAACTCATTCATAATCTATTATAATTGAAGAGTCCGAAATTCGGTTATCAAGATTTATGAATTTGGTGTGCTAACGAAAATCTTACTTCCTCATTTATTCATTGTGCTTACATATTGTGATAATCCTTGAGTGCCCATGTGTTTTTGCTGATAGATGCTTATCACATCTTCCACTCCAACTCCTCTGCTTTGTCACACAGGGAAATTGTCACATCAGCATGATTCTGACTTTAAGGGGGATATTAACCTACTTGTCACTTCTTGGCTATCCTTCACCATACGCTATTCTTATTTCTTCTCACCTCAGTCTCTCGGGGGGAGTAGGGTCACATGTTGTGCATGATCTTATCTGGCTGGTATAGGAGAGCATACATCTGCAACATAGACTTGATTTGTGCTTCATTGTTTAACTGACTCTGTGTTTTTCATGTCTAAATGACTTAGTCAAAGGGGGAGTATTTCATTTATTCATGTCATGTATGTTTGTATTTCTTCCCTCTCAAACTATTTTCTTTTTTTTTGATGAAGTCAAAGGGGGAGAATAGTTTGAGTCATCAGAATGACTCACAGTGTTGCCATCATTAAAAAGGGAGAGATTGTTGTGCCCCTGTGGTTTTGATGATTGGTCTTGATGTGAGTCAAACACTGTGAGTCACCATGTGGTGTTCAGTCATTCTGTCAGATCATAAAGCGTTCATATATATACATCTGTAAGGTTTATGCATTTTCCTGTCATACTATGAGTCATGGTTTAAGGTCTATGCATCATTTAATTTAAGTGTTCATCTGTCATATGACCTCGGTGCATTAACAGTCTGTGCACTCGTCTGTACATCGTTCATGCATATACAGTGTCTTGCACGCAAAGTCTTTACATCATGTGCCTTATGCATATAAAGTATGTACATCATATGCATAGTCTGTACAACTCCATCGTCTCACTTAGCGTCTAAGGTCGTGTGAACATTGCATCAGCTAAGTCTATACATTGCTCCGTCTCACTCAGCGTCTCATGTGCATAAATCAAAGTCTATGCATTGCTTGTTAAAGTCACTCTCATTTAGCGTCTTTGTGCATGGAGCATTCAAGTATGTACAGCCCGTGTTCACAGCATACGCAAAGTCTGCACATCGCCGTGTTCGTCTCACTTAGCGTCTTACTTAGCGTCTTTGTGCATGGAGCATTCAAGTCTGTACAGCGCCGTGTTCACATGCTTCAAAGTCTGTACAACGTCCTTCGCATGCACACAAAGTCTATGCATCGTTTCTCAAAGTCTGTACAGCCTGTGGTCGCAAGACCAAGTCTGTACATCGTCTTGTGCATGCATCGTTTCTCTAAGTCTATACATTGCCGCTATGTGTGTGCATCATTTAGCAAGTCTATACATCCGTCAGCCTTGCCTCTTGCTCGCAAAGTCTATACATTCATGAGCTATGGTTGTGCATCGTTTGCATATTGCACACTAAGTCTATACATCGCTTCATACACTATGCATTTGGGCATTGTTCATTACAGCAAGTTTGTACATTGTTTTCTCATGCACGTAAACATAAAAGTCTATACATCGTCTAGTTGCACGCCACATTCGCTCTAAGTCTATACATTGCTTCATGCATTGCACGAAGTCTGCACATTGTGTGTTGCTGTGCTCATACATCATTTTAATAAGTCTGCACAACGGTGCACGTTGAGTCTACAATGGTGCACGTTGAGTATGCATATTCATTTGGCATGTTAGTGCATCCAATTGTAATGTTCATACCTTGCTTAGATGCACTCTACACTACACACACTAAGTCTATACATTTGTTGACGGCACGACTGTGCATCAACTTTCAATGTACATACTTCACTGCATGCACACTGCATTACACACGTTCAAAGTCTGTACATGCCATAGCCTTGCATACGTGAAGTTTGTACATGCTTTAGCTTTGCAGTCACAAAGTATGTACATGCCATAGTCTTGCATACATGAAGTATGTACATGCTTCAGCGTTGCCTTCATAAAGTCTGTACAAGGTTTCAACTTTAAACTGATAATTATCTTCGACTGACTGACAGGGACTCTTTGCAAAGATTAATGATTGGCTCGTGATCCAAGGATGGACGAGGTGACCAGATTGTGACACGTGTAGTGCAGCAGGCTGAGATGCTGCCACGTGGTCAAGGCGATTGGGCGGGAACTGTGGAGAGCACACGCCCTACCTGCTGTTGCTATATATACTAAGCTTCTTCCTCAGAAGATGATCTGATCGAAGCAGAAGCAGAGACAGAGTCTGCACGATCCATAAGAAGAAAAAGAGTGGAGAAGAGAAAGAGAAAGAAAGAGAGACAGAGAGCTCGTGAAGAAGGAGAAGAATAAGAAGAAGAGTAGAGAGAATAGTAGACAGTGAGAAGAAAAAGAAAGAGAAGCAGAGAGGCAGAGTGTGAAAGCAGAAGAAGAAAAAGAGAAAGAGAGAGAGAGTTCGTGGAGAAGAAGAAAGAAGACTTTATTGAAGATCTGTCTACTGGACCGTGGAACAAATCCAGGCCAGTCAGCTCCATGGGAGCCACATCTATGTTATTATCATTTACAACTTTCAGTCGCTGTGTTTTTATCATTTCTTGTTTTTATTTTTATTTTATCACTATGTTTTCCGATTCTCTAGTTTGAGATCGGGGTTCCTCCTGTGGTCTCAGGAGAAGGGAGATCTGTTCTCCGGTTGTAAGTGACGGCGTGTCACTTGTGGGTTCCCTCTGGTCTCAAAGGAAGGGAGTATCTGACTCCGGGTTTGCAGGTAGTGGTTGCTACCTGTGGGTTCCCTCCTGGTCTGGAGGAAGAGAGACGTTTGTCTCTGGTTTCTAGTGATTGTGTGTCACTAGGGTTGCCCTCCGGGTTGGAGGAAGAGGGGAGGTTGTTCCCCTGGTCAAGCTGTTAGGAAGCACATGTTTGCAGATTGAGTATGCGGTTCTAGCTTTTGCTAGTGGAAGCCTCACTCCGGTCTGGAGTGAGGGGTGTACGTAGGTATGTGGACCGAACCACCTAAAAAATCATCTGTGCAGTGGGTTGATTGCTTTCCTTAGCTTCCGTTAGATGCATGGTTAGGATCACGATTTAATTGCTTCTCATTCACGGTTGATGAACGCTTGAGTTCGATTTAGTACCGAAGTAAGTTCACTGATTGTGCAAGTTAAGTCTTCGAAAGAAATTCACATTGAGCTGTTTGATTGCACAGTTACTGTTTGGTTGAACACTTCACAATATTTCAGTCTCGGTAGAACTGAACTTGTTATCAATTCACATCTCTGAGTGTTCTAAGGTTTTTAACTTAGGCAATTTTGTAGAGGGATACATTCATCCCCCTCTGTATTCATCGCACCGATCCTTTCACATTACACTATCTGTCTCCCTCCTCTCCCCCACTCCAGTCCCTCTCTCTCTCCGCCCACGACGGCCCTATCACCCCATCACCTCTCTCTCTCCCCCCACGACGGCCTCCTCTCTCTGTCTCCCGACTTTCCCCCCATGGCCTCCCTCCTCTCTCTCTCCCCCACGGCGGCCTCCCTCCTCTCTCTCTCCCCCCACAGCGGCCTTGTCACCCCACCGCCCCTCCTCTCTGTCTCCCCCCACGGCCTCCCCCCCTCTCTCTCCCACCCCCACGGCCCCTCTCTGTCTCCCCCATGGCCCCTCTCTGTCTCCATCTCGCCACGGCCCCTATCACCCCACCGCCCCTCTCAGCCCTCCGCGGTCCTCGGTCCCCACTCTCTATGTCTCTCGGTCAGTCTATCTGAGCCCACAATCCTCAATCGCGCAAATGTTTTGTTTTTAAATTTTTTTAATTGAAATATTATTATTTTTCATTGTTAGTTATTATCTTGCGTATTGATCATGACAGATAATAGTTCCACGGCTGAGACCGAGCTAAAACAAAAAGCAAAGTCAAAAGACCCGGGATGGAAGTATGCACATTGGCTTGACGTAAATGATAAGAACAAGGTCAAATGCAATCTTTGTGGTCTGATTACTAATTGGGACATCAAAAGATAAAATGAACATTTGATTGGTGGTTTTAGGGATGTGAAAAAATGCCCAAATACTAATAGATAAATTGATGGAGAGATGCTCAATTGGATGAACAAAAATAAAAAAAGAAAGCCAAAATAGAGTATTCCGATTGAAGGAGATTCTGATTATGAATGTGAAGTGGAGGGACATGTGGAAAAGTTCCGGCAATGTTCTTCAACACTGGACTCTTCTGCAAAGAGTTCGGGGACGAGCAAACCACCTACAGCTAAATTCAAATGGCCAATTAATGCCTCTGAAATAATGAGTATATAATACTTTGTTGATGCTAGAAGAAGTGGGAAGACAATTCAATCCACACTAGAAAATAGATAGAACAAATAAAACAAAAGGATGGTTGATGAGTATGTTGCCACTTTGTTATATGAAAGTGGCATTCCATTCAATGTACTCCGTCTAAAATGCTTTGAACATGCAGTGGAGATTATAGGACGATTTAGACCAGGATATAAGTCCCCAAGTTATCACATGCTGAGAGTGTCACATTTGAAGGACATGGTGGAGAAGGTAAAATTGATGTATAAGGAATATCAAAAGTATTGGAAAACAGATGGTTGTACAGTAATGTGTGATGATTGGACCGATAAAAGCCCAAGTTAATCAACTTTCTAGTCATTTGTTTGCAGGGGACTTTTTTTGTTGAGTCAGTTAATACTTCAGATAAGACGGAAGATGCACGGTTGTTATATGAGTTGCTTGATAAAATGGTAGAAAGAAATGGAGAAGAAAATATGATGCAAATTGTAACTGATAATGCATCATATAATGTAGCAGCTGGTCACTTGTTGATGGATAAAAGAAAAATATTATTCTGGACACCTTGTGTTGCACATTGTTTGGATCTCATGTTAGAAGATATTGGTAAGTTAAAGGGTTACAAAGGTATAATTGCAAAAGGTAAGAAGTTGATCGCTTATATTTACACTCACACTCGCCTTCTTGAACACATGAGAAAGGAAACTAAGGGTAGAGAATTAGTGAGATGTGGTGTGACTAGATTTGCCACAACATTTCTTACATTGGAGAGGTTGAATGATGATGTAATAAAAAGGGCTCTTCGGAGACTATTTAGTTTTGAAGCTTGGTATAAGAGTATATGGTCATCAACAAATGCATATATATATATACGCTACCATGGAGTATGCAAAATAGCAAATTGTTCAAAATGTTGGCTCCAAGGTAAATTTGATGTGCTTTAATTTACATAATTCATATACGCTTATACGTACATTAAAAGTTTACCTTTCTTTAAACTCCATCATTCATATGCAGAAAGTAAAATTTCAGCCAATTCCAAAGATAGTTGATAAAAGATGGCAAGATCAAATGCACCGTCCTTTACATTTGGCATGGTTTTTCTTAAATCCCATCTTATATTTCAAGGCTAGAGAGAAAAAAATTGGTTCATGTTGGAAGTGTAGACACGCCATTTCTGACATTGCTGTGAGTAAATCTCGTATTACATTACGGTGCCCAAAAGTGGCTCGTACATTTGACTTATTTGAGCGATTTCTAATTCTTACATGATAATCTCGATTGCTGTAGACACGCCATTTCTGACATTGTCATGAGTAAATCTCGTATTACATTATGATGCTCCAAAGTAGCTCGCATATTTGACTTATTTGAGCGATTGAGAGGGAGGACGCGAGAAATTGGTGGGGGATGGCCACCGTGGAGAGAGACTTCTTGATGATGGAAGGGAGATCAGATCCTAAAATAAATGGAAGAGTCGGATGTGGATGGGCCAAGTATACCCCAAGCCTATGTTCGTAATTATACAATTACTTATTTATTATTTATTATTTATTATTCATATTATTATTATTTTTGTTATTATTATTATTTTGTTATTATTATTTTATGTTTTTTTATTTGTTTGTTTTAATCCTATCTCATTTTTTTTAATATGAAACCGATATTGTCATGTAAAAATTGAAAATCGCTCAAATAAGTTAAATGTGCGAGCCACTTTGGGGCATCATAATGTAATACGAGATTTACTCACGTTTATTTTTTTGATTTTGATTTTTTGAATTTTTTTATTTATTTAACCCTATCTCAATTTTTTTATATGTCATTTAGATTATCATGTAAAAATTAGAAATGGCTCAAATAAGTCAAATGTGCGAGCCACTTTGGGGCATCATAATGTAATATGAGATTTACTCACAACAATGTTAGAAATGGCGTGTCTACATGAAGTTTGAGAGTGGATTTTTTACATGTCTTGAAAGAATGGTGCCGGATTTGGACCTTCAATATAAGATAGGTGATCAAGTTACAATGTATTTGGATGAAAGAGGGATATTCAGAAGAGAATTAGTCATAAGAGCTCGTGATAGGAGAATGCCAAGTACGCGTATCTTTTTAATAGTTTTTAAAATTTACTTGGTATTTTTTCAAATAATAATATTTGACATGTTAACTTTGTTTTATAGTTGAATGGTGGGTAACATATGGTGGGGAAACATCAGAATTGAATAATATTGCGATAAATATTTTGGAGCTTTGTTGTAGTGCTTCTGGGTGTGAACGCAATTGGAGTATATCTGAATTTGTGAAACTAGTACATTTGAGTTTGTAAGTTTCACAAACTCATCTAATTCCAAATTTTTCTTTTACATTGATTAATATTGTCCTTATCTTGCATTCCCCACTTGTATTCTTTGTATGTAGATTCACACCAAGAAGGGGAACCACTTGGAACATAAAATATTGAATGATCTTGTATATGTTAAATATAATCGTCGTCTTCGAGAGAGATTCAAAGAGAGGAAAAATCATCCACAAAAATATGATCTCGTTTGTCTACCAGATTTAGATTGGGGGAGTGAGTGGATGACTCAAAAGTCAAATAATGTAATTCATGATGATGAAGGTCTTACTCGGGCAGATGTTGAGCTTGATGTGGAAGTATTATATGAAATAGCAACAAGAAGTAGAGTACAATCAAGAGATTATGATGATCAATCGGATGATGGAGAATTACTAGAAGAAGATTTCGAAGATAGTGATGATGATGCTCCATGGGAGTATGAAGAAGGTCAAGCTCACCAAGAAGATGATGAGAATGACAATCGCGACGAGGCCATTCCAGTAGAAGTGCCATTTGATTTTAAGATTTAGTATTTAATGTAATGTTAAGACACTTAGACATAGAAAATAATTTGGATAATGTATTAACTAGATGACTAGTATTATGGTTGTGTGAACATTTCTTAGTAGTTATCTTATAACATACTTGCTAAGTACCACTATTTGATTCTTTTTTAATGATGTGGTTTGTTATTTGTTAATAACTTATTATGTTTGGTAGAATTTGTTTTCCATATTATGTCTAATATGTTCCAGGATGGAGCTAATAAAAAGATGAAGCTAAAAAAATGTAGCCCACAGGTTAGTATGTTTAACCCTTTGACATTTATTTACTGTAATTTTATATTTTTCTTGACGTTATTACGTTCTTTTGTAGTTTTATGAATTATTTTTAAATTTTCTAGCTTATTTGATGTAATTTAATTTTATATAATTGTCGTGCAATTTAATTGCTGCAATTTCTTCATGCTTCTGAATTTTATGTAAATTTTCTATAATACTTTCATATATTTTATTCTTATTTTATATATTCGGAGATATATATTTTAAAATTTTTAATCAGTGGCCAAAGTGTCGCCAAGGCGACGCCTAAGCGGACGCCTTGTCGCCTAAGCGCTTAGAGACCCCGTGAGCGTCTTGATTCGCCTTGTCGCCTTGCCAACTATGTATTAGTATTATCAAGAGTATAAAATATCAATATTAGTATAGCACGAGCATGTAGGATGATAATTGAAGAAAAATGATAAAATTAGAAGTGGAAAAAGGAGAGAAGATATAATTTTGAAATCTCATAATTAATATTATATATTTAGATTTATATTAAGTTTGTGAGAGCAACAGCTAACCCCTCTATCAGTATTAATGTCAAAATTGATATTAATAAAGGTCATTGATATAGAAGCTAAACACCCCCTTCCAACTTTCTTATCTCTATAGCATATTTTTTGTTGGTCAAAAAAAAATATAGACTTCCTTATCTTCTTTACTCTCGCGACAAAGTTTAAGATTGAGATTCCAATCAACTGACGTGATATTGAAAATTTTGAATAATATCAAATACAAGTTATATACCTTGTAAATATACATATATATTTAGATAATTAATAAAATCTAGCTACTCTTTAGGTTGGAAAAATATCCTAAACTCTTCTTAATTATAAACTAAAAAATGTAGAAAGTATAATCAACACTATCCTCATTTTTTCCCTCGCCAAACAAGGTTTTAGATTGAGGTTCCATTTAAATTCCATGCCGTTTAAAATTTCTAATCAACTCTCACACTTTACGTAGGCCCGACTATTTACTGTAGTAGATTCATGAAAAAAAGTGTATATATTTTTAAAATATGTAATTATATTTATATTTAAAAAAATCACATGATAAACTTTCACATGTGGATGAATTCATGTATCCCACTATTTTCCGACACCTCGTTTGTCTGGTAGCTGTAGCTGCGGCCTCCGCCTGCGAGGCCGCCTCCTTTATATACCCAAACCAGAATCGTTTTTCCACTCCTCCCACCTCGTCCCCGTCCCGCTGCCAGAAACCCTAGTTAGAGAAAGGTATCTCGATCTGCAGTAGAGGTTTGCCCCTAGTCGGTTTTTGGGGACGTCTAGGGTTTAGTCCAGCGTTGTAACTTTTGCTCATTTGCAGGTCTAGTAGGTTGATTGGTAGATCCCCCATGGAGGCAGCCGCGGAGGAGCGAAATGATGCCGGCGAAGCCGAAGAGTACGAGTACGAGGAGGTAGAAGAAGAGGTAGAAGAGGAGGTAGAGGAAGAGGTAGAAGAGGAGGAGGGTGGTGGAAGAGGTCGGTCACCGGAGCAAGGGGTAGATACCGTAGATAGTGCACGCCAAGAGACGAAGCAATCTGTCGCCGGTTCGTCCTCCGAAGGGTTAGTAGTTGAGGTCGTCTTAGGGTATCGTATCGTTTAGGGTTTCTTGTAGTTTTGTTCCGTGTATTGCTTAGAGTTTCCGGTGCTGATTTAGATTCGGGTTTTAGTCATTGGATTTGTTGAGATTTTTGGCCCCAGCCCAGATCGGCACGGGATAAGTCGAGACAAAACGCATTCGAGTAATCTGACTTTTTCTTGTTTGTTAGAAAAATCTTCGTTGGAGGTGTTGGCTGGGAAACGACAGAAGGTAACCCAGGAATTAATTTCGTTGTATCCTCGTCCGCATTCTACAATGTTGGATTTTTGGCAGCCTTTCTGTTTAGTATTGCACGTTATTGTTGTATCGTACATATGGCCATGCTCTGGGAAACTATTATATTTCTCACATCCCTTTCTGGCCGTTCATTTCACAATTCTGCTCACTGCTGTGAATGCATTCATGGCTTTTCTTGTTTTAGTTCTCAACTCAACTAATTATGCTTTTGGTCTCTCGATATTGGAATTTAGATATTGCAATTAAACGACCTACTCAATTGCGACCCTCACTTGTGCATTCAGTCTGGCAGGCATAGTTATCTTCAAAGCTTTACTAACACTTTAAAAACAATATACTTTTTTGTTGAACGAGTGGGTGCTTCATTTGGTTAGAAAGTCTAGATGTGGGGCTTGCTTCCCCTGGTATCAAGCTATACTCCACCCGGGTGTTGTATTGCACAATGGGTTACCATCTGTGTTTTATCTTCAGTAACTTCATCCTCTCCTGGGTTATTAGGCGCCAAGGACACTTGAAGCAATCCTTCATGCAGTGGCACCCGTTATGTGTCGGGAAAGGCATCAAACACACTGTTACTGATATGTTTTGTTGAAATGCAAGTCTGGCCTTTGTGGAAGCCTCGTTTCCAAAACATAGAATTTCAAAATCACTATTGATGTAAGTAGTAGAAAACCAGTGTCACAAGGATGTAGTTTAGTTGGAAAATAAGGTCAGGAACTCAGGATAGACCTTACAAGTAAATCTGGAGTGTTTTTTTTTTTGGGGTGGAAGTCCAATTGTTGTTTATTTCATTTGGTCTAAGGTGATCCATGAATGGGTCTGGGGAAAATCGTTGCTGCGTTGCATACCATTTGTACCTTTTATTATCCTTACTTGTTAGCATAGTAACTCAGAGGGTTGAATTAGCATAATTTTCCCATGGACCTGCCCTTCCCCTTATACGTACATTCCCTTTTCGGGATTCATGACTCGGATGTTACAAGTTTCATTACATACTGGCTGCCGACCTATTGCACTCCATCCTTTCTTGTCACGGTAACAAAGATGAGCCGAAAACTCAAAAAAAGTCTACAGGACAGATATAAGGGATGTCGAGATGGATGTGCAAAAACGGTTCAAAAGGATTTGGTTCTGAATGTATATATGTGTGAACACTTGGGAGTAACCTGAATGGATGTTAAGCTGAGGGAAAGCAGGGTTTACATTGTTTGGACATGTGAGCTGTTGTCCAAGTTTTGGTGCCAATTAGAAGGTGATGTCAAAATTCAAGGAGACGGTAAATGACTTGGGGAAAGTTTAATTGGTATGGTTTGACGTAGTTAGAAAGGACACAACTAAGTTATCCACAAACATGCCACTGGATAGAATGAATTGTTGGGATAGGATTCATGTGGCTGTGCCCCACTGAGTGGGTGAAGACTCCGGTGAGGATGATGATGAGATCATCCTTTTATCCACATGTTGAATCAATGAAAGTTATTGAAAAGTGCAACAAAAGCTACCTGAACAATAGCAAAAGCCTAACAAACACATTATTAGACTCCCTCAGACTTTGCATCCACTTAAAAATTATAGAATGAATATAATTCATATACTTGAAGCAAAACCACACCTAGTTGAGCTGAGCATAACTTTAAGACATCTTGAAGCTTCTTATTGCTTTCTAGAATCAATGCCTAACAAAATTCTATAATATTAGTACGGAGTTTATGGTCTTCATTGTTAATGAGTTATCAATTGAACCTTCTTGGGTATGTGTTGATTATGGTCACCGTATTCCCAACATGCGGGAGCGACATAATTGCTTGTAAATTATCTGAAGGTAAGATATTATTCAGCTTCTATTTGCATGTTTTCTCTCAACTTTTCCTCTCCTTTGTTATGAACTGTTTTTTTTGGCACATTTCTTTATTGCACTCTCACTTTTTTACACCCTTAACTCATTTTGCTGTTAGTGATTTTGTTCCCCCACTGATGGGTTGTAGTGAAGCATTCAATGAATGTCATAGAATCAGTCAGAAGCAATCATATTAGTGTAAAACCTAGGATGCTGGCTGGCACCTCAACCTGAGCTTAGTCAGATTAGTGACTTTATGTCTCATAAATAAAAGGAGTAATTGCTTGGTTTTCAGTATTCTAATTTCTTGGTTTTTTATTTCTTTTTGTTGGAAACTATTGCACATTGGATCCTGTTGTGCTTGTATGGTTCATGTGTGGTTTTGATGATGTCCAACTATGATTCATTATTGTGCTTTTGATAATGATCCAACTATGATTCACTAAGTGTGTTGATGTTTTTCATGATGCTGTGTTCTTCATGAGATATTCTTAAGAGTGAAGATTTCAGTTTATGGAGTCTCATGTTTAAATTCTTGGATTATGATGAAATCTTTATTGATTTTTAAACTATGATATTCATATAATCTTGAATGATTTTTACTTTGATTTCCCTCATGATGTGAGTGAATGAGTCTTTTGAAAGTTCACAGATGAGAAAAGGAGTTGACAGATGTTAAAGTCAGTCGACTGATACGAGTCCAAGTCGACAGACATCAAACTTCAGTCGACAAATGTGAAGTTCAGTCGACAGACTTAATTTGCAGACAAAGCAACCCCAGCAGAAGTCCCAGCTACAAAGTCGACAGACATCAGAAGAGAGCAATACTGAAAAACTTGGGGAGTATGGCAAATGACATAGAACATGAAGCTCAAGATGCCAATTTTGTGACAACAAAGATTGAATGAAGCTCAAGGTGCAAGGGGCTTTGGACTTGCTGAAATGAAGATGCAAGGGCTGACCAGCTAGTCGACAGACAAAGGCAAATTCAGTCGACTGAGTTCCAACTCAGTCGACTGAGTTCCAACTCAGTCGACAGATATGAAAGTCAATCGACAGTAATGGTTGGGCCTGAGGCAGCTGTTGTCTTCCTAGAGACTGAATGATATGACAAGTCTGCGTCGGTTGGAAAGACGTTCTACAACTCGCAGGTTGCAAGCACAGTCAGATGGCTATCTTCTTCAAGTCACGAAGAGAAACTTGGTCAGTTTTCAAGCAATTACAAGAAGTCTGGGCTCTCTCCTGTATTTATCACCAGGCCAATGGATTTTCAAACAATAGGTCAAGAAACTGAATTCTTGAACGGAGAAGATGAAGAAGATATCTCAGAAGAGGATATATTTGTTTCTGATGATGAAGCAGAGGGTGTGAGTTTTCATGTGAAGTCCAAGATGTCAAAAGCAAGACCGAAAGAAAGAATTGAGAAGATGGGCAAAGTGTTGAAGAAGAGTCGACCTACCAAGCCAACTAGGTCGACTCATATCATCTGAAACTCACAACATTAAGTCGACAGGCCATGCCAAGCCCAAGTTAGCAGACATGGAAGATTTAGTCGATTGAACTGCCAACTCAGTCAACTGACCTGAACTTAGCCGTACAGACACGTGAGCCTTTTAAGCAGTCATGTGGATTCTTTCTCCAATCATTGGCACACGCTCCCAGGTCACGTGCCTCGGGTTCTGGAAAGGTCTTAAGATAGAATATTCTACTTTTGACGTGGATCAATTACAAAATAGCATGGAATTGGAAAATTATCCATTATCTTCTGCTATAAATACAATCATTCGCCTTGGAGAAGAAGTAGATGAAGTGAGAAGCAGTGAGCCGCCCTGAGCCTTCTGAAGAACATCTGAGAGGGAGACTAAACAAGAGAGAGCCGTCTGAGCATTTCGAAGAGAATTTGAGAGAGGCATTTGAGGGAACCGTCTTCCATAGGCCACTGCGTGGAGAGAGTGGAGTAGCCTCAAATCTGAACCCAGATCTGCCATTTACAACTTCTAGATCTCGATCAGAAGCTACATTTGATTTTCGTTTTCGATTTATGTCTTTCTTCATTTCATGTAATCGCAGATTTTCGTGTGTAGTGTTGTTTTGACGGCGAGTTGTCCGATACTCTGTTTTAAGAGATCAGAGTGTTTATGGCTGCTAGGCAGCCGTGTGCAATCGAGGAGAGTGTTCCTCGAGTAGAAGCTGTGAATCAATGGTTGTAGCGGATTGCATCCGCGCTTGTGTGCTTGAGGAAAGTGTTCCTCGAGTGGAAGTTGTGAATCAGCGGTGTGAGGAAAGTGTACCTCAGTTCAAGCTGTAAGTCAACGTTTGTCAACGAATTACATCCGTGTGTGTGTGTGTGGGGGGTTCATCCCCGAAGCTGTGAATCAGCGGTTATTTGGAGACTTGTCCCCGTGGGTGTTGCTGCGGTTGCAACATAGGAAGCCTCACCGGGTTTGGCGAGGGGTGGACGTAGGCGGACGGGTGTGTCCGACCGAACCACCTTAAAATTGTTGTCTCTGTGAATACCTGTGCAATTGTTCCATTTCTCTTATCCCCTTTCACAGGCTCAAGTTGACACTATCACACACATCAAACTGTTTACACTGTTACACTCATTCAATCTACTCGCACACACCCGGCAAGTGTTCGACAGATCTCTTGTCAGTGGTGCAGCAGATTTATCTGTCTGTCGGAATTTCAGTTAGCTTCATTTAGCCACTCAGTTCTTTAACACGATCTTTCTGATACTTAGTGTATCTAAATTTCGTTCAATTGCTTTTAAGTGCTATTGTTGAATCCGCTGTGTGTTGAAATCGAAGTTTCATCTAGTTAGATGTTTTAAAGGGGCGTAATCAATTCACCCCCCTCTTGATTACGGTTGCACCAAGGGATCCAACAATTGATATCAGAGCAAAGTTTTGTTTCACTTGGATCTAACGATCTTCAGAGAAGATCTTAGTGCAACTATGGTCATGAGTTTTTCCGCCGATCAATTTCTGTAGATTCTCCACCGATTTTTAATGGTTCTAATTATGCTCTTTGGTTAGGTAGAATGTGTAGAGTTATTAACTCTCATGATCCCAAGTTATGGAAACTTGTTTCTCATGGCCCTCATGAATTTCCTAAGGACAAATCTAAACGGTCTGCTGAGCACAGTTTGAAGAATGATGAAAATCTCAAAGTGTTGAACTTATTGAAAGCTGCAGTCGATTCTAACAAATTTCCATTTATTTCTGATTGCAGCACAACTAAACAAATCCTGGACGGCTTGATCAACAAACCTCATGAGGGAAAGATGGAGAATGCATGCTTAATGGCCAACATGAGTGATCATGCAAGCGAGAAATCCGAAGAGGTAAATTCTGACTCTGATGAGGTATTATTTGAGGAACTAATGGATGCTTATGAAAAACTGTTGGATAAGTATAAGAAAATGAAATCTGAAAACAGAAAATTGAAAAAGGAAGTTGAAAACACCATTCATGTTTCTCCTTGTGAAAATTGCTCTGCTCGTAAAGAAATGAATGAATGTCTCTTGTTTGATATTGACATGCATAAGGAACAAATTGTCTACTTAAGAAAAGAAAATGATACTATGCTTGACAAGATCAATCAATCTGAAGAAATTGAAAGAGAACTCAAAAATAAATTAAAATTAATGTCAAATGATCAAACACTGTTTGATGAATTGATTCAGAATGAGAGGCTCATTGAAGAAAACGAAAAATTGAGAAAAGAAAATGAATTGTTGAATGATAGGTTCTTGGCCTATGAAAAGGGAAAATGTGTTGAGAATGATGAATCTGAAAAACTGCATGACTTAGAACAGGAAGTTGAAAGCTACAAAACTGTTAATGGAATGTTGAATGATAGGATAGCTGAGTGTGAGGAAGAAATTCTTAGTTCTGAATTGCACATTTCATCCCTTGAAAATGAAATCAGGGATTTGAATGATTCATTGTCAAAATTTGTGAAGGGCAGAGAAAATTTGGACAAACTCTTGGGGACGAAGGTCAATTTTCGGAAAGAGGGGCTAAGCTACACACCAGTTAACAAAAAGTCATTTGAAAATAAACTGTTGACTTCATTTGTTCACAGCTCTGATGGGGCCTCCACCTCAGAGTCACCCTCAAAGCATTCTAATAATCTGAAACCCCAAGAACAGAAGTTGAAAAGAACTGAACAAAATAACCAAGGTCAGGTCAACCGAACAGTCCAGTCCGGTCGACAGAACCATTATCCACATGCAACCAAAAATCAGAAAAAGAAAACAAATTTGGTTCAAAAATAGAAAAATAACTTTGCTTGTTCTAGTGTGCATGCTAAAAATCCTACTAGACACTTTTCTGAATTAAAAAGAAGAAATGTCTCTTGTTTTTACTGTGGCAAGTATGGACATGTTATGGATGACTGTAGTGTGATGAGAAATGACAACTTGAGTGCATGCAAGGGCAGGACCGTTTTTAATAAACCAAGAAGATTTTCAAATAACAGAAACATTTCTAAAAATTTTTATTCAGTTAGTAAAAATTTAGTCAAAGGAAAACATTCCAATTGTTGCTATCATCATAGTTGTCAAGGCGACAAGGCGACCCAAGGCGCTCACGGGGTCCCTAAGTGCTTAGGCGACAAGGCGTCCGCTTAGGCGTCGCCTAGGTGACACTTCGGTCACTAATTAAAAAATCTAAAATATATATCCTCCAATATATAAAGGAGAGAAGGTACAATGAGACAGAAGATGAAAAAAGGCTTCGATCACATTTTTGTATTTTACAGCAATTTCTTCATTGCTTGATTTTAGGAATGAATGAATTTAGGAAGTTTATTGATTTTATGTATACATTTTTTATGATATTTAGACATATATTTATATTTCTGAATTATATATATTATTTTAACAAATTATCGCCTCAAACGCCTAAGCCATTGTTTACCCGCGGAATTTCCGGACATCCGATATCGCCGGATGAATATGTCGTATATTTTGACATATTTGTTAATTCCGCGCTTTTGGGGTTTATCAGACGATTTAGGGTTCGTGTACAGGACTTTTCCCCACCAACCGGAGTTGGTGTTAATTTACATCGGTACAAGTCCGAACACCTTTGATTAACTGTCGAAGAACGCCTTTTGCCTCTATACGTTGTGACATAAATGATCTTGACGATCGGCCATTACGGGTACATACTCTTGCAAAGAAATTTGAAGACTTCATTTCTTGAACATAGATAATTGGGATTACAATCGGTTCTTCATGATCTTCACATATGATCCCGACTGTATAATCGGGTCTTCAAGGTAACATCCGGTTGTAACAAGAGCCTTTGAATTTACTTCAATCTGCATTTGGATATTTGAATTTCCTTTCGTCTTGATTGGGTCATTGAATTTACTTTTGTCCCCTGATCGGACGGTTGAATTCGAATTCCATCACGAGGACTGTTGGATCGCCAAGATGATCACTACCGGTCCGTCGGAGTTGCTTCAGGGCCATAATCACTCTTTTGATTGTAATTGAACTCTTAAGTTACCTTGGTGTCCATAAAGGACCTTCTCACCTGAGGCAGGGTATATTTGTGATTTTTCCTTCATCAGGGTAATTTTGCAGTTTTCCCCAAATTTTGGGATATTCTTGTAGTTCCTTACTTTATTGGAGATAGTCTTGTCGCTTCTTGACTTCCTGGACATTCTTGTCTTCATTTCTAACTTTTCACCATATATTTGACATTTCTTGATTTCTCGGAGATAACCCCGTCACTTCTTGACTTCTTACGCATATCTGTCATTTCTTAGACTTTTCGGGGTTTATTTGCTATTTCATCAATTTCTGACTTTTCGGACATGATAGCCCTTGGCCATGAAAACGATACATAGATTTGAATGGTTAGCCATAAACCGAACTCAGGAGAGCGCACACCGCTTCAAGAAGTCGTGCAAACGGTGTAAACCAAAATGAAGATGTTTTGGTAATTTTGAGACCCCACAAATAGGGGTATTTCTGTAACTTTCCCACAATTAGGGGTATTTCTGTAAGTTTTCCTTCATGGGGGAGATTTCTATAATTTTCTCGCTATCGGGGGCATTTCTGTAAATTTCCCGCGATCGGGGGGGTATTTCTGCAATTTTTCCGTGATCGGGAGTATTTCTACTATTTTTCCGCCATGGGGGGGGGGTATTTCTGCAATTTTCTACCCACCGGGAGTATTTCTGTAATTTTCCCACCACCGGGGTTGTTTCTATAATTTTCTGCCCACCGGGGGTATTTCTATAATTTTCCCACCACCGGGGGTGTTTATGCAATTTTCAGACCACCGGGCTTTGAACATTTGTAAGACTTGCAATTTTAGCTTGTAACCATCTTCATTCTACCTTTGGATGATTTCAAATGCTTTGGATGGTTTCAAATGCAATAATGCAAGTCCATTCTAAACTCATTTTGACTAGTCCACTTGTGCATGGAAACAAGCCCCTAGCCATTTCAATGACTTCAAATGCAATAATGCAAGAATTTCTGTACAGCTTCAACATTGCATAATTTTCCTTGGCATTTATGAACATCATTCCATTTCTTTAATATTTCACAACATGTAATGTTGTATTTTTGCATTTCTGTAACATTCATTTCACATTTGGCTTTTGACATTTCTGCACAAGCATTTATCTGAATTTTCTATACTCCATGTAGAGCATACGCATTTATCTGGCATTGCATCTGGTTGCATTTCTGTATTTGCAACTCTATGCATTTCTGTAATGTTTCATTATATTTCAGATGCATTTCTGTAACATCATTTCTGCAATGTTTCATGGCATTTGGTATTTCTGCAAAGTTTCTTTGCACAATTCCTGTCCATTTGCAAGCCCATTTGATCTGTTTGTAAGCCCAAATTTCCATCTATAAGTCCATTTGATTTCTATGCAGAAGCCCATGGCCCATTTGATCTCTATGCAGAAGCCCATTTGATTTAAATAGAATTAACCCCTTCATGACTTGCAAGAAGTAAGAGATCTCTTAGGCACACCAATCTCAAGGAAGGTGATCGGAACACCCCGGGGGGGCCTTTTTTGTGGTGACCATATCCCTTTACATTCTGACATTCCCTGGGTTAGGAGATTTCTCCCTATTGATCCTATTGCCTTCGCAGGACAAGGAGAGGCCACTTTCTATAAACAAGGGCTTGCGCCATCTTTCTTCCTGTGCACTGTTCTTGTTTCTTTTCTGTGTTCCTTGCTTCTTGTTCCCATTGCTTTTTTTTCTTTCCCCTTTTGGCTTCTAGTGGAGTCCTCCTTTTATAATAGCTTGGAGTAAGGGCGGAGGAGGCTTCTTTGTTTTCTTCTCCGGTGGAATATCAACAGGTAACCTTTCAACTTCCTCCTCCCCGTCTCTTCTACTTCCATTAACCGCAGCATTTATTTCTCCTTCTTTTTCTTCTTTTTTTTGTTTGTAACCGCATGGGCCATGGGCGGAGGAGGACCTCCTCCGGCCTGCAGCAGGGCGGAGGGTTCCTCCGGTTGGCAGGGCGGAGGAGTTTCTCTGGCCTGCTTGGCAGGGCGGAGGAGTTCCCTCCGTCCTGCTGGCAGGGCGGAGGGCTTCTCTGGCCTGCTTGGCCGGGCGGAGGAGTTCCCTCCGGTCTGTTGGCAGGGCGGAGGGCCTCCCTCCGGTGTCCCTTTCTCCTATAAAAAAAGCCTCCATACCTCTTAAACAAATCCCACTTTAACATGTGGAGCTAGCTTATTTTTTTGGCTTGTACAGAGGATCTCCATCTTGGCTTTTTTTTTTTCTTGTGAAAGCATGTGGGTGTTGACACTTGTCACTTCTTCCATACACATATATAGATGTGCATATATATTTCACAGGACAACATGGTTCTTGACTAGTGTTGCTTCATTTCAAGAAATGTTCCCCCGAGGGTCTGAACATTACAGTCTGCAATTTTCCTATGTGCTGTAGTTGCTTCATTTCTTGACTATATTTCACGTCCTTGATACTTTGGAAAATGGTCTAAAATCTTCATTCCCTGGACCTTCGAACGGCATTGACGAGCCATTTTGTGAACTCTTGTCAAATATATGCACTTTTCTTCTTCAAGATAATTTCTGAATATCCAAATATTTTATGGGGTAAACAAATACCCCCCACGGAATGTCTGTCAGAACGAAGACGATGGCAGACGGCCCGTGTATTTAACAATTTGTACCCCTCAATTTTTTAATGACCAGACGAAGAATTTAGTCCCAATTCCCCCTTAGATGGACATCCTCCGGCGTAT
This sequence comes from Amorphophallus konjac, assembly GCA_022559845.1. Classification (NCBI taxonomy): domain Eukaryota; kingdom Viridiplantae; phylum Streptophyta; class Magnoliopsida; order Alismatales; family Araceae; genus Amorphophallus; species Amorphophallus konjac. The sequence continues at coordinate 463,037,801 of CM040118.1, read as the reverse complement.
GCTGACATCCTGGAAGTGAGATGGAAAAAGGATTATGTGCTGCCACCACACATCAGTTTTATGCGGTGCTGCCATCACTTATGCGCCAATTTTAGCATTTGAGCTCGGGCCGACGTTTTGTACTATCACATACTTTACGCCGGGCCATCTGACTTCTTCCTTTAGCTTGGTTGAATTAGATATTTCTTGACTCAATAATCTCTAGGAGGGAACTCAGGAGAGCGCACACCACTTCATAGAAGTGGCATGGACCCGCTCCACCAAGTCGACCTGAGGCTGAGTTTCATTGAAGAATCGCAAAATGCGGGAGTCGATATTCCAATCTTTAATTTCCACATCAGCTTTGTTGGTAAAACTTGAGATTTCTTGTATAATGATGATTTTCCCTTTTTGCTTTGTAGGCTCCTTTCGAGCTGTCACATCAGGTCCATGTATCGGGAGAATTTTAGAGCTTTCACAGCTTCACATTTGAGTTGCCCAATGCTGTCACAGACGCAGTCTTTTTATTTCCAGCCTTTGCTTCATTTGGAGTGTCTTCCTTCCATTGGAGTTGTGCAGGGCGACTTTGCAAAGTAAAGCTGGAACAAGATACACCCAGGAGGCGTTAAGCTTCGCACTTGATGCGCATTCTTTTGTTTAGGTGCAGCTATCCCGAGGGCTTGTCCCGGGACTCCTGTTGTGCATTCTTTTATTTATTTACAGTCATCCTGAGGACTTGTCTCAGGCACTTGACATGGTTTCACAAATGCAATAGAATTTGCTTCCTTCATCGGATTTGCAGTCTTTCTCTTTTTTCTTCTTTTCTTTCTCTCTTTTTTTTCTTCCTTTTTTCTTCTTCTCTCTTCTTCTTCTTTTTTTTTGATCTCTCCTCCCTTTCTTTTTTCTTAAGATTTGGGGCTAACCATACGGGGTTCGGAAAAGCTGGCACTTCATTTGGGGCTAACCAAACAAATGGTTTAGGAGCCAAAACTTTGGATTTGGGGCTAACCAAACGAAGTTTAGAAAGTCAAAATTTCGGATTTGGGGATGACCAAACGAAGTTTAGAAAGCCAGAAGTTGGGATTTGGGGCTAACCAAACGAAGTTTAGAAAGTCAGAACTTAGGATTTGGGGCTAACCAAACGAAGTTTAGAAAGCCAGAACTTAGGATTTGGGGCTGACCAAACGAAGTTTAGAAAGCCAGAACTTGAGGGTTTGGGACTGACCAACGGTGTCGGGAAGCCGATAAAGTTGGGGCTGACCAACAGTGTTGGGAAGTCGAAACTTGAGATTTGGGACTGACCAACGGTGTTGGGAAGCCGATAAACTTGGGGCTGACCAACAGTGTTAGGAAGTCGAAACTTGAGATTTGGGACTGACCAACGGTGTCGGGAAGCCGATAAACTTAGGGCTGACCAACAATGTTGGGAAGTCGAAACTTGGGATTTGAGACTGGCCAAAGGTGCTGGGAAGTCGAAAACTTAGGAATTTGGGGCTGGCCAACGTTGTTGGGAAGCCGAAAACTTAGGAATTTGGGGCTGGCCAACGATGTTGGGAAGCCGAAAATTTAAGAATTGGGGCTGACCAACGATGTTGGGGAGCCGTAAACTTGGGATTTGGGGCTGACCAACGAAGTTGGCAAGCCGAAACTTGGAATTTGAGATTTTGGCACGGTGGGACATGAACGAGAACTATTCAAAGCAACCGTGACATTTGGGTTTTCTTGGGGGGAAATTCTCTTATCCTTCCTTACCCTCCTGCGGAGGAGGGCAAGTCTTGTATAGATTGTTGCTTGAACTCCTGCTCAGGAGCATAGTATAGTTTTAAATGCTTTTCGTTTAGTGGGGGAAAGAGGTCTTCTCCTTTACAGTTGACGACCTTGTAAGCGCCTCCTTGGTAGACTTTGGAGACGATATATGGCCCTTGCCAGTTTGGTTGTAATTTACCACTGGATTTGCCTGCCATGACTTCTCTTTCTTTAATCATGACGAAATCGCCCTATTTGAACGCCCTTTGTCTTACAAGCTTATCATAGGCTCTAGTCATTCAGGCTTGATAGAGCTGCCGGTGTTTGTAAGCTTCCAACCTCTTCTTGGAGTTTTCTTGGCACTGGGTCGAAAGCTTGGCACCGATGACATGTGCGGGCGCATCGGTTGCAATTCGTATACATGGTGGGCCAGTAGAAACCCTTAAGTTTCATGTTGTTCTTCATTTTGTCCTCGACTTGATGGGCGCCGCAGAGCTCTGGGTGGTCCTCGTGCATGACCATCTTGGCTTCCTTCGGAGAGAGGCAACGTAAGAGGACATGCTTGTCCTTTTCATGCACCATCTTTGGCTTCTTCATCATTTGAAAATTTGAGAAGTTGGGATGGTCTTTTGCGTCGACTGGCCCAAAAGGACATATTTGAATAAACACAAAAAACTTGAGAATTTTTTGGAATTGACGGTCCAAAAAGGACTTGCGGGTCAAAACCAAAAATTATGACTTAAGTAGGGTTCATGGCCCAAACGGACATGAATGCCAACACTACCATGGAAATTTAGTATTGAGATATGCTTGCCCCGAATGGGGATAAAAAGAGGCGTTGATGGTGACGGCTTATGGTGATGAATAACAATAGTTCTCCCTTTTCCCCTTCCTTCATTTTTCTTCTTTTTCCTCTTTTTTCTTTACTCTTATTTTCCTTTTTCTTTCTCCCCTTTTTTTTCTTCCCCTTTTTTCTCATTTTTCTTGGTCTCTTTTTTTCTCTCTCTCTTTTTTTTTTCCTTATACCGACCTCCGTGGCATAGAAGTCAAGTATTAGGAGTTAAGGTGGGGTTAAAGACTAGAATTATGGTTGACTAACCTTGTGGTTTGGAAGCCAAAGATTGGAATTGGGGTTTAGAATTTACTATGGGCGACCTTGGTGGTTTGAGAGCCAATGGAATTTGGGACTTGAGTTTAGATTTTGGTTGACCTTTGGGCTTTGAAAACTTGGCTGACCTGTGCGGTTTGAGGAACGAGAAATGGAGTTGGAGTTGGCTAACCTTTGTGACTTGGAAGCTGAGGATTGCACTGACGGTTTGGCTGACTTTTATGATTTGGAAGCCAAAAGTTGGAATTTGGGTGAGTTTTTCTGGGACTTGTGATTTGATGGTTCTGATAATTGTGTTCGCCACGGTGGGACAAAACCAGTGGACGAAGGATGTTCGAGACGGTAGTGCATAATGACGATGTGTTCCTCCTTTCTGCTTCCTCTTTTTTTTTTTCACATTATCATCTTCGCCGCCCTTTCGGGTTTTCGTCAAAGCTGGCCCCCTTTAGCTTTTTCCAGTGCGTCCTTTCGGATTTTCACACTGTGGGGTTACCCATTTTTGCCTGAAGCGCCGTTTCGGATTTTCACTCCAGCCGGGTTTTATGACCTTTTTACCCTTGGCAACCAACAAGTTGGATGCCCAAGTCCGTCGGGCCACCTCAATTTTAAGCCCCATTTTTTTCTTTTTCTTTTTTTGTTGTGTTTTTTTTTTTGCCTGACGTTGTTGTTGCTTGACGTTGTCGTTGGGACAGTGTCTGAATTTCCATTGATCCTTCACCATAAGGAAGATGTGGGGCCAATGACTTATAGGCCCGTAGCCTTTTAGCTTGAAAGGGGCTTGACGATAAAGTTTTTGGGTTTTGGAATGGTAACTGACCCAGAAGGGTTTGGGCACCATGACATTGGGTTTCTCTCTTTTTTTTGACTCGAAAGGTTTGGGCAACAAAAAATTAGTTTTATTTTGTGGTTGCTAAGCCGGAAGGGGTTTTGAACCAATGATTTGGGTTTTGTGTCTTTTTTTTGTGGTGATCCAAGGAAGGCTTGGGTGACCAAAGAGTTAGTTTTAATGGTGGCTGACCCGAAGGGGTTTGAACCAAGGATTTGGGTTTTGTTTTGGATGGTTATCGACCCGAAAGGGGTTTCAAACCAAGGGTTTGGGTTTTGTTGCATTTGTGCCCCTTGATAGGACAGGGTTTTCAACTGGAGGATAACCACGATGTTGGTTCATGATGATTGCAGAAAAAATATTTTTTTTTCTATTTTTTTTTCAGCTTACCAACTCCAGCGCCCTTTCGGGTTTTCGCCGAAGCTGGCCCCCTTTAGTTTTTTCCAGCGCGTCCTTTCGAGTTTTCACGCTGAGGGGTTACCCAATTTTGTCCGAGACGCCCTTTCGGGTTTTCACCTCAGTCGGGTTTCTTTGGCTTTTTTTACCCTCAACCATCCCTGTGATGGGAATGGCCAAGTCCGCCGGGGCACCTCTATTTTAAGCCCCCCCTTTTTTTCTTTTTCTTTTTTTTTTTTTGAATTCTAGATGTAAGCTCTGTCGAGGTGATGATCCGAGTGAGGTGGATCATATAACATATGCAGCTTCAACTTCACATGCTTTTCATTGAGTGAAAGGAAGGGCTACTCTATCTCTTTTGCAACTCTTCGCAGATGAACTTTATTTTTTGGAGATTTCCATGGCAACTGCCTATTCAACTTTGCTTCTTTACGTTTCTCTTCAGACGCTTCTTTTTTGTTTTTCTCCTCCTCAGCTTGTGCTTCATTTCAAGAGGACTGATTGTTTGACAACCGAGTTGGGTGGAATTCGTCCCTCTCGAGATGAAATTCTCGCTTTGAGCTTCTGCCTTGGAGGGCCTGGGCCAGGAGTGCTCCTCTCTTTCTTTCTCTCTCTCTTTCCTTCTCTTTTTTTCCTTCTTTCTTTTTTTGGGATAAAATTTGTTAGGGAATTTTACAACTTCCCTGTGGACAGCGGGGAGAGAGGTTGACGTCGAAATTGGTTTGGTGTCACAAGCACAAGTTTAGGCCTTAAGCTAGCTTTGTGTTACCAGAAAATGAGCTCGATTGTCAAGGGTGGCTTAGAGCCCGAAGTGGAACAATATCCAAAATTGGCGGATCAAGAAATTAGTTGGTGTTCAACACCGATTTGGTACCAAAGCAGGGGTTGGATCTCATGCATAGATGGCTTGATGTCAGGCAGACATGTTTGGAGTCTTAAGAGGTTCGAACACTGACGATTTTGGGACAGACTCCACTAATAGAGTGTTGAAATTTGGAAAGGGAAAAGACAGAGGTCCCCCTTGAATCTGTCTTCTTGGCTGCGCCATTGGTTTTACTTCGTCTTTTTTTTTTCAGGCTTCTATTTTTGTCTTTACTTAGTGCTTTGCTTGAAGCCTTCTTCCTGGACTGGCCTTTCTGGCTTTGCCTAGGCTTGACTTGGAGCCTTCTGCTTTGGACTTCTGATCGGGCTGTTGCTTGCCGGAGTTATCTTGCTTGAGGTTTTGCCTGAGATTTTGCTCGACGCATCATTTTGTGCTTTGCCCCTACCTCTTCTTGGAGTTTTCTTTGCCAGATATGCCCTCTTGAATTTCTAAGGTGACAGCCTGACGCTTCACCAATTTTCTCTTCTTTCTTCCCTATTCTTATTTATTCTTCTTTCTTTTCTGTCTCATGTTCTTGAGGGAGAGGAAAATCTATTTTGGGGCTGATTGGAACATGCCCCCAGGGTTGAAATTCCTGCATCAAGTTGTTGCCTTAGAAGGCTTAGATTGTTCGAAGTCTCCTCCTTGGTGACCCATATTTATTTGATAAGAAGTTGGTTCACGGAATAGCCCCCTCGCCTGGGCTTAAAGGCTTTGATTTTTTTTATGTGAGGCTTGGATGCCAACTTCTTTCATTTTCGCCTTTCACTTGATGTAGACGGCAATAGGATTGCCCCCTTGCCCAGGCCTAGAGGCTTTGACTTTCCACAAGTGCCTTGACTTTAGAACGAAGCTTAGGCGTTGGCTTCATTCATCTCTGCCTCAGCTTGATGTGTTCGGCAAAGTATTGTTGTGAGACCGGCTTGCCTTTATCTAGCCAGTTGCGTTCTTCTTCTTCTTTTTCTTTGGTTTGCTTTTGGTCAAGGACAAATCTTGCCAGACTTAGATATAGCCACAACAGATTTTCTTCCAGGGCGGCGACATTGCCCCCGGCTAGCAGGAACAACATATGAATTTTGTTGGCACTTAGCCTTCAACAGGAAGCCTTCACTTGGACATATCGAACAACGGCGGCCATGACTGGGGTGGCGTTGTCCCCTCTTAGTAATTGCCACTTGGACATGCATTGTGTTGCCATTTGGCCTTTGACAGAGAGTTTTAACCTTGATGCCCCCAGCAGCAGCAACCACGGCCAGAATGGCACCCCCTACTAGTAGGAGCAACTTTAGATACATGTTGACATTTAGCCTTTGAAAGGGACCGCTTAACCTTGACGTCCCGGACAGTCTTAACCTTGATGGCCCCGGCGGTAGCTTCAATGGTAGGAATCCTTTGAACTTCATGCAAGAGTGTGAAGGAGTCACAACTTTTGTCGAGGCAAGGCTATTCTTCGACAGAGAAATGAAAGGCAGGAAAATTCCCACCGGGCGTGCCAGACTGTTTACCCGCGGAATTTTCGGCAATCCGATATCGCCGGATGAATATGTCGTATATTTTGACATATTTGTTAATTCCGCGTTTTTGGGGTTTATCAGACGATTTAGGGTTCGTGTACAGGACTTTTCCCCACCAACCGGAGTCGATGTTAATTTACATCGGTACAAGTCCGAACACCTTTGATTAACTGTCGAAGAACGTCTTTTGCCTCTATACGTTGTGACATAAATGATCTTGACGATCGGTCATTACGGGTACATACTCTTGCAAAGAAATTTGAAGACTTCATTTCTTGAACATATATAATTGGGATTACAATCGGTTCTTCAAGATCTTCACATATGATCCCGACTGTATAATCGGGTCTTCAAGGTAACATCCGGTTGTAACAAGAGCCTTTGAATTTACTTCAATCTGCATTTGGATATTTGAATTTCCTTTCGTCTTGATTGGGTCATTGAATTTACTTTTGTCCCCTGATCGGACGGTTGAATTCGAATTCTATCACGAGGACCGTTGGATCGCCAAGATGATCACTACCGGTCCGTCGGAGTTGCTTCATGGCCATAATCACTCTTTTGATTGTAATTGAACTCTTAAGTTACCTTGGTGTCCATAAAGGACCTTCTCACCTGAGGCAGGGTATATTTGTGATTTTTCCTCCATCAGGGTAATTTTGCAGTTTTCCCCAAATTTTGGGATATTCTTGTAGTTCCTTACTTTATTGGAGATAGCCTCGTCGCTTCTTGATTTCCTGGACATTCTTGTCTTCATTTCTAACTTTTCACCATATATTTGACATTTCTTGATTTCTCGGAGATAACCCCGTCACTTCTTGACTTCTTAGGCATATCTGTCATTTCTTAGACTTTTCGGGGTTTATTTTCTATTTCATCAATTTCTGACTTTTCGGACATGATAGCCCTTGGCCATGAAAAAGATACATAGATTTGAATGGTTAGCCATAAACCGAACTCAGGAGAGCGCACACCGCTTCAAGAAGTCGTGCAAACGGTGTAAACCAAAATGAAGATGTTTTGGTAATTTTGAGACCCCACAAATAGGGGTATTTCTGTAACTTTCCCACAATTAGGGGTATTTCTGTAAGTTTTCCTTCATGGGGGAGATTTCTATAATTTTCTCGCTATCGGGAGCATTTCTGTAAATTTCCCGCGATCGGGGGGTATTTCTGCAATTTTTCCGTGATCGGGGGTATTTCTACTATTTTTCCGCCATGGGGGGGGGGGTATTTCTGTAATTTTCTACCCACCGGGAGTATTTCTGTAATTTTTCCACCACCGGGGGTGTTTCTATAATTTTCTGCCCACTGAGGGTATTTCTACAGTTTTTCTGCCCATCGGGGGTATTTCTATAATTTTCCCACGACCGGGGGTGTTTATGTAATTTTCAGACCACCGGGCCTTGAACATTTGTAAGACTTGCAATTTTAGCTTGTAACCATCTTCATTCTATCTTTGGATGATTTCAAATGCTTTGGATGGTTTCAAATACAATAATGCAAGCCCATTCTAAGCCCATTTTGACTAGTCCACTTGTGCATGGAAACCAGTCCCTGGCCATTTCAATGACTTTAAATGCAATAATGCAAGAATTTCTGTACAGCTTCAACATTGCATAATTTTCCTTGGCATTTATGCACATCATTCCATTTTCCTTGGCATTTATGCCCATTTCTGTAACATGCATTTCGCATTTTGCTTTTGACATTTCTGCACAAGCATTTATCTGAATTTTCCATACTCCATGTAGAGCATAAGCATTTATCTGGCATTGCATCTGGTTGCATTTCTGTATTTGCAACTCTATGCATTTCTGTAATGTTTCATTATATTTCAGATGCATTTCTGTAACATCATTTCTGCAATGTTTCATGGCATGTGGTATTTCTGCAAAGTTTCTTTGCACAATTCCTGTCCATTTGCAAGTCCATTTGATCTGTTTGTAAGCCCAGATTTCCATCTATAAGTCCATTTGATTTCTATGCAGAAGCCCATGGCCCATTTGATCTCTATGCAGAAGCCCATTTGATTTAAATATAATTAACCCCTTCATGACTTGCAAGAGGTAAGAGATCTCTTAGGCACACCAATCTCAAGGAAGGTGATCGGAGCACCCCGGGGGGCCTTTTTTGTGGTGACCATGTCCCTTTACATTCTGACATTCCCTGGGTTAGGAGATTTCTCCCTATTGCCTTCGCAGGACAAGGAGAGGCCACTTTCTATAAACAAGGGCTTGCGCCATCGGTCTTCCTGTGCACTGTTCTTGTTTCTTTTCTGTGTTCCTTGCTTCTTGTTCCCATTGCTTTTTTTTCTTTCCCCTTTTGGCTTCTAGTGGAGTCCTCCTTTTATAATAGCTTGGAGTAAGGGCGGAGGAGGCTTCTTTGTTTTCTTCTCCGGTGGAATCTCAACAGGTAACCTTTCAACTTCCTCCTCCCCGTCTCTTCTACTTCCATTAACCGCAGCATTTATTTCTCCTTCTTTTTCTTCTTTTTTTTGTTTGTAACCGCATGGGCCATGGGCGGAGGAGGACCTCCTCCGGCCTGCAGCAGGGCGGAGGGTTCCTCCGGTTGGCAGGGCGGAGGAGCTCCCTCCGGCCTGCTCGGAGGAGTTTCTCTGGCCTGCTTGGCAGGGCGGAGGAGTTCCCTCCGTCCTGCTGGCAGGGAGGAGGGCCCCTCCGTCCTGCTGGCAGGGCGGAGGGCTTCTCTGGCCTGCTTGGCCGGGCGGAGGAGTTCCCTCCGGTCTGTTGGCAGGGCGGAGGGCCTCCCTCCGGTGTCCCTTTCTCCTATAAAAAAAGCCTCCGTACCTCTTAAACAAATCCCACTTTAACATGTGGAGCTAGCTTATTTTTTTGGCTTGTACAGAGGATCTCCATCTTGGCTTTTTTTTTTCTTGTGAAAGCATGTGGGTGTTGACACTTGTCACTTCTTCCATACACACATATATAGATGTACATATATATTTCACAGGACAACAGGGTTCTTGACTAGTGTTGCTTCATTTCAAGAAATGTCCCCCGAGGGTATGAACATTACAGTCTGCAAGTTTCCTATGTGCTGTAGTTGCTTCATTTCTTGACTATATTTCACATCCTTCATACTTTGAAAAATGGTCTAAAATCATCATTCCCTGGACCTTCGAACGGCATTGACGAGCCGTTTTGTGAACTCTTGTCAAATATATGCACTTTTCTTCTTCAAGATAATTTCTGAATATCTGAATATTTTATGGGGTCAACAACCATCATCTAGGGGGGTCCCAATCCTTTCATCCTTGCTTCCAACCTGAAGTTTATCACACATTGTCCTTGCTTTGTTGAGTAATTCTATCAACAATGTCTTATATATGTGAACCATTAGATATCTCAGATGGAAGCTCATCATGTCACAAGCTAAATTGTTTCACCTTCCTCGCCTTTATATCCACATTGGTAGAATCCTTATTCTTTTATTTCAGAGCAATGATATGCATACATGCTTGTCGATTGAATCCAGTGGGAAGATGACAGGTGCCATTCTTAAGAATGACTTATTTGATGTTAATCCTGTTAAAGTGTGGAGCCCGAACTCGCCATCGTGTGCCCTCGCACGCGGATCGACCTGCGCGGTCGGGTCAAGGGGGCAGCGTCACTTGCGGGGGTTTCCGGGGGCGGAGCTCCCGGAAGAAAATTTATGTTTATAACAGGGGCATTGTTGTCTTTGGTACCCTGACCGGTGGCGCCCTAATCTCCTTGTATAAAAGGGTGCAAACTCTCTTGTGTTGTATCTGGGTGTGTTTTATTCTAGTGGAAATTCTGCTGCGGCCGTGGATGTAGGAAGACAGATCGCCTCCAAACCACGTAAATCTTCGTGTTCTTGTGGTTTGATCTCTTCTTCCCCATTTCTTCTTCCTCCTATGTTGTTTGTCAATCTCTACAGGTACTCCGATCTCCAACAAATCCACAGGGAAGATGACAGGTGGGTTGGCCCGCCTTGGCGGGCGCCTAGCTCGCCTTATTTAGTGTCAAAAAGGCGCTGGACCGCCTAGCCAGTTCAAGAGCGCCTGGGCGCCTAGGCGACGCCTAGGCGCCCGCCTTGACAACTATGGCTATCATTGTGGAAAACCGGGTCATATCATGTCAGACTGTTGGTTATTAAAAAAGAGAAACAACTTTCATGCTAAAAATGGCAAACTATCTCCTCACAAATAAAAGATTTTTAATCTCATGCATAAGAAGAATGTTAAGCCCTTTGTGTGTTGTTTTTATTGTGGTGAGGTTGGACATGAGATGCATGATTGTCTGTGGATGAGAAAGGATGATTGGATTGCAATGAAGAGGAAGAGCACATTTATTAGAAGAGGTACTGATCCTCAAGGACCCAAGAAGGCTTGGGTATCTAAGAGCATGAAATGAGAACTTGTGCTGCAGGGATGCCTTGAGGCTAAATAAAGGATTGTAAGAAATGGCTGCTCAAGGCACATGTTTGGAAATAAAATTTTAATTCATTTTAATATTACATGTTTAAGTTCTCTTTGAATTGTTGTAGTTAATTTTTTCTTGCTTACATTAAGTTTTGCTCAAACTGAAACTTCCTCTCTGAATTACTGGAAACCTTTCCTTGGTTGAACATGGAGATTTGATCAGCTTATTTGGTTAATCTTGATATTCAGAATATATGAACTTCTGGTATATCAAACGGTGATTTATGCTAGGACAGATTAAGTATGTTTGGAAATTATCACTATGCGAGAGATCATCCTCCGCCAAGTACCAGAACTCAATGAAATCAATTAGAGATTCCATGAAAGAATTTTGTGTGATATGATCTGCTATAGCTAAATGGTTGGTTTTGAAAATTCCCAAGAACCATGTGATGAAACTTGAAGATCCAACATGGTTGAAGTATGAAAATTCAAATTTAAGAAAACTCAGGTGCTATCTTTCTCTTGATCTCTTAAGTAGGGGTGAGCACGGTTTGGTTTGGTTTGGTTTGAAGAGAATTTTTCTCAAACCAAACCAAACCGAATTAAGGCTTCAACCTAACCCAAACCAAACCAAACTAATTTGAAACCAAACCAAACCGAATTAATTCGGTTTGATTCGGTTTGGTTCGGTTTGAACTATATTCATCTTCCCTTTTAAAAATTAGATTGCATTCAAACAAGAGTAGAGAGAGGTAGGGTAGAAAATTTCTACCAAATAATGTAAATATTAAAAATATAACATAAAAAGTTGTAACTTGTAATAACAAGCTCTATAATATTCTCACATAAAAAACCTTGAACTTCAGTTACAGTAAAATGGAAAGTGATTTGAAATCTATTTCACAGAGTCGAAAACCCTATTAGGATGGCGGAGATTGGACTTTTAAAATTTGGGTTTATAATTACGTATACACTTATATTAACTTGACAAAAATATCTTTAAATTCGAGTTATTCGGTTCGGTTTCCTAAACTTCAAAACCAAACCAAACCAAACTTTTTAATACGGTTCGGTTTGAACCCAAATCGAATTTTTTTAAATTTCAATCCAAACCAAACCGAACCAAATATATCGGTTTGGTTTGATTTTCGGGTTGAACCCGAATAATGATCACCCCTACTCTTAAGTACTTAAACATGTTTCACTCATTGACAAACATAGACTTGGATTGTTGTTCTGATGCTCCTGTTTGAAAGTTACTCTATGTTTATCATATAATCTGTTGTGAACGCTAAATGATCTTAAGTCAGTGTGCGTGTGATTTTCTGGTATATTAAATGGTGATTTGTGGAAGGGCAGATTAGGTCTGCTCGAAAATTGTCACTATGTGTGAGTAAATGCTCCGCCCCGTATCAGAAATCAATGAATTCAAATGTTTGAATCATGAGGGAATTTTCATCTTGAATGGAATTAATCTGATAATGAGTTTATTGCTAATGATTTGCAAATGCTTATGGCTCAGCTTAATGTTGTCTTTCTCATTGTCATATTAGCTGTTGGATTATTGCCTGATGATGTCTATTGTGGCTGTTTTGAGATTTAATTTCTTCAATCCTGTGAGCACCCTCTTAGTTCTAAATCGGTTTCGGAGTCCATAAGATTTGCATTGAAGGGGAATTGATGTGTTGATGTGAGCTCTGTGCTGATTTTGTTCCTGTCAGTTAGTCCGAGTGCTCCTAGGTCTTGTGCTCGAGGGGAGGTTGTAATAAATTTCTTTATTTCAGCTGCTTGATGATGTCGTTCTTGGAATCTGGATTCTTCTATCATGTGGTCACCTAACCACACAGGTTTGTCGACCTGATATCCATCCTTGTGACCAAACTCAATTTTGGCTGGTGATTGTGCTTTTGTTTGCACAGATCAGTCTACTTGACCCTGTGCCCTGTCAACCTGATTTTGTCTATTTGTGTTTGCCTTCAGTCAATAGACTCAGCCATTCTGTGGACCTGATCTCTGATCATTCAATTGTCCTAATCCATGATCATTCATTGAATGCATCTTTTCAGGGGGAGGTTATAATATATCTCCGTGCCTCAGTTTTTCTGCTCAAATAAAACTGATAAACATTTGATCATGAGCAATTAGGTGCATTTTGCATATTCATGCATATAGGGCATTAGATGCACAAAATGAGCTTCCATTTCGCTCATGCATTTCATGTATAAAATGGAAATTGCATATGTTAGATGTCACACGTGCATATTGTTCATTTCATGTACAGACATGGTCTGCATCTAGCATTTATAGGTACATCTGTATGAATGACACGAGTTTGTGTGTGCATGCATCAAGCTATGCCTTGCATGTTGTATTCTCCCAATATATGCGTGCATGATATATATATGTGATATCAACCCCATTGGAAACTACAATGGCCAAATACTTCCTTGCTAAATAAGCTGCACTTGACTCATGGCGTGTGTGCAATATGTCATACACTTGGGGGGAGAAATTGTTTTGATATGTGCATATATTTAGAGGGAGCTTCATGATCTTGTATGTAGCATAATTTTCAGCATACATTTAACAATTAAACTCGCATAAGGCTATGCATTGAAATATATTTGATTTGATGAATATCATTTATAAGGATATATGAAATTCTTCTTAACACTCTTGTGAAACTCAAAGTTTGGCATCTTCTTTGAAGACTTATGTTAAGAAAAGAATTTCTTTCGTCAAATGAAAAAGATTGTTCATGTTAAAAGAAAGGAGGAAAACCTAGCCTAGTAATCGGGCCTCCCCATTGCAGAAATGAGGAGAGTTCGTGTAAAACAGCGAAGTGGAACTCCAATCTGAATTAAAAGAAAGGAAAAGAACACAGAGCAATGAACACACTGAGTAGATCGGATGCATGTCACCTAAGACGTGATGTGGTTCACATTGACAAATGTTGCTTTGAGTAAATACTGTTCCAAAAGGAAGTGGAATGGTTAACACATTGAATAACCGGGGATTCGGGCATGTGATCCATGTGTTTCCTCGCGTAAAAAAGTGTGGATTAAACCTGACCATTCTGGTTGTTAAAAAGATGAGGCAGAATAAAGCTATAAAAATTCAAGTCTGAAAATGCACGTGCAGATAGAGAGTCATCCACTAATGTTAATCAGAAAGTCCATTCATCCATATGCTTGATGTTTACTGTGCATTTTAATTGTATCTACAAGAAGAGATTTAACTTTAAGTGTGTTCTGAAAATTTGTCTAAATTCGTGAATCTACATGGTCCTCTCTAAATGACTGCACAACCCCTCCCCCCCCCGCCCCATGTGTGGAATGATCATTGAACATGTCATGTCATTTGAGTCAATTGCATCCTTTGTTATCCCATTGCCATTCTTTTGATAAGAAAGGGGAAGACAGTTTGCACATATATACATATATGTTGTGTGCTCTGACAGAATGCCTGCATGATTCATGATGCATCACATTGAACAATTGGTTTTAGGCATTAAGGTCTATTTGATCATAGAGTAATTCACTTGCATACATGTGCATACAAGTGTCCATCAGTTCAATAACTGGTATCAACAATTGGTATCAGACACCCTCATGTGCATTCTGGTTAAATATGAGCATTCTGGTCAAATGACTCATGTGCATTTCCTTCATTCACCCTCATATAAATTTATAAACATGTGTGCTGTTTCATGACTGAGTGTATGCTTCCATGACTCATCATAAAGGAGCCTTGTTTTCACTGTGAATAGGAAGAATCAGTTTGTCATGTGCCATTGAGCAGGAATCCGAAGTATTTCACACTGGCTGTTAAGGGGAATCAAGAAATCTTGCTCAAACATTCTCAGTCCAACAATTGGTATCAACCCAATTGGTATCAGCCTTCATCATGCGTGTAGTTGGATCACACCTTTTAAATTTCATACGTTGCAAAGAAAAAGTAAAAATCTGAAAACCAGAAAAATGAGTATGCTAAATGGCTGAATAAATAGATTGCATGTTATAGTTTTTTCTTGGTTATGTACAGCCTTGATCTGGGTCTTGTTCATGCCTATGTCTGGCTTTAATCTGATTGTTTATCTCTGAAACAAGTTTTCATGCTCACGGGTTCACACTGATTTCCAAATCTCTGCTTCACCTTGTCTTAAACCAGTTGCCCTCACTGTTTTACCCCTACTCTGAATGTCTCCTAATTACTTTGCTCCCCATCTTCATGAATGCTCCATATATTCTCTCTCTGTCTTTCATTTTGATGATGTCAAAGGGGGAGAGATTATATGAGTTATTATTTGATTATATAAGTCAAGGGGGAAGGGGGAAGCTTGCATGCTTGTAAATAGGAGAGTTTTCATTCAGAGTGATTTAGTTTTCATTCAGAGTGTTTCTGACTGAATTGAAAGATCTATGATCATAGTTGAACTTAGTTGTCATAATGACTCACAGTTGTCATCATCAAAAAGAGGGAGAATGTTGTGCATGTATGGTTCATGTGTGATTTTGATGATGTCCAACTATGATTCATTATTGTACTTTTGATAATGATCCAACTAAGATTCACTGAGTGTGTTGATGTTTTTCATGATGCTGTGTTCTTCATGAGATATTCTTAAGAGTGAAGATTTCAATTCATTGAGTCTCATGTTTAAATTCTTGGATCATGATGAAATCTTTATTGATTTTTAAACTCTGATATTCATATAATCTTGAATGATTTTTACTTTGATTTCTCTCATGATGTGAGTGAACGAGCCTTTTGAAAGTTGACAGATGAGAAAAGGAGTTGACAGATGTTAAAGTCAGTCGATTAAGCACAAAGTTGGTCGACTGATATGAGTCCAAGTCGACAGACATCAAACTTCAGTCGACAGATGTGAAGTTCAGTCGACATATGTTCAGAGAAGTCGACAGACTTAATTTGTAGACAAAGCAACTCCAGCAGAAGTCCCAGCTACAAAGTCGACAGACATCGGAAGAGAGCAATGTTGAAAAACTTGAGGAGTATGGCAAAAGGACATAGAGCGTGAAGCTCAAGATGTCAATTTTGTGACAACAAAGATTGAATGAAGCTCAAGGTGCAAGGGGCTTTGGACTTGCTGAAATGAAGATGCAAGGGCTGACCAGCTAGTCGACAGACAAAGGCAAATTCAGTCGACTGAGTTCCAACTCAGTCGACAGATATGAAAGTTAGTCGACAGTAATGGTTGGGCCCGAGGCAGCTGTTGTCTTCCTAGAGACTGAATGATATGACAAGTCTGCGTAGGTTGGAAAGACGTTCTACAACTCGCAGGTTGCAAGCACAGTCAGATGGCTATCTTCTTCAAGTCATGAAGAGAAACTTGGTCAGTTTTCAAGCAATGGGGTCTTTATCACCAGGGCAATGGATTTCCAAACAATAGGTCAAGAAACTGAATTCTGGAACCAAGAAGATGAAGAAGATATCTCAGAAGAGGATATATCTGTTTCTGATGATGAAGCAGAGGGTGTGAGTTTTCATGTGAAGTTAAAGATGTCAAAAGCAAGGTCGAAAGAAAGAATTGAGAAGATGGGCGGAGTGTGGAAGAAGAGTCGACCTACCAAGCCAACTAGGTCGACTCATATCATCTGAAACTCACAACATTAAGTCGACAAGCCATGCCAAGCCCAAGTCAGCAGACATGGAAGATTTAGTCGATTGAACTGCCAACTCAGTCAACTGACCTGAACTTAGCCGTACAGACACGTGAGCCTTTTAAGCAATCACGTGGATTCTTTCTCCAATCATTGACACACGCTCCCAGGTCACGTGTCTCGATTTATGGAAAGGTCCTAAGATAGAATATTCTACTTTTGACGTGGACCAATCACAAAGTAGCTTGGAATTGGAAAATCATCCATTATCTTCTACTATAAATACAATCATTCGCCTTGGAGAAGAAGTAGATGAAGTGAGAAGCAGTGAGCCGCCCTGAGCCTTCTGAAGAACATCTGAGGGAGAAGAAAAGAGAGAGAGCCTCCTGGGCATTTCGAAGAGAATTTGAGAGAGGCATTTGAGGGAACCGTCTTCCACAGGCCACTGCGTGGAGAGAGTGGAACAGCCTCAGATCTGAACCTAGATCTGTCATTTACAGCTTCTAGATCTCGATCAGAAGCTACATTTGATTTTCGTTTTCGATTTGTGTCTTTCTTCATTTCATCTAATCGCAGATTTTCGTGTGTAGTGTTGTTTTGACAGCGAGTTGTCCAATACTCTGTTTTAAGAGATCGGGGTGTTTCTGGCTACTAGGCAGTCGTGTGCAATTGAGGAGAGTGTTCCTCGAGTAGAAGCTGCGCATCAGCGGTTGTAGCGGACTGCAACCGTGCTTGTGTGCTCGAGGAATGTGTTCCTCGAGTGGAAGCTGTGAATTAGCGGTGTGAGGAAAGTGTTCCTCAGTTCAAGCTGTAAGTCAACGGTTGTCAGCGGATTGCATCTGCGCGCATGTGCCCGTTCATCCTTGGAAGCTGTGAATCAGCGGTTATTTGGAGACTTGTCCCCGTGGGTGTTGCTACGGTTGCAGCATTGGAAGCCTCACCGGGTTTGGTGAGGGTTGACGTAGGCGAACGGGAGTGTCCGGCCGAACCACCTTAAAATTGCTGTCTCTCTGTGAATACCTGTGCGATTGTTCCATTTCTCCTATCCCCTTTCACAGGCTGAAGTTGACACTATCACACACATCAAACTGTTTACACAGCTACACATTCAATCTACTCACACACACCCGTCAAGTGTTCCATTGATCTCTGCTCAGTGGTGCAGCAGATCTATCTGTCTGCCGGAAGTTCAGTTAGGTTCATTTAGCCACTCAGTTCTTCAACACGATCTTTCTGATACTTGGTGTATCTAAATTTCGCTCAATTGCTTTTAAGTGCTATTGTTGAATCCGCTGTGTGCCAAAACCAGAGTTTCATGTAGTTAGATTTTTTAAAGGGGCGTAATCAATTCATCCCCCTCTTGATTACGGTTGCATCAAGGGACCCAACTGATCCTCTTCTTGAATGACAGATAAGCTCTCTATCCTTTGTAGTCATCAACTCTGTTGTGATGTAGTCAGACATTTGGTTTTTAAAAGAGAAATCATTTAGTTTCCTTGTCCTTTTGTTCACTTTTTACATGTCTTCTTAATTTTCTGCAGGTTTTACTCCCTTCTTTTGGGATGTAGATGACCTTCAATTGTTAACAACTTCTTTCACACACTGTCCATTGTTTTCTTAAGCTGATTGACACTGTTATCACAGTTTGTGTGGCGAATGAGTATGTGAATGTTCTTTCATGAGTCATTTCTGTGAGCGATTAAAGACTAAGAACAATGAACACATTGTGTTTGTAAGTTACAAAATGTCGTGCCTGCTATCCCACCTTCATGTTCTAGATATAGGCTTTGCATTATGAGCGTTGAAGGCCATAGTTGAAATATCTTTTGTATGAATTAGATTCAGGAACTGAAGAAGTCCTATTTGGTTTTTGTTTTGGTCCTGATGGTTATCAGTAACTGCCCTGTGTGGACAAACTATGGCTGGGTTTAGCAGATCATGGCACAGAGGAGAGTAGAAATAGAAGTAGGCAGGGGACAATGAAAATAATGATGGCAAAAATGATGACAAGGGGATGAGGAATAGAGCTGTCAGTGGCTGGCTGGCCAGACAAACCTCAGCCTTAGCTCTATCTTAGGCCAGGTTGCCAATCCCCTTGGCACTTACAGCTTGCAGGAAAAAAAACGGAAAAGAGGAAAATTGGGGGATTCGGATTAATAATAGCCCAAGCACAACTTTACTTTGGGCCAGGCTTGTCTTTAGTTCTGGCCCAAGGAAACCTGTGGGGCTTTTTAGTTTTTTTCTTAAACCCCCCCCCCAAAGCCATAGTACTTGTGCATGGGAATGTGCATGGAGCAGAAATGAAGGCTCCAAACCATTCATACACGCACTCTGGGTAGCACGCTAGGTGCCAGAAAAGTCAGGCTTGAGAGTCAAGTCATTGTATGTGTGCAGCTACGTTATTAAAGGCTCTTGCTTGCCTAGGTAGCGAGGCAAGGTGAGGCGAGACTAAAATCCCCTGCCTCACCTCATTTGCCTCACCCACATAGCCTATGTATCTGTATCAAATGCTTGTATTATTTAATTATGCAATATTGCTTTTTCTTACTTTTAACTACTATGAAATGGCTAATGCCAATTTTAATAATGTCTATTACTTTTTTCTTTTACATACTATCACATTTTTCTTATTATTGATGACGCCTAAGTCCATCTACTAGTTATATGAGTGCTTTATTCAAATTGGTTTTTCTATATTGGACATGATCAGTGTTCCCCAAAATATTGCATATCATTATCTTGGATATTTTATATATTTTTCTTATACCATTTTCTTCATTTATAATATTTTGTGGAAGCAAAACACATCGCATCAAATGCCTACGCTCTTGCCTGGCCATTTGAGCCTGAGGTGAACCCTGGCCGCCTTGTTCACCTCACTTTTATATAACGTAGGCATAACTGTGTATATATGCATGTCTGTACATATATGTACATATAGGATGGCTCCAGATTTGGAAAA
Source organism: Amorphophallus konjac (assembly GCA_022559845.1). NCBI lineage: Eukaryota > Viridiplantae > Streptophyta > Magnoliopsida > Alismatales > Araceae > Amorphophallus > Amorphophallus konjac. The sequence goes on along the minus strand of CM040118.1, from coordinate 463,018,380 downwards.
AAGGGGCACCATGGTGAATGGATGGTTTCGTCCACCCTGCCTGATGCAGTGCTTGGGTGCTTTTCTGCCCATGGAAAGCGGGGCAGGCTCATGCAGGCATAATGTGGGACCATCCAATCTCAATCAAACGTTGCACTATATTGTGTCCAGGTTGCAGAAAAGGGCCTGGCCACATTCTAGCACTCAGTACATGTGTATACATACATATACTTGTGTGTGTGTGTATATATATATACACATGTAGCTACTGACCCATAGACACTGATTTATACAATGGACTGTTCTCTCATGTTAGTCTCACTTCACAACAATTTTTGAAGGTGGCTAAGCCACATCTCATTAAAATGAAGAGAGAACACAAACCTCTATTCTATCAAGATGATAGAAAGAAGCATGGGAAAGGAAAAACAAACAACAGAACAGGTCTAAGGCCTGAAAACATGGCAAAAAGAAATTCAAATTCAAATATAACAGGGTCCTGCCAAACAAAATACAAAATTAAACTCATCGAGGACATGATTCATCTCATAAAACTAAATCCCCTGTTTCTCATTAAAGCTTATCACAGGTATCATTTACAATTTCTTGTTTCTCAAATTGTTAGTGTATTAAAGTCTCATTTACATGTGTTTGGAAGTTCCACTTTTTTGGGTCAATTTTGCATTTGCTTATTAGTCATGTCAAGATTCTTGCCTTGTCTGTTTGGTTCTGCGTTGTTCCAGATACCTTCACCAAGCATTTCAAGAAGTATGGGCAGATAACTGATTCAGTTATTATGAAGGATAAGGGTACTAGAAGGCCACGAGGATTTGGATTTATAACCTTCGCTGATCTGTCTGTTATTGGAAAAGTTTTGGAGGACGAACATATAATTGATGGAAGAATGGTATGTTGGCAGCAAAATGTTGATGCAAATATCCAATTTTCCACTTTGTCCTTTTTTGTCATCCATGTTTCTGTACGATGAGATGTTTAACATAGTTGTAGATATTTGATTCTCTTTTATTCTTAGGTAGAAGTAAAACAAACTGTACCAAGAGAAGTTATGTCATCTGAAGGAGGTTCCAAGACAAAGAAAATCTTTGTTGGTGGATTGCCAACTTCTCTAACAGAAGGTCGTCGCTGTATATTATTACAATCTGATTAGTTTTCTTGGACCATCCAATAACTAAATTCTTTTGAGAATCTGCAGATGAGTTCAAAGAATACTTCAGTGCATATGGCAAAGTAGTAGAGCATCAGATAATGCTGGACCATAATACCGGGCCGCTCACGAGGTTTTGGTTTCATCACATTTGAAAATGAGGATTCAGTGGAAGGAGTCATCTCACAGGGTAAAATGCATACCCTGGCCGGGAAGCAGGTTTGTTAAAGATTGGTAATGCTAATGTTCTGACAGATTTCTTGAGTTATTCTTGGTTTCAACCCAGTTTTCATTTCAATCCCTACCTTTGGGTATGCACATTATTCCAAAGTGAGCTTTGAAGAAAGTAGTACTCTTTCGTTGTTGTTCTGCATTCTACGGTTTTTTTTTTGGCAAAAACCATTCAGAAATCTCCTAGTTTGTGCTATTCGTGAACTTTGAACTATTCTTCAAGATATCTACAGAAAGTTGCACTTCCGTGATATCCTTTTTCATTTTTGGTCCCCCCCCGGGCCCCCCTCATACACCAAGAAGAAAAGGGAGAAAAGAATGTAGATATCTGTGAACGTTGCTACTTTTATTAGTAAAAACGGAAGAACATTTTTCTCTTGGTCTGTATATCTTCTGATAACTTCCAGAACATGTATTCTTAGTTTGACCAGCTTTCACTGGAATACAGGTTGAAATCAGGAAGGCTGAACCAAAGAAAGCCGGTGGTGATGCCAGACCAAATGGAAGAGCTGATTATGGTCCGGGTGCAGGAAATGCATACGGAGGCTTTGGGGGTGGTGCATATGGTTATAGATACGGTGGAAGAATGGCTGGTGCAGACGGGGGCTACGGTGGAGGCTTCGGCTATGGTGGTGGGCTTGGAAATCGTATGGGCAATGGGATTGGGTATGGTGGGCATATGTACGGCAGAGGAGGATATGGGGGTGGTGGTGCTTATGCTGGCACGGGTGGGTATGGTGCCTACAGTGGCGGATATGGCGGCGCTAGATATGGTGGTCACTATCATCCATATGGAAGATGAGGGACATTGTCACATGAAGATGGCGGGGATATTCAGTAAAATCCAGTAATCAAGATGTATGCTTCCTAATTACCATCTAAGCACACATTTCTACTACCTTTCTTCTTGTTTCCCCCTTCTCCCTCTATTCACCTCTCCTGGAAAGTTCTGTTCAGGAAAGCAGCTCTCCAGTTTTGGCAAAGGCTTGTACTTCTGCCGAGTATTATCACTTTGGATTCTAATGAATTTGACTTGTGAATTGCAGGGGCTCCGGTCTCTCTTTCGGGAAGATTGAAGACTAATGTTATATTATTATTCTTACTCTTGATAAACTTACTGTATCATTGCACCTTCAATACCCATTTTGTATACTTTTGTTTGTTATGAAATGAGGTAATACAAACTGTCGGTGGATGTGTTAGTATCTAAGATATGTAAGCAGCATTTTTCTGGTTTTAAGTTTGTTTATTTCAAATCTCGAAGTTCAACACCTGGGACTGGATCATCCTTCCCGAAGATAAGTGGCATAGAGCCATAGACCTTGATGGATGGATTTTTGAACATGCTTTACAGGTGAACCAAGTATATCTGTAGTGTTGAAACATGGGGTTCATATTCTCATCTATACAGGTTTACAATCTTAAACATGATTTGCTGCTACTTAGAGTTTGCTCAATTCAATGGGAAAATATGGCATGAGCAGTGGCTGGAGTTGGTTTGAGCTTAGCTTCGGTGGGCCGATGAGATAAGAGCTTGTTACCGAAGGTAGGGTGAACGAGCGTTTTGACGGAGTTGAGGACTTTTATGATTGGATGTGCAGCGCGGGCAACCATAACAATTGAGGTTCGTAACCTGTCATACCTACTCCCATAAACAAATAGCATTGGGAAACAATTATTACGTTGCTGGTTAGGATTTGTCAGATCAGTTCGGTACGTTATGTATTGCATGTATAAGATCTTATGGTGTGGGTGTGGTACGTAATTGGTATGTTCTTATATATTTTAAATATTATATATTTTATTTTAGAAAAAATTTGTATGTGAGTTGGTTTGAGATCTTATGTTTAATTGTGAGTTCATCCGATCGAAACGAATCAATCTCATGATTTTTTTATTTCTTTTTAAGATTCTCAATAAAAAAACTTGCAATCTTATTTCTGAGATTTGAACGTAAGAGATTGTATAAAGAAGGTGCAAATTAGGGTTTGTTGTCTTGGTGTGATCAGTCTCGATTATTATATATATATATAATTTTTTTTTCATCTAGATATCTAATGGTATCGAATTGTATATTGAAACGATATGTACCAATGATCCGTCAAATCTTACTGCTAGCGGTAGTTAGGTAGTTACATTTTTACTTTTTAAATATTTTTTTAAAAATGTGTTTTCAGTCTTCTCAGGGTGCATTTGTGGATGAGGGACACTTTTGGTTTTTTTTCAAAAGCTTGTAGAGAGAAAAAAAGGTTTTTTAAGAGAAGATTTTTGGGTTTTTAAAATTTAACACTTTTGTTCTTATATTTCTCTTCAATTGAAAAGTTGACTTTGAAATTTGTGATGTGATTTAAATTTATTTATTTTAATTCTCGAGATGAGATTTTTGAGGTCAAAATCATATTTGAACATATTTTTAAACTCTAAAAATATTACGTGAAGTGTAAAATTTAAACTTTTACATAAAAAAATGATCGGCAGTCCTTCTAGTACTGACGGCTGAGTTGGAAAAGGGGCATGCGTATCTTTCTAAATAGAAAAAATGTCGAGGGTTAGAAGAACAGGTAGCACTTTCTCAAGTGCCTCACAATAAAAAAGGATTTTTTTATAAAAATTATTATTAAAAGTGAATTTAGATCTTAAAAATATATTAACAAGTATATCACTGATTTAATTTAAATAGTGTATAAATATTATTTAAACGTAATTTTTTTACAAATTGTTGATAAAAAGAAGTGATATTTATATAAATAAATATTATATTTTTACACAATTCAGATTATACAGTGATATATTTATTAATATATTTTTAAGAATAATTTTTTATAAATTCAATTTTAACAATAATTTTTACGAAAAAAATACTAAAAAAATACTCTTCAGTCTACCCGTTCTCCTGTTCCCTTCCCCGACGTGCTCCGTCTCTGCCAGACTCGGCGACCTCCTCTCGCTCGTCTGTCCTCCGCCATGGCCGCTCCGAGGATCCTCCTCTGCGGCGACGTCCTCGGCCGCCTCAACCAGCTCTTCAAGCGAGTTCAGTCGGTGCGCGCCGCCCCCCAACCTCGCCTTTTCGTGGTTGCTCTAGGGTTCCTCATTGTTCTTCCTTTCTTCCAGGTGAGCGCTTCCAACGGCCCCTTCGACGCCCTCCTCTGCGTGGGGCAGTTCTTCCCGGAGTCTCCTGAAGGATTAGAGGAGGTGTCCGACTACCTCGAGGGCCGGTCGCCGGTGCCCATGCCCACCTACTTCACCGGCGACTATGGCGCCGGCGCCGCCAAGTTCCTTTCCGCCGCCTCGCGGCAGCACGCTAACCGGGGGTTCAAGACCGACGGCCTTAGGGTTTGCGACAACCTGTACTGGCTCAGAGGCAGTGGGAAATTCTGCCTTAAGGGTAAGACTAACCACTGGACTGGACCGTGCCCTCCCGTTCCCTGTCTCGTCATTTTTTGAAGTCTTCAAGGATTTTATTCCTTTTTTCCCCTCTTTTGGTGTGCAGCTTAGGGTTGTTTTAATTGCTGTAAATCGATGAAATACTTGAGTTTCAAATTGCTAGTCTTAAAATTGAGGGGAACGAAATCCTTGATTTTGATTGGCGACCTCCTTTAATGAAAAACCAGTTTGGGGATTCCTTTAAGTGTTTTACATCAATCCAAACAAATGGAATAAGGAGAATTCACTGTTTTACATTCATTCAAAGAAATGAAATCCTATTTTTTTCAGTGTTTTATGCCAATCTAATCAACCTTTGATTTTTGTCACCTGTAGGGCTGTGCATAGCCTACCTGTCTGGGAGATGCCGGTCGGAGAGCCAGGGGTTCGGATTATATAGTGAAGATGACGTTGGTGCGCTGAGAGTGCTGGCTGAGGAGAAGCAAATTATTGATATTTTCCTATCATATCCTTAGTTTTGTTTTTCTTGTGTACCGATACACTCAGATGGTTCTTTCCCTTGGTTACTTCAGTGTGGTTCTGTGTTGATCTTATGTTCCTTGTCGCTCTATTGCATCCTTGAGGACCTTGACCTACTAACACTAATGAATGGCCCAGTGAGATCACCAAAAGAGCTGATATTTCCTCTGCTCCACAAGGAGTTTCTGATCCTTCGGGTTGTGATCCAATCATTTCAGAGTTGGCTGCAGAGATCAAGCCTCGGTAAGTGATCTTGATGCTGATTGCTGGTTTTCATCCAACCCTAGTTTCACTATGGCAAAGAAAAAAAAGGAGAAAAATGTGCCCTAAGTTTTTGTTGCTCCGACAACTAGTCTGTTATTTCTCTGTAATGGAATTTATTGCTCTGAGAACTAGCTTACTTTTCTTTGTAGTGGAAATTAGTGTTTGTACTTGAGAATTATGATGCAACATGCACACCAGCTCTTGTTATTTTCTTTGCAGTGCTAGCAGCCTATATGTTTCAGAAATTTTATCAGCAGTTTTCCAATCATCAGATGATGATGCTTCTATTCTGTGGTCAGGTATCATTATGCAGGTAGTAAACACATCTTTTATGCTCGTGAACCTTATCTAAATGACAATGCCATGCATGCTACTCGCTTTGTAGGGCTTGCCGCTGTTGGGAACAAGGATAAACAGGTGTGATTTCTTTCTAAACACAGTTTTCATTCACTGTTTTTGTAGTTCTCTTTTGGAGTTTTTCTGTTTTTTTTCCGTTTATTTAAAGTTACCAGTGCAAGGTGAACGATTCTATTGTGATTTCAGAAACTCTCCTTTTGCCACTTTATTTTATTATTTTACAGTTCAATTAAAAGCCTTTTTAACAGGAAACATCAGGGTTCATGATGTCTTCCAGATAAATTACTATCTGTTAAAATGAACTATAGTTTGCTTCCACAGCATCTCCTGTGGTCCATGATAACATGTATGAGCACTGGTGCACACATAATGGACAATGCTCATCCTGCATCTCTTGGAACAATCTCTTTCAGATCATTAGTTTATCTAAATTGAAAGCCATACACATTGGTGCAATCGTTTTCTTAAAGACATTGGATTTAAATGAGGGCCACTCATGGAAGCTGAAGGGCGATAAAAAAATATGGTGGCCAATTCTTCACACGACACTGTGCGCTATTTGGGGAGAGAAACATGGGAGGATCTTCCGGAGGGGGTCTAAAATTTCAGAAGGAATCTCATCTTTCATTTGTGCTAGAGTTTGGGAATGGGCAAAATCCAATTGTAATGTGGATCTATCTTCTTCTTTTCTTTTGGTCTTTTGGAGGAGAGGGTGTAACACCTTTTTGGTGTTTAATCAGGTACATGGGTTTCACTCTGTGTATGTGGATGTGGCCTGTTTATTAGTGTGGTGCCTTAACCCGTTGACACCTGTATAAATGTGCAAAATCAAATGATGGCAAGAGGAGCCAAATTCTATTCCTTCTTTTCAATCTATGCATCATAGTTACTTGAACTCAGAAATGAGAAATGCAAACCCATATTATAGTGTGACTCAGATCATGGTGTCTGGTTTCTGTTTGCTTATCTTCAAAACCAACTTGTCACATCTGATGCGCGTATGGTGTACAAATGGTACACAAGGATCTGGTTCTATCTGAGTTACAGTTGGGTCATCCTGTTTGGGCTGGCTGGGTTTCCTTGTCATTCAGAGGTGGTGAAGCCTTTAATCCACATTATATGGATAATATGCCCCAATTTAAATGATTGTACAAAACTTATGGGAAGAATTGAAGGCTACCTTATTTATCATGGATTTTGTTTTGGTATCATGCAGGGCATATGGCATTCTAATGGGCATCACATGTAATGTAAGGCCTTTATCTGCTTATGTTGTTGAAAGATAGCATTCTTATATGATGTCTGTACAGAAATCTTATATATAGTGGTTAGATGGTTTTGGAGGATTGAAGATACGAGGACACAAGGAGAAATCATACAGACACCAATTAAATCATAGACAACTTAAGTACGTAGGAAACGGTTTTAGTAATCTCTGGTGCAGTGTACAAGGGTGGCAGCACATCAGTTAGTGATGTCAATCAGTCAATGACAATCACATGTTATAGATAAGTGGTGCGCTGGTTGATCATCGCTCAGGATCCTCAGGAAAAACTTTAACTTTAGGGCAGGAAATCTGCAAGAATACCAAATGGAATTGGCTATATAGGTACATTGTGAGAAGGCATCAAGATTTGGTTAGGAGCTTAATTTCATAGCTGGGACATACTCTCATTTCATAGGAGGGAAGAACATTTTTATGATCGTACATAGTCTGAATCAATGAAGAACAACTTTGATGGCATGGAAAATAAATGACATTAGTGGGCATATAAGCAAGTCGACTGAGAACATGTTGGATGTGTTTTCCAAAAATTTCCTGCATGGAAAACTGCTGAGAGAACAAGCATGAACATAAATAGCATTACTGCTGTTAAAGGAAATCTGAAAGGTGTGGCGCTTGCCTCCAAGAAGAAAATTTGATATTTTGTAAGTTGAGGTCAAACAGAACCCATTTCTGATTGCTGATTACTTATAACTCAATTTTGCTTAAAAAAGCTTAAAATTTGTTTTTATTTTTTTAATTTCTAAATTCTTCTCGTCCTTTGAACTTCTTTGCTATAAGCCTATAAGACTTGCACTCCCATGTGAGTTGAAGATTTGATATCACACTGTCACATTTACTTGATTACTTACATTGATATTTTGTAACTATGGCTCATGCAAATGTTGTGTGACCTTTTGGTCCTAGATACTTTGGTTGATTTATTTATCCAGTTCTATCATGCCATCAGTTAACTCCTCGATTAATTTGGCTCTTTTCTTTCTCATAAAAATTATCCTGGGCTTTGCATTACTCATCGGTTTTTAAAAATTCTAAGATATTTTCTCATTTGCAACTTCATTTGACAAATTGTTTGGGGAATGGATGTATTTGTACATGGACGCAGAATGGGCTTGGAAAAAAATATTGGTTGCTGTTTACACGCGAAAGAATAAGGAACAAACAAGCACATAGCGTATTCCGGCTTTTTTAATGCTTGCATGTTTATAATTTCCACGCGCATGTTTTATCAGACGATTTAAGAGTTCGTGTACTGGACTCTTCCCCACCGAATGGAATCGGTGTTAATTTACATCGGACAAGTCCGAATACCCTTGATTAAAACTGCTAAACGTTCCTTTCTTGCCCTCATAATATTGACTCTTTTTACCGAAATATTAGTTCGAGAGAAAACATTTCCTTTACCCCAAGATAGGGCATCATTGCAATTATCCCTCCTTGCGAGGGTTTATTTGTAATATTTCCTTCATGGAAAGGTTTTAATGCAATTTTCCCCTTTGGAGGGGTTTTGTGCAATCTCATGAACTTTTAGGATATAGCCGCAATTTTCAGATCTTAGGATTTGAATCTCAATTTTGATCATGTTTAGACAAGCTTCAACATCTCCCATGAGGATTTCTTGAACTTTAAAATCTTTTCACACTTTGGAGGACATATCTGCCATTTTTGAAAAGCATGAGGATAAAAGTGTAATTTTCTGTCCATGTAGGGTTTTCCTCCTAATTTTGAACATGAAGAATGAAATCTCAAACCCTTGCATGATCAGCATAACCAGTTTTCATGTCTTGAATTCTTTGCACTTCAATATACAAAGTAGACTAACTTGAGGGCATTTCAGTCACATATCCCTTTAAGTGTAGTCTTGTGTGAAGATAAACTTTTTAACATAAGAGAACACCCACAAGAGGGGCTGCGACCTGCTGCTTGGACTGCTCCTGGCTGCTACTGCTCTTGTCTTCTTGCTGTTGTTCTCTCTTCTCCCTTTTCCTTGGTGCTGGAGCCTTCTTCTTATAGCATCTTGGAGATAGGGCGGAGGAACTCCCTTGGGCTTCTCTCCGATGGAATTTGAAAAGGTGACTTTTGATCTTCCTCCTCCCTGTCTTTTCCCCTTCCATTAACTGTAGCATTTATTTCTTTTTCTCCCTTCTTTCTCTTCCTTTTCTATTTTTTTAGTGTAACCGCAAGGGCCATGGGCGGAGGGGCCTCCTCCGGCCTGCTGGCAGGGCGGAGGGGTCTCCTCCGGCCTGCAACAGGGCGGAGGAGGTTTCCCTCCGGCCTACAGCAGGGCGGAGGGGTCTCTTCCGGCCTGCACAGGGCGGAGGGACCTCCTCCGGCCTGCCACAGGGCGGAGGAGCCTCCTCCGGCCTGCAGCAGGGCGGAGGAGAGCCTCTGGCCTGCTGTAGGGCAGAGGCAACCCCCCTCCGGCCTGCAGCAGGGCGGAGGCAGGCCCCTCTGGCCTGTGCAGGGCGGAGGGAGGCCTCCTCCGGCCTGTCAGCAGGTGGAGGGGACTCCTCCGGCCAATTCAGCCTCCGGAGAGGGGTTTTTGGCTCTAATCTGCTATAAAAGGACTCCCGTACATCAGAAAAAATCTCACTTCAACAAGTGGAGCTTTTCTTTTTGCCCTTTTGTCTTGTTCAGAGGGTCTCCTTCTTTGATTCATCCTTTGAGAACATGTGGGTGACATAGTATGCCACCTCTGTGACTTCCAATTCTTTATCAAATGAGCTTCATCAAGAATGAGATATTTCCACTTCTTTCGCTTGAAAACTTTTGAATCTCGAATAACAAGCCTATAAGTTGTGATGCAAATATGGAAGGAATTTGGCTTTAACCAACCTTGCCTCTTATGCTTCCTTTCTTTTGCATTCCCAAAGTATGTCAAAATTTTAAAGGCAGGACACCATTTAAGAAACTCAGTTTCCCAGTTCAGCATGACACTAGTTGGGACCACAATGAGGTGAGGTCCCTATATCCCCTTTTCACAAGCCAGATGTGCGAGGAGAGATATCATCATGATCGTCTTTCCAAACCCATTTTATCTGCTAGAATCCCATTCAGTCTCTTCTCATACATTGTTACCGGCCAATCCAAACCTATATGCTGGTATTCTCGAAGAGGATGCTTAAGGAGGAAAGGAAGCTTTGTGTGTACTTTGGTAGTTGAGAAGGTATTACCAGTTGGCTGTGCTGACCTTGCAGCAGCAGCTGCATCGGCAATGATGTCTTCACTCTCCCTTTCATCATCTGATTCTTGCTTGGGTTTTGCATCAGTGTCCTCTATCATGACATGGGAAAGGTGGACATCATTCGGTCCATTCTCTTCACATGTGTTGTCCTGAACAACTTGACTTTTCAATGAAGCATCATGATCTACTGAACAGTCTGCTGTATCATTGGAACTTGACGAAGTGGATTCAGACTCAGTCTGGGAATAATTAGCAGCATTAATATCCTGTTTATATCTTGCAAGCAATTCTTCTATATCCTGTTTTTTTACAAAATCTGAATTTTGTAAAAATATTTTATGGGTCAACAAATGCCCCCCACGAGAGGTACGTCGGAGCCGAGGGTGACGACAGGCGTCCCGTGCATTCCCCGACTCAGCCAACTTGTGGGTTTGTTGCATAACGCCATTGCTTTTAATTTGGGACTGATCATTCATCTTTTCTTTTTGTTGTTGTTTTGTGGGTTCAAGAATGATGATTACCACCATTCTCATTATTTTCCTTTCTTTGCCCCCCTTTTTTTTTTGGACAGCTTTTTCTAAGGAACTCTCCTGCAGATGGTTGGCTTCCCTTCTCACGGGATTGAGTGGCCTGATAGCCCTCAGATTGCACCTTTTGTGGGGACGGCCCTCATGGTTGATACTCTGATTGGCGGCGTCCGAAGTTTGTTCCAGGGAGCCGAGCTTCCTCCAGTCGAGGTTGTTCGCTACACCCTTACGACTGCTACGAGAAGTTATCACGGGTTAGGGTTGTCAAAAGAGCCCTGGATGGCGGCAGTGGACAGTGCTTGGCAAAAATTTCAGCAGCTATATGAAGCCTCAAATTGGAAAGCCCAAGAGTTAAGGGATCAAGCAGCTGGAGGATGAAATAAAAACAGTACGTGACCAGATCCACGAGAGGAGATCTGGGGTTGAAAGGGTTCGAGAGCGCCGCAGCTCCCTTGAGACTGCCATTGCTGAGAGCAGGAGTCAGGCTGCCTCACTTCAGGAGACCATGCGGAGCATTTTGCAGAGAATCGCGGCCTTGGAAACTTCAGGTGAAACGAGTGCCAAAGTAGTTCAGTGGGCGCGGGCTGAGGAGAGTTCCCTTGCTATAAAGTGCTCAGACATGGAGGAGGCTGCTGCCATGAAGCAGAAGCCCTCCCATCTCTGGGGCTGTATATTTCTTTTCTTCAGCCCATTATCAGCTTCATGTTCTTTTCCTTCATTATTGCAGCCACCGCCAGGGGCTTGTCTTGGGCTCCAATTTTGCAGATGAATAGTGGAATTGCTTATACAGTGACGAAGCATGAATTGCTTTACTCTTGACTCTTGATGATTTTTTTTTCTTCTTTTTCTTTAACACTAGCTTTAGCGCCCTTTCGGGTTTTCACCAAAACTAGCCCCCTTTAGCTTTTTCCAACGCGCCCTTTCGGGTTTTCACGCTGAGGGGTTACCCATTTTTGCCTAAGGCGCCCTTTCGGGTTTTCACCTTAGCCGGGCTTCTTAGGCCTTTTTGCCCTCAACCACCCCTGTGATGGGAATGGCTAAGTCCGCCGGGGCACCTCTATTTTAAGCCCATTTTTTTTTTGAGGACTAGTGACATGGTGTGAACCGTATAAATCGCGAGGCTCACCCTAAACGAAGTTTGGGGAGCAGAAAGGAGTGAGATCTGGGGCTGACCAACAATGTTGGGGAGCCAAAATATTGGGATTTGGAGCTGACCAACGCCGTTGGGAAGTCGAAAACTTGAGATTTGGGACTGACCAACGCTGTTGGGAAGCCAAAAACTTGAGATTCGGGGCTGACCAATGAGGTTGGAAAGCCGAAAAATTTGAGATAAGGGGCTGACTAACGTGGTTGGGAAGCCGAAAACTTAGGATTTGGGGCTGACCAACGAGGTTGGGAAGCCGAAAAACTTGAGATTTGGGGCTGACCAACGAGGTTGGGAAGCCGAAAAACTTGGGATTTGGGGCCGACCAACGAGGTTGGGAACCCGAAAACTTAGGATTTGGGGCCGACCAACGAGGTTGGGAAGCCTGAAAACTTAGGATTTGGGGTTGACCAACTAGGTTGGGAAGCCGAAAAACTTGAGATTTGGGGCCGGCCACCGAGATTGGGAAGCCGAAAACTTAAGATTTGGGGCTAACCAACGCTGTTGGGAAGCCGGAAACTTGCGATTTGGGGCTGACCAACAAGGTTGGGAAGCCGAAAAACTTGGGATTTGGGGCTGACCAACGAGGTTGGGAAGTCGAAAACTTAGGATTTAGGGCTGACCAACGAGGTTGGGAAGCCGATAAACTTGGGGCTGACCAACGGTGCTAGGAAGCCGAAAACTTAGGATTTAGGGCTGGCCAACGCTGTTGGGAAGCCAGAAACTTGGGATTTAGGGCTGGCCAACGCTGTTGGGAAGCCGGAAATTTGGGATTTAGGATTTGGGGCTGACCAACGAGGTTGGGAAGCCGAAAACTTGGGATTTGGGGCTGACCAACGCAGTTGGGAAGCCGAAACTTAGGATTTGGGGCTGGCCAACGCTGTTGGGAAGCTGAAAAACTTGAGATTTGGGGCTGACCAACGAGGTTGGGAAGCCGAAAACTTGGGATTTGGGGTTGACCAACGAGGTTGGGAAGTCGAAAAACTTGAGATTTGGGGCCGACTAACGAGGTTGGGAAGCCGAAAAACTTGAGATTTGGGGCCGACCAACGAGGTTGGGAAGCTGAAAACTTGAGATTTGGGGCTGACCAACGAGGTTGGGAAGCCGAAAACTTGAGATTTGGGGCTGATCAACGAGGTTGGGAAGCCGAAAAACTTGAGATTTGGGATTTGGCGCGGTGGGACATGAACGAGAACCGTTCAAAGCAACCGTGAGTTTTGGATTTTCTTGGGAGGTATCTCCCTTGCTTTCCCTTACTCCTCTGCAACGGAGGGAAGGTCTTGTGTAGGTTGCTACTTGAATTTTTGTTCAGGAGTGTAGTATAACTTTTAATGCTTCCCTTTTAGTGGTGGGAATGGCCCTTCCCCTTTGTGATCAACGACTGCATATGCGCCTCCTTCATAGGCTTTTATGATGAAGTAGGGCCCACGCCAGTTGTGCTGTAGTTTGTCGCTGGATTTGCCTGTCATGACTTCTCTTTCTTTAACCATGACAAGATTGCCCTTTTTAAATGCTCTTGGCTTCACTGGCTTGTCATAGGCTTATGTCATGCGTCTTTGGACTTGGTTGTGGGGAATATTGTTAGCTTATGTTCCGCCACGGAGGGTTCTACCCTGGGCATTTCGTTATAAGTCCAGGCAGAACAATCTTTAAGCTCTTGCCAAAGTTGCTTATACCCTTCCCTTTCCTCCTTCCGGAGAGCGCTAATGAAGATTGGTCGGGGATCGTCAGAATCCCCGAGGTTGAGGTCAACTTGTCCATCGCCTTCTAGTTCTTGCAGAGCTGGCTGTAGGCCGGCGTACTCCTATTCGTTGCCAGGCATAGCGGCGTGTGCGCCGTAGCACTCTAAGTCCTTGAGAGTGGACGAGGGTGATAACTCGTCTGATTCTGGAAGTATCCATTCTTTTTGCGATTGCTCTGAAGGGTAGGTAGTCTCCTTATCAGAGAATGACTTGCTGCATGAGGGCGAGAGCCCTAGGGTGTTCACCGAATGGTGAATTTCCATATTTGCCCCTTGTTGGCTGAGGGCGCGGCGCCTTGCTTCCCTTACCCCAAACTTAGGCAATGCAGGGGCAGCCGCAGTAAGAATTTGCCTAGTCGAGGATTTCGGCCGATCCCATGGATGAGGTTGTGGGGGAGACACCCGATGATTTTGAATTTGAATAACTCCAGACTGTATCAAGCCTTCGACCTCGTCTTTGAAGACATAGCAATTTTCCGTAGTATGGCCGGTCATTCGGTGGTACCGACAAAAGGTGAAGTCCTTGCCCTTGTTTTCTTTAGTCGGCTTGCGAGGCTCTGGCAATGTTATAAGATTTCGTGCTATGCAGAATTCGAACAATGGCTCGGTGTGTGCTTTGATGAACGAGTATGGCGTCTCCATTCGCTTTGCCAATGTCATCACAGGGGTTTTTCTGTTAATCGCCTCACGGGCGCTGATCGGACCAGCTCTTCCGTGGGAGTGAAAACCCACAGAGGGGGAGCCTAGAATACTTGCTCTCTCTTTGACGATAGAATGGGCCTTACTGGTTTCAGGCTTACTGGCGGGTGTTCCAGCCACCATCATCGGAAGGCTGTTATTCAGCATGATCCCAGGCTGGGTAGTAAAGTTCGGTGGAAGCGTACGATGCCTAAGTAGAACATCTCGCTCCCGTAATAACTCCTGCAATAGAGATTTTAATGCTTGATTTTCCCGCCTCAAATCTTCTAGCGTGTTAGCTTCTTTTTCTGGCTGACTATTGACTGGGGCATTGGCAATGGCCAGGATGGAGTCTTGCAGATCACCAACGTTAAGTCCTGTTAGTTGGCCTAAAGCTGATTTCCCCATCTCTCCCAGCTGTCAGTAGGTGGGTTGTAGTGGGGTGACATGTCCTTCACCGGGAGGATTGGCAGGGTGAATGCCTAGGCTGCCTATATCAGGCAACTGCAGTTGGAGACTATGACTTTCAGGTGCAAGTTCTTCTTGAGGTTCTGTCATGCCGAGGTTACCCATCTGAAGGGAACTTGGGTCGCCAACTGAGGATGAGGACCCTATGGTATTGACGGCATAATAGATTTTGAAGTCCACATTGAGATCATAGTCTGGCCCTCTTTTGTCATTTTTGGAGATGGGGGGCATTTGAACAGGCAAGCCTGTTGATCCTTTCGATAGCCATCCACTGGTCCTCGGCCGCCTTCTAGGCTCCACTCTGGCTTCTGAGTGAAAGGAAGCTGGAGCGGATTCTCCAGTTGTGGGCGTCGGGGACAGGGCGTCAATCGGTCATCCATGCGCCTCATGAGCTGTAGTAGGTCCTTCTGATCATGTTGTAGGCGCCTAACTTCTTTTCTAAGTTTTCGAACGGCCTTCTGAATGGCCAGGAATTCGGACATTAGGAAGTAGCCCCCTGCCAGAGAGGCGCCTTGCGGGGCGGGGGCTGAGTCCAGACCATTTGGCACATCCCTCGCTTGACTTTTCCCAGAAGTTTTATGAAGGACATTGATTGAAAATCTTAATCCTTGATGGATGTGAGATTGAGGGGGATGTTTCTTGGTGCTATTGCTTTCATTTAGAATTCGCCCAGCGGCCTCATGAAGCCTTCTTCTTACCATGCTCTCTCCTTGAGTATCGATCTCTCCCCTTTGGACGAGGATCTCGATACAATCTTGCAGCTCCTCGTACTCTCGGGTGGGGTGCGAAATCACAGCATGGTACTCACAATATTTTGGATGAGCTTTCCCAATCTTAGTGTAGGTAGTAGGGGGGTCGTGGACCATAAAACGACCTTCCTCTAGAAGAATATCAAATATCTTCTTTGTGTTTTTCTTGGGAAAAGAGCACTGGTGGGAAGGCCTCCATCCTGGATACCACAAGGTGGGTTTTGTTCCACTGGGACCTGCTTCTTCTGCCCCCGGATCGGAGAATGTGAAGGTTGCCATTCGATAAATTTGCCGAGTTGGCCGATGGCTGATGACATTAGCCGAACGGGTCGCTCGGTCCCAGACGTGGGGTTGAGGAGGGTCAACCCGAGTCCCCCTCATTGTGATGAGTTGGTTTTGTATCATTTCCTCCAGCTCATCTTTGAAGACATAGTAGTTTTCAATAGTGTGTCCCAATAAACGATGATATGGGCAGTAATTGGGGCCATCTGTTCTGCCGACCTCTTCTGGCTTCTTGGGCTCTGACAGATTTATCAGCTTATTCTTTATACAAAGGTTGAACAATTTGCGAGTATACTCCTTCTTAAAAGAGTAAGGAGTCTTCAAGCGGTCGGCCAACCTCATGTTCCGTGCCTTCCTTTCAGACCTTTTTTCGGAATCACCGGGCAATGTTGCTTCGCCGGTTTCAGTGGTGAGAGAGAAGTCCACCGCATTTGCCTCTCTTCCTGTCGTAGGATGCTCCTTGGACGTCTTAAGCTTTGAGGGAACGAAAGTGGGATTATCTGCGAAGAACATTTCGATCTCTGCGACCGCAGAATTTAATTGGTCGAACCCCTTGATATTTGCCCCTAGAAGTCGCTCACTGACTTCGGGGGAAAGTCCTCTTCGGCAGATTGTTATAGCATCCTCTTGTGTCGGAGGATTGTCACACCTCATACTGAAGTCCCTCCATCTCTTAATAAAGTCCAGTGCGGTTTCTCCTCGCCTTTGCTTGAGCGAGCACAGTTTGGCGAGAGACACCTTCCTCTCGGCTAGCTGGAAGCGGTCAATGAACTTCTTTTGCAAGTCAGCCCAATCGACCACTGAATTTGGTTTCAGCCTGGACTACCATTGAAAGGCGCTACCAGTAAGAGATGTTGCAAAGTATCGGAGGAGATACGACTCGTCAAGCGCGAGCTCACCCATGGCCGTTACATAGTAGGCCAGGTGTTCATGAGGCGACCCCTGCCCATTGAACTTTTAGAGTTTTGGCGCCTTAGGACAATCTAGCGGGAGTTTTTTAAATTGATGGTGAATAGGGTAAGGCACACTATACAAGTCAACAGTGGCCACCCCTTCGCCATGCTGGGCAAACTTATCTTCAATAATTTTTTCTATCATACGCCTTTGAGCGATGACTTCTTCAGCTCCCGGGGCCCAAGAGGATTGAGCATTAGGCGGGACCCTTGGCTCTTCAGCTACCGCCTCGGTCTGTAGGTCATAGGGAGGTACAGCCTGTCTGCCGACCCCAACACGGTTAGGCACCCGTTGCTCCCGCCGGGGGTCTTGATTAAGCATCGGCGTTTGAGATCTTTGAGCATTCAGGTTCATATGCCTCTTCATTTCAAGCATGAGATTGGTCATTTCAATGTGCCATCTCTGCAAGGTTTCAAATTTGGCATCATCGGACATCGCCTGGAATGCAGCCTTTGTCGGTGGCTCAAAAGCTAGATTGGGATAGCCATCATCATGAATGCTCATAACATCGTCAGCATCTGCTTCCACTCGGGGTGACTTTTCGCCTTGGTTTTGAGGGAGTTCCTGGGCAAGAATTTCTTGGTGCTGCTCTTGGGAGGAAGTTCCCGCTTGACCACTGAGTTGGACTTGCAGACTCCTTCTAGCAGCGTTACGAATATTGCGGTATACGGCATCTGTATCTATCGCCAAATTTGGTGCATTCACCTCGGCGGGGTCATTCGGATTGGCAGGATTGCCAATTTGTTCCATATGTTGCCTTCCGGAGGCGTAACATGTGTAGATTTTCATACGCCCACCTGTCTCTGTCATTTGGACGACCCTCCGTCTCTTCGGAGCGTGGGTAGCAGGGCGAAGGGATGCCCCTAGTCTGTCAAAGACGGAGGTCCTTGTAGGAAGGGTCTCTGTTAGCCTTTCAAAGACGGAAACCCGCGGCAGGGGTGTCTGGGCACAGTTGCTCACTTTAGCTCGGATATATCCTGAGCTTTGTGAGGTGAAATTGGACTTGCGATAAGCCCCTTTTCTTTTATGTCCTTGCACGGCACCTGACGATGCCACGTCAGTTGGGGGTTGGGCACGCACAGACTTGCTGGCCCTAGCCTGCTTGATTGCTCTGGCCTCTTGTTTTGTGACCCAGATTTGTTTGACTTTCCGAGGACGTCGCCTGGAGGCCTTATCCCCGTTATCGGACTTTGTCTTCTTTTTGAAAACTAGCTCGTCTTCTCGCATTTTGTGGAGGAGCGAGAAACTGTTAGAAGTGGATATGTTGGGGACGCATCGGTCCCGCGGAACCCTCAGCTCGGAGCCGTCGAGTCGAACGCGTAGATCCCCGACAAGTATGGACTTGCCGGATCTTGAGGTCTTCACCGCTGGCCTCCTGTTTTGTCGGCGGCAGTGCTACCCCCATTTGG
The DNA here is from genome assembly GCA_022559845.1 of Amorphophallus konjac. Classification (NCBI taxonomy): domain Eukaryota; kingdom Viridiplantae; phylum Streptophyta; class Magnoliopsida; order Alismatales; family Araceae; genus Amorphophallus; species Amorphophallus konjac. Next base: position 463,000,060 of record CM040118.1, on the reverse strand, counting down.
CGGGGACGGTATTGGCAGTGAGTGTGTTCACGGAGAACACACGAGTTTGGATCAGGAGGGGCCTGTTGCCTCCAGCAATGGCAGACGGAGCCGAAGAAGGCATCTCCGGCTGAGCGGCAGGGATCACCCCTAGAAAGAAGGGGGAACCCACTACCGTCGGAAAATCCCCAAAGGCAATGGGGACGGTGAGGTAGCCATAGCTGGCATGGCTTGCGACAACGAGCGGGCCGTAGGTGACTGCCGCCATTGCAAGAGTTTCTTTTGCTTTTCAAACTGCTTCCTTCTTCCTGCTTAACAGAGAAGAAGAGTTAGGGTCTTTACAAGGGCATTGAAAGAACTTTAGCAGTTAAATGAAGGGCGGGAAGAGTCCCACCGGACGTGCCAGTCTGTTTACACGCGAAAGAATAAGGAACAAACAAGCACATAACGTATTCCGGCTTTTTTAATGCTTGCATGTTTATAATTTCCACGCGCATGTTTTATCAGACGATTTAAGAGTTCGTGTACTGGACTCTTCCCCACCGAATGGAATCGGTGTTAATTTACATCGGACAAGTCCGAATACCCTTGATTAAAACTGCTAAACGTTCCTTTCTTGCCCTCATAATATTGACTCTTTTTACCGAAATATTAGTTCGAGAGAAAACATTTCCTTTACCCCAAGATAGGGCATCATTGCAATTATCCCTCCTTGCGAGGGTTTATTTGTAATATTTCCTTCATGGAAAGGTTTTAATGCAATTTTCCCCTTTGGAGGGGTTTTGTGCAATCTCATGAACTTTTAGGATATAGCCGCAATTTTCAGATCTTAGGATTTGAATCTCAATTTTGATCATGTTTAGACAAGCTTCAACATCTCCCATGAGGATTTCTTGAACTTTAAAATCTTCTCACACTTTGGAGGACATATCTGTCATTTTTGAAAAGCATGAGGATAAAAGTGTAATTTTCTGTCCATGTAGGGTTTTCCTCCTAATTTTGAACATGAAGAATGAAATCTCAAACCCTTGCATGATCAGCATAACCAGTTTTCATGTCTTGAATTCTTTGCACTTCAATATACAAAGTAGACTAACTTGAGGGCATTTCAGTCACATATCCCTTTAAGTGTAGTCTTGCGTGAAGACAAACTTTTTAACATAAGAGAACACCCACAAGAGGGGCTGCGACCTGCTGCTTGGACTGCTCCTGGCTGCTGCTGCTCTTGTCTTCTTGCTGTTGTTCTCTCTTCTCCCTTTTCCTTGGTGCTGGAGCCTTCTTCTTATAGCATCTTGGAGATAGGGCGGAGGAACTCCCTTGGGCTTCTCTCCGGTGGAATTTGAAAAGGTGACTTTTGATCTTCCTCCTCCCTGTCTTTTCCCCTTCCATTAACTGTAGCATTTATTTCTTTTTCTCCCTTCTTTCTCTTCCTTTTCTATTTTTTTAGTGTAACCGCAAGGGCCATGGGCGGAGGGGCCTCCTCCGGCCTGCTGGCAGGGCGGAGGGGTCTCCTCCGGCCTGCAATAGGGTGGAGGAGGTTTCCCTCCGGCCTGCAGCAGGGCGGAGGGGTCTCCTCCGGCCTGCACAGGGCGGAGGGACCTCCTCCGGCCTGCCACAGGGCGGAGGAGCCTCCTCCGGCCTGCAGCAGGGCGGAGGCAACCCCCCTCCGGCCTGCAGCAGGGCGGAGGCAGTCCTCTCCGACCTGTGCAGGGCGGAGGCAAGCCTCCTCCGGCCTGTGCAGGGCGGAGGGAGGCCTCCCTCCGCCCTGTCATAGGGGACTCCTCCGGCCAATTCAGCCTCCGGAGAGGGGTTTTTGGCTCTAATCTACTATAAAAGGACTCCCGTACATCAGAAAAAATCTCACTTCAACAAGTGGAGCTTTTCTTTTTGCCCTTTTGTCTTGTTCAGAGGGTCTCCTTCTTTGATTCATCCTTTGAGAACATGTGGGTGACATAGTATGCCACCTCTGTGACTTCCAATTCTTTATCAAATGAGCTTCATCAAGAATGAGATATTTCCACTTCTTTCGCTTGAAAACTTTTGAATCTCGAATAACAAGCCTATAAGTTGTGATGCAAATATGGAAGGAATTTGGCTTTAACCAACCTTGCCTCTTATGCTTCCTTTCTTTTGCATTCCCAAAGTATGTCAAAATTTTAAAGGCAGGACACCATTTAAGAAACTCAGTTTCCCAGTTCAGCATGACACTAGTTGGGACCACAATGAGGTGAGGTCCCTATATCCCCTTTTTACAAGCCAGATGTGCGAGGAGAGATATCATCATGATCGTTTTTCCAAACCCATTTTATCTGCTAGAATCCCATTCAGTCTCTTCTCATACATTGTTACCAGCCAATCCAAACCTATATGCTGGTATTCTCGAAGAGGATGCTTAAGGAGGAAAGGAAGCTTTTGTGTGTACTTTGGTAGTTGAGAAGGTATTACCAGTTGGCTGTGCTGACCTTGCAGCAGCAGCTGCATCGGCAATGATGTCTTCACTCTCCCTTTCATCATCTGATTCTTGCTTGGGTTTTGCATCAGTGTCCTCTATCATGACATGGGAAAGGTGGACATCATTCGGTCCATTCTCTTCACATGTGTTGTCCTGAACAACTTGACTTTTCAATGAAGCATCATGATCTACTGAACAGTCTGCTGTATCATTGGAACTTGACGAAGTGGATTCAGACTCAGTCTGGGAATAATTAGCAGCATTAATATCCTGTTTATATCTTACAAGCAATTCTTCTATATCCTATTTTTTTACAAAATCTGAATTTTGTAAAAATATTTTATGGGTCAACAGTTGCTTATGGGGTGTTTGGTTGCTCTTTTTTACCTCTTTTTTCTCTCAATTTTAAAAAAAAGAGTAAGAGATCTTATAATCCTGTTTGGTATGTCTCTCTTAAATTTTAGGGAGATAATTTACTCCCGTGTAAACCTTCCTAAAAAAAAAACACTATATCAATTTTTTTTTAAAAAACACCAACCACGAGACTCCCCCTCCCTCCCCCGCTCGACCCCCGCCCCGCCCCCTGCGCAGCCCCCCTCCCCCTCCCCTCCCCTCCCCGGCGGCCCCTGCGGCCCCCCTTCCCCGCGGCCGGCGACCCCCCTCCCCCGCCCCCGGCGCAGCCCCCCTCCCCCCTGCGGCTCGCCCCCACGGCTACCGGCCGGGCCCCGTCCCCCCCTCCTCCCTGCGGCCCTGGCCCCCTCCCCCTTGCGGCTCGCCCCCGCGTCTACCGGCCGGGCCCCGTCCCCCCCTCCTCCCTGCGGCCCCGGCCCCCTCCCCCGCGGATCCCCTCCCCCCCTGCGGTCCCCTCCCCCGCCGCTGCCTGCCGGCCCCCCTCCCCCCTGCGGCCCCTCCCCCGCGGCTGCCGGCCGGCCCCCCTCCCCCCTGCGGCTCGCCCCCGCGGCTGCCGGTCGGGCCCCCTCCCCCCTCCTCCCTGCGGCCCCGGCCCCCTCCCCCCTGTGGCCCCTCCCCCGCCGCTGCCGGCCGGCCCCCCTCCTCCCTGCGGCCCCTCCCCCGCGGCTGCCCTCCCCCCCACTGTTCCCCCCCTCTCCCGCGTCGTCGTCGTCGTCCGCGAGCCGGCCCTCCGCCGCTGCTGCCTGCATCATCCCGACGTGGCTCCCCTCCCAATGCTCTCGATGCAACAAGCCAAACATGTCTATATAATTTTTTAAATTTATGTTAGCTTGGCCAAACAGATGACTATGATTTACGTCACTTTTAAAAGTTGAGTCAAAAATTGATATGGATTAATTTTTTAGAGAGAAATAACTTTGAAAAAAAAAGTGTTCCCAAACACCCTATTATCATCAAGGAGCTGGTATTTAACAAAATTGTGCTATAAACCAAGTTTCTTTCAAAAAATAAAAATAAATTGTGGCATCTGGAGTAAATTCTTTGTATTTGTTGCTCATTCATCTGGAAACTAGAGTAAATTATTTTTGTTACTTAATTGCTACATTGCTGAAGGTTTATTTAGTGTTTAGACCCTTTATAACTTATGTATGTTTTGCTTGCTTCCCAGAAATTTATTCATGCGATTTCTCCTACGCCAGCAAATGTAATGTCACCAGATGATCTTTATGCAAAGCCAGCAGGCACTACTTTATCACCATATACAGATCCAGAGGGCAACATACCTACTAAGAAAGAAAATAAACGACCTGGTGATACTGAACTGGATACACAATTTTGGCGTTTTGATGTCTCCCAGAAGCGGCAGAGGCAGAGAAGTGCAGATGGTGAAAGATTGTGCTTCAAATTCACATCCACTGGTTCTTGTCTCAAGGGGGGAAAGTGCAGCTTTCGACATGATATGGATTCCAGGGAACAGTATCTAAGAAATGTGTGCTTTGATTTCTTGAACAAGGGAAAATGTGAGAGGGGCCCAGATTGCAAATTCAAGCACAGCTTCTCGGAGGAGCAGGATGTGAGGCGAGACAGTTCTTAAAAGCTAAATATGCTGACATTTTTCTTTCTTCAATCTTTTCCATGAGAATAGCATGTAGCATCACATTTGATTCTGCATGCAACCAGCATCAAATTCTTCCTTAAGTGCATGTAGTGATGAAATCCATCTAGTTCCCCCCCCCTTAGATTTCTCTTCTTCTTGGCTTCCAAAACAAAGAATGCAGTCTCCATCTGCAAACATCCAGTCTCTGATTACTAATTGATCAACTGCTTGTGTCCATTTACAGGCGGAGGCCAGAGAAAAACTGTTGGTTCTGCTTGTCAAGCCCAAATGTGGAGTCACATCTCATTATAAGTGTAGGAGAAAATTACTACTGTGCACTAGCCAAGGGTCCGTTAGTGGATGACCATGTGCTACTAGTACCAATTGAGCATTGCTCTAATACTCTTTCATTAGCATCAGAATCAGACACCGAGTTAGAGGGGTTTAAAAATGCACTCAGGATGGTCTTCCAGAAGCAGGGCAAGGCAGCCATCTTTTATGAGTTTCTCTTCCAGCACAATCCTCATGCCAATCTTCAGGTAATAATGACATGATCATCTCTAGTGCTTATTCCTCACCATTTTGAACCATGGATGGTACCAACTTATTCCTGATCATTTTGATACTGCAAATTTAAGTTTTTTTATGGATATATGTTGTTCATGTGCATTCATAAAGTTCGTGAAAGTCATTACCCACACACACATACTTGTCCTAAATTACATGGAAAATCATGGTGCAACCACTGTGTATTTAATTTTATATGCTACAGGTCTAGAATAGGATTCAGAAGATGCATTATTTGTAGTAAAATGTCATATTTTAGACAGTTTTCATTTGAAGGGGGGAATATATTTTAATGCAACAAAGGTTCAACTGCTAATATGTTGTGCAACTGCATAAGCAAGAAACAAGGTCTTATAGTATTTCTGTTCCCAAGGAAAAATTGTTGGCTGAGTTTCTGCCCCCTTTTTTCTCTCTAAGTATTATGGCAATTCAAGTGAGATTGTGACATGCCATTTTTACTTTGTCTGACGATGAGAGAACGAGTTTATGTATACATGTTAAACAGGACTTTCCGTGCATGCCATAAATTTTTAGCCTGTCTCCTTGTCATGTGTCCCACTTTTTAAAGCTACGAACCTTGCATCTCAATTTGTTTTGAAGCACTTTTTTCTTTCAAGGATAAAGATCTCATGATTGGACGGCTCAGATGACGGTGGCAAAAAGGGTGGCATTGTAGCATTACTCTTATAAATAAAAGAATCTCATATTGTCTTCACTCCTTTCTCTCCCTCTCTTCATGTGCATGTGAAATATTGGGGAGATCAGAAATCATTTTTTATCTTATGTCATACTTTCTACATGTTTTAGATTTTTTATAATTTTATACTTTTTATACTTTTTATAATGATTAAGGGCCCTTTGCCAGGCGGCCCAGGCCACAATGGTAAAAGATGTTAAATGTTAGTGTTGACAGCTCATGTTGCTCAGTCAAGCTCAGCATTATCCCTCCATGACCAATGCATTAGACCTTTCTTTTAACTTTAAACCTTTGTTATGGTTTCTCTCCTTGTATCATCTCGGTGGTGCAAATGCACGAAGTCAAAAATAACAAAGGCTGGAGATGCAAGTCTCTACCTTGCCATTAGTCTAGAATTTGATATCTGTTTGATTGAAGTCAGTTAGCTATGATTCGACAGTCAGATATGTCACAACGAGGAATCCTCTTTTGTTTTCCATGTGCACTTCACATAAACATATCTAGTTGAAGTTTTATCATAATGTCTTGTGTTGTAATGGAACCCCCAGCTCTGTGGTATGTGTAATTTTTTTGTCTTCATACTTGTTGTATGGAAATGGTTGTGGACAGTTTTACTATTGGGTTTTATAGTTTTTACGACACTACTGAGGATTTCCTTCTTTTTTTTCTCAATAATTTTACACAGGCCATTCCTGTTCCATTGTCAAAAGCATCCAATGCCCGACGTGCTTTTAGCCTGGCAGCCAAAAAGCTAGGATTTGAATTTACAGTGACAAAGCCAAGTGAGTTTCTGCTGATTTCCTTCCATTTTTTTTTTTCTGATACATTTATTCCAGGGAAGGCTAGGGAATGGTGTTTTCTGACTGTAGTCAAATAGTGTAGATGTGGTCCACAAACATGAAACTGTTGGGTTAAAATGGGTAATGTCTGGGGGTAGTTTGTAACCGTCATAAAATGACATCAAATCAATATGTTAAACGGGCGATGTGTTGGGCTACTAAGAAAATTTACATTGACAAGATGGAGTAGCTGAAATGAGAATGCAAAGGCGGATTTCCTTTTTTGGGGGGGGGGAGGATAAAATATTGTTTATCAAATAGAGAGAAAATAAGGATAGCAGTTGTGGAGGGTTTGAAGTCCATGCACTTCCAAAAAAATGAAAGTCCATAAATACTGTCTGAGGTGTGGTTTGCACATGGACAGAGAAAGCTGTCAAGAGCATCTTTTAGAGATACAGTCACCACTTTTATGTGCATCCTAAAAGGTTAAGAGGAAGAATGAAAAGAACTTGTGAAGGCAGTGGAAAATTATGCATGTTTAATATAATGTAAATGTCATCTTGTTATAATGTGGGCAAGGACTGGAAACCGTGTCCATGGCTCGAATATTGATTCTGGCCTTTATCCTAGTTTGAATGGGATTTGGATGTTACTATATTCTAAGTTTCCTATGTTAAATTTTAAATCTTTTGGAATGTGGATCCTGTTCCGCCCTTATTCTTGGCTTATTCTGTTACCATACGAAGATGAATTTTTTGTAGACATCAATGACTGACCTATAAGGGTTAGGTGTGGCTAGTCTGAAGCCCCACATAGCCTAACCAGAGTCATTTCTATCCTTAAAAAACTAGCAGATGTGTATGTAGGTGGGATTCCTTTTGCCCTGGGGCATATATACTGCCAGGTGGAATTCCTTTCGCTGAGATCTGGCGGTCTCAGGCCCCTTTTGGCAATACCAAACTCCCCTGTACCCTTAAAAACTACCAACAGAGCATACTTAGTTTTGTGAATGTGGAGGAGGGATTCCTTTTGCTCAGGAGGGTAAACACTACTGGGGGAGGAATATAATGGGTTAATCAGCTTTTGGGATATTCAAGGGATGAGAATTATGACAATAGAAGAGTGACGGGAAGTCAGGACACTTTTCCTGTGTTTGTTCCACGTGTAGTTTCTATTCCAGGAACAGATGATCTGCATAGATTTTGTGGATGACCTGATGACCAGGGGACTTCTTGTCCATCTCTCCTCTTGGGGATTTATTATTGTTGTTTATTGTTTCTTTTTAGTCTCTTTGTTTTGAAATTAAATCAAGATTTCCTTATCTTAAAGGATGAGAGAGAAAAAAGTGATAGCCCTGAACCAAATCAGTAAATAAAATGTGTTGCTTTCTCTTGGTTTTAGTTCACCTACATTTGAACCTAGGTGTTGAAGAATTGAGGCATCGAGTTTAATTCTATTTCATAATATCCCTGGTGTCCTTGGCTTTACAGCTCTTTAAGCCCTTTTCTTTTTTTGGTGGACTCGGCCGGGGGGGGGGGTAGGCGAGGAAATCATTTGAATATTTGATCATTAGATTGCTATTTTGTCTTTTTCATAGGTTGATATTTTGTTTTTTTTCATATGTGCTAACTGAATTTTCTGTCATGCAGAAAGTGATCATAATGTTGGTAGAGAGTTTCTTAGGGAACAGTTTGATGGGAAATCAAGTTTCTTTTATGTGGAACTCTCAGACGGTACAACATTGTCATACTCTGTTGAAGACAGAGAGAACTTTCCTGTCCAGTTTGGGCGTGAGGTTAGCTTATTGGAAAGCATTTGTTTATCTGATTCAGCGTAGCATTTATTTTCAGGATTTTTTTTTCTAATGAAACAACAGGCTATAACTTAACTATAAGCTTAGGTATTTCATATGCCTGGCTGTCAATGGTTTTTATTGTATTTTCCTTGCACCCCTTATCTTCTTTCTGGCCCGCAGCATTGTGTACCCACAGAGTTTTCTTCTGGCTTATTTATGTTGCTGATCTCATTGTTCTCTTTAGAGTCCTATAGATAATTTGATATCACCTAATGGCAATTTCTGCATTCTTTCAGCGATTTTTTTCTCACTTGCCATTAGTGTCGATCCGCCTAGAATGGCAAGGAGGTTTTCCAGTCACTTTACTCCCCTTTTCCTGTCTGTCAATAACCCCCCCCACCCCCCCCAAAAAAAAAAAAAAACTTGAGAAGATTAGTGGTTAAGATTTTGGACTTGAACCTGGTCAAGAAGTTGAGGAATGGATTAAAAAATGCCAACCCAGATAATAAACTTCAACATAGGTTGTGCCCTTCAAGAGATGAGGTATTTCAAGATATAATTTTTATTATCTTCAAAACTAATGCGTGATGTCTTCAAGAAATGTTACTTATGTTTGGTTTATTCTTGCAGGTTTTGGCAGGCCTATTGAACATAGCTGACAGAGCTGATTGGAGAAATTGTAAACTTAGCAAAGAAGAAGAAATTGAGATGGCAGAGGGATTCAAAAAGGGATTTGGAGAATTCGATCCAGCTCAATGATCCATGCATCCGGTTTTCTTTTGTATCTATTTTCCCTCATTGAATGTTTAAATTAGCATTCTGTGACTTCCACAAGATAGAATTTGGCAACTGAGATGGTTCATTATTTTGGTCACCATGCTCTTTCATTGGCCTTGGCTGGAGAACAAGTGGCCCTGCTGATACATCTGTGATGAGGATGATATGGGATCATTGTGCTGGAGCCAACAAAGAAGTTTGGTAAGCGATATGGTGATTTGTTTCAGTCACCTAATCTCATCACCACTTGCACTTGAGCCCATGGTTTATCCAGTTTCTCCTGAGGCACAGCTCCATGACAGTGAAAGCCGAAATTGCAAGCAGAGAATTAGCTTTTACGGTCGGTGGGGAGGGCAAGTCTTGGAATTGCTTGTGCATAATTAATATCCTCTCTTCCTCATGTGATGAGGGGGCCAGGTTTGGTCAAGAAGACGGATTTTTTTTTTTGTCATAGTAGTGTTGTCAGGCCGTTGAAGCATCCTTTGCATCTGAAGAGCTACACTGCTGAGACAAAATGAAAGCTTGTAAGACAGAGAGAGCAACTGAATGCAAACAGAGTTGGTAAGGAGCAAATGGGAGAAATGGAACTGCTGAGGCTCAGATCAGCAAGGATTAGAAGTGAGAGGTATTTGCAGAGTGGGAATTTGTCTCGGGCAAACTAGAATGGTAATCGCGTCTCTTGACGGTAATTGGTGTGCATGAAAATTGATCTCACCTTGAGGAAAATGGAGAGCATACTCGGGCTTGGTAAGTGAACACTAGAAATGGAGCTCTCAAATAGCATTTCACAGATATGATTACTCAACTTAGAGATTAACTGAGTTTTGTTCATCAACTATACGCGAGGATTGTCACCTAAAACCATGTTGTCAGCACTTAATTCTTCACATTAGCCCTTTGTTGTACTTACTTTGAAAAGCTAAAGCGTATCCACTGTGTTTTTTACATCTCTGGGTTTGGCATGCATATTTTGGATGTCTTTAGCTCATGTTTTTGTTTTCCTGCTTGAAAGTTTTGAAAATGATGATTTCTTTTGGGGATATCGAAATTATAGATGTTTGGTGGCTGTATGTTTGGGTAGGGATCGCATGTGGTTAGAAGTCCTTAATTTGCCGTTTCCCAAACAAATTAAGAACTTGGTGACCATGGTCAAGATCGATTCACCCAGAGCATCCAAATTAGGCCCCTCTCTCTCTCTCTCTTAATTAAAAAGATAAAAGAGAAATAGATTAGATGGCCGAAATCCACATTCTCAAAAAAGATTAGACGACTGAGATGAATCTTGATCTCAATCGCCAAAGATATTTGTTGATTCTTGTCAAAGAGAAAGGTTTTTAGTTAAGGATCATGAAACTGATTCATTTAATTAGAGTTGTTGATGATGATGAGGTTTTGTCTCAATCAATTAATTTAATCTCTTTATTTCTCGGATCACTAAATTAGTGGAAACGGCTGAAGATAAATAACTCCATGCCAGTTCCCCACCCCCACAAAAGCACTGGGGCCCTGTCAAAGCTGATTCCGCAGTAGCTCTTTGAAGAGTCGGTCATGTAATGTCTTGGGAAGAAGATCAAAGAGCGGTGCGCGCTTATTTTTTTTTTTGTCTGGCTTTCGATTAAGGACAGATCATCATCCAAGCTCCAACCGCACAGGAGGATCCTGTATGGCTGGTTCCACCTTTTTCTCAGATTTCCCGAGGCTGCTGCAGCACCCCGCCGCCCCCCAGCAACAAGACAAACACCGGCCATATCACAACTTTTAATGGGACGAAGCGTACAGCTGGTGGTCCACCCCGACGACAGTCCCGGAAGCGCTCGCAAGGACCAGCGGAGTACGTGTTCGCTCGTCATCTTCTCATGGCCGTCGCCGCGGCCGCCCCCCACCTTTGTCAGGCTCGCCAACGTCACCTGCACAACCATCCAAAGAGGAGGAGAACCAAGAGAGAAGAAGAAGAAGAAGAAGAAAAAAAAAAGAAAGAGACTCGGGGCCCCCGAAGAAACAGACAAGACAAAGAGGTTGCGTGCGTAAGAAACCCCTCCCCAAGAAAAAAAACAAAAACTATGGGTGACTACCGTACTAATATCTCCTGCTCCACGAGGGCAGCAGAGAAATTTCAGGTTTGACGAGTGAGTTCTAATGAGTTAAAATTTGACGAGTTAGATGTAGGGCACAATTTGGCTTGTAGGGCGTTGTCATCGCACTCGCTAAACTCTTCTCCACTTCACATGGAAGGTGTAGAACTAACAATTTTGGTGGTGGAAGTAACAAACTTCTTTAGCATCGCTTTGGAAAGGGGTTTACCTGTGTTTAACCTTTTGCATATATCGAAATGCACTTTGAAAGAGAGCCAGGCATAACTCGGGCCTTCGCTGGGGTAACCTCGGTTTAAACCGGGGTTTCGAAACCCATCTCGCGAGGTGGGTTCCGATTGTCCCGGCTTGTCTTTTCCTTTCCCGCCCCTGTCGCCCTGCCGTCTGTCACTTCGGCTCGCCTGTCGCTTCGGGGCCTGCGAAGGTCGTCTTCCTTCCTTCGCCAACGACGTAGGCGGCGAACCCTCATCTCAGGTCAGTCCGCGCTCCTCTCCCGTCCATCTTTCATCGCCCTTTCTCCACCGTCCGGCCGACGACCACTCCCTCTGCCGTGGTTCCCCGACGGAAGGCCTACGTTCTCGCTCGGCTCTGCGCGCAGTGGTGCCTTCCGGTGGTCGTCTCTCTGACCCGCGAAGGTGGGCCAAATCTTGCAGGCCAAGGCTGTAGTTGCGCTCCCTTCGCCTGGCCCAACGTACGTGATTTGCAGTTCGGATCTCTCTCGTGACTGAACAGTGAAATCTTCTTCCTCAAAACCCCATCCACGATCGCCCTTGCCCCTTTCTCACTGACTCTTGCTTCGTATTGATGATGCCTCCTCATTCTGTCTTAACCATGTCTTGTTGATTTCCGGTGACGGTGGTGGTCGTCGTTCCTTCCTGGTTGTCTGCAACACGGTGGTGCTGGGACTGCTGTGCCGGATCTGTCTCTGCTATCGTTGCTATCAACGTTCACCGTGAACCCTAAGGTTTATCTTCTCCTTGTTCCCCCCAAAAATCGGTATATATTAGTAATCCTAAATTTCATGTGTAGTCACGGAGGAATATCATGCATCTGTCATGTGGGATATGTGTGTTATGTTCTTCTCATCGACATCTGTATTACCCTACGCTGCTTACATTTTCTGCGTAGATTTATATGTGGGCCTTTTTTTTTACTGCTGTCTGGGCATTATATGTGGCCGTTAATTATTTTGTTACTGAAATTATATCATCGTAGATTAATATAGGAAAGTGGTTTGAAGCATATTCGGTTCCATGTGACAGGTTCGGATTTGGTTGAATGTGACTTCACGGGGACTCAATATATATATAAGGAAGTCATATATATGCAAGTAGTCATACGAAGCTGCTCAAAATCAGGCTATACATATATACATAAAATCTGTGCCTCATGAACTCATATGATAAGAAATAATATTCTTCTTTACTTGGCATTTGTTTTGATATATAGTAAACTCAATCTTATACATTTCTAAATTTTCAATGTGTTTTGTGGCTTTGCTACTGCTGGCTTTTATGACTCAATCTTATACTCAATCTTATGTAAGTTGCTCTGGTCTGATGTGTCTTTTATGACTTGCATGGTTCAAATCCGAGGTTGGTCATATCGTATGACTTTTGGAAACACATATAACATCTCAATCTCTTGCCTATATATTTTGTTAATGTATGATCAATCACTCGTTTGCGTTGCAAGGTTTTTTTTCTTACCTTTTACTTCTCCTCAAATTGCCATTAGTATCTGTGAGCGACGTCACGCGGTTCGGAGTTCGATGGAGCGGGGAAGAGGATGCGGAGAGCGCGCGGGCTCCTCTTTTTGTTTGTTTTGCTGTTTGCTGCAACACAGAGATGAGAGAAGAGAGAGAAGGGGCCACCACGGGAGATTGCTCCGGCGGGGCGAGCGGGACAAGTATAATATAGCAAGATATGGGGTTCAAACGGCCATAGCGGGAAGTGACTCGCCGCGACCTCGGGGGGACGGGAATGGTGCAGAAATTAAATAACAAGAATTGAAACGGCCATTGGGGAAGTGACTCGCCGCGGCCTCGAGAATATGAGCAGAATATAGCAGAATATAAAAGAGAATATAAGAACATAGATTTAAACGGCCATTGGGGAAGTGACTCGCCGCGGCCTCGAGAATATGAGCAGAATATAACAGAATATAGAGAGAGTATAAGAACGGAAATTTAAACGGCCATTGGGGAAGTGACTCGCCGCGGCCTCGATGATATGAGCAGAATATAACAGAATATAGAGAGAATGTAAGAACAGAAATTTAAACGGCCATTGGGGAAGTGACTCGCCGCGACCTCGATGATATGAGCAGAATATAACAGAATATAGAGAGAATGTAAGAACGGAAATTTAAACGGCCATTGGGGAAGTGACTCGCCGCGGCCTCGATGATATGAACGAAATATAACAGGATATAAAGAGAATATGAGAACAGAAATTTAAACGGCCATTGGGGAAGTGACTCGCCGCGACCTCGATGAAAAGATGTGATCGCCAGGGGCCGAAAGACCCCAAAATAAGAAAGTGATCGCGCCTACCTCAAGAGCGGGAGATGGCGGGTTGCTTCTTCCTCTCCTTCCGGCCGGCCGACGGAGAGGGCTTTCCTCGGCTACCCTTGCAAAACAACGACAAACAAATGACAAGTGGCTTAGAAAGATGAATGTGTAGTATTCATATCCTTGCAATAAAAATGACGAAATAACGGGAAGACACACACCTGGTTGGTGTTATCTTTTAAACCCCTCTCAGACTCGAGTAGGAGGAAAATGAGATGATGGATGCGAGATGATGAATGCAAAAGAACTACGAAGAAAAGGAAAGAGTTGGCTTATTGGATGTGCCGGTGGTGAAATTCGGCGGAGCTCCGGCAGCGTGGGGACGACGTAGAAGCGCTGTGGATGAAGACGACCTTCCTCTCGCGAGCGTGGGCACCCGAGAAGCCGGCAGAACCTCCACCTACAAAAGACCCCACGGGTTAGAAAAATGACTCCGTAGCCTCTGGGCTTCGGCAGCCTATCGGATCACTGCTTCGCTCTCCTAGAACTGAGGGGGTGGGCCTCTATTTATAGAGCTCCGGAAGGTGGAGGCCTCCAGGACCCTGGACACCTCCATCAGGGCCGAATTAATATTTTTTTCCATTTATATATATTTTTTTAGAATACTTTTGTGGAGGCGTCCACGGAACCGGACGCCTCAAGCAGGTCCACCGAAAACCGACGACGACCGCACGCGGTTCGGCACAACGCGTGGTTTTGTGAGCGGCGCCTCGTGATTCAGAAATGGGCGCGTCCAGTTGACCGGACGTCTCTATAATTTGGCTTTTTTCACACACGACAAACCGTCGTTCGGTGGCCGGCGCCCGTGAGGGAGTTGATGGAGGCGTCCAGAGGCCTGGACGCCTCCAAAAATATATTATTTTATTGTTTTTCTTGTCTTTTTATGATAGGGCTGGCATTTTTAATTTTTTTTATTTATTTTTGTGGAGGCGTCCAGGGGCCTGGACGCCTTCATTAATATATATATATTTAAATTATTTTTGTCTTTTTTATGCCAAGTGGCATTTTACAAATATTTTATTTATTTTTGTTTTTATGGAGGCGTCCAGGGGCCTGGACGCCTCCATTAATATATTATTTTTTTATTTATTTTTGGGCCCTGAGAAACATAAATAAAATAAATTAAAAGATGGGGGCGTCCAGGGGCCTGGACGCCCCCATTAAGACCCGGGTCCTCGGATCAGGCGTCGGTGGCCGCCCGGTAGACCCCCTTCTTGATTCCGGAACCTCCTGATGCGTCCGACTGGTGTTGATGCCGTCCGAATGCCGTGACGAGACGATTCCGGATGCCGAAAAGGGCGGAAGAAGACTCAAGAAAAGGAAGTACTCAAGTGATTCAAAACGCGTAAGCCGTCGCGGGGCGTTGTATAGTAATATGAGACTTTCTCAGGAGACGTCAGGAATGGCGTGTCTACAGCTGCCCCGCCTTGGCGTCTGCTTTGCAAGGGAGCGATACGTAGTGGAATGGTATCGAAGTGGAGTGAAATGGAGTGGGAGCGGACTGATAAGTCGATGCCAAGGTGTGATGAGACACGCTTTTGACGTTACTGTTTGGAATCTTTCCTTGGAGTTTCAATGAGGCGACCTTGAAGAAGGTCTTTCAAATATTGACGATTGCTTGGACGGAGATCAAATAAGGGAGGGTGAGATGTGCGCTCAGGCACGAAACAAAAGGAGACCAACTTCTCGGTGTGGAAGTACCTAGGTCATAAACCGGAGGTTTCACCTTTGGGGAGCGGTTACCAGCCAATGTGGAAGTGCTGCGGCCAAGGTGGGTCAAAAAAAGGGTAAAGGAATATCTGAGGGTCTGTCCAAACAAGGGTCTCCTTTGGAAGAGCAGCGTAGGGCTGTCTCAAGGGAACTCAGTATTTCATTCGGAGTGGAATATCTCATATTTGTGGGAATTGAAACACAACAGCTTTCATAATCGAATCACTTGAATGATCTTCCGCAATAAATCAAAGCCCTATATGAATGCATGCTGGGTTTAAAGAAAAATTCAAAACAAACTAAAATAGAAAATAGCCAAGGATAATATTGCCAACTTGTGAAGAACGGGTCAGGATACCGATCTGGTGAGCTGATACTGGGCTGGAGCCCGTTTATCCACGCACCAACTCACTGAACGGAACCGTCGTCCCCATGCTACCACAAATTAACGGCCTATCCGTACAACCCAAACTCTTCCGGGATCATCACCGTTTTTGTTGAAGGGGAACTCAAATCCCAGATTCGTTCGGGCCGCAAGGTCCTTGACATGTTCTAGTAGCGTAGGTATCATATACTATGATGCATGACATGGTGGGACCAACCAATGAAAGGTGGGACAGGAGATAGGACAAAGACGTCCGTTAGTAAAACCTGCACAGGCCAGCAAAGGTTAGCAACATCAAAAGGTAGCAGAATCGCACCACAGTTCAAAGGAGATCCAGACAAAATCTTGACAATGACCACTGATGTGACATGTTCTGTCCTGTAGCACCCTTCCCTTCCTATAAGAACTCCCCTTAGGCTAGTTCATTCAAATGCACCAAGGTGGGTTTTGGAAGCTCAGGAGAGGAAGGAGAGGAGAATCTAGAGATTTTCAGGATGGAAGGAGAGTCTTCCCGCGTTATGAAGAGGAGCAAGCCTAGCAGCGAGGCGACTTTCCGACCTCGAGGGTCATCTGAGTGGGACGATCATGTCGCATATGGTAAGCTGACTCTTTTCAAATTTCTCCACGTGAACATTCTTCTTACTTCCTTCATTTCTTCTTTTTTCCTCTTCCAGCCATATCCACTCTTCCCAGGCCCGAGGAAGTTTTCCAAGCTGCCATGGCTTTCAAAGCTGACTTCCAACATCTCCATTGGCATGAGGGCCATACTCTCGAAGTGGCATTTGCAGGGGCTCCTTATTCATGCCAAACATTACGAGAAGATTCGTATGGACTGGGCGGCTATGGGGGCACTAGTGGAGATCTGGCATCCCCAGACCCACACTTTTATTTTCCCGACCTTCGAGGTGACCATCCTCCTCGAGGAGGTGGAACTTCTGCTTGGTTTGAAGAAATTCAAGAGTGACGGGAAGGTGAAGGCTATGCGGATGCTGACACGGGTGACTTCTGAAAGTGTCCTTGGAAGCTTCATGCCGCCCGACGCAGCCAGAAAGGTCCGTACTCAAAAGGGGATCAATCTCCAAAAGCTTGCGGAGTGGGTCACGGACGCCCTGAGAGGGTCACCAGACGATGACTATCTGGAGGGAATCATGAAGGGGTTCACTATCTGTCTGGCGGGTGCTCTCTTGTTTCCTTATACCGACAACATAGTGGAGGAAGACCAATTGAGTGCTATCTGCGGGATTTGGCGTGGAAAGAGGGTGGGACCCGCTGTCCTTGCCTATCTTTACAGCGGTCTTACTGCTTCGAGCATGGGTAAGCCTCCATTTGGTTGTGCACTTGTCTTAAATTGCTGGCTGGATTTGCATTTCAAATTCGACCACCGCGAGGGAATGCCAACTGCTTCGAAGCTCTTCCAACAAAGCCCGCTTCACCACATAGCCGACGTGTTAGGCTTCGGTGGTACCGTAGTGAACCGCGTTCCGTGGCTGAAGAAACGTGAAGACTGGCGGTCTCACTTCCGCACCGTGACACAAGGCTTCTTCACTTGCACACCGGCATGTTTGCTTTCGCTAGATCTCCTCATGAGGTCTTCCCCCGAAGTTGATCTTCAACTGATCGGCGCGACCGAGTTCGTCCTTTATAGTGCGCATCGGTGCTGCCTCCAGATTGGCATCCCACGCCATTCGTTCCCGCCACCGACTGGCATTGTTCCTTTGAAGAAAAGGGAGTTGGGCACTGAAGCGGACGCGAAGGAAGCGAAGGCCATTAAAGCTCCCTGGAAGACAAGTGTTGCGGGAAAAGCCTCAGCGCACGTGGTGGAAGAATGCGAGCCGTGGAGGGCTTATGTAACCGAACTGGGGAAGTTAAGGCCTAAGGTGCCTAAACCCCTGATGTAGTTCACTCTGCTTTTCTGATGGAATAAAATCTGGCATGGATGTTTCGGACCCCCGTCCCCTTAATTATTATCTTTTTTTTTGATTTTTCTTTTTCTTTGTGTTTTTTATTTTGTTTGGATTATATACATATTCTTATATAAATATATTTTTTTGAAATTTTTTTATTATGGGGGCGTCCAGGGGCATGGACGCCCCTAATTTTATTTAATTATTTAATTATTTTTTTTGACAATTTATTTTTGGGGGCGTCCAGGGTCCTGGACGCCCCTATTTTGATTTTTTTTATTTTTTATTTATTTTATTTTTTGGGGGCGTCCAGGGTCATGGACGCCCCTATTTTGATTTTTTTTATTTTTTATTTTTTTTATTTTTGGGGGCGTCCAGGCGCCTGGACGCCCCTATTTTTTTGAATTTTTGAAAAAAAATAAAAATTGTGGGGGCGTCCAGGCGCCTGGACGCCCCAATAAAAGGTGATTCTATATATAGGGGGGGCCTCTCCCCTGTTCACTTATACTGTTCATTCCGACCGTCCAGCCACTCCAAACGACCCATTCTTAGTCCCAATGGAGCGAGGAGGATTGAGTCAGGGTCCAGAGAAGCGGAAACGACTGGCTCGTCGTGCGAGGAGGTTGAGGGATGATGCCGAGGAGGCCGCAGCAGAGGAGGTTGCTGCGGGGGAGGAGATAGAGGTGCCTCTCCTGGCCGCGGAGGCCGCTGCGGATGCTGGTGACGCGGGAGAGGACGATCACGACCCGATAAGTACCTCGGAATTCTAACTTTGTGGTTCAATAGGCTAAAACGGGTGTGCGAGAGGCTGTGAGAGAAAGGCGGGTAGTGAGAGAAGGAGGAGTCCAGGGGCCTGGACGCCTCCACGTTTTCTTTTTATTTTTGGTTATTTATTTATTTACGAAAAGTAATAAAAATAAGGAGGCGTCCTAGCTCCAGGACGCCTCCATTATAATATATATATTTTTAATATATTTTTCTTGTTTTGGCTTTGTTTTTCTTTTTTCTAAAAAAAACAAAATAAAGGAAAAAAAGAGGAGGCGTCCAGGGGCCTGGACGCCTCCACAAGAAAATATAAATATTTTTTAAAAAAAGTAAAAATAAAAGAATAAGTAGTATATATACAGTGTTATTGTTTATGACTGTTCATGATGCTGATGTGTTCTTTGTTGGTTTTGTGGTTTGCAGGGCGTGATGAAGGGCCGGATCAGCTGGTCCTTGGTGGTGGCAGCATACCGTGGGCTGCCGGATTTTCAGAGGGCGCGTGTGGACGCCATGGGCTTTGGAGCTTTCCTTAGGATCGAGCCCTTCCGGCTCGACCTTCCTCTTATCCAGGCATTGAGGGAGCGATGGCACGCACCGAGCCGGGCGTTTCTGATGCCCTGGGGGCACATGGTGCCGTCACTGGAGGACGTGGCTCGGATCACCGGGCTACGAGTTGACGGAGAGGCAGTCAGCGGGGTCACCTACCCCGACTACCGAGAGAGTGCCCTGGACCTGCTGTGGTTAGAGACGAGCGTGACTGATAGAGACAGCAGGGTAGTCGGCCGAGTGGAGATCATGGAGGCGCTCGGATTCGTCGACCCGCGTCAGCGGGTTAGCGAGACTGGAGCGGAGTTCTTGGCTCGACTGGAGGGGGATGCTCGTGCAGCTTTCACCCAGGATCCGAGCGAGAGGGAGCTGGTGGATCTAGACCTTCGGAGGTTTCTTTTCTTCTTCCTGGGCCGCCTTCTGCTGGGGACGAAGGGGGATGGCATCCACTGCCGTTTCCTCGGGATCTTGGCGGATCTGGACAGAGTGGGACACTATGCGTGGGGGGTGTGAGCGACGTCACGCGGTTCGGAGAAGAGCGGGGAAGAGGAAGAAGCGGAGAGCGCGCGGGCTCCTTCTTTTTTTGTTTGTTTTGTTTGCTGCAACACAGAAATGAGAGGAAAGAGAGAAGGGGCCACCACGGGAGATTGCTCCGGCGGGGCGAGCGGGACAAGTATGATATAGCAAAATATGGGGATTAAACGGCCATAGCGGGAAGTGACTCGCCGCGACCTCGGGGGGACGGGAATGATGCAAAAATTAAATAACAAGAATTGAAACGGCCATTGGGGAAGTTACTCGCCGCGGCCTCGAGAATATGAACAGAATATAACAGAATATAGAGAAAATATGAGAACAGAAATTTAAACGGCCATTGGGGAAGTGACTCGCCGCGGCCTCGATGATATGAGCAGAATATAACAGAATATAAAGAAAATATAAGAACGGAAATTTAAACGGCCATTGGGGATGTGACTCGCCGCGGCCTCGATGATATAAGCAGAATATAACAAAGCATAAAGAGATTGTAGGAATAGAAAATTAAACGGCCATTGGGGAAGTGACTCGCCGCGGCCTCGATGATATAAGCAGAATATATAACAAAATATAAAGAGAATATAGGAAACAGAAATTTAAACGGCCATTGGGGAAGTGACTCGCCGCGGCCTCGATGATAAGATGTGATCGCCAGGGGCCAAAAGACCCCAAAATAAGAAGGTGATCGCGCCTACCTCAAAAGCGGGAGATGGCGGGTTGCTTCTTCCTCTCCTTCCGGCCGGCCGACGGAGAGGGCTTTCCTCGGGTACCCTTGCAAGACAACGACAAATAAATGACAAGTGGATTAGAAAGATGGAGGTGTAGTATTCGAATCCTTGCGATAAAAATAACGAAATGATGGCAAGACACACACCTGGTTGGTGTTATCTTTTAAACCCCTCTCGGACTCGAGTAGGAGGAAAATGAGATGATGGATGTAAGAAGTATAAGAGAAGAGGCCCCCTTGTGAAGGGGGATAGATGATGCAATATGATGAATGTAAAGGACTATGGAGAAAAAGGGGAAGAAAAGGCTTATTGGATGAGCCGAGGGTGAAATCCGGCGGAGCTCCGGCAGCGTGGGGACGACGTGGAAGCGCGGTGGATGAAGACGACCTTCCTCTCGCGAGCGTGAGCACCCGAGAAGCCGGCAGAACCTCCACCTACAAAAGAACCCACGGGTTAGAAAAATGACTCCGTAGCCTCTGGGCTCCGGCAGCCTATCGGATCACTGCTTAGCTCCCTTAGAACTGAGGGGGTGGGCCTCTATTTATAGAGTTCCGGAAGGTGGAGGCGTCCAGGACCCTGGACACCTCCATCAGGGCCGAAATAATATTTTATTCTATTTTTATTGATTTTTTTAGAATACTTTTATGGGGGCGTCCAGGGTCCCGGACGCCTCTAACAGGTCCACCGAAAATCGACGACGGCCGCACGCGGTTTGGCACAACGCGTGGTTTTGTGAGCGGCGCCTCGTGATTCAGAAATGGGCGCGTCCAGTCAGATGGACGTCTCTAAATTTGGCCTTTTTCACACACGACAAACCGTCGTTCGGTGGGCGGCGCCCGTGAGTGAGTTGATGGAGGCGTCCAGGGGCCTGGACGCCTCCAAAAGTTTATTATTATTTTTTTATTTTTCTTTTGTCTTTTATGCCAGGGCTGGCATTTTTATTTTTTTTATTTGTTTTTATGGAGGCGTCCAGGGACCTGGACGCCTCCATTAATATATATTTTTTATTTATTATATTTTTTTTGTGCCAACTGGCATTTTATAAATATTTATTATTATTAGTTTTTATGGAGGCGTCCAGGGTCCTGGACGCCTCCATTAATATATATTTATTTTTATTTATTTTTGGGCCCTGAAAAAAATAATAAAATAATAAAATAAATTAAAAATATGGAGGCGTCCAGGGGCCTGGACGCCCCCATGAAGACCCACCCGGGTCCTCAAATCAGGCGTCGTCGGCCGCCCGGCAGACCCCCTTCTTGATTCCGGAACCTCTTGATACGTCTGACTGGTGTTGATGCCGTCCGAATGCCGTGACGAGATGATTCCGGATGCCGAAAAAGGCGGAAGAAGACTCAGGAAAAGGAAGCACTCGAGCGATTGGAAATGCGTAGGCCATCGCGGGGCGTCGTATAGTAATATGAGACTTTCTCAGGAGACGTCAGGAATGGCGTGTCTACAGCTGCCCCGCCTTGGCGTCTGCTTTGCAAGGGAGCGATACGTAGTGGAATGGTATCGAAGTGGAGTGAAATGGAGTGGGAGCGGACTGATAAGTTGATGCCAAGGTGTGATGAGACACGCTTGTGACGTTACTGTTTGGAATCTTTCCCGAAGTTTCAATGAGGCGACCTTGAAGGAGGTCTTTCAAATATTGACGATTGCTTGGACGGAGATCAAATAAGGGAGGGTGAGATGTGCGCTCAGGCACGAAACAAAAGGAGACCAACTTCTCGGTGTGGAAGTACCTGGGTCATAAACCGGAGGTTTCACCTTTGGGGAGCGGTTACCAGCCAATGTGGAAGTGCTGCGGCCAAGGTGGGTCAAAAAAGGTAAAGGAATATCTGAGGGTCTGTCCAAACAAGGGTCTCCTTTGGAAGAGCAGCGCCGGGGCCGTCTCAAGGAAACTCAGTATTTCATTCGGAGTGGAATATCTCATATTTGTAGGAATTGAAACACAACGGCTTTCACAATCGAATCGCTTGAATGATCTTCCGCAATAAATCAAAGTCCTATATGAATGCATGCTGGGTTTAAAGAAAAGTTTAAAACAAACGAAAATAGAAAATAGCCAAGGATAATATTGTCAACTTGTGAAGAACGGGTCAGGATACCGACCCGGTGAGCTGATACTGGGCTGGGGCCCGTTTATCCGCGCACCAACTCACTGAATGGAACCGTCGTCCCCATTCTATCACAGATTGACGGCCTATCTGTACAACCCAAACTCTTCCGGGATCATCACCGTTTTTGTTGAAGGGGAACTCAAATCCCAGATTCGTTCGGGCCGCAAGGTCCTTGACATGCTCTAGTAGCGTAGGTATCATATACTATGATGCATGACATGGTGGGACCAACCAATGAAAGGTGGGACAGGAGATAGGACAAAGACGTCCGTTAGTAAAACCTGCACGGGCCAGCAAAGGTTAGCAACATCAAAAGGTAGCAGAATCGCACCACAGTTCAAAGGAGATCCAGACAAAATCTTGACAATGACCACTGATGTGACATGTTTTGTCCTGTAGCACCCTTCCCTTCCTATAAGAACTCCCCTTAGGCTAGTTCATTCAAATGCACCAAGGTGGGTTTTGGAAGCTCAGGAGAGGAAGGAGAGGAGAATCTAGAGATTTTCAGGATGGAAGGAGAGTCTTCCCGCGTTATGAAGAGGAGCAAGCCTAGCAGCGAGATTAGGCGACTTTCCGACCTCGAGGGTCATCTGAGTGGGACGATCATGTCGCATATGGTAAGCCGACTCATTTCAAATTTCTGCACGTGAACCTTCTTCTTACTTCCTTCATTTCTTCTTCTTTCCAGCCATATCCACTCTTCCCAGGCCCGAGGAAGTTTTCCAAGCTGCCATGGCTTTCAAAGCTGACTTCCAATATCTCCATTGGCATGAGGGCCATACTCTCGAAGTGGCATCTGCAGGGGCTCCTTATTCACGCCAAGCATTACGAGAAGATTCGTATGGACTGGGCGGCTATGGGCGCGCTAGTGGAGGTCTGGCATCCCCAGACCCACACTTTTATCTTCCCGACCTTCGAGGTGACCATCCTCCTCGAGGAGGTGGAACTTCTGCTTGGTTTGAAGAAATTCAAGAGCGACGGGAAGGTGAAGGCTATGCGGATGCTGACACGGGGTACTTCTGAAAGCGTCCTTGGAAGCTTCATGCCGCCCGACGCAGCTAGAAAGGTCCGTACTCAGAAGGGGATCGATCTCCAAAAGCTTGCGGAGTGGGTCATGAACGCCCTGAGAGGGTCACCAGACGATGACTATTTGGAGGGAATCATGAAGGGGTTCACCATTTGTCTGGCGGGTGCTCTCTTGTTCCCTTATACCGACAACATGGTGGAGGAAGACCAACTGGGTGCTATCTGCGGGATCTGGCGTGGAAAGAGGGTGGGACCCGCCGTCCTCGCCTATCTTTACAGCGGTCTTACTGCCTCGAGCCTGGGTAAGCCTCCATTTGGTTGTGCACTTGTCTTGAATTGCTGGCTGGATTTGCATTTCAA